>OX419756.1:22608551-23946132 GCA_948567375.1 Lunularia cruciata
CTAGAGCTGGCGCCAAGGTGAGACAAGTCATGCGCCACAAAAAGGTCTTGACTAAATCGGGCGCCGAACCCAGACGTGTCCTCAAACGTGGCTGGAATCCGGACAAAAGGTCTTGACTGGAGTTGGAACTCAAGGCCTGGACTCAAGTCAGGCATCGGACACCAAACATGGCCCAAGACACGCCCAAACTCAAGACAAAAGGTCTTGACTAAATTGGGCGCCGGACCCAGACGTGGCCTCAAACGCGGCTGGAACCCAGACAAAAGGTCTTGACTGAATTGGGCGCCGCCTGGTTTCGGACAAAAGGCCTGGATTGGAGCGGGCGCCAAGGTGAGACAAGTCCTGCGCCACGACTAAAGGTCTTGACTGAAGTTGGCGCCACCAAAAGGTCTTGACTGAATCGGGCGCCGCCTGGGTCCGGGGCAAAAGGCCTTGACTGAAGTTGGCGCCACCAAAAGGTCTTGACTCCATCCGGTGCCGCCTGGGTCCCGAGATGAAAAAGGTCTTGACTGGAGTTGGCGCCAAGGTGGGACAAGTCCTGCGCCACGACTAAAGGACTTGACTGGCCTGGGCGCCAGGCTGGGTTTGCATCTTGGAACCGTGGTCTATTTGGGCAAAGGAGCGCTCCACTTGAAGTTGTGCTCTTGCGCTACTTCCTCGAGCGAGACATGGGAAAAATAAAAAGGTCTTGACTACTCGGGCGCCAACTCGGGTTTCAGGCTCATCCGCGCTCGAATCCGGCCAAAAAGGCCTTGACTGAAAGCTGCACCGTCTCGCAAATTCGGCGCCGCGCCAAAAAAGGTCTTGACTGAAGCCGCGTTTGGGCGCGCGTGGTTGTCCAGGCTAGGCTCGTGGCTGAGACTCAGCTCCCTGCGCCAAAAGGTCTCAGACTGTTTTGCGCTTCTGAGCGCCAGGCGCCAAAAAGGTCTTGACTGTTCTGCGTTTCTCAGCCCCCGGCGCTCAAGACATGTCCCGACTGAAAATTTTTGCCTTGGGAATTTTTTACTAAACGGCTGGCTCCAAGAGGGGCCCTGAACACTGTAAGTCACTTTTTCTGTACTCCCTTGACGTGATGCAATCATACCAGGGCTACTACCACATATCCCATCAGAACTCTGCAGTTAAGCGCCCTTGGGCCGGAATAGTACTGGGATGGGTGACCTCCCGGGAAGTCCCGGTGCTGCATCCAACCTTCTGAAAAAATTTAAAATATTCCCTAAGCCCATTATCGTCGAGGATGCTAATTTTTCACCTTCCACCAAAAATAATATGTTCCCTTTTGACTCTTCCTTCATTAATTCCGATTTTTACTTCATCTTTCAAAAAGGTTCCATTTCCAAGGTAAACCCTTTGTCTTTCTTTTCTTTTTGAAAATTATTATCTTTTGTAGAATTTCTTCTATCCCTTAGGCTTCTTCCTTTATTTCTCCACCCCTATGCCTCTACTCCTTATAATTTAGAGCAAAAGTGGGAGGAATTATATAAATTTCCTAAATACAATTAATATGTTGTTTATTATTCCAACCCTTATTTTATTTTTATTTTTATTTTTATCTTGATTTCATTTCTCTCAAAATGCCTATACGTACCATTCTTTTCTCCCTTATTTTCTAATTTTTTCATCTTAATTTCATTTCTCCCAAAATACCTCTACTTACCATTCTTTTCTCCCTTGGCTCTTCTAACTCATGCAATAATTATTCTTTCTCTGGAAAAATAAATACTAAACTATCCTTATTTACTCAAGCTAAAATCTTTTCTATTTCTCACACTATGGTCAAAGTTAAACCTTTTGTTCAATACACCCTACGCACTTCCCTTCTAAACTTCACTTAGTCAATTAGCCATAGGTCTAATGTTTGACTCCTTCGGGTAATTTTCCCTTTAGCTTTTACTATTTTCACTTTTTGCCTGGCAATTGTTTTTGGGTCTACTTTATTGCAACTTCATTCAAATTTAATTTCTTGGGTCCACTCTCACCCCTAAAAATCAGCCTCCTCCTAGGCATGGACGGCATGGACAATTATCCAAAAAGTAAAGCAATAGTCATTTTTTGTTTGACCTTTTCTTTTAATTAATTTCATACATTTAAAAATTCTTTTAATTCATTTAATTTTTACACAAGGCACCCTATTTCCAACAATATGATTATGAATCTTCTTGGGTCCACTCTCACCCCTAAAATTCAGCCTCCTCCTAGGCATGGACAATTATCCAAAAAGTAAAGCAATAGTCATTTTTTGTTCGACCTTTTCCTTTAATTAATTTCATAAATTTAAATATTTTTTAATTCATTTAATTTTTACACAAGGCACACTATTTCCAACAATATTATTTACAAAATAAAATCGGTGAGTGATCTTTTAATTTGGACTTTGGATTCTTGCTCCCAATATCCAAATATGTTGGCCCATCACTTAAGATGTCTATTTACGTGATATGAACTTTTGAAAGAAGTCGGGCCTATTTTGGTTTATTGCCAATTCCTCGACATCTGCCCACCCAAATAACCCCAAACTTAAGGAGTGAACTCCCCTATATCATACTCAAGTATTGTAAGCTTTAAATCCAATAAAATATTATTTCTTGAACATGTCCAATTTTTTGCCTTGGGATGGGAACCCCATCCACCATCAAGTGCACTTAAGAAGAACTAAAGGAGGACCTGGCAACCTCTAATATTTACTCTCTTTTTCTTTCTTTTTTACAACATCAAAATATGCTTTGTACAAGTACTATCATTATTTATTACACTTGTATTGTTACATGCAGTTATTGGTGCAGCTTTTATCCCGCTTGAGCTGAGTAATTGTTGTATGATTTACTTAATAAATAAAAATATATCAAAATAATTTATTTTTTAGTTTTAATTAATTAATTTTTATATATACGTAATAAAGTGCCTATGATATGTCAAACATAATTATTAGATTTTAGGAAATATGCATTTACAAAAAACCATGCTACTTCTCCACTTTATGTAGAAGAAATGATTCCTCTATCATATACATTATCTATATCTATTACTACTCATTTTTATTTATTGATGTAATGTATGGTACTAACCACCCTAATATGCATTATTTCATTAATTAAATGAATATTAAAGACTCAAATAAGATTTTAAAGTCCAAATCAACCTCCTACATAAGTCTTCATTCATTTTACACGGTCTGAAAATAGATTCGTCCTACAGATAGTAGTCTACCTCATAAAATATTATATAAGGCCTTGTTGCTAAGCTTAAAACACAAAATAATATGCATATAGTCAATTAAATGCTATTCCCATGCAATAATATCCTAGTCAAAAAATCAGATGATCCGACATTGTGACCCATGTAGCAAAACTTCATGTTACACGTAGAAATATAATTTGATGTATGTCCAACTATTATTTTCTCACTAAGTTGTCATTTTGTATTTATGGAAGTTGAGAAAGATTTACTCTACTATCGTTACCTTTAGACATTCTTGTAGTACTTTGAGATTTGTAACTTACTCCAAAAAGAGCATCTTGAGTTCTAGAAGTCGGAATTGCTTGAAATTTTGTACTAAGGTTTATCATGAATTTAGACATCTCAGAATTTTTTTAATTAAAAAAAGATTCCTTAAAAGTATTTTCTAAGGAATTTACAAGTACTTTGAAAATTTCCAACATAGAAATACCCCAGTATCACACACCTTATGAGAGCTATTTGATCTTGAAAATTCACAGAAATATTCCTAAAATCATAATATATATTATTATACCTTCCAAAATATTATTTAAGGCCTTGTTGCTAAGCTTAAAACTCAAAATGTTATTCACATAATCAATTAAGTGCTATCCCCATGCACT
The DNA here is from genome assembly GCA_948567375.1 of Lunularia cruciata. NCBI lineage: Eukaryota > Viridiplantae > Streptophyta > Marchantiopsida > Lunulariales > Lunulariaceae > Lunularia > Lunularia cruciata. The sequence goes on from OX419756.1 coordinate 22,612,391, forward strand.
AAAATCCTAATTAAAAAATCAGATGATTCAACATTGTGACCCATGTACCAAACCTTCATGTTATATGTAGAAATATAATTTGATGTATGTCAAACTATTATTTTCTCACTAAGTTGTCATTTTGTATTTATGGAAGTTAAGAAAGATATACTCTACTATCGTTACCTCTAAACATTCTTCTAGTACTTTGAGATTTGTAACTAACTCTAAAACGAGGATCTTGAGTTCTAGAAGTCGGATTTGCTTGAAATTTTGTACTAAGGTTTATCATGAATTTAGACATCTCAAGAATTTTTTAGATTAATTTTTTTTCCTTAAAAGTATTTTTTAATTAATTTACAATTACTTTGACAATTTCCAACATAGAATAAATACAGTATGCCTATGCCTACTATAAACATATAATATAATTTTACTAACCATTTTAACCAAGCCAAGTTCTTTAATATTATATTCATATTAAAAAATTATGATTTTGGATGTGAATATGATTTGCTAGTATATTTTTTATATTTGAATTAATATAAAGTGCTCTTGTTTATGACTAAAGGCAGAACTCTTTCAACTTTTACTGGACAATTCTCTGATTGCAGCATTCTAGTTCACAAGGGTTTAATGGATACTCATAACTTGCTAAAATATGCATGGATTAGTAAATGCAGTAAATCAATATTCATTCTTTTCATCTAGGAATCATAAGCAAAGCTCTACTACAATATGGGTTACAAATGAGTACAACAAGTAATTAGTAATAAGCTTGCTCATTTTTGCCTTAGTAATTATTAGAGCTAATAGGTTTGAACCTAACTTTCATATTTTTTGATACACTTTCTTTCACCTTGTTTTAGTGTAGAAAGTACAGTATATTTATAATAGGTTGGATTTTTTATTTATTAATAGACATATATGGGAAATTTTATAGTATGTGTATTTAAATTTTAAATCAATAAATATCACAACTGTAGAAACTTGATGAATGTGCTTTCTAAAAGTGTAAGCTAAATGATTTACAAGATAAAGATCTATGAGCAATTGAAGTTGAATTGTATACAGTGGTTAAGAATGGTAAGTATTTGATTTTCACAACTATTTGATTGATTTATATATCCTTCAATTTTGATACATGTAAATAAAAAATTAATATTATCTTAAATTTAAAATAAATTATTTAATAATATAATGGTATATTCTCCATAATTTCAAATTCATTGTATATCTTTAATTAGTTATAAACTACATGCTTACTTTTATATATTGTATACTTACGGCTACACATTTTAACTAGTTCATGATATACGTTTTAATTGACTTCAGAGAATACATAGTCATCCAAGAGTATGGTTTCTAGGTAAACATAGTGAATTACAAAGATAGGACTTATCAGCTATTTAATTTAGATAGTATACGTTTCTTCAGAAAGTCAATCTGAAAAGAGTATTTAATTTTCCAAAACTAGTCTTAAGTCAATAAATGAATTTAGATTTATTCTTTCATTGTGTCTATAGCACTTACATTGTATGCCTTAAATTACGGTTTCATACATATGCTAGATTATTTTTCATTAATCATTAATTTTCATATCTAATAAGATAACAATAAAAATATTTTAAGAAGATAATTTAATCATATTTAATCATGTAATTTTCCATTTTCCATAAGTTCAATTTTGTATGCTTTATCTTTAGAACTTAGTATATAAGTATTCAACTTAAATAAATATAGAGGAGATGATATAGGAAGCTAAAAATAAGTCAACGAATTTTTTTACTTGGAGATAATAAATTTTTAACTTCATCAAAGTATAAAAAATTATAATGTAAAGCGTCAAGTTTTTTTATCAATTTATTTTTATTGAAATTTTTCTTATTGCATCAAAATTTACATCAATCCAATGATCAGAAATAGAATTTTATGTCATTTAATTTAAAATTATTATTTATTTTAATAAAAAACTAAAAGTATCCACATATAGACACATATATCATGTATATTAATAGTTTAAAATGAAGGTTCTAATAGTATAAATATCAAATTAAGTTCTCACTCTAATCTACGTTTCTAGACCCAATTCTAAAATATTTCTAAGATTTGGAACCATAATCCTCATTTAGAAGATTAAGGATATATGGCTTCTTACTCACTTAATATATTACTTAGTAAATATCTTCATTAGAAATATTACTTATAAAAAATTAATATATTTGTGGATCGTTTTACACTAGCAAAATTATGAATATTGAGTGATGTTCACTATCCATTTTCTTGTCTCTCTATAATGCAACAAAAACTATAATTATTATGTCTTTTCACTAATATAATTACAATGCATTAGGAAAAAATATACCAAATCAATATGTGATTCTCGAATTGCGAGAAATAATAGTAAATCTCGTATCATTTAAGTACAATCTTATTTCACCGGTCCAATTTTAAGTAAATAGTTCTAGTCTCAATAATCTTAATTAGCCCATAACATGATGAAACCCACTTACTCATGATATTTCTTATTCATGGCATACATACTTTCTTGTAAAGAAGCGATTTGTGTTTTATGAGAATCTGCATCAACTTTTCCATCGGACTCAGTAAACAGTAGAAATCCCGGGCGCAATTACCGAGAGGGAATTTCGCCCGGTAAAATGGGAATTTCGCCCGGTAAAACGGGAGCGAGGACGGGGCAATTTACCCTCTGAACTGAGTCTTTGCGAAAGGGGAAAAACTGGGAAAAGGCGACCGCGTAGGAAAAATGAAGGATGGGAAGACCCCATCAAGCCGTACAAGGGAGAGAAAAAAGAAAGGTAACATGGGGCTAAGCCCCAAAAACTTGTCCATCATCTTATGGGGCATGATTAGCAATATCTGGATGAGAGAACTGATCTAGATTGAGTAGACTTCATGAACCTAAGGTGTCAATGCGTAAAAGGTGCAGATTAGGATCTGGATTGTTTCCTAATTTTGCTTTACAGTCATCCGCTGGTACCTGAAATCTTGGGTTTAGAGCGAGTCGGAAGGAAAGAGCGATGGAGAGCGAGACAGAGAGGCGGTACTGAACTTTTGACGATTTTCGTGATGATTGAGGCGTTACATTGAGAAGAAAGGAAAGTGATGTTGCTGCAGAGGTCCTCGTTGTGGAATTTCGGTCCTAACGAGATTGCACTATCGGTGCGCTCGCCGACTCGGGGGTCGTCTCTCGTCATGGCCAGCGCCAATGGATCCCCGCCACCAATTCAGCCCTTCCTCGCCATGAAGTTGCTCTTTGTGGAGATGGGAACTGGTTACGATCAGCATGGGTAATTCGTCCACCCCGTCCGCTTTGGGTCCCCTATGCATGCAGGTGAAGATGAAAATGAAATATCTCGTTATTTTGAGCACTTGATCATTACATTCGTGCAGGCGGAAAGTTTGTGATCTTTCCATCAATTCGCGTACTGGTTGTAAGGAGGAATAAGATCTCGCGAATTTCCGCTTACTGCTGTGAAATTCGTCTAATCTTTATCTTCATGTCTGTCCTAGTTAGCAAAAAATTACGAATCGAGAAGATTAGCTAGTTGCTGATGTGTGAACTGATGTTTCTTGCAGACAGAATATCACGACAGCAGCAATGCGGGCATGCAAGAACGCCATCAGCTCGAACTCCATTCCGGCTTTTCGCACAGGTATATAACTGGCGCCATTCCTCCTTGACATGAAATATTATATTCTTTTGTTGCCACCTTTGCATGATTGCAAAGTAGCTGAACTGTGCAGCGTGGAAAGATCAAAGGCTTCGAAGAAGTTTTCATCTAGACGATGTTATTGGGGGGATACTCGATCATTTACAACCTAGATTCTGTGTACCAACTGTCAAAAAGGCTTTGATTGACGCGATGACGACTAGGTGCCGATTAGTAATTCCAGGCTACTGTAGCCTGTATAGGCATGACTAGTGTGACGTGGCACCCGTTTCTTGTTCCACAGTAAAAGCATAACTGGACCTCGATAAATCCAGGAGCCCTGCCTGGAGTCAGTTATCAAGACATGAAGCTGAAAGTCAAACTCGGCGTCCCCAATTCTGTACAACATGAACTTGATATGGAGCAAGTGAAGTCGGTGTTTCCATAGTAAGAGCTGCGTTTCTCTCTCCGGCGTTGTCAGTTGGTTTAACCTTCCCAAATGTTTGTTATTCTGGCGTAGGACTGGTTAGAATGCTGTCTGACCTTGCTGCTTGTGATCCTTTGATCTCTGTCAACTGAGAGGAGTGTCTGTTTCTGCAGCGGGAAGATCTTAGATGTTGAAGTAGTTGACGGGGGCCTCATTTGCTCGAGTGGAGTAGCCTTGGAAGCCATGGGAGACAGAAGTGATGACTGTTATATAGTCAATGCTGCGATATACGTAGGATATTAGTGCGTTTCAGTCAGCGGTATATGCAAACTCTACCCATTGGCGATGGCTAAATAAGAAAAGGTAGTGATTTAGGTAGTTGTAGTGGTTACCTTTCGGAAGCCGTTAGTCCCCTTATAGAATCGTAATCAATACCCTCTTCATTGCAATGCTACTGCTACATACATGTCTCCGTGTTACTCATCAACGATATAAAATAGGATCTTCAGTATCCAAGAACCGTCCTCATATGGGGAGGTTAGCTGGTGTTTCGAAGTGACCGGAGTATTTCTTAGCCGTAAATACACTTCGTGGTGATTTGAGTTGGTTTTTTACTTTAATAAGGAGTTTTGCTGCCGTTTTCCACCAACACAGGTGAGAAGGAAATATCTTCTCACCTTGAACATAATATGATCTTGATGAACATAATCTTAAGATTTAATCTACGATTTTTGTCAGCCGAACACGATTTCAATGTTGATAAAGCTGTTGGATACACTACGTGTAAGAGCTATCTTGGTTGACTGATTGCGAAATTGATACAAAGTGCAGTGACTTGATGATTATGTTCATCAAGATCATGAAAGATTTATTCGGAAAAATAATGTACAACAGACCAGAAGATGGATTATCTACCAGTTATCTGATGTAATAAATGCTCACTGAATATACGGGAGTCCGAAAGGTCTAGAAGCCTAGGGGGTTGTCGTCGTGCAAACATTGGCCGGAACGGTAACCGGTATGTTTATGCTAAACACCTCTGAAAATTTGTACATGAGAAATGTTCAGGATGAGCTCTTCATGGAGTCGCATGATATTGTCGGAGGCTCAAAAAATGGTGAGGGTGTCATAGAGATGGCCTGCTGGTACCATGACCGCCAGGTCTCCACGTAGTGATTGAAAAGTTGTCCCAAAGCTGCACGCAGCAATTACCGTGGTTAGCTTACAGTTCCGAAAGCGGCTACAATGAGCGAAGCTAGCATCCTTGGGAACAAGAAGTACTACATACCTTCATTTTGATATTGCATGGCAGCAGCAGTGATCATACCCTCCATTCTGTGCGCACACTCGGTCGGGTTTTGATCGGCAAGTTGGCTTGGGTCACAGGGCAGAAAAGGAAACCCGGTAACCAGATGCCGCAAGGCTTGGAAGGGCCAGAACGAGGGGAAGCACATGCCAGGATGCCCGGCTGTCACAGGAGGGAAGTTACTATCAACTGATCCTCCATGTGCACAAGCGCATCCGGGAAAAGGAGGAGGCACCACTAAGTTCGAGGCATTCGTGCTAGGCGCAACATATCTAGATCCTTTCCCTATGCCTCCAGTTTCTGGCTGTTTGGGAGCCAATTTTCCAGTCCAGGTACTCGCAGCACCATCACTCCACTCTCTCCAACCACCTACGGGACCCAAGGTGACTCCTTTCTGCAAGCCTGGTGTCATAGCCGCCGATACCAACGACTCACGACCGGCAAACATGTCTGGTTGCTTAGTGGGATACAAAGGGACTGGCTTGTTAATGGGTTCACGGACTGGAATATTCACGGGCAGATCCTGCAAAGGTTTGACATTTGGACGCTTGGGAGCTGCTTGCTGAGCACAAGCTGACTCTCCACTCTTGGAAGTCGTCCTCTTCACTCCACGTCTTTCTTTGGCAGCACTCGAATTAGTGGGTCCCAAGCGGTTGCTAAAAACACGTCTTGAGCAGAATTGACCTGCAGGGACGACATGGATCAGATCCATTGCTTACAGTCGATATTGAGCACTGTCATGGACAAGAGACAAGATCAAATTGTTACAAACATCGATGAAGGATAGTTTAAACTCCTAGTACCTTCACTGCTAGTCCCGAGCCACTTGAATGCGGGCTTCCTGTTTTCGGTCATATGAGTCTGAAACAAGTGAAACATGCAAGTTAGCTTCCCAATAATGCAATATTTGACCTGCATCGTAGTTTTGAATTTATGTTGTTTCTATTTCCACTGTCGAAATTAATAAATTAATAAATCGCAGAGAGTGACTTTGTTCTCATGTAGCATATCAATGTGTAGTAAAGACTACAACACCCCTACATTTAAGACGGAAATTTACCTTCTCAATGAGTTGGAGAGATGATAAGATGTTGGCAATGTCGTAAAGTCGTCTTACTTTAGCTGCAATTCAGAATTGGAAATCGTGAGCAAAAAGGTTCCTAGGAAGCCAGGATCGACTTTATGAATGGAACCCGCTCGTTAGAATACGGGTTCACCGCGGAAGCAATTATGCACTAAGTGAAATTCTTGACTAAGCATGCCTGAGGAGATGTTCCATCATCGACAGATGAGTACCCCCTGTGTTTTGAGGTGGTTTAAGGAATAAACTCGTTATAGAAGTTTCAAACTTCTCCGGCATAGACAGCAGTCGGAAGAAAACTATCAAGTCCTAAAGACGACTTCTAAACATCAATAATAAAAAACCACTATAAAATTTGTGCTCCTGGAATGTAGCTTACTCTTGAGCTTGCAGGCTTCAGTAGAGTCACCTAGTAGTATTTTGGCTGCATCCTCAAGAGAAACAATTTGGCTCTGCAGAAAAAATGCAGATTCATGGGGGTTAGCCGACAGATTGAGCTGGCGCCTAGCTCTTCTTGTCTTGCCTAACCCCATCAAGGCTTTGCCGCGAGTCCGTAAGAGAAAAGACTATGTTGTCTAAATACAACGGAACGACTTGCTTGTGTGCATATGTATATGTCAATATCAATACAAATTCCCAGAAATGCATATACACACGGCTGATGTTTCGGCGATTTCTTAGTTTAGGTGACTGGGAGAAATTCATGTATCAGAGTGAGAGCGAGAGTGATGGCGATGGCAATTGGTCACTCGGAGAGGAAGTGATGGTATTTAAATTTTACGAACAAGAACGACGGCAAGTACGTGAGATAGCTCGGAGAAAGGGATGGTTCGCGAGCGAGAATGAGAGCGACATCGGATAGCGGATTCGATACAGCTGCAACGGGTAACTTGGTAGGCTACACTCAGCCAGTAAACTAGAATCCGTAAGATACAAGACCCAACCCTTAAGCAAATACTAGTGTCATCCCTGTTTCCTACCCGCAGAAATTTGAAAAGGTATGTCTAGTATCCGGGAAAGCAAATTGCGAGGACGGAACGACCTGTTTCTATATGTTATCCGAAGAGGAGACCCTTACTTGAGAGACCAGGAATAGCTGCACGAATTTTTGACTTAGCAACCCCAACGACTTTTCTCGCCTGCAATCTGAAAGAACTCACATGTCACAACGGTGCTGCTTTGTCCTCCATATATGAACAGGCAGACAATATAACTAAAGCTGTAGAACCCTGTCTAAGATTACTCAAAATTTGTAAATCTGTACATAGGAGAAAAGCATGTGCTATAAACTTAAGAAGCGGAATCCACAGTGCAAGGGTGCGAACCTGCTTTTTCCTTCGTTCCTTTATTTCGTTCAGTGGGTAAAGACGATGCAGCTTCGTTTACGTGGCCTTCAAGCCCACACTGGCTGTCACCTGCTTCTGAAAATGCTGAGGACGGACTGCTGTTATTTAAATTGGTGAAGGACTTCCCCGTTTTGACTTTCGGGGAGGGTCCACGTCTCTTGTGTTTCTCACCACTGTTTTCATCATCTGATGATCCCGATTCCTGGTAGAGTTATGCAATTATCAGTCAACCAATATAACAAATGCAAGCCAAGTCTAGAATCTGATAGTAAAGATGTCTGTCAGGTTAGATTTACAAAAGGTTTTCATCCTATACCTCATTGTCCTCCGTCGCTGCGGCAGTTCCTCGAAATCCATCACGGCCGTACTCACGCAGAGCCGCCTCCTACAGAAACACCGAGAATACTCAAGTTCAATATGTAGTTGAACGAATAGTCACGGCTATTTCTCAAGAAAAACCCACGAAACTAAGCTGTACATCATGAAAGAGTCTAGAATATGAGGCAGGTCCTGGGGAGAGTACATTCCGAGTGTAGAACTTTTAAAATATGTTCCAACTTAATGGAGTGTGGAACTTCTAGAATATATGCCAACTTTTTGCACTTCTTCTCAAATCTTGCTCGGAGCAGCTCTGGCTCATCTTTTATATCTTAAACCTCATTGACCAGAAACAGACAGAAGGACAAAGTTTCGCGACACTTTTTAAGAGAATTTTAGAATGTGTACCTTCATGGCTTGCAGTGCTTGAGGAAGGCGAGCAAAGCCGTGCCAAGTGTAACGGTTCTTGGCCTTTCTCACCAAAATCTGCAACCATTGAGCTCACCCAGGTTGGAATTTTTAATATCCCCAGTAGGCCACGGGGTAGAAACAAACAGATCTGGAGGAAGCTTTTAAATCAAACATCGAGGGGCGAGGAATGTAAAAACCTACAGTGCTAACGAGCTCCATGGGCAAGGATCATGCATCTCATAAAGGCATTGGGGCAAGTTTATTCACCTCCATACTCTCCAATACATTGACAATGTCGTAGATACGCCTTCTCTCAACACCTGCAAGGAAGCTCATACTTTGTAAGTATTAGTCTCTAATGTCATACAAACTCATAATATACCTGTATATTCTAGTATTCCATCATATTGCATTGTTGTAAACCTGTGGTTGGTTCGCCTTGAACATGGCAATTTCATTTGAAATCAGCATTACGATTTGTGTCTGCGAGTGCATGAATTAACAGGAAGCTTATTTAAGATTCTCTCGTCAAAGATTTGATGGTTTCAACCTTAACTGCAGAACGAACGAAAAGTGCTCACAGCAAAATAGTTTATAACTAGGATAATAATGTACCCACCTAGCCGTGTTGCCGCCTCGTCGAGACTGATGCATTCTCCATTTTCGTTACCGTATAGATTTAGAAAGCTGTAAAGACAGTACCAGATATTAGTGAACTGATTGGAGGCGGTTGAGATAAAATCAAAAGGCTGCAAAGACTGATGCGTAGGCCCGAGATTTTCGAGCAACTCATGCGGTTCACCGGGCACTCGGGAACGGAGCGTCAAGCGTACAAAACCATATGAGAAGCTGGTATCAGAGGAGACCTGACGTATAGACTAGGCTAGAGTAAGAAATTGACGCACAGTTGGAAGGTGTGAAATGAAGTTAAACGAATCCAAAGTCAATAATCGTGCTCTTAAATTTCAAGAAGCATTTTCCGAATCAGTTCGGGGACTCCAACATTGTAACATCAATACTAGTTTCTGTTTTCTGTATCTCGTCTTGATTACAGAGGGAAATCTAAGCAAATTACAAGTTCTAACTTATACGACCATTCGAGGAGATTTCTGTTGCCATTGCCTCCTGAAATGTTTAGAATTCAGGCAACGTATTGGGGCTACAGCCTGGAACTTTATCGGTAGGGTCGCCAAGGATAGGAGCTTCTAAGGAGATCATACACGGTCCAGAGTCAGTTTGCGCTCGCCTGCCCGCCAATTGTACGCGACCATTACTGTAATTGAATTCGCATGAAGGGCCGATTTCAGAACACGGCTAGGTCTAAGAGTCGAGAAGAAGATGATTATAACCGAGATTTATAGAATCCTGTCTATTTACGTTTAATTTGCGAGCCAGTATCGGAGAGATTGCTAATTGATGCAAAAGAGGGCATAAATCTTACGGAGAGTTTGAATATCATGTTTGGTCAAAAGCCCCTCGATTAAAAATTGCCTTGTTACAAGGGTCAATGACTTGGACTTTCGTCGAGCTAGCTTTCCTACTCGCAGCATACCCGGTACATATTGAAATCCAAGCATATTCAGGGCATTATGAGGTCACTTGGTGGTATCGAATTCAAGGTGAAGAACTTGACTGGCAAAACTCTAAACTGCCCCGCCCGAACATCTTCACAAACCCTCAGACATCTCTCTCCAGATTTTTGGGGAGACCCTTCCTTTGAACGAGGAATTTCCATTCGGCGTCCCCTATGAGAGAGAGAGAGAGAGAGAGAGAGAGAGAGAGAGAGAGAGAGAGAGAGAGAGAGAGAGAGAGAACTATTTGGATTTCAGATTCTTCTAATGGCAAATTCTTCAAGTGACAAGGTGACAATCGTCGGTAATGGGTTCTAGTATCCAAACATAGCCACAGCTTGAACTAGAACCTCGAGTGTAGCACCAGACAACTTCTGAGTTCACTGCACGTTTCAACTCAATTTAATTTGAACTTTTAGTTTTGAGCAGTGTTTCATTTCACCGGAGCTCTCTAGGCAGTTAGGTCTTTGAATCTCAAGGGAAAAGATTTGAAGTAGACCTAAACAAGCCGACTGTTAGGAAGCGTCTAGGAGTAACTGGAGGAAACAGAGTTCCTCGTTCTTTCGACATCATACGACGACGAGGAAGACTGATCGTAACTATGATGAGTAACTGTTCCCCGTCACATAGTGAAAGGTTACCAGGATAATGTAATGAATTTCGAACTGCTATCAAATCAGATAAGAGAAGTACGTTCTGAGCGGCTACTTGTACGATCGTAGTAGACATTAAGGCTAGAATGTAAAAGTATACTCTTCAGACGGACATGAGGTTTCAGAATGATGTCACATGTTTCCCCCACCCTACAAATAGCTGCAACTCACGAAAAGCTCGGAACTGTAACTATAACTATTCTAACTGTTAATAACTGTTAATTCAACATTGTTTGATCATATCAAGGCCTGTAGAGCGAATCCTAGCATTCCCACGCGAAGAGTTCCTTGGACCCTCGAAAGACATCCATAAAGTATTGGCTAAGGCTGACAAGGACTCGAACCCGAAAAGAACTGCGATGTACTCATGTTCAAAGTAATAGACAAAGGGTTAGCCCGGCAGGCACGGTAGTTTCGGCTTTACAATCGAACGACAGTATCCAAATAAAGCTTCGATTGTGATATAACAAGGTATAATCACCCGAACACAGAATGTTTTAATCGGATAAGTGGAGCAGAGAATTGGGGAGAGACCATAATCAGACATCTCTATCCGGCGATCTCTCCCATGGAAAAGGAAGAAAAACAGAGCAAGTGCATGTGGACGGGAATAATGGATATCCATACAGGCTCACATGAATTATGTCCGGATGTCCACCAGCACGGAACGGAAAGAGCCAACATACGAATCCTGCAACGAAATCCTATGTTGAGGATTCAGACCATGAACAAACTGGAAGTCTTCTAAGAGTGAAGCTGGAGGTGAGTACACGTCAAGTGTTTCCCTCTAGATTGTTTGAAGATCATGGAGTTAAGTCCCAATTCAAGGAAGTTCATCACGCTGATAGATGGTTTGTAAGCTGAGCGACTGAACATTGAACTCGTTTAGAAGGCGTGAACAACGATGCAAGATTTTGGTGGTTCATTTCAGGAAATAGTCAGTATAGTAACCAGCGTCCGAAGTCGCAGACTGCGAGTACCGCTGCCTGCATCGCATGATGTTTAACAGAGAAACGATTTCGGCTGCACATGCGACAATAACAAGGAGGAAAACTAAGCAAGTCTTCAACACTAGGCCCTGTGTCCACTGCTCAGGAGAAAGGAGACGCGAGGAACACCCGGGGGTTGAAAGATTTAATGATTGCAGAACCAGCCCAGCACAGAGGATCTTCTCTAAAGATCTCTCTCAGAGACGTCCTGACAGCAAATTGCTCTCGTAGCTCTTGACAAACATGATGCGAGGTCACTGCTTTCGAAGGTTTTTCCACACCGACGTTACATCAACCCAATTGAAAACCAATCCTTCATATCAGCATTAGAGTGCAGAAAAATGGAATGAATGACCCTCAAGGCTCACGTGAAGTGACTGTAGAGGATTCGGAGGAAGATCGACAATTGAACCGTCTTCCCCCATTGACCACGTGGAATCAATGTTTTCTCAGGGTGAAGATTCGTATATATCGGAATGCTATAGCGAGTCAATAAAGGAGGCTTCCAGAACACTTACTTCTCACACAGAAGACCAAGAGACTTGTCTTTCCGATTGTAGGATGCTTGAACCCGAGCGTCTCCATCTGACAATCCTCTACTCTCCATTTCTGGGACCGAAGGATGAGACAGCTCTTCAGTTGTCTCGCATCGTGCTCCGACAACTTGTCTCTGATTTGTTCCGACAGCTCTTCCTTGATAACCAGAGTTCTCTGCACTGCTGCTGCTGTTTTCCAAGCAGTCTGAATAACGTAACTTAGCCGGACCCATAGGAGCTTCCACACGCATTTTGAAAATGTACCCTGGAAACCGTAGGTCCAATCCACCCGTACACCAAATTATGCACGAAACAGATTGAATGTTGTTGAAGTCATTCCGTCCTGATTTAAATTCATGGATTGCTCTCGCTCATCCAGAGATCGACCCTGGTTTATTACACGGTAGATCCGTGCACAACTTGCAAGGTCTAGAGAATATCCTCTGCGTCCCACAAGAATTCACCAAGTTTTCAATTTGGGGAGATGGCAATGCTGAGGTCGTCCCACAACTCTGCGAAATTTAAGTATATGCTTGACGCCTTTGTCCGAGATTCGGCAAAGCCATGGGCGTAACGCGTCTAACAAGCAAGTGAGAGCGAGAGCGATGGAGGTAGAAAGGAGAGACGAGCAGAAATTGTGGCCGCAATGTAGGAGCAGAGAGCGGATCCAAGTTCGACAACATGGGAGTTCACAAGCTTGCGCTGTTGAATTTCTCTCCCAGCATTACATTTTGAGGCCTCTCGATTCTTCGAGGGGACGCAGTGCTGAACGCATCGAAGTGATGGTGGGTTTCAGCGTCACGTAAACGATAGAAAAGAAAGCTACACGACTAAGACCGACGGTTTTGCGCCAAGTCCCAGGAGTCGAGAAGATGGATCTGGGAAGGCCAGATGTTGATGTACATAGACAGACTGGAAAGTGGGGCAAGAATTTCAAAGGAGTGAGCAACAGAGATTGGCTGCGATGTCGCTTTCTCCGATGCTACCGGGTATATGTGTGTCATTGGTCGCGATGATTTCCGAAAGGGGGAGCGGGGAAGAACCCTGGCAACTTGAAGTTAGAGCGGGTAAATGCATTCCACGAAGGGCGGGAGGGACAAACTTTCCTGCAACGATATTTCCCCACAGGAGAAAACATGGGAGTTTGTTTGGCGAAGAGCCATTTGAATTAAGCGGAGAGAATACAAGACGACCCCGAGGGACAGACAGGACTCTGCTCTCACAGAGGAATCCAGGCCAAATCTGGAGGAGGTGCAGGGCGGGAGAATAGGTCCCGGCGCCAATCCTACTTTACGAATTGACCGCTAAACTTCTTCGAAGTAGAAGCGAAATTTGAAACGTAGAGAAAACTTTCTAAACCTCACCTCGTCTTCGTACAGGAGCATCGGTCTACACTGGTGCGCAATTATGACGCGGATTGACAAAATCCCTCCAACAATAAACCTCAAGGTCAAAGCTCATATACGCGGGAGATAAAACCACCAACGTCCACACCAGCACCAGCGCGGGGAAAATTCCGAGGGAAAGTAGATCGCGACATCCTTCTCTTCCTCTCTCTCTTTCGCTGAGGAACTCCTCCGTTTTCACCACAGACATCGCAGCTTCAAACTCCCCGCGGACCGCTCTTCCGACTACAGTGCATGGTAACTTTGCCCCGACTGCAATGAGTTCTGAATTCCTTACGACGTTGCAGGGATTCGCATGACGCTTTCGCATCGACATCGATAAACCCCGATGCAGATCGTCGGATATGCGCGATCGGGTTGAGAGTCACTGTACACATATCTGCCCTTCCACGAAAAGCGAAACAGCGTTTGAACTCACAACGGTTCTTTCTTAACAGCGTCCCTGAACCTCGTTTCGACTCCTTCACGGACTGCACCTATATGTCTGTTCGTCCGTCCGTCAGTGGATCTCCTGTTGTTCTGCCACCATCGGACGGCTAACGTGGTCTCAGCCCAATTGTTTGAGGATTTCCGACCCCTTACTCGTACTCCCGGAACTCAGCAATAACCATTACGTGGTTGTTATTAACTTTATTTTGAAATGCGGATGTATGAAGGGAGTCATCTGATGCTCATATGATCGCCATGAAGCCGTTAGATGCTAGCGATCGACTTGTAAGATATCGTAATTTGTAGGCCACTGTCATGAACGCGGCTATCTTCGTTGGCGGAGGCGATTCAACAGTAGGTTGACGGACGTTGCCGTAATCTCGGAACAGGACTGCTGAGACGTACTCTAATTCAAAGGGAAGCTGGCGCCAAACAGACCTCTCCCTTCAAAATTGGCGCGTCAGGACAAACCCGTTCTATACTGCGAAGTCAATGTCCTCTGAATGTCGGAACCTGGAAGTGACTTTCGGGACCAACTCTTAATCGCAATTAACAACACTCGGGACCTTTGGCGCGTAAGACGGGTCGGGTCTCAAAGCAATGAACCCTAGGTTCTGAAGAGAGCTCTGGAAGGGGCTCTCGCCCGAAAGGGTTTACTGATCGGCGTGTGCTCACAGTGTCGAAATTTGACGGGAAACCTTACATTGAAGTGCATGCCACGTAGGTGCGTCTCAGGCGCCCAGTTCCCGGCAACGTAAGCTGTCCGAAGCTTAATACCATTGCCGGTAAAATTTTACGTCTCTATAAGAAGGGCTGAACCCGACTCACGGAAGCAATAGCCGATACTGCACATAGAACCTCACCAGATGGACACTTGTCGAGGCGCTTTCATAAACAAGAAATTCCGTGTGGTCTCCACATGTCGGGGCGGCAACCTCGGACAAAACCAGCTCAAAATTGTGCCACGTTTCAAGCTTAGATGCAGATCCGGGCACAAACGTGTCATCCAAGTAAATCATTCCCCTGGATCGAACCGGATGAAATGTACCCTTCAGGTTCTCATAGATGTGACTAAAGGAGATGCGGCATGGAAGCTTCCACTTTCCCGTGCTTTGTTCAAATGGATCTCTCTTGCTCTGTCTTAATTGTAGCTCAATTGAACTAGCTCATGGGTCCTCCTCTTCAACTCATAACATGTACAGTCTGCCCTACGTACAAGTATATTGCGTAAATGCATCAACGGCACAAAGTATAGATGTAGATACTCCGGTGGCAAGAAAGAGAATTAGCTCCTAATGCTTAAACTATGAAATTTGTTCCAAAAGTAACTTTTTCTTCTATATAATTCCCTCCTTCATGTATTTTACAGAAAGAATATATGTGCAAAGACTGTGAAGTATAGGTGATCCTTTCTTTGAGTAAATACGTTTAGCTAAGAGCTAGTTATGTTTTGGAGAATTCTGAAAGTAGCAAGTATACACACCTTCTCTTATACAGGAAAGCAAAAAGCACACGGGCAAAGATATTTTCTCTTTCATTTTATCTTTTCAGTGAAATTATTTCTCTAACGTTTCATTTTTTCATAATATCATCATAGATGCATCAAATCTAAAATTTAAGTAAAATATATTTATTTTTATATATCTAATATATGTATATTTGATTCCTTGGGCTAATCTTCAGACAAGCCATACTATACATCTCTTCTAGTTCGTTCAAAGATAGACTAGTGTGATATATTTTGCTCTTGCACTTCCAAACAATGGTCCTTTGTAGGGTGTGATGTTTTTACCTTGAACCTTTTTCTACCCTAGTGACTTATCTTTTTTTCTTCTCAGTAAAGATCATTTTTCTAGTGGGATATATCTATCATAACCCTTTCTTGCCCTTGTAATCTATAACACCTTAGGGTGCATATTAGTGGCTAGTAGTGTTTTGGTGGTTTTGTATTAGTAACAACTAGCTAGATTTAGTAGTAACTAAAGTCAAAATTATCTCTAACTAACTTAGTACAGTTAAATAATGGGAAACATACAATATTTAATTAAGATCATTTATAAACCTATCATAACACTTTCTGGCATTGTTATTTATAATACATGAGGGTGTATATCAGTTGCTAGTAGTATTTTGGTCTTATTGTGTTAGTTACAACTAGTTGAAGTTAGTAGTAATTAAGTTAAAAATATCTCTAACTAACTTGGTATTGTTAAATCAGGAAAAAAATACAATATTTAATGATAAAATACTCAATGGGACCAATAGTCAATGTTAAATTAGATTTTATTCAATTGTGACTTCTTAAGAGAACTTTATATTAGAGTGGTACTATATGGAGGATTTTCCATTGGATTATATTGGAGTGGGACCTTTACATTGGACTTTGCATAGTTTAATCAACTTGCTATAGAGCTGATGTCAAAATCCTGTTTTTTTACCAAGTTAAGTTACATTTGGTATAAGAGGTTGGTTTATTTAGGTTGACCCTAGAATTTATTATAATTTTTTGATTAGAATAAGGTCCTAGATTCATATGGAATATCACTGAAAGATTCCAAAAGGAGGCTCATACAAACCAAAACTTGATGTGAGTGTAAATTGACCTTAGATTCTTTGTCTAGGATAATTTGGTTATTATGCATTCTACCAAGGTACTACGGTAACTTTGGTGAGAATATAAGGAGGGGCTTAGGAGAAGAAAGGAGTCCATTCCTTAGTGAGTGAGGGAAATGAGGCTTTGTGAGTATTACCAATATTTGTTAAGTAAAGAGAGAGAAGTTTTACTTAAGAGTAATGTTATTATGGTTGTTGATCTTGGGGTAACCTCTAATGCTAGTGAGTTAGAGAACTCTTTTGCAAGTGTGAGTGAATGACCTTCTATGTTGATATTGGTGAAGTTTTCCCTTATGGGCCATTTTGGATGAGCTTTGGAAAAGTGAGTGTGGGAATTTTTTATGAGTGTTTATCCTTGGTAGTGCTCAATATCAATTTATACTTCCTTTTTGACATATTGTGCACGTAAAAGCTATCAAGAGAGGTATTCTTTAGAGGAGAGATAGGCATGGTACAACTTTGGTTGAGTCTCCAATGATCATCCATAAAGACTAGTAAAGTTTTTGGGTGAAAACTTGTAGATAGGCCTAACAACAACTTTGGGTGGGTCTCCAATGAGCATTTTGAGCTCAAGTGCTTTGGGCGGTATAAATTGTTATATATTGGTGCGCATTGTGACTCAGCCACATACAAAGATTTCTCCAAATTAACTCTAAAGGAAAGATCTTCCTCAAGGTCATTGTAGAATGTAACTTTACTATTGGAACATAATTTTAGTATAAGTATTTGATATCATTAATTTCAATACAGAATTTATTACTATCACTGAAAATAACCACTAATATCAAAGCTCAATTTTGTTATATTAGTTTTACATCTCTCATCTATAAGGATTATTTCTTCTACTCAATGTACAATGAAATTAACCTATACCATCTCCCTTCATAATAAGAGAAGCAAGTGATGTTACAACCAAAGTCATAGTAGGTCAAGAGTTGTAATAGTTGAGGTATATATGGGTTAGATACATCAAAAAATTTATCTCTATATAAAATTGGTAGAAGAAATATGCCAATACACATAATCAAGAGATGGAGTTCAAGGTAATGATTAACTAGCAATTTTCTTTATTGCAAGCACGCAATACATTGCACATTCATAATCTTAATACAAGTTGGGGCAATGGCTTATTTCTCACTTATTTCTTGATTTATTCTTTAAGTTCCTACTTGAAATGATTACACTTGAAATACCATATTTGGAAGATATTATCAATGTAGATATGAGCCAAATTTGTTGTAGACATTCTTCATTATATGCCTTATAGTACTTATTTGACTAGTTTTATCTATAGAGACAACAATGGAGTCAAAGTAGTTGGATGCAATTGATAGCTTACAATGTCTATAATCATTTGCTTCCATGATTGCAAAGTAAAAAGCAGAGGCTATAAGAAACTTGCAATATTTTTCTTTTTAGCTTTATTTTTTGATAGGTCAAACTACTCTTCATGTATGTATATGGCAATTTTTTTTTACATATTTGGCTCAAAATAGATCCACTATAGTATTTTTAGCATCTTTTAATCCCTAATATGCTCAAGAAGACTTAATTTGTAACATTAACTCAATAATATGCATGTTAGTCAATCTTTTGGGATCTAAATTCTTCCTTCCTCAAAGACCAAGTATGGATTTTTTTTGCTTGGTTGTACTACAATGCCTTATAAATTGATTCTTATTTTATGGTGCTTAAATTTTTGTAGAAAATTTCATCATTGCTTTGTTTTCTTTCTTTTTGTGGGAAGATATATACGTGTTTGGGAGAAGAGAACTCTTGTTTAGGAATTCTTTGGATCCATTTTAGTATTTGTTGAGAAATGAAGATGTGAGCTTTGAAGACTTAACAAGGTACAAAGAAGAGGGGTACAAAGAAGGAGGTATAAGGAACCTAAGTATGAAGAAATGCTAGACACAAAGAAGAAGATTTCTTTAAAGATTCTTTTCCCAAAGATTTCAAAGCCAAAGACAATAAACTTGAATGCCATTGCTGCATAAGTAAAGAATTGTAGCTAAGGTCCATTGGCACTCACCAAAGAGTTCTCATAGAAGGATAATGATTTCACATCCATTGACAAGTTTTGGCTAGAGAATCTTAACTATAAGGTAACATGTTGGCCAAGTAATTTCACTCTCTACAATTATTTTCTAAGAGTAATCCAAAGAGCAAAGAATGAGTTTAGATTCTTTGGGTAGGATTCTTTGTTCGTGACAAGATGTGTGAGCAAGGAAAGTCCTAGCCATTACTCAATAGTGGATAAGTGGGACATTCATATTAAGAGTGAGTTGCTCCAAAGTAAGCATCATAACTTCTTACTCTAGGCTTGGGACCTCAGCTCTTTGACAATTGCCCAAGAGTTGAGATTTCCCAATGCAAATGTTAACCCATATAAAAGACTAAGAAATCTTTGAGAAATCCTAAGGCCTAGAGAAAAGCACATTGGAAGATAGTGCTTGGCCTAGATGCGGGAATCTTAGAAAGCATGATTTTCAATACAAATTTTGGCAATGTTGGAGAAGAAATGAACAAGAAAATTGCAAACTCCTTCAACAAGGAAAGATCACCAAGTATGGTTGGATGGTGGTAAATAACAAGGACCCAAAAAAGTGATTGTGGCTTCCTTGATACACTTATCTGACATAAAAAACCACATATTTTATGATTAACCAAGCTATCTTCTTTGAATATGTATATTAAGAAGCTGCAATCAATTGGAGCAATATCTTTTATTGGCAAACTCAAGTGATGGTTAGGGAGCTCAAAGAAGTTGTAGGTGCTACCTACCTTACCTTTTTTGCAATACAATTTACCCAGAGCTAAAATTGCTTACGAGTGAGGAGAAAAAAAGATTCCATCACCACTTGTGTACCAAAACATACTTTGCTACTCAATTGGAAGCAAAGGCAATCACAAAGGCAATTCAAGAGGCAAATGAAAATTTTTCCAAACTAGGAAATTTTAGAGGTGCACAAGAAGAAGGCCTCCACAATTAGAAAGAGGTCTACACTAGAAAATTCCACCCAAAAAACTAGGAGGCCAAGAAGAAATCCACATGTAGTGGACTTGTCCTCCTAAGAAAACAAAGTAGAAGAAGAAGAAGAAAGTGAGGAGAAAGTGGAAGGGCTTACCTTGCAAGATATTCAAGTAGAGTCAAAGAGTGAACATAAGTCCAAAGATGTGGAGTCTACACACCCAAGGAAAGAAGAAGAAGCAAAGTAGAGCTATCTTGCCAAAGAACAAGAAGATCTTTAGGCCAAAGAACAAGAAGATCTTTAGGCCAAAGCTCCTATAACTTCAATGCACCTAGGCTCACCATTCCAAATAGAAAAGCATGGAGTTGAAGCCACAAGGGCTAAAGAAGATGTGCATAACCAAGATGAAAAATCTTCATAGGAGTTCAACATAAAGACAAAGGTGAAATTACCATAAAAAGAATAATGCATGCATCTTATGGAGTGGCATTCATACTAGACTCTACGTACCCAATTTTGAAGTGCCTATAAATGATTATACCAATATACAAAAAAGTTGGCCAGAAATGCTCTGACTTTTTTTCCTTGTTCAACATGATGCATACAAACAAGTATGTGTTTAAGGCAAAGAATGGACACTTAAAGGAGGAGGTGGCAAAGAATAAGCATATATACAAGGAGGAGTGCAAAAGAGGCAATGAATTTTTGCAAGAAAATTAGGAACTAAAGAGAAAAAACTCTTTGTTGGTGGCTAAGCAAGAGACACATAAAGACAAAGTTCACAAATTGCAAGAAGACATGAGCACTATTTGAATAACAAGTAATCAAAAGTAAAATTGGTTGGACAGTGAGTTGCAAAAATTGAGATGTGGAAGTTGAGAGAATATGAATATTTTTGGAGCAATTGTAAGGAGAGAATATCACTCTTGTGCTAATGACAAAGGAGTAAATGAATGAGATTGATCTTTGGCTGAAGGCTCTAGAAGCAGAATTGCAAAAGGAGAAGGAGGAACAACCCACAGATCTAAGATACTAGAGGAGTTCAGTACCAAATTTCAGGTCTTGTACAACACCCAAGAGATGCAAAAACAACTACAAAGATGATGAAGACATTGGATGAAATGAATGAGCCAAAATTGATATTTGGAAGTTCTTCATTTATAATTCAAATTTGATTTTATGCACTCTATATCTTATACCACTACCTCCTTGAATGTTGGTCTATGTATATAATGGAAACTTGCATTCAATATTTTACAATCTTATCACTAGGTTGTACTAAAAAATCCATAGATAGTAAGTCTAACACCATTCCATATGCTTTGGACCCAATTTTCTCTTGCAATTCAATAGTACTTAGGTTTGCTATTTGTCATGGCAAAACTATTACTTCAAAACATGAGTAAGTCAATTAAAACTTAAGATGAAATTTCTCTAATGTAGGTTATAGTCCTTGTATGGTGGTTCACACATTTGATAGCTATCCATGGAGTTTGACTTATTCTAGCCTATAGTTTGCTAAAACTTGTGGTTTTTTGCCCATGGACTACAAGTCTATCAAAACATTGCATAACTTAGTACTGAGCTTAGGGAGAAACTCAAGTTATTGCTCTTACATCTTAATAATACCTTAGAATTGTATAAACCCATTAATGCTAACCCTAGAATCTACCTCAACTCCCAAAGAACAAATTTAGGTTCCAAGGTAAAATTTAAGACCTTCTCCTTTACATTTAGTTTTATACTACCTTAGATAATCCAAAACTACTTTTGATCTTCCAATTTAATCCCATAACCAAAATAGAAAAATGGAAGTTGCAAAGCTTTCCTCTCTTATTTTTGGGTAAAACTTATTTCTGTTAAAAAACAGCTATTTAAGAGTCTCCTAATAGTATTAAGAGCACTAACTCTAGACATTATTTGCTCTAGTTATAATATTACTTTGGAAAATTGCTTCTCCCTCAAGTTTCAAGTCATATCAACTGAACTCCTAGTTTGAAATACCAGAGACTTAATTGGGACACAAACCCACATAATCTCTCCATGTTTTATGCTTTTGTAATGAAAATTTTCTTCTTGAAAGCATCTTCATGAGAGATTTCTAATAAATTCAAGGTCAATCCTACTATAGATATGTGTTCAAAGATATATCTCTAAAAGTTTAGCACATCTCACTAACTTACGTTCATTCTTCTTTGGTCAATCAGTATAAACTACAATAACTCCATTATCACTCAAAAAATTTAAAATTGTGTAGTCTTGATAGAACAATCTAGATCAAGAATTTAAAGAAGGTAAATATCTAAGAAAATTCTTTGAATCCAGTCATTTTATCTCCAAACAAATAAAGCGTCTTGTATATTTAATCCCACTTGAGATATGTGATCCAATTTGAGTCTTAAGATTCCAATCTTGTAATTAGGGGCATAGTAAAACGTCTCCACAATAAACCTAAAAATTAAAAGGTCCTTAAATGTGACTCTCTCTTCTTTATATTTCGAAACAACCAAGAAGGCAAATCATTAATCCTCATTTGGATGATTGATATGGTTGATATGAAAAACTTAATTAACCTAGCTATCATACTAGTCAAAGACTTCACTCAAAATTCTTGACAATCTCAGCTTGATTTTACTCACATGCTACTCTTGATTTCACCAATAAGTCTATCCTCAATTTCACTTACAAATTTTCACCACCTTCTTTACTAGCCAATATCTTTGACTATATGAGATTCTAACTTGAGTTTTGACTAATCAAATGAGTTACAACCTCAAGTTATATCTTAGTAGCCTAGAAAACCAAGGACCCTTATTGGTACTATGAACTGGTATGTCTCTCATTTACGATGAATCTTTGATGGCTATTAGAGTAGCACACCATGGAGCTGAAATCCATCACACTCCTTTGAGGCTAAAACTCCAAGGAACCTCCAAGCCTCAAACCATAGTTCAGTAGAAAACTCAATAAGAGAGAGATATTTATAAATATGATGAGTGCTTCCTCACCCCTAGCTTATATATTTTTTTAATATTTAGACACCAAAATTATTAATTATTGAAGTAACTCAAGTTTTTAGGCTAAAAGTCATATAAAATCAAAAGTTGAAAGAGATATCAATACACATGAGAATGATCCCATGAGTATATGGCCTTACCTTGACCAACAAATCAAGTCAAGGATTCCTTCACATGGACTATCCTTGGACTAAAGAAAAATCTGCAACCAAAAGGCTTGTGAGCCAAAGAGTTCTCAACTCTTTCTCAAAGCCAAACATATAGGGATAATACAAAGTCAATACACTAGAATCCAAAACAATGGTGCTCACTCTTTTCTACTTTCTCTAAAGGAGAGTCTCATCGTCTTATCCATCTTGGCTATGACTAACTCTAACTAATCATGGATAATCTAGAAGCTTGGCTAAACTTAATATAGATAATACCTCTCAAGTACTTGCAATACCAAACTTAATATCCCCATAAAATATACATGTACCAATGGGTTTACATTTCCGCCCAAAATAAGATTCACTTTGTCCTTGGAGCAAAGTTCCCTTTACCTTTTATGATATAGTTACAATTTATCATGGTTAATTGTATTAAAGTGTCTTCCTCCCAACTCCTTGAGATCATAAGTGTAATTGCTCCACACCTTTTCCACTATGAAATGACCAAAGTACTTAGGTAAGAACTTCTTTTGAATCCTCTTGAATATAATAGAATCAAATGGAATTACCCAATCACCTTCCTTAAAAGGCTCTACCTTCTTCTTGCCTTGCTTCTTTTATAGTTATCTTTTTTGTTTCTTTTGGGCTTGTTTCACTCAAACCATAGCAATTGCTCTTGCCTCCTCCAATTCCATGATTTGATCCTTCCTTGACTTCTATGCATCACCTTCTTGTACCTTCTTTGATTTCTAATGAATTCTTTGAAAGGTAAGAAGATAAAAGTAAATAGGTAAAGTAAATTCAAAACCATATACCAAGTGAAATAAAGAGTATCTAGTGGATGTCTTCATGGTTGTCCTATACTTCCATAGAACCAAATGAATCCTCTTGTCCTTATGATGTTTAGTCCCTTCCTTTTCCCAACTTTTGCCAACATCATGCACAAGATTTTATTGGTTCTCTCTGCAAAGCCATTGGAGTTTGAGTTATAAGATGTAGTCATTCTATGTGTGGTGGAAAATTTTATAGAATAGTTGCAATGATACTCCTTGTAAACTCTCCTCCTCTATTTGAAACCAACTCTAAAGGGAAACCAAACCTAATGATAATATGCTCGTAAAGAAACCTACCAACTTCATCTTCATTCTTATCTTTAAGTGGTCTAGCTTCAACCTACTTGGTAAGGTAATAAGTAACTCACATAATATACCAATTGTTCCTTTGGTACCCCAATGAACAATTGTTAATTGAGAGGACCAAAAAAGTTAATTCACCACTTCTCAAAAGGTCATAGAAATGGAATTGATATAAAAGGTGGAGTAGAAGTAGAAGTAGAACTCTTAGCAAAAGCTTGATAAAGATTACAAGTTTTGCAATAATCAAGATAATTCTTGAAAATCCACTTTTAATGGTAACATGTATCTAGAATCTTAAAAGCAAGTAATTTTCTTGCAAAGTGACCTCCACAAACCAAACTATCATGCAATCCTTCATGAGTAAGATAAACTCTTCCTTACACATTGTTCTTTGAAGTAGACCATCTTCTCCTTGGTGAAAAAGGATATCCTCCACCATTTTAATTAGACAATATCCTCCACCAAAATCACCATGTATTTTTACTTATGTCTTCATGTTAATGATTAATGCATAAGCTTTGATGGAAAATAAGAAGATGAACTTTCTATAGTACACAACCATTCCCAAGAATTGGTATAACTTTGTCAATCTTGAAGGGAATGGAAGTTTTTAAATTTTCTTCACCTTTTTAGGATCCACTACTGTTCTATCCTTGAATGATATGCCCCAAAATTAACATTTCTTCATAACCAAAGATATAATTCCCTAGGTTGATTGATGGATTTTCCTCATCCAAGCATTGCAAGAACTTGATCAAGTGCTCCTCCTTGCTCCCATAGATACAAAAATCATCAATGAAATCTCTCATAAATTTCCAAATGAAAAGTTCAAACAACTTATTCATGAGTCATTCAAATGTGGCTAGAGCATTACAAAGCCCAAAGGCATGACCTTGAAAGTGTATGTACCCCAAGGTGCGGTGAGTTGTTGATGCTCTAGTGCAATCTTGATTTGGTTGTAGTCATTATAACTATCTCCAAAATTATATCTCTCATGATCCATAACCTCCTCTAGGATGATCAATGAATGGAAAGGTTAGTAGTCCTTTTTGGTGTAACATTGAGTTTCTTGTAATCTACACATACATAGAATTTTCAATTCTTCCTCCTCATAATCACAACTAGAGACATCCATTCTAAATTCTCCACCTCAAAAATGAACTTAGCCTTCTTGAGCTTATCAATCTCTTGCTTCACAACCAAATTTTTTGGTAAGCTAATGCAACATTGTTTTTGGCAAATAGGTCTTATGTGTGATTCCACCTCTATTTGGTGCTCCCTTAAGATAATTTCCTTAAGATCCCTATGACTAAGAGTAATTACATGGATGCACTTGCAGAAAATCTCTTCAAATCTTACCTTCTCCTCTGTGGTAACATTGGGACCATACTTAAGGATATATATTCTTCTCCTTAGCTCCTCAAGTGTCAATTTTGATTTATCAAGGTCCTTCAAAATCTCTACCTTAGGTACAAAATCCATGGCACACAAGCAATACACATCTAAATTAGATTCATAGTCATATTCCTTTGATGAGGTCTCTTCTTCTATGCTTGTGTCCATACTTGGAGCTCCTTTTGAGTTTGATTCCTAATAATCAAAAGATGTTATATTTAAATGTGAAGTATGGTTGGTATTTGTTACCAAAATTGTAACTTGATGGTTTGATGGCCCAATTAAGTACCCTTTGTGCCATCAATCATGAGTTTCTCTCAACCATGACATCCCACATGTAAAAGACCAAGTAGAGAAATAGTAGAATATAAGATCAAAATGAAAGATCACACTAGGACTCTTAAATGAAGGAAACTCCAAATGCCTAGCATGAACTTGGGATTTGTTATTTATAGAGAATATACAAGGCTATTGAGAAGCTTCTCTAGAAGTTTCATAAAAGCTGCCTTCTTAGAGTGCAAACTAAGTTAACTCGAAAGCTTCTTGAGAAACTTTATGCTAGAACCACCTGCTTGGTGTGCAAGCTAAGCTAGTAAAGAAACTTCCTAAGGAGTTTCCTTCTAGACACCACCTATTTGGCATGCAAACTAAGTTAGTTAGGAAACTTCCTTAGAAGTTTCCTCCAAGAAGCTACCACGTGGCATACACATTACTCAATACTTGGAAGGTACAAAGAACCTTCCTAGATGCTTATAGAATATTCTTATAATTCTTGGTTAATTTGGCCTATTGTTACTTTGTAGTCTGGACTAACTTGTCTATAAAATCCATATTGTTATATATTCCTCCACCATTAGTTGGTGATGTCTTTGTCACTATGGAAGTTTCAAACTCCTAGGTGGCCTTTTGTGCGTTGTGGAGATGAGAAAGAGCTTCCCAAGTGGTATCAAGAAGGGAATACTCTTCCCAAAGGACTTTATACTTAAGTATGTTGTTGGTAGCCATGTTGAATATGGCAACATGCAACAATCAACTTCATATTCCTCATGGTCATTGATAGGGACAAGAGGAGGAAGGAGTTGGACACAAGTGGAAAAGGAAGATGGATTAGAAAGAAAGGGTTTCAACTTAGAAACGTGAAAGATATGGTGGATTTTCATAGGACAAGGCAAGACAAGTTGATAAGAAAAAGAGACTTAAATGATGACATTAAATAGAACTATCCAATTAGGAGTATGTTTACAAAATTGAGCACCAAGTGGAAAGGGTAGGTTCTTAGAAGAAAGCATGACCTTACCACCAAGTTGAAAGGTGAGATCACAAGATGTTGATCCACATATTTCTTTTGATGATTTTGAGTAACAAAGAGTTGTGATTTGGCTTGTTGCAAGGAGTGTGATATTATGGTCACAGAGGTGGAAGTATGAGAATGAGGAGCATGAGGTGGAAGTGGAAGAGGAGCAAGAAGGGAATCTAGAACAAGTGGGTCTTGGCCAAAATTAAGGAAGAAGGGAGAGAATTTGGTGTTTGGATGCTTGGAGTTATTGTAGGAAAATTTAGTGGCCGTAAGGTATTCGTTCCAATTGGCATGGTGAATGTTGATAAAGACACAAAGTATATCTTCCAAAGTGCAATTTTCACAATCAATTTGATTCTTAGTGTGAGGATTATAAGGAGTGGAAAAAGCAAGCTTGGTGCCAAGTAGCTTGAAGAATGCTTGCTAAAATTTACCAATGAATTGAGGATCATGGGCAGAAATGAGTACATGAGGCATCCTATGAGGCTTGAATACATTCTCAAATAGATATGGGCTAATTTTGGAGCATCTATTATATCAAAAGTTAATTCTAAATGGATTTGCTTACTAAGGATATCAACAAACACCACAATTGTTGTATGACCTTACTTTGTCTTTGCCAAGCATTTGATGAGATCTAAGCTCACATGTTCCCATTGACCGGATGGGATAGGAATTGGTTGAAGGATTCCACTTGGCTTTTGGTTACTAGCCTTGTTGTATTGGTAGCTCTCACAAGATTGGATAAACTCTCAAACCTCTCCGCCAACTGTAGAGCGGTGTAATACCAATAGCTAGACATATGATCTAGAGATGAAATTTGGTTTGGTAACATCTGGAAGGATGTTATACATGATGGAATAAGTAGATTAGACATAGGTATCACCAAAAGAGTATGTCTACTAATAGGATAGAAACCAAAACATGCTTGGAAACTTTAGAATCAATAGTTAAGCATATGATCTAGAGGTGAAACTTGGGCTGGTGATATTTGGAAGGATGTTACACATGATGGAGAAAGTAGATCAAATAGAGGATCACCAAGAGAGCACTTCTTCTAATAGGGTAGAAGCTAAAATAGGCCTAAAAACTTGAGTGGCAATTGTAGAGGCCTAAAGGGATGAATTAGATCTAAAAAATGTGTAGATTCTCCTCTCTAATGGAAGAAAGTCTACCCTTTCTCTCCCCCAAGTTTGTCTCATCGAGAGCTTTCCAACGGTACCTCACCCACATGATACTAAGATTCCTATAGGAAGATTCCTTCTAGTAAAAGCTTGTTTGACCAACTAGATAGGACTAGGACGGACATGTCACCCATCCAAGCAAGTAATCTAAGGGTGGAGCTTATTGATAGGTCACCTATCCATATACCTAATCCTATGGTGGAGCTTCCTTGGAGGAGATCCTCTTTTGCTATATAATAAAGAGAAGGTGCTTCTTTTGGGCATCGGAGTTTGAGTGTGGAATTTGTGTTTTCTTTATTGTGTTTCTCTATCCTTGGAATATTACAGGTGGGCAAGAATAGGATAGGGCAAAAAGCTCAAAAAAGGATTTTTTCCGGACTGTTGTGATATGTTGAGTGCCATGTTGAGCCACCACCATTGGCACTATGGAGTACCCAAGGTCTTGTCTATACCCATGTGACCAGTGATTGGTAAGTCATGGGCTTCTTGAAGGAACACAAGTCATAGATCATCCGTAGTTTAAACATAGATCCAATTGCAAAACATAATAGAAGGCCTTACTTGAAGGAGAAGGTGTTGTATTCCTTATTTTATACTACAAGATAAACTTGTACCATATGAAAGAAGAGGTCTTGTTGTAAAACAATCTTAAACTAGATTTGGACTTTTGAATCAATTGACATTGTTGTAATTGCTATCGTGATGAGAGGTTCAAGAAGACTTTCAAATCAAGTGGTCATGATAAGGCATGGATGACATGGGACCTATTGGGTTTATACTCAATTTTCATGTAAAAAAACTGTAGTTTTTCCTCTTATTGATGATGTAGACTCTTCATGTGCTCCAAATGTTTTGTTTGCAACAAATGTTTGTGATTGATTTGCATGATGATTTATTCCTGAGGAGATAATGCTTCCATATCTTGGTGGTATATACCATTGCTATTTTTTCTTGATCTTGAGTATAGTAGTTCCTTTCTATAGTGTTTAGTTGATGAGACACAAATGCAATGAGATGTAACCCATTTGGAAATCCTTGTTGCAACACAACTCCAATGGTAAAGCATCAAAATCAACCACACAAGGTAGTTGAGGATCATATGATTGAAGAATGGATCTTGAAGCCCGCATATGCTTTAGCTTCTTGATGCTTAGTAGTCCACTAAATTCTTGAGGTCTTCCTCCAGAGATCAATCAATGGTGCGGCCACATGAGCATAATAGTGGATGAACCGTCAATACTTGCCAATGCATTAAATGCCTGCAATTTTATGGCATCCTTTGGAGTAGGCCAATTAGTAATAGTATTGATTTTCTCCTCTTCCATCTTGATTCCCTTTGATAAGACATTATGACCAAATAATTTAACTTCTTTTTGCCAAAAGGTACACTTTAACTTCTTGTAGTAAAGCCTCCATTGACGTAGTCATCTTAGGACTTCTCACATGCAATTTGTGTGTTCTACATCTATCTTACTATAAATTATAATATCAATCAAGAATATCATCATATATTGATCCAATAGCTCATCTAACACCCAAATGCATCTGAACCATGAAGACTATTGGAGCATTAATGAGCCCAAAAGGTATAACTTTTCATTCAAAATACACATATCTTGTGCAAAAAGTAGTCTTTTGCACGTACTCATTATCAATGGGATAATGCCAATAGGTACCTTCAAGATCCAACTTAGAGAAGTATTGTGCTCCACTAAATTGGTCTAGCAAGTTATCAATTTAAGGCAAAAGACATACATTCTTCATTATTTGTGTATTGAAGCCATGATACTAAATATAGAAGCAAAGTACTAATCACTCTTTGGGATAAATAATTCCAATGCTCCCCAAGGAAATGTCATATGAAATCCTTCTCCAACAATTCACTAGTGTTATTCAAAGCTCTTCTAACTCTTTTGGTGAGAATCAATAGATTGGTCATTCATTGGAGTACTTCTTGGCAATAACTTGATCTTGAAGGATATACTACAATCAAAGAGTGACCCATTGGCAGATTATCTAAAAACACATATATAAACTCTTGAACTATTTGATCAACTATTGTTTGATGAGGCTTTTGGCTCTCATCAAATTTTCCATGCCAATCAAGTGGATACACAGCCCAAAAATAAGAATACTTTCCTCCAAAGCTTGCAAAATGGTTGCTTTATTGACAAACTTCCCATCTTAGGACTGACTATTCTTAGGTATCTTACCCAAAGGTGCCAGACAATCTAATTGGTAATTTTTACCTTGGTGTTTTACTTGAATTTATCATTGATCCAATCAAATTGAATCTTATGATATTCAAGCCAATGCAAACCTAGAATGACATCATATTGTAGAGGTGTTGCTAAGAACCTCATAAACTCCAAATACACTTTCCTAATCTTACATCTAACAAGATGTGAGATACAAGATGCAAATTTTTTTCTACCATTGGCTATCATCAATCTACATCTCATTATTTACTTGATAAGAATGCCTAATTCTTTTGTTAATTATATGTACACACAATTCTTTGAACTTCAAGAATCAACAAAAAGCTTACAACCGTGATCAGATATCATACCTTGCAAGTTTATTTCACTTGTGTAAGTTGAGTCTTCAATCCTATTAAAATAATCAAGTTTCAAGTAGGTGGCTCAAACTCTCTTATTAAGATTCGTTGTTTCCTTGATCATTGCACTCCATGAACTCCATTTGGGTGATTTGTCAGGTCATCCATTCTTGAGTGGACATTCAACAATGCAATATCCAATTTGGGGATACTAAAAGAAACCACCATTTTGTTGCAATCTTTCCCTATTTGTAGTGCCAAGTGGTCTTTGTTGGATGGCATCAATCTCTATTGGTGCCAACTCTTCCACTTGCATGTAGTACATTCATAGGTTTTATGAAGGTCAAGGTCAAGACCAAGTTGTTGTAACCAAGGAATCAAAACATTCAATCAATTCCATGGCTTCCTCCAAGTGTTTAGTCTCCCACATGGTCATTTCCAATTTTTTGTGTGACTTCAAGCCCCTCACAAATCTATCAAGAGCTTCGCCTTTTATTATATATAAAATTTTCATTATGGTGTTTTGAAATTGAGTGATATAGCTTCTCATAAAACCAATTTGCTTCAATTTTACCAATCTAACTCATGCAACATTTATACCTTGGAATCTTCTAATTATTATGCTCTTGAATTCTTCTCATATTGAGATTGGCACAACAAATTCCTATTTAGCTTGCTCCACTCAAAATTACTACCATAGTTTTGCCACTCCATCGAATTGGCTTGAAGCCATGAGAATTTATCTTTGTTGACCTTAAAGATTTGTAGTTTCAAATTAACATTCACAATCAAACACAAAAGTCTCCACTATGATTAGGAGATTATTATCTGCAAATTCCTTGGGCTTTGACATCAGATTTGGTTTGTCTCCTTCTCAAAACGGTGCTCTCTCTACATGCTCTTTTTATTGATGATTTATTTCTTCTAAAAATTGAGTAAGGTGCTTGATTTGTTACTCCATAGTAATGATAACTTAGGGCATTGCTACTATGGTTACTACTTTATCAAACTACTTTATCTAAGTTAACACTTAGATGCAACATGTCTACCATTCTCCATAGGTTACACTAGAAAGTATCAAAGGTTTGTGAACAAGGTGATCACATTCAAAAATTTCTACCCAAAATGTGAGATGAAGAACTACATAAAGTGATTCTTGTGTAATACATGGACACAAAAATCCCAATGCTTTAGGGGAAATGGATTTGGTGAACCATACATTTGATCCATCATATTCCTACTCTAATACCAATGTAAAAGACTAAAGAGAGAAATATGAGAATAGAAGATCGGAGTGAAATATCACATTGGAACTCTTGAGTGAGGGAAACTCTAAATGCTTAGCATGAGTTTGGGCTTTGGTTTTCATAAGGAACATACAAGGCTCTTGAGAAGCTTCTCATGAAGTTCCTAAAAGTAGCCTTCTGAGAGTGCAGTTAAGTTGATTGGGGAGCTTCTTGAGAAGCTTTCTTTTAGAAGTTGTATACTTGGCATGTAAGCTAAGCTAGTTAGGAAACTTCCTAAGGAGTTTCCTTCTAGAAGCTATCTACTTAGCATGCAAGCTAAGCTAGCCAAAAAGCTTCCTCCTAGAAATTACCATTTGGCATACATGTTACCCAATACTTGGAAGGTACCAAGAAGCTTCTTAGATACTTCTAGAATATTCTTATAATTTTTGGCTAATTTGACTTCTTTGCTACTTTATTAGTCTCAACTAACTTGTTTGTAAAATCCATATTGCTACACCAAGTAGCAAATCATAGTTTGAATCCTTCAAGATTTGGAAAATTATGAGATTTTAAACTTTCATAACCAATATCATGTGTATAGACATTGCTACACAACATACATCCTTATCAAACTCATATATTATAAAAGCACAACTCAAACATAAGTGATATATGAACTCTAAAGTGCCACAATAATCAACTCATTCTTCCTCTTGAATCACAAAAAGATCAGATTGTACTCTATCCTTCACGCAATAATCTACCAATAATTGAGCACTAATTACAATCAAACCACACCTACTCTAGCTAAGAGACTCCAAGTGACACTCATCAGTCTTTTTCCACCATAGTCAAAAACTCAAAGGCTCAATATCAAAGAATTGAGCTCTTTAGAGATATATTTCAAAAGTACACCCCTTTACTTGACCTAGATCTCCAACCTAACAAACACCATTGATGTCACATTTGATAATGCAAATGCTGCAAGTGGCAATAGGTCCATAAAATAAAATCCGGACACCAATAAGTAGTCCATAAG
Source organism: Lunularia cruciata (assembly GCA_948567375.1). Lineage (NCBI taxonomy): Eukaryota > Viridiplantae > Streptophyta > Marchantiopsida > Lunulariales > Lunulariaceae > Lunularia > Lunularia cruciata. The sequence goes on from OX419756.1 coordinate 22,645,105, forward strand.
CAACTATCAAAATAACTATGATGGCCAACATTACCACTCTAATGTCCAAGCAACAAGCTTTGACCCTATAAACACAACATACATTGATGTCAATATCATACATTATAGTAGCACAACTGCACATAAGTCATACATGAACTCTTAAGTGCAACAATTGCCTTCCTAGTTGGCAGTTAGGTCCCTCTAACTCTAGATATCCATCAACTCCAAGTATATGATATGCCCTATGGTGGGCAAAGATCAAGAAGCCAGGTGCTATTGAGCCCCATTGTTAGTCGCTTGTCTGCAATCTATATCATATAAAGGATGAACTAGGTATAGATCAAGTATATCTAGGACATAACCAATATCCTTGAGGAAACACCATGAGGGGAGGAATCAAACATGCCATATGCCATCCTTTCAAAGAACTATCACACACCAACATAGTAGTAGCTCCACCAAAAGTGCCACATAACACACACTGAAAGCTTGGGTCTATAGTGTCATCGATGTTTGGAAGGTAGCATGGTGCGCAATTGTGCACATAATCTTTCCAAAAAACCCCTTCACTTCCTTCCAACATGAGGACTTTGGAATTCAAAACCTCACACACTCTCAAGATAGTGTAGCCTATAATAGCATAAAGTATTATCTATGCAATCTATTGTAGATATACATAGTCACTTGATGAAATTGGATGAAATTGGATGAAATTGATGGATTGAGTGTCTATAAACTCCTCCTCCTCAAATAGTAGCATAACATAAATTATTCCTATGTTGAGAAATTACTAAATTCTTAGAGGCCATTTTCATCACTCTCCAAAAGATTTTTGTCCATTGAGAACACTCACCCATATATGTTGATCATCCAAGTCCAAAACTCAGTAATATCACAATGAAAGGTTGTAGATAAATATGGATCTTGTCCATAGAGTAGAAAGTAAGGAGATAAGGATGCTAGAAGGCTTTCCAACTGAATTGATAGCCCATGGCCAACCAAGATAATTGGAGATCCCAATCTCCCAAGCTGCTTCTCTACAAACCATACTTACTCAATCCTCTCTTCATTGTTTGAACCACTCTCCATGCTAATCTATCTAACTTAGGGTGATCTTAGGAGATATTATGATGACCAATCAAAGTCCTATCACACAAGACCTAAAACTCTCCTAAGAACTATGTACCTTGATTAGTCAAAACCTTAATTGGTGCACCAAAATGACCAAGAACCCGATCCAAGAACAAGTAAGTTGTACTTTCACTAGACTTGTCAAGAAGTACCACCAACTCAATCCACTTGGAGAACTACTCTATTATAACCAAAATATACCAATGATGTATCACAATCAATAGTAAAGGTCCAACAAAGTCCAAAATCCAATGGTAACCCAATCCCATGATAGGTAATGGGTGTAATTGTGGCAAAAGAGCATTAAAAGATGCTCTAACTTGATCAAAAACCACACATCTAGCAACTTACTAATGTACATTGGTCTACATACCATGCCACCAATAACAACTCTAGAGTAAGCTATATGTATGCTTTATTCCAAAATATCCTAGTTCATGAGCATGATATACCAACTATGGTCTTTGAGATGGAAGTGGTACTACTTGCACTTTACCATCCTCTCATACATGAAGAAGATGTCTACACTTCAATCTAAACTGCATGGCTTGCTGAAGAACATGGTCAATCTCCTTGGTACCAATTGTGCCACCCATAACAATAGTGCAAAGATAATCCATCATTAAGACATCATCATGGATGTCTAGCTGACCTATACCAATATCTCCACTCTTTGGATCTATGACAATAACTTCTCTTGTATGTGATGAGAGAGACACCACCAAGGCCTAAATAAATATATATATATATATATATATATATATAGAAAGTAGATGCATGTCAACCTAACATGTTCCACTCATCTATCTCACCATGCTAATGTACTTTGGGTTAATCTTATTGGCTAAGACATGGGTTTCTACTCAACCCATCTACATCATGGTTCACCATTCTAGGTCTATGAATATTCATACTATTGTAAACTTAGAGACCCAAAAAGCTTTTCAAACTCCATCAACCACTTTAGTGGTTGATGATCAATGATGAGAGTGAAAGGGTTACCAAATAGGTAATATCTGAAATGTGTGAACATATATATTGCTACCAAGCACTCTCTCTCATATGAACTATACTTTAATTTTGCTGAATTGTTGCAATGACTAGCATAGGTCACCACAAACTCCTTTCCCTCATAATCTTGCAAGGTGAGCATTGCTCCAGGCCCCAACATACTCCAATCAATATGGAACTAGAATTGTTGTCCTCTAATTGATCTCTTAAAAATAAGAGCAAATATCAACCTCACCTAGAGCTCTATAAAAGCTCTCTCTTGCTCATCTCCCCAACACCATTCTTGTGTAAACTTGGTAAACTTTATCAAGGCCCTGTAATGACACTAAATCCTCTAACATATCAACAATAAAAGTTTTCCAACCCAAGTAATGCTCACACTCTGCTCCCATAATAGGCCACAGAATACATACAATAGCATCCACCTTGGTCTATGTAATACCAATAGCTAGACAATTGATCTAAAGATAAAATTTGGTTTGGTATCATCTGGAAGGATGTTATACACGATGGACTTAGTAGATTAGACAGAGGTATCACCAAAAGAGTACACCTACTAATAGGCTAGAAACCAAAACATGCTTGGAAACTTTAGAATCAATAGTTAAGCATATGATCTAGAGGTGAAACTTGGGCTGGTGACATTTGGAAGGATGTTACACATGATGGAGAAAGTAGATCAAATAGAGGATCACCAAAAGAGCACTTCTACTAATAGGGCAGAAGCTAAAATAGGCCCAAACTTTAGAGGCAATTGTAGAGGCCTAAAGGGATGAATTAGATCTAAAAAATATGTAGATTCTCCTCTCCAATGGAGAAAAGTCTACCCTTTCTCTCCCCCAAGTTTGTCTCATCAAGAGCTTTCCAACAGTGCCTCACCAACATGATTCTAAGATTCCTATAATAATATTCCTAAAAGATTCCCTCTGATCAAAGCCTATTTGACCAACCAGATGGGACCAAGACCAACATATCATCCATCCAAGCAAGTAATATAAGGGTGGAGCGTGTTGAAAAGTCACCTATCCATGTACCTAATCCTATGGTGGAGCTTCCTTGGAAGAGATCCTCTTTGGCTATATAATAAAGAGAAGGTGCTCCTTTGGGGCATCTTAGTTTGAGTGTGAAATTCATGTTTTCTCTCTATTCCTTGGAATATTACATTGGTACCATAGGAGATGTTTCAATTCAAGAGAGTGGATCATCCCTCTTGGAAGAACATGGGCTTTTGAGATTGAGTAATTATGGAGAGAAAAGATTTGCAATATAATTGATAGGTTAGGAGTGTTTTAGAGAGAGGATGGGATGAGGGCTCTTGGTGGACAATTTCCCACACCTAGCTTTCCATTCTTGAATGCATTTCATATCAAGGTTATATATATCCAGCAAGAGAAAGTGAGAGTATATCTTGTGTACCATTTTGGAGCAAAGTTCATGGACATAATGATGAATTGGTCTCCAAACCCAATGATTCTTTTCCTTTAGTGATTTAAAATAGAGAGTGAGATTTGATAATCTATATTCTATTGTGATATATTTGAATGTACTAAATCCTCTCCCTTTTAACACTCAAGTAGGAATTCATTATGTGGTTTGACCAAAAAGGATGTTTAGGGATTTTGTAGTCAAGAATTTTGATGAAGAATATTATCAAAGAGTGATAGTATCTAAAGTTCCAATGGTAGTCTTGATAGTTTGTGCACCCTCCCAAGTGATCATATTAACTCTCTATTGAAGTAGGAAGTAGAGATTGAGTGTTTGTAGGAACCATGGATCCACAATTGCAAGAGCTAATGCAAGGATTGCAAGGGATGTTGAACAAGTTTTGAGAAATCAAGATGACCATGGAGGCATTACAAACTCAAGTACATACCTTCAAGAATGACCAAGCAATATATGAGAGAGAACCATCACAAAACTTGGTACTTGCGGTTTAAGCTCTTGGAGAGGCACCCAATCAAACCCAATCAACAATGAAGCCATATTGCTACTATGGATGAAGTTGACCTACAATATTGAGCCATACAAAGAGAAAAATTCTATAAGAGTAGTGGAGAATTGGATTTCAAGGATGAATTGATACTTTAGATTCTTCTCAACGAAGATCACTAAGTAGTTTGTAGGTGTGTTTGCTTGTGGATACTTGACTGATAAAGCACTCACATGGTACAATGTTTGGGAAAGATCAAGGTTTACAGAAGGAAAGGAAGTCACATGGATAGTAATGCAAGAAGGACTATTGAAGAATTTCCTATTTTTGGACTCCGTGTAGATGGCCCGACCCGACTATGGGGATTGAGGCAAAAGAATAACATACAAATACAAGATGCATTTCTTGATATGCAAGTTGCAATAACCAACATGAGCCCAATAGAGGCACTAGAAAATTCAAATGAGGGTTGAAGGAGCAGATTTGCCAAGAAGTCATGGTACAAAATCCTTGTATTGTATTTGAGGCCATTGCTTGCACTCAAGGAATAGCTAGGGCACTTGGAGGAAGTGAAGGAGGATTTCCATCTCAACATTATTGAGCTAAATGCCACATGTGGGTGGACCAGTTCCTATAGAATTGGGCAACCTTTGGTTTCAAGACCAAGGAGCACAACCATCCCAAGGAAAACAAGGACAAGTGGAAGAATGGAGAGAGGGGGTTGCACAAGGAGAAGGACCTTGAGGATAACAACGTCATTGTTACAATTGTGGCCGTATTGGGCACATATCCATCAATTTTTGTGCCCATCTTCTTAAAGGCCCTTGGCCTCCATATAGGTGATCTTTGAACAACATGGAGAGACAAATTGAAGAGGAGGATGCAAAAATCAACTCAAAAAATAAAGATCACTAGTAAATGTACCTTGTGACCTTATTGGCTCAATTGGGAAGTAGAAAAGCAAGGGGAGGAAGCAAATGAGTGTGCAAAGATCTAGAAAGGCAAACTCATAATTTATTATTGTGAATGGAGTCCTAGATGGCAATCAGGTGAGAGTATTGATAGATCGTGGAGCAATAGAGAATTTCTTGTCTTGCTCTTTTGCATTGAGATTGGAGATGGATCTAGAGAAGCATGAGAATAAAAAAGTTAAGCTACCTAAAGGATAGATAGAGAGGATTGAGTTGTTACTTAGAAAAGTAGCACTCCCTATAGGAGAATATCAGGAAGTAATTGAGTGGCAAGTCATACAATTAGCTCATTATGATGCAATCTTAGGCATGTCGTGGATGGACCACTACAATTCTATGGTCAATAGGAGAAAGAAAGTAGTGAAAACTCACCAATGGAAGATTATTAGAGTTAAAGATAGAGCACGCAAGCAAGAAGTACCTCTTTATGTCATAAGGAAAACAATAATCTGTAATACAATTAAATGTTTCACGGGTCTAATAAGGGAAGTCTAGAGTGCAAAACTCGATGGAGGAGTTCTTGAGAAATTAAAAGATGTGGTCAATGAGTTCCAAGATGTCTTCTTGTATGACCTACCATCAAGATTACCACCAAAAAGGAGAGTAGACCATAAAATTGAGATACTTCTTGGGAAGACACCTCCTTGTAAGGCCTCCTGACATCTATCACCTCATGAGTTGGAGGAGTGTAAGGCTTAAATTGAAGATATGCTAAAAAAATGATTTATCCAACCCACCGTGTCACCATATGAGGCTCTTGTCTTGTTTGTAAAGAAAAAGGATGGTACAATGCACATGTGCATTGACTATTAAGGCTTAAATCAATAGAAAGTGAAGAAAAAATACCCCCTACCTTGCATGGACAACTTGCTTGATCAACTCAATGGGCGAAATACTTCACCAACTAGATCTATGAAGTGGGTATAACCAAATTCATATTGCAAAGGAAGACGTTCATAAAACTGTCTTTTGAACAAGGTATGGTCACCTTGAGTACCTATTGATGCCGTTTGGCCTCACCAACACACCAACTACTTTCATGAGTTTGATGAATGACATATTTCATCCATACTTGGGTAAATCCATTATTGTTTTTCTAGATGATATTCTTGTCTACAAGAGGATGATGATGGAAGCAACATTTGTAAGAACTCCTCCAAATTTTATGACAAAATCAATTATATGCCAAAATCTCAAAGTGTGAGTTTGGCAAGTCTAAAGTAGACAACTTGGAGCATAGAGTAAGTGAAACAGGTATCCAAGTGTTAACAAATAAAATAAAGGTCATTCAAATATGGTGCGCTATAAAAGATCAAACTCAACTCAAGGGCTTCTTGGGGTTGACGGGGTTCTATCATCAATTTTTCAAGGACTTCTCTAGGGGGCACAACCTCTAATGGCATTGCTTGGCAAAGGAAAAAAGTGGATGTGGGGAACCGCACAAGAATTGGCCATTTAGGAATTGAAAGATGCATTATTACATGCACCAATCTTGAAATGGTATGACCCAAAACGTCCAATCAAGTTGGCTATGGGTGCATCACGCGTAGAAATAGGAGCAATCCTACAACATAAGTGGCATGTGGATGGCACCTAGTTGCATATTTCTCTCAAAAGTTGTTACCAACAGAATACAACTATCACACCCCAAATAAGAAGAGTTGGCCATTGTCCTTGCAACCAAGCATTGGAAGCATTATCTTGGCGAGAAGGCATTTGTAGTGGAGATGGACCTCTAGTCTACCTTGAGACATAGAAAGATCTCACCCATTGACAGATTCAGCAGGGAGAGTGGAGGCAACAGTTCAACATGATGATCACGGATGTGGAAGGCAAGAGGCAACTTGCAGATGCATTCACCCAAATGCCTATGGAAAACAATCAGGTGGTAGAGGTAAAGATGAACCCTAAATTCTAGCCAAGGATGCTTGCTGCTACAAAAACTGACCCACAGATTATAAGAGCTCAATCATCCAAAGGTATCACCAATACCCAAGGCCTCACATTTTGGGATGGTAGGTTATGGATCCCGTATGACAAGGACCTAAGGACTACCATCCTAGTAGAATGTCATGACTCTATCACTACCGGTCACATTGGAGTGGACAAAACCTTAGATGCATCAAAATGCAATTATTATTGGTCCATGATGAGCAATGATGTGATGGAATACATTCAAAGCTGCCTCCTCTACTAACAAAATAAAGCATCTAATCAAGCTCCCACATGACTCTTTCAACCTCTTCCTACTCATGCACACCATTGGGAACAAATAAGCATGGATCTGCTTTGTGAATTGCCCAAGACCACCTAAGGATTTGACTCCATCATCATCTTTGTTGATTGGCTGAGCAAAATGATCCATGTGTGTCCTACCACCAAGGATGTAATGGCTCTCCAATTAGCTCAATTATACTGAGATACAATGTTTTCTCACCATGGCCTATCTTGGGTGCTCATCATTGATAGGAGCACTCAATCACCAGTTTGTTTTGGAGAACACTCTTCAAAACCAAATTGGCCATGTTCATGGCCTACCATCTATAGATCAATGATCAAACAGAGCAAGCTAATTGTACTATTGAGGACATGCTTGAGAGCTTCACTCTAGAAGAGCAAGAAAGGTGGGACAGCTTACTTCCACTAGTGGAGTTTGCATACAACTTTGTGACATAACTTTGCTTGTCACCTTGATACTTGGCCTTGTAGCTCATGCCGTCTCCATACACATTCTTCTTGTCATCATTTAGGATTATCTTACATCACTTTGAGTGTCAAACATCATATAAGTAGGCCAACCTACAAGTACTTGGGATTATCCTACATTACTCCAAGTGCTTCTCCCATTCTAGCTTGCCAAGGTCACTTCTCCAAGTACCTCTTCATTTGAGGTACTTCTCCCAATAATTCTATCATTCCCCGTGATTCTCTTAGCACTTAAGCTTGATATGATCAACAAAAAGCAAATTTTCAAGAAATGGAAGCACCATAATATATCCTTGCACATGTTCTTGAATCACTTTGCTATTGGTATTATGAACATTTGATGCTACTACATATGAACCAACAATTGCATTCACATTGTTCACTTCTCTTGTCATACATATATACATTGCTACACAATATACATTACTATCAATATCACACCCTATAGAAGCACAACTCACACATGAGTCATACATGGATTCTCAAGTGCCACAATATCAGTTTGTTTACATAACTCAAATCACACTAAATCAGATAAGTACTTGATATATCACTCAATAATTTGCCACCAACTAGGCTTTGATTATAGTCAAGCCACACCCACTCTAACTAAGAGAATCCAGGTGACGCTCACCAGCCTTTGTCCACCATAGCCAAGAACTCGAAGGCTCAACATTAGAGAAGTGAGCTCTTTGGAGCTGCACTTTGAAAGTATACCTCTTGGTCTCCAACCCTAATGGTCCCACTAATGGCACATCCGATGGTGCAAACGGTGCAAGTGACAATGGGCCCCACCATTTAGTTAGTACCCCAAACACAAAATCTAATTTTCAACAAGTAGTCTATGAGTATCTACCAAAATACTCTTGATTACTAACTCTACTATTCCAAAGTCCAAGCAATCTACTTGTGATGCTACAAAAGGCATGACAATTGTTGTGCATATATATATTGCTACACAACATACATTGCTATCAACATCACACACTATAGAAGCAAAACTCACACATTAGTCATGCATGGACTCTCGAGTACCATAATCACCCCCCTAGCTGGTGGTTACGTCCCTCTAACTCTAGATAGCCATCTACTCCCAGTATATTATATACCTTATGGTGGGCAAAAGAGCAAGAGGCTAGGTGCTATTGAGCCCCATCGTTAGTTGCTTGTGTGCAATCTATACCATATAAAAGATGAACTAGCTATAGGTCAAGTACATCTAGGACTTAACCATTGTCCCTAAGGAACTACCATGAGAGGAAGAGTTATACATGCCATATGCCATCCTCTCAAACAACTATCACACACTAATACAATACTAGCTCCACCAAAAGAGCCACATAACATACACCTCAAGCTTGCACATACAAATACCAAGCTTGGGTCCATAGTACCATCATTTTTTTGGGAAGTGGTATGGTGCACAATTGTGCATATGATCCTTCCAAAAAACACCATAACATCTTTCTAACACAAGGACTCCAAATGGCAAAACCTTGTGCACTCTCAAGATAATGCGGCTTGTGGAAACATCACGTGTCATTGGTGTTGTCTGCTATAGATATACATAGTCACCTAGATGAAATCAATGGATCAAGGATCTATAACCTCCTCCTCAAATAGTAGCATAGCATAAGCTACTCCTATGATGAGCAATCGCCAAGTTCTAAAAGGCCATCAACATCACTCTCTAAAAGATCTCTACCCGTTGAGAACATATGCTCACCCATATGTCTGGATCATCCAAGTCCACAACTACAATAGCATCTTGATGAATGGTTGCTGGTAAATTTGGATTGTGTCCATAGAGTAGAAAGTAAGGAGAGAAGGATGCTAAGGAGGCTTGTCGGCTGAATCAATAGCCCATGGCCAACCAAGGTAACTAGAGATCACACTCTCCCAAGTTTCATCACTGCAAACTATATGCAATCCTCTCTTCATTGTCTGAACCACTCTCTTTATTAAGCCATTTGCCTCAAGGTGATCTTGGGAGTTAGTACGATGATCAATCAAAGCCTTATCACATAAGACTTGAAACTCCCCCAAGAACTTTGTACTCTGATAAGTCAAAACCTCAGCTGGTGCACCAAAATGACCAAGAACCCAACCCAAGAACAAGTAAGTTGTTCCTTCACTAGACTTGCCAAGAAGTGCCACCAATTCAATCCACTTGGAGAAGTGCTCTACCATAACTAAAATCTATTGATAATGTTTCATAGTCAACGGTAAAGGTCCAGCAAAGTCCAAGCTCTAATGGTAACCCAATCCTATGATAGGTTATGGGTATAATTGTGGCATAGGAGCATTAAATGAAGCTCTAACTTGGTCATAAATTACACATCTAGTAACAAACTATTGTACATTGGTTTGCATACCGTGCCACCAATAATGACTTTGGAGTAAGCTATATGTATGCTTTACTCCAAAATGTCCTAGCTCCTCATGAGCATGACAGACCTGTTGTGCTCTCTAAGATGGAAATGGTACTACTCTCACTCTATCATCCTCCCATACACAAATAAGCTATCTGCTCTCCAATCTAAATCATCTCCAATCTGAATCATCTAGCTTGTTGAAGAACACAATCTCTCTCTTTGGCCCAATTGTGCCACCTACAACACTAGTGTGAAGACAGTCCATCATTAAGACATCATCATGAATGTCTTGCTGAACTATTCCACTATCTAGATCTATGGCCACAATAACTCCTCTTGTATGCATTGAGAGAGATACTACCAAAGTCTCAAAAAATATACAAAGAAAGGTAGATGCATGCCAACCTGGCACCATCTACTTATTTGTCTCACCATGCTAATGTGCTCCACTCTGATCTTGATGGTTGGGACATGGGTTTCTACTCAATCTATTTGCATCATGTTTCACTACTCCAAGTCTATGAATAACCATGAAATTTAACTCTTATAAAATCAAAGCCCATCATGCAAGCTTCCTTGAAATCTTGTCAAACTACATCAACCACTTGAATGGTTGATAATCAAGGATGAGAGTAAAGGGGTTACTAAATAGGTAACAACAAAAATGTGCTACTGCCCATACTATTGCCTAACACTCTCCCTCATACTTACTACACTTCACCTCCGCTAAATTGTTGAAGCGACTAGCATAGGCTACCACAAACTCCTTGGCCTCATCATCATGTTGAGTGAGCACTACTCCAAGCCCCAACATACTCCAATTAGTGTGAACCTAAAATGGTCGTCCTTTGATCGGTCTCTTCAAAATAGGAGTAGATGTCAACCTCTCCTTGAGCTCTAAAAAAGCTCTCTCTTGCTCATCTCCCCAACACCACTCCTGTGTAAGCTTGGTCAGCTTTGTCAAGGCCTTGGCAATAACACTAAATCCTCTAACATAACGGCAATAGAAGTTCACCAACCTAAGGAATGCTTGCACTCTACTCACATCTGTAGGCTAAGGAATACATGCAAAAGCCTCCATCTTGGTATGTTGAACACCAAGTCCTCTAGGGTAGATAGTGTGACCCAAATACTCAACCTACTCATGGAAGAACCTACATTTCTTAGGATGTAATTTGAGTCCATGAGATCTCAATCTCTCAAGCACCTCCAACAAATGTTTGTCATGCTCTTCCATAGTATTGCTATAGATCAAAATGTCATCAATATAGCATTGAGAAAATCCAATCCAACTAGGATCATGTTCATGACCCTTGGGTAAAGCGTTATTTAACCCATATAGTAAGAATCTCATTGATAAAACACATCCTTGCCATGAGGATTAATAGCCCAAAACAATGTCTTGGACTTATTCTCCTCCTTGATTAGCAACTAATGATATCTTGCTTGAAGATCCAAAGTACTGAAGACCTTTGCATGCCTAATTGTATCAAAGATCTCTTCCATTGTAAGCATATCATACCAATTGGCCCTAGTCTATTGGTTGTTACGATGGTAATCTCTACACATCTACCTATTTGTGTAGTTTCCATACATATCCTTCTTGGCTAGCATCAATGTAGCTGATGCATACTCTCAATGTGAAATCTCTACTAAACAAATCTCAAAAAGGTCTCTACTCCGGCTTTGAATCAATGCTCTCTCCATATCACTATATCAATAAGTTTAGTGAAAAACTGATGCATTGCTAGTTAGCTCAATCCAAATATGAAGTCATTCCAAAGCACCTAGCTCATTTGTATTGAAGATAATATAACTCATGTAGCTCCTCAAGAACCTCCAAACCCTCCATCTTTCTCCTCTTGTAAGCTTGGGTCCAAGATTTGGCTCCCAAGTATCCTTTGTAATTGTTATAGGAGTGGGAGACATATTGATTGGCTACTACACTGGCCCCTTCAGAGCAATAGTTTCATGCTCCCAACCACTAGAGGTCCCAACCTTAGTGTGAAAAATCCCTCCACTCTAGCTGCAAGCTCCATACATTCTCTAGCCACATCCTAAGTAGACCAAGTGTATAATCCAAGTAGACCATGCTCACTTGGATGGACTCCAAGTAGACCACTCTCCCTAGTAGCCATTGGGTATGTCCCAAGAATACTCTATCTACTTGGTCCATTGCTCCTAGCATGTGCATGAATTGTCTTGATAGGTACAAAGCTCATAAGTGCTAAAGTGGTGATGCCTATCAAATACATCCTACGCTACTTTGCCAAGCCAAGGCTCACAATCCAAGTAAATTTTTTTAGATCCATAGCTTGACCTAACACTTGATGAGTGGATGCCTCTTACATTGTTGGAATAGCAATAAAACCGGTGGAAGAACCCATTGCACACTCTCTCTCATTGGCTTTGGCTCCACCAATTGTTGTAATTAGGAGTCCCAAACAAGTCCAAGACCTCCTTCTCAAAAAGCATGGGAGCATGGGAGCATGGGAAACTCACAAGTGTGGGAAAGCAGCTTGGGGCTATCCAACTAGGTTCACCATTACCATAGGTGACCTATCAACCACTACCGCTATCTAAGATTGATGCCCAACATCCAAGATCTTATCAATAGTAAGGTGGTCCAATTGTTGAATCTCATCATAAGCATGTTATAGAACCTCTCTAGGTAAGAGGTTTGTCCACCAAAGATAAAGACGATGAGCTTGTGATCCCACTCTAGCTTCATATAACAACACGACATGTCCCATCCAAGAATGGACTTGATGTGTACTTGCTACCACTTGGGTGGAAGAATCATCCATCAAAGGGATGTTCTCCAAAATGTAGGCTAGAGAAATGGATTGATGAACTAGGAGATATCATAGTATTTGTAACATCTCCCAAAACACACCAGAATGGGGATCCTTAAGGCCCAAACCTTGGCCAACATGTGTATGTCTCTGACATGACCATCCAAAAATCACCAAATGAATGGGCTTAGGTCTCTCTAGATCCTATGCCCCAGCAAGGAAATGCCTATTGGTAGGGTCTTTTGGTAACCTTTGATTGATGACATTGATAGTAACTCAAGATATCAATAAGCCAAGTGTGCCACACAATGTAGAGAGACTTGCCTAGCAGTTTGATTTCTCTCCACATACAAGTACCTCTATACTTGTTTATTGCTTGTAGTACCATAACTAGTCCAATGCTAATCCCACTGAATAACTCCAATAAACATACTCCCTCTAGTAGATATTCCCATACAATGAGTATGAGATCCAACAGTGTCAAGGTAATTAACTCTGAATGCTCATCCTCACACTAGTCTCATGGTGGTACAAAGATTCCACTCCAAGCATGTTGCACCAATTGATTTGCATGTTGTTGCAATGCCTCCTTTGAACTCCACAATGGAACATCCAAGGTGGATGGAACAATCTCACTTGTACTCCAAATTTGAGTGATCTCCTATGGTACTGGAGTATCCTGAATATGGCATTCTCCTCCAATAAGTCACCAAGCCAAGTAACAAAATCAATGAAGGCTAAAATTGATGCTACCATGGTCCTTGATTGTAGTGAGCCAAGACTGCACTATTGGAGCATATTGATAGGGACATACCCGTCCCTCACCTGACTGCCAACCTGGTCTATAAGAGGCTATCGCCTCCCAATAGTCAAGATTGAAATTCATGGGGTATAACACTACTCCCCCAACTAACACATTATATGACTCAACCATGGTTGCAATAGCATGAACTCTCACTACAAAGCTATAAGTCAGATGACCAGACTAAATCTGGACAACAAGCTCTCCACATGTGATGTACTATGTAGAACCACCCTTAGAGATGTTTGGATATGAAATGGACGCCTCTCTACATTGATCTTCCGTAGACAACTACAACATTTTCCAACATAAGGGGCTATGCACCAAAGTCTAGTAAGATCCTTTGTGGTGTATAAACATTCCTTGAAGGTCCTACTAAATGAAAAATCCCCCTCTGTTTATCCAATAGGACAACTCCAAGTGTAAACCTTGCTTGCTCAAAGGCTAGTCTAGTTGGTAACTCCTTCAATCTAGCTGTTGTTGTTTGATATAAACCATTGGTTGCTGAGCGGATCTCATGCTCCTCAAACAAGTCAACTCCATTATCAACCACCTCTACTCTAGTAGTATGAACCACATCATCTCTGCTCTCAAAAAGCATGACAACCAACCAAAACACTAGAGTTGGGTCAACTCTCAATGTAAACATGTCATTGGTTGAGAATAATGGAAAGTGCATAATCAATTGAGCCACTCCCAACATCAAGCTAGACTCAATCAGCGTAGTAGTAGGTGATTGACTAATAGGTAGTCTATCATGCATCCCATCACCACTTACCACACCTGCATTAGGATGTCTGGGAGCTATGGATGTTTTTTGTAGTGCCTTAGAGAGTGTGAAAGATTGAGGAAGTCTGACCTACCTACCAACCTCTCTTCTCTATGGGTCCAACTCCACTTATGCTCCTCTAGGCTCTAGAGCACATATTGCACTCTAAGTCATTATGGTAGATGCATCCACCCATGCTGCTCCGCACATGAAATCTAAGACATCTCTATCACTAGCATATGAGGTGGAAGCCTCAACACCCAAATCTGATCTCCTCTGAGCTATAGCCATGCTAGCCAATCTTTGCTCCAATTGCTCAATTTGAGTAGCCATGGCTGTACAAAAGTAAGGGCAGGTACTAAACCCCTACTAGGTATGGATCCTCTACCACCTTGTTCTCCATGACCTGGAGCTCCTCTACCATCTTCCATAATAGCCCTACCACTTTGTAACTCCGTGTGTAAGTCAAAGCATCGGTCACTAGTGTGAAAAAGCTATGATAATGCTCACACTATCTTTGTGTTGGTTGTGATGCACCAAAGAGATCAAGTCCATTGTCTTGAATGCATTGTCTCATGCGGTGAGGTCCACCATAAGTTCAACAAGCAACACTACCACTCACTAGCTACTATTGACCCAAAAATAAAGGTAAGGATCTAGCTACACAAGGCCCTCCACTTGCTCCATAGGATCTAGAATATCCACCTTGTCCTCAAAAATCAACATGCCATGGTGCACTCTATTGCAATCTGGAAGAAGTAACAAGTATGGATGAGGTCTTCCTACCAAGTCCACATGTCACCACTCTCTCTTCCACCATGTTGAGCTCAATACTCTCAACCAAACCAAAGACCACCGTCAAAGTAGGTGAAGTAGTATGTAACAACGTAACATTATTTACTCTATGTTGCAACTCCCTATCCAATATTCCATACCAGAACTGGACTGTCTAGGCCTTAATAACTCCCTTAGTGAAACTAATCAGCCATCTCATGCAAGTGTATGCCTTGCATAGGTTCCATATTGTAATACCAAGAGCTTGCCATATGATCTAGATGTGAAATTTGGTTTGGTAACATCTAGAATGATGTTATACATGATGGTCAAAATAGATCAGATAGAAATATCACCAAAAGAGTACTTCTACTAATAGAGTAGAAACCAAAATAGACTTGAGAACCTTAGAACCAATAGCTAGACATATGATTTAAAGGTGAGAATTGGTTTGGTAACATCTAGAAGGATGTTACACATGATGGACTAAACAGATCAAAAAGAGGTATCACCAAAAGGGGACTTCTACTAATAGAGTAGGAACCAAAATATGCTTGAAATCTTTGAAGGCAATTTTGGAGGCCTAAACGGATGAATTAGGCCTCAAAAAATTATTGTTCTCCCCCCAAATTTATCTCATTGAGAGCTTTCCAACAATACCTTACGTGATTATGAGACTCCTATAGGAAGATTCCCTAAAAGATTCCCTCTGGTCAAAGCCGGAAGGAATCTTTTGTTTGACCAACCGAATAGGACCTAGACTGACATGTCACCCATCCAAGTAAGTAATCCAAGCGTAGAGCTTGATGACATGTCACCTATATGTGTGCCTAATCCTATGGTGGAGCTTCCTTGGAGGAGATCCTCTTTGTCTATATAATAAAGAGAAGGTGCTCCTTTTGGGCACCAAATGTTGTGTGTAATCTGTGTTTTCTCTATTCTCTTGTCCTCAAAGTATTACAATGGTATCAAAGCGAGTGTCTTAGTCCAAGAGAGTAGATCACCCCTCTTGGAAGAGCACAAACTAATGAAACTGAGTAATTTGAGGTGGAGAACATAGAGTAATTGTTAGACTTAGGAAGGACTTTAGAGAGCAAACGGGATGGATGCACCGGGAGGACAATTTCCCGCACCTAGCTTTCCATTCTTGAATCCATTCCACATCAAGGTTATGTACATCCAACATGAGCAAATGAGGGTATTGCTAGTTTATCGCTTTGGCGTAGAATTCATGGATAGGGTGATGAACTCACCAAACCCAATGATTCTACCTATGGTGATATATGAAAGAGAGTGGGATTTGACAATCTACATTCTATTATGATAATATGGATGTGAATGTCCCAAATCCTCTCCCTTTCAAGACTCAAGTAGAAATCTATTATGAAGTGAGACCAAAAGTGATATTTAGAGATTTTGTGGTTAGGAATTTAGGCGAGGAGTATTATCAATGAGTGATAGCTTCTGAGGTCCCAATGGTAGTTTTGATAGTTTGTACGCCTTCTAGAGTGATCATATTGACTCTGTATTGAAGTAAACATTAGCAATTGAGTGTTGCAAGAACCATGGATCCGCAATTGCAAGAGCTGGTGCAAGGAATGCAATGGATGTTGAATGAATT
This sequence comes from Lunularia cruciata, assembly GCA_948567375.1. Lineage (NCBI taxonomy): Eukaryota > Viridiplantae > Streptophyta > Marchantiopsida > Lunulariales > Lunulariaceae > Lunularia > Lunularia cruciata. The sequence goes on from OX419756.1 coordinate 22,661,972, forward strand.
TCAAGAGATTAAGATGACCATAGAGACGTTACAAAGTCAAGTGCAAATCCTTAGGAACGATCAAGCCATGCAAGAAGAAGAGCCATCTCAAAACCCAGTACCTACGACAAAAATACTTGGAGAGGTACCTGTGCCTACAAACCCTATCAATGATGAAACCACATTGCTACTCCAGATGAAGAAGACCTACAACATAGAGCCTTACAAGGGGCAGGATATGATGGGAGTAATGGAAAACTGGATCTCGAGAATGAATCAATATTTCTGATTGTGTTCTCAATAGAGATCACGCAGCATGCTATAGGCGTGTTTGCATGTGGGTACTTGACCAATAAAGCCCTCACATTGTATGATGCTTTGGAACAATCCATGTTGGCAAAGAGAAGGGAGGTCACGTGGACAACAATGCAAGAAGGATTGTGGAAGAATTTCATATTGGTGGATTTTATGTAGATGGCTCAAACCTATGAGCTGGCCTGTCTCTCACTCAAGATGAACCTCTGATGGCTATTATAGTAGCACACCATGGACTAAGAAGGCAAGGAACCCAAACTCCATCATACTCCTCCAAGGCTAACACTCCAAAACTCAAGATATTGCTCACTAGAGAACTCAATGAGAGAGAGATAGTTGCAAATGAAAGGATGATGAATACTTCCTCACCCCTTGTTTATATACTTGTGAAATAGTTATGTACCAAAGTTACTAATTATTGTAGAAACTCAAGTTACTAGACTAAAAGTCAAGTAAAGTCAAAAAGTAGAAAGGAATATCCATTCACATGGGCATATTCCCCTAAGCATGTGGTCTTATCTTGACCCAACCATTAAGTCAAGGATTCCTTCATATAAGCTATCCTTGGACTATAGAAGAATCCAAAACAAAAAGGCTTGTGGGCCCAAGAGTTCTCAACTCTTTCCTCAAAGCCAAACACCTAGGAATAATACCAAGTCAACACACTAGAATCCAAAATAGTGGGGCTCATCTTTTCCACTTCCTCTAAAGTAAGGTCCCCACTATCTTAGTTATGAGTAACTTTAGCTAATCATGACAAATGTAGAACCATCCTTTATCTCTATATAAATAATATCTCTCAAGTACTTGTAATACCAAGCTAAATATCACAATACCACACACATGCACAAATGGGTGTTACAAACTTGACTATGGGGATTGAGATATAAGAATAGCATATACAAGAGTATGTGGAGGCATTTCTTGATCTACAAGTTGCAATAACTAACATGAGTCCAACAGAGGCTCTCAACAATTTCAAACAATGGTTAAAGGAGCGGATTTGCCAAGAAGTCATGGTGCAAAATCCTCGCATGGTATTTGAAGCCATTGCTTGTGCATAGAGAATAGCAATAGCATTGGATGGAGGTGAAGGAGTAGTTCCACCTCAACATTATTGGGCAAAAATGCAACACATGGGTGGACTAGTACCGATGGAATTGGATAACCTTTGAGTTTGAGATCAAGGAGCACGACCACTTCAAGGGGAGCGTGGACGGGTAGAAGAATAAAGAGATGGAGTACCACAAGGAGAAGGAACTCGAGGAGACCAACGCTATTGTTACAATTGTGGCCGTATTGGGCACATATCTACCAACTGTCACACTCGTTTCCCTAGAGGCCCTTGGCCTTTGTATAGGCAATCCTTGAACAACATGCAGAGGCGCATTGAAGAGGAGGAAGTAGAAATCACTTTGGAAAATGAATATCACTAGTAAATGTACCTTGCGGCCTTATTGGCTCAATAAGGAAGAAGAGAAGCAAGGGAAGGAAGAAGACTAATGCACAAAGATCCCGTAAGGCAACCTCACAATTGATTGTCATGAATGGAGCCCTAGAAGGCAATCAAGTGAGAGTATTAATCAATTCGGGAGCAACGGAGAATTTCTTATCTCACTCTGTTGCAATAAATGGATCTTGAGAGGGATAGGAGTGAAGAAGTAGAGTTGCCTAATGGGGAAACAGAGAGGATTGAATCATTACCTAGACAGGTAACACTCTATGTAGGAGAATATCAAGAAGCAATTGAGTGGTGAGTGATACAATTAGCACCTTATGATGCAATCTTAGGCATGCCATGGATGGAGCATTACAACCCTATGGTAGATTGGAGGAAGAAAGTAGTGAGAACCTACCAATGGTCAATCATTGGAGTTAAAGAAAAATCACTTCAGCAGGATCTGCCTCTATATGTCATAGGGACTGCAACTGCCTATAAGACAGATAGATGTTTCATGGGTCTAATAAGAGAAGTCCAGAGTGCACAACTCAATGGACAAGTTCTTGAGAAAATAAAGGCTATGGTAGATGAATTTCAAGATGTCTTTCCCGATGATCTACCCTCAAGATTACCACCAAAAAGGAGAGTAGATCATAAAATTAAGACACTCTCGAGGAAGACACCTCCTTGTAAGGCCCATATCGCCTATCACCTCATGAGTTGGGGGAGTATAAGACTCAAATTGAGGAGATGCTACAGAAGGGGTTCATCCAACCTATCATATCACCATATAGGACTCCTGTCTTGTTTGTGAAGAAGAAGGATGGTACAATGCGCATGTGCATTGACTATCAAGGTCTCAATCAGCAAATAGTGAAGAAAAAATACCCCTTACCTCGCATGGATGACCTATTTGATCAACTCTATGGAGCGAGATACTTCACACCAAATTGTACTTGCGGAGCGGTTACAATCAAATCCAAATTGTAGAGGAGGATGTGAACAAAACTGCCTTTCAAACCAAGTATGGCCACTTTGAGTATCTTGTGATGCCTTTTTGCCTCACCAATGCACCTGCCACTTTCATGAATCTACCAAATGACATATTTTGTCCATACTTGGATAAGTCTTTTATCGTCTTCTTGGACGATATCTTAGTATAGAGTAGCACAATGATGGAACACAAACAACATCTACAAGAAGTCCTCCAGATTCTAAGACAGAATTGTTGTATGCCAAAATCTCAAAGTGTGAGTTTGGCAAGTCTGAAGTAGACAACTTGGGGCATAGATTAAATGCAGAGAGCATTCAAGTATTGACAAATAAAATAGAGGTCATTCAAAAATGGCATGCTCCAGAAGATCAGACTCAACTCAAGAGCTTCTTGGGGTTGATGGATTCTATTGTAGATTTGTCAAGGACTTTTCCAAGGTTGCATAGCCTTTAACGGCACTACTTGCCAAGGAGAAGAAGGGGACATGGGAAATCGCAGAAGAGTTGGCCTTTCAAGAATTGAAAACCGCCTTGCTACATGCACCAATCTTGAAGTGTTATGACCCAAAATGTCCAATCAAGTTGGCTATAGATGCATCAAGCGTAGCAATAAGAGCAGTCCTACAATAAGAGCAGTCCTACAACAAGAATGGCATGACGGATGGCATCCAATTGCATATTTCTTTGAAAAGTTGTTACCGACAAAGCACAACTACCACACCACAAAACAAGAAGAGCTGGCCATCATTCTAGCAACCAAGCATTAGAAGCACTATTTGGGCAAGAAGGCATTTGTAGTAGAGACAGACCACAAACCTCTTGTCTACCTCAAGACGCAAAAGGATCTATCTCATTGCAAGATTTGATGGGCAGAGTGGCGACAACACTTCAACATGATAATCACCTATGTGGAAGGGAGGAAGAAACTTGCAAATACATTTATCCGCATGCCAATGACAAACAACTTGGTGGCAAAGGTTAAGATTAACCCTAAATTCTGGCCAAAGATTCTAGCTACTACAAAAACTGCTCCACAAATTGTAGAAGCGCAATCATCCAAAGGCGTCACTAGCACCCAAGGACTCACCTTTCATGATGAAAAATTATGGATCCCAAATGTCCCAGAATTACGCACTACCATTCTAGCGGAATGTCATGATTTGGCCATTACAGGTCATGTCGGAGTGGACAAGACCTTGGATGCAATCCAACACCATTACTATTGGCCTAAGATGAGCAACAACGTGATGGAATACATGCACAACTACCTACTTTTTCAATAGAACAAAGCTTCTAATCAAGCTCTTGTAGGGCTCCGTCAACCTCTCCCCACGCCTACCCAGCATTGGGAACAAGTGAATATGGATCTCGTCTGTGAATTATCCAAGACCACCTCAGGGTTTGACTCTATTTTGGTCTTTATGTGCCAGCTCAGCAAAATGATTCACGTACGCCCTACCACCAAGGATGGGATTGCTCCACAACTAGCTCAATTATAGATGCACTCTTCTCTCACCATGGCTTGTCTAGAGTACTTATCATTGATAGAGGCACTCAAATCACAAGTTTGTTTTGGCAAACACTTCAGTACTTCAATGAATGCATCCACCCAAGTCACTCCGTTCTTCCTTATGTACGATGAGCATCCATTTATACCTTCTAGCTTGATGAAGGTCCGTCTAGTGGCTACCAAGGTCAATGCAGTCAACACATTTGTTTCTAGAATCCAACAAGGTGTGGAGAGCGCCAAGCATAGATTGCAAATTGCACAAAATAGACTAAAGTAGTATGTTGATGCACACCGTAGGCACATGGAGTTCAATGTTGGGGATCAAGTATGGCTATTGATAACCAACCTCACATTAGTTGGACTTTGTAAGCTCAGACCTCATTTTATTGGGCCTTTTTGGATTCTTTGTTGCGTTGGCGTTGTGGCCTATCACCTTGAGCTACCACCACACATGAAGATCCATCTTGTGTTCCATGTTTCCCTACTACACAAATATGCTCCCCGCTCCGGCCAGGGTCATTCCACCCAAGACATTTGACCTTGTTCAACACTCATTGATGGCATAGAGGAATATGAAGTGGAGCGTATTCTCCAAAAATGCATGTGTGTTACTCGCCATCCACAGGTGGACAATCTAGTATAGTGAAAAGGTTACCCCCTCTTTGAAGAAACTTGGGAGCCCGCTGCCAATTTGACACATGCATCGGTGTTGGTGCAAGCATTTGAGCAACAATTGCACAACAAGGACGTTACGTCTTAAAAGGAGAGAGGTCTGTAATACCAAGAGCTAGCCATATGATCAAGATGTAAAATTTGGTTTGGTAACATCTAGAATGATGTTAAAATGATGATGGTCAAAATAGATCAGATAGAAATATCACCAAAAGAGTACTTCTCTTAATAGAGCAAAAACTGAAATAGACTTGAGAACCTTAGAACCAATAGCTAGACATATGATTTAAAGGTGAGAATTGGTTTAGTAACATCTGGAAGGTTGTTACACATGATGGACTAAATAGATCAGAAAGAGGTATCACCAAAAGGGGACTTCTACTAATAGAGTAGGAACCAAAATATGCTTGAAATCTTTGAAGGTAATTTTGGAGGCCTAAACGGATGAATTAGACCTCAAAAATGTGCAAATCCCCCTCCCCAATTAGGGGAAAGGCTGGCCTTCCCTCCACTTTGGTTTGTCTCGTCAAGAGCTTTCCAATGGTACCTTACATGATTTTGAGACTCTTATAGGACGATTCCCTAAAAGATCCCCTCCGATCAAAGCTTGTTTGACCAACCAAATAGGACCTAGACCAACATGTCACCCATCCAAGTAAGTAATCTAAGGGTGGAGCTTGATGACATGTCATCTATATGTGTGGCTAATCCTATGGTGGAGCTTCCTTGGTGGAGATCCTTTTTGTCTTTATAATGAAGAGAAGGTGCTTCTTTGGGGCACCAAATGTTGAGTGTGTAATGTGTGTTTTCTCTCTTCTCTTGTCCTCAGAGTATTACAGATATAGCCTATTGTTGGAACTCCTACAAGCTCCTTGACTTGTTAGTCCACACTCCTTGGTAGTTTTGCCTTAAACACTAGAAGAACTCCACCATAAGGGTAAACCCCGACACTACATCACCTCATGTAGTAGTACCTCCACTCATAGTAGCACCATCTCCAAGATATCCACCAATGATGCTAGAGCTAGAACTCATGGGTACTGCCAATCTACCCATCAAAACAGAGCCTTAAGTGATGGAGATATAGTTTGGAGACCAATATTATCTCCATAGCTCAATCTCCTCCAAGTTAGCTCTCCTGAACTCATGGTAATCATCCATTGGTAGAAATGCACTCAACATTCTGAAATAACTACTTCCATGCCATGAAGGGTGTGAAGAGAATCAAGTTTTGCATCTGGTGCAAATCACACCAACTATCAAACTCCTAGATGAAGTCATCCAACTCAATGGTACCCAATATACCAAAGTAATGCTTGGAGTCTTTGGAGGCCCTATAAATCTTGTCCATGTCCCACAACAAAGGTGCAGACGCACCAAGGGCACTCACAACTAGATCAACTCTTGTGTAAAACTCCAACTTAGTGTCAATCTTTTCCCTCATTGGGACTTGAGATACGGGCTGATATGGAGTGCCACTTTGAGTAAACCTACTCCATACTACAATGTTATCTCCTTTGCAATCCCCAAAGAACTCTATCATGACAAAGTAACCAACATCTGCAACTTGCAATCAGAACCACCCCAAGTACCCTACCAAAAATCACCACTAAGTGCCAACACCACCAACTAAACGTCACCTACTAATGTAGCTCTAACTATGACAACTACATTAGGAGAAAGTGCAACCTATAACCTACCATCACAACACACACTCTCACAATTTGTAGGTCATCACTTCATGCCTCACTAGAGAGAAACCTAGGTAGTCTGAGTGGTCATCACTCTAGCCTCACTATCTAGAGCACACCAAAGCACCAACGCTCTAAAGTCAAGGCACCTCATAGAAACATGGTGCATAAAAAGAAGCAAAGAATGGAGGTTATCTGTAATACTCAAAGGACAAGAGAACTCTTCAAGAGAGATACAAGAGAGAATTTCACCCTCAATCCTCCGATGCTCCAAAGGAACACCTTCTCTTTATTATATAGCCAAGGAGGATCTCCTCCAAAGAAGCTCCACCATAGGATTAGATACGTGGATGGGTGACATGTTGGTCATGGTCCCATCTGATTAGTCAAATAGGCCTTAATCTAGAGAGAATCTTTTAGGGAATCTTCCAATAGGAATCTCATAATCACATGGGTGAGGTACCATTGGAAATCTCTTGGTAAGGTAACCCAAGGGTAGGGAAGGCCATCCTTTTCACTATTTGGGAGTGGAAGGAATCTATATATTTTTGAGACTTAATTCATCCGTTTAGGTCTCCAAAATTGCCTCTAAAGTTTTCAAGCCTATTTGGCTTTTTCTTTATTATTATAAGTGCTTTTTGGTGATACCTCTATTTGATTTTCATTCTCCATTACGTGTAACATCCTTCTAGATGTTACCATCCCAAGTTTTACTTCTAGATCATATGCATAGCTCTTGATTCTAAAGTTTCCAAGCATGTTTTGATTTTTAGCCTATTTGTACAAGTACTATTTTGGTGATACCTCTAGCTTATCTACTTATTTCATCATGTATAACATCCTTTTAGATGTTACTAACCCAAATTTCATCTTTAGATCATCTATCTAGCTATTGGTATTACAATATCTAATCACAAGAAAAGAAAACACTCCATCTCATAAATCAACATTGGAGGGACTTTTCCACCATTTTTCATTTGACATAATAGGAGTTATATACTTCCTAAGCTACCAAGATCATCAAGAATGAGATCAAATTGTCTCTCCTAGCCAAAGCTACAAGTGTATAGATAACAATAGAATAATCACTATGACAACAAATGAGAGTGTAACAATTGGCTAGGGCATAGTATAGGAACTAGAGATGTATGGGTCAAACCTTATTGCACACAATTGAGCAAGGTGGGCAAATTCTGCCAAACAATGACCAAAAATTACTCTAAACTAATTAGCCTCACGTTGGCTTGTTAGCCTTTCTAGGCCTTTGTAGCCTCTTTTAGCCCATAGCCCTATACCTTGAAGCCTCTAAATGCCAAATCAGACCTTTCTTCTTGCCACTTTGAACCTTCTCCAGATCTGGCCAAGCTCCTCCAACTCAAGCCAAAATATGATGTAAACTCCAACTAAAATCTAATATAAATCCTTAGAGTTTGTTGACTACTAAATCCTTTGCTAGCTCTCTACTTTGAGGTGATTGTAGGGGTGCATTTGAGGAAAAGAGAGTTTAGAATAGAATTTGAAGAGAGTGTTGAGAGGATCCAAGAACATACACCACTTGGAGGAAAGAGTGAGTCTAAGTGCTTTCTATGTGGAGAGAAGGAATATAAGGCAAGTTCATGTTTGTTGACCTTTGAGAGCAAGAAATTAAGGGAAAAGAGAGGTTTACTTGACTTGGGTTTGCATGTTGGACCTTCTTCACCAAGATTTGGAATGAGAAGATCTAAGACCAAAGAGTTGTGTGAGGTTTAAGGAGTAGAAGGACTTCCAAAAAGACATGAGTGTAGTGGAGTAATAGTACGTTTGGAGATTTTCATGAAGGATCTGGGAGAAATTCTTATTACAACTACAGAAATACCACCACCTTCATCAACTAGTTCTCAAGATTAGTGATGGAGACAATCTTTCAACTTTTGGATAAACTACCCATGAGGGTTTGATTAATATGCAATCAAGGATTTGATGTTGCTATAGAAATCTTGGAGTAACCTGAACCTTTTGTGTTTCCTAGGGTAGATTTCTCTCAAATGGTGAAATTCATGTAATACTCTATTAGTTATAGAGTGAGAAGAAGAAAAGAAAAGAAAAAAATTGAGAGAAATGAGAAAGATAATGAGGGGCTAAGATGGGGAAACTTCCGGTAAGGATGGAGAATATGTGGAGGCCTTTGTGAGAGACTTCAAGAGAGCTTGCATAAAAAATAATGAGAGGAGGAAGAATGAGTGGGCCTCATTATAACCATATTTCTTTGAGGATACAACACTTGCAGCATAGTTCTTATAACTAACACCACCAACAATTCACATTTAGATACACCATCTTTTGATTATTAGGAATCAGATTCAAAAAAAGGAGCTTCAAGTGTGGACACAAGTATGGAGGAGGAGACTTCCACGGAGGATGATGAATCTGAATTTGATTCAAATGTGTATCCCTTGTGTGCTATGGATTTTTCACCTAAGCTAGAGGTTTTGAAGGACCCAGATAAATCAGCATTTACACTTGAGGAGATAGAGAGGAGGTTATCTACTCTCAAGTATGGTCCAAATGTTACCAAGGACAAGAAGGTAAGATCTTAGGAGATTTTATGCAAGTTCACCCATGTGTTTGCTTTCAATTACAAGGATCTAAAAGAAGTCATCTTGGAGGAACACAAGATTGAGGTGGAGTCACATGCAAGACTAGTCTGCCAAAAGCAACATTGCATTAGTCCACCAATATCTTTGGCTGTGAAAGAGAAGATTGATAAGCTCAAGGAGGTTGGATTTATCTTTGAGGTGGAGAATTCAAAATGGGTGCTACAATTGTGATTGTGAAGAAAAAGAATAGTAAGCTTTGGGTATGTGTGGAAACAAGAAGCTCAATGTTTATACTAAGAAGGACTATTTGCCATTCATTGATGAGATCTTGGAATAAGTTGCACGTCATGAGAAGTATAGTTTTGGAGATGGTTAAAATAGGTATAACCAAATCAAGATTGCACCATAGCTTCAACAACTCACCACATTCACCACACCTTGAGAGACTTGTGCTTTCAAGGTTATGCCTTTTGAGCTTTGCAATGCTCCAACCACATTCCATTGTTTCATGAGCAAGGTGTTTGAAGCTTTCATTGGGAAATTTTTGAGAGACTTCATTGATGACTTTTGTGTCTATGGGAGCAAGGAGAAGGACTTTGAGCACTTGAGCTTGGATGAAGCAAATGCATCACTCAGCCCAAACAAGTGCATTTTTAGTCATGAAGAAGGTCTACTTTTGGGGCACATCATCTCCAAGGATGGAATAGAAATTGACCCTAAGAAGGTGAGGAAAATCTCAGACCTTCCATTCCCTTCAAGCTTGATAAAGTTACACCAATTCTTGGGGATAGTTGGGTACTATAGGAGGTTCATCTTCTCATTTTCCAACAAGGCTTATGCATTGACCATCTACATGAAGAAGGGTGTAGAATACATGGTGATTTTGGAGGACAAGGAGGCTCTCAAAGCTTTTGAGGAGCTCAAGTAATCCCTTGTTGTAGCTCCAATTCTTGCTAAACCTGATTGTACTAAACCTTTCATCCTCTACATTGATGCTTCCAATGTAGCAATATGATGCACTCTTAGTCAATTAGACCAAAATGTGCATGATCATCCAATAGCTTATGCTAGTAGTCAAATGGTTTTAGCAAAAAGAAACTACACTATCTCAAAGAGAGAAGGTTTGGTAGTTATCTTGGTCTCTCAAAGTTTAGACACTACTTGATTAGAGGGAAAGCTACCATTTTCACGGAACACAAGGCTTTGAAGTAAATCTTCAACAAGCCTAATGCAAAAGGGAGGCTAACAATGTGGATGATACTCTTGTCTGAGTATGACTACACCATTAAGGATAGGCTAAGGAAGAAACATGAAAATGCTGATTTGTTATCTAGGGCCTATGATCATGATGGAGATGAGCTAGTATATGATTCCTTCTCGATTGAGGAGTTCATGACAATCTTGGGCACTCAAGAGGTTCCAATGGACTACAAGGAGATTGTGGACTTTATTACAAGAAATAAAATCTAGAAAGGATGCATGCTAGGGAGAGGAAGGCACTTGTAGCAAGATCTACACCCTACAAAATAGTGGAGGATATTCTTTTCATCAAGGAGCACATGATCTACTTTGAAGAGCAATGTGTAAGGAAGAGTCTATCTTATTCATAAAGGAGTTTCATGAGAGTTAGTGTGTGGAGGAAACTTTGCAAGAAAGGTGATTGCTTTCAATATTGTAGATGTAGGTTACTCATGGAGGAGGATTTTCAAGGATTGTCTAGATTATTACAAAACTTTTCATGTTTGTCAAGCTTTTGCTAGAAATTTTACTTCCACTCTACCACTTAGATCAATTCCAATGCTAAAACCTTTTGAGAAGTGAAGAATTGATTTTGTAGGTCCTCTCAATAGAACCCCAATGAACAATTAGCACATTATGGTAGTTACTGATTATCTTACCTAGTGGGTTGAGGCTAGACCATTGAGGGACAAGAATGAAGATGAAATTGAGAGATTTCTTTATGAATGCATTATCACTAAATTTCAGTGCCATTTGGAATTAGTTTTTGATAAACAAGGAGAGTTTACATGAAGCATTACTACAGCCATGCTATGAAAATTTTTTTATCACACATAGAGTAATTATATCTTATAAGCTAAATTCCAATGGCTTGGCAGAGAGAACCAATCGGACCTTGTGCATGATGTTGGCCAAAGATGCCAAAATGGAGGGGGCTAAACATCCATAGGACAAGAGGATTCATGCAGTTTTGTGTGAGTATAGGACAACCAATTGGTATATGGTATTGATTCTACCTTACCTATTCACTTTGATCTCCTACCTTCCAAAGCATTCATAGGAGATTGTAGAAAGCATAAGGAGGTGATGCAAAGAAGTCAAAGAAGGATCAACTCATGCAATTGGAAGAGGTAAGAGCAATTGCTATAGTTCAAGTGGATCAAGCCCAAAGGAAATAAAAAGGAGAGCTATGACAAGAGACAATGCAAGAAGAAGGTGGAGCCTTTCAAAGAAGGTATTTGGGTAACGTTATTTGATAATATTTGATTCAAGAGAGTACGAAAAAAGATTTTACCTAAGTACTTTGAACCTTTCATAGTGGAGAAGGTGTGGGGCAATTACACCTGTGATCTCAAGGAGTTGGGAGGAAGATACTTTGATAGGATTAACCATGATAAGTTGAAGATGTATCATAGAAGTTAGAGAGACCTTCACTTTGAAGACAATGTGAAATCTTAGTCTAGGGTAAATGTAACACCTATTTGTGCATGTATATGCTATTGTGACATTTAGTTTGGTATTATAAGTACTTGAAAGATATTATTTATATAAAGATAAAGGATTGTTCTACATTAGTCATGATTAGATAAATTCAATCATAGCTAAGATAGAGAGGACTTTACTTTAGATGAAGTGGAAAAGATGAGTACCATTATTTTAGATTCTAGTGTGTTGACTTGGTATTATTCTTAGGTGTTTGATTTGAGGAAAGAGTTGAAAACTCTTGGACCCACAAGTCTTTTTGATTTGGATTCTTTTATAATCCAAGGATAGGCCATGTAAAGGAATCCTTGACTTAGTGGTTGGGTCAAGATAAGATCACATGATTAGTAGAATATTCCCATGAGTATATGTAATACCAATAGCTAGATAGATGATCTAGAGATAAAATTTGGTTTGGAAAAATTTGAAGGATGTTATACATGATGGACTTAGTAGATAAGCTAGAGGTATCACTGAAAGAGTACTTCTACTATAGGCTAGAAACCAAAACATGCCTAGAAACTTTAGAATCAATAGCTAGACATATGATCTAGAGGTGAAACTTGGGGTGGCAACATCTAGAAGGATGTTACACATGATGGAGAACATAGATCAGATAGAAATATCACCAAAAGAGCAGTTCTACTAATAGGGCAGAAGTTAAAAGAGGCCTAAATGGATAAATTAGGCCTAAAAAATATGTAGATTCTCCCTCCCCAATGGAGAAAGGCTTGCATTCCCTTCCCTCCTAGTCTTTCTCATCAAGAGCTTTCCAATGGCACCTCACCCATGTGATTTTGAGATTCTTATAGGAAGATTCCCTAAAATATTCTCTCCATTCAAGCCTATTTGACCAACCATATGGGACCAAGACCGACATGTCACCATCCAAGCAAGTAATCTAAGGGTGGAGCTTGCTAATAGGTCACCTATCTATGTACTTAATCATATGGTGGAGTTTCCTTGGAGATCTTCCTTGGCTATATAATAAAGAGAAGGTGCTCCTTTGGGGCAACGGAGGATTGAGTGTGAACTCTGTGTTTTCTATCTAGAAGAGTTCTATTGTCCTCATAGTATTATAGTATGGATATTCCTTTAGCTTTTTGATTCTCTTTGACTTTTAGCCTAGTAACTTGAATTACTCCAATAATTAGTAACTTTGGTGCATAACTATTTCACAAGTTTATAAACTAGGAGTGAGTAGGTTCTCATCATCCTTTTATTTGCAACTATCTCTCTCTCATTGAGTTCTCTAGTGAGCAAAGTCTTGAGTCTTGGAGTGTTAGCCTTGGAGGAGTATGATGGATTTGGGTTTCTTTTCCTTCTTAGTCTATGGTGTGCTACCATAATAGCCATCAAAGGTTCATCAATCTCCGGCCTCTGTTCACCATAGCCAAGAACTCCAAGGCTCAACATCATAGAAGTGAGCTCTCTAGAGCTGCACTTCAAAAGCATACCCTCTGGTCTCCAACCCTAATAGTCCTATTGACGGCACGTCCAATGGTGCAAATGGTGACAGTGACAGTGAGCCCCACCATGTAGTCAATACCCCAAACACAAAATCTGACTTTCAATAAGTAGTCTATGAGTATCTACCAAAATACTCGTGACTACCAACACTAATACTCTAGAGTCCAAGAAATCAAGGTGCAATGCTACAAATGACATGACACTTTGCACATTGCACTCTCAATTAACTAGAAGTAAATTATTAAATGTGTGTGAAATACAAGCATATTAAAGTCAAAACTACAAACTATGTGCATGAGCCATGAGCTCCAAAAATGAAGGTGTAACCACATGTAGATCCATAGATGTGATAAAATTCTCTCTAAAACCTTCTCGTGGATGCTTTCAATGAGACTTTTAGTGAATTAATTAGAGAATGAATGTTTGTGCTCTATCTTGTCTTCCATGTTTCCCTAACAAAGTGCCATTGTCATTTGATGGTGCAACAACCTAGAAAGACAAAATAACTCAGCCTACAAGAACATAACTAGATAACTTCCATAATATGTGCATGTAGACTAAGTTGTAAATACATACGCAAAGCTCATAAACAAAGGTACCTCTGAATGATGTATATGAGCTTTTAGACCCTATATGCATGACAAGAAGTATGAGTAGAGATCACACTTTCTCCTTGTTTGTTAGGACTCTATCACAAGTTCAAGAATGACCATACCAAGGAAGTGATAGAGCTCATAAGGGTGATAGACCTGAGAGCTATCTTTGAGAGTAAGTATCTATAGGAGATTCCAATCTTGAGTGGATTTATGACCAAGTAAACGCATATGGAAGATTCCCATACTTGAGTGGATCTATGACCAGCTACATCTTGACTACTTCTCCTCCTTGAGTCAAGTAAACGGCCGGCCGTATAAAGACTATATTAAAACTTCTTATTTCCCATCATTATGTATTCCCCACTCTAAGATCGGACTATCATGTCAACACCTTGGTACTTCATTTCCTAAAGACATCCATCACCTTTTCTAACTTCACTTCTAGCCACTCCAATGAGTTTATCTCCAACAATGGCACCAAAAAAGTATGTCATAGCCAAGTAGCAACCAAATAGTAGTAAACTGGTAAGAATAGGTCATTCACACAATGATATGGGTCAAATAACTAGAATTGAAGAGAAGTGTCATTGTCTTGCAGTTTTTTTCTTATATAACTTCTTGGGCAAAAACCACTCCCAAAAGAGGGTAGTGCCACCTTTGTATCGCACTATAAAAAAAGGAAAAACTAAAGATCACTTTCACTACAAATAAATTCCAAATCATTCTTGAAGGTGATGGTTCACTCCCTCCAAAGGATTTTGACCCCATAGATTATGTATTGCCCTTCGCATAAGGCACAGATCCATAGGAATATTTATATTGACCAAATATCTTGATTTTTTATTTTGTGGTACTTACATTCCCAAGCTCATCTTTGATTCTTCAATACTTTGCTTCACTCCTTTAGAACCCAAAGATCACACACCCTATATAAGTATGAACATTTCTCCTACACTCAAGCTCTTGTGTTCCTACCACAAAGATTTCTCACCAATACTCAACAAATACATCCAATCAATACTCAAAATGCAAACAAATTATGCCAAAGAACTTGGAAGTTCTTTCATAAAGCCTCAATTATGAAAAAGTGATTTCAATTTACATTGGAATTAAGCCTTAAATAAAAAATTTGGCTCAACTCCAAAGGGATCTTACCCTTGAATTCTCCCAAAAATCTTGTATTTGTATCAATAGTGTACATTGCTAATCATAACTTCTTACCTTATCTTATCCTTTTTGCTTATTAGGCACCTTACACATGTCAAAGAAGGTGTTAGATTTCCCCAAAGACAATTTGAATTTTACATTCCTTTTGATTTTCAACTCCAAAGGTGACAACTACAGAGGCCTCATGCACAAAAGGTATTTATAACTCCAAAGACCTTATGACTAATTTCTACCAAAAGATCCATACTGCAAAGAACTTCTTTTAGTGAAGTGTCTTTGGCCTAAAGCTCTACTTACAAAGAACTATCTTTGCCTTTGAGGATTTTGATTAAGGCATCTTTCATCTCCTTGTAGTAAGCTATTCGTAAAGCTAAAGTCTCATTTGTTTGGATGAATTTCTAATCAGATTGCTCCCAAAGTCAAATTGCCAATTGATCTAGTTGCTCATCTTTGTAATTCTTCTCCTCTAGCTTTTAGACTTGTAGTTTCAGTTAATGTATTTTATTATTGGTCAGTATTCCTTAAGATATCTCCTCCAAAAATTCTACCAATTGGTCTTGCACTTCTTTATTTGCTTGAGTATTGCAGCCCTTATTTCTTTTGAATTGTTGTGCAATGCCTCCACCTCTTGCTTGTCTTCTCTGTTATTGGGAGCTGGTCTGCAACCCGCTTGTCTTTCTACTTCTTCAGCTTTGGAGCCATCCCATCCCTTCAAGGTGAGCAGATACTTTGCTCATATATTTGCTAAATTGTACATCTATGTTTACTAAGTAGAATTTGGTTATCTTCTTTGTATTGACTATGCTTAGTTGCAAGGGAGGTGTTTTGGCACTTGGTGTCATAGTTTTCTTGGATAAGGGCATTTATCTTCTTTGCCTCTTCCTTATACAAGTTTATCATCTTTCATATTTCCTCCTTTGCTTGCTCATCTTCCACATTTTGAGTATAAATTACTTTATGAAGCCTTCAAATTAAATTGATGTACTCCACCATATTGGGGTAGAATTTTTGGTACTTGGGCAAGAGAAGCTCTATCAGCTGTAGGGCCAATCCCAGCAAGTGAATCAAGATATTTTCTATTTTGGTGACCACTACTCTTCTTGGATTGAAATACCTGCTTTGATACCATTGTGATCCTTTGAAGATAGGAGACCTAAAGAGAAACACAGAAGAAGAAACACATAGTTTCATACTCAAACCTCTAATGCCCCAAAGGAGCACGTTGACTGTGTTATATAGCAAAGTGACTTCCCCAAAGAAAGCTCCACCCTTGGATTAGATACATGGATTGGTGACATCTCTACCCTTGGATTAGTTGCATGCATGGGTGACATGTCAATTTTGATCCTATCCTATTGCTCAAACCATCTTTGACTAGAAGGGATCTTTAGAGTATCTTCTTGTATGAATCTTTGAATCACGTTGGTGAGGAACCATTGGAAAGCTCTCAATGAGACAAACCTAGGGGGAGAGAAGGCCATCTAATTTTTTGATGGGAGGGCCAATTGCACATATTTGAGGCCTAATTCATCCATTTAGGCCTCCAAAATTGGCTTTGAAGTTTTTAGGCTATTTTTGACTCCTACCCTTTTAGTAAAAGCACTCTTTTGGTGACAAATATATCTAATATACCTAGCCCATCATATATAACATCCTTCTAGATGTTACCAAGTCAATTTTCACCTCTAGATCATATGTCTAGCTTTTGGTATTACAAACTTCAAGCTATTTTTGGCTCTTGCTTATTATTAGAAGTACTCTTTAGTGACATCTCTATCTAATCTATGTAGCCTATCATGCATAAAATCCTTCCAAATGTTACCAAGTCAATTTTCACCTCTAGCTAATATGTCTAGCTATTGGTATTACAACAAGCAACTTGAGGATGGCCAAACTTTGGTTGATTACAACATTCAAAAGAGTCCCACACTCCATCTAGTCTTGAGAGAAGGTATGAAAATACTTATATAGACTCTTACCTAGAAACCATCATGTTGAAGGTCAAAAGTTTTGATACCATCAACATTGTGAAACCAAAATTCAAAGGAAGGTATCCTTCTATATCAACAACAATTGATTTTTTCCAATAAGCAATTAGAAGATGGTCATAGTTTGGTCAACTATAACGTCTAAAAGGAACAAACCCTTCACCTTGTATTATGGTTGAGGGGAAGTATGCAAATTTTAGTGAAAACTTTGACTTAAAACACAAGCACTTTTGAGGTTGAAAGCTCTAAGACTATCAACAATGTCAAGACAAAAATCCAAGACAAGGAGATTCCCCTAAACTAGTAGATGTTAATCTTCACAAAAAAGCAACTTGAAGATAATCAAACACTAGTTGACTACAAAATTCAAAAGGAGTCTACTTTAAAAATCCTATATGTTTTAGATTGCACTCTCTCCATTAGCTATGTAATAACTCCACCGTTCTTTGCAATTGCATACCTTTTCTCAATTTTTTACAATGGACACTATCTCCAAATTCTCAAATCCCATGGCTTCTACAATAAAGTGAAAAAAATCACATCCTATTCTTTGCATTCTTGATTGGTGCTACAAAAAATGCAATAGGAAATAACCAACATGCACCATCTAGAACAATCATAGCAAGGTATACACTCTTGTATATTTCTTGGCATGGCATGCATCAATTGTGTATACAAGGCAAGAAAATTGTGTTGATTTCACCCAAGGAGCAAGACATATAAATGCTTGCTTGAAGCAATTATTAAAATCCACTTGAAAGTTTGTTATACTTCTTGTGTTTGCAATTTCAAGGCACCCAAGAGGGGAGAAATTTTCTAAAAGCTTTTGTAGTATTCATTGGCTAATGTTTACTATGAACCTCCCTATTATGCCATGCAACCAAATATGATATCTCTACAAGTAGTTTATAGTGTGCATGATTGATGATATCTTTCAACATGAGCTTTTGAAAATCATAAACAAGGGGCCTTACAAACTCTACTAGATAGTGTATGCATAGTCTAAATGCATTTGTAAATATCAAGCAAGTTGCATCATGTGCATTAAATGTAACAACATGAACAAACCATCCTTTCAATGATTGATTGACACTCAAAATTTGCATGCATTTGATTCCAATATGCTTGCTTCTTGATGCATGGACTTCCCTGTTAATGCTGCTTATTATTGTTCAAAAAACAATGCAAATGTTCCATGGTTTATTGCTTATGAATTTATAGGGAGCTAACATAGCAATTGAATAGTTAGAACATGTTACGTGTGCTTCTTTTGCAATATTAAAGGTTAATCTGACTTGCAAAATGTGGGCCATTTTGGCTAAAAGATCTATTATTGAGAAGAGAAGAAGAAAAGATGGTGTTGAGAAAAAGTTCTTGTTTTGCAAGATTATGAAAGTGTGTCCTTATCTATAGATATTTTAGATTATGCACTAGTAGTAAATTCTTGTAAAATATATATGCTTACCTTTCTCTTAACCTACATGATGTTTAGGGAGTACAAATACCCATAATTAAAATAGCAAAAAGTGGTATATTTTTGCATATTTTAAAAGACTAAAAGGTGGAGTTTAAATGTGGAATTTAAATCATTAAAATATGGATTCCATAAAAAAATCCCAATGACAATTTTGCAGATAGGATGCAAAATTTGACAATTTTGCATACATAAAGTGGATTTTGATCTTTTTACATACAAAATAGAGTATATCACAATTAAATTGGATAGTAATATGCTTATTGATGAATTTTTTATGAGATTTTGCATGCATAAAAACAGACGCTTCATATCAACACTCACTATGAAATTGTGTATCAAGACACTCTAGTGAATAGAGAACTTATAGTTTATTGTCTTGGCAAGACATCCTTGTCTTGGAGACTCAAAATTTGTCAATTCACTAGTTCATGGATGCATTTACAAATTGGTTTATTAGAATGATTGGCCTTGGTTTATTAAGTTGTTATTTGACTTACAATTTGCTCAACTTGAACTGCATTGCTATCATCAACCTTCTCCACAACTTTCCTCTTTACTTGCAACCTCCTTTCTTTATGAGTGAGCGACTAAGCTGGTCATCCTTACAACCAATCTCTATCATCTTTTGATGAACATCCAAGGCACAATCAAGTTGCTAAGCATGTTTGTAAGGCCAAATAAGTTCTCAATAAATTACAAAAACATGCATTATACTCTTGACTAATAGTTCTTGAAACTTCTACTCAAGCTCTAGAATCATGTGATTCCTCCCTAGCACATCCATCATTTGCCTAGAAAGAAACTTATTTGGCTTGTACCAAATTTCTTTTTGCATTATGTCAAATACCTAAATTGTGTAATTTAGGGTGTTAAAGATATAAGCTTGTCCAAGAAATCCAAAAACCCTAACGTAAACCCTCCAACCTAAAGCTAAAATACTCTAAGATTGTGTGTAAAACAATACATGGTAGTATAGTAACTTAAGTGCAAGAGCTATCTCCTTTTTCCACTGCAATTTGTTGAGTGGAGATAGCAAGTCCATATTCAGAAAATGGGAAATAAGTGTTTGAAATGCTCTTTTCAAATCATATGGATTGTCTTTGCTTCTCCTTAAAATTGGGCATTGCTCAAAAAATCTCTGTCTAATGATAGAATTGGTTTTCCACAAAGAACCTTTGGGCTACTCTTTGGATTTGGAGCTACCTATGCAATAAATAAGAGTCCATGGTGTGCTCCTTTTAAAATCTAAGTGACATTTGGACGTCATTCACTAATTTACTTTCAAACTTTTTTGTTGAATCTTAAGACAAGGATCTGAAACCGCAAAATAGCTTGGAATTTAGGGAGGCGCGCTATATCTCTAAAGGGGCACTTCATTCAAACACTACATAGGAGCCCAACAAAAATCCAATAATGTACAAAAATTAACCTAAACTCAACATTGGATATGAGAGATGAGAATAAAATCCATTCAACATTTGTAATACCAAGAGCTAGCCATATGATCTAGATGTGATATTTGGTTTGGTAACATCTAGAATGATGTTATACATGATGGTCAAAATAGATCAGATAGAAGTATCACTAAAAGAGTACTTCTACTAATAGAGCAAAAACCAAAATAGACTTGAGAACGTTAGAACCAATAGCTAGACATATGATTTAAATGTGTGAATTGGTTTGGTAACATCTGGAAGAATGTTACACATGATGGACTAAACAGATCAGAAAGAGGTATCACCAAAAGGGGACTTCTACTAATAGAGTAGGAACCGAAATATGCTTGAAATCTTTGAAGGCAATTTTGGAGGCCTAAATGGATGAATTAGGCCTCAAAAATGTGCAGCTACCCCCCCCCCCCCCCCGGCGCAACAAAGGATAAGATGGCCTTCCCTCCACCTTGGTTTGTGTCATCAAGAGCTTTCCAATGGTACCTTATGTGATTTTGACTCCTATAGGAAGATTCCCTAAAAGATTCCCTCTAGTCAAAGCTTGTTTGACCAACTAGATAGGACCGAGACCGACATGTCACCCATCCAAGTAAGTAATCCAAGGGTGGAGCTTGCTGATAGGTCTTCTATCTGTGTGCCTAATCCTATGGTGGAGTTTCCTTGGAGGAGATACTCTTTGTCTATATAATAAAGAGAAGGTGCTCCTTTTATGCACCGAATGTTGAGTGTGTAATTTGTGTCTCTCTCTCTTCTCTTGTCCTTGGAGTATTACAACATTGCATAGTTGAATCTTATGGACCGGCGTGTTGGCTTCCTAACAAATTGTGTGAAATGATTGTAGATTTTGAGAAGCCCAAGAGCAAGCAAAGTGCATGTTTTCCATTGCTCCTTAAGCTTATTATAAGAAAAGCTTCAATGACTTGCTGTCAACAATTGGGAGTATAATCAAGGTGAAGAAAAAAAACCCTCTCAAAATCTTACCACCCTCAATATAGAGAATTTAAAGCTTGCAGCTAAGATGCAAGCTCCATGTAACTACCTTCAAAGGTCAAGATCTCACTCTCACTACATATCACTATGCATTTCCCTAAATTTTATCTTTACATCTAAAGAATGAAAATAAAATCTAAAAGTGAAATTTAAATCATTGAAATATAGATTCCACAAAAAAATTTGGCAATGGAAAATTTGATAATGGAAAATTTGATAATTTTACATGTAGATTAGAGCAGATCACAACTAAATTGAATAGTCATATAATTATTGGTGGTTTTTGGGTGGAAGTGATAAGTGATATTAATAACAAGGTTTTACATTCAAGAAAATGATCACTCTTATCAACACTCATTAGAGAGATATGAATCCATGATTCATTGAGAGGGTTTGCATGCTCTACAATCCAACCATAATCATGATTCTTTGTGAGGATGGACTCAAGTTGCTCAAGGTTATTGTCAATGAAGATGGATTTTACATTGTCAATCAAAGAGATATGGTCCTTGATTGTGGGGCCTTGAGTTTCAAGTTGGATTATGATCATCAACAAGATCTTGTACTTCTTGATGGATAAGAGCTAATCTTTATAAGATCAATTCACAATTAGCTTCTTGGCACTAGTTATATCAAGTGAGACATGATTGAAGAGAGCAATGAACTCCTCAAGGAGAGGAAATTCCATTCAAAGAAATGTTGTTGTGGTGTCACACCAAGTCTCCCAACAGGGATGATTGGATGGGGAGGCAAAGGACTTTTCACAATATTTGTGCACTCATCGTGCAAATAAGAGGACTTGGAGAGGATGTTCTTCATCAATCAAATGAACATGTTGAGTAGCAGGAGTTTGTGGAGCACCAACTCGTAGACATTATGCATAGCATTTGTCAAGCACATGATGTTGTAAAAAGAGGTTGCCTTGAGATTGTTGCTTGGTTTGATCATGTATGGCACTTGGTCCAAAGAAGAAGGGCCAAGCTGGAAGTACTTGTCCTCTCCTTGGTCACCAAAGAGTCCATAAATTGTGTCTTAGACGAGTTGAACGATTTGTACCAGGTCATACTTTCCAACTTGAATGATAGACCAAATGAGTGGGTTTTTGTATCCATTTATGAGAAGAAAAACAAGGATGTTGATGAATTTTTGGTATCCATTTATGAGAAGACAAACAAGGATATTGATGACTTTTTGGTTTACAGAGTCACATGTCTCATTGATAATGATACTTATTTTGTTGTTTCTAATAATGAATGAATTTGATCTTCTCCTTGACAATGAGATAGAGGCAGTCGATATATTTGTATGCGTTGTTCCTCTACCCAATCTGCTTCTTTGTCTACCTGTCAAGGAACTCTCTAAATTTGAGGTCCTCGATAATCTTGAGTGCAACATTGTGCAAGATCAAATGGACAACTAGCTCCAAGTTGAACTGATCTATGTTCAACTCCCATTGCCTTTGGAAGGATTTCTCGAGTCTAGATTGAGTCACCTTGTTCCCAAGTAACCATGAGTTTTTTTGGTTAGATGTTTGCTCATGTTCTTGAGCCCATGGATGGATGATGGTTGCCTTTCCTTTAGCAACAAGTTTGGTACAGTTCTTGTAAACAATATTAGATCTTGTGACTTCAAAAACTTTTTAAAGCCAAGTTCTTATCAAGTGAGGAGGTCAGTTTTGGCAACATTATTGACAAGAATGTGTGTAGACTAGTGAATGATTACAATGAAACTAGCACATGATTAAAACCTGCAATGGGAATGAAATTAGATTCAAGATTCGGTAATCAATGGTAGAATTGGATCTACATCATATTTTTGTGAATGGAAGTAAAAGAAAGGAGGGTTCTTTGAACATTCATTCCAAAACATTCATTCAACGAGAGTGAATGAATGTTTTGAATTCTTTAAACTGGATTTCATCCATTTAAATGTGAATTATTATTGTATTTTATCCATATTTTGAAAAGCTGAATTTTACAATATTATCCAAATTCCGCAATTGTTACGGAATATTTGAAATAGATAAAAAAAAAAACGAATTTACGTTGCGGACAGCGGGATTCGGAGTCTTTGTACTCCCTAGTGATGTCCTACGCGATGTAGTCCGGGTACAACTTACGGCGTACCCCTACCACGCTGACCATAAACTTTTTACAACCATTTTACCCCGGACCATAAAAAGAATTCCGGATCTTTTACAGACCCCATAACCCCTCGTTTGAATTCCATTCCACTCAATGAATCAAATTTACGGGTACCCCAAAAGAATTAACGAATGTCCGTAGAAATCCGTCACTTCCTAGTTTGAAACTGTCACGAGTTTCGATCGAGATTGAGGACTTTGCGTGTAATGTCATCCTGGGTAAGGGAGGCAAACATGGAAACATCACTTAAATCATCGATAACTTTTCACAATGTTTGCAGTTCCAACATGTGGAATTAGACTCTCGTAGACTGAAAACCAAAAATAATTAGCAGCAATCTATTTACGCCCTTCATCGAAACCATGCTCCCGAAGCTATCTATATGACATATGGGTACTTTCTTTCACTGATGCAATTTGGGCCAAAACTGAGAAAAAGGCGATCACGTAGAACACAATTTGGGCCAAAACTGTAAGTTACAGTTGTACATCCACTGTAGGGTGTGTGACGTACAATACAGGAACAAAAAGTTCTATTATCGTGAGATTCTGTTACAACAGACACTTGCGAACTGGATGCCCTAACGGGCCGTGCTAAACCCTAAACCCTAAATCCATTGTGAAGTCATATCGAGTGAAGTGTCTACAATCCAACCCTTTCGAGTTGCTGTTCTACGTCTGAGGAAAAGGAAAGGTGGTATCCAAATATTTTGCTGCTCGAGTAATCTCCACCATGAGTGAGTGATTATTTCCTACTTCATCCACACGCAAGTCGGTATTGATCAATTGAGCGAGCACCTGATGTGTAGAGGAAATTTTGTGGTCGAGAGTCAGATATCTTAGTGTGCTCGTGTCTTTCGGGGTGCTGCAAACTGTTTTTTGCAATTGGCTTCTGTTAGCTGGTACATTGCCACGGCCTCTCTTTTAGAACTTGTTGATGTGTGGAGTGGATTGATTTGCGAAGTTAGGCAGGTCTATTTTGGTGACAATTTCACTGCAGGTGGATTCAGGGGTGGAGGTCGCGGAGGCAGCCGTGGTGGCAGCCGTGGAGGAGGACGTAGTTTCGGAGGTGGAGATGGAGGAAGGGGTGGAAGAGGTGGAGGTCGTGGAGGAGGTAGAGGAGGCCGTGGAGCTCCTGGAGGAAGAGGAGGAGGCCGAGGTGGTGGCCGGGGAGGCAGGGGTGGAGGAATGAAGGGAGGAGCCAAGGTAGTGATCGAACCTCACAGACACGAAGGTGTTTTTGTTGCCAAGGCGAAGGAAGACGCTTTGGTTACCAAGAACATGGTCCCCGGGGAGAGTGTGTACGGGGAGAAGAGGATCAGTGTTGAGGTCGAAGGTGGAGAGCCTGGAGCCAAGGTCGA
Organism: Lunularia cruciata; assembly: GCA_948567375.1. Taxonomy (NCBI): domain Eukaryota; kingdom Viridiplantae; phylum Streptophyta; class Marchantiopsida; order Lunulariales; family Lunulariaceae; genus Lunularia; species Lunularia cruciata. The sequence continues at coordinate 22,686,513 of OX419756.1, forward strand.
ATACAGGGTCTGGAATCCTTTCAGATCGAAGCTTGCTGCTGCAATTTTGGGAGGAGTCGACAACATTTGGATTGTAAGCCACTAGCCTCTTCCACGTCAAAGTCATGTTTTCTGTATCCACATTTCATGATCCTCTTGAATACTGTTTGGCCCTCGTCATTTTCGAAATACAGTGCCCTTCAGAGCTGATTCGAGCTTTTTTGCACTGCAGAAACCAGGGTCTCACGTCTTGTATCTTGGAGCCGCCTCTGGAACCACTGTATCTCATGTATCCGACCTTGTAGGGCCCACTGGTATTGTGTACGCCGTTGAATTCTCCCACCGGAGTGGTCGTGATTTAGTTAACATGGCTAAGAAGCGAACAAATGTCATTCCCATCATTGAGGATGCCAGACATCCCAACCGCTACCGTATGCTCATGGGAATGGTCGATGTCATTTTTGCCGATGTCGCCCAACCTGATCAGGTGCAGTATGGAATTTTTATTTTGCCTGCGTTAACATGGAGCTGCACTCTGTTTATCAGAATAGAGTTTTATTTTACTAGGACCGTCTTTCTTTTCCGTTGCACCCCGACGTAACAAGCAGTGTATGAAGAATTTATGGATTCCCCTTCACTTACTAGAAGTGATAAATCCGTTCTGACGCTTTCTGCCGATTGGCCCTTGTGTACCTGCACCATGTTTATCAGAATAGAGTTTTATATTTAGGTTCATCTCTCTTTTGCCTTACACGCCGACGTAACAAACAGCGTATGAAGAGTTTATGGATTCCCCTTCACTTAATTATAAGTGATAAATCCGTTCTGACGCTTTCTGCGAATTGGCTCTCGTCTACCTTGGATCCCGGTTTTCTTCCGGATCATTTTCTGCCGTGTTGGGAAGAGCGTTTCCACAATGCATATACTGTAGCTGGTGAACATTGAAGCATCAGTTCGGTATGCTCCCCGGTCCTCCAATAATCTGAGTTGAAACTAATATTTCGAATAACTTGGAGACTTTATTTGATATGTTTCTGCAATCATGCAGGCCCGTATTGTGGCTCTTAACGCGCACAACTTCCTGAAAAATGGTGGCCACTTCGTCATCTCTATCAAGGTATAGCCTCCCTCCTAGTAATGTGTCAGGTGCAAACCATGGCATTATTTATGTGAGCGTGTAAGCGGCGACGCCAGTTCTTGTGATCACATAATTTCACATCACTAATTAGGTCGAATTTTACGCAGGCCAACTGTATCGACTCCACAGTTCCAGCTGAGGCTGTGTTCGCGGCTGAGGTTAAAAAACTACAGAAAGAGCAATTCAAACCATCTGAGCAGGTAACTTTGGAGCCCTTTGAGCGTGACCACGCTTGTGTGGTTGGTGCATACAGGGTAGCGAAAAAGCAGAAGACAGCTGCTTAAGTGTAGTAGCACTAGGTCAATGTTAGATCTCGTAGTCAGAAGAAGAGCGTTAACTATTAGCGGCCCTCTCAGGGAAAAGTTTTGCCCAAATGAAAGTTATATACCGTGAGCACATGTATAAGCATCTCTTTGAGCTCTGGATCTTTGCAACTGTACTCCTAAGGATGTTTCAGGGATATTACTGCCACCACCTTGTCTTTCACTGTATGCATCGCAAACAAAGTGGAAGGTTGCCTGCGCGATGGAGCAAAAGTCAGGTCCAGCGTGAAATCGATTGGTGCACAAACCCCTCTAAAGTCCATGACTGTTGACTCAGCCTACGCTGCAAAATATGTATGTCGCATGTAGGCACATGTTGCTGGACATCATCAAGAAGCTTCCTGCTTTGGAAGGAAAAAATGGGAATAAGGGGCTACTGACAGTGCTTTGGAAGATTGGTTATACTTAGACGAGTCATTTATCAATCATTTGTAGCAAGCCAGCTTTGATTCGAAAGGCAGTAAGTAATCTAAGCCGAGCGTCCAGCTTGTGAATGCTCTCTAGGGCCCCAGTGAAGATCAGTTTCCGAGCGGATTAGCTAATCGAATCCGCCGCAGAAGACACCTCTTCGTCTAGAAGCATGTGAAAATATGTGAAATCGGCGCATAAGAGAAACCCTTCGTCTAGAAACAGGTGAAAAGATGTGAAAGGAAAGCGTGAAAAGACTGAAAATCCAACGTTACTGTTAGCAGAAAGGAAACCTGCGCTTGTAACTAATTGGGTGAAAGCGAGTTCAGAGCACATCATTGAGGAGCTTACACCCGATGTGAATTTTGTCCTCACTGTCTGCCTCACGAAACACCAGTAACTGCCCCTTCCATTCTGGCTAAGTAATCTTGCAAAGTAATCTTGCAACTCCCACAAACTCAATACAGAACCTGTACAACAGAACTTGGACCAAGTTCGATTGGTCCGCTTCTTCTCCTTGCTCCCATTCCTCAAGAATATTTGGTTTGGTAATGAGAGTGTCTCCGAGGTACTCATTGCCATTCGAGGTTTTATCGTATGTCCAACCAGAAGCGGTCTTAGACGTAAGCAATCCGCAATCCTTTTATTTCGAACATCTTATCGCGGATTCTTTTCTTTTCCAAGAATTCATCTCAAATCACCATTTAAATTCCTACGGGCATATCTCACTATTTTCAAGTGTTTCAAATCTTTTACGCTTTTAGTGCACTTAATGAAACGTGAAATAGAGCGTAACTCATTAAAGACTTGAAACAATGATATGTATCTCTCCCATGAAGAAAATTCTACCAGTTTGAGCAATTTAAAAATCTGGAAAAGAGTGACATATATTTTTAATGTGTTTATAGTGAAATTTGGTTGTGAATTAACGATAGAAAGTTGTATATCCCTTACTAGAAAAAATCAATGAGAAATTTAAGGATATAAAGAGAATCAAATATACTTCTCATCATTGATAGGCTTTACAGAAAGTTCTTGTTAGAAATATAAAGAAATCTCCCTCTTTATTATTGTTATACCCATTATAACCGATGTAATTAAATCATAGTGTCATAAAAATGTTCATATATATTATAACGTTGAATCTTATAAGAAAGATTGATAATACTTTCATCCATCATACCCTATTTTATATACTTTTGTGCACAACTTTATTAAGCACCTCTACTTTCATCTCATCTTTCCTCTATCTACCATCTATCTATCTTAGACGTGGTAATGCAGATTTCTCATACCAATACCGTTTGGGTCTTCCCATCCTTCATATGTTCTACATGGTCTCCTTTCTCTTTCTATATACATACCTGGTTTGGAAGTTCCGACAGATGTCAGTCCCGATTCTGGACAGGTGTGAGTTCTGATAGAAGCATAACTGTTTTTTGTAAATCATATATTTACTACAGAGTAACTACAAACAAGTAGAAGAAGTAAAGAAGTGGATTGAAAAACTTGACCTCTATATTGAATTTATGCATAAGTCTCATTATAAATTATAATATTCCCAGAGAATAATTACAAAAGATGAGCAATAAAGAAGTGAATTCAAAATAGTAAACTATATCCAAGGTATAAAGAAAAGAAAAAGGAGAAATTTCAAGTAAGACTACAAACTCCATCTTGTATTTAATATATTGTGCTCTTGATTTGGTTTCTAAGCGATCTTGATCTTATTTAGCGTGGTCTAACTAAGGGAATAGCAATAAGTTTAAAAAAAGAATTACCCAAAAACAGAACTTTTATGCGGAACACTTATCCATATAAAATTAACTGAAACGGACATGTATATGTTGAAATAGTATGCAAAAGCTACCTGTCCAATTTCACCCCTGCCTTCAATATTTTTATACGATATGAGAGAGGAGCCCTAATAAACTACATACGATCAATTCACACAACCGACATGAAAACTTTGTAATCCTAAAAGCATTTTAGGAATCCCTAAAACCAACATGAAACTAATCCTTTAAATGCCTTTACATACACTTATGAAGACCAACTTGTAGATGAAGCCGTCGCAATTACACTGCAAAAAAGAATCTGAAAAGGAGAGATGTGAATCACAAGTTCGCCATAAATAGCAGAAAACAATAGAAAAGTTTGTATCGAACGTTTGTTTTGGGATAGCTATTGAAAGTAAGTTCAGTCATTATTTTTTTGAAGAATTACCGAAATCAATCTTCTTTCAAAACATCTCTTACACAACAATTATTTTTATGAATATCAATATGAACAATATGAAAATCAGCTTCTCGAAGAAGATAGCAAGAGAGAAAAGGTTTGGATGTTTCATCAATGATTGGTGTGTTCAATTACGCAACTTTCTCCTCCTTTCAACTTCTTTTCAACTTCTTTCCTCCCTTTCTCTTTTTCCTCCGTTCCATTTTGACTTCCTCCTGGTTAGTTGATGTTTTACAAGATTTAGATGTATGAATCTAAATTTCAACTCCAATTTCATTTAATTGCAACTTATTCAGCGTGTGTGCTCTTCTCAATTCTATCTATTTCCAATATTAAATATTAAATATTCAGAAGGAGATTATCTAACCAAATTAAACCCATGCAGCCAGACAATGTCAAATACACAACACGTAATATATTATATACTTGCTGTATTCTATTCCATAGATATACTCTAGGTTTCATAATACTCTATCTTGTCTTAAGGATTGTTAAATTCAACCCTACTTTACAATGGGTGACTCATCAGTCTATCATAGAGTATCATGAATGAATCATGTAATGTCATGATAGTGCATTGTGACCTACTCACAATCAAGATAATTTTTGTCAGAACTTGTGACTTGCGAGAGTGAGAATTGTTCTTGTCCAAATTGCAGCCTACAGGAGTGGGAATTGTTGATCTTGCTAAACCGGATGGTGGTCTTGCCTGAACCCGATAGTCCTACAATTACCAAATATTATTGAGCAAAAGTGTCTACCAAAATACCATTGAACACAAGATTGCCAAAAGCTCTCTACCAAATTGCCAAAAGCTATCTGCAGTCTACCAAAATGCCATTGAGCACATCCTACCTTGCGCTTTCATGGCCCTAGCAAGGACAAGATCTATTGAGATTTGGTAATAAAACTTGAATTTTTTTTCCCCCTTATGCTGGATTATCTAGATTAGAATTGTTTAGGTCTTACAATCTGCAGCTTAATGGCAAATGCTTTAATAATGCCTTACATGAGTGTGATGCTCTAAACTAGTATTATAGACTTTGTCCTCTTTTTGGTCATGTGTAGTAGGTATTGGTGAAGGTAAATATTAGCTGCACTTATTATTGTGGTGGGACTGAACAACAGTTGGGCAAAACTCCTCGAGTTGCAAAGGATGATGATTTCCACAAGGTAAAACAATTACAATTTATGAGTGTGAATTTGGCATATTCCTTATAAGTATTTGTGTTTTGTACTCAAGATCAATTCAACGCTAAGTCTTATACAATCTTACTTTATCGTTGATATTTTTTGCTAGGACTTATATGTGATTGACATTCTTCTTCCGGTGGCAAATTCTTCTCAAAGTAGGTTTGTGAATCCAATACCCATCTCCTTTCCTAGGACCTTTGAAGTGTACATTTCATGCAAAAGGACTCATACACAAGTGCTAGTGTGGTAGACTAGGACAATGCTATTGAACACACTCACAAACCTATAACTCCAAAAAGTAGGATTCAAACATATTGAAAATCTTGCCATAGAACATGATATCCTACAAGTCTTCATTTGGTGAAATAGAGGCTAGTATCAATGAAGAAATAAAAGCTAGTATCAATGAAGGACTTCTTCACATTTAATATATGCACATTTGCACATTAGATGTTATAGTAACAAATTAAATAGATTGTAGAGTAAAAGAGAGTTAGATAGCAATGTGAGGGTAAAGATTTAGGAAGGACACAAGAATTTAGATCCTAATTTTAACTTACACATTCTTCATGTTCAGCTTAGGCATGGTCTTTGAAGCTACACTAAATTTTGAAAACTACTTTAAGAAAGTTCTTTGACATGATATGTACTCATACTATCAACTTTGGTCACTACTTGAAGCAATTTGTGGTGTGTGAGGCTTCATAGTATAAGGTAACTAGATTTTGACAAGTAGGTTGGAACCTTAACCCCATTATCTTCATTGTTATTTAATATCTAATATAAATCTTTAAGGAGGTCGGCAAGAAAATTGTCAAAAGTGCACCAAGGGCTTGATGGTGAACTTTGCTTGTGTTTCACTTCTATATTTTGAGAGTGAGGAGTGTCTATAGGTTCTTGTTGTGGTATTTTAGCAATCAGACTTCTTGTGCATGCATGCCAATGAACACTTGGGGTTTTTTTTCCAATCAAATGTGACATTCTTGGAGTTGGTAAGGGTACACCATAGTTTGTATAGTGTCCAAATGATTGCTCAATGTTTGTCCTATGACTTCTAGCAGATTTCAAACCTCTCACGTGTGAAACCTCATGAGAGACTACAACTTTTTGAACAATTAATACAAGAGAGGTTTGACTATCTTTTCTTGCCTATTTCACCATCTAGTTTGGATTACTAGTCTATTTTTTTTGGATTGGATTACTATTTTCTCTTCCATAGGAGTTCAAGTAACCCAACTTCTTGACTTCCATCATGCTACCTCCTCCTAAAACTTCTTATACCTCACTTGATGAAATGCTACAAAGTATCAATGCTTTTGTGCATTGTAAAGGATATGTTATAGTTAGATGCCATTCAAATATCAATTGAGTGACACTCAAATGTGACCAAGGGTGCATATATAACACTTTAGAAGCTGTAACCACTATTGCACAAAGCCATAAAACTTAGGGCTCTTGCTTGATTGATTGCACATTAATGCTCTATGTATGGTCGCAAAAATTTGATGGATATTGGTATCTTAAGGTTTGTAATGGAGAGCACAATCATGATCCTTCAGCTTGCATTAGTCATAATGTTGTTTGTCATCTTCAACCAAAGTAATGTGTAATGACATCTTAAATGTTAGTTGTTAGCATTGCTCCAAAGTCAATTTCTTACAACTTTGCAACAAAGGTATTCTTGACACTCATGCGTTTCAAGAGCAATGAACAATGAGCAACCATGGGTTCAAGAAATAGAACTTGCCAATAGATCACCAATTCTTGCTCTTCTAGACACTCTTCAAGATAGAAACTACAAAAAGGACTATTTATGCATTGATGAAAATGAAGTAACTCATTTGTTCTTTGCATATCCTGATTCTAGTTTTGGGCTCAAGCATATCCATATTCTTTGATGATGGATTGTACATATAGCATTTGCATACAATGCCAATGCTTCATGTTGTTGGAATGATAATTTCAACACATCATTTACAATTGCAATTGCTTTCTTATTAGAAGAAACACAACCATGGTACCAATGGGTTGTAGACCGCATTGCAACCTTATATGATTTGTAACAATATGGAGTTTAGCGACGAGGTTAGTTAGAGCTAACAAAGTAGCAAATAAGACAAATAAGTCTAGCATATTCAAAAAGTATCTAGGAAGCTTCTTGGCTAGCTTAGCTTGCACTCTAAGTAGGTAGCTTCTAGAAGCTTCTAACTAGCTTAGCTTGCATGCCAAGTAAGCGGTTTCTAGAAGGAAGCTTCTTTAGAAGCTTCACAATTAACTTGGCTTACACTCCAAGAAAGCAGCTTAAGGAAGCTTCTTGAGAAGCTTCTCAAGACCTTGTATACTCCCTATAAATACCAAAGCCAAAGCTCATGCTAGGCATTTGGAGTTTCTCTCATTCAAGTGTCCCAATATGATCTTCCATTCTCCTATTTCTCTCCTTGGTCTTGGGTCTTTTACATTGGTATTAGAGTATGAATAAGATGGATGGAATTTATGGACCACCAAATCCATTTCCTCCAAACATTGGGATTTTTGTGTTTGTGTAATATCCAAGCATCACTTCACACAATTCATCACCTCACAATTTTGGCAAAATTTTCTGAATGCATCACCTTGTCCAAGGAATCCTTGATACATCCGGTTGTAACTTATGGAGAATGGTGGATGTGTTTTATGTGCTAGTAAATTAGATAAATTGGGGGTGTGGTAGAGTAGTAGCCATGGCAATAATGCTTGAGGTTATCATTGCTATGCAATAACAAATCAAGCACCTTACTTGATTGTTAGATGAACAAGACTAGCAATGACAAGAGCACATAGAGAGAGCACCATTTTAAGAAGTAGAAGACCAAATCCGATTTCTAAAACCCAAGGTATATGATAGCAAGAATCTCTTGGGTGTAGTGGAGAATTTTGTATTTGACTATGAATGTTATTTTGAGGTTACAAATCTTCAAGATGAACACAACACATTCTCTTAGCTTCAAGCCAATTGGACGGAGCAACAAAGCTATGGTGGCAATTTTGAGTGGAGCAAGTTGAAAGATAGTTTGTTGCACCAATCCTGACATGGGAAGAATTCAAGGATGCAATAATTAGATGATTCCAAGTGATCAATGCCACACAAGCTGCACAAGATATGTTGGCAAAGTTGAAGTAGGTTGGTTTTGTAAGAAGCTACATAACATAATTCCAAAATACCATCATGCAAATTCCAGATATAATGGATGGTGAAGCTCTAGATCAATTTGTGAGGAGCTTGAAGTCACAAACCAAATTAGAAGTGACTATGCAAGAACCAAAATACTTGGAAGAAGCCATGCAACTAGTAGAGCATTTTGATTCCTTGGTTTCAACAACTTGGTCTTGACCTTGATCTTCACAAAACCAACTAGCACATTACACACGTGTGGAGGAGCTGGCACTAATGGAGATTGATGCCATCCAAAGGAGACCACTTGGTATAGCGGATTAAGAAATATTGCAATAAAATGGTGGTTGCTTTTATTGTCGCCAGATTGGACATCGTATTGCTGTATGTCCACTCAAGAATGTGCAATCTTACAACAAATCACCCAAATAGAGGTTGTAGAATGAAATGATCAAGAAAATGAGGAATCCCAATAGGAGATTTTGAGCCGCCTACTAGGAATTTGATTAGTTCTAATGGGATTGAAAGCTCAACTATGCAAGCTTGCTTCACTTGCAAGGTATGATATTTGATTGTGGTGGTAGGATTTTGGTTGATTCTCAAAGTTTAGAGAATTGCATGTATATGCAATAAGCAAAGGAATTGAGTATTCCGATCAAACTAGTAATTAGAAGAAGATTGATGATGGCGGATGGTAGAAAGAGTTCTGCATTCTGTATCTTACATTTGGTTACCTTAAAGATTGGGATGGAGTATTTGGAGTGTATGAGATGCATAGTGGCAATTCTACACTATAATGTCATTTTGGGTTTACCTTGGCTTGAACATCATAAGGTTCAATTTGATTGGAATCGACGACAAATTCAAGTACAACACCAAGGTAGGAAATTCTGAGTAGGTTGTTTGGCACCTCTGAGTAAGACACCTAAGAATAGTCAATCCCAAGATGAGAAGGTTGTCAAGAAAGCAACCATAGAGCAAGCTTTGAAGGAAGATAAGTCCCTAGATGGGAAGTTTATCAATGAAGCAGCTATAGAGCAAGCTTTGGAGGAAGATAAGTCTATTTTTGAGGTATGGATGAAGCCGTTTGCACAAGGAGAATCCAAGGAAGGTCAAGAACCTCATCAAGCAATGGTTGATCAAATAATTCAGGAGTTTGTGGATGTGTTTCAAGATGATCTGCCAAAGGAATCCATCTTTGATTGTGGTATGCCCTTCAAGATTGAGTTATTGCCAAGGAGTACTCCAATGAGTAGACCAATCTATTGGCTCTCACCAAAGGAGTTGGAGGAGTTGCAAAAAACACTTATGGAGTTCTTGGAGAAGCATTTCATACAACATAGTACATTCCTTTGGGGAACATTGGTATTATTCATTCCAAAGAAGGATGGAGGACTTTCTTTCTATAGCAATTATTGTGGGTTCAATAAAAAAACAGTGAAGAATGCATATTCCTTGCCTCAAATTGATGACTTGCTTGATCAATTGAGTGGAGCATGATACTTCTTCATGTTGGATCTTTGTAGTGGCTATGGGCAGATCCACATTGACAGGGAGGATGTGCAAAAGACTACCTTTTGTACAAGGTATGGACATTTTGAATGGCGAGTTCTACCTTTTGGACTCACTTATGCTCCAATAGTCTTCATTGATCAGATGCATTGGGTGTTGGATGGACTATTGGATTGGTACGTGATGGTGTTCCTAGATGATATTTTAATCTATATCAAGACAAAGGCAAAACACATAAATCATGTACGGGAAGTCCTACAATGACTACATCAATGGAAGTTTTATTGCAATAAGTCAAAGTGTGCCTTTTGGCAAAAGGAAGTCACCTTCTTGGGTCACAAAAAGCTCATTAGATGGAATCAAGGTGGAAGAGGAGAAAATCAAGGCCATTACTAATTGGCCTACTCCAAAGGATGCCATAGAGGTGCAAGCATTTAATGGTAAGCTTTTACCGATGGTTCATCCACTATTATGCACATGTGGTAGCACCATTGACCGACCTCTTGGAGAAAAACTCCAGCTTTCAATGGACCACCAAGCATGAAGAAGCATTCCAAAAGTTAAAACATATGGTGTTTTTAAGACCTATTCTTCAACCATATGATCCTCAACTACCTTGTGTGGTTGACTTTGATGTTTCTAACTTTGCCATTGCAATTGTGTTACAACAAGAACTCCCAGATAAGTTACATCCCATTGCCTTTGTGTCTCATAGATTAAACACTACAGAAAGGAATTAATTTGCATCAGATTAGGAACAACTAGCAATGCTATATGCCACCAAGGTATGGAGGCACTATCTCTTGGAAAAATAGGTGATCATGCAAACCAATCACAAACCCTTATTGTAGACATTACATTTGGAACACATGAAGAGTCGATATCATCAATGGGAGTAGCAATTCTAATTATTTGATATCAAAATTGAGTACAAATCAGGTTGGTTCTATGTGATCCTTGATGCCCTATCACAATGGCCTAATTTGAAGTCTCTTCCTCTCATCACGAAAACCATTAAAATTGTGTCAATCAACTCCAAGGTCCAAAATGAGTTTAGGTCAGCTCTATAACAAGATCCTTTCTTCCGGATGGTACATGGTCATCTTGCAACATGCAGCAAGGAGTGCAACATCTTCTTCTCCAAGGAAGGCCTTCTATTCCATGAAGACCGGATATATGTTCCAACCAAGGGTGATCTTCGACTTGTGTGCCTCCAAGAAGCCCATGACTTACCAATAGTTGGTCACATGGGTGTAGACAAGACCTTGGATACTCTCCAATGCCAATGGTGGTAACCTAACATGACACAAGATGTTCAAGAGTTTGTTCAATTGTGTGAGAGCTGCCAATGCAACAAGGCCAACAACTAGAAATCAAGTGGGCTCCTTCAACCACTCCCCATTCTATCTGCTCAATGGGAACATATGAGCTTGGATCTCATCACGTCCTTGCCCAAGCAAAGCAAGGTCACACATCAATCATGGTGTTTGTGGATAATCTTAGTAAGCAAATCCATTTGGCACCAACCTTTGATACCATGGATGCGCCAATGTGGAAGCATCTACTTTGACATTGTCATCAAGCATCATGGGATGCCTCATGTACTCATCTTTGATTGTGATGTGAAATTTTGGCAAGCACTCTTCCAAGTACTCAAAACCAAGCTTACTTTGTCTATGGTCTATTATCCTCAAATTGATGGACAAATTGAACATGCAAATTGCACCTTGGAGGATATGCTTTGTGCCTTTGTCAACATCCAACATACCAATTAGAATGAATATCTTGTAGCTGTGGATTTTGCATAGAATAATTCCAAACAAGCAAGCATTAGATTCTCTCCTTTCTTCCTCAATTTTGGCCAAGATCCACTTTTTCTAGATTCCCTTCTTGCTCCTCCTCCATCTCACGTCCCTCATACTTCCACCTTCTTGACCACCATATCCCAATCCTTCTTATAAGCCAAATCTAATTTCCTTGTTGCTTAGAATTGGCAAAAACAATATGTGGACCACCATCATTGTGATCTCACCTTTCAAGTTGGTGAGAAGGTCATTCTCTCCTCTAGTAACCTATCCTCCCACTTGATACCCAAGTTTGTGAACTTGCTCCTAATTGGATAGGACCCTTTGATGTCACCCAAATTACCTCTCTTGTTGCTTATCAACTTGCCTTGCCTTGCCTTGCCTTGTCATAAGCATATTGTAACACCCATTTGTGCATGTGTGTGGTATTGTGATATTTGGCTTGGTATTACAAGTACTTGAGAGATATTATTTATATAGAGATAAAGGATGGTTCTACATTAGTCATGATTAGCTAAAATTAGTCATAGCTAAGATAGAGGGGGACCTTACTTTAGAGGAAGTGGAAAAGATGAACACCACTATTTTGGATTCTAGTGTGTTGACTTGGTATTATTCCTAGGTGTTTGGCTTTGAGGAAAGAGTTGAGAACTCTTGGGCCCGCAAGCCTTTTTGTTTTGGATTCTTCTATAGTCCAAGGATAGCCCATGTGAAGGAATCCTTGACTTAGTGGTTGGGTCAAGATAAGATCACATGCTAGTGAAATATGCCCATGTGAATGGATATTCCTTTCTACTTTTTGACTTTACTTGACTTTTAGTCTAGTAACTTGAGTTACTACAGTAATTAGTAACTTTGGTACGTAACTATTTCACAAGAATATAAAAAAGGGGTGAGGAGGTACTCAACATCCTTTTGTTTGCAACTATCTCTCTCTCATTGAGTTCTCTAGTGAGTAATGTCTTGAGCCTTGGAGTGTTAGCCTTGGAGGAGTATGATGGAGTTGAGGTTCCTTGCCTTCTTAGTCCATGGTTTGCTACCATAATAGCCATTAGAAGTTCATCTTGAGTGAGAGATAGGCCGGCTCACATTTTTGGTTCCGTTGCCAGGACCTCTTTAGAAGGCAAGATAATGTTCCGCATTCAATTCTACATTAGGCAGAAGGAGGCCATGAGAGCTCACTTGGAGAGAACATTAGGAGAGGAGAGGGCTGAACTTATATTAGAGAACCAAGATCCATTTTTATACCTTGTAGTTCATTATGATGTCTTTGAAGTGATTTTGTACATCTTGTACACATGAGAGGATTTGGAGAGATTGTGTGAGGTGGATTGCAGATTTTGGGGATTAAGGTGATTTTGGGCAAAATCTCAAGTTTAAGATCTGAACTTGAAATTTCTACACATGATAGCTTGAGTTATCTTTCAGTTATCATAGTTGGAATTATTGTGAGAGCTATTATGCGCATTGGGCTAGAATTTTTGAAAGTTGATAGGGTAAACTGCTCCCGCAACTGCATGTTCTCTGGAAAATTGTACAGAGTCTTCCATTTCTTTAATTTTCACTAGATTGTTGTGAAACTTTCCAAGATAATTCAGTAGGTTATATCTTACTTGATTACATAAAAATTAGAGAGAGATCATTCTTGTGCAAAGAGTTATGAGTTTTTAGAGTGAGTGGGGTGGTTTTTAGACCAAATCTGAAATATGTGTGCTGAATAGAAAGGTGTCTAGGCCAAATGGCTAAATGAAAAGATCTGAAATTTTTTAGGAAGAGACACCTTGGAGTTTTAATCACGTGTGAAAAATTTCGGAGGACTATCACATACAAATTGAGAGGTCTGAGTGAAATTGTGAGGAAGGGTCAATTCTGCAGAGTGGAGATCTCATGCATGAGGAGTTTGAGAGCAACAAAAAGTATATTTGAGTGTTTAGATTCATCTTGGGAACATGGAGTGTCACCAAGAGTGGAAATTGAGATTATGCAAGGTTCCCCAAGGGTTTGAGGTGATTGTAAGGGTGGATTTGAGGAAAAGAGAGTTTACAATAGAATTTGAAGAGAGTGTTGAGGGGATCCAAAAACCTACACCACTTGGAGGAAAGAGTGAGTCTAAGTGCTTTCTATGTGGAGAGAAGAGACATAAGGCAAATTCATGTCCATTGACCTTTGAAAGCAAGAGATTGAGGGAAAGGAGAGGCTTACTTGACTTGGGTTTGCATGTTGGACCTTCTTCACCAAGATTGGGAGGGAGAAGATCTAAGACCAAGGAGTTGTGTGAGGTTTGTGGAGTTGAAGGACTTCTAAAAGGACATAAGTGTAGTGGAGTAAAATCACTTTTGGAGATTTTGGTGAAGGATCTTGGAGAGAGTCTTAGTACAGTTACAGAAATACTACTACCTTCATCAGCTAGTTCTCAAGATTAGTGATGGAGATAATCTTTCAACTTATGGATAAACTATCCATGAGGGTTTGATTAATATGCACTCTAGAATTTGATGTTGCTATAGAAATCTTGGAGCAACCTGAGCCTTTTGTTCACTCAGGTGGATTACTCTCAAATGGTGTTAGTCATGTACATACTCTATTAGTTATGGAGTGAGAGAAAAGAAAAGAAAAAAATTTGAGAGAAAGAAAGATAGTGAGAGGTTAAGATGGGGAAACTTCCGGTTTTCTTTGGCAAGGATGGAGAAGATGTGGAGGCCTTTGTGAGAGACTTCAAGAGAGCTTGCATAGGAAACAATGAGAGGAGGAAGAATAAGTGGGTCTCATTATTGCCAGATTTCTTTGAGGATGCAACACTTACATGGTATGAGTTAGAATACCAAAAGAGAGAGAGGAGAGATGGGGAAAAGGAGTCTTGGGAGACTTTGACTTCAGCACTCATTGAGAACTTTCTTCCTGATGAGAGTTATGAGAGATTGATGAGTGAGGTTACATTTCTCAAACAAGGAGATGGAGAGAAGGTGAGAGTCTATGTGGAAAGAGTGGAAAAGTTAGAGTCCAGATTTCACATAGTGTTGAGGAAGGGTGGAGATGATATGGAGACTACTATGATTGGGATAAGGGCCATGCTCACCAAGAATTTTGTAGGAGGATTGAGACCACAAATTAGAAGCAAGGTGAGATATGAGAAACCTTCTTCCAAGGTTGAAGCTATCAAGATCACGATTCGTATGGAGGAGAGTTTGGAAGGAGATGAGAGTGATTTGGTGGTGAAGGAGGTTGTGCATCCTCCTCAAGGCTACAAGTATGGTGGAACTTCTGATACTTTGGTGACAAGGGTTGCACCCCAAGTAGTAGTTTTGCCAGTTCTTGCACCTCCACCAAAAGATCCACTTCAGACCATCACAGAACAACTTGCGGATCTCAAGATCAATGTGGTGCAACTATGGGAGAAGAGAGAGGTGGATCAAAATGTAGGGAGAGGGCCTAGGAGTTATGGAAAGTATCCATATAGAGGAGGCTAACCAGCCAACAATTTCAATGATAGAAATGTTTTGGTTGTGGAGGAAGAGGCCATATCTAAAGGAATTGCCCAAATTCCACTTACCATGGAGGAAGGAGTTATGAGGGAGCCAATAGAAGGAAAGAGGTTGGTAGTGAAATCCAAGTGGCTCCTAATCCAAACAAAGGTAAGGGGATAGCATCCATAGATGTGGTTGAGAGCAAGTATGAGAAAGGAGAGTGCTCAAACTCCAAAGGTCTTAATTTGGAGCTTTTGGCACAAGAGAAGAAGAGAGCCTGTTTGCAGAGGATGTTCACTTTTCTCAAGGATTTACTCCAAGCAAGGATACTCCTATGTCTACTAGGAGCACTCGCACCTCAACACCATCAACAAAAAAGACTCCAAGGAAGAAGTTGGGGATGAAGGACTTCTTGATCCCAAAGCAACAATGGAACTACAATATGTTGGAGGATGTTGGTAGTCACAAGGGTTTCATCATAGTGGGCCAATTGATTGCTTTGAACCCTATCTTGAGAAAGAAGCTTAGAGGTGGTTTGAGTTCTATAAGGAGCAAGAGGAAGAAGAAGGCAAAAGCTCTAGTATCAATGGGGGTGGTGGATGCCAAGCCAACACCATGGGAGGCTTGTGAATATGGCTACAAGATTGATATGAGAGTGAATGGTCACACATCAAGGATGCACTTGTTGATGGAAGATCAACAGTGAATGCCATATCAGAAAGGTTGATGAAGAAGTTGGGTATGATACCCTCAGGACCTTCAACATTTGTGGTAAGCATGGCAAACAAGCAACAAGTTCGACCAGTAGGGGTGATGGATAAAGTGGTAGTTTCAATTATGGGAGTTCAAAATCTGATGACTTTCCAAATCTTGAAGGATTCAAGCTATGACTTACTTCTTGGGAGGCCATGGTTGAGAGCAGCACCACAATTGATCGATGGCACAAAGGGTACTTGAGAATTGTGCCATCAAACCATAGAGTCACAGTACCTGTGACTAACACCACCAACACTTCACATTCAGATACACCATCTTCTGATTATTGGGAATCAGATTCTGAAGAAGGAGCTTCAGGTGTGGACACAAGCATAGAATAGGAGACTTCCACGGAGGAGGATGAATCTGAATCTTATTCAGATGTGTATCCCTTGTGTGCTATGGATTTTGCACCTAAGCCAAAGGTTTGAAGGACCCAGATAAATCACCATTGACACTTGAGGAGGTAGAGAGAAGGTTATCTACCCTCAAGTATGGCCCAAATGTTACCAAGGAGGAGAAGTTGAGATTTGAGGAGATTTTCTGCAAGTTCATCCATGTGTTTGATTTCAATTACAAGGATTTGAAGGAAGTCACCTCGGAGGAGCACAAGATAGAGGTGGAGTCACATACAAGACCAATCCGCCAAAAGCAATGTTGCATTAGCCCACCAATATCTTTGGTTGTCAAGGAGGAGATTGATAAGCTCAAGGAGGCTGGATTTATCTTTGAGGTAGAGAATTCAGAATGGGTGTCTCCAATTGTCATTATGAAGAAAAAGAATGGCAAGCTTTGGGTATTTAAGGATTACAAGAAGCTCAATGCTGTTACCAAGAAGGACTACTACCCATTGCCATTCATTGATGAGATCTTAGAGGAGGTTGCAAGTCATGAGAGGTATAGTTTTGGAGATGGTTATAGTAGATATAACCAAATCAAGATTGCACCAGAGCATAAACAACTCACCACATTCACCACACCTTGGGGAACTTATGCTTTCAAGGTCATGCCTTTTGGGATTTGCAATGCTCCAGCCACATTCCAACGGTTCATGAACAAGGTATTTGAACCTTTCATTGGGAAATTTGTGAGAGACTTCATTGATGACTTTTGTGTCTATGGGAGCAAGGAGGAGCACTTTGAGCACCTAATCAAGGACTTGCAATGCTTGGATGAGGCAAATGCATCACTCAACCTAGAGAAGTGCATTTTTAGAAGTGAAGAAGGTCTACTTTTAGGGCACATCATCTCCAAGGATGGAATAACAGTTGATCCTAAGAAGGTGAGGAAAATCTTAGACCTTCCATTTGCTTCAAGCTTGACAAAGTTACGCCAATTCTTGGGGATGGTTGGATACTATAAGAGGTTCATCTTCTCGTTTTCCAACAAGGCTTATGCATTGACCATCTACATGAAGAAGGGTGTAGATTACATGGTGATTTTGGAGGACAAGGAGGCTCTCAATGCTTTTGAGGA
Organism: Lunularia cruciata; assembly: GCA_948567375.1. Classification (NCBI taxonomy): domain Eukaryota; kingdom Viridiplantae; phylum Streptophyta; class Marchantiopsida; order Lunulariales; family Lunulariaceae; genus Lunularia; species Lunularia cruciata. The sequence goes on from OX419756.1 coordinate 22,703,957, forward strand.
GCTCAAGCAATCCCTTGTTGTAGCTCCAATTCTTGCTAAACCTGATTGGAGTAAGCCTTTCATCCTCTACACTGATGCTTCTAATGTAGCTATAGGATGCACTCTTAGTCAATTAGACCAAGATGGGCATGATCATCCAATAGCTTATGCTAGTAGGGAGATGGTTTCAACAGAGAAGAACTACTCTATCACAGAGAGAGATGGATTGGCAGTGATCTTTGGTCTCAAGAAGTTTAGACACTACTTGATTGGAGGGAAAGACACCATTGTCACGGATCACAAGGCTTTGAAGTACATCTTCAACAAGCCTTATGTTGAAGGGAGAGTAGCAAGGTGGATGATACTCTTGTCTGAGTATGAGTAGACCATTGAGGATAGGCCAGGAAAGAAATATGCAAATGCTGATTTGTTATCTAGAGCCTATGATCATGATGGAGATGAGCCAATGGATGATTCCTTCCCGGATGAGGAGCTCATGAAAATCTCAGTCACTCAAGAGGTTCCAATGGAGTACAAGGAGATTGTGGATTTTGTGACAAGAGGTAACTATCCAGGAGGGATGCATGCTAGGGAGAGGAAGGCCGTTGCAACAAGATCTAGACCTTACACAATGGTGGAGGATATTCTTTTTCACCAAGGAGCAGATGGTCTACTTCAAAGAGCAATGGGTAAGGAAGAGTCTTTCCTACTTATAAAGGAGTTTCATGAAGGTTTAGTGTATGGAGGACACTTGTAGGAAAGGTGATTGCTTTCAAGATTCTAGATGCAGGTTACCATTGGAGAAGGATTTTCAAGGATTTTCTTGATTATTGCAAAACTTGTCATGTTTGTCAAGCTTTTGCTAGAAAGTCTACATCCACTCCACCACTTAGATCAATTCCATTGCTAGGACCTTTTGAGAAGTGGGGAATTGATTTTGTAGGTTCTCTCAATAGAACCCCGAGGAACAATTGGTACATTGTGGTCATTGCTGATTACCTTACCAAGTGGGTTGAGGCTAGACCATTGAGGGACAAGAATGAAGATGAAGTGGGTAGATTTCTTTATGAACAAATTATCACTAGATTTGGATGCCCTTTGGAGTTGGTTCTGATAGAGGAGTAGAGTTTACAAGAAGCATCACTACAGCCATGCTAAGACATTTCTCTATCACACATCGAGTAACTACATCCTATAAGCCAAATTCCAATGGCTTGATAGAGAGAACCAATCAGACCTTGTGCATGATGTTGGCCAAAGATGTAGAAATGGAGGGGGCTAAACATCATTGGGACAAGAGGATTCATGCAGTTTTGTGGGAGTATAGGACAACCATGAAGACTTCCACCGGATATTCTCCATTTCAATTGGTATATGGTATTAAGTCTACCTTACCTATTCACTTTGATCTTCCTACCTTCCAAAGCATTCATAGGAGATTGAAGAAAGCACAAGGAGGTGATGTAGAGAAGTCAAGGAAGGATCAACTCATGGAGTTGGAAGAGGCAAGAGCAGTTGCTATGGTTCAAGTAGAGCAAGCCAATGGAAACAAAAGGAGAGCTTTGACAAGAGGCAAGGCAAGAAGAAAGTGGAGCCTTTCAAAGAAGGTGATTGGGTAATGGTGTTTGATTCTATTTGATTCAAGAGAGTGCAAAAGAAGTTTTTGCCTAAATACTTTGGACCTTTCATAGTAGAGAAGGTGTGGGGAAATTACACCTATGATCTCAAGGAGTTGGGAAGAAGACACTTTGATGGCTAAGGAAGGATTAACCATGATAAGTTGAAGATGCATCACTGAAGGTAGAAGACCTTCACTTTGAGGACAAAGTGAAAACTTAGTCCGAGGGTAAATGTAACACCCATTTGGGTAATGTTGTTTGATTCCATTTGATTCAAAAGAGTGCAAAAGAAGTTTTTGCCTAAGTACTTTGGACCTTTCATAGTGGAGAAGGTGTGGGGCAATTACACCTATGATCTCAAGGAGTTAGGAGGAAGACTCTTTGATAGGATTAACCATGATAAGTTGAAGATGTACCATAGAAGGTAGAGAGACCTTCACTTTGAGGACAAAGTGAAAACTTAGTCCAGGGGTAAATGTAACACCCATTTGTGCATGTGTGTGGTATTGTGATATTTAGAAAGGTATTCCAAGTACTTGAGAGATATTATTTATATAGAGATAAAGGATGGTTCTACATTAGTCATGATTAGCTAAAGTTATTCATAGCTAAGATAGAGGGGTCCTTACTTTAGAGGAGGTGGAAAAGATGAACACCACTATTTTGGATTCTAGTGTGTTGACTTGGTATTATTCCTAGGTGTTTGGCTTTGAGGAAAGAGTTGAGAACTCTTGGGCCCGCAAGCCTTTTTGTTTTGGATTCTTCTATAGTCCAAGGATAGCCCATGTGAAGGAATCCTTGACTTAGTGGTTGGGTCAAGATAAGATCACATGCTAGTGGAATATGCCCATGTGAATGGATATTCCTTTCTACTTTTTGACTTTACTTGACTTTTAGTCTAGTAATTTGAGTTACTACAGTAATTAGTAACTTTGGTATGTAACTATTTCACAAGTATATAAACAAGGGGTGAGGAGGTACTCAATATCCTTTCGTTTGCAATTATCTCTCTCTCATTGAGTTCTCTAGTGAGTAATGTCTTGAGTCTTGGAGTGTTAGCCTTGGAAGAGTTTGATGGAGTTGGGGTTCTTTGCCTTCTTAGTCCATGGTGCGCTACCATAATATCCATCAGAGGTTCATCCTAAGTGAGAGACAGGCCGGCTCACAGTACCCATCTGTCTTTCATATCTTCAAGATGAAAACTTTGTTCCTAACTCCTCTTCTTTTTCTCTTGTGTCCTATAACACCCATTTGTGCATGTATGGGCTATTGTGATATTTATTTTGGTATGATAAGTACTTGAGGGATATTATTTATATAGAGATAAGGGATTTTTCTACATTAGTCATGATTAGCTAAAGTTAGTCATAGTTGAGATACAAGGAACCTTACTTTAGAGAAAATGGAAAATACAAGCACCACTATTTTGGATTCTAGTGTATTGACTTGGTATTATTCCTAGGTGTTTGAGGAAAGAGTTGAGAACTCTTGGACTCACAAGCCTTTTTGTTTTGGATTCTTCTATAGTCTAAGGATAGCCCATGTAAAGGAATCCTTGACTTGGTAGTTGGGTCTGTGAGCCGGCCTGTCTCTCACTCAGGATGAACCTCTGATGGCTATTATGGTAGCACACCATGGACTAAGAAGGCAAAGAACCCCAACTCCATCATACTCCTCCAAGGCTAACACTCCAAGATTCAAGACATTGCTCACTAGAGAACTCAATGAGAGAGAGATAGTTGCAAATGAAAGGATGATGAGTACCTCCTCACCCCTTGTTTATATACTTGTGAAATAGTTACGTACCAAAGTTATTAATTACCGTAGTAACTCAAGTTACTAGACTAAAAGTCAAGTAAAGTCAAAAAGTAGAAAGGAATATCCATTCACATGAGCATATTTCCCTAAGCATGTGGTCTTATCTTGACCCAACCACTAAGTCAAGGATTCCTTCACATGGGCTATCCTTGGACTAAAGAAGGATCCAAAACAAAAAGGCTTGCATGCCCAAGAGTTCTCAACTCTTTCCTCAAAGCCAAACACCTAGGAATAATACCAAGTCAACACACTAAAATCCAAAATAGTGGTGCTCATCTTTTCTACTTCCTCTAAAGTAAGGTCCCCTCTATCTTAGTTATGACTAACTTTAGCTAACCATGACTAATATAGAACCATCTTTTATCTCTATATAAATAATATCTCTTAAGTACTTGTAATACCAAGTTAAATATCACAATACCACACACATGCACATTTGGGTATTATAGGTCAAGATAAGATCATATGCTTAGGAGAATATTCCCATGAGCATGGATATTTCTTTAGCTTTTTGACTTTACTTGACTTTTAGCCTAGTAACTTGAGTTACTCCAGTAATTAGTAACTTGGTGCGTAACTATTTCATAAGTATATAAATTGTGGGTGAGGAGGTACTCATCATCCTTTCATTTGCAACTATCTCTCTCTTATTGAGTTCTCTAGTGAGCAATGTCTTGAGTCTTGGAGTGTTAACCTTGGAGATGTATGATGGAGTTGGGGTTCTTTGCCTTCTTAGTCTATGGTGTGCTACCAAAATAGTCATCAGAGGTTTATCCTAAGTGAGAGACAGGCTGGCTCACATTTTTGGTTCCATTACCGTGACCTCTCTAGAAGGCAAGATAATGTTTTGTGTACAATACTATATTAGACAAAAGTAGGCTATGAGAGCTCACTTAGAAAGAACATTAGGGGAGGAGAGGGCTGAATTTAAGTTAGAGAACTTGGACCCATTTATATACCCTATTGTTCATTACAATGTCTTTGAGGTGATTTTTTACATCTAGTACACATGAGAGGATTTGGAGAGATTGTGTGAATTGGATTGCAAATTTTGGGGATTATAGTGATTTTGGGCAAAATCACAAGTTTGAGATCTAGAATTAAAGTTTCCATACATGATAGCTTAGGTTCTCCTTTAGTTAGCACACTTGAAATTAATGGTAGAGCTAAAACACACTTTATGCTAGAAATTTTGAAAGTTGATAGGGTAAATTACTCCTAAAACTACATTGTAACAATATGGAGCTTAGCAACTTAGTTAGTAAAGCCAACAAAGTAGAGAATAAGCCAAATTAGCCCAAAATATTCCAAAAATATCTAGGAAGCTTCTTGGGAAGCTTCACAACTAGCTTAACTTGCACCCTAAGTAGATAGTTTCTAGAAGGAAGTTTCTAGAAGCTTCTAACTAGCTTAGCTTGCACACCAAGTAGGTGGCTTCTAGAAGGAAGCTTCTTGAGAAGCTTCTCAAGGGCCTTATATGCTACCTATAAATACCAAAGCCAAAGCTCATGCTAGGCATTTGGAGTTTTCCTTCATTCAAGGGTCCTAATTTGAACTTCCATTCTCCTATTTCTCTCTTCAGTCTCGGTCTTTTACATGCATGCTGTTTGGAAATTGTATAGAGTGTGCCATTTCTTCAATTTTCAGTGGATTGATTTGAAACTATCCAAGAAAATTCAATGCATAGTATTCTACCTTTTGGCCTAAATTTTAGAGGAAGATCATTCATGTGCAAAAATTTATGAAGTTTTAAAGTGACAAGGGTGGTTTTCAGACCAAATCTGAAATATATGTGCTAAATAGAAAGATGCCTAGGCCAAATGGCTCAATGAAAAATCTGAAATTTAGTAGGGGAGGACACCTTGGAGTTGTTATCAAGTAATAAAATTTCATAGGACTGTGACATACAGTTGTGAGAATTTAGTGACATTGTGAGGAGGGGTCAATTCTATAGTGTTGAGATCTCATGCATGAGGAGTGTGAGAACAACAAAAAGCATATTTGAGTGTTTAGACTCATCTTAGGAACATGGAGGGTCACCAAGAGTGGAAATTGAGGCTATACAAGGTTCCCCAAAGGTTAGAGGTGATTGTAGGGGTGAATTTGAGGAAAAGAGAGTTTACAATAGAATTTGAAGAAAGTGTTGAGAGGATCCAAAAACCTACACCACTTGGAGGAAAGAGTGAGTCTAAGTGCTTTCTATGTGGAGAAAAGAGACATAAGGCAAGTTCATGTCCATTAACCTTTGAGAGTAAGAGATTGAGGGAAAGGAGAGGATTAATTGACTTGGGTTTGCATGTTGGACCTTCTTCACCAAGATTGGGAGGGAGAAATTCTAAGACCAAGGAGTTGTGTGAGGTTTGTGGAGTGGAACGACTACCAAAAGGACATGAGTGTAGTGGAGTAAAAGCACTTTCAGAGAGTTTGGTGAAGGATCTTGGAGAGAGTCCTAGTACAACTACAAAAATACAACCACCTTCATCAACTAGTTCTCAAGATTAGTGATGAAGATAATCTTTCAACTTATGGATAAACTATCATTGAGGTTTGATTAATATGCACTCTAGGATTTGATGTTGCTATAGAAATCTTGAAGTAACCTGCTACTCTTGTGATCCCTAAGGTGGATTACTCACAAATGGTGTTAGTCATGTATATACTCTTTTAGTTATAGAGTGAAAGAACATAAAAGAGAAAAAGAAAAATTGAGAGAATAGAAAGATAGTGAGGGGTTAAGATGGGAAAATTCCTTTTTCTTTGGCAAGGATGGAGAAGATATGGAGGCCTTTGTGAGAGACTTCAAGAGAGCTTGCATAGGAAAAAATGAGAGGAGGAAGAATGAGTGGGCCTCATTATTACCATATTTCTTTGAGGATGTAGCACTTATATGATATGAGTTAGAATACCAAAAGAGAAAGAAGAGAGATGGGAAAGAAGAGTCTTGGGAGAGTTTGACTTTAGCACTCATTGAGAACTTTCTTTAACGTGAGAGTTATGAGAGATTGATGAGTGAGGTTACCTTTTCTCAAGCAATGAGATGGAGAGAAAGTGAGAGTTTATGTACAAAGAGTGGAGAAGTTAGAGTCTAGATTTTGCATAGTGTTGAGGAAGTGTAGGGATGATGTGGAAACTAACATGATTGGCATAGGGGCTATGCTCACCAAGAATTTTGTTGGAGTGTTGAGACCATAGATTAGAAGTTAGGTGAGATATGAGAAACCTTCTTCCAAGGCTATTAAGATTGCAATTTGTATGGAGGAGAGTTTTGAAGGGAATGAGATTAATTTGGTGGTGAGGGAGGTTATGCATCCTCCTGAAGGCTACAAGTATGGTGGAACTTCTGATACTTTGGTGGCAAGGGTTTCACCACAAGTAGTAGTTGCTCTAGTTCTTGCACCTCTTCCAAAAGGTCCACTTCAAACTACAACAGAACAACTTGGAGGTCTCAAGATCAATGTGGTGCAATTATGGGAGAAGAGAAAGGTGGATCAGAATGCAGGAGGAGGGTCTAGGAGTCATGGAAAATGTCCATATAAAGGAGGCCAACCAGCCAACAATTTCAATGATAGAAATTTTTTTGGTTGTGGAGGAAGGGGCCACATCCAAAGGAATTGGCCAAATTCCACTTACCATGGAAAAAGGGGTTATGAGGAAGCCAATAGAGGGAAAGAGAGAGGTAGTGAAATCCAAATGGCTCCTAATCAAAACAAAGGTAAGGAGATAAAATTAAAAAATGTGGTTGAGAGCAAGTATGAGAAGGGAGAGTGCTTAAACTCCAAGGGTTTTACTTTAGAGCTTTTGGCACAAGAGAAGAAGAGATCTCATTTTGCAAAAGATATACACTCTTCTCAAGGATTTACTCTTAGCAAGGATACTCTTAGCAAGGATACTCCTATATCTATTAGGAGCACTTGTACCTCAACACCATCAACAAAAAAGACTCCAAGAAAGAAGTTGGGGATGGAGGGCTGCTTGATCTCAAAGTAAAATGGAATTACAATGTGTTGGAGGATGTTGGGAGTCATAAAGCTAACATCACAGGGGGCAAACTGATTGTTTTGAATCCTCCCTTGAGAAAGAAGCTTAGAGGTGGTTTCAGTTCTACAAGGAGTGAGAGGAAGAAGAAGGCAAAGCTCCAGTATCAATGGGTGGTGGATGCCAAACCAACACCATGGGAGGCTTGTGAATATGCCTCCAAGATTGATGTGAGAGTGAATGGTCACAACATCAAGGATGCACTTGTTGATGGACGATAAGCAATGAATGCCATGTCAAAGAAGTTGATGAAGAAGTTGGGTATGATACCTTCCAAATATTCAACATTTATGGCGAGCATGGCAAAAAAACAACAAGTTTGACCAGTAGAGGTGATGGATAAGGTAGTAGTTTCAATTATGGGAGTTCAAAATCTCATGACTTTCCAAATCTTGAAGGATTCAAGCTATGTCTTACTTCTTGGGAGGCCATGGTTGAGAGCAGCATGCACAATTGATTGATGGTACAAAGGGTACTTGAGGATTGGGCCATCAAACCATAGAGTCATAGTATTTGTGACTAACACCACCAACACTTCACATTTGGATACACCATCTTCTGATTATTGGGAATCAGATTCTAAAGAAGGAGCTTCAGGTGTGGACACAAGCATGGAAGAAGAGACATCCAAGGAGGAGGATGGATCTGCATTTGATTTAGATGTGTAACCTTGTGTGCTATGCTCCCTCATAACTCTCATCTATAAGAAAGTTCTCAAATGAGTGTTGAAGTCAGACTCTCCCAAGACTCTCTTGCCCATCTTTCCTCTCATAATGCTCATAATTTTTTGCAAAAGAACTATCTCTCTATTATTCTTGGGCCAAAAGGCAGAATACTATGCACTTAATTTTCTTGGATAGTTTCAAAACTTTCTAATGAAAAATGAAGAAATGGTAACTCTGTACTTTAACACCCATTTGTGCATGTGTGTGGTATTGTGATATTTAGCTTGGTATTACAAGTACTTGAGAGATATTATTTATATAGAGATAAAGGATGGTTCTACATTAATCATGATTAGCTAAAGTTAATCATAGCTAAGATAGAAGGGACCTTACTTTAGAGGAAGTAGAAAAGGTGAACACCACTATTTTGGATTTTAGTGTGTTGACTTGGTATTATTCCTAGGTGTTTGGCTTTGAGGAAAGAGTTGAGAACTCTTGGGCCCGCAAGCCTTTTTGTTTTGGATTCTTTTATAGTCCAAGGATAGCCCATGTGAAGGAATCCTTGACTTAGTGATTGGGTCAAGATAAGACCACATGCTTGGGAAATATGCCCATGTGAATGGATATTCCTTTCTACTTTTTGACTTTACTTGACTTTTAGCCTAGTTACTTGAGTTACTCCAGTAATTAGTAACTTTGGTACGTAACTATTTCACAAGTATATAAACAAGGGATGAGGAGGTACTCAACATCCTTTCATTTGCAACTATCTCTCTCTCATTGAGTTCTCTAGTGAGCAATGTCTTGAGTCTTGGAGTGTTAGCCTCGGAGGAGTATGATGGAGTTGGGGTTCCTTGCCTTCTTAGTCCATTGTGCGCTACCACAATAGCCATCAGAGGTTCATCTTGAGTGAGAGATAGGCCAGCTCACAATCCTAAAGAAGAAAATGGGGAAGATTCGAGTGTGCCAATATTTTTGTAAATTGAATATAGTCACAAGGAAGGATCATCATCCCTTGCCTTTTACCGATACAATTTTGGACTAAGTAGTCGGTCATCCTTGTACAATTTTCTTGATGGATTTTCAGGGTACAATCAAGTATCCATCCAAGAAGAGGACAAGAATAAAACTACATTCACTACCAATTGGGGCACTTTTGCTTACAATCAAATGACCTTTGGGTTGTGTAATGCTCCCACTAATTTTCAGTGGATGATGAATTCAATCTTCAAGGATTTTATGCACAAATTTGTGGAAGTCTCCATTGATGATTTTTGTGTGTTTGGGCAAAGAGATGTACAATTGGATTACCTTTGCCAAACTTTTGGAAGGCGTCATTTTGCCGGTCTGTAATTACACCTAGAGAAATGCTTCTTTGCAATGAAGGAGGGAATTCTTCTGGGGCATCGAGTGTCAAGCCAAGGTATTGAAGTTGATGTTGAGAAGGTTAAAGTAATCTTAGCCTTGGAATCACCTAAGAATATTTGGGAGTTGAGAGCCTTCTTGGGACATATCAAATACTACAGACGCTTCATCTCAAATTATGTGATGCTTGCTGCACCCCTCATGAAGCTTCTGAAGAAGTCCAAAGACTATCTGTGTGACAACCCAGCAAATATCACTTTTGCAGTAATTGGGTAAGTAAAGTTTGTTCCCATAGAGATACGAGTCAAAATTGGTCAAATACGAAGCAAAGTAACAATTTCAGTTCTTCTTGGTTGCATCTTTAATCTCTCAGGTAGAAACCACACCCAGAAGAGAGTAACAAGCACTGATTTGCAGTCTTGTCACGAAATAACATTCCTTAATCACAAATCCTTCAATTCTTTTCAAACAATCTTGATTGTGATGATTCAAGCTCTCCCGAAAATGGCACTTCACTGCAAAACAACTTCGCCTCAGAATTGTGTTCCACCCCTCCATTGAAGGCACAACTTCCTCGATCAAAATTGCTTCACATCAACTTTGCACTACACTCACAAATGCAAAATACTACCAACACTACAATTCCTCTCAGATCTGTCAAGGCATTGCTCCGATTGCACCTCACTCAGGATCAAACACACAGAATGAAGATCAAGGTTGTGGAATCCAACATCCAACAAGCACTTTGACTTGCACTTCAAATTTCTCCAAACACTCACAAACACAATCACAAAGTTGATACTCGGAATCAAGCTCAAGCGACGAGCACTGTTTCACAGCACTTCACTTTATCTATTCTTAGAATTATGAGCAGTGAACAACATTTGACTGCAAATGTCACTCTTAAATAGTGAAGCAATCGATAGTTCTAACAACTATACCGTTCTACAACAAATCTTCTAACCTATAGATCCAAAATGACAATGCACCTCTTCATATCTGCCTCTTCAAATCTCAAAACTATTACTAATCCGATCCGATGTCTACTTCTTCCTCAGCTTTCAAACCCAAACCCGAAGTAACTTTACTTCCTAATATTTTGTCCTCGGGTTTCACATCTCCTACTTCATCTACCAATTCCAGCAATTCTCTTTCCTGATCTGAAATTGCACTAGTGGGTAATCTATTTAACTCATTATCTCTTGACCCACTCTTCTCTAATGTCTTTGATGGTAACTCTGAAGACATTTGGACTCCTATGTTATCTACTTTGGGTTTTGCTCTAACATCTCTCCGAAGTTTTTCTAGCTCTATTTTCACTAAGTCTAATCTAATTGAAATGTTATCCTCTACCTCTAAAATCTTTCTGTCTGCCCGAGTTCTAAGACTAATCAACAAGGCGTTCATATCTGTATCCTTTGCTTGTCTTTGCCTCATCTCTTGCACCAACAACTACAACTCGTGCAATCTTGCTTCTTCAATCCGCATGCTGGCTTCTGTACTCAACATTGCATTTACCCTGAGGACTATCTCCTTCAAAGGCTCCAACCTCGTCTTCCTTTCTTGTTCTCGATCTGCAAGCCAGTCCTCTCGGTACATCGCCAACTCTACCTCAAACTCGGCTTTTACCCGTCTCCTTCTCCTTCTCCTTCTGTACAACCTTCTCCTCCTGATTACGAAGTAACTCTTGTAATCAGTCTTCTTCTTTGTATCTTGCCACCAACTCTCGTTGCCAGAGTTGCTTCTTCTCTTCCATATTCTCCATCACCCTATCGAGCTCCTGATCCTTTGCTGCTACTCTCGCCATAGCATGGATTACTTCTACTCTCAAATCAGCAAACTGTTGCTTCAAGATTTCATACTCCGCTACTTGTCTCTCCCTTGCTAGGTCACTCTTCTTCACAAGATCCTCTCGATAACTTACTTCTCTCTTTAGGTCTTCAATTACCTGACTTCTCTCTACTGCCTCCGCTCGTAGTACTTCCCTTTCCTCCTCACCTCGGGTTACACTCTTCTTCAACTCCGAGTTCTCTTCTTCTAATCTTGCCAACACCTGCAATACAGTCTTTACCTCTGGACAAGTCGACTGCATCTCCTTCTTCTTGTGCTCCAACTTCACCAACAATGGGCACACGATCTCTCATAGGTACTCCACTCCATCATTGGCAACTACTTCCTCCCGTGGAGTGGTCTCTCTTCTCACTTTGTGTTCTCCTGATACTCGCCTTCTTCTCTGTAGTCTTTGTATCGGAATCGACGCCTCACTTCCCGAGCTTACACTTACCTCTTCTTTTGTCTTACTCGGCCCCACATCACACTTTGCCTTACGTCTCGAGCAAACTCCTTGCTGTACTGCAATTTTCTTCTCCTCTGGCACAATTACTTTGTCTTCCAATTGTGTATTATCTTCGGCTTCCAACTCGGCTTGCACTTCTTCTTCGTATTCTTCAGCCACTGGCGCCGATGTCATCTCTCCACCTTCATCACTATTGCTACTCGTACCTCCACTTTGCAACATTAGCTCAGGCTCCTCCTCGTGTTCCGAGTCTTCAATTTTGAGCTCGGCATCTCTTTTTGAGTCTTCATCCTCCAACTCAATCACCACCGTACCTCGCCTCGGGTTACTTCTCTGCATCTTCCAAGGTTTCTTGCTTTCTTCGGCTTCACCTTGCGGACCTCTCTTCTTCGTCGGAGTACTTACTACGACCTCCACGTTCTTCCTTGTCTTTGCGTAGTAGTCGTCGGTGCTCCTGATCTGCAAGATGTACTGTTGCTCCTCGATATCGACCTCCTTTCGCACATCAGGATGGAAATGCAACACCATCCAAGTCCGCTCCGCTGAGTTCAGCAAGTTGAGCCCAAGGTAAAAGTGTGCTGCAAACGGCACAATGTAGTGTAGAGGGGACTTATCCCGCAAATTCCACACCATCTGCCTTGTTCTCCCGTGAAAACACTTTGCCCAATTGATTGGTTCTCCTACAAACAACTTATAGAAGAACACCGCTTGGTGTTTCATCACATAAGTGGTTCTCTCTGGCTTCAGGATAGCCATCAAAGCACTCACGATCCCTCTCTTCACAGGGTCTTTGTAGCTCTCAACCTTGTACCCATTCTTCGTCCATTTTAACGAGAAGGCATCCCTTACCTCTTGGGTCTCTTGAGCTATCTCTCCCTTTCCCAAGAATGTGGCCCCTTGCTCCGAGCCTGCTTCCTTCCTGAGTACAAGTCTCCAATCCGACTCTGTCCAGCAAGCCGGATTTCCTCTCTTCCCCTCTTCCTCGGGTCCATCGAGACACTTACTCTCGATGATTTCTGTCATGAATCCTAGAAAACTTACATTCCAATTCCATGCCAGAAATGTGATCCAAAGTCGGCTCAAGACTTCAATCCTTGCTATCACGTCTAACCTCCAAATTGCATGATTTCTCACTGTGAATTTGGAGTTCTTCTTCCCTCCTCCCATCTCTTCTACCTTCTCACTCTCTATCGATTTCACTCTTGCAACTTCTCCCTTGCGCACTAACACGATTCCAACTTTATTTCCCTTCCCACAATCACCTGCAAGACGACTTCTCAGTGGCAAAGGAAAATTACTCGACATTTTGTCATTGCAAGTTCAATTTTTATAGAGTTGGGCTTCTTTGTCTTCCGTCACTTTGAGTTTCTACCAAGAAATCACACCTCCAGCATGCACCTGTCACTGTCAATCAACCTTCGCGCATATGAGCCGCCAGTTTTAAAATAGCTCCTTCTTGAATTTCTCGCCCCAACGAAAGGTTGTTAGATTGTCTTCGCCTCGAGTTGAGCTCCCCCCCAATATGAAGACAATTTACTTTGGGTTGTATGCTGACAGGGCATTTCCAAGTACTTCGCCTTATGACCCGAAGTCACTTTACTTCGGGTTTCATCCTGAAGACTCTTTTCTTTGCCTTCTTTGGCCATACAGGTGCAATCCGACTTCTATATACACTTCTTTTCCTTTATTAAAAAAAAACAAAAAATGTGGGCACCACATACCCCCTCCCTCAAATGTAAGCATCCCCGCGAACATAGACCTCGGATGTCTTAGAAACTTCCGAGTCTATGGTCCAATATCTCCGAACTCTCCACCCGTTTACTCGAGTGGCAAAAGGATTACCTTCCAAGTCTACAAGCTGCATGGACCCATTTTCGTAAAGATGAAGAACTTGATAGGGACCCATCCATCTCAAATGCAACTTGCCTGGAAAAAATATTTGGCAATTGTCATATAACAAAACCAAATCCCCTTCTCATACAGTCACAGGCTTGATTTTCTTATCGTGCCTTACTTTCCTCTGTGCTTGTACTTCTTTCTTGGTTTGCATTGCATCGTCTCATTTCTCTTCTAACCACATCAGTTGATGAATCTGAAGATCCTGACTTTCTTCTTCCGACATTCGTTCTTCGCAAAGAACCCGATATGTTGGAACTTCAAATTCAACTGGCAGTATGGGATGCAAGCCATATGTCAAGAAGTATGGAGTTTGTTTGGTTGTAATCTTCTCTGTCGTTTGATATGCCCACAATGCGGCTAGTAATTTCATATCCCAATCATAGGTATAATTGACAATCACCTTATTCAAAATTTTACAAAGTAACCCATTCGCTTTTTCCATTAAGCCATTTGCTTTTGGGTTATAAGGAGTCGTCTTCCGATGTTTAATCTGAAAGTACTTGGTTAATGCCTCCATTATAGAGTTCAAAAAATGTGTTCCTTGGTCACTGACCAATTCCAGAAGACACCCATATCGGGAGATGATGTTTTGAAAGAAGAATTCCGCCACAGTTTCAGCATCATCTCTGCGAGTTGCTTCCGCTTTGACCATCTTGGTAGCATAGTCAGTGCAAACCAAAATGTATTGCTTTCTTGTGACTTGGGTCACTGGTTGAATGGGACCCACAAAATCAATCCCCCATTTCTCAAATGGGGCCAAAGGCAAAATTGGTCTCAAAGGCCATTGAGAAGTAGCCGTCGGCTTCCCCGTTCTTTGACAAGCATCACAGCTTTGGATATGAGTATGTACTGTGAGCCGGCCTGTCTCTCACTCAGGATGAACCTCTGATGGCTATTATGGTAGCGCACCATGGACTAAGAAGGCAAAGAACCCCAACTCCATCATACTCCTCCAAGGCTGACACTCCAAGACTCAAGACATTGCTCACTAGAGAACTCAATGAGAGAGAAATAGTTGCAAATGAAAGGATGATGAGTACCTCTTCACCCCTTGTTTATATACTTGTGAAATAGTTACTTACCAAAGTTACTAATTACCGTAGTAACTCAAGTTACTAGACTAAAAGTCAAGTAAAGTCAAAAAGTAGAAAAGAATATCCATTCACATGAGCATATTCCCCTAAACATGTGGTCTTATCTTGACCCAACCACTAAGTCAAGGATTCCTTCACATGGGCTATCCTTGGACTAAAGAAGAATCCAAAAAAAAAGGTTTGCGGGTCCAAGAGTTCTCAACTCTTTCCTCAAAGCCAAACACCTAGGAATAATACCAAGTCAACACACTAAAATCCAAAATAGTGGTGCTCATCTTTTCTACTTCCTCTAAAGTAAGGTCCCCTCTATCTTAGTTATGACTAACTTTAGCTAACCATGACTAATATAGAACCATCTTTTATCTCTATATAAATAATATCTCTTAAGTACTTGTAATACCAAGTTAAATATCACAATACAACACACATGCACAAATGGGTGTTACATTTACCCCCGGACTAAGTTTTCACTTTGTCCTCAAAGTGAAAGCCTCTCTACCTTCTATGGTACATCTTCAACTTATCATGGTTAATCCTATCAAAGTGTCTTCCTCCCAACTCCTTGAGATCATAGGTGTAATTGCCCCACACCTTCTCTACTATGAAAGGTCCAAAGTACTTAGGCAAAAACTTCTTTTGCACTCTCTTGAATCAAATGGAATCAAACAACATTACCCTATCACCTTCTTTGAAAGGCTCCACCTTCTTCTTGCCTTGCCTCTTGTCATAGCTCTCCTTTTGTTTCCTTTGGGCTTGCTCCACTCGAACCATAGCAACTGCTCTTGCCTCTTCCAACTCCATGAGTTGATCCTTCCTTGACTTCGCATCACCTCCTTGTGCTTTCTTCAATCTCCTATGAATGCTTTGGAAGGTAGGAAGATCAAAGTGAATAGGTAAGGTAGACTCAATACCATACACCAATTGAAATGGAGAATATCCGGTGGAAGTCTTCATGGTTGTCCTATACTCCCACAAAAATGCATGAATCCTCTTGTCCCAATGATGTTTAGCCCCCTCCATTTCTGCATCTTTGGCCAACATCATGCACAAGGTCTGATTGGTTCTCTCTGCCAAGCCATTGGAATTTGGCTTATAGGATGTAGTTACTCTATGTGTGATAGAGAAATGTCATAGCATGGCTGTAGTAATGCTTCATGTAAACTCTCCTCCTCTATCAGAAACCAACTCCAAAGGGCATCCAAACCTAGTGATAGTGCGTTCATAAAGAAATCTACCCACTTCATCTTCATTCTTGTCCCTCAATGGTCTAGGTCTGAGATTTTCCTCACCTTCTCAAGATCAACTGCTATTCCATCCTTGGAGATGATGTGCCCCAAAAGTAGACCTTCTTCACATCCAAAAATGCACTTCTCTGGGTTGAGTGATGCATTTGCTTCATCCAAGCATTGCAAGACTTTGATTAGGTGCTCAAAGTGCTCCTCCTTGCTCCCATAGACACAAAAGTCATCAATGAAGTCTCTCACAAATTTCCCAATGAAAGGTTCAAATACCTTGTTCATGAACCGTTGGAATGTGGCTGGAGCATTGCAAAGCCCAAAAGGCATGACCTTGAAAGCGTAAGTTCCCCAAGGTGTGGTGAATGTGGTGAGTTGTTGATGCTCTGGTGCAAACTTGATTTGGTTATATCCACTATAACCATCTCCAAAACTGTAGCTCTCATGACCTGCAACCTCCTCCAAGATCTCATCAATGAATGGCAATGGGTAGTAGTCCTTCTTGGTAACAACATTAAGCTTCTTGTAATCCACACATACCCGAAGCTTGCTATTCTTTTTCTTCACAATGACAATTGGAGACACCCATTCTGAATTCTCCACCTCAAAGATAAATCCAGCCTCCTTGAGCTTATCAATCTCCTCCTTCACAACCAAAGATATTGGTGGGCTAATGCGACATTGCTTTTGGCGGATTGGTCTTGCATGTGACTCCACCTCTATCTTGTGCTCCTCCAAGGTGACTTCCTTCAAATCCTTGTAACTAAAAGCAAACACATGGATGAACTTGCGGAAAATCTCCTCAAATCTCACCTTCTCCTCCTTGGTAACATTTGGGCCATACTTGAGGGTAGCTAACCTTCTCTTTACCTCCTTAAGTGTCAATGGTGATTTGTCTGGGTCCTTCAAAACCCTTGGCTTAGGTGAAAATCCATAGCACACAAGGGATACACATTTGAATCAGATTCAGATTCATCTTCCTCCGTGGAAGTCTCCTCTTCCATGCTTGTGTCCACACCAGAAGCTCCTTCTTCAGAATCTGATTCCCAATAATCAGAAGATGGTGTATCTGAATGTGAAGTGTTGGTGGTGTTAGTCACAGGAACTATGACTCTATGGTTTGATGGCCCAATCCTCAAGTACCCTTTGTGCCATCGATCAGTTGTGCGTGCTGCTCTCAACCATGGCCTCCCAAGAAGTAAGTCATAGCTTGAATCCTTCAAGACTTTGAAAGTCATGAGATTTTGAACTCCCATCACTGAAACTACCACCTTATCCATCACCCCTACTGGTCAAACTTGTTGCTTGTTTGCCATGCTCACCACAAATGTTGAAGGTCTTGAGTGTATCATACCCAACTTCTTCATCAACCTTTCTGACATGGCATTCACTGCTGATCCTCCATCAACCAGTGCATCCTTGATGTTGTGACCATTCATTCTCACATCAATCTTGGAGGCATATTCACAAGCCTCCCATGGTGCGGGCTTGGCATCCACCACCCCCATTGATATTGGAACTTTTACCTTCTTCTTCTTCTTGCTCCTTGTAGAACTCAAACCACCTCTAAGCTCCTTTCTCAAGGTAGGGTTCAAAGCAATTAATTGGCCCACTGTGATGTTAGCCTTGTGACTACCAACATCCTCCAACACATTGTAGTTCCATTGTTGCTTTGAGATCAAGAAGTCCTCCATCCCCAACTTCTTCCTTGGAGTCTTTGTTGTTGATAGTGTTGAGGTGTGAGTGCTCCTAGTAGACATAGGAGTATCCTTGCTTGAAGTATATCCTTGAGAAGAGTGAACATCCTCTGAAAAACAAGCTCTCTTCTTCTCTTGTGCCAAAAGCTCCAAATTAAGACCCTTGGAGTTTGAGCACTCTCCCTTCTCATACTTGCTCTCAACCACATCTATGGATGCTATCCCCTTACCTTTGTTGGGGATAGCCACTTGGGTTTCACTACCTCCCTCTTTCCCTCTATTGGCTCCTTCATAACCCCTTCCTCTATGGTAAGTGGAATTTGGGCAATTCCTTTGGATATGGCCTCTTCCTCCACAACCAAAACAATTTCTATCATTGAAATTGTTGGTTGGTTGGCCTCCTCTATATGGATAGTTTCCATAACTCCTAGGCCCTCTCCCTACATTCTGATCCACCTCTCTCTTCTCCCATAATTGCACCACATTGATCTTGAGATCCGCAAGTTGTTTTGTGATGGTTTGAAGTGGATCTTTTGGTGGAGGTGCAAGAATTGGAGCAACCACTACTTGTGGTGAAACCCTTGCCACCAAAGTATCAGAAGTTCCACCATACTTGTAGCCTTGAGGAGGATGCACAACCTCCTTCACCACCAAATCACTCTCATCCCCTTCCAAACTCTCCTCTATACGAATTGCGATCTTGATAGCTTCAACCTTGGAAGAAGGTTTCTCATATCTCACCTTGCTTCTAATTTGTGGTCTCAACCCTCCCACAAAATTCTTGGTGAGCATGGCCCCTATGCCAATCATTGTAGTCTCCACATCATCCCCACCCTTCCTTAACACTATGCAAAATCTGGACTCTAACGTTTCCACTCTTTCCACATAGACTCTCACTTTCTCTCCATCTCCTTGCTTGAGAAATGTAACCTCACTCATCAATCTCTCATAACTCTCATCAGGAAGAAAGTTCTCAATGAGTGTTGAGGTCAAAGTCTCCCAAGACTCCTCTTCCCCATCTCTCCTCTCTCTCTTTTGGTATTCTGACTCATACCATGTAAGTGTTGCATCCTCAAAGAAATCTGGTAATAATGATGCCCACTCATTCTTCCTCCTCTCGTTGTTTCCTATGCAAGCTCTCTTGAAGTCTCTCACAAAGGCCTCCACATCTTCTCCATCCTTGCCAAAGAAAACCAAAAGTCTTCACATCTTAACCCCTCACTATCTTTCTTTTCTCTCAAATTTTTTTTCCTTTCTCTCACTCTATTACTAATAGAGTATATACATGACTAAAACCATCTGAGAATAATCCACTCTAGGGAACACAAAAGGTTCAAATTGCTCCAAGATTTCTATAGCAGCATCAAATCCTAGAGTGCATATTAATCCAACTCTCATGGATAGTTTATCCATGAGTTGAAAGATTATCTCCATCACTAATCTTGAGAACTAGCTGATGAAGATGGTAGTATTTCTGTAGCTGTACTAAGACTCTCTCCAAGATCCTTCACCAAAGTTTCCAAAAGTGCTTTTAATCCACTACACTCATGTCCTTTTGGAAGTCCTTCCACTCCACAAACCTCACACAACTCCTTGGTCTTAGATCTTCTTCCTCCCAATCTTGGTGAAGAAGGTCCAACATGCAAACCCAAGTCAAGTAAGCCTCTCCTTTCCCTCAATCTCTTGCTCTCAAAGGTCAATGGACATGAACTTGCCTTATGTCCCTTCTCTCCAGACAGAAAGCACTTAGACTCACTCTTTCCTCCAAGTGGTGTAGGTTTCTGGATCCTCTCAACACTCTCTTCAAATTCTATTGTAAACTCTCTTTTCCTCAAATCCACCCCTACAATCACCTCAAACCCTTGGAGAACCTTGCATAATCTCAATTTCCATTCTTGATGACCCTCCATGTTCCCAAGATGAATCTAAACACTCAAACATACTTTTTGTTGATCTCAAATTCCTCATGCATGAGATCTCCACTCTGCAGAATTGACCCTTCCTCACAATGTCACTCCAATCTCCCAACCAGTATGTCACACTCCTCTGAAATTTTTCACACTTGATAACAACTCTAGGGTATCACTCCTTGCAAAATTTCAGATTTTTTCATAGAGCCATTTGGCCTAGACAGCTTTCTATTCAGCACACAAATTTCAGATTTGGTCTAAAAACCACCCTCCTCACTTCAAAAACTCATAACGCCCTGCGCAAAACTGATCTTTCTCTAATTTTGTGGAAGCAGGTAGGATACAATGCACTAAATGTTCTTGGAAAGTTTCAGGACAATTCACTAAAAATTGAAGAAATGGCAGACTCTGTACAATTTTCCAAAGAGCATGCAGTTGCGGGAGCACTTTACACTATCAACTTTCAAAAATTCTAGCCCAGTGCGCATAGTAGCTCTCATAATAATTTAAAGTGTGCTAACTGGAAGATAACCCAAGCTTTCATGGGTAGAAATTTTAAGTCCAGATCTGAAACTTGAGATTTTGCCCAAAATCACCTTAATCCCCAAAATCTGCAATCCATCTCACACAATCTCTCCAATTCCTCTCACGTGTACAAGATGTACAAAATCACCTCAAAGACATCATAATGAACTACAGGGTATACAAATGTATCTTGGTTCTCTAACATAAGTTCAGCCTTCTCCTCTTCTAATGTTCTCTCCAAGTGAGCTCTCATAGCCTCCTTCTGCCTAATGTAGAATTGAACACGGAACATTATCTTGCCTTCTAGAGAG
This sequence comes from Lunularia cruciata, assembly GCA_948567375.1. Lineage (NCBI taxonomy): Eukaryota > Viridiplantae > Streptophyta > Marchantiopsida > Lunulariales > Lunulariaceae > Lunularia > Lunularia cruciata. Next base: position 22,724,405 of record OX419756.1, read on the forward strand.
GTCCCGACAACGGAACCAAAAATGTGAGCCGGCCTGTCTCTCACTCAAGATGAACCTCTGATGGCTATTATGGTAGCGCACCATGGACTAAGAAGGCAAAGAACTCCAACTCCATCATACTCCTCCAAGGCTAACACTCCAAGACTCAAGACATTGCTCACTAGAGAACTCAATGAGAGAGAGATAGTTGCAAATGAAAGGATGATGAGTACCTCTTCACCCCTTGTTTATATACTTGTGAAATAGTTACTTACCAAAGTTACTAATTACCATAGTAACTCAAGTTACTAGACTAAAAGTCAAGTAAAGTCAAAAAGTAGAAAGGAATATCCATTCACATGAGCATATTCCCCTAAACATGTGGTCTTATCTTGACCCAACCACTAAGTCAAGGATTCCTTCACATGGGCTATCCTTGGACTAAAGAAGAATCCAAAAAAAAAGGTTTGCGGGTCCAAGAGTTCTCAACTCTTTCCTCAAAGCCAAACACCTAGGAATAATACCAAGTCAACACACTAAAATCCAAAATAGTGGTGCTCATCTTTTCTACTTCCTCTAAAGTAAGGTCCCCTCTATCTTAGCTATGACTGAATTTAGCTAACCATGACTAATATAGAACCATCCTTTATCTATATATAAATAATATCTCTTAAGTACTTGTAATACCAAGCTAAATATCACAATACGACACACATGCACAAATGGGTGTTACATTACATCTTTGTACATTGTAGGCCACCAATACCCTGCCGAAAGGATTTGCTTTACAGTATTCTTCAGAGCATAGTGTCCTCCTGATGCTTCGGAGTGTAAAGATTCAATTACTCCTCCTACTTCGTATGTCTCCAAGCATTGCCGAAGTACTTCGTCTTTGCCCATCTTAAATAAAATGCTATGTTTAAGCTAGTACGGCCCCATTTTCATGAGAAAGACTGCCCGCTGTTCCAGGTCGATCCTCTCAGGACAATGGAGAGTATTCAAATAATTATATTCAGCTGCATACCTTGTACTTTGCATTGTTGATAAGTGATACAACTCTTCGTCAGGGAACCAATCATCAATTTCCCACTCCTGTTTCATGAGTTTCTAACCTGGATAGGAAGTCCGCGTTCGAATGCAAAGCTCCCTTCCTTACTTGTACAGTATACGTGAACTCTTGTAACAACAAGATCCATCTTGCAATTCGTCACAATAAATCTGCCTTCTTGACCAAATGTTGCAATGCGTAATGGTCCACATAGAAGACAAACTCATACCCCAACAAATAATGTCAAAATTTCTTGCAGGCATACACCATTCCGAGTGCTTCTCTTTCAGTCATTGAATAGTTCTTTTCAGAAACTGAAAGTTGTCGGCTGGCGTAATACACCGGGCAGTCCTTCTTCTTCTCGTCCTTCTGACTTAAGACGACTCCGATGGCCATGGACAAAGTGTCCACATACACATGAAAAGGGACGTCCCAATTTGGGGCCCTCATGACTTGTGCTTCAACCAGTTTCTTCTTCAACACCTAGGAAGCTTCTTCTTGATTTGCTTCCCACAGATAGTCTTTGGATTTCTTCAGAAGCTTTGTAAGTGGCGTAGCAAGTACTGCATAGTTTGACACAAAGCGTCTGTAATATCCGACAGGTCCTAAGAAGGCTCTCAGCTCCCGGATGTTCTTTGGGGATTCCAAAGCTGCAATTATCTTAACCTTCTCAAGATCAACTTCAATACCTCGGCTTGACACCCGATGCCCCAGAAGAATTCCCTCCTTCATTGCAAAGAAGCATTTCTCCGAGTGTAATGATAAGCCGGCAAAATGACACCTTTCAAACATTTGGCAAAGGTAATCTAGATGTATATCTCTTCGTCCAAACACACAAAAGTCATCAATAAAAACTTCCACAAATTTGCGTAAGAAATCTTTGAAGATTGAATTCATCATCCGCTGGAAAGTAGCGGGAGCATTACACAACCCAAAGGGCATTTGATTGTAAGCGAAAGTGCCCTAATTGGTCGTGAATGTAGTTTTATCCTTGTCTTCTCTCAAATGGATACTTGATTGTACCTTGAAAATCCCTCAAGAAAACTATAACAAGGATGCCCAGCTACCTGATCTAAAATTGTATCGGTAAAAGGCAAGGAATGATGATCTTTCCTTGTGGCTGCATTCAACTTCCGAAAGTCTTGGCACACTTGGATCTTCCCTGTTTTCTTCTTTGGGACAATGACAATGGCGGAAACCCATTCACTGCTTAAGACAAGGAAGATGATTCCGGCCCCTAAGTACTTGTTGATTTCATCTTTCACCAAAAGCGAGTACTTCGGGTTCAGGCGGTATTGTCGCTGCCGAACCGGAACTGCACCTTCAACTAGATCAATCCGGTGTTCTCCAAATTCTCAAAAAATACCCATCATTTGATCAATCGACCAAGCGAATACATCCTAGAATTCTATAAACAGGGCAGTGTATCCTGCCAACTCCTCCGAAGTAACTGTCTTTGAAATTTTTAAAATTTTTCCTTCAATTAATAAAACATCTTGACAGTCATCGGGGTTGATGACTCCTTCAACGTGGCTTACTCAGCTTAACCCAAGGCAAGCAGCCATCAAACCCCCTTCCTCCAAGTCAGGTTCACCTGAGGCGAGGTCATATGGATCTTCGTCTTCAACATCCATCTCGTAGCATTCCAAGTAATTAACTTGGACTTTGTCTTTGGATTTGTCTGAGGACTGTAACACCCATTTGTGCATGTGTGTGGTATTGTGATATTTAGCTTGGTATTACAAGTACTTAAGAGATATTATTTATATAGAGATAAAGGATGGTTCTATATTAGTCATGGTTAGCTAAAGTTAGTCATAGCTAAGATAGAGGGGACCTTACTTTAGAGGAAGTAGAAAAGATGAGCACTACTATTTTGGATTTTAGTGTGTTAACTTGGTATTATTCCTAGGTGTTTGGCTTTGAGGAAAGAGTTGAGAACTCTTGGGCCCGCAAGCCTTTTTGTTTTGGATTCTTCTTTAGTCCAAGGATAGCCCATGTGAAGGAATTGTTGACTTAGTGGTTGGGTCAAGATAAGATCACATGCTTAGTGGAATATGCCCATGTGAAAGGATATTCCTTTCTGCTTTTTGACTTTACTTGACTTTTAGTCTAGTAACTTGAGTTACTACGGTAATTAGTAACTTTGGTACGTAACTATTTCACCACTATATAAACAAGGGGTGAGGAGGTACTCATCATCCTTTCATTTGCAACTATCTCTCTCTCATTGAGTTCTCTAGTGAGCAATGTCTTGAGTCTTGGAGTGTTAGCCTTGGAGGAGTATGATGGAGTTGGGGTTCCTTGCCTTCTTAGTCCATGGTGCGCTACCATAATAGCCATCAGAGGTTCATCCTGAGTGAGAGACAGGCCGGCTCACAGGACAAAGACGATGAGTCTTCGGATTCGTCCTCCTCTTCTAACAAACTTGTTTTCTCAAGGTGGGGAACCTTCGTCCAACTCACAGTCACCAGCTTCTGATCTTTGGACGAAATGTCCTTGAATGTTAACTTTTGCTGATGCCAATCCACCACAACTTGGGCACTGTACAACCAGGGTCTGCCGATCAACAAAGGGTAACCAGTTTTTGTCATTGGTCGCAATACAATGTAATTCAACTTGAAGGGTATCCCTCCAATGATTGTGGTAATGTTTGACAGCATGCCCAATGGCCGTCTCCTGGTTTGCTCTGCAAACTTCAACACTCAGGGTGTTGGTTCAAACGTGTGATACCCAAGTTGATTTGCAATATCTTTGGTCATGACATTCACACCGGACCCAGAGTCAATGGGTATTGATATGATCATGCACCATGCAATCTCCGCGTCTACCTTGGGAGATCCCAAATCTTCTTGTTCAATACAATAAATAGCAGGCAGGTCCTTCTTTGACATCGACCTTACCTTCTTGAGGGCCGAATTCAGCTGTCTCTTGTACAGCTTGTTATCTTCCCACAATTGCTTGAATGTAACGTTGGCATTTCTGGCTGCTAGATTTGCTACAATATCATATTGGGGAACTCCTCCCAATTTGACCGTCTTTGCCTTTGGCTTTGGGTCCAAAGTCCCTCCATATTCCCTCTTGACTTCGGGACGCTTCAAAATGGTGATGGGCTTGCTAATGGCCTTAACCCGAGGTTCCTCGGGTTGGCCCACCTTGGCTTGGATCAGACCCTTTACTTTGGATCCGATGTCCGCCGGAAAAACAAGAGACTTTGCCTTAGTCTCCTCTTCCAAACTCAGTTCCCTAGTTCTGAGTAGTGCCTCCTTTAGTTCTTTCTGCAAGGATTTAGCTTTTGCTTTTGCAAGGATCTTTTCCTCCTTAGCAGAAAGAATTGCTTTTGGGCGCAGTCTCTTTGCCTTTCTTGAAGACGACGAGGTCATACTGTGAGCCGGCCTATCTCTCACTCAGGATGAACCTCTGATGGCTATTATGGTAGCGCACCATGGACTAAGAAGGCAAAGAACCCCAACTCCATCATACTCCTCCAAGGCTAACACTCCAAGACTCAAGACATTGCTCACTAGAGAACTCAATGAGAGAGAGATAGTTGCAAATGAAAGGATGATGAGTACCTCCTCACCCCTTGCTTATATAATTGTGAAATAGTTACGTACCAAAGTTACTAATTACCGTAGTAACTCAAGTTACTAGACTAAAAGTCAAGTAAAGTCAAAAAGTAGAAAGGAATATCCATTCACATGAGCATATTCCCTAAGCATGTGGTCTTATCTTGACACAACCACTAAGTCAAAGATTCCTTCACATGGGCTATCCTTGGACTAAAGAAGAATCCAAAACAAAAAGGCTTGCGGGCCCAAGAGTTCTCAACTCTTTCCTCAAAGCCAAACACCTAGGAATAATACCAAGTCAACACACTAAAATCCAAAATAGTGGTGCTCATCTTTTCTACTTCCTCTAAAGTAAGGTCCCCTCTATCTTAGCTATGACTAACTTTAGCTAACCATGAATAATATAGAACCATCCTTTATCTCTATATAAATAATATCTCTTAAGTACTTGTAATACCAAGTTAAATATCACAATACCACACACATGCACATATGGGTGTTACAGTACTTAGTTCTTCGGGATCACACTTCTTCTTACTAGAGTGTGTCTCAACCTTCAAAATTTCAAGGTCTGGCCATTCTCCTTTTGAGGCCAGACTCCCTTCTTGAGGTCTTTTTTCCTCAAGGGTAATGCAATTTACATTTGTATCCCCCTTTGGCTGAAGTGCTGCACGCTCAGCGGGGGTCTGTACATACTTTACAGGCAGCTTCGGGTTTGGTAGGTGAGGACATTGGTTGCCCGTATGCCCCAATCTTTTACAATTTCCACACAGGGGAATGTACCCAATTTGCCTTCTTGGTTCGGGACAATTTGTAGACCAATGTCTCATCGAGCCACAATTATAACAGGCTCCGGATGCAACATTTTGAGGCCAATTTTGGTTGCTCATCGGTGGTCTTTGTGGAGGAGCATTGGGGTTATACTCCCTGGGTCCATACCTCAGACCTTGATATGATGTGCTTGCTTGAGGCTGTACTTCCTACGTTTGGTACACAACCTCCTCGTCCTCGTCTTGGTTCCATCCCGGAACCCAATCAATTTGTTGCACCGGGAATGCATTTTGTGTTGGCGTGGCCGGATTTGCCACATGCGGTGCACCACACATTAGATCGTCCAAACGCTGGAGCCTTCCTTTGGTCTTTGGCCCCAATCATCTGGATCTTGAAATCTGAAAACTCCTTGATGAGGGCATCCAGCTTGGTATCCGCCCTATGTACACTCTTTGCTGGAGGAGTCACTAGTTTCTTGCGTCCACGTCTTCTGACTCGTCTTGGCTTTGATTCTTCTTTGGATTCCGAAGAAGAGCTCAAAGACGTAGAGGATTCGTCCAAAGAAGGGGAGGTGCTGCATGAAGCTCTCCTTCTGGGCTTCTTGCCTTTCTTCTCCTGATTTCTCCGGTTACCGGCAGAGTGAGAGTGGGCCGCTTCATAACGAGCGACATGTTTGAGTACTTTGTCCAGGGAAGTTACATTCCTCTCCCTGGCAAAGATTCGTATCTCTGGTGAAAGGCCGCCGAGGAACCAGGTAATGGCTTGGGCATCGGAGTAACCCACCACCCCCGATTGCTTGGGAACTCGGTTTAGTAGTGCCATGAACCACTCAGAGTAGTCTCTCAACTTCTCCTTCTTGCCTCGGTCCAAATTGTTGAGTGCCACGAAGACACTCATATTGTAGTCAACCTCCCGGAATTGTTCCAAGAAGTTGTTTTTCAAGTCTGCCCAGTCCGTTGGTACGAACCCCTTCTAGGTCACATGGGTGTACCAGCTCCGAGCTTTCTTTTGGAGCAAACTTGGGAAAATTCTCAATCGATCCACCAAGTCATGCTCCTTGTTAGCAAAGGAGATGACTTTGAATTCTTTGATGAATTCATTGGGGTCTTTGTCTTGTTCTGTCTCCTTGTACTTTTGATAGGCATGTCGGGTGACAAGCAACGAAGTCATTGTTCAATGCACTGGGATCGGCTGAGGTAGTGTTGAACTTGACGGAATTGAAGAATTGGCTGGTATTGACACCGTGTTGTCAGCCCAGGGATTCCAATTTGTCAAATTCAAGGTGGGATCTTCTTTGACAATTTTTGCTATGAGGGTGTCGACTTCAACCCGAGTGGAAGATTCAGGATCAACACCTTCAATTGGTTCTTCAAAATTCCTTCGGGACAACCAAGGAATTGTTCGTAGAAGGTGTTGACACTCGTCTTCAGTTAGTGTTCGTGCTGTCTTTTCTCGAACAAAGTTCTTCAAGGAAACAACTTCCTTTACAGCTCTAGGGGAAGTTGGTGTACTGGGCTGCAATGCATATGTTTGCCCACTTGATTCTTTCTTCTTCGTGGAAGAAGAGGGAGATGCGAAGTAGCCTTGCCAACCGCCTTCGTGTTTCTTGTGGTCAAGTTCTCGCAGGGCTTCTTGCACTTCGTGAAGGAGTTGAAAATCTAACGCCTCTTGTTAAGTTCTGTCAACAATGGATGGGACGTTCAGACGTTCGTCTTCTTCATGCTGAAGTGCTTGTCTTTGAGCTCTCTGTTCCCGTTGTTCTCTCGATGCAGACATTCATATTGCGTTGATACACAATTTCAAATTTGGCTTTATATTCTTCCACTTTTGAGATTTGTATCCCCGGCAGTGGCGCCAAAAATCATGTGACAACCCGGCAAATATCACTTTTGCGGTAATCGGGTAAGTAAAGTTCGTTCCCGTGGAGATACGAGTCAGAATTGGTCAAATACAAAGCAAAGTAACAATTTCAGTTCTTCTTGGTTGCATCTTTAATCTCTTAGGTAGAAACCACACCCAGAAGAGAGTAACAAGCACTGATTTGCAGTCTTGTCATAAAATAACATTCCTTAATCACAAATCCTTCAATTCTTTCCAAACAATCTTGATTGTGATGATTTAGGCTCTCCCAAAAATGGCACTTCACCGCAAAATGACTTCACCTCAGAATTGTGTTCCACCCCTCCACTGAAGGCACAACTTCCTCGATCAAAATTGCTTCACATCAACTTTGCATTGCACTCACAAATGCAAAATACTACCAACACTACAATTCCTCTTAGATCTGTCAAGGCATTGCTCCGCTTGCACCTCACTCAGGATCAAACACACGGAATGAAGATCAAGGCTGTGGAATCCAACATCCAACAAGCACTCTGACTTGCACTTCAAATTTCTCCAAACACTCACAAACACAATCACAAAGTTGATACTTGGAATCAAGCTCAAGCGACGAGCACTACTTCACAGCACTTTGCTTTATCTATTCTCAGAATTATGAGCACTGAACAACATTTGACTGCGAATGTCACTCTTAAATAGTGAAGCAATCGACAGTTCTAACAACCATACCGTTCTACAACAACTCTTCTAACCTGCAGATCCGAAATGACAATGCACCTCTTCATATCTGCCTCTTCAAATCTCAAAATTGTTACTAATCCAATCCAATGTCTACTTCTTCCGCGGCTTTCAAACCCAAACCCAAAGTAACTTTACTTCCTAATATTTTGTCCTCGGTTTCACATCTCCTACTTCATCTACCAATTCCAGCAATTCTCTTTCCTGATCTAAAATTGCACTAGTGGGTAATCTATCTAACTCATTATCTCCTGACCCACTCTTCTCTAATGTCTCTTATGGTAACTCCGAAGACATTTGGACTCCTATGTTATCTACTTTGGGTTTTGCTTTAACATCCCTCCAAAGTTTTTCTAGCTCTATTTTGACTAAGTCTAATCTAATTGAAATGTTATCCTCTACCTCTAAAATCTTTCTATCTACCTGAGTTCTGAGACTAATCAATAAGGCGTTTATATCTGTATCCTTTGCTTGTCTTCACCTTGTCTCCTACACCAACAACTTCAACTCGTGCAGTCTTGCTTCTTCAATCCGCACGTTGGCTTCTATACTCAACATTGCATTTACCTTGAGGACTATCTCCTTCAAAGGCTCCAACCTTGTCTTCCTTTCTTGTTCTCGATCTGCAAGCCAGTCCTCTCGGTACATCGCCAACTCTACCTCAAACTCGGCTTTTACCGTCTCCTTCTCCTTCTCCTTCTCCTTCTCCTTCTGTACAACCTTCTCCTCTCGATTACAAAGTAACTCTTGTAATTGGTCTTCTTCTCTATATCTTGCTGCCAACTCTCGTTGCCAGAGTTGCTTCTTCTCTTCCATACTCTCCATCACCCTATCGAGCTCCTGATCCTTTGCTGCTACTCTTGCCATAGCATGGATTACTTCTACTCTCAAATCAGCAAACTGCTGCTTCAAGATTTCATACTCCGCTACTTGTCTCTCCCTTGCTAGGTCACTCTTCTTCACAAGATCCTCTTGATAACTTACTTCTCTCTTCAGGTCTTCAATTACCTGACTTCTCTCTACTGCCTCCGCTCGTAGTACTTCCCTTTCCTCCTCACCTCGGGTTACACTCTTCTTCAACTCCGAGTTCTCTTCTTCTAATCTTGCCAGCACCTGCAATACAGTCTTTACCTCTGGACAAGTTGACTGCATCTCCTTCTTCTTGTGCTCCAACTTCACCAACAATGGGCCTACGATCTCTCACAAGTTCTCCACTCCATCACTGGCAACTACTTCCTCCCGCGGAGTGGTCTCTCTTCTCACTTCGTGTTCTCCCGATACTTGCCTTCTTCTTTGCAGTCTTTGTATCGGAATCGATGCCTCACTTCTCGAGCTTACACTTACCTCTTCGTTTGCCTTACTCGGCCCCGCATCACACTTCGCCTTACGTCTCGAGCGAACTCCTCATTGTACTGCAATTTTCTTCTCCTCTGGCACAATTACTTTGTCTTCCAATTGTGTATTGTCTTCGGCTTCCAACTTGGCTTGCACTTCTTCTTTGTATTCATCAGCCACTGGCGCCGATGTCTGTGGTACCCACATTTTTCATTTTGGACTAGTTTAGAAGAAGAAATGCACTGCTAAAACCAAATTGAAAGCAAATGGAGAAGAAATGAGTGCAAACTTATGATTTGATCTGTGAGCCGGCATGTCTCTCACTCAGGATGAACCTCTGATGGCTATTATGGTAGCGCACCATGGACTAAGAAGGCAAAGAACCCCAACTCCATCATACTCCTCCAAGGCTGACACTCCAAGACTCAAGACATTGCTCACTAGAGAACTCAATGAGAGAGAGATAGTTGCAAATGAAAGGATGATGAGTACCTCCTCACCCCTTGTTTATATACTTGTGAAATAGTTACGTACCAAAGTTACTAATTACCGTAGTAACTCAAGTTACTAGACTAAAAGTCAAGTAAAGTTAAAAAGTAGAAAGGAATATCCATTCACATGAGCATATTCCCCTAAGCATGTGGTCTTATCTTGAACAACCACTAAGTCAAGGATTCCTTCACATGAGCTATCCTTGGACTAAAGAAGAATCCAAAACAAAAGGGCTTGCGGGCCCAAGAGTTCTCAACTCTTTCCTCAAAGCCAAACACCTAGGAATAATACCAAGTCAACACACTAAAATCCAAAATAGTGGTGCTCATCTTTTCTACTTCCTCTAAAGTAAGGTCCCCTATATTTTAGCTATGACTAACTTTAGCTAACCATGACTAATATAGAACCATCCTTTATCTCTATATAAATAATATCTCTTAAGTACTTTTAATGCCAAGCTAAATATCACAATACCACACACATGCACAAATGGGTGTTACATTTACCCCCGGACTAAGTTTTCACTTTGTCCTCAAAGTGAAGGTCTCTCTACCTTCTATGGTACATCTTCAACTTATCATGGTTAATCCTATCAAAGTGTCTTCTTTCCAACTCCTTGAGATCATAGGTGTAATTGCCCTACACCTTCTCCACTATGAAAGGTCCAAAGTACTTAGGCAAAAACTTCTTTTGCACTCTCTTGAATCAAATGGAATCAAACAACATTACCCAATCACCTTCTTTGAAAGGCTCCACCTTCTTCTTGCCTTGCCTCTTGTCATAGCTGTCCTTTTGTTTCCTTTGGGCTTGCTCCACTCAAACCATAGCAACTGCTCTTGCCTCTTCCAACTCCATGAGTTGATCCTTCCTTGACTTCTCTGCATCACCTCCTTGTGCTTTCTTCAATCTCCTATGAATGCTTTGGAAGGTAGGAAGATCAAAGTGAATAGGTAAGATAGACTCAATACCATATACCAATTGAAATGGAGAATATCCGGTGGAAGTCTTCATGGTTGTCCTATACTCCCATAAGACTGCATGATCCTCTGGTCCCAATGATGTTTAGCCCCCTCCATTTCTGCATCTTTGGCCAACATCATGCACAAGGTCTGATTGGTTCTCTCTGCCAAGCCATTGGAATTTGGCTTATAGGATGTAGTTACTCTATGTGTGATAGAGAAATGTCGTAGCATGGCTGTAGTAATGCTTCCTGTAAACTCTCCTCCTCTATCAAAAACCAACTCCAAAGGGCATCTAAACCTAGTGATAATGCATTCATAAAGAAATCTACCCACTTCATCTTCATTCTTGTCCCTCAATGGTCTAGCCTCAACCCACTTGGTAAGGTAATCAGTAACTACCACAATGTACTGATTGCTCCTTGGGGTTCTATTGAGAGGTCCTACAAAATCAATTCTCCACTTCTCAAAAGGTCCTAGCAATGGAATTGATCTAAGTGGTGGAGTGGATGTAGAATTTTTAGCAAAAGCTTGACAAACATGACAAGTTTTGCAATAATCAAGACAATCCTTGAAAATCCCTCTCCAATGGTAACCTGCATCTAGAATCTTGAAAGCAGTCACCTTTCCTGCAAAGTGTCCTCCACATACTAAACCTTCATGAAACTCCTTTATGAGTAGGATAGACTCTTCCTTACCCACTGCTCTTTGAAGTAGACCATCAGCTCCTTGGTGAAAAAGAATATCCTCCACCATTGTGTAAGGTCTAGATCTTGCTGCAAGGGCCTTCCTCTCCCTAGCATGCATCCCTTCTGGATAGTTACCTCTTGTCACAAAATCCACAATCTCCTTGTACTCCATTGGAACCTCTTGAGTGACTGAGATTGTCATGAGCTCCTCATCCGAGAAGGAATCATCCATTGGCTCATCTCCATCATGATCATAGGCTCTAGATAACAAATTAGCATTTGCATGTTTCTTTCCTGGCCTATCCTCAATGGTGTAGTCATACTCAGACAAGAGTATCATCCACCTTGCTAGTCTCCCTTCAACATTAGGCTTGTTGAAGATGTACTTCAAAGCCTTGTGATCCGTGACAATGGTGGCTTTCCCTCCAATCAAGTAGTGTCTAAACTTCTTGAGACCAAAGATCACTGCCAACCCTTCTCTCTCTATGATAGAGTAGTTCTTCTCTGCTGAAACCATCTGCCTACTAGCATAAGCTATTGGATGATCATGCCCATCTTGGTCTAATTGACTAAGAGTGAATCTTATAGCTACATTAGAAGCATCAGTGTAGAGGATGAAAAGCTTACTCCAATCAGGTTTAGCAAGAATTGGAGCTACAACAAGGGATTGCTTGAGCTCCTCAAAAGCTTTGAGAGCCTCCTTGTTTTCCAAAATCACCATGTTATCTACACCCTTCTTCATGTAGATGGTGAATGCATAAGCCTTGTTGGAAAATGAGAAGATAAACCTCCTATAGTATCCAACCATCCCCAAGAATTAGCGTAACTTTGTCAAGCTTGAAGGGAATGGAAGGTCTGAGATTTTCCTCACCTTCTCAAGATCAATTGCTATTCCATCCTTGGAGATGATGTGCCCCAAAAGTAGACCTTCTTCACATCCAAAGATGCACTTCTCTGGGTTGAGTGATGCATTTGCCTCATCCAAGCGTTGCAAGACTTTGATTAGGTGCTCAAAGTGCTCCTCCTTGCTCCCATAGACACAAAAGTCATCAATGAAGTCTCTCAAAAATTTCCCAATGAAAGGTTCAAATACCTTGTTCATGAACCGTTGGAATGTGGCTGGAGCATTGCAAAGCCCAAAAGGCATGACCTTGAAAGCGTAAGTTTCCCAAGGTGTGGTGAATGTGGTGAGTTGTTGATGCTCTGGTGCAATCTTGATTTGGTTATATCCACTATAACCATCTCCAAAACTGTAGCTCTCATTACTTGCAACCTCCTCCAAGATCTCATCAATGAATGGCAATGGGTAGAAATCCTTCTTGGTAACAACATTGAGCTTCTTGTAATCCACACATACCCGAAGCTTGCCATTCTTTTTCTTCACAATGACAATTGGAGACACCCATTCTGAATTCTCCACCTCAAAGATAAATCCAGCCTCCTTGAGCTTATCAATCTCCTTCTTCACAACCAAAGATATTGGTGGGCTAATGCGACGTTGCTTTTGGCGGATTGGTCTTGCATGTGACTCCACCTCTATCTTGTGCTCTGTCGTGCGTATATACATCGCTACACAACATACATCGCTGTCAACATCATACACTATAAAAGCACAACTCACACATAAGTCATACATAGACTCTAAAGTGCCACAATAATCAGATTGCTTAACATTCTCAACTCAACTCAACTCAGATCAGTACTTGATCTGTCACTCTATAAACTGCCAACAACTGGGCACTGATTATAGTCAAGCCACACCCACTCAAGCATAGAGAATCCAGGTGACGCTCGCCGGCCTCTATCCACCATAGCCAGGAACTCGAAGGCTCAACATCAGAGAAGTGAGCTCTCTGGAGCTCACTTCGAAACTATACCCCCTGGACTCGAGCTAGCCCTGAAACCCTAACGGTCCCGCTGACGGCACACTCGACGGTGCAAACGGTGCAAAGTGACGGTGGGCCCCACCGTGAAGTCAGTACCCTGAACACAAAATCTAACCGTCGGAAAGTAGTCCCTGAGAAACAGCTAGAATAACTCTAACTACCATCACTGGAACTCCAGTGTCCGAGCATCTAGATGCGGAACTACAAATGGCGTGACAGCTGTCGTGCGTATATACATCGCTACACAACATACATCGCTGTCAACATCATACACTATAAAAGCACAACTCACACATAAGTCATACATAGACTCTAAAGTGCCACAATCGCCCCCCTAGCTGGCGGTTAGGTCCCTCTAACTCCAGATAGCCATCTACTCTAAGTATATGGTATACCCTCTAATGGGCAAAGATCAGGAGGCCGGGTGCTATGGAGCCCCATCGTTAGTCGCCTGTCTGCAATCTATACCATATAAAGAATGAACTAGCTATAGATCAAGTACATCTAGGACATAACCACTGTCCCTGAGGAACCACCGTGAGGGGAGGAGTCATACATGCCATATGCCATCCTCTCGAACAGCTATCACACACTAACATAGTAGCAGCTCCACCATAAGAGCCACATAACATACACCTCAAGCCTGCACGTACAAGGGCCAAGCTTGGGTCCATAGTACCATCAATGTTTGGAAGGTGGCATGGCGCACAATTGCGCACATGATCCTTCCAAACAACACCATCACGTCCTTCTAACACAAGGACTCCAGATGGCAAAACCTCGCGCACTCTCAAGATAGTGCGGCCTGTAGAAACATCAAGTGTCGTCGGTGTTGTCTGCTGTAGATATACATAGTCGCCTGGATGAAATCGACGGATCGAGGGTCTATAACCTCCTCCTCGAATGGTAGCATAGCGTAAAGTATCTCTATGCTGAGCAATCGCCAAGTTCTTGAAGGCCATCGGCATCACTCTCTGAAAGATCTCTGCCCGCTGAGAACATGCGCTCATCCATACATCAGGGTCATCCAAGTCCAAAACTACAGTAGCATCTCGACGAATGGTTGCAGGTAAATCTGGATCTCGTCCATAGAGTAGAAAGTATGGAGAGAAGGATGCTAAGGAGGCTTGCCGGCTGAACCGATAGCCCATGGCCAACCAAGGTAACTGGAGATCCCAATCTCCCAAGTGGCCTCTCTGCAAACCATACTTTCGCAATCCTCTCTTCACCGTCTGAACCACTCTCTCTGCTAAGCCATCTGCCTCAGGGTGATCTCGGGATGTAGTACGATGATCAATCAAAGCCTTGTCACACAAGACCTGAAACTCTCCCAAGAACTCTGTACCTTGATCAGTCAAAACCTCAACTGGTGCACCAAAATGACTAAGAACTTGATCCAGGAACGAGTAAGCTGTCCCTTCACTAGACTTGTCAGGAAGTGCCACCAACTCAATCCACTTGGAGAAGTGCTCCACCATCACCAAAACATACCGATGATGTCTCACAGTCAGCGGTAAAGGTCCGGCGAAGTCCAAACTCCAACGGTAACCCAATCCCATGATAGGTAATGGGTGTAACTGTGGCGTAGGAGCATTGAATGATGCTCTAACTCGGTCACAAACCACACATCTGGCAACAAACTGCTGTACCTCGGTCTGCATACCGCGCCACCAATAATGACTCTGGAGTAAGCTATATGTACGCTTTACTCCAAAATGTCCTAGCTCCTCATGAGCATGACGGACCAACTGTGGTCTCTGTGATGGAAGTGGTACTACTCGCACTCTACCATCCTCCCATACACGCAAAAGGTGTCTACCCTCCAATCTGAACCGTCTGGCCCGCTGAAGAACACGGTCTCTCTCCTTGGCCCCAACTGTGCCACCCACAACACCAGTGCGAAGATAGTCCATCACTAAGACATCATCATGAATGTCTCGCTGAACTGTACCAATATCTTCACTCTCTGGATCTGTCACCTCAATAACTCCTCCTGTATGCGCTGAGAGAGATACCACCAAAGTCTCTGCAAATATACACAGAAAGGCCGATGCATGCCAACCTGGCACCATCTCCTCATCTGTCTCACCATGCCAACGTGCTCCGGTCTGATCCTGCTGGCTGGGACATGGGTTTCTACTCAACCCATCTGCATCACGGTTCACCACTCCAGGTCTGTGAACAACCGTGAAATCATACTCCTATAAAATCAGAGCCCATCGTGCAAGCTTCCCTGAAAGCTTGTCGGACTCCATCAACCACTTCAGCGGCTGATGATCAATGATGAGAGTGAAGGGGTTACCAAATAGGTAACATCGGAAATGAGCTACTGCCCAAACTGCTGCCAAGCACTCTCCCTCATATGAACTATACTTCGCCTCCGCTGAATTGTTGGAGCAACTAGCATAGGCCACCACAAACTCCTTCTCCTCATCATCATGCTGGGTGAGCACCGCTCCAAGCCCCAACATACTCCAATCAGTGTGAACCTGAAATGGTCGTCCCCTGATCGGTCTCCTCAAAATAGGAGCAGATGTCAACCTCTCCTTGAGCTCTACAAAAGCTCTCTCCTGCTCATCTCCCCAACACCACTCATGTGTAAGCTTGGTCAGCTTCGTCAAGGCCTTGGCAATGGCACTAAATCCTCTAACATAGCGGCGATAGAAGTTTGCCAACCCAAGGAATGCTCGCACTCTGCTCACATCCGTAGGCTGAGGAATACGTGCAATAGCCTCCACCTTGGTCTGCTGAACACCAAGTCCTCTGGGGTAGATAGTGTGACCCAAATACTCAACCTGCTCATGGAAGAACCTACACTTCCCAAGATGTAATTTGAGTCCATGAGATCTCAACCTCTCAAACACCTCCAACAACTGTCTCTCATGCTCCTCCACAATAGTGCTATACACCAAAATGTCATCAATATAGCACCGAGCAAAATCCAGTCCAGCTAGGATCCTATCCATGACCCTCTGGAACTCAGCAGGAGCATTCTTCAATCCAAATGGTAAGAATCTCCACTGATATAACACATCCTTGCCGTGAGGATCAATAGCCCAAAATGCTGTCTTGGACTTATCTTCCTCCCTGATCGGCAACTGATGATATCCCGCTCGAAGATCCAAAGTACTGAAGACCTTTGCATGCCCAATCGCATCAAAAATCTCCTCCGGTGTAGGCATGGCATACCGATCAGCCCTGGTCTGTCGGTTGATAGGACGGTAATCTCCACACATCCGCCTATCTGTATAGTTGCCATGCATATCCTTCTTGGCTGGCATCACTGTCGCTGATGCATACTCTCCATGTGAAATCTCCACCAAACCAGCCTCAAAAAGGTCACTACTCCGGCTCTGAATCAATGTCCTCTCCATCTCACTATATCGATAAGGACGTCGGAAAACAGGTGTGTCGCTAGTCAGCTCAATCCGTATACCAGGTCCCTTCAGAGCACCCAAATCCTTCATACTGAAGGCAAAACAACTCGTGTGACTCCTCAAGAACCTCCAAACCCTCCGTCTTTCCTCTCCAGTAAGCTTGGGTCCAAGATCTGGCTCCCAAGTATCCTCTGTAACTGTAGTAGGAGTGGAAGACGTATTGACAGGCTGCTATACTGGGCCCTTGGGAGCAATGGTGTCATGCTCCCGACCACTAGAGGTCCCAACCTCTGTGTGAAAAACTCCCTCCACTCTGGCTGCAAGCTCCATACGTCCTCTGGCTGCATCCCATGTGGACCAAGGGTGTAATCCAAGTAGCCCACGCTCACCTGGATGGACTCCAAGTAGACCACTCTCCCTAGTAGCTACTGGATGTGTCCCAAGAATACCATGTCCACTCGGTCCATCGCCCCCAGCATGTGCCTGAATCGTCTCGATAGGCACAGGGCTCACAAGTGTCCGAGTGGTGATGCCTATCAAGCGCATCCTACGCTGCTCTGCCAAACCAAGGCTCACAATCCAGGTCAAACAGTTCAGGTCCATAGCCTGACCTAACACCTGACGCCTGGATGCCTCTGACACTGCTGGAACAGCGGTAATACCGGTGCGAAAACCCATCGCCCGCTCTCTCTCATCAGCATTGGGCTCCACCAACTGCTGTAACTGTGAGTCCCAAACAAGTCCAGGTCCTCCCTCTCGAAAAGCATGAGAGCCTGGGAAACTCATGAGTGTGGGAAATGCAGCTCTAGGCTGTCCAACTAGGTTCACCACTGCCATGGGTGACCTATCAGCCACTACCACTGTCTGAGACTGACGCCCAACATCCAAGATATCATCAACAAGAATGTGGTCCACTCGCTGAATCCCATCATAAGCACGCTGTAGAACCTCTCTGGGTAAGAGGTTTGTCCACCAAAGACGAAGACGATGAGCCCGTGATCCCACTCTGGCTGCATCTAACAATACAGCAGGTCCCATCCATGAATGGACCTGATGTGTACTTGCCACCACTCTAGTGCGAGAATCACCCATCAATGGAACGTTCTCCAAAAGGTAAGCTGGAGAAACAGACTGATGAACCTGGAGATGTCGTAGTATCCGTAACATCTCCCAAAACACACCAGAACGAGGATCCTGAAGACCCAAACCGCGGCCCGCACGTGTATGTCCCTGACATGGCCATCCAGAAATCACCAAGTGAACAGGCCCATGTCTCTCTAGGTCATGCGCCCCCAGTAAGGAAATGTCTCCTGGTAAGGCCTTCTGGTAACCTCTGACTGCTGACATCGGTAATAACTCCGGATACCGATAGGCCAAGTGTGCCACATGATGTAGAGAGACTCGCCTAGCAGTCTCATCTCTCTTTACATACAAGTACCTCTGTACTCGGATACCCGCCTGTAATACCGCAGCTAGTCCGGTGCTGATCCCACCAAACAACTCCAATAGGCATATCCCCTCTACTGGATACTGCCAAGCAATGAGTGTGGTATCCAGAGGTGTCAAAGCAATCGCCTCTGGAGGCTCATCCTCACACTCATCCCCTGATGGTACGAAGGCTCCACTCCAAGCCTGCTGCACCAACTGATCTGCATGCTGCTGCAATGCCTCCTCTGAACTCCACAATGGAACATCCAAGGTGGATGGAACAATCCCACTCGTACTCCATAGCCGAGTGATCTCCTCTGGTATTGGAGTATCCTCTGCATGGGCGTTCCCCTCCAACAAGTCACCAGGCCAAGTAACTGCACCGCTGAAAGCCAAAACTGATGCTGCCATGGTCCCGGACTGTAGTGAGCCAAGACTGCCACTACTGAAGCGTACTGGTAGGCGACATACCCGTCCCTCACCAGACTGCCAACCAGGTCTATAAGAGGCTATTTCCTCCCAATAGTCAATACTGAAACCCATAGGGTATAACACTGCTCCCCCAACTAGCACATCATATGACTCAGCTATCGTCGCAATAGCCTGAGCTCTCACCACCGAGCTATCAGTCGGATGACCAGGCTGAACCTGGACAACAAGCTCTCCACGTGTGATGTACTGTGTCGAACCACCACCAAGAGATGTCTGGATCTGAAATGGACACCTCTCCACATCGGTCTTCCGTAACTCCAGACCAACAACTGCAGCCTTCCCCAACATAAGGGGCTGCGCACCAGAGTCTAACAAGACTCTCTGTGGTGTATAGACCTTCCCTGAAGGTCCTACCAAACGAAAGATCCCCCTCTGGTTATCCAATAGGACAACACCAGGTGTAAACCGCGCTCTCTCAAAGGCCGGTCTAGCTGGCAACTCCTCCAGTCTAGCCGCTGCTGCCTGCCATAAACCACTGGTCGCTGAACGGATCCCATGCTCCTCAACCAAGTCAGCTCCACTACCAACCACCTCTGCTCTAGTAGTAGGAACTGCACCATCCCTACTCTCACACAACGTGGCAGCCAACCGGAACACTGGGGCTGGGTCCACTCCCAATGTAAACATGTCACTGGCTGAAAATAAAGGATGCCGCATAATCAGCTGAGCCGCCCCCAACATCATGCTAGACTCAGTCTGTGTAGTAGCAAGTGGCTGACTAGCAGGTACTCCATCAAGTACTCCATCACCACCTACCACACCTGCACTGGGACGTCTAGGAACCATGGATGTCGTCTGCAATGCCTCAGATAGCGTGAAAGATTGGGGAAGTCTGACCTGTCTCCCAACCTCTCCTCACGGTGGTTCCTCAGGGACAGTGGTTATGTCCTAGATGTACTTGATCTATAGCTAGTTCATTCTTTATATGGTATAGATTGCAGACAGGCGACTAACGATGGGGCTCCATAGCACCCGGCCTCCTGATCTTTGCCCATTAGAGGGTATACCATATACTTAGAGTAGATGGCTATCTGGAGTTAGAGGGACCTAACCGCCAGCTAGGGGGGCGATTGTGGCACTTTAGAGTCTATGTATGACTTATGTGTGAGTTGTGCTTTTATAGTGTATGATGTTGACAGCGATGTATGTTGTGTAGCGATGTATATACGCACGACAGCTGTCACGCCATTTGTAGTTCCGCATCTAGATGCTCGGACACTGGAGTTCCAGTGATGGTAGTTAGAGTTATTCTAGCTGTTTCTCAGGGACTACTTTCCGACGGTTAGATTTCGTGTTCGGGGTACTGACTTCACGGTGGGGCCCACCGTCACTTTGCACCGTTTGCACCGTCGAGTGTGCCGTCAGCGGGACCGTTAGGGTTTCAGGGCTAGCTCGAGTCCGGGGGGTATAGTTTCGAAGTGAGCTCCAGAGAGCTCACTTCTCTGATGTTGAGCCTTCGAGTTCCTGGCTATGGTGGACAGAGGCCGGCGAGCGTCACCTGGATTCTCTATGCTTGAGTGGGTGTGGCTTGACTGTAATCAGTGCCCAGTTGTTGGCAGTTTATAGAGTGACAGATCAAGTACTGATCTGAGTTGAGTTGAGTTGAGAATGTTAAGCAATCTGATTACATCAGAGAAGTAAATAATAAAGGATGCCGCATAATCAGCTGAGTCGCCCCCAACATCATGCTAGACTCAGTCTGTGTAGTAGCAAGTGGCTGACTAGCAGGTACTCCATCAAGTACTCCATCACCACCTACCACACCTGCACTGGGACGTCTAGGAACCATGGATGTCGTCTGCAATGCCTCAGATAGCGTGAAAGATTGGGGAAGTCTGACCTGTCTTCCAACCTCTCCTCTCTGTGGGTCCAACTCCACTGATGCTCCTCTAGGCTCTGGAGCACGTACTGCACTCCTAGTCACTGCTGCAGATGCATCCACCTGTGCTGCTCCGCACATGAAGTCCAAAGCATCTCTATCACCAGCATATGAGGTGGAAGCCTCAGCACCCGAATCTGATCTCCTATGAGCAATAGCCATACTAGCCAATCTCTGCTCCAACTGCTCAATCCGAGTAGCCATAGCTGTGTCAGAAGTAAGGGCAGGTACTGCACCCCTACTAGGTGTAGATCCTCTACCACCACCTCTACCACCTCGTCCTCCATGAACTGGAGCTCCTCTACTACCTGCCATAGCAGCCCTACCACTCCGTAACTCCGGGTGTAGGTCAAAACACCGGTCACTAGTATGACCAAATCTATGGCAGTGCTCACACTGCCTCTGTGCTGGCTGTGATGCACCAGAGGTATCAGGTCCGCTGCCCTGAGTACACTCTTTCCTATGGTGAGGTCCACCACAAGTCCAACAAGCAACACCACCACTCACTGGCTGCTGCTGACCCGAAAATGAGGGTAAGGGTCTAACTCCACTAGGCCCTCCACTCGCTCCATAGGATCTGGGCTGTCCACCCTGTCCTCGAAACCCAACTGGGCGTGGTGCACTCTGCTGCACTATAGAAGAAGTCACAACCATGGATGAGGTCTCTCTACCAAATCCAGATGTCACCACTCTCTCCTCCACCATGTTGAGCTCAATACGCTCAGCCAAACCAAAGACTACTGCCAAAGTGGGCGAAGTAGCCTGCAACAACGTAGCATCACGAACTCTACGTCGCAACTCCCTGTCCAGTATCCCATACCAAAACTGGACTGCCTGGGCCTCAGTAACTCCCTGAGTGAAACTGATCAGCCGCCTCATGCGAGTGTATGCCTCGCGTAGGCTCTCTCCAACCTTCCGCTGGAACTCCTGCAAGCTCCTCAGCTTGTCAGTCCGCACTCCCTGGTAGTTCTGCCTCAAACATAGGAAGAACTCAACCATGGGGTTAAACCCCGGTACCACACCACCTCCTGCAGCGGTACCTCCACTCGTAGTAGCACTATCTCCAGCTAGTGCACCTCCACTAGCTCCACCAACACTACTCGAGCTAGAACTCGTAGGTACAGCCGACCTACTCCTGGCCACCGAACCTGAAGTGATGGAGACATAGTGTGGAGACCAATACTGTCTCCATAACTCAATCTCCTCCAAATGAGCTCTCCTGAACTCATGGTAGTCGTCCATCGGTGGACCCTCCAAGTGCTGAAACAACCCCTTCCATGCCATGAAGGGTGTGAACAAAGTCGGGTTCCGCATCTGCTGCAGATCACACCAACTATCGAACTCCTGGATGAAGTCATCCAACTCAATGGTACCCACTGTACCAGAGTAACGCCTAGGGCCTTTGGAGGCCCCATAAATCTCGTCCATGTCCCACAACAACGGTGCGGACACACCAAGTGCACTCTCAACTGAATCAGCTCTTGTGTCGAACTCCAACTCAGAGTCAATCTCCTCCCTCACTGGGACCTGAGATACAGGTTGATACCGAGCAGCACTCCGAGTAAACCCACTGCGTACTGCAGGGCTAACTCCTCTGGAATCTCCAAAGAACTCCGTCGTGACAAAGTAACCACACCAACAAACCCGAACCACCAACTGCAACAGCAAGTCGCAACCGCAAGTGCCAACACCAACTAAAACACCACCCACTAATGTAACTCTAACCGAGATAACTACACTAGGGGAAGGGCAACCTGTAACCTGCCATCATAACACGCACTCTCACGGTCTGCAGGTCATCACTTCCTGCCTCACCGGAGAGAAACAAAGGTAGTCTGACTGGTCATCACTCCAGCCTCACCACCGAGAGCACACCAGAGCACCAACGCTCAAAAGTCAAGGCACCTCACACAAACGTGGTGCACAAACAGGAAGCAGAGAATGGAGGGGATCCAATCACAAGAAATCTAAACGAAAACCCTCCATCTCATAACACAACACGGGACTGACTCTGCCACCATTTGGCATTTGACATAAGAGTAGTTCGTATCTAAGTCCTAAGCTACCAGGATCACCAAGAATGGGATCAAACTGCCTCTCCTAGCCAAAGCTACATGTGTATAGATAACAGTGGCACAGTCACTATGACAACAAGTGAGGGTGGACCAGTTGGCTAGGGCACCAGTCTAGGAACAAGAGATCTAGGGGTCAAACCCTGTTGCGCACAATCTAGCAAGAAAGGCAGATTTTGCCAACCAATGACCAAGATCTACACTAAACTAGCTAGCCTCACGCCAGCAAGCTGGCTTGCTGGCCCTTCTAGGCCTTTGTAGCCTCTCATAGCCCACAGCCCTATGCCTCGAAGCCTCTAAACGCCGAAATTCAGCCAAATGAGGCCTTTCTTGTTGCCACTTCGAACCTCCTCCAAAATTGGTGAAACTTCTCCAAATCTGCGAAACTCCTCCAAACTAGCGAAACTTCTCCAAATCTGGCCAAACAGCGAAACTCCTCCAATTCTGGCCCAAAATCTGACGTAAAATCTGACGTAAACCCTAAAGATGGATGTCCGCCAAATCCCCCGCTAACTTTCCACTCAAGCCAAATTGACAAAACGGGTTTTTCCAAATCACAATTTCATGAGAAGAGCTTTCCAACTCCACCTTCAATTTCACTTTCTGAGCTCAACTCGCAGCAAATTGGTCCTGCCTTCACCTCCTGAGCTCAAAATCACAACACTGCTCAAAAATTGCTCCTTCTTTGCTCGAAATTTGGCCAACTCAACTCAACTCAACTCAGATCAGTACTTGATCTGTCACTCTATAAACTGCCAACAACTGGGCACTGATTATAGTCAAGCCACACCCACTCAAGCATAGAGAATCCAGGTGACGCTCGCCGGCCTCTGTCCACCATAGCCAAGAACTCGAAGGCTCAACATCAGAGAAGTGAGCTCTCTGGAGCTCACTTCGAAACTATACCCCCTGGACTCGAGCTAGCCCTGAAACCCTAACGGTCCCGCTGACGGCACACTCGACGGTGCAAACGGTGCAAAGTGACGGTGGGCCCCACCGTGAAGTCAGTACCCCGAACACGAAATCTAACCGTCGGAAAGTAGTCCCTGAGAAACAGCTAGAATAACTCTAACTACCATCACTGGAACTCCAGTGTCCGAGCATCTAGATGCGGAACTACAAATGGCGTGACAGCTCCTCCAAGGTGACTTCTTTCAAATCCTTGTAGCTAAAAGCAAACACATGGATGAACTTGCAGAAAATCTCTTCAAATCTCCCCTTCTCTTCCTTGGTAACATTTGGACCATACTTGAGGGTAGCTAACCTTCTCTTTATCTCCTCAAGTGTCAATGGTGATTTGTCTGGGTCCTTCAAAACCTATGGCTTAGGTGCAAAATCCATAGCACACAAAGGATACACATCTGAATCAGATTCAGATTCATCTTCCTCCGTGGAAGTCTCCTCTTCCATGCTTGTGTCCACACCTAAAGCTCCTTCTTCAGAATCTGATTCCCAATAATCAGAAGATGGTGTATCTGTATGTGAAGTGTTGGTGGTGTTAGTCATAGGAACTGTGACTCTATGGTTTGATGGCCCAATCCTCAAGTACCCTTTGTGCCATCGATCAGCTGTGCGTGCTGCTCTCAACCATAGCCTCCCAAGAAGTAAGTCATAGCTTGAATCCTTCAAGACTTGGAAAGTCATGAGATTTTGAACTCCCATAACTGAAACTACCACTTTATCCATCACCCCTACTGGTTGAACTTGTTGCTTGTTTGCCATGCTCACCACAAATGTTGAAGGTCTTGAGGGTATCATACCCAACTTCTTCATCAACCTTTCTGACATGGCATTTACTGTTGATCCTCCATCAACCAATGCATCCTTGATGTTGTGACCATTACTCACATCAATCTTGGAGGCATATTCACAAGCCTCCCATGATGTTGGCTTGGCATCCACCACTCCCATTGATACTGGAACTTTTGCCTTCTTCTTCCTCTTTCTCCTTGTAGAACTCAAACCACCTCTAAGCTCCTTTCTCAAGGTAGGGTTCAAAGCAATTAATTGGCCCACTGTGATGTTCGCCTTATGACTACCAACATCCTCCAACACATTGTAATTCCATTGTTGCTTTGAGATCAAGAAGTCCTCCATCCCCAACTTCTTCCTTGGAGTCTTTGTTGTTGATGGTGTTGAGGTGAGAGTGCTCCTAGTAGACATAAGAGTATCTTTGCTTGAAGTATATCCTTGAGAAGAGTGAACATCCTTTGCAAAACAAGCTCTCTTCTTCTCTTGTGCCAAAAGCTCCAAATTAAGACCCTTTGAGTTTGAGCACTCTCCCTTCTCATACTTGCTCTCAACCACATCTATGGATGCTATCCCCTTACCTTTGTTGGGATTAGGATCCACTTGGGTTTCACTACCTCCCTCTTTCCCTCTATTGGCTCCCTCATAACCTCTTCCTCCATGGTAAGTGGAATTTGGGCAATTCCTTTGGATATGGCCTCTCCTCCACAACCAAAACAATTTCTATCATTGAAATTGTTGGTTGGTTGGCCTCCTCTATATGGATAGTTTCCATAACTCCTAGGCCCTCTCCCTACATTCTGATCCACCTCTCTCTTCTCCCATAATTGCACCACATTGATCTTGAGATCCGCAAGTTGTTTTGTGATGGTTTGAAGTGGATCTTTTGGTGGAGGTGCAAGAACTGGAGCAACCACTACTTGTGGTGCAACCCTTGCCACCAAAGTATCAGAAGTTCCACCATACTTGTAGCCTTGAGGAGGATGCACAACCTCCTTCACCACCAAATCACTCTCATCTCCTTCCAAACTCTCCTCCATATGAATTGCGATCTTGATAGCTTCAACCTTGGAAGAAGGTTTCTCATATCTCACCTTGCTTCTAATTTGTGGTCTCAACCCTCCCACAAAATTCTTGGTGAGCATGGCCCCTATGCCAATCATTGTAGTCTCCACATCATCCCCACCCTTCCTCAACACTATGCGAAATCTGGACTCCAACTTTTCCACTCTTTCCACATAGACTCTCACTTTCTCTCCATCTCCTTGCTTGAGAAATGTAACCTCACTCATCAATCTCTCATAACTCTCATCAAGAAGAAAGTTCTCAATGAGTGCTAAAGTCAAAGCTTCCCAAGACTCTTCTTCCCCATCTCTCCTCTCTCTCTTGTGGTATTCTGACTCATACCATGTAAGTGCTGCATCCTCAAAGAAATCTGGTAATAATGATGCCCACTCATTCTTCCTCCTCTCATTGTTTCCTATGCAAGCTCTCTTGAAGTCTCTCACAAAGGCCTCCACATCTTCTCCATCCTTGCCAAAGAAAACCGGAAGTTTCCCCATCTTAACCCCTCACTATCTTTCTTTTCTCTAAAATTTTTTTTTCTTTTCTCTCACTCTATTACTAATAGAGTATATACATGACTAAAACCATCTGAGAATAATCCACTCTAGGGAATACAAAAGGTTCAGGTTGCTCCAAGATTTCTATACCAACATCAAATCCTAGAGTGCATATTAATCTAACTCTCATGGATAGTTTATCCATAAGTTGAAAGATTATCTCCATCACTAATCTTGAGAACTAGCTGATGAAGGTGGTAGTATTTCTATAGTTGTACTAAGACTCTCTCCAAGATCCTTCACCAAAGTTTCCAAAAGTGCTTTTACTCCACTACACTCATGTCCTTTTGGAAGTCATTCAACTCCACAAACCTCACACAACTCCTTGGTCTTAGATCTTCTCCCTCCTAATCTTGGTGAAGAAGGTCCAACATGCAAACCCAAGTCAAGTAAGCCTCTCCTTTCCCTCAATCTCTTGCTCTCAAAGGTCAATGGACATGAACTTGCCTTATGTCTCTTCTCTCCACATAGAAAGCACTTAGACTCACTCTTTCCTCCAAGTGGTGTAGGTTTTTGGATCCTCTCAATACTCTCTTCAAATTCTATTGTAAACTCTCTTTTCCTCAAATCCACCCCTACAATCACCTCAAACCCTTGGGGAGCCTTGCATAATCTCAATTTCCATTCTTGATGACCCTCCATGTTCCCAAGATGAATCTAAACACTCAAACATGCTTTTTGTTGATCTCAAACTCCTCATGCATGAGATCTCCACTCTGCAAAATTGACCCTTCCTTACAATGTCACTCCAATCTCCCAACCAGTATGTCACAGTCCTCTGAAATTTTTTACACTTGATAACAACTCTAGGGTATCACTCCTTGCAAAATTTCAGATTTTTTCATTGAGCCATTTGGCCTACACACCTTTCTATTCAGCACACATATTTCAGATTTGGTCTGAAAACTACCCTCCTCACTTCAAAAACTCATAACGCCCTACGCAAAACTGATCGCAAAACTGATCTCTCTCTAACAAGACAATTCACTGAAAATTGAAGAAATGGCAGACTCTGTACAATTTTCCAGAGAGCATGTAGTTACGGGAGCACTTTACCCTATCAACTTTCAAAAATTCTAGCCCAGTGCGCATAGTAGCTCTCATAATAATTTAAAGTGTGCTAACTGGAAGATAACCCAAGCTATCATGGGTAGAAATTTTAAGTCCAGATCTGAAACTTGAGATTTTGCCCAAAATCACCTTAATCCCCAAAATCTGCAATCCACCTCACACAATCTCTCCAATTCCTCTCACGTGTACAAGATGTACAAAATCACCTCAAAGACATCATAATGAACTACAGGGTATACAAATGTATCTTGGTTCTCTAACATAAGTTCAGCCCTCTCCTCTCCTAATGTTCTCTCCAAGTGAGCTCTCATAGCCTCCTTCTGCCTAATGTAGAATTAAACGCGGAACATTATCTTGCCTTCTAGAGAGGTCTCGGCAACGGAACCAAAAATGTGAGCCGGCTTGTCTCTCACTCAAGATGAACCTCTGATGGCTATTATGGTAGCGCACCATGGACTAAGAAGGCAAAGAACCCCAACTCCATCATACTCCTCCAAGGCTAACACTCCAAGACTCAAGACATTGCTCACTAGAGAACTCAATGAGAGAGAGATAGTTGCAAATGAAAGGATGATGAGTACCTCCTCACCCCTTGTTTATATACTTGTGAAATAGTTACGTACCAAAGTTACTAATTACCGTAGTAACTCAAGTTACTAGACTAAAAGTCAAGTAAAGTTAAAAAGTAGAAAGGAATATCCATTCACATGAGCATATTCCTCTAAGCATGTGGTCTTATCTTGAACAACCACTAAGTCAAGGATTCCTTCACATGGGCTATCCTTAATACCAAGCTAAATATCACAATACCACATACATGCACAAATGGGTGTTATATATCAGACCCGAGGAAGTCAACTTCATGTAAGAGGAAGAAGGGCTCGGTTTGGATCAGACCCGAAGAAGCTTACTTCGTGTCAGAGGAGGGAAAAACTCGGATAAGACGTTAAGGAGGGCAGACGCCAAAGGAGAAATAGAAGTTGCAGGTCAAGATTCTTGCGGGGGCTATATCTCAGTGACCACAACTCCAAATCAAGCGTGTTATATCTCGTTGGAAGCGTCTTGTTCAGGGCTTTCCATTGCCACCAAAATCGCAAAGTTTAGAGGTTTGTAGAATAAGTTACAAGAATTTGAAGTTTCTGGAGTAGATGTACTTCGGATCAAAGTGTCTTCGGGTCAATGTGACTTCAGATTTTGTATTTCGAACTTCGGGTTTAAATGACATTCGGGTCTAAAGACTTTGCCTCAAGATGAAGATGACTAAATCAAAGGTAGCCGGACCTCGGAGTGTAGTGAAGGTGACTTTGGGAGTTTTGCCAGAGGGATCAGAGGAAGTTAGAATATGGAAAGAAGATAGCTAGGATACCCATGACTTCAATTTCAGTTTTGATTGAAGATGGAATAGAAATTGAAGGAGAAATAACAATAGTGAATAAACCCAAAGTGTAGAATCCGACAGTAAGTGTCTTTGGGTTAGTAACATGAGTGATTAGGGGAAAGTGGGTTACAAATTGAAGGTGTAGATAGTGTACCCATGCTTTCAATTACAATTCTTGATGAGGATATAGTAGAATTAGCAAAAGAATTGATAATAGTTAGACCTGAGGTAAGAGAGATAGGAGTGCAGGTGTCTTCGGATTTGACATTTGACACTTTAGAGAAGAGTGGGTCGAGAGATAGAGATTTAGAAGGCTTAACTATGATAGGAATTTCATATCAGGAAGGAGAAATGTTAGAATTAGTGGAGGAATTAGGAGTTGTGAAACCCAAGGACAAAGTAGTAGGAAGTAAGATTACTTTGGGTTTGGGTTTGAAAGCCGAGGACGAAGTAGACATCGGATCGGATTAGTAACCGATTCGAGATTTGAAGAGACAGATATGAAAGGTTGCATTGTCATATGAGATCTGCAGGTTTGTAGAGTTGTTAGGAAGAGGTACATTAGGAAGATAACTGTCGATTGCTTCACTATTTAAGAGTGGCATTCACAGTATCATGTTGTTCAGTGCTCATAATTTCTAAGAATAGATAAAGCGAAGTGTTGTGAAGCAGTGCTCGTGAAGCAGTGCTTGAGCTTGATTCCGAGTATCAACTTTGTGATTGTGTTTGTGAATGTTTGGAGAAATTTGAAGTGCAAGTCAGAGTGTTTGTTGGATGTTGGATTCCACAGCCTCATTCTGTGTGTTTGATCCTAAGTGAAGTGCAATTGAAGCAATGCCTTGACAGATCTGAGAGGAATTGTAGTGTTGGTAGTATTCTGTATTTGTGAGTGCAGTGCAAAGTTGATGTGAAGCAATTTCAACCGAGGAAGTTGTGCCTTCAGTGGAGGGGTGGAACACAATTTTGAGGCAAAGTCATTTTGCAGTGAAGTGCCGTTTTTGGGAGAGCCTGAATCAAAGTAAATCTGGGCCAATATTGGAGCATCAACTATATCCATGGTAGGTGCTTAATATATCTACTTCTGGAGCTTATCAACAAACAATACAATGGTTGTATGGCTTTAGTTCATCTTTGGTAAGGAATTGATGAGGTCTAAGCTTACATGTCCATAACATGTAGATGGAATTGGTAATGGTTGAAGGAGTAACTTGGCTTCTAATTATTGGTTTTGTTGCATTAGTAGCTCTCACAATATTAAAAAAATTTTGAAACCTCTCATGACATTTTGTGCCACCATTACTCATGTTGTAGGGTACCCAAGGTCTTGTCCACACCCATGTGACCATCAATTTCTAAGCCATGGGTCTCTTGATGCCGCACAAGTTGTAGATCACTCTTGGTTTGGAATATAGATCTAGTTCTCATAGAATAGAAGGCCTTCCTTGAAGGAGAAAGTGATGTACTCCTTGTCATGTGCTACAAGATAACCTTTTGCTAATTGAAAGAAGTGGTCTTGCTATAAGAGGTCATAAACTCAATTTGGACTTTTGAGGCAATTGACATAGTCATAATTTCTACTATTATGAGAGATTCAAGAAGAGTCTTCAAATCAGGTCATTGGAAATTACATAGAACTTGCCAAGTTTGTACTCAAACTTGATATCAAATAACTATAGTTGTTCCTCCCATCTATGATTTTGACTCTTCATGTGCTCTAAATGTAAGGTCTATAGTAGAGGTTTATGATTTGTTTGCATGATCACTTGTTTCCCCCTAATAATGTCTCCATACCTTTGTGGAAAATACCATTGTTAGAGTAATTTCTTTCTATGGTGTTTAGTTGATGAGACACAAAGACAATGGGATGTAATCCATTTGGAAATTATTGCTATAATATAGCTCCAATGGCAAAGTTAGAGTATCAAAATCAACCATACAAGATAGTTGAAGATCATATGGTTGGAAGGTGGTCATGAAGACACCATATGCTTTAGTTTCTTGAATGTTTCTTTGTGCTTGGTGTTCCATTGAAAGCTTGATGTCTTTCCCAAGAGACCAATCAATAGTGCAAACACATGAGCATAATAGTGGATATACCAGGTAAAAACTTACCAATCTATTAAAAGTTTGCACTTTCATTATATCCTTAGGAGTAGGTCAATTGGTAATGGCTTTGATTTTCTCCTCTTCTATCTTGATCTCCTCCAATGAGACATTATGACCCAAGAAGGTAATTTATTTATGCCAAAAGGTATACTTTGACTTCTTGCAGTAAAACTTGCATTGGCATAATCATCTTAGGACTTCTTGTATATGATTCTCATATTCTGCTTCAATCTTATTGAAGATTAGAATTTCATCTAAGATCACTATCATATATCAATCCAATAGCCCATCCAAAACCCAATGCATTTGATTCATGAAAATTATTAGAGCACTAGTAAGCCTAAAAGGAAAAACCCTCCACTCAAAATGCACATAATTGGTGTAAAAGGTAGTCTTTTGCATATCTTCCCTATCAATAGAAATTTGCCAATAGCCACTTTGAAGATCCAACTTGGAGAATATTGTGCTCCACTAAATTGATCCAACAAGTCATCAACTTGGAGCAAGGGATACGCATTCTTTATAGTTTATTTATTAAGTCCATTATAGTCAATATAGAATCAAAATCTTCCATCTTTCTTTGGTACAAGAGTAGTAGTGCTCCCCAAGGAGACATACTATGTTGTATGACATTCTTCTCTAATAACTTGATCAATGTTATTTAAAGCTCTTCTAATTGCTTTAATGAGGGTATATAGATTGGTCTACTCATAGAGTATTTCTTGGCAATAACTTTATCTTGAAGGGCATATCTCAATCAGAATGAAACCTTTTTGAAAGATCATCTTGATACACATCTAAAAACTCTTGCACTGCATCTCAACCATTGATTTTTGAGGTTGTTTAGCCTCATTAGATTCTCATTGCACAATTGACTTGATCCACATTGCAAAAGTGGTACTAACTTTCTCCAAAGCTTACTCTATAGTGTTTTTATTGAAAAGTTTCCAATATTGAGATTAACTATTCTTAGATGTCTTACTTAGAAATGCCAAATAACCTAATTGGTAATCTTTTCCTTGGTGTAGTATTTGAATTTTTCATTAGGTCTATCAAATTGAACCTTATGATGTTCAAGCCAAGGCAGACCTAGAATGATATTATAGTGTATGAGAGCTACTACAAATCTCATACACTTTAAATACTCTTTCTCAATCTTAAATGTAATAGGATATGAGATATGGAATGCATAATCTTTTCTTCCATCTACCATCATAAATCTACTACCAAATATGGACTTGATAAGATTACATTATTATTTTGGTAATTATATAGATATGCAATTCTTAGAACTCTCACAATCAACCAAAATCATATAATAACAACAAGGTATCATATTTTGCAAGCATGTCAAACGTTTATAGGTCAAACCTTCAATCTTTTTGGAAAAAATCAAGTTTCTAATAAGTGGCTTGATATCTCCTACTAGGATTTTTGTTTTATTGATCCTCATGTTCCACCAATTCCATTTGGCAATGAGTCAAGGTCATCCATTTCTAGTTGGAAATTTGGCAACATGATGTCCTATTTGGCAACAATAGAAGCAATTGCTATTTTTCCATACTCTTTCTTTATCTATAGTGCCAAGTGTGGTCTTCATTGGATGGCATCAATCTTTATTAGTGTTGGCTCCTCCACTTGTGTGTGGTGTGTTATAGGTTTTGTGGAATTCTAGGTTGAAACCAAGTTGTAGTAACCAAGGAATCAAAGTGCTTAGCAAATTTCATGGCTTCTTCCATGTGTTTGGATTCCCATATGGTCAATTCCAATGTAGTATATGATTTCAAGCATTTCAAAAATCAATTCAAATCTTTTCCTTCTAGTATCTCTAGAATTTACATTATGGTGTTTTGGAACTATGTGATGTAGCTCCTCATAGAATGAATTTATTTCAATTTTACCATCTATCTTGTGTGGCTCGTGCAACATTTAATACTTGGAATCTCCAATTATTATACTCAATATCCAATTCTTTCCTTGTTAAAATTGGCATAAAATTAATCTTGAGTTTTCTCTACCCAAAATCACCATTATAATTTTTCCACTTTATCTAATTGGCTTGAAGCCAAAAGAATATATCTCTATACATCTTGAAAATTTGTAGTTTCAAAATAACACAAATTGAAAATGTGTAGCTTCAAAATAAACATAAATTTTCCACTACAATAGAGAAATTCTTGCCTTAAAATACCTTTGGCTTTGGAAATCAAATTTTCTCCTCTTTCTTGAAATAATACTCTCTCTTTATGTGCTCTTGTCATTGATAATCTTTCTCTTCCAACAATCAAGTAAGGTGCTCAATTTGTTGTTGCATAGCAATGATAACTTTAGGTATTGATGTCATAACTATTACTCTATCAAATTACATACTTGCCATTATCTAAGTTAATGTGTAGATGCAACATGTGCACTACTCCAAGTAAGTTACAATCAGAAGTATCAATAGTTCATCAAACACGGTGATTGTATTCAAAAAATCCTCCACAAAGTGTTAGATGATACTTTGGTAGTACATGGACATCAAAATCCCAATGGTTTGGGAGAAATGGGTTTGGTGATCTATACATTCTATCCATCCCATTCTTGCTTTGATACCAATATAAAATACCAAGGAGAGAAATAGGAGAATGGAAGACCAAAGTGGAAGGTCACATTGAGACTCTCGAGTAAAGGAAACTTCATATGTGTAGCTTGAGCTTGGCTTGGGTATTTATAAGTAACTTGGGTATAAGATTCCCTTGGAGCTTCCAAGGAAGGTTCATTCTAGGAGCCACTTTACTTAGAGTGCAAGTTAAGCTAGCCGTTTACTTGGTGTACAAGCGAAGGTAGCCATCAACTTGGCATACAAGTTACTCTACCCTTGGAAGGTTCTTGGGTGCTTCTATAATATTCTACTCACAAACTCTCTTGATGCTTCTAGCACATTCTTTAGGTTAGCTGTACTTCATTTTGCTATATTTGCATAGACTACTAACTCATTAGCTCTACTAACTTGTCTACTAACTCCACATTATTATATTAGATGGATAGACCTAAGGATGTTAATGGACTATAAAGTCTAATTATGAAATCTCTATACACATTAATATATCCATCCATCTCACCAAAACATCCCATGAGTCATCATGCCCTTGTGTGTACTTCCTCTAGTAGAAAACCATAGTCCCACATGAATTGAAACAACTACTTACCTTATGTCATGGGCCATTGTACCATATGATAACCTTAAAATATGTCACATAATATTCCATAAAGTCTTTGACTATGGACTGAAGGATATTTTATAAATTCATACTTGCTCTATAATAGCTCCATCCATACTCCATTGCCATCCCATAATAATATTCCATAAAGTCTTTGACTATGGACTGAAGGATATTTTATAAATTCATACTTGCTCTATAATAGCTCCATCCATACTCCATTGCAAGGAAAGAGGTCATCTATTGCACCTTATATCCCCTATAAGAATAACATCCAAATTTATAATCTTACTTCTCCTATCTCCAACATAAAGGATGTGAGGAATGAACTCTCTAGATAAAGGTCATCCTCTCTCTCTCAAATCCCTAAGCTTAGAAACCTCACCTCTCAAAGTCATCTTCCTCTCTTAATGCCACCTAAACAACTCAAGAGTGAATCTAAAGTATAAGGGTAGCTCAAGATCATCTAAAACTCATGGTCTTTCCAAGGAACAACATCTATCCTCACATAAGGCTCCTCTTTAGGCCTTCCTATCAAAGTCATCCTTGTTTGAGTTGCTTGGGTATGAGTATCTTGACCAGCATCATGTCTTGAATATGTAGCCTTGGTGTGAGCTGTCTATGTTGCATGGGTAAGAGTCTTTGGAACTCCAATGTATCTTTTTTTATGGCCCAAGTAGTCTTCTCAAGAGAGCGCCTTTCTATCCCACTAGTTTGAAACCCATGAGCAACCTTCTCTATAGAGTCTATCTGAGTTCCCATATGCACAACCAACTCTATAGGGTATCTCCTAGCCTCATCATCAAGGAAGGTCCTCATATCCTCATAAGCTCCTTCTAGCTCTATCTTCACCTCATCTAGAGTTCCTTGGATCTAAGCTAACTCAGACCGGGTCCTCCTAAAGTGTCCAAGGTAACTCTAAACTCTCAACTGTAAAATATCACTTGAACTTGATAACACTTTTCCATCAATTATGTGTGTTCTTGTAATACCATTAGCTGGACAGATTATATAGAGGTGCATATTGGCTTGGTAATATCTTTAAGGATGTTATATATGATGGTCTAAGTAGATTAGATAGAGATATCACCAAAAGAGTTCTTCTACTAATAGAGCAAAGATCAAAAACACCTTGAAAACTTTAGAGTCAATTTTAGAGGCCTAAATAAAAGAAGTGTTTCTTTCTCATTGAGAGCTTTTCAATGGTATCTCACCTATGTTGTTTTGAGCTTCCGACAAGAAGATTCTCCAAATATTTCCTTTGGTCAAACTTGTTTGACCAACCAAATGGGACAATGATCAATATGTCACCAATCCATACATCTAACTAAAGATGGAGCTCACTGATGTGTCACCAATACATGTTTTTGATCCAAGGGTGTAGCTCCCTTTGATTGGATCTTCTTTGTTATATAATAAAGACAATGTGCTCCTTTGGGGCATCAGAGTATTGAAGAATGAAACCTTGTGTTTCTTTGGTGTTTGTTTTCTTGTGTTTCTCTTGTCCTTGGAAAATTACAATGCCACAAGCTTATTTAATTGTGCCAATCTCTCAACTCTAGTACTCTTCTCAATCTTGAAACTCATCTTCTTTTTATCACTAACGCTTGCATGTTGTGGTTTGCATAGCCCATGAAAAAGTAAATTAGTATGGCTTATCTTTATATTAGTGGAGTAGATTGTATGATGGATCCCACAGTTGAGATGTTGCCATATGAGCAATACCTGTACATGTATGCAATTGATCACGTGGGTTACGATCTTAGCCTTTTCAAGGCTCCGATGTATATAAGTGGTGGAGAGTTGAGACAGCAAGGGGGAGGGGGTGTTTTAGTGGGAGCAGTCTCAAGTGGGAGTAGTATGTTGAGAGTGAGAGTTGTAGTAGAGCATGAAGACCAAGCATTGGAGAGAGTAATTGATTTAGAGATGTCCCATGCTCCCAATTTGCGACTCCCAAATCCTTTTCTCATTAGGCTTCAAATTCTACACTATGTCGGCTTACAAGATTGGATGGTGATATATTTTGGGGCAGCATTCATGGAATTAGTGATGGGAAACCTGGATCATGTTGTCCTTCTAGTGCTTGCTTATGAGCAAGTATTAGATCTACCAATTTATGTGCTCTTATAGATGGAGAACAACTCAATTTCTCTCATGAGCTTCAAGGTGGATTTGTGGGGTCCATTTGTCAAAAAGTGAGAGAATAAATGATAAACATATAAGAGATTGGGTCCCAAGAGGAAAACTCAAGAGATTTTGGACCATCAAAGGAGTTCAAGGAAGGCATTTGAGTAGAAAAGACTATGGTTGGAGAGAAGAGCTAACATGCTACAATCTGAAGCCATATATCAGATGATTTGAGCAAATTCTATGAGGGATATGATCAATTAAATCAAAGAGGGTAGAATTTATACCCATGAGCACAAAATAGGCCATTTGGAGAGATTCAAGAGACATTTTCATGATTTGTTAGTGGTGTTAAAGAGTAAAAGAAGTGTTTATAGTACTAAGTACAATAATTTCGGTTTTAGGTTAATCTCAAATCAGATCTGGTTGATTGAAGTTGGTGTTTGTGGGATGTAAGGTGTTGGAAAAGAGCTAATGATTAGGTTTGGAATTTTGGTCACTCCTCAAGTTGTGGTGTGAGTCACCTTATGAAAATTTCTAGTGTTGTTGATGTTAGGTTTTGAACCTTTGTGCAAATTTTTTATGTAAATTCATCAAAAAAATAATTCAGGGTCTTGGATCAAGTATACCTGGGTCTATAGAGCTCACAAGTTAGCCTAGCTCAAGAATTGATCTATATCTAAGGATTAGGGTTGTATTAAACCATCAAATTCTCCAAAGGATTAGGGTTGTATTAAACCATCAAATTCTCCAAAGGATTAGTCTAGGGCAAAATCAGCTACTATAGAAAATTTGGTTTGCTGTGGGTCCATGAAGAGTGAGAGTTGATGAAACAAGTTCTACTAAAATAATATCATAAGGTCGGTAGAGCAATTCTATCTTCAATCATGAATGACTAGCAATTCTCCTATTCTTGTGATTGTGGTTGAGGATTTTAGATTGCTGGAGTGCTTTTGAGGATCAAGTGTACCTATGATTCAAAAATCTAGGGAAAGGTTTCCAAGAACCAGGAGCAAATCCTAAATTAGGGATTTCAAAATTAGGATTAAAATTACAAAAAATTGGCCAAGTTTGGGAGCTTGTCAGTGGAAATTTCATAATCAAATTATGGATTATATCCTATCATTAGAAATATTATCTCACATGATTTCCATTGAATCCTAGAACACTTGAATCCAAGTCATACACAAAATATTATGTCCATATGATTTTCATAGACTTTTTCCCCATCAAAAAGACATAGAAGTTCCCCACTTGGATTAATAGTGGTTGAAATTTAAAGAAAAAATCAGAGAAAGCTTGGAGTATATATTGAAATTAGCTTGATGATAGAGCAAGAAGGCTCTGAATTTTTTTTTCTGACAAAAAATATAGAAAGTTATTGTCAAATTCTTGTGATTAAGAAGTGACAATAACTTTCTATGTGATTGGATCCTCTTTGTGCTTGCATGCCTATTTTTCCACCCAGTTGGCTTGGATTGATGTGCGGGCATTGGACTTAGGTTCCTTCCTTTGGGGTGTGCTATGTTTTTCTCCTTGGTAATGTTGGAAGTGTTGACCAATAGACGAGGAGTGTGTGTTGTGATGGCAGGTTAGGTTAACTATTACTTCCCTACTTGGTAGAAGGAATTTTAGAAACAAGAGTGGAGGGTTCTATTGGTTGGGTACCATAAGCACTCAAATCAGTAGTGACAAGTTTATGCACAACCTTTGTTCCATAAGCTCCACAGCTAGGCACCTTGTGTGTTCCTAGAGAGAGAAAGGCAAAGTACAACAACATATCTAATTAAGCCAATCACTCTAATCTAGTACTCTCCTCAATCTTGAAACTCATATCCTTCTCTGTCACTAGTCTATCTAACTCTACCAGTCTATGTACTCTAGTACTATACTCACTCTTAAAATGCTTCTCCTTCTCTACAGCTAGCCTATATAACTCTACCAACCTCTCAGTTCTAATACACTCCTAACCCTCCCTTGATCTCACTCCCAAAGAGTGTAGTGGTTCCTCTCTATCCCCTATACTCAGACCATGATGTGCTCCTCTACCATGATAATGCTCCTTGTCACATCCTAACTTTATCATAAGGAAGTATCTCCATATCACTCTCTACTCCCATGTCATCATGTAAAGGGTAAATAGTCCTCTCCACTCTCACGTCATCATATAATGGATCCGTATCACTCTCTTCTTCCACAAGATGCATAGTGTTCTCTAGAGAGTCAACAAGGAAAATCACTACTCCACCATCAAAGCCAAGGTCAACCCAAGGAAGGTGACCTATGCCCAAACCCTTTACAATAATAAACCAAAAAAATACTAAGGCAATAAAGCAATAATCATCAAAAAATCATATTTTATCATGGTAAAGAGAAGATCTCATATGCCAAGAAAACACAAGGTTTTAAAAGGATAATATTTAATTACACTCTTGCTCACCATCTTCTATATGCTACTCATCTTGGTCTTCTACATCTACCTCCTCTTCCTCATAGATGTAGACCTCCTCCTCTTCTCCATTGCTCGTGTATGAGATCTCATCCTCAATCAACCCTCTCTCCATAAGCCTCATTACTAATGTTCACCATAAAAGTGAGCCGCCTCCTATGAACTCTGCCCAAATGAGTATGCTTGTCCCAACTACTTGCAAACTATATACACAATGGGATCTAAAAATTACAATGATAACTCTCAAAAACACAATTATAATTGAAACTCAAGGAAATAAGAAGCTAAAAAAAGGGAGTAAAAGTAAAGCTAACATCTAAGCAAATATGAGAAGTACAAGCTAAAGCTAACCTTTGAGCAAAGATGAGAAGTACAAGCAAAGGAGAGGAGCAAAGTAAGTAGGAGAGAGACAACAATAAGATGTAAAGTATTTGAGACAACAACAAGAATTTAGGACAAAAATATAAGTTGAGGATGAGTGACATATTTTGGAGTGTATTAGTTAGGAGTTTGCTTGTAAAAAATTCAAATGTGAAATCAAGATTTCATTTGGGGAGATTGCAACAATTCAAGAGTTATGTGATGAAATTGAGTTTTGGAACTAAAATTTACGTACATGTAGACAAGGGTATTGGAGGCCAAAAAACATTTGATATCATTGAGTCAAGATGTGTTTCTTGAATCTCTTGCAATGCTTGCTTGATTTTGAGCTTATCAAGCCAACCCCACCTTATATAAGTCATATAATTTCTAAGGATACTACATCTAATCATCCAATGTACTTCTTGGGTTTCCTCCATATTCCCTTCTCCCACCATTCTTTCACATCATGATATCACCATGTGAATTTCCTCACTAGGTTCTTCTTCATGCTCGTTTTCACATGACTACATTGTGACTAAGACCCCTACTAACCTTTGAATGACTGAATAATGACTTTACTTCAGTTTCACCTTCTCAAACTTTGGTCATAAACTTCCTCTATCTCTCTCACTTTCACTCCCTCAATAAGTGCCTTAAATTTTGGGAATGCTTCTTTCTTTATCTATGACTCTTTCTTCCTTCTATCTTCACTTTTTTCTATCACTCTCCCTCACTTTCTCTCAATAAGGCCTTGTGTTATTCTCGTTCTCTATTCTTTCTTGAAATTTTGAAAATATCCACTCTTCCCTTCCTTCCTCTTTCCACTCCCCATTTGAAAATAATATTTGAAAATGCTACCATCTTGATCCCAAAATGCTCCCAAATTCCCAATTCAAAATGGCTCCTTCTCTCACTCAAAATCTTTCTTTCTTTCAAACATGTTTACTCTCTCCTTCCTTCCTATTTCCCTTCCCAATTTGAAAATGCTCAAAATGCTCCCAAAGTCCCTATTTATAAATTCCCATTATCACATGCTTCTAAAATAAAATATGCTCATGTTTCTCACTTTCTTTTTCCTTTTCATGACTTCTCAACTATTCCTTGGATGGACAAATTCACTCACAATTTTATACCCACTCTCTCAATTCACAAAAAAAATTCTGAATGATATAAATTTTCCTTTCCAAACATTCAAGAATCAATTCTAACTCCAATAAAAATTGCAAACACCTCTCACATCCTTTATTCCTCATCCTTGATTGTGTTTCTTGCTTGCCATGACACCTTTTCATAAATGACTTGATTCACGCAATAAGTTTTTCCCATTTCAGTAAAGACTCTTCTACTCTCTCACATTCATACTCTAGAACTCTTCTCCTTTCTCACTAAAACTTGTGAACTCAAGAGCTCATTCTCCTTTGTCACACATTTCATAGATATAGTGGCCATCACATGCATATACCATGCATGCCAAATTTCTCTTCAAATACTATCTAAATCTTACAATGTCAAATTCCTCATAGCCCACCATTAAAAAATAGAAAATACACTTGTGCATAAATAAAAACAAGTAAAAATACATGAAGACCATTGTCTAGTATTCAAGATCCCATTAGGTTTTGATTAAATGCAAGACATGTTTGCATTACTAAAGATTGTATTTCTTCTTAGTTCTCTCTAGTTGGTTGCTTGGATAAGTCAACAAATTTTGAATCAAACTCCTTGCCAAAATCACCATCTTGCTCTACCCATACATCAAACTTGTTAATAAGGAAATTATGTAATATTATGCAAACACTAATCTATTTTAACAAGAACTTATTTCTAGATGTATCATTCTACTAGACTCTTATTTCTTTAAGTAATGCCATTGGCTTTGAGTGCTCCTCTGTAGTGTTCATTGATTACCCGAGTACAAACTAGACATTTATTGACTACTTTAACTTGAGAGCAAACTTGTTAGAAGGAGGGTGCAAGATAACTCATGGGATATAACTTTGAATCTCCTAGTAAATATTGATTGTGGTCCAATGGATTTTATTTTCCTTGTTTGTTCAATTCAGACTACATTGGAGATCTTTTTAAACAAGTCATGTCATGAAATGATCTAGGAATCCCTACATTTCAACAAAACAATGAGAAATGAGTGCATAATGTAAAACTTGGATGGGAAACTAAAACACTATTGGCAAACCAAATAAATTTTCAACCAACCATGAAAGGCTTATCTCCCACAAAGTGTATTATCCATCTTCTATCATCACATACAACTTGTTCATTTATTGTATAAACTCTCTTCTTGCAAAAGTAAATTTCACTATCTGTAGTTGGTCATTGAGCCAAGGGAAAAAGAGTGTAGTCCACTAATCCCACACACCCCAAAAAACCTTTTGGTGCAAATATAGAGAAATCCATCCTCTTTCCTTGTTATCAAGTCACTTGACCTCTTTCTTGAGGATTGATAAAATGCAATCATAACTTGATTGATGAATCTCATAGTTGATTCTACACTTGTACTTCATATATTCAACCCTCTAGTTATGGGTATGGGCATCCATAACCAGAGGGTTAGGCACCATTTCCATGGTACCTAAACCTATCTAGAGCAATAGCTACTTGCATCCAAACAATAGTTTGATGTCTATTTGAAGAACTTTTAAAAATATTGTGATCTTTAATGTCATCTAAAGATCATACATCCATTTGAGTGAGTTGCCTAAACTCAAAAACATCTACCCAAGGACAAAGACAAAGTCTATGTTTTGTGCATATTGCACTTTACTTTGCAAATATTTAGAATTGTCAACAAAGTTAAACCACCCATGTAATAGTTCTAATAGGTTATTTTCAATTTCATAGTCTTCACTTGAATCATCCAATGGCTCAACAAAATGGAATGCAAGCTCACTCTTAGCCTTTGCCTTACTTCTTATAATCTATTGAATACACTTTGTAATTTTGGACCAGAGTTGCATGTGTGTGTTAGTGTGTTGCATTTTGCAAAAACAAAGAAAATCACTACCTTTCAATGTCATAAAGTGGACCGCTTACTCATTGTGAAACTAATTTGATCAGTTTCCCATATGATTTCTTAAACTTCTATAGTACATTTTGGAGTGATACCTTTGAGCCAGAAATTACCTTTGGCCTAGAAGGGTTATTCTTGAAGGAGTTCTTTTACTGAAACTTTGGGGCTAATATGTTTTTGGTTACAAGTCTAAATGAGGTACGCTTGGTTGTGTTGGAAGCATTATCTCAAGGGCTTTCCATAGAGACCAAAATCATAGCATTTGGAGCTTTGTAGTGGACGTTATAGATACCTAAAGACACCATCAAGTTGGCAACTTCACCATGACCATTTGAGTGGAGCACACTAATAGACTAGAGCAAACCATCATATTGGAGTAGAGCAGATATTTTGGGGCTAATATCTCCATGGTTACTTGTTCAAATGCGGTGTACTTCATTTCATTGGAAGAGTCTTCTCAAGTGATTCCATAGAGACAAAAATAGTAGCAATTGGAGTTTTGTAGCAAAAATTATAGTCACTTGAAGACACCATCGGGTTGGGAACTTCACCATGATACCATGACCATCAGAGTTGGACTATCAAAGAGTGATCATCAGACTGGAGTACACATTCAAAATGGAACAAAAAAGTTGTGAGAGCTGATATCTCTTTGGATATTAGTCAAAATAGAGTTTGTGTAGTCTCATTGGAAGCATCTTCTCAAGGGTTCTCCATGAAGACCAAATGCATGGCATTTGGAGCTTTGTAGTGTAACTTAAAACCATTTGAAGACACATGTATTTTGGGGTGACACTTGTGACTTGGCACCTTTGACGTGACACAAAACAATAGTTGGACTTTTTGCATGTTGTGTTGTTGTAAAGTAGTTGCATGT
The DNA here is from genome assembly GCA_948567375.1 of Lunularia cruciata. Lineage (NCBI taxonomy): Eukaryota > Viridiplantae > Streptophyta > Marchantiopsida > Lunulariales > Lunulariaceae > Lunularia > Lunularia cruciata. Next base: position 22,766,937 of record OX419756.1, read on the forward strand.
ACACTTGTGGAGGTTTGGGAGAGTTTTTATCTTGGGCTTGGAGTTCTTGGGAGGAGTGGATTATTGCTTGAGAGGATTTTGAGAAGATTATTCTAATAGACCAATGGAGGGGAGCATTAGGGAGTTAGCGAGGAAAAGAGTATTCAAGAGTTTTGGACTGATTGATTAATAGGGAGCGAAGTGAAGGAGAAGGGTTTGATGGTTCAAGATTTCTTAATTGATTGAGTGAGGATTGATTGAAAAAAGGATTGGTTGAAAAAAGAATTTCAGTGAAGAGTGTTTTAGGGGCAAGAAGTTCTAAATCAATTGAATAGGATGATTGGAAAGAGTGGGTTATTGATAGGAAGTGTTCTTGATCAGCATGTCAGAGGAGAAAAGGAGAATTTTGAGGAGTTCTATTTGATCGACATGGCACAAAGGAAGGTTTTGAGGAATAGATTCTAGCTAATTTCTTTTGAGTGGGATTGACAAGAGGAAAGAGGAAGGCTTGTTAATAGTTATTGATAGTTAAGAAAACTCTTAGCTTAGCTCACAGTTTCGTAAACAGACCTTTTCACCCCTTCAAATTGCTCTGCAATTACTGCCCAAATGTTTCCAAGTCGAAGCTGGATAAAGGCACAAGTCTCAAGAGATCGCCAATATTTGTAAAACTTTTGTGGAAAGTGCCATGTACAGAATTGTACAGATATCTAACAACCTACTTCCGATTTCTACCTGGCGTAATTGCTTTGACTGTATACTCCTGCTTAAGGAGTGATCCATAATTACAAGGGCTCCCCACATAAGGTGGAGAGATATGTGGCCTACTCTGGGTTGCCTACATCAAGTGACCTCCAAACGAAGAAACAGGTCACAGCTAGAACCCCTACTGTACGACTGAATTTAAGGCTACAGGAACCCCCCAGCCTTAATTTGATAGGCTCCGGCGTGACGCTTTCTACCATTCTATGAGCCTCTCAAGATCAAGTAAAATACAAATAACTTTACAAGCTACATAGCTAATATGTCCCGTATCGCTTGGTCAATATACTTGGTGTCAAGGGTATTGAGACCAGCCCCAGCAAAATGACCCCACACTCCAGGAATCATTCGGAGTTCTGCACTTTGCATGAACTTGATCTCATATGCCTCATCTTGTAGGGGAAAATATAGATCTCTCTCTGCAGACAGGATTATCGTCTTGGCCTTGATTGAAGCCAGCGCCTTCTCAAGATTTCCATCAAATCCTGGGGTAAGGCCAACATTGCTATTTGCCCATGTCCACAACATAGTGAGAAGGTTGTTGGGATCTCTCCTATCCAGAAAAAACCCTTCCCAGTAGCCAATGAGAAAGTCTTCAAGACTGGTGTAGCCCATGTCTCTCCACAACTGAAAGTCATTGTTAAAAAAAAGTTATTAACTGCAATTACAGTGAAGCCACAACAATTCCGCAACAATCCCGCAGCAAAATTAAGGTGGTGACAGATATGCAACGCTCACCTCATTCCAATAGAATGCCTGTGAAAGGGCCCAGCCCGCATAAACTCGGGCAGCAGCTCTTAGTCCTTTGGCTGGAGTTTCTTTGTACCAACCATCCTGAAAACCAATGTCGGCAGTTAACGCTGCTTTGACTCCTTCAAGCATGACCTGCGCCAACTCAAACATTCAGAACTCCTCGGTAACAGGGACGAAGTGAGTCCATGATGCAAGCTTACAAGGCCCAAAGGAGTTTCAGCTATATCAGATGTGAACTTAAAACATCCTAATTTTAATAACGCTGCACATGATGCTAGACGACCACAAACAGAGTGAAGTGACTTACAACAGTGTGAGGACTAGTTCGCGCGGCACCACAGAACGGAAGAATGCGCTCCATCATGTCCGGATAGCTCACTGCCCATTGGAAGGCTTGTCCAGCACCCAAAGCCCATCCTAAAACCATCTTCAACTTCCTAACTCCGAACTTCTCCACCACCAGCTTGTATTGTGCTCTGACATTGTCTTCGATAGAAATCTGGAACGTCATATAATGGGCCGAGATTAATTATCGATGAACCGACACTCTGGTTGTTGCAGAGACCAATACTTTTAGGCTAGTAATGAAGACAAAATTACTAAACAAACACGGCAACCATGAAACAAAGGGCAGCATAGGACAATGGCGACCTAGAGCAGAGGGAAACTTGACAACTCCGACTTGGGCAAAGATCCAGTATGGGCCCAAATATTAAGGCATCTAGAGATAAAGAAGTATCAACTTCTTATCATTTCATAACCACTGTGATGCAAAATTTGAAAGGTGATAGACAGTTGCAAAGGTCGATAGACAAGACTTTGATGAGAAGACTCAGGAATTCTGAAGTTTAAATCGGTCATTATGAGAGTCTGGTGTAAATGTACCATCGTCTCTCCACTCCCTCAGCTTCGCTCAGAGGGCTTACCTTAGGAAACCGCGCTTGATCGTAAGGAGGCGCGCAGTTGCTGGGTGATGTTGATAATCCGTTTCCAAGCATATTTGGAACAATAATAAAGTATTTTGATGGATCCAGAGCCATAGTTGGTCCAATCAGCCAGTCGTTCTCCCAGTGTCTACCAGAGTACCATGTCGGATAGACTATGGCGTTACTGCGATCCTCATTAAGTGTGCCCCACGTCTTATACGCAAGCTTAGCTCCCCTGAGTGTTGCACCCTCACTGAGAGAAAAGTTTCCAAGGTCGAATAGTTCATATGACTCCCTTTCAGCTGTCAAGTAATGGAAATATTCTCAAAAGTTAAATCTCAAAGCTTTGGAGTGAACCAAACTTTCACGAATAAATACATATGACCATCTTATTCTTGGTAACACAGTCTTTTTTAAGTATGCTGAGTGATCAGCAACCAGCATGTTGACTACCGTAACAGCTCTTGTTTTTGTCCGCAATACATCATCTAAGTACTTTGAAGGGCTAGGTTTTGGTAGATAAACGGCAGAATCACCAATGTCTTATTTCTACAGAATTATATCAATTCCCTTGCTAACCTGGGCACATTCGTTACTCATGCCAAGAAAACCTCCACTGATTACTTTACATGAATAGATTACTGCCATTGCACTGAAGGCAGGACTTAATGAGGATGAAGATCGAGTAAGCATATTTACGAGTAATAATACTAAGATCTTAACATGAGGGGACACATAGCTGAGAGTTAAGCACCTTGGGTCATAGTGCGCGGATCTAGCTTGATACCGACAACCGTCACATCGTAACGTACACTTCTGCTTAGTGCTCGACTGATGCCTCTTTCTATGGCCCGTTTCCTGTACGGACGTTTAACAGCAGGTGAGGGGAACCCCAGAAATTGAGACACTTTCGGTTTCGCTTCAGCCAGTGGCAAGTCACTGGTCCCTGCAGCCAGTTGACAAGTCACACTATCAGGACTTCTATACCATATAATGGAGACAGGTATCCACCACCAAGAAACACGATGGAAGATTTAGGCAACTGAATAATCCTGAGCCAAAAGGAGCGAAGAGGTCCACCCAGACAGCAGTTTAAAGGGAATAAGCCTGGTATCGGAACAATCGACGTACAACCGAGCGAATTAGGCTGGGATGCAAGGAACGACGTTGCACAACTCGTCATAGGAGGCGTGCGGAGGTACATCCCGCTACACTGGTAAAGCAACAGAATCCTCTACTCCTCAACTCAGGGTATCCGTCTCTAAATTTCGTGAATCCCGTTTTATGTAGCATTCTAACATTATTTTAACGAAGGTAGGACCCTTTAGCATCCGAATCTTTCATTTATACGCAGACTAAATTTTCTTCCAATCTCTTCCCACCAAAACATCCTGCAGTATTCAAAATCTGCGGATGATAAAGTGGGCGGCTACACTCTAGCTTCACGTCCAGCTTCGAGAGAGCATATATTGATCCTTCTAATACTTGCTAGACTTAATCGGACTCGGTTCACGGGACTGTGATCGAATCAGCTCTCTCATTTATGGCCAGACTAAACTTTCTTCCAATCTATTCCCACCGAAACATTCTGCAGTACTCAGAATCTGCAGATAGTAATAAGCATGGCTAAACTCTAGCATCGGAAACACCTTTAGAGCGCAAGTGTTCCCATTCTTCTAGCACTTACAACATTCAATTGAACCCCGGTTCATGGGACTTCGATGGTCAGATTCCATTTTGCCACCCACGCATCATGGTAATTTCATGAACTATAATTACAATAACCACAATGGAAACTAGGCCCGGGTGTGATAATCGTGAAAGTCGAAGTCGAACTTCAGAGGCAGCCCATTATTCCGATCCCGCGGCAGCCCACTGACAGGACCGTCACTGGGCTAAACTATGCGGTCAATCTAGCGGTAAGGTTAGCGGTGGTGGTAGGCTACAAGAGGTTAGAGACCGGTCCGGTAACGCTATACGTTGGGCACTTGTCAAGCGACGCGGCGGGAGCTGAATAACTACCGTTGTTAAAAACAAGCGGCAGCACCGTGACGGAGACGGGACCTGCGGTGCCGGTAACCCTAACCACAACGTCAACGAAGTCTTCTCGTCAACTTTCTCAAGCACTCCCGGGCTTTCCATGTTCTGCTCAGTGATGAAGCGCAAGAATCGTGAAGGGGTTGGAGTAGACAGTATTGTTTGAAAAGAGAGTTCTGAGGCGCCACCAAGCCAGGAATGGTGGCACAAGTTAAGCTCAGCGCAGGGGTGCAAGCGAGTCCAAAAAAGAGTTTAGCTTCGCCAATGGTTGCTTTTCTCTTTGAGTTAAAAGGGACCTAGACTGTAAAAACCGCGTTTGCATTGGACCGTAACCTCCTAGGAGAGCTCGAGCTTGGGCTGCAAACTGGATCAGTATAAAGCCTCTGGTTTAGAATTCGTTTAAAAATTGCAGATGTCGGAAATTTGTAAATAGGAAGGAAAGCAGGGTCAGTTCTTGTCAGGAAAGCAAGAGCATCAACCGCAAAACTTGTTTTGCCTTCTGCGAGTGTAATTACACGGAAAATGAGCGTGAGAATGCCTGGGTGAAGGTGGTCGTCATCTTCAGCAGAGGAGCCCTCCGCAGCAACCATCTTGTCGCCTCCTTGCTCTACCAGTTGCTCCATGCGGGTGTACCAAGGCCATCTGCTCTTGATTGAACCGGAAGACCTTTTCTTATCTTTTTCTACCTTGTATCGTCGCTTTAGCGTATCCATCTTGTACTTGCAATTCATGACACCCTTGGCAGTCTTTTGAGCCCCGCATCGCCTGTTCACTACTGAAGATACCTCTTCCCAATCTCTACCTTTCAGGTGACCACGATCAAGTTTTGTGTACTTCTCTTCGTAGGCATCGAGGAGACTAGCAATTGCCCCGTCGCTCCATTCTTCCCTGTCTTTAACCTTTCCACCTTCAGGGTCCAGCTTCGGTTTCTTGTGCTTCTGCTCGGTTAAAACATGAGTCTCCGGGCCTAGTCCTACATCATCGTCGCTGCCCATAGGATCCATTCCTAATCCTTGACTGTGCACATCATCCTCGCTCGCCATTCCATCTACACCTAAACCCTGACTGCAAGACTCGTTGGGAGTTGACGCCATCTCCACCTCTCCCCGCTCCCTCCCGTTGCCAACATCCATTCTGATTCTTTCAGGATTCTTAACGTACTCCGGATGTGCACATATTCCTCCATCATCCTCACTCGCCATAGCGTCCATCACAAGACCAGCTGCCCTATGCACCACATCATCCTCGCTCGCCATAGCTTCCATTTCTAAACCCCGACTGCAAGACTCATCCGGCGTAGACGCCATCATCTTCGTCCAAAAAATATTCGGTCTTTTCGCCACTTTCCTTCTTGGTTCCGTCCTTTCCTCGCACGTTGATCCGCGCGCTTCAGATTAATTTTCTCCAACACATGCGACTCTCCTTGTCCAATTCCACCTCGATTTCTCTTGATCGTCGCGCATAATTCCACAACCAACAATTCAGTGCTCCTTGTTCCAAACTCTCGTGCTTGCTTCTCAGCTCCCCGTCCCCGAGACGATCCAATCGACGGGAGCAGCCGGGACCAGAATGCGTCCACTGTGGTTAACCAAGGGTTAACGTGTCAGTGCTGACACTTCCCTTCTCTCCCGCCGCTCTCGCTCTTGTCGCTGGCAGAGCGACTGCACCGTAGCTTTCCAAAGTAAATAGTTTATCTGGTTTAGCTGACTTCCGAGCTTTCCACGTCCGATGACGTCCAGGGTTCACTAAATTATTGCACCTTTTGTTTCTCCCTTGTACGGCTTTGATGGGGTCTTCCCATCCTTCGTTTTTCCTACGCGGTCGCCTTTCTTTGTGTTTTTCTTATGTGTTGACGACGGATCGATTCACATGACTCACAGGACTGTCTAGATCTACGGTATTCTTCTTGCTTCTCCTTCGCGTATGGGACGTTCTCTTTCTCTTGTGCAGGGGGAGATCTTCATCCATCACGGGAGGGCCCTGGCCGAGGCTCATCATGTTTAGTGAAATGTTTCATCAGGAGTTTCCCTGCTGTTGAGTTTGTGTCCAATTTTCATGGTGACTGACACGCGATGATTAAAGGGTGCTAAAAGTTTTAAGCGATTTTGAATTTACCCATACAGTATTGCACCACGGGTGATTGGTAAGACAACTTTAGATTGGAAGGTTCTTGTATAGGGAATATTTGTACCTTTGGTACTCTCCCACATTTGAGGTTACCTCGAAACCAAGTACGAGTATGAGGATTTCCTACTGGAGAACCTTGAAGCCGCTTAAATGATATTGATAGCAACTAAATCAAAGAAACAGGATACACATGTGGATTGGATGTGCATACCAAATACGGTATGCACATCGTATTTTGACTCGCTTGTCTCACTGTGAGGTCAAAGTTTTGATCTTTGTTTGAAGTTTAAAGAATTAAATGGTTCTTGAATCGCCTTTCTACGATGCATGAATGAAATCAAACAAATATAATTAATAACTCACACTCTTGAAGAAATTTAGAAATTTGTCAATGAAATAAGAGAGGAAGGCGACCGCGTAGGAAAAACGAAGGATGGGAATCAAGCCGTACAAGGGAGCTGGTTTGGAAGTTGTATTGACAAAATGACAAATGTCTGTCGAATTAGCTAACTGTATCCTGCTTAGAAGTACCGGATCGTAGTTTGTTCCCATGAGAATTGGAGTCGGAAAGCAAACTCCATTTTGTAGCGTGAGAATTCATGTGGATGCGATTACTCTGCCTCGCTAGATATGATCTTCAAATTCAATTCTACGGAGGGTTGCTGTAGACCTCGGATAACTGGCGATCAGTAGAGGACAGCGAGGTTGTATCTTTCAGAAACAATTTGATTAGGTCTTGATGGGCCTAATTAAGGCAGCACCCGTTGAGGACATTCCGCGTTTTGGTCAGGACATGACGGTCTCTTTTCGGATATGACATGGTCGAAGTTGATTACAAAGCTGAAGAGGATCCTCTCATGTTCTTAACAGCTCACAATCTTTGACGTATGCGAGACATAACATTTACGAGCAACGTAGTGGAATGTTTAATCGCGGTTGCTTTGCCAATCTCCCACGGCTGTCAAAGCAAGAAAGAAAATTTCGCGTTGTACTGGCACACATGAGAACTTATTACTGGAAAGGTGGCGCGAAAAGCAGGGATGCTAACGATGAGGTTATAGTCCAAAGCACTATGAAATCTGTCGGCAGTCGTCTCAAAGATGCAGTGAAGAGCAGAAGATATGGGGACGATGCTAATGTAGACTCCCGCACAGGTCTTCTTGGAACTGCTTTGCGCGAGAAGGGCAATGCAGCTTTCAAGAAAGGGAGGTTGCAGCTGGCCGTGAACTTCTACACAGAATCAATTCTTCACGATGAAGCTTCAGCTTCGTTGCTGAGTTACAGAGCGACTGCCTACCTTAAGCTACAGAAATATGAAAAGGCAGTTGAGGATTGCACGAAAATCATTGACCTGCAACCAAAGTATTGGAAAGCTTACGCCTTACGAGCAGAAGCTTTTCGCCAGCAACGTAAATTTCAAGAAGCCATGGTTGATCTCTGTCATGCCAAGACGCTGTACCCTCGAAGAAGCAACATATTTGAAAAGCTGAGGGTCAAGTGCAGGAGAGAGGTTGATGCCGTACACCGATCGCTTCACTTCGCAAGATTGATCGCGGAAGCTCGCAAAATTCCACCTCGACCTTATTTCAAGGGCGACAAACGCTTTACATTGGGACAGCATATCCTTCGAATACAGGAATGCTTGATAGTAATTGCCAAAGTTCTTGATGTACCGGGCTATGCCGCCATAATCTGGAAAGAGGATGAATTGGATCGCTGGAAGAAGGTGAGGTTGACTACTCGATATCCCACAAAGAAAGACAAGAAAGAAGGAAGGGTGCTGGACTATGAATTCATGACCATCATTCGTCGCTTGGAGGAGCTTCAAAGTACATTGAAAGAAGCGGGAAGTGAAGGGCGCCAAGCGGTAGCACTCGCTCAAGGGTTCCCAGCTTTGCTCGGTGCCTATGATTACGATGACCGTCTAGTGCTGGAAATAGTTGCACAAGTGTGCAGGGATGAAGACGACGCAATTGTTAGGGCGTTTCTGCATGCGCAACCCTGTCCAATTCTTGTTCAAGGTATTCAAGACCAGAGACCTTTTATAAGGGGCACTTCTTTAGCCTTACTGGACCTCTCTGCAACTCTGAAGCCTCAGCAGATTCTTACCCTGCTGATCCAACTGGATCTGGTGAATGTCATCGTCAGATCCATGCATTCGATTGCGATTGTAGAGCATGAGAGTTCAGTTAGTCTTTTCTTCAAATTAGTTTTAGATCCACGCTTGTGGCGACACCTTTTAGCCCTTCCTTCTCCAACAATTTTGGATGATTTATGCCGGGGGCTTATCCGAGCCTGCAGGTCTGATAGACCTGCAATTCGCCTTTTCGGGGCGCAGTCCATCACTGTTTTGTTACAGTATGAGAACAGAAGGCGAGCCGACAAGTGGCCGCACTCTCTGGTCCGTGCACATAATCTGCTTGCACACGGTGACAGTGAGATGTCGATGCTTTCACAATTCGTTAGTGGTGGCGTCCTGGCTGCAGTGGCCGGGCTTGTGTCTCGGGAGAGTGATCAAGCCCCAGAGAAGTTTGACGACAATGCTCCGTCTGTTTGGGAAGCAGATGTGGAGCTCATATGCCAAGAAATAGCTGAAAGTGTCAACGACGTCTGCGACTTCCGCGAGAACACTCGCAGAGATTTCAATTTCCTCTCAGGATATGCTCAAGTCGCGATACTGAACGCTCTTCGCGCTGTGGATTACATGGCCGACGCGAGGGGTGCTATGGAGGTGATGGAGCAAGTGGCGGCGTGGGGATCGTTTGTGGCTCTGCTATCTACTTTTCCTCACTCCCTGGCTATTCTATCAGTACAAGCTCTCGCAAAGTTCTGCCGAAGAAGTAAGCGAGTCACGATTCATCTCGCAAGTCTGTGGCCAGCCAACTCATCCCTCTCTGTCATGGAACTAGCTCGATCTGCACAGGGCCAGGGAGATTGGGAAACTCACCAGGCAGCAATGCTGATCCTGGTAGAATTGGCAGTGTACAAGAGCTTTTTGACCACTGTGCAGGATCCCACGTCCTTCAGAATTCTGGTCGACCTTCTTCAAGTTGGGCACTCAGCCACAGCTTTCAGTGCAGGATGCAGTTGTTTGGCCGTAACCATATGCAGTAGCGACGAGTGCCTCGCGTTAGCGGAAACTCATTCATATTTTCTGGTTAATAAACTCTTGTGTATGTGGTGTGAGTTTAGGAAGGACGAACGAATCAAGTTTCAGGTAGAGGATCTGCTGTACGTACTTATGAAGAAGTCCAATGTATTGCAACAAGCAATACTGTGCGCTATCAAGACTGGAAGTTTCATAGGTGCTGGAAAGCCAGAAGCCCAGATACTCCTCACCAGTAAACCCTCTAAGATGTTGAGCCTAAAGGTTAAGAAAAGTGAAAGAACAGGTCTGGATTACCATGCATTCGCCAGGACGGGCATCAACTTCCAGAAATTGGTCCATTTCATGTCAGGTTTGGTTCAGTCAGGTAGGTACCCTTCCACCAAGTTTGCAGATCTATGTGCAGGAGCGGGATCATTGTCCATACAGTTGGCTAAGCAATTCAAAGAGGCCCATTGCTTTGCTGTAAACGTCAAGCGAACCTGGGTGGAGCATACCAAACGGCTGGCTAAGCACGAATCTTTGCACAATTTGACTTCAGTGTTAAGCAAAGGCCTGGATTTTCTGCCACAAGCCCTACCATCTAGAGTGGATGTTGCAATCTTGTGTTTGGGTCTCGACGGAATCGGTGACATGGGAAATCTCCTCCAGGCAGTTACTATGAAGCTTCAGCCTCATGGGAAGCTAGTCTTGATTGATAACAACGAGGACTTGGTGGGTAAAGCAAGACACTATGCCCACTTTGGAGGATTCAACGAATTGGAACGGCCACACCTATTTGAACAGTATTCGATTGTCGTTCTGGAAAAAGGAACCACATAAGATTTTATAAGTCACATTTGTGGAGTTCTAAACTTTAAAGTATACTCGTATCTGCAGTACAGGGTTTGAAGACAAACACAGACAACTTCTGTCGAAGTAATTCAAGCTCCTAGTTCCGTACATCAACACGTATGTGGAAGATTGCACTAAATCTGCTACCTGCGGCGCTTTCCTTCATATCCTTTGCCCTTAAACAACTCTTCTTTGATCCACCCAAGAGCTGGAATTTCCCGCAGGAGGCAAACCTTTATCACAACTGTCTCACCATTGCGTCAGTGCATATCAAAGTGATCTTTTCGTCAAATCTAGAGGTCTTATATGAGAAAGAGTTAAAGATAGGAGGCAAAAATCAGCTCTTAGTCCTCTGAAAGTCGATAAAATCAAATGAAAGAACAGGTTCGGAACTTCGCAAACTGCATTTGAGTTCTCAAGATTTACAATCTAAACAAGAGGGTTAACACGCTCGCACCCGATACCGAGAAAGTATGTGAACGAAAGAGGGCGTTATCATCTTATATTCATTGGAAAGAGTTCAGTAGTATACACGAACATGAAACATGAACATGAAAGATCCGGTTGTGCACACTAAGAAGAAAAAGGGCGACCGCGTAGAAAACTCGAAGGATGGAAAGACCCCATCAAGCCGTACAAGGGATGGGGCTAAAATGGTAAAATGGGGGAAGAAAAAGGGCGACCGCGTAGAAAACACGAAGGATGGAAAGACCCCATCAAGCCGTACAAGGGATGGGGCTAAAATGGTAAATGGGGGTAAAATGGTAAAATGGGGCTAAACCCCATTAGAGTCGATATGAGAAATTTGCCCTACCGCATCTACAGTCGATACGAGAAATCTACCTACCGCGCACCTACAGATATGAGATACAGATATGAGAAATCTGCCCTACCGCGCCTACAATCTACTGGAGCATCCGAGATCAAGATGAAACGAGCTCACTAAGAATATGAAACGAGCTCAATTTTCTGCAGTTGATGTCAACTCCAGATGATCTCATATTCAGTAGAGTCGCACCCATGCACGATACAAGCTGTCGAATCAGGGCAACTCTCTCATTTTAAACTCCAACTAAAACTTCGATTGCTCTTCTCCTGGCATTGAAAGATAAAATTCCTTACGTGCAGGTCTGTCGAGGACGGCTACATTTGGTAAAGATACTATCCTTTTGGTCTGCCCAGGTGACGCACAGGGTGTCCCTGACGAATTTCATCTGTCATATTACGATGACTCTCTAGACGCACAGTTCAAGTTTCGAACCCAACAAAGTTGACTTGAAGTTTCTATCCTGATTCAAGAGGCGTGCTTCCTCGTTTTCTTCTGGTAGGGGGAGCCGCGCGGACGCGAGCTCCCTGTCACAAATTACGACGTGCATTTTCCTCTTGAGGAAATGCTAGAACTCATCTGCTGCGAAGTGCAATGCAGAGACTCGTTCTAGGTTATAGGCCTCCGTGATAACCCATGAGCCCCGCCCAGGTAAGTATGCACACACGATCTGGGACGAAGTTCATGTACAAAGGTTGAGTTCACCTTAGCTCCTCGGCTTATGGTTCTCGCCCTCTATTGGCCCCATAAGAGTAGAATCCTGTTTATGTTACTATAGCTCTTCGTACCTTGGCCCGCTTGGCAGATTAAGGCAGGGGCTGAATGCGACAGACATTAAGCATGGTTAACAATTGCAGGTAAGGTCAAATTTAAGGATTACAGTTCAATCAAGACTGAATACCTCAGATCGTTAGATAGAGCGTCTTCAACAGCTGATTTCGTTTCCTATGAGCTGAAGTTTCGAGCATCTTGCGGTCCGCAAATGTTGAAAACTTTAGTTTGCTATTCTGAGAAGCCCTGATCACAGGAGATCATCAGTTGCAGACACCGTATTCTTCTTTGCTGAAACGACATCTCCAGTTGTTGAAAATGCTCTGCTCTAAGGTAGTCAGTAGTGACAACAAGACACATATTAGTTACCTTTGTGAGGTTAGTTCCGATTTGCTCCTACTACAAGACTATCCTACTGACACATATATTGTGTATATTCACAAGATATCTGTCCGTTGGAATTCAAGTTGAATCATTGACTTCTCATGAAACAGAATGTACAACTTGCAAGGCTTGTATCCTCGCCATGAAAATCGATGCATCTCCAAGCAGCTCTTTAATCTGTCATATTTTGACTTTAACGCAAGTTTTATATCAGTGGCTCAAATATGAAGATCCGCGAACTGACCATAATATCCATATCACCCTGCAGTTTTGAAATCTAAAGCATCCGGCTGTACCTGCTCGTCGAAGAAGACGAGAACTACGGTTTCGGTTTCGAGGAATAACCAAAGCCGATTCTCATCTTCAAAGAAATTTCCCTGCTCGAGGTTTATCTGACTTGATTACACTTGGAGACTTGTTTGACCTTCTACGCGTTCTGACCAAGAAATTTGTACCCGAATGTACCTCCATCTTATGTCTTAAACCTCCTTCCCTTATAGAAGTAGAGCGGAGAAAGATGGAACACAAAATGGACTGCGCATCGAGAGAGCATGGAGAACGTGAAGTACGATGTGCTCAAATCGTCATTCAGTCCATCTCTACTGTCTCATACGAATTCCGGTTCGGGAAAGAGAGAAGAAGTGCAATTCTGAGCAACCAAACTTTTGATTCGTCGTATTTTAATTATCATATGTCGACATCCAGTACGCTTACCTTCGTGTCTAGTAGAGGCGAACTGCCTTCTCATCCTTAATTTTCCAATCAGAATTTGTCCACTGCAATTCAGAAGCGCATTTAGAAGAGGATTCAATCAGGTTTCACGCCAAATTTACACTACTTGAAACAGCAATCACTTGAAACGCGAATGCGACCGAATCGCATCCGGTGAGCCTACCACTTGTAGAATTTTTCGACCATATATCAGGTAAGAGTCCTGTCTTATATCATATCACGTCCTAGCCCTTGTTCGCGTTAAGCCGACGTTTCAAAGTAAGCGTGGGGGGCAGGCGCGAGGTCATTACAGAGGTACTCGCCACTTTCTATCAGAGTTTTCAGAGTCTTTCAGAGAAAAACTGAGTTCTGCAACAAACAATACCAATTCTGTGCATTGATGATGCTTCCTGAAGATCACGAAAGTACACGTCACCAAACGAGTTTCTCACACTTCTCGAAGGCGCGTTTTGCACCGGTGAATGGTAATTTTCAGTGCTTCACTATTTCGTGTGAGAGAATCGATCATCCCTCAAATGCTAAGCTCTCATCTGCAGCGTATAGTAGCGGCATCCTGGTTACTACTTTTCGTTGGGGGCCGCGCGGACGCGAGCCCCCCCTGTCACAAATTATGACGTGCATTTTCTCCTTGGAGAAATGCTAGAACTTGCCCGATCCTTGGTGCAATGGACAGGCTAGCTCTAGGCCATCGGCCTTGATGTTCACCGATAGACCCCGCCCAGGTAAGTATGCACATGCGCCAGTTTCTGAGAAAGTTGTACAAGAGTGCCACAAATGATGTCTCCCCGGTGTATGGCTTTAAGTACCAGAGAGCAGGAGAGTATGGACACGTATAAAAGTGTATGTTATGGACGCTGCAGATGAATCCATGCTTGATGGGGGCTCTCATCCGTTTTATACACGTACCATTCTTTTTTCGCTCGGGTTATGTAACGGGGATTGATCAAGTAACATGACTTTCTTGATGTGTTCGTGCACTAGACCGAGGTATTTGCTCCAACATGACGGAAACATTATCTTTCTCAAGAAATTAAGGAACTGTTAGATAAATCGATCGTTTATCGCAATTATTAACTGTAATCGATGAAGATAATCGGATGTACTACTAAGTAGATTAAAAGAATTTCGACAAGGAACTCATTTTCAAACCAGGTAAAGTAATTAAAACGATTAAACACACTAAATCATAAAAAATCTGGGTTTTGTAATTTCTTATAACATCGTTTTTATAAAAATATCCAATTAATTGTTAAATTCTGAATAAAAGATAAAAGATTGTAAGATTTAGTTTGAGAACTCTATAACACCCTTGATGAATGTTGAAAAATGAAAGTTGAAAATTTATCTTCTATATGAAAAGACCTTAAACTCTTTTAATCAAAATAATGATGATTTTGCCATTAATTTTGTGAACAGAAGGCGATCACAATTAGTTGATGTTTCTTCGGGTGCTCCCGTTGTGTGTAGACCGTAAGACTTGCCTAGCCCGCCCGGATATCTTAGATGCGGTAGTGCAGATTTCTCATAAAGACTCAATTGGGGCTTACCCATGTTACCTTTTTTTTTTATCTCCTTTGTGCGCTTTGATGGGGTCTTCCCATCCTTTGGTTTTCCTACGCAGTCCCCTTTCATCTCTAGATTAGATCAGGATTGATGCACGAGGGAAGGTGAACATTCCTTTTCTTAGATTTCTCACATTGCATTCAGTAGATGTTCGGTCACATTGGTTGGAAGGCGGCCGCTTGTGATAACAAGAAGGAGGGGAAGACCCCATTAAGCATAGGGATAAAATGGGGCTAAGCCCCAATTTCGATCAGATCATTCGACCAGATGGTTGATGATAAACTCAATTACGAGAGAGTACTTCTGTTCACAAAATAAATGGCAAAATCATCCTTATTTGGTTGAAAGAATTTAAGGATTCTTTTTCATATAGAAGATAAATTTTCAACTTTCATTTTTCAACATTCATCAAGGGTGTTATGGAGTTCTCAAACTAAATCTTACAATCTTTTATCTTTCATTCAGAATTTAACAATTAATTGGATATTTTTATAAAAAAGATGTTATTAGAAATTACAAAACACAGATTTTTTATGATTTAGTTAGTTTAGTCGTTTTAATTACTTTACCTGGTTTTAAAATGAGTTCCTTGTCGACAACATTTTAATCTACTTAGTAGTACATCCGATTATCTTCATCAATACAGTTAATAATTGCGAGAAACGATCGGATCCTCTAACAGTTCCTTAATTTCTTGAATTGAAACTTCCTAGTATGATAAAAGTTTAGTGGTCATGCTTCGGTCTTCAAATGCAATCCTGGCTGAATTTGATGTCGGAATTCAACGAGATGAAATTTCTTTAAATTCCGAAATTGTGTGAAACTTTTCCAACCTGAGATGACATACCAATGACATGCGCTCGCATCAACCGAAGGTCTCATCCGCATTACCACTTAGCCTCGAAAACGTACGAATGATATTAACAGGAGTTCAAGACACTGGAAATATCCACTGAAATTTTTGCTTATTGAATGAAATTGCAACCGAAATTTGCCATTGAATTTCAAAGGAAATATGAACAGAGCAATTTTATGAAATTTTACCTACATCGTCTAAACCGAAATGTCGATCCAAATTCTCATAACTTGCTGGTTTTAGGTTCCACTAAATGAACAAGCACTTGTATCCATATTAATAAATACTAATGTTGGAGAAATAGTGAAAAAACTAAATATATTACATATTAATAATTTTTATGACTTTAAAGTAATTTATTTCACCTTGTGATTTAAATTAAATGTATAAATTGAATTAAAAAAATTTTATAGATAAAACTCTGATCAGACAATTTATTCAAAGAATGATATTGCTTCCAATGTCTTGGCCCTAGGACATATAGTCTTGTAATGGATGTAATACATAATTAACCTTGACACGCCACATGTAATCTTAAAAATTCATTTTATGAACAATTTAAAGGTAAGATTATTCATAGACCAATTGCAACATACGAAATATAGAAACTATGCAATAAAATAAACCATGAAATTATTTTACGGTAAATATGATATGGTTTAACTTAAACTTTCAGTTTTAGGTTCAGGCAATGCTGCCTTCCGAACCATACGTGACGATTTCTCGTCATACATCTCCCTCAGAAAACTTAAATTGCTGAGTTTATTGTGGACTTCTTTTAAAATAAATTTAGCTATTTTCGAGGTAACCCCCACAACTTTCTCTGATGCTATGGGTGGAATATTAAACTGATAATTCGTCGACGTTAGTTCGTGGATATTTTTGATAAACTATTATAGATAAACTATTATATGATAGACAGGTGGCAAAGTGTTCCAGGTGGCAAAGTGTTCCTAAACTATAATGTTCGCTTTCTCCTTATTTAAATAGATAGTTTACAAAAAATATGTGCGTGCTACAGACATGTCATTTTACTAAGGATCTTACTGTATTCCGAGATATTTGTGAAGCATTACACACCACCTTATTTTTTATATATAGCATTTATTACTTTAGACCAGAATAATTAACACATTATACATTTGTGCATACATATGTATGCAAAAATTAAATTGGTCTATTAAGTGCAAATCTAAACTCATAAAAAAGTAGAAGAGCGGCCAATCATTTACAAATTCTATATATATATATATATATATATATATATATATATATATATATATATATATATATATATATATATATATATATATATACAAGATGATGTGTTTATCCTCTATCAATATTTGGTTGGATGCATACAATTAAGTCCTAAATATGGAAATTATCTGATATCTTTTTTTTCTCTACATATTGTTCTTTAAGAATATTCTCATATTCTTTATCTTCTTTGCAAGATAAAAATCAAACCTCCATTACATTCCTTCATATACTTAAGAGATAAAAAAAACTTCAAATATACAGATAAATAAATGATTATTCATCTTTTGTAAGTATACTTGAACTCTCAAAATACCTCCTCCTATAGATATTCATGGAAATTAACTCTTTGGTGATTCAAAAGCAAATTATGAAATCGGCTTCCCTATAGACACCAGCTTACTCATCCATAAAATGATTCCTTCTCCTAGACTATGCTGATAATGTTGACTTTCTTTGTTATAAATCTACTCCAAAATTAGTATTTGGAAATCCTGCCAAAGATTCTATTAAATTTCCATTATACATAAAAACCAACAGCTTACTCACCCATCAAATGATTCCTTCTCCTAGACTATGCTGGTAATGTTGAATTTCTTTGTTATAAATCTACTCCAAAATTAGTATTTGGAAATCCTGCCAAAGATTGTATTAAATTTCCATTATACATAAAAACCAATTCTATTGTATAATTTAAATCTTGAAATATTCTCTCCAAACAACTAATTAGCTCTCCTAATTTTAGATTTGCATGGGCTTAGTAAACCTCTAGAACGAGCGAGATCATGTTGTTGAATATACTTGAGTTCCAACCAACGAATATACTATCTTCATTTCCATTTCTTTCTTTTCAAGATCTTTTGTACAAATTTTTACAACAATATAAACTATCCTTGAAGGAAGCAATCACAATATATAACAATTGCTTATAACAACCAAGAAAAAATCAAATTTAGCAACCTTTCTTGATATTTGCAAAAAATTTAATGCTTTTTTGCTATTCAAAATCCAAATAGTGTCAATTTTATCATTTAAAATAAAACATAAAATATTAATTATTTGTAAAATTGATTTTACCTTCCAAATTTGAATTGTTGTACCATGTATTTAGCAAAACAAAAAAATAGATAATTTCTAATTATATAATCATCAGCATTTCACTCTAGATTCAGTAAAGAATAAGGGAAATTTTACAATAAAATTATTTGAGTTTCATGGTCAAGAATTTGATCATTTTTTGCAAAACTTATGTCAATAGAAGTTGCAAAGGTTTGCAACTCATAGGTCATACATTATTATTCTTATGTAAGAAAATGAGGTTCAACCAAAACTTACTAAAATAGTCATATTCATAATAAAATGAAGATTTAGCATCATTAGAGCTGGCTTTGGTTTGAGCTCTCGAAGTCATTCATATCTACCTTACCTTAAATAGCATTTACACAAAACTTCTTCTAAACTTCCTTCTACAATATTTGTAATTTTTTGAGGATGGTAGAAATCCCAAGAGAAACATAAGAAAAGAAACACAAGGTTTCATTCCTCCATAATCCAATGCACCATCCTACAGGAGCACCTTGTCTCTATTATATAGCAAAGAGTATCCACTCAAAGGGAGCTCATACTTCGATCAAATACATGGATTGTTGATATGTTAGCAAGCTCTACCCTTAGATTGGTTGTATGAATTGGTGACATGTCTATCCTTGTCCTACTTGGTTTGTCAAACAAGTTTGACCGAATAGAATCTTTGGGGAATCTCCCCATAGAAAGATCAAAACAACATGGGTAAGGTATTGTTGGAAAGATCTCAATTATACTAACAAACCTTGGAGGGTTTGATAATTTGATAATTTGATATATTGAGGCCTAATTCATTCATTTAGGCCCCCAAAATTGGGTCTAAAGTTTTCAAGGTGTTTTTGACCTCTGCCCTATTAGTAGCAGTATTCCTTTAGTTGATCTACTTAGACTGTCATACATAACATCTCACCAATGTTACCATGCCAATTTCTACCTCTAGATAATATGTCTAGCTAATGGTATTACAATATCAAATATAGTGTGGTGACTCAATGTCAACTCACTATAGTATAATTGGTAAGAACAAGTTGTTTTCTCAAGGATATGGGTTGGAAATGGCTAAAACAATACAAATAGAGTCACATAAAGACAACCTATTATTTCATGTTTAAATTCTTGGGCAATGTCATTCCCAAAAGAGTGTAATATCACTAAAATGAGTGACATTACAAAATGCTAAGCATCTCTCTTATGTACTAAAGGGTCAAATTTAGGGGATTCCTAAGAAGAGGTGGTTCATTTGTAACAAAGATCACTTTGTTTTGGAGTCTCTTTGTTCACTGATTGTTTGTCCAAGCCTCAAACTACCAAGGTGAGATTTGTAGGAGCCAATTTGTATAGTAGTCCCGTCATGAGTCATACAAAATGAAACCCACTACCACACTACACAAATGGGGTCTGATAACTTTGTGAACTAAACCGGAATGAGAGATTTCAGAATTTACATCACTTTGAAGACTAAAACATTAACATCATGGTTTATCCTTCCCAAAAGGCACAAGGTTATAGAAGTTTGAAACAATCTGTACTACTAAATCCTATATGAGATATTACTCTTGTCAAGTAATATGGTAAGGCCATGTAGGCTTGTTACCATATCATTCTTTACGTTGGTTGAACTCCTAGAAATTTACACTTTAGTTCTATAAAAAAATGAGTCATTGCACTCCAATGCTTGGATTTGTACCTCAAGATTCATCACTCCTAACTCAATTAAGCAAACAATCATTCATTCAAAGTGCAAATTAATACACATACACCAACTCATGTGTCTTGATTGTATAAAATTTGTATTACTTGCAACAAAAGAATGCACTAAATGGACCTGGTGAACATAAGGCCTAAGCCTTTTATATGTTTCCTACTTGGTCATGGAAAGATCCAATGTCTATAGTGGATGGAAATTTCTTGAGTACATATAAACTGCTCAATCTTGATCATATCTTATCCTAAACCTAATGGTAGGAAGCCACGGTTGTAATCAACAAAGTCAAGGATCATCTACCTCTAACAAACTAACTTTGTGTATCAGGTTAGCCCAGGTACCTATTCAAAAATTATGTTCATCTTTGAACTTCCTAAGACTATGAAAACAAAGATGATGATAATATGTACAAAATGATGTCTCATTGTTAGATAATGAAAATGATAATGACTATCTTTGTAAGTGAGGCTCCAATCATTATTTCTTGGTGGGAGGTGCAAGTGGTGCTAAGGAAAAACACTCAAACCCCTTGCAAATGTGACTAGGTCCATAAGCTCTTTTTGATAGCCTTCCATGATTTTTTCAAAGCTTGTTTGAGTCTCCTCAAACTTGGTTTTAGTGTGGCTCTAGAGTGTTGAAGACACTGCTTTGAGTTGCTATTTGAGTATGTTTTTCCTCTCCAATGCATTTATTTGAGTGCATAGATCCTTTGCCTTTGCTCATTGGGAGCTCTTGTTGGCCATGCAATCCAACTGGTTAAGTAGTTTTTTGATCATCTCCTTATGAGTCCACTTGTCTTGCTCCAACATCTTGTTGTCATTTAAGATTGGTAGATAGGTTGGAGATGCGGAGGTCAATCAACTATTTCAAGTTGTTGTATTTGGTTTCAATTTCCTTTGTATATACCTAGGCCGTTTCCAACTTGCTTCATAGTACTACAAGTTCATCTTCCTAATTTGTATCTCCTCCTCATGTTGAGTTTGCTAGTGGAAGACCTGTAGGCTATAGTTGTCAACCTCGTTCTTTAACCCTTTGCAAACACCTCTTGCCATTTTAGTTCTTCCTTCTTGAACTCCTCTAAGTGCTCCTTACTTTCCTTGTCCTTCTTGTTTCTCTTGAATTGGACTAGGTGATGTAAGCGGTGGATGAGAGCCATTGGTTCCTTCATCTTTGGATCCACTTTTTGATGGATTAGCAAAAGTTCTTCTAACACTTCAATCACCAATGGAAGTATGAATGGTGTAGGCGGCTATTAGCCAAGGTAGAAGATTGCCATACTTGCCTATTTGTCTTTGTAGGGCCTTCTTTGTTTTGGGCATGGGGCTCTTGTTGTGGCAAAGAACAATCATCTCCTTTGCTTCGTGAGTTTGAGCTGCTTCCTTGTTCTTGCACGCCTCATTATCATGGGTTAGGGATGTTGCATTGGCAACAATATTATCTTCATCCACCTTGTGATGTTTGGTGAACTCTTTAGGCAAGTCTAGATCTCTACTAAAGTGAGAAGGATGATGCAAGTGGGATAGGAACTTTTCCTTCTCCTTCTCCTTGTCCACCAGAGGTTCATGCCAATGTAGAAATAAAAAATGAAGAAGGACATGATAGTGGCAGAACCTTCAGTCATGTCCTTTAGTAGCTTGAAGACTTTCTCACAAAACATCTTGGCCCAACTAACCAACTTTTGCTTGTGTGCAAGCTGGAAGAAGATAGCCTAGTTTTAGTTCATGTAGTTTGTTAATTTTGAACAAAGCCACATTATCATTTTGGTGATTATTTGACAAGCGCAATCCTTCATACCTTCACTCTTATACCCATTCATGGATTTCCTCCAACAAATGATTCATTGATTCTTCCCTTTAATTGTCTGTTGGGACAACCATGCGGAGTATCAATATGAATTTTTTGAATGGTGAGCAATTTGTGCCCAACATCCCTTGTTAATGATCCTCCATCCAAATTGTAGGACGTCCTCATAATGATTTCCACTTAGATTCTTGACCTTCTTGCAAATTTTCATATCTCCATCCGCAAGACCTCAATCTTGTAGCAAGAAGTCCGCCTTCCTTTTCTTGATGTAGTTGGTCTGACAACAAAATCCCTACTAAAAAATCTCAAGAGGCTTGCTCAAGATTTCCACCGCCTTGCCTCTTTTCAACTTAATTTCCCTTTTGAGAGTTTTGAAATAAAATTCCCACTCAGAAATCTCAAGAGGCTTGCTCAAGATTTCCACCGCCTTGTCTCTTTTCAACTTGATTTCACTTTTAGGAGTTTGTCTCTTCATGATTGAATATTTGAATGCTCTTGATGGTGCAATTCTTCCTCCATAGTACAATTCTCTTCTTGAGCTCCCATAGTGTTTACAAAATTTGGCACTCCAAGCTGGAAATTGCTTGCACAAAGTCATGAGAGATGTCACTTGTAGAGAGGAATGCAAGAATTGAAAAAAGTGAAAATTGAAACTATAAAAAGATTTGACTTGCAAGATAGAGTTTGCTCTTTTATAGCTCCAATGAAGTGGGGTCTATTCTTTTCTGTCATAGTGATTGGTGAGGGTTGTGATCATTTGACGCACATGTGAGTCTAAGCGCAAAATGGTCGCTAGTAGTTCTTTGGCCGCACATGAATCTTTTTATGTGATCTTGAAATAGGAATGGAAATTGGTGATGTTTGGTATTTGTTAAAAAGTCATTGTGGCACTTACTTTCCAATAGAAATTTTTGCAGTAAGGGTTTCCTTGTGGTGGAGTGGTTTTTGTTAGCAGTGTGGGACAAAATTGAAATAGATCTACCTACAAAATAACTTTGGTCCCATTCTTGTTGGGTGGCCGTGAAAGCACATTTCATTGAGACATTTGTACCTCCATATCATTGGATTATGACCCCATGCAAACCATCCTGCAAACAATACTTCCTAACATCTGAATTAGACTATTTACATGAAGAAAAATAACAAAAAGCAAAGTAAACTGGGCAACAAAATGAAGTGGGTCATGACAATAGATTTGACTATATCTTTTGACCATTCTCTTCTACTTCTAGATGACTTCATAAATATACTCATTTGAAAAAAAACCATATCCAATAATAAATAAGGATTATTAAATATCAATAGTGTTGGTTGAGATATATACCCATTGGTTATACACATTTACTTTAAAAACAATTTAGACCTTAGAAAATGTGCTAAATTTTCTTCTATGTAGTGAGACCTTGATTTTAACACCTCTTTTGACTATACTCTTCAACTTCTAGAAGAACTTTTCCTTCTAAAATTCATTTTGTTATAGTCTTTATTGTTTTATCTTCTTATTTATGCAGACAAATTTTTTGCTTACAATTGTTGTATTGTTGTTTTCTTAAAGATACTAGCCCTAATCATTAGCTAATATTTTAATATTTTTAGAATAAATTTCAATCATGTACAATATGTGCATATGCCACTCTTGTGTATTTTTTACTTAGTTTTGGAAAGTATTTTCTACTAAAATTTGTAATAAAATTTATGATTTATTAGGTTTGTACCAAATGATAGAATCTAAGCTTTCTTTGGTTATGAATCACTATAAATTTTGTTGGGTATATAAAGGAAGGTGCTTTTAAAAGATAATATCTCATATTTTCTTCTAGAATGTTTGTCTCTTTACTAAGCTATAATAATTTTACTAATATTGAAACATTTTCACCATGAGGAATTTTTTTACTTTGTACTAGAAAGAAGAAGCAAATGTATAAAAATCATACATTTTCCTTTCCATATGTACTGACTCTGATTCTAAAGGAAATAAGTAGTAAATAAGGTTCCTAAGTTTATCCAACATAGATGTGCATCTACATTGTCTCTTTACATGTAAGAGTTGTTTGCCTTACATAGATGGATGTCTAGGTTTTATACGAATAGGTATGAACTTTCATGGAGTTAGGAAAATGCTCTTCTTTGTTATATGAAGAATAATCCTAAAAGGTTATATTCTGAGAAGCTTGTGATGATAGAGAGATATGCTTGTTATACCTTGCTGTAAATTTTACTTTTATTTCAAACTTTAGAAAGTAAAAGATTCTTCAAATTGAAGTCTTTAGTCATTTATTTATTTATTATTTATTTATACATGGTATTCTTAAAGTTCAATTTGAGAAGGGAGAGCAATGCACATCATACCTTGATTAGAATTTGTAAATTTGTAAAACTTGTAAAATTGGAGATTCTCAAAGTGAGGCCTTAAAATAGTCTTTGTTTTGTGCACATTATTTGGTGCAGATAAATATGTAGAGTATGCACATAACACCTATGTATTTCTTATGAATTATTAAAATTTTCAACCAATTTCTTCAAGATATCTATTTATCTAGAAGATTTTATTCAAGTTGATTATGTTTTAGATAAAATATGAATATGATTTTGATCAAAAACAAAAATTTAGCAATATTTAAAACATAATATCTCTACAAATGAAGAACCATATTAGCAACCAATGATAATGTTAAAAATTCTTGTTATCATGAGTAGTTAAATATAATTTGATTGAGATAAGAAAATCCTTCTAACTTGATTCTATTATCATAAAAGAGTGGAAATATTTCAACTCTCTTAAATCATTTGTCTCAAATCCAATATTTGATTATATCATATTTATAATAATCTGTACTTTGTTGATGAAAACTAGTCCAATGGACATAGATTAATATAAAATCTATCATGGAAATTTTTTTTGAAAAAATATTTGAGATTAGAGTGTGTACCTAAAGAACTCCAATGTTGTCTTGTTTCCAATAGCAAGCTTAAGATTCCAACAATATATATGCAATATCATGAGAAAACATATACAAGGATTTCTACAAAATTTTTATTTCCTTCTCTCCTTTGTAAAAATTATATTCTCCTTAGATCTCCATTGGTGAAATAGTGTTCATGTCTATGTGATTATTCCACTACTTTTCATTTTTATTATTTTCATTCTTAAGTAAAATTCAACCATAACAAAAAAATGTCATCTATTTCTATTCTTATGATTTGATTGTATTGTTAAGCTATTAATAAAGACTTAAATCTTTCAAATCCTCAATGTGAGTCCATTACTTTGAACGCACATCTGAATTAAGTGGCAATTGTCTTCATGATATATCAATGAGTATTTAAGTTTATGTCTTCAAGAAAAGAAATTATGTCATGATCTAGCAATACATTCTAATTTTTAACAACACAACGATGTTTAGGTGTTTCTCTAAGTCATAATTGATAGAAAAAAATCCAATTTCATGCAATATTAGATATTAATAAAATATAGAGTAATCATCATTTAAGAGTTAAATAATAGAATCTAAGCATGATAGAACTCCCATGCTAATTTTGGAAGTTAATATTCATTATCATTCTTATATTTTGCATTGGATACCAACTATTTTTATGAAATGTACTACTTCCAATATTATTTGGCAGTATTTCTGCCTTTCTTTATTAAATAATAATCAATCTTCACTTTGTAATGCTTTGAGTTAGGAATTTAATTATTATGAGTAATTGTAATTAATTATGTAAAAAATCTCATTTAGTCTTTGCCTTTGATTTTGAATACCTCATATGAAGCTTTGATCACATATACTCCATAGAAATCATATTAAAAAAATATACAAGACTTTGATAATTATTGCCTTACTACCCATCAACTTAAATTAGAAAAATAATGTAGTTGGATAATATTGTTTTGGATTCTATAAATAAATATGTGCAGTTTATTCTTTAATATACTTCAATTTTATAACATTAATCACAATTTCATATATCTTGCCAAGTCATATTATTGAAAATATCTATTTTTGATATGATGTAGAAACTTTGATTATTTTGCCCTAACATGCAATTAGTATTCAATTCTAAAATTTCAAATAACAAGATGAAACAATGTTCAATTGCCTTTATTCACCAAAGATCTTCCATTGGCTAGTTCTCACTACTTTCTTTCTCCAATTGACAGTGGGGTTATAGTGCTCCATCCACGACAAGCCTAAGATTGCATCATAGAGAGCTAACTATATCACATGCCACTCAATTGCTTCTTAATACTCTCATATAAATAATGCTACCTTTCTAGGTAATGACTCAATCCTCTATATTTTACCATTAGGTAACTCTAATTTTTCATTCTCATCCTTCTCTAGTTCCATCTCCAACCTTATTGCAACAGAGCGAGACAAGAAATATATGTTGCTCCAAGGTCTATCAATACACTCACCAGATTGCCTTCTAGGACTCCATTTACAACAATCAATTGTGCATTTTTCTTCCTCCACCTTTGCACACTTGTCTTCTTCCTTCCCCCCACTTTTACTCTTCTTCATTGAACCAATAAAGCCGCAAAGTACATTTACCGATGATCTTTGTCTTTTGATGTGATTTCATCATCCTCTTCTTTGATTCATCTCTCCATGTGGTTCAAAGGTTGCTTGTATAGAGGTCAATGGCCTCTAGGATGATGAGCATGAAAATTGATTGCTATGTGCCCAACTTGCCCACAATGTAACAACATCATTGTTATGCTTGAGCCCCTTCTCCTCATGGGTCTCATCTCTCCTTCCTTTGATATGTCCACATTCTCCTTGGAAAAGTCATGCTTCTAGGTCTTGAAACTGAATGTTGCACAATTCCATAGGAGCTTGAAATATCTGAACTCTCCTAAATCATTTGTCTTAAATCCAATATTTGATTATATAATCATATTTACAATAATCTGTACTTTGTTGATGAAAACTAGTCCAATGGACATAGATTAATATATAAAATCTATCATGGAAATTTTTTTTGAATTTTTTTTTAAGATGAGTGTTTAACTAAAGAACTCCAATTTTGTCTTGTTTCCCATAGCAAGCTTAAGATTCCAACAATATATATGCAATTTCTTGAGAAAACATATACAAGGATTTCTACAAATTTTTTATTTCCTTCTCTCCTTTGTAAAAATTATATTCTCCTTAGATCTCCATTGGTGAAATAGTGTTCATGTCTATGTGATTATTCCCCTACTTTTCATTTTTATTATTTCATTCTTAAGTAAAATTCAACCACAACAAAAAAATGTCATTTATTTCTATTCTTATAATTTGATTGTATTGTTTAGCTATAAATAAAGACTTAAATCTTTCAAATCCTCTGTGTGAGTCCATTACTCTGAACACACATCTGAATTAAGTGGCAATTGTCTTTAATTCTTAAGTAAAATTCAACCATAACAAAAAAATGTCATTTATTTCTATTTTTATGATTTGATTGTATTGTTTAGCTATAAATAAAGACTTAAACGCTTTCATATCGTCTGTGTGAGTCCATTACTCTGAACACACATCTGAATTAAGTGGCAATTGTCTTTAATTCTTAAGTAAAATTCAACCATAACAAAAAAATGTCATTTATTTCTATTCTTATGATTTGATTGTATTTTTTAGCTATAAATAAAGACTTAAAGCTTTCATATCCTTAGTATGAGTCCATTACTCTGAACACATATATGAATTAAGTGGCAATTGTCTTTACGATATATCAATGAGTATTTAAGTTTATGTCTTCAATAAAAGAAATTATCTCATGATTTAGCAATACATTCTAATCTTTAGCATAACTAGGTGTTTCTCTTTTAGGTGTTTTTTAGGTATCTAAGCTTGATAGAATTCCAATGCTAATCTTTGAAGTTAATATTCATTATCATTCTATTTTTATGAAATGTACTTCTAATATTTTTTGGTAATATGTCTTACTTTTACTACAGAAGAATGATCTAATCTTCACTTTGTAATGCTTTGAGCTAGGAATTTATAGTTTTAATTCTTGTAAGTTTATACATTTCTCTATGTTAAGAATTTATTATTAAAAATTTTATGTAGTTTTTTTTTGTTGAATACCTCATATGAAGGTTTGATCACATATAATCCATAAAAATTATATTTCAAAAATATGCAAGACTTTGATAATTATTGCTTTCTACACATCAACTTAAATTAGAAAAATAGTGTAGATAGTTAATACTATGTTGTATCTCTATAAATAAATATACGTAGTTTATCCTTTTACATACTTCAATCAGATAATCTGAATCACAACTTCATATGTTTTGCCAAGTCATTTATATTTATTTTTGATATGATGTAGAAACTTTGATTATTTTGCCACAACATGCAGTTAGCATTTAGTTGTAAAATTTCAAATAACAAGATGAAATAGTGTTCAATTGTCTTTATTCACCAATACTTTGAGTTATTTAGTCTTGAAACCTCATCTAGTTGTACACCTAATAGTATTACTATGAAAAGGGGGTACTCCTTTAGAAAATAACCCTTTGTGTAGTTTTTTCATACTAAATAAGTCTTTACATCCATTCTTTTGTGGTTAGGCATTTGTAAGGATCCATAAGATGGTTTGTTGTGGGTACATTCTAATGGTAATATTTAATAAAAAGTACATAATCATAATCCGACATAAAGAGCCATTGGTCCTTAGTATTCATGGGAGCCTCATCTGAATATTTTTTCTATGGATAGATACATCAAATACAACTAGGCTTATCCAATATGAAATTATATTGAATTTATTTGGTATAAGATTATTTATGTACATATGGATATCATTATATTCTTTTCAAACTTATAATTCAATATCTTAGGACTAATCTAGACTTATTCCTAAGATTCTTATTAGTTATCGATTCTTAGGAGAATCCATGTATATAAATCTATGTTAACTCATGTGTTACAAGAAAGGAAAAAGAGTTCCTAAATTTCCTTCATTTTTAAGAATACTAGTCAGTGTTATATATCTTCATAAGCGAGCTTTCTCTTTCTACAAGAATCTTTGCAATTATAATGGAATTTTTTTTGATTTCTTGAAGATTGCAATGGAGCATAGAGAATCAAACAGGACATATGATCAAATGAAGGAAACTTAGAATGATTATACAAATATCAATATAGAGTTTGTATTAGTTAGAGTCTTGAAGGAGTGTAATGGTTTTGAGTAAATAATTAATTCTAGAATATTAGTAATCATCTTAGTCTTAGTACCATAAGACAAGAAGCCTCCATTCTATACAAGGTTTTTTATGTGGAGTTAGCATCTCATCTCTTTTAATAAGCTGTTCATCATATGGTCTCATTGAGATTTGAGTTCTTTGTAATATATCTATATCATATCATATGATACCTCCTTTGTGTTCATTTGTATACTATACGCCTCACCATTTCTTATGTACAATCTGCTACCTAACCTCATCAATGGCTCTTCATACCACAACTTTAATTATTTATGTGTTGATTGAGTCACTCTTTGTATACCTTACCATGATTTAAAAAAAAGATTAAAAAACAATTGTATGGATGATATTCTAATAATGCTTTTCCTTCTAGTGACTTACCACTTCCTCAACTCTATATTACCCTACCATTAACAAAACCTACTCTCATTGAGTCACGAGCTTCTTATTCCCTTATCTCTTCACTACTACTTGCAACTCTTTCTAGTAAACTCTTTCCTAAACTCCAATTGTGTGTAGACCGTACGACTTCCATAGCTCGGATATCTTAGATGCGGTAGGGCAGATATTCTCATATAGACTCTATTGGGGCTTAGCCCCATGTTACCTTTTTTTCTCTCCCTTGTAAGTCTTGATGGGTCTTCCCATCCTTCATTTTTCCTTCACGGTTGCCTTTTTCTAGTAAATACAACCTCCTTAGATCTACATTTCTACCATTTCATACTCCTATCGTATGCTCATAAATCCTACTCCATCATCAATCCATAGAGCCTTCTTTGGATGAGAGTTGGTATGGTACAATGTAGAAGGAGGTCAAGATACTTATAGATTGAGAATAAAAGATACATCTCCTTCCATTACCTATATTTTTTATGCACACTAACATTTTCAAATTGAGGCTTCATCAAATTACTACTTGTGGTTGCATTGTCTTATCCTATCCAAGCTCTTCTTCTTAGTCTACTTAGACCATATTTGTATATGAGGATCCTTATTTCCTTACACTGCTTGGCAAGCTCTATATTATCTATACTAATAAGAGCTATATTTTCAATATGAGAGAAACTGGAACGAACTGAAGGCACCGTAAAGTGAACATCTATCAGACGCGAATTTTGATCTGACTGGATTATGATGCACATATGTTGCATGGACGAGAATAGATGAGAATGTTTTGAAACGACGTGAAACGAATATATCTATGGAGAAACACACAAAAATATATACCCATAAGAAAAACGAAAACGAGTACACAACACCAAGGAGTGCGATGTGACGCAATTTGTGGACGTTTGTACTGTGGTTGATGAGTTAAGTCGAACAGTGGTCTGTAGCATTACACAGATTGGCCTTTAGCGATGCCGGACACTGCTGCCGAAATTGCACCCACCATAGTGACCTGGACTCCAGGAGTCTTCCGCTGGAGTTCCAGATCACCAGCATTTGCTTGTGGAATATTTTATAAACAGTGGGAAATCAGACAAGGCTATAGGATAGAACACAATGGGGGGTTTCAGATTTAGCTCGGATGGTTTACGGATAGATTGTCAAAATTTTACGGGTACTGTAGGGGGTTTCAGATTTAGCTCCGATGGTTTACGGATAGATTGTCAAAATTTTACGGGTACTGCACGAGAGTACAATAGAGAGTTTCAGAAATAGATTTGACGGATGTCTAAGGGATTCACAAACAACAAACTTTGTAATAATTTTTAGTGGACTTTGTAACAAGATGAGATTGTAATAACTGAATGCACTGTAAATTCAGTTATGGAATATTTTATCCAAATTGCAGTCATTTATAAAAATCAAGCCTTATATTATAAATGTTTAGAAATGCCGTAACTAAATAAATGATTTTCAAACAAAGTGACGTGTTCTCTCAAGAGGGTTGCCATGTGGTTAGATGAGTCAATTATGATTTATGATTTGGTTTGCATATTCAAGATCCAAAATGCCCCACCTCAACAATTCAAAATTCTAAATTTGAATTCAACACCCTCATGAGCAAATGTGTGAGTTGTCAGGCAACAAACGGTTTTGTAGTTTTGCATTGGTGTGAGAAATGATCAGCGCTACCGTGCGGCAACCAAGAATTTGAATCGGGGTCGAGGAATTTGACGCTGGGAATGCAACAAAACTTTTGCAATGGGAGATCAAGTACCTTGTTTTAGTGCAAGAGACTCACTTTAGTTGCTGATCCAGGACCTATAGAGTCATCTTTGGATTCACAACCTCAACAACCATTAGGGAAATTTGGAAAACCTGTTGAGTATGGCTTCATCTGCACTGGGAAAATCAAAGGAAGATGAACAATTTCACATGGCAATGCACCAAATACTGGATATATTTGGAGGATATATATACTGGATATATATAGCCAAATACTGGATTATTTGGAGGACCGAGCATTTTGTATAGATTCATGGTGTGAATTGCAAAAAGCCCATTCAAAAATTGACCGCATTTAGTTTCATGGCAACCTTTTTGATTAGGGAGGGACAAGGATTTCATACTTCTATGATAGGTGACAGGCATTACAAGAAATGGTTGAGGTACATGAACTAGTACAAAGAAACTCAAGAGCTTAAGAACAAGTCTACTGGAGAAGGTCTCACGGAGAAGGAATATGGAAAAGGGTGGAGAACTATAGAAGATAAATTGAATGGAATATGCCTACATTTTGCAAGAATGGAAGCCATGATTGGGACAAAAGCAAACATAAGTCCACCTGCAATGGTAAGTTTAGGAGATTTTAATCCCAATTTGAGTGAGATTTGTGGTGTGGAGGAGGTCCATGAAGATGCACATGAGTGCTTGCAATTCCAATCTCCTCTAGAGGTGGTGCTCCCTAATTCAGCCTGTTGGTCGCAAACACCCAAGGGGCGGAAAGTATACTGAGTCTCATGGACAATGGAATCCTATCACCCAAGGATGAGTCTCCATTTGTTCCACCAATCGAGTACTCACCTTTCATTACACCACCGCCTTTAACTTCTACAAGGGATGGATCCGAGTGTGCTTTCATCAACCAAGAAGTGGAACATGACCCAAAGAGGAGGAAAGGTGGAATATCAGCAAGTATGCCCAAGTTGTCACCTAGTATATCATTGTCTCATGATTTAGCAAAAATGAAAATGTTGAAGGCATATACTATACAATCCAAGGAGAGGTTACGACTAGCTGAACTAAAAGCTACCAACATGAGGAAAAGAGAAAAATAATGATGAGAATGGAAGCAGAGTGTGTTAGATTAGAGACAAAGAAGATGAAAATTGAAATTGAGAAAAAATTGAGCGTAGATAAAAGGAAAGCTAAGGCAGACAAACACAAATTTAAGGAGAAGAGTTATGATTATAATAAAGATGAGTTATGAAAAATTGATAAATGCTGCTATTCATTACTGCTCAGTGCCGCTCTTTACCACTCAATTCCTCCCATGTTTTTCCTTTTCCGCACCTAGTCGGCCCAAGATGCCACAAGTTGCCACAAGTTTCCACTTAGTGCAACCCGTAAACTCTTTTCTGCCGCCGCTAGTTGCCACTTAATGCCACACTTTGTTGAATTAAGGCCAGTTGGCGCTCGTCGGTGCTCCTCAACACTTGAAAGTGCTTGCGGGCGCTTGTAAATGGTAGTAGGAGCTTGTAGGCACTTGCATGCACTCATTTTAAATTGGTGGTGCTCGTCATGGCTCATTGGCACTCGTCAATGCTTGTTGATGCTTTTTGGTACTGAGTGATGCCCGTAATGGGTTAAGTGTGGTGACTCGTGATGTAGGTGGTGCACATAGGTGCCAAGTGATGTCTTGTTTGATGCACAAGGCACAATTGAGTATATAGCACATGAAAACATGAGAGTTAGACAAAAATATGAGAGTTTCACAAGTGTAAACTAATATATATATATATATATATATATATATATATATATATATATATATATATATATATATATATATATATAAATAAATATAAAAGACAAATGTATACATGGGGATAAATGAACAAAAGATGTTTATAAATGGGGAGCCAATAAAACCTAAACCTATGAATATGGTAGAGGAGGAGGTGAAGAAAAAGAAGGAGATGCACCATGGTGTCTAAGTGCTACTATTGCGTCCTCAAGTCTACGAAGGTATACATGATGTTTAATCCTAATGGACTCAATGACCACCATAGGAGCCACTTGCTCTCATCCAAGTCTTGGTGCCTGATACCACTAGCAAGAAGAGAATATGGGTCACTACTATAAGAACTCAGTCTACTTGATGTTCACTTCTCTTCTACCCAACTAATAGCAGGCCTATCGTCATGGACAAATCTGCCCAAAGCACTCATCAAAGGATCAAATGACCAAGCCTATGATACTCTCTGTACCCTATAAGAACAGAAGTGGGTAGGGTGGATAGCACCATGTAGATGGTTCCTATAATAAGAGAGTGCATAACTATCTATGATCAAAAGATCACAAAGAGGTAAACCTAATGAAGTAAGATGCTCATATGATCTAACTCTAAGTCCTCTAAACTCAAAATCTCACTAGATATCTACAAAACACAAACAGGCCATGGGGCAAGACCTTGTGTGAACTCCTTTCGGGAATTTGGACCACTTCCACATGCTCCGTAGCAACCGCTCTACTCCATCCGGAGTAAGATCTATCCACAAGATAACCTCAAAGCGTAGAAAATAGAATTGGATGAAATGGCTAACACCAAGACAGGCTACCCACCCTACTGGCCTAGATTGTGTGTGAGTGCACCAACAATGCCTAGTCATCTTGCTCTCCATATGCATGGAAACTGATAGCACCACAAATCCATAATGATGCCAAACAAGTTACATCTACAATAATAATCTTCTTCTGTAGGAAGCTTGGGAAGAAGATATGTAGAATATACTCTCCTGATAGACAAATCCTCTCTCTAAATCAGTCGGAGTGCCCTAAGTCTCCACATTATGAGGTAAAACATGGGTGACATCAGTTTGGGTCTACATCTCATGACAAGTATGGGTCTCGTGAGTAGTAGTAAGTAGTCTCGGTCCAAGATAAGCCACATGAGCTCTCATTTAAGCTAGACTACTCTCACTCTCCTCTACCTGAACGTGTGCACTCTTGCACCTCTCTTTAGCATATGCTAACTCTTGTGCTTGATTTTGTAAGTGGATCCTATAACCCTCTGCCATGGCAATGGCACCTAGTATGTCCTAGTCCAAGTCAGCTAATCTCTGCTCTCTCTCCATCTCAAAAGTAAGCAAGGTCAAATGCTTCTGCTCCTTTGCAGCAAGTAAATCCTCTCGCTCACAAAGGAGTCTCTCTCGCTCTAGCACTAATCTCTCTCTCTCCTCTACACTTTCCTATCTACTCTCGCACTCAAGCAATAATCTCTCTCTCTCTCTCTCTCTCTCTCTCTCTCTCTCTCTCTCCTCTACACTCTCCAATCTACTCTGGCACTCAAGCACTAATCTCTCTCTCTTCTCTACACTCTCCAATCTTCTCTCACGCTCAAGGAGATTTCTCTCTCTACACTCAACCACTTGACACAATCATCTAAAATATGAGTGATGTCAACAAAACATGAAGGAGGTGAAGGTACTCTCAAATGCATGGGGTCACCAACGCCCCTCCACAAATGGAGAAAGTGGTGAAGGAGAAGAAGAGGGAAAAGGAGCTATCTCAACAAAGGGTAAGGGTTGTGTCTCAACACGCATCTGTTGAACACTTGTTCACAAGTGGTACATTTAGTTATCTATCAAGTACAAATTCATATTAGAATTTAAAAAATACACAAGTTCACAAGTTCATTCATTCAAGCTTCTTAAATGAAATCATTTATTAAATCCGGTTATGGTATATACAAAAGAACTTTGTATGTTTTCCAATATAAATAAATAAATAAATAAATTTATATATTTATATATATGACAAAACTCAAACCTAATCAGTCACTCACCATCCTTATCCTCTCACTCATCCTCCCCATCATTAGTAGTCACGTCCTCATCCAAGCTATTTGCATCCTCATGATAATCATCATGCTCTTCCTTGTGTATAATCTCCTCCTCTCCATCACTCAAGTACATCATGTCCTCCTCTGGAATGAAACCTCTCTCCACAAAGAGATGAGTGAGTATCTGCCCAAGGAAGGTGACTCTGAACTTGTGCCCCTTAGGACTACTCAATTGGCTTTGCAAACTCCACACCTTTGCAATGATAGCTCTAAATGCTTACTCTCCCTAATCATAATCCTCCACACCAAATCTCCTCAACTTGGTCTTGGTGTCGAGTACCAAATGCCCATGTACAATCTTGGGCCTAATAGTGGGTGCAACAAGTGCATCTGTCAACTGGAAGAAAGCTCTAAACCTAGGATACACATATCGTCTTGCAAGATATCTTTTTGAAACCATGTCCCTTTGTAGAAACCAGTCTAAAACAGTTGTGTAAGGAACTATCCTCTGTCTTGGTGTTCTCCCCTCTGCCATGGCAAGTGCATCTCTAACTATATCTATTGTCAATTGAAACTGCCTTCCTCTTACCAAACCTATGCAAGAGACCTTGTCCCACAAATTCACAAACTCCATACATGGATGGACTTGCAAAACCCTCTAAGAAAATTAGCTTAAACCTCAATCATAAGGAATCAAGACAATGGGTGCCGCTTGCAGCCGCCCCCAGACAGGAAGAAAGCAATGGATGGTGCTAGGTGCTACTTGTCAGCATGATTAGGTGCCACTTAGGGACACCCAAAGGCACGTAGGAACAGTTGCACCTTGCGGGGCATAAGGAGGACACCTAATGTCGCATGTTGATGGCCGACAATGCTGCCTGAGGGCACAGCTGCGCTCAAAGCTGCTATGGGATAGTGGGTCTAGGGAAAAACACCGAGATGCCGCCGGGGGATGTTGGATGATGCCGGGAGTTGCTGCAGGATAGGACTAGGAGGCGTTGACAATTTGGAGGCCTAATGTGCATAAATCACAATCCTAAGGTATTGGAACATTTGAAAGTAGAGAGAAATGAAGAGAAAAAAATTAAAAAGGTTTGAATAATACCTCTGGATTTGAGAAGTGAAGTCCAAGTGTAATTTTGAGTCCAATTACGTCTAGATAGATCTCTCAAATTCCAAAGAGAGTAGTCTAAATATGATGTTTGTCCAACCAAAACCACTTGATGAAATTTGTTGGGTGTTGAATGGTATGAAAAGCTATGAGCCAATCTCTTTCCTAAGCATTTCTCATGTCAAGCCCGTAACTATCTTTTCATATCCCCAGATTTCTGCCATGGTTCAAATTCAGTCTGCTCTTTCTCTCTATCTCTTTTCTTTATCTCTTGAATGCTCTCCTTCTCTCATGCTCTTTCTCTCTTCCTCTTGAATGGTCTCCTTCAATTCAAATTGAATTTTGCTCTTCCTCTAAAAGTTCCAACTCTCTCAAACCCCACAGCAAGTTTTCCACCTTCAGCAATAAGTTTGCCTCCTTCAGCAATGATTTTGCCTCCTTTGAACACACCCCACGCAGCAAAATGACTCTTTTGAACACCCCACACCCACAATGAAATGACTCCTTTTGAACACCCACACCCACACACTCATGAAATGATTCCTTTGAACACCCACTCACATAGTGAAATGACTTTTGTTCAAATCTAGAAAGATGAAGGTTTATATAGCACCATGCTAGAAAGAAAGTTTGAATATCCAAACATCCAAATGTGCACATTCAATGGAAAAATCAATATTTGAGAGGAAAGAACTCAAATCTTGAGCGGCAACATGCGGCACTCCACATTGCCAACACGTGCACCTAAGCGTTACGTAAATCACGCAACGCCTACTAGTGCCACTCGGCACCGACGATGCAATAATTTTTTAAGTAGGAGGGCGGTCCCCAACATCTTCCAGCGTGTACAAGTGCCATCGCATGGCACCTTACAGCATTGTGTGGTGTTGATGGGTGCAAACAATTTTTTGGCAAGTTGGAAGGCGGCTCCCAATGTGTACGAGCAGCATTGCACGTCATCTACAAGCATCATCAGGCCACTTAAACATTTTTCCAACAACATATAACTACTTTGAAGTGTAAACTTACCCAACACCACACTTGCCCAACACCACACCATGTAAGTGTCAGCTCGGGCCCTACAAACATACAGATTAGGCTCCTAAGAATTCTTTTTGCATCTTGTGAATTCTTATTCCAATATTAGAGAAAGATACATTCATGGTCTAAGTTAGAGACTCATGGTCTAAGTTACAAGAATATGAGATATGACATAAAAAATTGGAAAATAAATAATTTATTGTATGGAAACTCACTCAATCAAGTATATCATCATTGTGATAATCAAGGCATTGTTGCATCACCCTTGATCTACTTTCTTCTCTACCAAGTTCTATACCATGAAAAGACATTTTTGAATCTATTTCAATTTCCTTTGTAAATCCGCCATCATCATCTGACCAAAGGTCAGGCCTATTGATTTAAAAATTATGTAAGATAATACACATTGACATGCACTTCAACAAATAAAAATTTCTACTATCATCTTTGAGTTGCACTCTTAGCTCACAAAGAGAATGCCATCTAGCTTTCAATACTCATATACAATGCTCATTTATCACTCTTGCCTTTGCCAAATATTTATTAAACTCCTGCTTGTCCTCTGATTGGGCCTGCTTGAAAGCGAGGACTAGGTGATGCATGGGTACATAACCCAAATCACCTAAAAGATACTCCTTTACCTCAAAAGTGCAACAACTCTCTCTCTATTTCAAATCATTCCATAGTGAGGATTTTTTCAAACAAGTCATGTCATGACATGTAATACTTTGAGGACAAGATAAGAGAGAAAACACAAATTGCACACTCAAACATTCGATGCCCCAAGGGAGCACCTTCTCTTTATTATATAGACAAAGAGGATCTCCTCCAAGGAAGCTCCACCATAGGATTAGGGACACATATAGGTGACATGTCAGCAAGCTCCACCCTTGGATTACTTACTTGGATGGGTGGCATGTCTGGTCTAGGTCCTATCTGGTTGGTCAAACAAGCTTTGACCAGAGGAAATCTTTTAGGGAATCTTTGTGTAGGAATCTCAAAATCACGTAAGGTACCATTGGAAAGCTCTCGACAAGACAAAGCAGGGGGAGGGAAGGCTAGCCTATTCTCTATTTGGTGGGGGGGGGGGGGAATTTGCACATTTTTGAGACCTAATTCATCCGTTTAGGCCTCTGAAATTGCCTTCAAAGATTTCAGGCATATTTTGATTCCTACTCTATTAGTAGAAGTCCCCTTTTGGTGATACCTCTTTCTGATTTTTTTAGTCCATCATGTGTAACATCCTTCCAGATGTTACCAAACCAATTCTCACCTTTAAATCATATGTCTAGCTATTGGTTCTAAGGTTCTCAAGTCTATCTCGGTTTCTGCCCTATTTGTAGAAGTACTCTTTTGGTGATACTTCTATCTGATCTATTTTGACCATCATGTATAACATCATTCTAGATGTTACCAAACCAAATT
Source organism: Lunularia cruciata (assembly GCA_948567375.1). Lineage (NCBI taxonomy): Eukaryota > Viridiplantae > Streptophyta > Marchantiopsida > Lunulariales > Lunulariaceae > Lunularia > Lunularia cruciata. The sequence continues at coordinate 22,805,175 of OX419756.1, forward strand.
TCACATCTAGATCATATGGCTAGCTCTTGGTATTACAGACATCATCTTAGCATTCTTGCAATAAACAAATCAAATTATACTTTTAGTAAACCATACAAAGAGGATCACCAATGCATTGAAAAAATATCTAACAAAACAACACATACATACCTTTGGAAAAATATATAATTCTCCTTTTATGACACAAATCACTTGGCCGTTTATAGAATATGAACCCTTGCGGCTGAAATATATTTCCTCGTCCATTGTTGGTCGAGCTACAAGAGGAAACAATGCTTCATCTACCAAACTAATACAATCAGGAAACCTTTGTGTGCACAAACATTGGATATCCTCCTCTCCTTGAGCTCGGTCCAAGCAACTTGACTCCTCATCACATCTAATATAGTTGTCATAACTCTATCAGTAAAAGCAATTGTTGAACCATCACTAATGCCCCAAATATTTAAACTCCATGCAACACAAGCTTTATTGATGTGATGCCCAAATCTATCCAAGGCTAGGGAAACTTGGATCCACACGTGTGTTTTCTCTCTTTGGTAGCTTTTCTCAAAAATTGTGTGTCTTAATCAAATCCACTAATGTTGAAAAAGAATTGACATCTATTCTAGTAAGTTGGCGAAAGGCCTTAGTATTGAGATTTCTAAAATACTCCATCACAAACTCTCTACTATGAGGGTAAATAACACAGGGTTCCAAGTGTTGATGAGTATGTACATACTTCCACCCACTAATAAAAAATTCTAGCATATCTAAATCTACTCCTTATTCTTTGTCTTCATCTTCTAATCCTTGTAGCAATATCTCCAAATCTAACCAAATTATCCATTGAATACATTTTCTAATATTTCTAATTAGTTCTACACGAGTGCTCCTGTAATACTCCAAGGACAAGAGAAGAGAGAAAACACAGATTGCACACTCTAACATTCGATGCCCCAAGGAAGCACCTTCTCTTTATTATATAGACAAAGAGGATCTCCTCCAAGGAAGCTCCACCATAGGATTAGGGACACAGATAGGTGACATGTCAGCAAGCTCCACCCTTGGATTACTGACTTGGATGGGTGACCTGTCTGGTCTAGGTCCTATCTGGTTGGTCAAACGAGCTTTGACCAGAGGGAATCTTTTAGGGAATCTTTGTGTAGGAATCTCAAAATCACATGAGTAAGGTACCGTTGGAAAGCTCTCAACGAGACAAACCAGGGGGAGGGAAGGCCAGCCTCTCCTCTGTTGGGAGGGGGGAATTTGCACATTTTCAAGGCCTAATTCATCCGTTTAGGCCTCCAAAATTGCCTTCAAAGATTTCAGGCATATTTCGGTTCCTACTCTATTAGTAGAAGTCCCCTTTTGGTGATATCTCTTTCTGATCTGTTAAGTCCATCATGTGTAACATCCTTCCAGATGTTACCAAACCAATTCTCACCTTTAAATCATATGTCTAGCTATTGGTTCTAAGGTTCTCAAGTCTATTTCGGTTTTTGCCCTATTAGTAGAAGTACTCTTTTGGTGATACTTCTATCTGATCTATTTTGACCATCATGTATAACATCATTCTAGATGTTACCAAACTAAATTTCACATCTAGATCATATGGCTAACCCTTGGTATTACAGACCTCCCTCCTTTTAAGACGCAACGTCCTCGTTGTGCAATTGTTGCTCAAATGCTTGCACCAACACCGGTGCATGGGCCAAATTGGCAGCAGGTTCCCAGGTTGCTTCATAGAGAGGGTAACCTTTCCATGGTACTAGATATTCCACCCGCGGATGGCGAGTACCACGCATGCGCTTTTGGAGAATCCGCTCTACTTCATATTCCTCTGTGCCATCAATGACTGTCGGACAAGGTCGAATGTCCTGTGTGGAAGTACCTTGGCCTGATCGGGGAGCATATCTGCGTAATAGGGAGACATGGAACACTGGATGGATCTTCATGTGTGGTGGTAGCTCAAGGTGATAGGCCACAGCGCCGATGCGACGAAGAATCGAGAAAGGCCCAATAAAATGAGGTCTGAGCTTACGAGATCCAACTAATGTGAGGTTGGTTGTCGATAGCCACACTTGATCCCCAACATTGAACTCCATGTGCCTACGGTGTGCATCAGCATACTGCTTTTGTCGATTTTGCACAATCTGTAACCTGTGCTTGGCGCTCTCCACACCTTGTTGGATTCTAGAAACAAATGTGTTGACTGCATCAACCTTGGTAGTCACTGGACGGATCTTCATCAAGCTAGAAGGTGTGAAGGGATGCTCACCATACATGAGGAAGAATGGAGTGACTTGGGTGGAGGTATTCACTGAATTGTTGTAAGCGAATTCCACCAACGGTAGTAGGGTGTCCCACCTCTCTTGCTCTTCTAAGGTGAAGCCGCGTAACATATCTTCAATCGTGCGATTAGCCCGCTCTGTTTGGCCATCTGTTTGTGGGTGGTAAGCTGTAGACATGGCCAACTTGGTTTTGAAGAAACCAAAGAGTGTTCGCCAAAACAAACTGGTGAATTGGGTGCCTCTATCGGTGATGAGTACTCTAGACAAGCCATGGTGAGCAAAGACTGCATCTAAGTATAGTTGAGCTAGTTGTGGAGCGATCACCTCCTTGGTGGTAGGGCGTACATGAATCATTTTGCTGAGCCGGTCCACAAAGACCACAATGGAGTCAAACCCTGAAGTGGTCTTGGGTAATTCACAAACGAGATCCATACTCACTTGTTCCCAACGTTGGGTAGGAGTGGGAAGAGGTTGAAGGAGCCCTGCAGGAGCTTGATTAGAAGCTTTGTTCTGTTGACAAAGTAGGAAGCTATGCACATAGTCCATCTCATCGTTGCTCATCTTGGGCCAATAGTAATGGTGCTTGACTGCCTCCAAGGTCTTGTCTACTCCGACATGAGCTGCAATGGCCGAATCATGACATTCTGCTAGAATGGTGGTGCGTAATTCTGGGACATTTGGGATCCACAATCGGCCCTCTCGAAAGGTGAGTCCTTGGGTGCTGGTGACACCTTTGGACGCTTGCACTTCTATAATCTGTGGGTCAGTTTTTGTAGCAGCTAGAATCTCTTGCCAAAATTCAGGGTTAATCTTAACCTCTGCCGCCAAGTTGTTGGCCATTGGCATGCGGGTGAACGCATCTGCAAGTTGCTTCTTACCTTCCACGTAGGTGATTGTTATGTTGAAGTGTTGTCGCCACTCTGCTCACCGAATTTGGCGATGAGATAGATCCTTCTGCGTCTTGAGGTAGACTAGAGGTTTGTGGTCTGTCTCTACTACAAATGCCTTCTCGCCCAGGTAGTGCTTCCAATGCTTGGTTGCTAGAACAATGGCCATCTCTTCTTGTTCTGTGGTGTGGTAGTTGCGCTCTGCCGGTAACAAATTTTGAGAGAAATATGCAATTGGATGCCATCCGTCATGCCACTCTTGTTGTAGGACTGCTCCTATTGCTACGCCTGATGCATCCGTAGCCAACTTGATTGGACGTTTTGGGTCATACCACTTCAAGATTGGTGCATGTAGCAAGGCGGCCTTCAATTCTTGAAAGGCCAACTCTTGTGCAGTTCCCCATGTCCACTTCTTCCCCTTGCCAAGTAGTGCCGTTAAAGGCTGTGCAACCTTGGAGAAGTCCTTGACAAATCTACGATAGAATCCCGTCAACCCCAAGAAGCTCTTAAGTTGAGTCTGATCTTCTGGTGCACTCCATTTTTGAATGATCTCTATTCTATCTGTCAATACTTGAATGCCCTCTGCACTTACTCTATGCCCTAAGTAGTCTACTTCAGACTTGCCAAACTCACACTTTGAGATTTTGGCGTACAACTGATTCTGTCTTAGAATCTGGAGGACCTCTCGTAGATGTTGTTTGTGTTCTGTCATCGTGCTACTATATACTAAGATATCATCCAAGAAGACGATAACAGACTTATCCAAGTATGGATGAAATATGTCATTCATTAGGCTCATGAAAGTGGCAGGCGCATTGGTGAGGCCAAAAGGCATCACAAGATACTCAAAGTGGCCATACCTGGTTTGAAAGGCAGTTTTGTACACATCCTCCTCTGCAATTCGGATTTGATTGTAACCGCTCCGCAAGTCCAGTTTGGTGAAGCATCTTGCTCCATGGAGTTGATCAAACAGGTCATCCATGCGAGGTAAGGGGTATTTGTTCTTCACTGTTTGCTGATTGAGACCCCGATAGTCAATGCACATTCGCATTGTACCATCCTTCTTCTTCACAAACAAGACAGGGGCCCCATATGGTGATATGCTAGGTTGGATGAACCCTTTCTGTAGCATCTCCTCAATTTGAGTCTTACACTCCTCCAACTCCTGAGGTGATAGGCGATATGGGGCCTTACAAGGAGGTGTCTTCCCCGGGAGTGTCTCTATTTTGTGATCTACTCGCCTTTTAGGTGGTAATCCTGAGGGTAGATCATCGGGAAAGACATCTTGAAACTCATCCACCACATCCTTCAATTTCTCAGGAATTTGTCCAGCGAGTTGTGCACTCTGGACTTCTCTTATTAGACCCAGAAAACATCTATCGGTCTTATAGACAATTGTCGTCCCTACGACATATAGAGGCAGTTTCTGCCTGTGTGATTTTTCTTTAACCCCAATGATTGACCATTGGTGGGTTCTCACTACTTTCTTCCTCCAATCCACCATTGGGTTGTACTGCTCCATCCATGGCATGCCTAAAATTGCATCATAACGGGCTAACTGTATCACTCGCCACTCAATTTCTTCCTGATATTCTCCTACAGAGAGGGTTACCCGTCTAGGCAATGATTCAATCCTCTCTGTTTGCCCATTTGGTAACTCTACTTCTTCACTTCCATCTCTCTCTAGATCCATTCCCAATCTGATTGCAACAGAGCGAGACAAGAAATTCTTTGTTGCTCCCGGATCTATTAATACTCTCACTTGATTACCTTCTAGGATTCCATTCACAACAATCAATTGTGAGGTTGCCTTTCGGGATCTTTGCGCATTATTCTTCTTCCTTCCCTCGCTTCTCTGCTTCCTTATTGAGCCAGTAAGGCCGCGAGGTACATTTACTGGCGATCTTTGTTTTCCGAAGTGGTTTCCACCTCCTCCTCTTCAATGTGCCTCTCCATGTTGTTCAAAGATCGCCTGTACGAAGGCCGAGGGCCTCTAGGGAAACGAGTGCGACAATTGGTAGATATGTGCACAATACGGCCACAATTGTAACAACGGTGTTGTTCTCCTCGAGTCCCTTCTCCTCGTGGGACTCCATCTCTTTGTTCTTCTACCCGTCCTCGATCTCCTTGAAGCGGCCGTGCTCCTCGATCCCGGAATCAAAGGTTGCCCAATTCCATCGGTACTGGTCCACCCATGTGTGGCATTTCTGCCTGATAATGTTGAGGTGGAACTACTCCTTCACCTCCACCTAATGCTCCGGCTATTCTCTGCGCACAAGCAATGGCTTCAAATACCGTGCGAGGGTTTTGCACCATGACTTCTTGGCGAATCCGCTCTTTCAATCCTCATTTGAAATTGTCAAGAGCCTCTGCTGGACTCATGTCGGTAATTGCAACTTGTAGATCCAGAAATGCCTCCACATACTCTTGTACGCTATTCTTTTGTCTCAATCCCCATAGTCGGGTTCGAGCCATCTGCACAGAATCCACCGATTGGAAATTCTTGAGCAGTCCTTCTTGCATTGCTGTCCATGTGACCTCCCTTCTCTCTGCCAGCATGGATCGTTCCCAAGCATCATACCATGTGAGGGCTTTATCGGTCAAGTACCCACATGCAAACACGCCTGCAACATGCTCTGTGATCTCTGTTGAGAACAATCAAAAATATCGATTCATTCTCGAGATCCAATTCTCCACTACTCCCATCGTACGCTGCCCCTTGTAAGGCTCGATGTTGCAGGTCTTCTTCATCCGGAGTAGCAAAGTGGCTTCATCGTTGATAGGGTTCGTAGGCACGGGTGCCTCTCCAAGTACTTCAGTCGCAGGTACTGGGTTTTGAGACGGCTCTTCTTCTTGCATGGCTTGATCGTTCTTGAGGATCTACACTTGACTTTGCAATGTCTCCATGGTCATCTTAATCTCTCGAAATTCATTCAACATCCCTTGCATTCCTTGCACCAGCTCTTGCAACTACGGATCCATGGTGCCTGCAACACCTAATTGCTAACGTCTACTTCAATACAGAGTCAATATAATCACTCTGGAAGGCACACAAACTATCGGAACTACCATTGGGACCTCAGAAGCTATAACTCGTTGATAATACTCCTCACCAAAATTCCTAACCACAAAATCTCTAAACATCAATTTCGGCCTCACTACATAACGGATTTCTACTTGAGTGTTGAAAGGGAGAGGATTTGGGACATTCATATCCATATTATCATAATAGAATGTAGATCATCAAATCCCACTCTCTGTCATATATCACCACAGGTAGAATCACCGGGTTTGGTGAGTTCATCACTCTGTCCATGAATTCTGCACCGAAGTGATAAACTAGCGATACTCTCATCTGCTCATGCTGGATGTACATAACCTTGATGTGGAATGGGTTTGAGAATGGAAAGCTAGGTGCGGGAAATTGTCCCCCCGGCGCATCCATCCCATCCGCTCTCTAAAGTCCTTCCTAAGTCTAGCGATTACTCTATGTTCTCCACCTCAAATTACTCAGTTTCAGTAGTTCGTGCTATTCCAAGAGGGGTGATCCACTCTCTTGGACTAGAACACTCGCTCTGATACCATTGTAATACTCCGAGGACAAGAGAAGAGAGAAAACACAGATTGCACACTCTAACATTCGATGCCCCAAGGGAGCACCTTCTCTTTATTATATAGACAAAGAGGATCTCCTCCAAGGAAGCTCCACCATAGGATTAGGGACACAGATAGGTGACATGTCAGCTCCACCCTTGGATTACTGACTTGGATGGGTGACCTGTCTGGTCTAGGTCCTATCTGGTTGGTCAAACGAGCTTTGACCAGAGGGAATCTTTTAGGGAATCTTCCTGTAGGAATCTCAAAATCACATGAGTAAGGTACTGTTGGAAAGCTCTCAACGAGACAAACCAGAGGGGAGGGAAGGCCAACCTCTCCTCTATTGAGGGGGGGGGGGGATCTGCACATTTTCAAGGCCTAATTCATCCGTTTAGGCCTCCGAAATTGCCTTCAAAGATTTCAGGCATATTTCGGTTCCTACTCTATTAGTAGAAGTCCCCTTTTGGTGATACCTCTTTCTGATCTGTTTAGTCCATCATGTGTAACATCCTTCCAGATGTTACCAAACCAATTCTCACCTTTAAATCATATGTCTAGCTATTGGTTCTAAGGTTCTCAAGTCTATTTCGGTTTTTGCCCTATTAGTAGAAGTACTCTTTTGGTGATACTTCTATCTGATCTATTTTGACCATCATGTATAACATCATTCTAGATGTTACCAAACTAAATTTCACATCTAGATCATATGGCTAACCCTTGGTATTACAGCTCCCTCTCGGCATGACTTGACTCAATTTTTAATCACCACATATAACTCCTTATCAGCAAAATGGCATCTCTATTCTCTATGTGCACAAAAAAATTAAAAATTCTCATAAATTTTGACAAAGGGCCCATCTCTATTCTCTGTGCATAGAACAAAAAAACAATCTCATAATTTTCATTCCGTAACAAGAAAACAAGTTCATGAATTTCATTTCATCACTCAAGGTGGAACAAGTGCATACATTTCATAGTCATACCAAGAGACAACAATCATAAATTAAAATTTTTAAATAATGAAATCAGTGATTTTGGAGAGTAACCCTTCAAAAAAATCACTCCTCTTCTAACCTTCACACAACCCGCACTCAAATCTTCCCACTCCAAATGAATTCACTCCCCCTTCCAACTCTGGCTATGGGTCTCTCAAATCTTCTTCCGCAGTCAATTCTTGCATGCCCTCAAATCTTCCCACTCCAAATGAATTCACTCCCCCTTCCAACTCTGGCTATGGGTCTCTCAAATCTTCATCCGCTGTCAATTTTTGCATGCCCTCATATCTTTCCAGTCATGGTCCCTCCAATCTTCCTCAATGGTAAAAAATTGTGTTTAGGGTCGTCTAGTGCATGAATCTGTCAACTTTTGATTACCATAAGTGTTCTAGATCATCATGGATGCTCCCTTTGGTGGCAACCACTTCCACTCTAAGTCTAAACAATATACTTTATTAACCCTAATACATAATCAATGCACTACCGAGTGATAACGGTAAGTTCTTTCCCTTATTTTCTATGAACCAACTCATATGGAGTGTGCTAATAATAAGGAACTTGGCCCGAACTCCGTAGCGAGACCCTTTCTAACTCTCGTTCACACCCCTAACCGATTTAGTCAATGCTTCGGAACTATCTCTATATGAAAAGTTATGAAACTTTGTATAACTATTTCTGAAACCCCCTAATGAGTTATTATGGATAAAAAGTTCTAGTTATAATAAATTAAATACATAATTTTAAATTTGATTTTTATTATAAATTTATTTATAAAATCTTATATTATAATTTTTAAATTACTTATAATTCTATAAATATCTCTACAATATTTTATAAATATCAATCTATTCTAAATCTAAAAACCGCCCATGATCATAAGATGCTTATGGGTGGTCACCTAGTACCGTCTCCATTCCACTGATTGTAGAATTGAACCTTCCCATAAGTCCCACTGTAAAGAATACCACCCCCGAAATCTCGATTAGGTTACCGAGGGAGAGTAGAAGTTCAAGTATATGCAGAAAGTTTGATTGATGATTTCTCGATTCTCGGTCCCACAGGACAAACTCAAGAGGTTCCAGAAGGAACTTCTGGAGTAATGTGAATATAGACTGTTTTTGCTAATCGAAGGTCTTTACCATCATTTTAAAAGTGTTGTCCTGTAAGACCAACTTTGTCGACTGAGTAGGGCACATGCTTGATTATTAACAGTCTCCACTAGAGCATCATACTTTTGGGGAAGGTTGAGTGCAGGAGAGGATGCGAACTGCTTGGGACATCTCGTTACGTGGATATGAATTGACATACAATCACCTCGTCCTCGTGAGAACCTCACAATCCCAATTGTCAACAAATAGCACTCCACCTTTGGGATGCATGAAAAGCACCATGGAACCCGATAAGACCAATCTGCATGCAACACTGTGCTCTAGGAACTAAAGAAATTTGAACAGTATCGATTGGAAGTACTACTTTATGAGAAATGCCCGCCTGCATATGCCGAGGTCTTATCCATATATAATTTTCTGATTATAAGTTGCTTTCTGCTTTAGCTGCTGTCGTTTTGAGAGTCCACTTTATATCCAAACGTACATGGGGTCCACCTGAAGATCCAACTGTCTGTCAATACTTTAAATTGTGGAACAAGTAGCCGGACAGCGTCAATGATTTCCATCCTAAATGATTTGTGGAGAGAACTGGGACCAATCCGGTTCGATGCCTGGAATTTGCCCATGTTCTCCGGAGTTTGTAGAATAATCAATTCACCTTGATGATCTAGTCGTGAACGAGGATTTCAAGGCTTTCGCCACTTGCTTGGGATTCTTTTGTCGCTTTTATAGACGATCACAATCTCTTTGTCACACACCAGCTACATCAATTCTCTCCTATGTGGAAAAGTTTCATCGCAAATCCTCCGGACGTACATGCGTGCATCTGGAGCGACCGAATGAAAGAAAATGTGAGACAAGATGGTCCGGGAAAGCCTGATACTGCAAGCATATTCTTCCATATTCAAAGACATTAGACGACTTGGGGCTCCCAGAGCAGGTTTGCAACTTCTCCTACTAGAAAGCTGCAAGATACTTGGTAACAGATCAGAGTCTTTGAGAACGATATTCTATCTCATCCACAACCTCATAACCACTGAAATTCAGACAGGAAGTCAAAATAGACGGTGTTAGGTGGGGGCAAACGCATCCACTCGCTGATAAGACAAGGTAGACGAAATATTCCGATATTGCAGTTTGCCTGTATAATAATACTGTCGTCGATAGAACTTCAAACGTTTTGTCGATTTTTGAGACAATATCCAGTAAGTTGACCACCTTGCTGGGATAACAATCTCCCACCTTACATAAAGCATCTCCACCGAGCATATGAAACTGGCACTATCTGACCAAACCAAAGGGGAAGTGAGAAATTCGTGAAAACCCAACTTGTGCACACAACACGTAGTTTTTGACATCGGTACATACTTTGATTGATGGAGTGAGGTGAATGTCCACCATCCTTGGATTACTCTTCAGTTCTTTTGCACGTCACATTTGCGCAAGTCAGTCAGCTCTCTCTAATCGCCGAGAGATGAACTTACCAATACTGTCGTGAGAGATGGACGGTTATGTAGAGGAGTTTCACACGTAAGAGGTGCGTTCGAAGTAACAGGAGATTCCAGGGAAAGACTCCCAAATTTACAGTACCATGTATGGTGCCTCGAAAATCTTTAATGCATTACCTAATTGTGTTGTTTAACCAAGTGCAAGAACTCTTTTTTCCAAGGGTTGAATATCATTTCGTAACCGGGACCAGTTCAGCAGTCCCATCAAACCGGTACACATACGACCTTAGAATAGTCACGACGGCCACGACCACGACCACATGAAACAGGAATGGGCACCATGAAAATGACATGACGTAGATTGTGCAAAGTCTTACGTCAATCATCTCTGTTGTGCAAAGTCTCACGTCGTATTCTTGAAGTCGTCCTAGAATTGCCATCACAAGGAAGTGACATGTTTGCTTGGATACACAAACGAGAGAAGAATGCGACCGCATGTGATAACAAGAAGGATGGGAAGACTACCAAGCCGACAGAAGGGGTAAAATGAAGCGAAGGGGTAAAATGGAGCTAAGCCACAATAGTATCGGTAAGATGGTAAGATTAATACACAAAACATGTTGATTATGATCACCCCATGAATGCGTGCGACCTACGTATCTGGTGCAAGAGAACGTTGTCCTTCATGCACATGGTATTGTCCTACTGATAGGATACAGTACGTTCTGTGTGGCTTTCACCAAAACGACGCTGCGTCTGACTTCCATCTGGTAGCTATGAGAATTGCGTATTTCCCGCGATTGCTCGCTTATTCTCATCAGTTCTGTCTATTCAACCCTAAACCCTGAAAGTCAAGACTGTCAGTGAGCATACTTTTGAAGATCAAACGAAAATTTGTACAGGCAACCTTATCTTGTTGATACTGGAGTTAGCAAACTTCATTCAAGACTTCTAGCAAACACTGAATATATCAGTGTCTGGGCACATTCAATTTCTCTGTCAAATGGCCTAAGTACTGTATTGCTCTTTTACATTTGAAAAACAGAGGTTTGCTCTTACTGTGCATGTAAATATCGAAAGCGAAAGCACAACATTCATAAACTGGTCCCAAGTATCAGAGACGACAGCGTGGTAGGGTGACCAATTAGTAGTGGTACTTATGAAAGCCTGGGTAGACAGGTGTGAGTTCTGCAAGCTTTACTGCACTGGAACCTGCATGGACACAGAATACTGAAATGATTTCCGTCCAGACATTGTCATTGGATGGTAAACATGCTGAAACAATGCCACGAAATTCAAATAATCTCCAGAAAACGGATGACGGAAGTACTGTCTCCTGCTACAGATTCCCAAAAATCATGTCCTCAACTCTGCAGTAGTGCGTCGTACTCGCAGGAATATGTACTTTAGTTAATTCTCAAGACCTCTGCTGTTGCCCATGCGCTGTATAAATTCCTTTCCTGGATCCATGTCCTCGTCAATTTCTCCAAGCTGAGGCAGCGCCGCAACAGGGTTCAGGTGATGATGACTCAGGCTTGTTAAAAACTGCTACCGTACACCTTCTTGTGCAGTCCCCGATGAAATTCAAGTCTAGTGGAGATCATGAGAATTTAGACCAAAGTTCTCACGGTCTCTGAATTGAATAAACTATAGTAGCCACCAAAACCAGTACACCTTTTCATAATATACCTGTGTGAGAAGAAGGGACAAAAACACCTCTGCCGAGTAAGACCAATACATTAAAGACTTCTATTCCTCGATAGGCGAAAAAATTAAATTGATCTTTATCTTTTCCTCATGGGAAACGATGGCTGCAGAATCTTTGAACCTTTTCCGGATACCACAGGACACAAGACAACTTTACTCTTCTGCGGAAAATGATATATGCTTCCACATTGAGTCTTGATTTGTTAAAGGTTTAAGGTATTGGTCATTATGACAACCATCTAATAACTAACCTCAATGTGACATCGCATCAAAATTGAAAAGATCTCACTTTTATATTTTTTAATCTCAACCTCTACAGAAAGTTGCTAAAATAAGTAGACGAGTACTGTAAGAACGAGGAGGGCAGAAGAAAACAAGTATCAAACTATACTTCGAAATTTCATGCTCGTTAATTTCGGACAATCCTTAATTCGCCTTTCTTCACGGAGTTTAAAATCTGGTCTCTAGTGTCCGGCATGCTTGGGCATTTTGATTTAAAATCCTGTGCGAGGAGAAAGCAAAACAGTAGTTCGAGAGCGAACGCTGATCTTTAATGAGCAGAGAGAAGAAATGTGATATGAGATAATTACTTCATTCCACTAGAAGTTGACCCGTCACGATTTAGATCCAAAGGTCTGAGATAAGTAGGTTTACTCGCGATTAAAGGGTCCTCGAACAAATCTCCGCGAGGAAGTGACCGGACACCGTGAGCTATGGTGTACTTTAGGAGGACGTACTGTGGTGATCGGCAGCCGAAGCATCACGTTAGACACTTACAAATCGAGAGCTAAAAGAGATGGTTACAAGCGACATGACCGCGGCACAATGCCCGTGCACAATAACATTTGCGAGTACATTAAGAAATCTACAAAAGTGTTCCCCTTTGTGATCACTTACGGAAACATGCTAAAACAGCCACAGGGTAATTATGATATCCTTTTCGTCGTAGCTGTCAAGTACTTCTGGAATTTGAAGACCTCTTTAGTAAACCTCCCAACAACAATCTAGAATTTCGATTTCTTGGTGAATTCCGGGTTCTCTCTGCTCCCCAGTTGCTTGAGTATGAATTAATAATCTTGTAGTTAGTAACCTTCCTTTTCGACCAAGTTGATTGCAATCAAATTGTCACTGTCATAGTATTTGAGATCATCATACTGCGGTCATTTGACGTGAGACGAAAGAGATGACGGGAGTAGTATTAGCATGCGATAAGCTATTTGCACGCCATCCTTCCGACATGATTGAACTTTCCAGCGTCGTATGCCTACCAGCATCAAGTCTAAGGTTGTAAGACGGGACAACCAAACAGCGCTGATGATATCTAGGTCTAGATAGGAAAAGACCTGGTTGCCAGTTGAAAAGATTTCAGCACATATTCAACGGTAAAGGAAAATGCCAGCTACAGTGTTCTGATTGGAAGTCAATGGCTGTAAGGATTTTGCGGATGAATTTGGTTCAATGGACAACGTCTATACTGTCAGATAAAACAGCCACAGATGGAGATAAAAGCAGATGTAATGGGATCAGTTTCAAGCTAGAGCAGACGACACAAGGAGAAAGCGGCGACGTTTTTTCCCTATCCCTTGAGCGTACGTAATGTGGGTCACTTTTAACGCGACGCTTTAACGGATATTTGTTTACATGCCCCGCTGGAGATTAGAGATTGACGCCCCCGCTGACTTAGCAAGAGCTGATTTCAGCTTTCCAACTGTTCGAGAGGGTGTCCGAACCTAAGGCAGTTTGCCTAGTGATGGTTTAGGCGCCAGAGCGTTTCTCACCATCCCAATACGAGATTCTTTAACTATATGGAGACCGCTGGTTGATTGCTTATGGAGCTCATTTTCAAATATTTGCCTATATTTGTGTCTGCGTTAGAATCCTCGTCCGATAGAGCCCCACGGCGTAGGGGTTTAATTGGCAGAGCATTTCTCGCTGGCTGAAAATGAGGTCTTTTGGCATACATTTGGATGCCCAATGTTGTGAATCAGTGCGAAGTTGAACGATCAGTCAGAACGAAGATGGTGCCTAGTGCATGGTCAACAACGATGAGAACAGTGCCCTACAAGAGAAACGGTTCTGTTACCGAGGAAGGATTTAACATGATACAGTATTTTCGGATTAATACAACTCAATGTGTCGCTGAAATGCGACTGGGCAGCCTGTGAAATATCATGTGAAAGTAAGGGAGACCCCTTCGTTGCTAGATTATGAGTCTTTGATGTGGCATGCGATAGTTTGAATTAAAATGAGCACAGGCCCAAGAAGTGACGGGTGCGTGATCAACGAAGGGTCGTTTGCAAGACGGTGTTCGCTCTGTTACCACACAAATTTTGCATAGATTCTACGCATTCTGAAAACTCATCCAGGATTTGCACAGGAGACAAGGAGGATTTGCACGGCCTGCTCGTAATGACGAGCAGTCCGTGAATAAAAACTTGAGAAAACAAGAAACGAGAAAGAAACACGTTGAGGACCCAGTGACAGAAAGCGCGAACTTTATATCTTCTCCGTCCTTGTGGATAAGACTCAATACATGTTTAACGTGAAATCCTTGAGTCTAATCCAAACCAGGCAACAAGATTGAATCTGAACTGCACAATGACCATCGAAATGGTTCGTTAATCGCTAGCTTGTAAGATTGTCACTAAAAAATATTTAAAAGGCTTACACGATACATAAGTAGCTTAGTGAGAAAATTATTTCTGGACCGAACCAACAGACAGCTTTCTAGTATACAGAGGACCTGATTTCAGCCCGCAGGTCGCTGAAATTAGTAGTTATGGCGCGTCCCTTGCCACGATATTTAGCTATCTAGAATTCTAAAGTTTGTAATCAAACGTAAGCCCAGTGCTTCAACAGCTTGTAGGCTCCGATGATGACGGCCAACAGCAAGAAAACAAACGACGCGACGGTGATAACTCCTGCTGCAATGATTTGGTTGCAGAAGCTGTCAAAAATTCCACAAACCGGTGCGTATCCAAGATGTTTGTTTCCTTCTCTTGCGATGTAAGCAACTCCGACCACTGCCGAGACGGAGGAGATCAACAGGTAACTGGCGATCTGAAATGGCACCGACACGCATATGCAGAGCAGTTAGTGCAGTTCTCTTAGTAGCCCTTTCGTTCATCAAATTAAACCTTCCTAGAGTGCATACCGAATATCGAGTATTTCCGTTGTAGTAAAAAGAGCGCAAGTGTTCGAGAACTCCGCTAGTTCTCGGCCGTCCAGTCGATACTACAACACTTGGGTAGAGTAGCCTGTCTGACTTACCAAGTCCAAGAAGAAGAAGAGGAATGCGCTGTTGGGCGATTTGATGGTGAAAGTTGCGGCAGTGGCGAGCAACGTGTAGATGAACACAATTCCAGTTGCAACCATGTGGTAGCTGCAAAGAAGTCACAACGTTCGTACGTTAGTTTTGGCTATACAGTAAATTTCGATGAAGAGTACGAAATGAGTACGTAAAGTTGAATACAGTCTCATGCAGCATAGAGTGTCCTCGTTACTCTAGGGAGTTGATATCTTTTCTGGTCCACGACTGTCAAGTGCAGAGGAACTCCACCGGAAGTGCTTCTGACGAGGCTCCCGTGTTTGCGGTTCAAGCCAACACGGGAGACTTAATCGAGACAGTGTGGGTGTTTGAGATAAAATAACTCAAGAGTGCTGGTGTTTTAGGTGATATGGGAGACCGAGTGGGAGGGACCGGGACATTAGAGATGTGTTGGAACTGAAGGTAGAGGGGTGATCAGATAGGTTGAGCAAGAAGGGGTAGTTACAGGTGACAGCTCTCAGCACGGTACTCTCTTGTGGGTTGCAATTTAGTGACTAGTCTTGACCTCCATAGAATGCCAGGCACAGGTCTCCCGTAAGGTTTAGAAGAATACATGAAAGAACCGTCGTAGTGCCACTTAGCCCAAATCTTGCCAGCAGGCCCCGTCACCGACTGCCTGTTGGTAACCATCAACAGAAATGCAGTCAAGGAGGTAGCGAATGCCAGAGCTCTCAGACCTGCCAAGAGCATCTTTCCATTACCAGCGGGGGCCTCCACTCCTACTGGCTTCTTGGCCTCCGTGTCGAAGCTTCCTGCTGAACCGGCCATCTTTCCTCTCTTTTTGCTGAAGAGAACGATCAAAGAGACACGAGTGAAGAAAGCCTGCAGGTCTTACGGACAGCACGGTCCTTCCGACGCAAGCAGCTGCTGAGCAGAAGTGAGTCTTGACTTGCCAAAGGCGGGGCTCACTCGACTACTTAGCTGCAGCTGAGGCACTACTCAACCACTCACTAGTCCAGCAACGTATCTCCCACAATCCGTGATTGCCCCGGACTCCACGAGCCCAAGACTGATCCCAAACGGATGAGCTGAAATTACTCAGCCACAAATTCACCTCGGACAGACACCCTCACTCCAAGATTCAATGCACTTACTCCAAGATTCACTCCTCCCTGTCCCTCGGACACAAAAGCCTCTTGACCACACTGGACTCTAAACAGGAGCTGCTGCACCAGAGCCACAGACTCTTCTCGATTTAAAGTCCCCCGAGAACGAACAAAAAGGCACTCGATCCTGCTGACGATGCTTACTTACTTAGCGCCCCGAGTTTAGCCTGCTCTTACGAAGACTCAACTCCTCGCTCTCTCTCAGTTGCCGCCGCTGCTTTGCTCTCTCTCTCTCTCTGTCTCTGCAATGAATACTTGGACTGCAGCAGTCGTCATGATCATAATCCATCCCTTAATTATTATCGCCCATTTTTAAATTTCACCAAAATAAGCGGACCAGGGGATTCCAACCTTTACGGAAGTGCGAACCCATCCATGCTGTCGGAGATCCACGATCTTCTGATCTACGGTTCACATCGGTACTCCGCACCGTACCTCAAGGCCGTTATGTTTTTCAAACTATTATCTGTATTATACAAATACGCGCGCCTGCATCACGGACATGAGCATGTTTATCCGGCTCCTTTTTATCCCGTTTCTTACGGTGTTCTTCCCGTTCTTTCTCGGCGCCTTTATGCCATTCGGGGCCGTTCCGTTCCCAGTTGCTCAGTCGGTTGGTTTTTACCTTCTAATATTAACATCACGCGAGCCGCACCGCGTGATGATCCGGGACTCACCCGCTATGGAGGTTGCAAGACCTTGTATGACGGGGTTTGGTTTTGGATGCTCACGATCTATCGGCGGTTCTAAGAAGTCTGTTGTCATTAGCGACGTGCTATTTCCACTATTCTCAACACAACACGGTAAAATAATCGACTTTAAACTAATCTCACTGATGGGGTCTGGGGTAGTTCAATGTGGTGGAAATAACAAAATAGTGTGGTGAAAGTACCAATTCTCTATTATTAAACTTTTGATTTGCTACGCTTCTGATTTGTGATGAGAGCTGTTTCCGGCAAAATTTCTGTTGTTACCCCTTTTGAGATTGGAAGTGGAAATCACTTGAGCTTTGGTTCTCCTGTATTGGCTACCCGCCTCCCCGCCTGAAACTTATAATACGGACGTGTAGTCGAATTTGAACTACTCGATGATTGGTTTGTGTTGGTGTCTTGAGTTCAAGATTATTCTGTGTTGGGCTCTATATGGATGAATCAATGAAAGTCTCTACTATACCGCTACTAGGCTATCATTCCCAATTTGCTCCTACCGTGGGTCGTTGGTTGTTCCATGGACTTAAATGCACCCTTTCTTCCCAGAGAACAATCCCGTAGCCCTGTGGGTCGAGATGGAAACTCGAATTATGCTACTCATCAAACTCACCACTACTGTGCGACAATCCCTTTGGTTCTGGTTCATAATTCGTTCCGTTCCGCAATGTTCTGGATCTCAAGTCATGATGTTGCGGCTATTGAACATTAATGGTGTGTAGGCTTTATGATGAGTGGCCAAAATTCACAGCTGCAAAGTGCTGTTGTTCCACTGAAGCTGCATTCTGCACATCTTCCTTCTTCGTAACTTTGCCGAACGCAGTTCTCTTTCTCTCTTCTCCCGTCTAAGGACTGGAACTCTTACTGATGCTTCCTAAGCTAGGTTGTCACTGCCGCGTTTCAATCAACCTCCTGTTAGTTCCCATGAAGACAACGTATAGCTCATTATACGGCACCGCGGTTGACATCTGCGGGAATTTGAGACGTATTCATGTCTCGTTTTCTAACTGGCAGTTGCCATATAGCCAGTCTACTAGCAACAGCCATGTCACACAACTATGAATTGCATTAAATAAAAAGTGATAGGTCTCATATGCTGGAACATTTGGACGGCATCTTTACCTCCCCGGATATGGTGACAATAATTTCTACTTGTGTTTTGACAGATGACAGGTGGGAGTAGCTGCTGTGAACCACTCATCCTGGTTATTGCTGTCGACAGTTGAGTACCACTCATTCTAGTTATTGTAATTCGTTGATTTCTTAGCAAATCATAACAGAAGATACGGTTCTCATCCCGTCCTGATTATGGCCAGTCCACCAGGGATTATCGTCCATCCACGCCGTCCTGATAATTGGTTACGAGATAAGGTCTTCTGATAGCGAAAGATGTGAACACTCTTCTTGCTCACGAACTCCACAAACTGTTTCAATTCATCGACATTCGTCCAATATCCAGCTAATCCTGCACTGTAGTAGCCTTTCGCCCCGTTAATATACCCCCCCCCCCCCAGAATAGATCAGGATACAGTTCATACCTCCAGACCTGCGCAGGTAGACACATCATCAGCAACATGCTGCTTTTCATGGTATAGAACGAGCACCACGGCCATCTTCTTCGTGTGGCCAGAGAGCGATACGAGACCTTCGGAAAACTTTTCCTACACACAAGAGAAGCAAGAACCTTCATGAAACGCAAAGCAAGACCAGAACGGACGATGGAATGCCCACACTATCTCACCTTCAAATCCACTACGAACCTTGCAATGTCTCGTAGATCTAACGAAACCAAAAACTACACTATGATCTCCTCCACTGGAAACCTCGAGATTCAACTCATAATAATAAGTTTTTCTTTTGTGAAGACCAAGAGAGAGGCAAACTTCATTCAATAACCAAGGAGCGGGCAGAACTCGTAGGCAATAAGTGGAATAACCTTCGAACAAATTGTTAAAGCATCAATCAAGAAGATTGAATGCCTACCTTTCACCCAAGCACGCATTGATGAGTGAGGATTAGGCTTGAATTTGTTTGATGTTCATATTGGGGTTCATCTCTGAGAAATATTTGGAAATTTGCAATCGAATGATTCAATATAATTAAAGAAAAATAGAAAGGGAGTAGGGAATGCTTGTGTACGCAGGACAATTACAAAACAATATGATATATGAAAGAAATTTATGGAGATTCGAGATGGTAGAAGACAAGAGGTGTGTTTTCTCTTGGAGGCAATAAGAGGAGTTCCAAATATCCAAACTCTCCCCCTACAGGTGTTCTAATGTATAATGGAATTTCGAAATGATACGAGAATCTGCTGATGATTGAAGTCAAATATGGAATCAAATTTGATATACTCGACGAAGTTGGGCTTTGGATATAGTCGACGAAATTAACGTGATGACTTCCCTCCCGTGAATACTACTGTAGGAATTCGAATTGAAACCCGTGTAATTTTTCTCATTAACCAGTAGTTATATAATCTAAAGTGAAAACTAACTTATTAGATAGAAAATACCACAAAAAATAAGATCCTAGTTTCAGTTCAAAATTTTGATAGAAGGACATCCAAGGGAGAACCAGAAATTTTTTAAGGTTTCTCAACAATACACTACGCAAGTTCAATATTACGGCATCACATTTCTCTCCACCTAGTACAATCATACATCTTGAAAAGTGCTCCAGAATCAAATACCTTCGAAAGAAGTGGTGCATACTGGAATATGAATGACATGAACGTGTATATTGGAGCTACACCATAAGGAAGTAAGGGTTTCAGTTCGAGAATTACGATTAAATCGATTTATGTGAATAATAACTAAATTTTAATAAAGTCAACCTGGCATCAAGTAGAATTGATTAATAATATATTAGAAAAATCATAAATTATCTACAATTGTGGTCCAAAATGTTGAAGAAAGTAATGAGTAAAGAAATAGGTGACTAAGAATGATTTTAATTTCATAAATTTATATAGGACCCTTTCCGCACACTCCCTGCTCTCTTTTACAGAACACCTATGGATCCTTATACAATTCCTCTGCAGATCTCAGGAGTAAGCCATTGGATCAATTTGTGTAAAAATCACTTGGACGTTCTATAACCAATCAAACAACAAATGGTTTGATACTTTACCACAAAAAATGTAGTAAAATTTCTTGCATAAAAATACCAGAAATTTTGGTGGGACACTTTTCGACACGCCCGTAACACTTGAGCAAAATTTTCTTTCCATCTTTTTACCATCGCTCGGAAATCTGTAAGTCGCCAATTGAAACCCTAGAGTAAACGAGAATTCAATTAATTTCATGAGTTTAGTCAAATATTACAATAGCGGTATTTATAGACCCCAGAATATTTCTATTAATAGTACAAACCGGAAAACGATCATATCTTGTGGGAATCACAAATTTATACCATTCTAAAAGAAGACCATGTCCCCGGAAAGTAAAGTAAGTAATAAAGAGAAAAGAAAACAACGCCATAGAAAACACGAAGGATGGGAAGACCCTCCACCATCAAGTCGTACAACGATGAGACAAAGAAGGTAAAATGAGGCTAAGCCCCAATAGTATCTTTAGGAGAGATCTGCCCCTCTCTTGTCCAGATGAATCATGTCTCCGGATAAATTCAGCCAATTTTAGACATCTCTTAGCTAACGAACTTCCTTAGCGGACAAAGAGTCATATAAGAGTGGTTGTACCAGCCCCTAAAAATAGCTTTTCGTGTATTTAAATGATAATTATTAGTATAAATGACTATTATATTTTAAACTTCATAAAGATAAAAATTGTTGACTTTCAAATCATTAAAAACAACCTAAGATGAGATTTTTGTAACTCAATAGTCTGTTATTCTTACTCAATAGTCTCTCTTTTTTCGCGTATCTTATATTGCATAGAGACATGTAGATGTGTAAGTAAGAAGATTCGAAATACCTGTTTGAAATAGAGAATATATTAATAAATATTTCAAGAAGAGCTAAAATTAAAATCAAATTTACTCAGAGGCATATTTTTTTTTCTCTTGGAAATTTAGTAACTCTATGATACTTAAGCAAGACTATCTCACTTACAATACATTAATGAAAAGAATAAGTCTTGAATAATCTTTTTTTAAAGAACAGGAGAAAAATGTATTCTACATCCAATAATTATAGACTAGTCCTCAACATTAAAAAAATTTGATTAAATTTGAAATAAGATAGTATTGAGCGGGCCAGAACTCTAATTATTTGTTTACGTAAAAATATTTAAGGAAAAAATTGATTGTAGAGCAGGAGCTTTTGACCGCATTAACATTATTTTAATTAAGGTTTATCCCGTATGTATTTTTCATAATGAATTATTTTTTTAAAATTATTATTTTACCATGCACTTTTTATTTTATTCTGATATATTCTTATTTGAGGTTGATTCTTTCCATAATAAAAAACTGTAGAAAGGTAATGTATTGACCATAACCAAGAGCCATTAAAATTTGCAATTGTTTTAATTTAAATTTATTTCTTAACTTTCAGTATTATCATTTACATAATTTTATAATTTTCAATTTCTAATAAGTATCATATTGTACTCAACAAGAATAAAACAGATTTTACTCTTGCTGAGTACAAATTTCATCTGAAAGAGTTTTAACAAAGGTATCTTTATGTATAAAAATCCAAAATGAATATAAATTTATAAATCTAATTCTCATTTGGAATTTCTATTCAAGTATTCACTCAATCATGAGGACATCTTTCATAAAGATAAGTAAGAAACCATCCTAAAAACATTATAGGTGGTTCTTATAGTCCGTGAAATTTAATTAAAACCACTCTACTATACTTGTGGAGCGGAAGCTTTTTTAGCTTTTTTAACGTTACTGAACTACCTATGAATAACTCGGTATCCAGGCCTTAACCAGAATTGGCCAGCTCCGAGAATCCTTTGAGGCCTGGCTTGCAAGCCTTGCAAGCCAGGCCTCAAAGGATGGCAAGTTAAGGTATTTTTTTAAAGGTTTTGAAGGGTTTGATAAAAGACCTTGCTATAAAATTTAGCCAGAAATCAGGTTTTAATAAAAAAATAATTGAGCTTTAATAAAAAAAAAAAGCCGTACATCGAGAATTGCATACAGTGATTCACTACACATGATCACCAGTCATGACTAATGGATCATGACTCATGAATTATGATTCACTACTCAATGTACTCATGATTCATCATTTTTAAATCTTTGTATCATGATGCACCTAATGGATCATTTTAGATTCATTTCTTCCATTAACAAAAGGTTTATATACCTGGCTTCCTTCTTTATTTGCTCTTTTCTGTCTTCCTTCCAAAATCCCTTTCATTTTCTTTTTGATTTAATGATTCTTGATTCCAATATGTCAATCTCTTCTTATGAAAATGAGATATGTGATATTGTGATTGTAGACAATGAGATTGATGATCAATCTATTCCCTATGAGGATGCTATTGTAGAAAAGTGGAAACTATGATACACACAAAGTGATATCTGGAATATGTTTAAGAATGATGTTGAGCTGTCTGCAATGAAATTTGTTCTTTGTAAACTTGTCATCAATCATCACAAGAAGAGTGAGGCTGCAAAGTGGCACTTCAACAAGGGCACACCTTTTCATCAACTTATGAATGGTTTGGAAATTGTGGATCTGCCATCTTTGTATATAGGCAACAAGAAACCAACCAATGTAACTTATTATGCAAGTAAAACAACTAAAGGAACTAACATCCGAGCATCATGAGCTTCATCGATGGATCACTCATCCATAAAAAATTATTTGTTGCCAATTGTTGGTCCCAAAGAGAAGACATTGCAATACATTTTTATGCAACCAGTTCATCATTTCAACTTATTGAGGACAATCACCTAACACGGGCCATTTCAGTGGTACAACCAGATGAAAATCTGTTGCTTGATCAAAAGAAACTTGGATCTGAGCTACTTGATAAGTGCTACAAAAATATTAAATGTAAGGTTGATGTAAGAGAGGTGAATGTGGTCTCATGCATCGTCACATATAGATGGTCTAAAGAAAAAAATGATCTAGTGGTGAACTATATGCCCATATCTTTAGACATCTGCGGCTTTTGAAAATCAGTTTCAACTAGCCAACAAAGCCATAGTGCCAACTAGATTGCAAGCAATATTGAGCGGGTGATTTGTTCATATCTATCCACCTCATTTGTAGGTGCAGTTATAGATAACACTAGTGCAAACAAGAAGGCCTGAGAGATATTATCTGAAGTCTTCTCAACATGCTATTTCCAAGGCTGTTGTGCTCATGGTCTGCATGTCCATGTAAAGGATGTATTTGTTGCAACTAAAAGCAAGAAATCAAGTGAGACCGATCATACATATCCATATCCCGTATCCCATTAACTATCCATTTGAAGAGTTGCTGGAATTTGTTCAAGGATGTAAACATGTGGTCAATTTCTTCCCAATCATCACATTTTCAAGTCACAACTACAAGAAGCACAAAAAGTTGCATGTGTCCATGCTCTTGCAAGAGCAACACTTACACGATGGGGCACCATTCATTAAATGTGCCAGACAATCTGAGCAAACACTCCACACGATCGTCACTACACAAGACTTTATTGTTGGCAATGGTGTCCAAAGAGCTGAGCGTAAAAGGATCAAGCATCTCATTAGTAGTGACAGATATATCATCTGCTGGAAAAGACAGTAGCCATCCTCAAACCAATCAATATGCTCATTGTAAAATACCAATTTGACAAGGTTGTTCAGTCCAAAGTACTTCTTGATTTCCAGCAATTACCTTTTCAATTTCAGACCGCACTTGCCAATGGTCTAATACGCCAACAAGAATTTGAATACTTATGTATGCTTTCTAAAGCAAGATTCAAGTGTATGTATGGCAAAGCGCATGGCTTTGCATGTATGCTAGACCTGGAATTTATTAGTCGGGGTCTCCAAACTAATAGACTTACTTGAAGAGATTCTTATTTCAACTCCTTCAAAGGATGGTTCAAGCAATGATAAGCTCAAGGAAACCTTGTACCTTGAGTACACCCATTTCTTTTATTTTTTCAAGAAAAGAAAAAAGAAAACAAGATATTTAGATAACTAATGGTGGAAAGAGATCGATTTTTTCCTTTATAATTCTGGCTGGCCGATGGTGAACAATGGCCAGAACTCAAAAAAATGACGGTCAAGTTTTTTAAGCTTGATGACATCAAGTGCGGCATCGGAGAGAAATTTCTCCGCCATGTGCTTTATTCACATGAAACTTAGACAGAGGTTGAGTCTGAAATCTGCTGAAAAACCGGTCTTCATCAAGAGCAATGGAAATATACTCTTTGATGATCAGAATGAGTCTGAAATGAAAAGCAGACAGCGAGAATCACTGGTAGATTTAAACCTTATGAAAGAAAGAATTCCAGATTTGGTAGTGAAATAATCTCGAAAATCATTCCTAATATTTAAACCCAAGGTTTTAATCACTAAAACCTTAAACCTTAAAAAATAAAAATTTCGAGTTTTTCCGTCCTTGGTGGCTCGTCGCTCCTTAAACCTAGGTTCAAATAACGCAGGTATCCAAAGCCTTAACCAGGATTGACCTGTTGTTTTGCAGGCGAGAATCTGCTGAGGGTGGAATATCGCTCCTTAAACCTGGGCTCATAGATCTTTAAATGCTTCTGCCCGGTGGTGACACCTGGAAGAGACTCCGTCGTGTGTGGACGCTGGTTTGGCGGTTTGTCCGGCAGCAGTGTTTCCGCGAAACTCCCGTGTTTATGGAAACTACTCTGGGTTTGCAAAACTGTCCTGACGACAGGCTGTCCTGTCTAGATGCATAGTTTCGGGCGTAAGCAATCTAAACTATTTGTGGGTAAATTGGTTTTAATTTCGAATCTGAATATTTTTTCTTTTCAATTTTTATAGTTCTATTGAAAAATAATTTCAAATCTGAAAAGTTTTTCTTCAATGAATGATTCAATGTGTGTTAACACATATATTTTGTCGCAAGTGAAAATCATATTCAAGTAAAATACTTCAAAAGAGGGTAATGACCTTGCTTAATTTATTTCCAATAATATAGATTCAAAATGATCTACACCTTTATCCACTTTCCAAAATGAGTCCAAAATAATACAAGTTATTCTAGATTTCTACAATATGTTTCGACTCCTTGGGTAACATCACCAAATAAATGGAGAGCGAAAACATTTAAACATATACATTGCTACGGAGAAAATGTGCTTTTAGAATCTTAGAATCTTATGTATAGACTACGTTATGTTACTCAGTACTTTGATAGACGGCCGATGGAGGGGGACAAGCATATTACAACAACAAATTAAACGAAAAAATTATCGGGCGGTCTGAACGTATTTGTTCGTGATGAATTAGTGTAAGGCTAGGTTTTAAGGGTGTAATCACCTTATCGAGCGGGAAGACCTTCTCATTCGGGCTCCCGTGTGCCATGGAAATAATAAAAATGGCAAGATTACAAAAGGGTACTTATGGTTTTACAAACACATTATAAACTTTCAGCAAATTTATTTTTTTATATTCATAAAAGCTTTTATGAATCTCTATAGTGCGTTCGACAGTTTAAATCAGAAACCCATTTCCTTAATGTGTTTCTGATTTAATCTATCAGAGGCATTGGAGAGATCCATACTAATTTTTATGGATGTAAAAGAATAATTTGGTGAAAGTTTACAGATAGATTACTCGGAACAGTAAATATATTTACGGGTCATGTTTCTCATGACCCATAAATATTTACGGGAATGGAGTGTTATGGGTATCCAATAAAACTTTAATGCACATTAATGATGAGATTTAAAATTGCAACGTCACTCGAATTTCAAAGCCCGTCCAATTTCGGGGCTGACATTCCCGCATTCAACTAGTTGAGAGTTGGGGGACATTCACATTTTGAGATAAATTAGCACATTCATTAGCACATTACTTTTGTGTCTGTTTGCTCTAAGTGTGTATGTGTGTCTTGAGAAATTCACACGAGAAATTCTGTTTCTGCCGAACACACTACAAATTTTGTCTCTGTTGAAGCTGGACTTGTCACACCGAGAAATTTTGTTTCTACTAGAAGCGGTGGGGATGTGACACACGAGAAATTTAGAGATCAGTAGCATTGGTTTGATGTTAGAGGTCAAGTTAACATTGAGTATTTAGCACTAGAGCTAGCAGTGAAACTACTTGCCACCGAAAGTGTGATAGTATTTGCCACCAAGAGTATTGTACCTAGATTTCCTCTCCATTACAAAGAAGCTTTAAGTAGCTAGCACCTTTCCGTCTTTCCCTCCGTGTAGCACATTTCTCACTTTTGGTGGAGACAGATTTCACTACACTACCGTACAAAGAGAACTGCCTTGGAGTACCTATGAACTAGAGAGGGAAAGGTTGCACCCGATAATGTGAAAGGTTTGAAATGCCACGAACCAGCCCATGCACTTTGCTTTGAAAAGAAACATCAAAATATATCAGATTCATTCTCAATGATGAAGTAGAGAAAAATTTGGCGGATAATAACATGGAGGTGTGGAATGACGAGTGGAGCACTATGGAGGAGTGGAGGATAATAACATGGAGGTGTGGAATGATGCGTGGAGCAACATGGAGGAGTGGAGTGATGATGAGTATGAGCCCTTGCATTTGTTAACAAGGTGGTGGAACTTTGCTGTCAAAGCACGATATTTATAAGAAAGGATTCAATGTCGTTGTAGTACTGAATTTGTATTGAAAAATTTCAAAGGATTAAAACCGAATGCCTTTAGACAACTAACCAAAATGGACATTATTTCCTTCAATGCATTGATTGATTTAATCAAAGATCATTTTGTTTTCAGAAATGCGGCATGAAATATCAAAGCCCAATTTGGATACAAGTTGCACTAGCTCTTGATAGGTTGAGGCATCTAGGTAATGGAGCAAGTGTTGGTAGGGGTTTAAATATGGGGAATTAGTGTAGTATCTTCTATGAAATTTACTCAATGAATTGTGACAGCAAGAATTAGTATTATGGGTAAAGAAGTGAAATGGCCTGACCAAGAGGAAAGAATTCAAATATCTTCTATGTTTGCAGAAAGTGCTTTCTTAGTTGTGTGTGTTCAGTGGATGGTACACTCTTTTGTACAGCTCAAAAACCAAGTATGATAGGGAAATTTATTTTAGTAGAAAAAAATACTACTCTTTCAATGGTCAGGTGGTGTGCAACGATCAAAGGAAGATTATTCATTTTGTTGGAGGTAAGAATATTACTTTGTTTGTTAGAGGAAAGAATGTTGCTTTGTTCAAATGCTATGTGTTAGGTGAACCTCTTGCAATAACATAATATTTATTGTCTATTGATTGGAACTAGGTCTGCCTAGATTTTGCACGACATGGTGTGTTTGAGAAGATCCTCTATTTGGTATGAGTAGAACATATAAGAGGAGAGTGCAGTTTTTTTGACAAGCATCAATATCTTTTAGGAGATTTGGGTTATGTCCCAATGAGTCACTTGGTCTCTTCCTTCAAATATGTACTCTCTCAAGAGAAACAAGATTTCAACAAATGTCTTACAAAAGCTAAAGTGCCAGAGTCTAGAGCATGGAGGAAGAGGAGAGGTTGAGCCACCAATACTACCACAAATACCTAATTACTATGTGACTTATCATGTATCTACATGATAAGTAACATAGAGGAGTGTAGGGCAAATATGGAGAGATGCAATATACCTTTAGAGGAGCATCTTTTGAGACTAGACTTGTAGAGGAGTACCAAAGAGATTAGACTATTAGAGAAGGAGGAGCAAGTACGATTAGAGGAACACATTTTCATGGAGAGAAAGACTAAACTTATCGATAGAGAGAGAGATGCACTAGTGTATAGAGGGAGGGTATTACTCATGGGAGATTAGTAGAGTTAGTTGGTGTTATTTGGGAGAGTGAGTATACATATAAAGCTTGAGTTGAGAGGCTTGATGAGTTAGATAACCTCATTAAAACTAGAAGTGAGAGGTTGGTAGAGTTGGATGTACTTGTCAGATATAGAGAGCTTATGGTAGAGGGGTTATGACTTCAAGAGATTTATTACCTTAGAGAGTTCACCATTACAATGAGTTTACTGGAGAGGACCCAAAGTACTCTAAAAAAGACTAGGACTTAGCCAGACACTCTTAGGGAATTATATGTTCCTGCTCAAGAGGAGGCTATAAAGTGGCTTGAGATAAAGAAGTTGAGATACCCTTGGAGATTTCTCCCTATTGATGTTAGAACTCAAACAAAGGAATGCCATGGTGTGCATTAACCTAGTGAGATTAGGGAAGCTTTGGAGAGGAGAGGAGAGCCTAGTGAGGCTAAGAATGCTCCTCATGGAGATGCATTTTGGAGAGGAGAGCCTAATGAGCCAAAAGATGATTTGAGAGTGAGAGCCACTTGTGCCACTACAACATGGTTGAATCTTATGAATGAGCCAAGAGAAGAGCCTTACTTGCATGTAGTGGAGGATATTGTGGCATAAAGACCCTGCACTTTAGAGGATCTTGTAGCCACTCCTCTTATTTTTAGAAGTTCAAGAGAGGAGGTTTTAAGGCTACAAGAGAGGAGGTCATCCTTGAAGGATAAAGTACATTGGCTCATACAATTGAAGGAAAAGATGATCTCATCTAGAGCATTCATCCCATACATTCTTTTTCATACTGATTTGAGGCAAAAGATTATTATACTTGATGTGAGTTGTTTGGCTGACAATAGAGTTCCTACTTAATCAAGATTCTTGAAATGGTGTGTAGAAGATGGAGATCATATAGAACTTGTAGAAATTTAAGGTTAATTCTATAGCCTTGCATTAATGAGTTCATGGAGTATTATGTCACACACTTTGAGGTTATACTTTGAACTAGTGGTCCAAAGAAGGAGGTGGAGACACTATTGCAATCTTTGTGGGATTGGTGCCTTTTGCCTACAAGTGTACACATTGGGTCTAGAATTTTGGCATGCTTCTCCTAGACAAATGGATATATTGATGAGTATAGAGGTTTCATGCTTAGACCTTATAGTACATTTACATTTTCAGGTTTATCCATTAGAGATATATTGGTTGTAGATAATGATGCTTTATCTTATAGCCATAACCATCCTATGGTGCTATACATCGTACATTTTCTCTACTTAATATATATTTAGTACTTCATATACTCCAATGTTAGATATCCTTGTAGCTACTCTAGAAAAATTTAAAATTAGAGCTTCTATATCTCTAAGTATTAGGTTTTTAGAGGAGGAGTGGACCTTAGGTAGATTTAGATATTATAGCTTGGAGCCTTATGATTTATCATCATTAGCACCCCAACTCTTTGTACATGCTTCACAAATCTAAGGCTTATGTGACTCAAAGACTTTAGCAAAGCCATATTCTATAATACAGTAGAACAATACAATATAACAAAAAGAGTGCAAAGGAAACCAAGAACTTGGCAAGTAAGCACACACAACATTGTTAAACAAACGAGCAAACATCCAGCCACAAAAGTAGGTTGTGCAAACCTAGAGTGCACAACAAATGGTTGGCATGATGTTGTGCAAACCATATAATTTGCACTATTGCTGCACAAACCACCATACATTTGCATAGGTTTGGACTTCTAGTTTTCTAGTCTTGTTTGTTTGACAACTTCTCAATTTGTAGTGTTTTGTTTTGTTTTGCACAACACATAGAATAGAATGTATACAATGTACATAGATGTAACAATATGGAGTTTAGCAACAAAGTTAGTCGGACTTACAAAGTAGCACATAAGACAAATTAGCCTAGAATATTCCAAAATTATAGTAAGCTATAAATACACATAAGACAAATTAGCCTAGGATATTCTGAAAATATCTAGGAAGCTTCTTGGGAAGCTTCCCGGCTAGCTTAGCTTGCACCTCAAGTAAGTAGCTTCTAGAAGGAAGCTTCTAGAAGCTTCCAACTAGCTTAGCTTCCACGCCAAGCAGGCGGCTTCTAGAAGGAAGCTTCTCAAGAAGCTTCCTAGTTAACTTGGCTTGCACTCTAAGAAAGCGATTTGAGGAAGCTTCTTGAGAAGCTTCTCAAAGGCCTTGTATGCTACGTATAAATACCAAAGCCAAAGCTCATGGTAGGCATTTGGAGTTTTCCCTCATTCAAGTGTCCCAATGTGACTTTCCATTCTCCTATTTCTCTCCTTGGATTTGGTCTTTTACATTGGTATTAGAGCAAGAATAGGATAGATGGAATTTATGGACCACCAAATCCACTTCCACCAAACCATTGGGATTTTTACATCCAAATACCACCCAAGCATCATTTCACACAATTCATCACCTTGCACTTTGGACAAGATTTTCTGCATATGATCACCATATTTGAGGAACCCTTGGTGCTTCCGGTTGTAACTTATGGAGAATGGTGGACGTGTTATTTCTATGTGTTAGTAAATTAGATAGATTGGGAGTGGTGTGATAGAGTAGCAACCATGGCGGCAATACCTGATGTTATCCTTGCTATGCAACAACAAATCAAGCACCTTACTGGATTGTTGGATGAACAAGATCTTTGACAACAAGAGCAGGTGGAGAGAGTACCAATTCAAGAAGGAGAAGATCAGATCAGATTCCTTAAACCCAAGGTATTTGAAGGCAAGAATCTTCTGGGTGCAGTGGAGAATTTTGTGTTTGATTGTGAATGTTATTTTGAAGCTACCAATCTACAAGATAAGCAAAAATAGATTTTCTTGGCTTCTAGCCAATTGGATGGAGTAGCAAAGCTGTGGTGGAGATTCCAAGTGGAGCAAGCTAAACGACATATTTTTGCACCAATCTTAACATGGGCAAAATTCAAGAGCACAATAATTAGTTTGTTCCAAGCTATAAATGCCACACGAGCCGCACGGGATAAGTTGGCAGAGTTGAAACAGATTGGGTCTATAAGAAGTCACATCACGTAATTCCAAAACACCATCATGCGAATTCCAAATATATTGGAAGGTGAAACTCTAGATCAATTTGTGAGAGGCTTGAAGATGAGAACCAAATTAGAGGTAACCATGCAAGAGCCACAACACTTGGAAGAAGCCATGCAGTTGGCCGAACATTTTGATTCCTTGGTGGCAACAACTTGGTCTTGACCTCAACCTCCACAGAGCCTATCAATACACCATGCACAAGTGGAGGAGCTAGCACCAATGGAGATTGATGCCATTCAACAAAGACCACTTGGCATGGCAGATAGAGAGAAATTGCGTCAAAATGGTGGTTGTTTTTATTGTCGCCAATTGGGGCATCGCATTGCTGAATGTCCACTCAAGAATGGATGACCTCAACAAGTTGCCTAGGTGGAGGTTGTAGAGTGGAATGATCAGGGAAACAAAGAATCCCAGTAGGAGATTTCAAGCTGCCTATTGTGAGCTTGATTAGTTCCAATGGGATTGAAGGCTCGACTATAATACCAAGAGCTAGCTATATGATCTAGACGTGAAATTTGGTTTGGTAACATCTAGAATGATGTTATACATGATAGTCAAAATAGATAAGATAGAAGTATCACCAAAAGAGTACTTCTTCTAATAGGGCAGAAACCAAAATAGACTTGAGAACCTTAGAACCAATAGCTAGACATATGATTTAAATGTAAGAATTGGTTTGGTAACATCTGAAAGGATGTTACACATGATGGACTAAACAGATCAGAAAGAGGTATCACCAAAAGGGGACTTTTACTAATAGAGTAGGAACCAAAATATACCTGAAATCTTTGAAGGCAATTTCGGAAGCCTAAACGGATGAATTAGGCCTCAAAAATGTGAAAGTTCCCCCCCAGCAGAGGAGAGGTTGTCCTTCTTCCCCCTTGCTTTGTCTCATTGAGAGCTTTCCAACGGTACCTTACTCATGTGATTTTGAGATTCCTACAGGAAGATTCCCTAAAAGATTCCCTCTGGTCAAAGTTTGTTTGACCAACCAGATAGGACCTAGACCAAACATGTCACCTATCTGTGTCCCTAATCCTACGGTGGAGCTTCCTTTGAGGAGATCCTCTTTGTCTATATAATAAAGAGAAGGTGCTCCTTTGGGGCATCAAATGTTTGAGTGTTTTCTCTCTTCTCTTGTCCTCGGAGTATTACATCGACCTATGCAAGTTTGCTTCACTTGCAAGGTACGATATCTAATCGAGATTGTAGGACTTTGGTTGATTATGGAAGTTCAAAGAATTGCATGTCTATGCAAGTAGCAAAGGAATTGGGTATTCCTATTAAGCATGTTATTGGAAGTAGTTTGATGATGGCGGATGGTAGAAAGGGTTCTACATTCCGCACCTTGCATCTTGTTACCTTCAAGATTGGGAATGAGTATTTGGAGTGTATGAGGTTTGTAGTGGCACCTCTACACTATGATATCATTCTGGGTCTACCTTGGCTTAAATATCATAAGGTTCAATTTGATTGGACCCAATGCCAAATTCAAGTACAACACCAAGGTAGGAATTTCCAATTAGGTTGTCTGGCAACTCCGAGTTAGACACTCAAGAATTAGTTAGTCCCAAGATGGGAATTTTGTTGAGAAGGTAGCCATAGAGCAAACCTAGAAGGGAGATGAGTCCCAAGATGGGAAGTTTGCAAAGAAGGCAACCAAGGAGTAAGCTTGGAAGGGAGATGAGTCCCAAGATGGGAAGTTTGCCAAGATGGGAAGTTTGCCAAGAAGGCAACCAGGGAGCAAGCTTGGAAGAGAGATGAGTTCCTAGAAGGGAAGTTTGTTAGTAAAGCAGCCATAGAGCAAGCTTTGGAGGAAGATAAGTCTATATTCACAGTGTGGATCAAGCCAATTGCACAAGTATAATCTGCGGAGGGCCAAGAGCCTCATCAAACAATGGTTGATCGGATAGTTAAGGAGTTTGTGGACGTGTTTCCGGATGATCTGCCAAAGGGAATACCTTGCGATTGAGGTATGCCCTTCAAGATCAAGTTATTGCCAAGGAGTACTCCAGTGAGTAGACCGATCTATCGGGTCTCACCAAAGGAGTTGGAGGAATTGCAAACAACACTTATAGAGTTGTTGGGGAAGAACTTCATACAACATAGTATCTCTCCTTGGGGAGCACCAATACTATTTGTTCCAAAGAAGGATGGAGGACTTTGTTTCTGTATTGATTATTGTTGGGCTCAATTAGCAAATCGTGAAGAATGCATATCCCTTGCCTCAGATTGATGACTTGCTTGATCAACTAAGTGGAGCACGCAACTTTTCCAAGTTGGATCTTTGCAGTGGCTATTGGCAAATTCCTATTGATAGAGAAGATGTGCAAAAGACTGCCTTTCGTACAAGGTATGGGCATTTTGAGTAGAGAGTTCTACCTTTTGGACTCACTAATGCTCCAGCAGTCTTCATGGATCAGATGCATTGGGTGTTGGGTGGACTATTGGATTGGTCCATGGTGGTGTTCTTGGATGATATCTTAATCTATAGCAAGACATAGGTGGAACATGTGAATCATGTGCAAGAAGTCCTAAGACAACTACGACAATGGAAATTTTACTACAAGAAGTTGAAGTGTGTCTTTTGGCAAAAGGAGGTTACCTTCTTGGGTCATAAGATCTCATCAGAGGGGATTAAGATGGATGAAGAGAAAATCAAGGCCATTACTAATTGGCCTACCCCAAAGGATGCTACAAAAGTACGGGCATTCAATGGATTGGCCAGTATTTACCAATGGTTCATCTATTATTATGCTCATGTGATTGCACCATTGACTGACCTCTTGGGAAAGAACTCGAGCTTCTAGTGGACCACAAGGCATGAAGAAGCATTCCAGAAGTTAAAGCATATGGTGTCTTTAAGACCCATTCTTCAGCTATATGATCCTCAACTACCCTGTGTGGTTGATTTTGATGCTTCTAACTTTGCAATTGGAGCCATCCTGCAACAAGAATTCTCAAATGGACTCCATCTCATTGCCTTTGTATCTCACCGACTCAATACGGTTGAACAAAACTACTCTACTTGAGATCAAGAACAACTTGGAATGGTATACCACCAAGGTATGGAGACATTACCTCTTGGTAAAACAAGTGATCATGCAAACTGATCACAAATCATTGTTGCAGACCTTACACTTGGAACACATGAAGAGTCAACATCATCGATGGGAGGAAGAACTCCAACTGTATGACATCAAACTTGAGTACAAACCAGGTTGGTTCCATGTCATCCTTGATGCCTTATCACAACGACTTGATTTGAAGTCTCTTCCTCTCATCATAGCAGCAATTTCAATGGTGTCAGTTGACTCCAAGATCCAAAACAAGTTTCAATCAGCTCTACACCAAGATCCCTTCTTCCAAATGGTACATGGTCACCTTATAGCATGCGATAAGGAGTACAACACATTCTCCACCAAGGAGTGCCTTTTATTCCATGACGATTGGATCTATGTTCTAGCTAAAGGTGATCTTCTACTTGTGTACCTTCAAGAAGCCCATGATTTACCCATTGCTGGTCACATGGGTATGGACAAGAACTTGGGTACCCTCCAACATCAATGGTGGTGGCCCAACATGACATGAGATGTTCAAGAATTTGTCCAATCATGCAAGAGCTGCCAACGTAACAAGGCCAACAACCAGAATCCTAGTGGACTCCTTCAACCACTCACCGTTCAATCCGCTCACTGGGAGCATGTGAGCTTGGATCTCATCACATCCTTGCCAAAGACAAAACAAGGACACACTGCAATCATGGTGTTTGTGGATAAGCTTAGTAAGCAAATCCACTTGGCACCAACTTGTGATACCATGGATGCTCCAACCTTAACGCAAATCTACTTCAACAATGTCTTCAAGCATCATGGGATGCCACGTGTACTCATCTCCGACCCTTATCCTCAATTTACCGGGAAGTTTTGGCAAGCATTCTTTGAGATACTCGGCACCAAGCTTGCTTTGTCCATGGCCTATCATCCTCAAACTGATGGACAAACTGAACATGCAAATCATACTTTGGAGGATATGTTGCGTGCTTTTGTCAATGTCCACCATACCAATTAGGATGAATGTCTTGCAATTGTAGAATTTGCCTACAACAATTCCAAACAGGCAAGCATTGGATTTTCTCCTTTCTTTCTCAATTTTGGCCAAGATCCGCTTGTTCCTGATTCTCTTCTTGCTCCCCATCCATCTCAGGTTCCTCATACTTCCACATTCTTGACCACTATATCCTAATCTCTCCAACAAGCCAAGTCTCACCTCCTTGTTGCTCAAAATTGCCAAAAACAATATGCGGACCACCATCGTCACGATCTCACCTTTGAAGTTGTTGATAAAGTCACGCTATCCTCTAGTAACCTCCTTCTCTCACTTGATACCTAAGTTTGTAAACTTGCCTCTAATTGGATAAGACCCTTTCATTTCACCCAAATTGTCTCTCTTGTTGCTTATCAACTTGCCTTGCCTTGTCACATGCGTATCCATCTTGTCTTTCATGTTTCCAAGTTGAAACCCTTTGTTCCAAACCCCTCTTCCTTTTCTTGTTGAGTCCAACCTCCCCCTCTTCTTTTCCCTATCAATGATCATGAGGAGTACAAATTTGATTGTATCCTTGCGTGTTGCCATATT
Organism: Lunularia cruciata; assembly: GCA_948567375.1. Lineage (NCBI taxonomy): Eukaryota > Viridiplantae > Streptophyta > Marchantiopsida > Lunulariales > Lunulariaceae > Lunularia > Lunularia cruciata. The sequence goes on from OX419756.1 coordinate 22,840,933, forward strand.
CAATGAGGCCATCGCCAACATACGAAGTACAAGGTCCTTTGGAAAGGGTATCCCCTTCATGATACCACATGAGAATCTCTTTCTCACCTCCAAAATGCACAGATGGCCATCCAAGAATTGGAAGCTTCACTGGCAACGAGGACGTCACCAACTAGCGGCGGGGGAATATGTAACAATATGGAGTTAAGCAACGAAGTAAGTTGGGCTTACAAAGTAGCACATAAGACAAATTAGCCTAGGATATTCCGAAAGTATCTAGGAAGCTTCTTGGGAAGCTTCCCGGCTAGCTTAGCTTGCACCTCAAGTAAGTAGCTTCTAGAAGGAAGCTTCTAGAAGCTTCCAACTAGCTTAGCTTCCACGCCAAGTAGGCGGCTTCCAGAAGGAAGCTTCTCAAGAAGCTTCCTAGTTAACTTGGCTTGCACTCTAAGAAAGCGGCTTGAGGAAGCTTCTTGAGAAGCTTCTCAAAGGCCTTGTATGCTACGTATAAATACCAAAGCCAAAGCTCATGGTAGGTATTTGGAGTTTTCCCTCATTCAAGTGTCCCAATATGAGTTTCCATTCTCCTATTTCTCTCCTTGGATTTGGTCTTTTACAATAGAGTTCAATATTCCTTACTTAAAATAAAAAAATTTCTATTTAAAATAGAAGGTTTACATAAATTTGATCCATGGAATTGTCCACCTTTTTTCTCTTTGTGTTAATCTTCCTTCTAAACTCATATCACTCTCTTTGTTCCACTCACTATCATCATTGTGATCTTAGTAGATTTAGAAATGTGTTTTTCCTTCCTTGATTCTTCTTTCTCCTTTGAAACTTGGATGTTCTTCTTCAAAACTTCAATGTTCTCATCATTCTCTTTGGATGCATCTCCAATCTCCTTTCATGCTTCTCTAGCCTCTTCCTCTAAAACTTATCTTCTTTCCTCTTGTACTTGGACTCTTGGCAGCTCTTGAGCTTTTGGAAAGGGATGCTCTTCCTCTTGTGCTTGTGGTTCTTGTGCTCTTGATACTTGACTTGGATAATGATTCTCTTCTCCTCCTCCTTTGTACTCCTTGTGTGCTCTGGTTAAGCATGGACTGGACTCTACTTTGAGTACTCCTTTTGATACTTCCTCAAACTCATATAGCACTAAATTTTCATGGGGTTCTTGTGTACTTGGTATGGAAAATGTAAGGGGAATGGAATCCAAAGTATTATTTTCTCCCAAATCTTCTTCTTTTGCATGAATTAATCATGTGATGTCAATGATTGTAACATTTGGTTCAATACCACTAGAGTAGGGAGAAAAATGTTAGCATGACCACCAAACATTATATCCATCTTATCAAAAAGTGTATAGAGATTATTTAATTTAACCTAAAGTTTTCCATCCTCTGTTTAACTCTCTCATGGTTAAACACTCCTCAATGTAATTGAATTTCCAATCTGTAGCATCTTCATAAGATTTCATATAGCATGCCCATTTCTTGTAGAGCTTTTCTCCAATCATTGTTGGAGGCAATCCTTTTTTGTGTCATACAAAATAGGTGGCCATATAACAAATTGTTGTACTTTTCCACACTGGTTTCTTATTTTTTCCATCTTAATCTAACTAAAATATTTAGGATCATCTAATTAATCTAGTATCTAAGCATAATAATAAGGAAGCATCCTGAACCAGTCTTCATCACCCTTTGCTCCTTTGCTTGTGCAGGTGGATGCCAATGCAATAGCCTCCTTTACTAGTTACATTGGATGTTGGAACTAAAGCTACTATTTTGTGGAGCAATTCTTGAAATAAGAGAGGTTGAAATGGAGCAATCTTGAATTGAGTATCCATCAATTTCAACCCTTGTGGAATTGAATTGAAGTTGAAAACCTCCTAAACTCTCCATCTTAATGCTCAAGGAGGCCAGTTGAGTTCAGGCAATTAAATTCTATTTGTGTGCGTGTATGGTTTGTGTGAAAGAGGAGGCTTATTTATTCATTTCACACACAATTGGTTAATCATTCACTAGTGTTCAATCCCTCTTATCTTTGATCACTCAACTCTTGTCATCATGTTCATACATTTGAGAGGGAAAATTTTCAAATAAAAAAAACATGCATGATATTTTATTGCTTCTTCCTCGCCCTCCACATGGCAACATATTGTAACTAAAAGTGGACTATACTCTAACATTTCAACTAATCTTGATACCCATAAATAATCACTAAAAAAAAGTCTGATGTGAAAACTGAAACCCTTACTCCATGCAAGAAGTTATGATACCCATACCCAGATTTATGGGAGCATTCATTCCTTAGAACCAAAAGATTACAGATACCCACACAAAAATTTATGGATCACAAGACTCTACCTGTCAAAATTGTATTTGTACTGTCCTTGGCTTTATAAAGCAGGCTACATATGTGAAATGAGGATGAGAGTAACTTCATGCAAAATTTCCACTTGTAATTCTTGCTTTGAAGTTATTATAAGAAGTCAGATCTACCTTGGATTTTTCTAATCTTATTCGGATATTTGCAACCTTGTTGCATATTCTCTATCAATGCCTAACTAGTATTTCTTGCTTTGTGTCTGCTAGAGAATTATCTCTACTTATTGTGATTCTTCTTTCTCTCAAGAATATCTACTCCGTAGAGAATTTTTCCTACTCTTACTTTCTATTATTTTTGTGAGCTTTTGATAAGAGTATAATAGGCATCTTTGCTGATTTTATAGTGCCAAGGATATTTTCTTATGTGTGAAAAGGGAATTACACATATAAAAAAGTCTTTGCTGATTTGTTTTGAGAGAAGTATGCTTATTACTAATATAGTAGACTATACGTAACATTTTTAAAATTGTGCTCTTTTGGTATCTTTTTTCCTTTAGTTTGTAGTTGTAGAGAAAATGAGTCTTGGGAGTTTGTGGCAAAGGTAGAGAATGGAGCTTTGCTTTTAATATACTATTGCGGTAAATGAGAAATAGTGTATCATCATGAGTAAAGGTTTATTTTATATAATGATCTTTCATCTTTTGTCTTTATGCTTTATAATCTTCATTGATAAAAGAAGTATTCTTGAGAAGCTTTAAATTTTCTTCTTGATTATCCATCCATTCCTTATGCTACTAGGTTATATCTTTGGTCTTGATTAGGCAAAGTATGTGTTCTTGATCTTTTCTTGAACACACATGGTGTATTAAAAATTTTACTACCAATTATTCTTGTATTAATAAAGCTCTATCTTGGTTTGGTCTACTATATCCATCTTAACTAATCATGTTTTACTTTGTGCATATTTGGAAAATAGAGGTTTTCTACTCATGAGGCCATAAGGGATTTACTTCTTATGATGATATATGAGTTTCTATACTTGACATGGAAGGAATGTTGATGTAATGACATGGTGTCATTCAAATTTGTAATATTGGGGTATGAAGCCCATGCGTATACAAGTTGGATTTGACTAAAAATATGGTAAAAGTGTCAAAAAGATGAAAATCTATTATTTCATATTTAAGTTCTTGGGCAAAGTCATTCACAAAAGAGGTAGTATCACACCTATGGGCATACTATAGAAATATAAATGAATAAAAATCACTCCCACTGTAAATAAATTCCAAAGGACTCTTAAAAGTGCTGGATCATTCGTAACAAAGGTCATTTTCCTTACAACTTCCTTTCTTCCAATTATCCTAACAAAATTCTTGCCTACTATCATCATGACAATTCTACAATCTACCATCTACACCATTGTTATGATAGTCATACAAGATAGACAAATCTTAGAGTGTCTAACAATTAGTAGGATGGAATGTGCAAACTAAATTGGAGTCAAATATCCCAAGTATCCTATCTCCTTTTTATCTATGTTTGTAATGCAATGGTATTTCCCTTCTCAAATTGCACTACTTTACATGAAATAAGTTTGGCATATATTGCTTAGTCTCAAAGTACATGGTACTTATCAATACTCAGGCCTATAAAATTCCATTACAATATTGTTCATGACATTTGTAGAGCACTTAAAGATCTATCTACTAGTTCTACATGAATGATTCCCTCACTTCAATGCTTATGCTTCTATGCCAAGATTCTACATAACTAATTGACAAAGTATGCATATATTCATATAGAGAGCAAGCACATACACATATACCAAGTTGTCCATCTTGATGGTATAAGCCTCATTTATTGCAATGGAAATATGCACAAAATGAACATGATAGACATCATGTCTAACCCTTGCATATATTTCTTCTTAGCCACCAAAGAGATCCAATGTCTATGAAGTGTTAAAGATATTCTAATTACAACTTTTCCTCACTAATCTTATCCTACTCTAAATTCAAGTAGGCATGTCTTGCATGGAACTACCACCTCAAGGGATTTTTCATATCTTCATTTGTTGTATAGAGGCCCACTTGGATTTTGTATTTACACCAAGGTCTATGGACTATCTAGAAGTATGAAGTGCCTTGGTTAAGACTATAAGATGTAAACAACTACAAGATGAATTGCTTGTTCTGATGTTTGTTGTGGTTCTATGTGTAAGACATTATTGTTACTTGGTTGCAAGATGATATTGCAGTGCAAGTGATGCACTACCCATGCATTTACAGCTTTGGATGAGCTCTACAAGCTCCTTTCTAAAATTGGCAACCTCATTGGTGATGCTCTTTGTGCCTCCTTGAACTTGGAGTTTGTATGGCTTTATGTAATACCATCAGCTAAAAAATTAGCTAATGGTAAAACTTGGCTTGGTAACATCTCTTGAGATATTATTGATGATGCCTAAGTTGAGTGGATAGAGCAGTCACCAAAAGAGGACTTCTACTAATAGAGCAAAAGCCAAAAAAAATTTGAAAATTTCATAGCTAATTTTGGAGGCCTAAACAAAAGAATTAGGCCTCAAAAATGTAATCTTACTATGCTTCCAAAAGAGAAATTGTCACCTTCACTCCCTTACTTTGTCTTATAAAGATCTTTCTAATGGTAAATTTCTATTTTATTTTGATCATTCTATAAAAAGATTTCCAAAAAATTCACTTTGGTCAAATTTGTTTGACCAACCAAATGGAACTAGGTGTAACATGTCACCAATCCATGTATCTAATCTAAGGGTGTAGCTCCCTTGGAAGTGATCTTCTTTGCTTTATAGTAAAGTTGGAGTGCACTTTTGGAGCATTGGAGTATTAGGGATTTCAATCTTATGTTCTCATGTCTATGGATTGTTACACTCTACAACTTCAATGGTAGGGTTGTTAGTTGGTTGTTTGAGCCTTGATCCCAAAGTCTTTGATATTCATTTTGTACATTTTTTTGTTGGCCAACTATTCCAATTGGCTCAAGAATTGGGTTTTTGTATGCTCTATGGTTATGAAAAGCCTCATATACTCATTTATTAAGCTTTCTTGTTCTTGTTGGATTTTTGACTTCAGGTTATCTTGTACCTTTGTGTCAATTTCCTCCTCCTTGTCCCATGATTGTTTCAAGTTTGTTGTGAGTCCTTGAATATGAAGGTTGGTAAGTTCCTTTGAGCTCTTATACCAAACCTTTGCCACAGTTTCTTTAGTGTTGGCATACTCCAATTCTATCATGACAATTGTTACCTCTTTGTCTCTTGCCTTGATTTGTTCTTCATGTTGGACTTGTTGCTGCGTGACCATGTCATATGTATGTTGCATTGACCTCCATTTGTAAGCATCTTTAGATAACCTTGTGATGTTCTTATAATTCCAACTCTTCCTTCTAGAACTTCTCTAGTGATGGATCCTTCTGTTGTGATGATGAGGTCTTCTTTGTAAGTCTTTCTTTGACATTGTTCAATTAGGTATAAAGCATGGCTTTGTCCTTAGTAGTTTTACTTGTCTTGTCATAGAGGTACTTTACAAGCATTACTAGCTCATCAATTATGGAATCAAACTCTCTATAGTATGGCAAGATATTCTCTAACACTTCTATCATTGGAGTAACCGCATGTATGAGGTACACCAACATAAACCATGCCATCAAGTTATTGATGTACTTCAAACAATGACTTCATGTTTGTTTCCCGAGCTGGTCCCTTCTTATGGGGTGTTGAGCTTGAAGTGTATCATGAGGAGTACTATTTATTTTGATGTGTTATGATGTCATTTTGTTGGCTACTCTTGTGTGCATTTCCTTTCTTGCAAGCAACTTTTTGTGGAATCTTCTTCTCTTGATTTATGGACCTTTGCTTCAAGCATATGTTGAGGGATTTCTATGGTTGTAATTGTACTTTTTATGGATGTTTTCATGCAGCCAAAATGACATCAACAACATTTACTCTTGGACTCTTAGGTTGAGAAGGTTCATTGGAGAAAAGCAAACAATATGTTTGTACTTTCTTTGGACTTGCAATTAGAGCATCTTCATCTTCTTCCATTATTGCCTTCCCCTAATCCTTTGTCATTTCATTGGGTGGTGGTGATGACTCACTTCATTGTTTGTCATTTCCCTATTGGCTTTGTTGGTTGCATTTAGTGACAAAATTCACATAAATGAGTTGTCATTTCCTAAGTGGTATTTTTTGTGTGCTTATTTGTCATTATTTGGGAACCATAATGTCCTTCATTAGTCATGGAGGCATTAATTCACATGATTCTCCAATTTCTCTACTACTTACATATCCTCCTTATGATACATCAATAACCTAAGTTTTGGGCTTTGCTGTGAGTACCATCTTACAAATAGAGATTAAATTGTATGATTCTTCAATGGGCATAATCCTCTTGATATGATCATACTCCTTATATGCCTCATGGTATTTAGTGATTTTGTTAGCAAGGTCAAGATGTCCATTAGAGTATATTGGATGGTAGAAGTGGTCGGGAAATTTCTCCTTTTTTTTGTCAAGAGGTTCATTCTAATGTAGAAGTGCACGATGAAGAGTGCACGATGAAGAGTGCTACAATCATGGCTAATATTTTTGCCATGTCCTTGAAGAGCTTCTTTACATGATTGTGGAACATCCACCCCAACTCACAAGTTTCTTTTTGTGCATGAGTTGGAAGAGTATAGTTTGGTTAAGATTTTGTCATGACATTTGTAGCACATAAGCTAGTTTGCTCTAACATTGGAGTATTAGTCTTAGTAGTCATAGTTATATGAGTAGTTGCTCAAAAGCTACTTAGTGGCGGCCAAAATTTTTGTTAGGGTTATTGATCACACCATTGGAGCTACTATCAATCACATTATTTTCACTATTAGATGGGCCATCAATGGCATCATTAGTGTTGGAGTGCTTTGTCGAGTCTAGGAAGTATACATTCATAGTGCAACTCCAAGGAACTCACTTCTTTGATGTTGAACCTTTTAGTTCTTGGTTATGGTGGATAGAGGCCAACAAGCATCACTTGGAGTCTCTTAGCTAGAATGGATATGGTTTGATATTGAGATCAATGCCTGATGTTGGTAATTTCTTAAGTTGAGTGATTGATTTCTAATGCAAGTTGGTGTGAATTGAACTTATTACATTAGAGAAGTGAGATCAAGGAGGAATTAGGTGCACAAATGTGGGTATTGGTGATATTTCCAAGCGTGGAAGATCATTTCTACTTTCAATAGTTGCTTAATTTTTTTGAGAGTGGATTGTCTACGGAAGCACAATGAGAATTATTGTAGAATGACAATTGAGTTGATAGTTGAGCGGATGGTGTGTGGAAACATTGTCCAATTTCTATGAAATTGAGGTCAAATTGAGTCAATGGATGTTCAATTTGAGTGCATGAGAGTGGAATTGGAGGTCATGGTGGTGCAATTTGAGCATAAGTGACAAAATTAGGATCAGATCTGGGAACCAATCCTCTCAAATTAGGAGTTTTGAGCCCTCCATACACTCAATTTGGTAGTTAGTGGAAGATTTAGAGGTTCTCTAAATGGGCAAAATACTTAGAGATCTATTAGATTGGAGAAGAATTGACTTGATTTGGAAGTTTGAGTTGGCAAAGGTTAGCCAGATTGGAGAGGGTTTGATTTGGCAAGAAGAAAACCTTCATTTGGCATTTAGAGGCTTTGAAGCATAAGGCTATGGGCTAAAGAGGCTAGAGAGGCTACAAGAGAATACTTAGAGATCTATTAGATTAGAGAAGGATTGACTTGCTTTGGAAGTTTGAGTTGGCAAAGGTTGGCCAAATTGGAGAAGGTTTGATTCGGCAAGAAGAAAAGCCTCATTTGGCATTTAGAGGCTTTGAAGCATATGGCTATAGGTTAGAGAGGCTACAAAGGCCAGCATGTTGGCATGAGACTAGCTAGTTCAGTTGATGTTTTAAGAGTTTGTGGTAATTGTTTGGCAAAATCCCTCTACCCTTCAAGATTATGTCCAATAGGGTTTGAACTCCGGATCTAAGATCCTAGACTAGTGCACTAACCAATTGATCCACCTTCACTACTTTTCCTAGATACTTATGGCCTCAAACCTATACCAATGTAACTTTGGCTAGGAGATGATCCCATCCTTGGTGATCTTGGTAACATAAGAGTAGAGAGACACTCCTATTATATCAAATGCCAAGTTATGATAGAGTAATGGTGGGTTTGATTTATGAGATAAAGGGTAATTGTTTAAATTTTTTGACCCCTCCATTATCTACTTCTTGTTTGTGCACCATGTTTGTATGAGGTGCTCTTATATTTAGAGCGTTGGTGCTCTAATGTATTGTTGATAATAAGGCTAGTCTGATGATTAATGAAACTATCTTTGTTTCTCTCTAGTGAGATAGGAGGTGATGGCCTAAAATGGTGAGAATGTGTGATGTGACGGTGTAATACTCCGAGGACAAGAGAAGAGCACAGATTACACACTCAAACATTTGATGCCCCAAAGGAGCACCTTCTCTTTATTATATAGCAAAGAGGATCTCCTCCAAGGAAGCTCCACCATAGGATTAGACACACAAATAGGTGATGTGTCAACAAGCTCCACCCTTGGATTACTTACTTGGATGGGTGACATGTCTGGTCTAGGTCCTATCTGGTTGGTCAAACAAGCTTTGACCAAAGGGAATCTTCCGGTATGAATCTTAGAATCACGTTAGGTACCATTGGAAAGCTCTTGACAAGACAAAGCAAGGAGGAGGAAAGGACAGCCTATCGTCCCTAGAGAAGGGGGGGGCGGAATTTGCACATTTTTGAGGTCTAATTCATCTGTTTAGGCCTCCAAAATTGCCTTCAAAGATTTCAAGCATATTTTGGTTCCTACTCTATTAGTAGAAGTCCCCTTTTGGTGATACCTCTTTCTGATCTGTTTAGTCCATCATGTGTAACATCCTTCCAAAAATTATCAAACCAATTCTCACCTTTAAATCATATGTCTAGCTATTGGTTCTAAGGTTCTCAAGTCTCTTTTGGTTTCAGCCCTATTTGTGAAGTACTCTTTTGGTGATACTTCTATCTGATCTATTTTGAACATCATGTATAACATCATTCTAGATGTTACCAAACCGAATTTCACATCTAGATCATATGGCTAGCTCTTGGTATTATAGACCTCCCTCCTTTTAAGACGCATCGTCCTCATTGTGCAATTGTTGCTCAAATGCTTGCGCCAACACCGGTGCATGTGTCAAATTGGCAGCGGGCTCCCAAGTTGCTTCATAGAGGGGATAACCTTTCCATTGTACTAGATAGTCCACCAGCAGATGGAGAGTACCATGCATATGTTTTTAAAGAATCCGCTCCACTTCATATTCCTCTATGCCATCAATGAGTGTTGAACAAGGTCAAATGTCTTGTGTGGAATGACCCTGGCCTGATCGGGGAGCATATCTGTGTAGTAGGGAGACATGGAACACTAGATGGTCTTCATGTGTGGTGGTAGCTTGAGGCGATAGGCCACAACGCCGACGCAATGAAGAATCAAGAAAGGCCCAATAAAACAAGGTCTAAGCTTACGAGGTCCAACTAATGTGAGGTTGGTTGTTGATAGCCACACTTGATCTCCAACATTGAACTCCATGTGCATATGGTGTGCATCAGCATACTACTTCTATCAATTTTATGCAATCTGTAATCTATGCTTGGCGCTCTCCACACCTTGTTGGATTCTAGAAACAAATGTATTGACTACATTAACCTTGGTACCCACTGGATGGATCTTCATCAAGCTAGAAGGTGTGAAGGGATGCTCACCATACATGAGGAAGAACAGAGTGACTTGGGTGGATTCATTCACTGGATTGTTGTAAGCAAATTCCACCAACGGGAGTAGGGTGTCCCACCTCTCTTGCTTTACTACAGTGAAGCCACGTAACATGTCTTCAATCGTGCAATTAGCCCGCTCTGTTTGGCCATTTGTTTGTAGGTGGTAAGCTGTGGACATTGCAAACTTGGTTTTGAAGAAACCAAAGAGCGTTTGCCAAAACAAACTGGTGATGTGGGTACCTCTATCGGTGATGATTACTTTAGACAAGCCATGGTGAGAAAAGATTGCATCTAAGTATAATTGAGCTACTTGTGGAGCGGTCACATCCTTGGTGGTAGGGTGTACATGAATCATTTTGCTGAGCCGGTCCACAAAGACCATGATGGAGTCAAACCTTGAGGTGGTCTTGGGTAATTCACAGACAAGATCCATACTCACTTGTTCTCAACGTTGGGTAGGAGTGGGGAGAGGTTGAAGGAGCCATATAGGAGATTGATTAGAAGCTTTGTTTTGTTGACAAAATAGGCAGCTTTGCACGTAATCCATCATGTCATTGCTCATCTTGGGCCTATAGTTATGGCGTTTGACTGCATCCAAGGTCTTGTCCACTCTATTAAACAAACTTTATTTACTTGATTACCACAAAAGTGATATTTGTTGGGTTGTCATAAATACCAATGAGTTTTAACTCTCATAGCATTGGTGTATCTAGTGGAAGTGCACTAGTTGGAGATGGTGCTACTATGAGTAGAGGTGCCATTGTAGGAGGTGGTATAGTATTGGGTTTAAACCCCATGGTGGAGTTCTTCTTGTGCTTGAGGTAGAACTACCAAAGAGTTTGAATTGACAAGTTTGAAGAGCTTATAGGAGTTCTAGCACAAGGTTGGAGATAGTTTATGCAAGGCATACACTTGCATGAGATGGTTAATCAGTTTCACTCATAGAGTTACTAAGGCCCAAGGAGTCTAATTTTAGTATGAGATACTAGATAAAGAGTTGCAATATAGAGTACATGTTACTACAATGTTGCAAGCTACCTCATTGATTTTGGTGGTGGCCTTTGGTTTGGTTGAGCAAATTGAGTTCAACAGGGGAGTGGTGAGAGTAGTGACATTTAAATTTGGTAGGGAGATCTCATCTACAACTATTACTTCTTCCAAAGTGCACCACACCATGTTGGCCTTCAAGGGTAGAGTGGAAAACCCTAATCTTATGGAGAAAATGGAATACCTAGTGCCTAGTGCCCTAAATTCTAAACCCTAACCCCAAACATACCCTAAACCCTTTTTTCTATAGACCCTAACTTTCATTTTTTAGTCAACAAAAGCCAATGGATGGTGGTGTTGCTTGTTGGACTTATGGTGGACTTCACCACAAGAGAGTGGACTTATTACCATAGATCTGGTCATACTAGTTATCAATGTTTTGACCTCCACCCATAGTTATGGAGTGGTAGGGTTGCTATGGCAAGTAGTAGAAGGTCATGGAGGACAAAGTAGTGGTAGGGTGCCAATACCTACTCTTGCTTTTAATACAACCATGGCTGCTCAGATTGAGCAATTAGAGTAGAGATTAGCTAGCATGGCCATAGCTCAAAGGAGATTAGATTCAAGTTCTCATGCTTCTACCTATTATGTTGGTGATAGAGCTGTCCTTGACTATATGTGTAAAGCATCACATGTAGATGCATCCACCACAATTACTAGGAGTGTTGTATCTTCTCTTGAGCCTTGAAGAGCATCAATGGATATGGACTCATAGAGAGGAAAGGTTAGAAGATAAGTCAAACTTCCCCAATCTTTCACACTCTCTAAGATATTATAGATGATATGGCTCTTAGATGTTCTAGTGGAGGTGTGGTAGGTGATGGAGTGCATGATGGACTAGATACTAGTCAATCACCTACTACTACAAAGATTGAGTTTAGTAAAATGTTGAGTGCCACTCAAGTGATTATACACTCCCCTTTGTTCTTAGCCAATGATATTTTTACATTGGAAGTTGATACAACTCCAGTGTTTTGGTTGACTGCCATACTTTGTGAGAGTAGGGATGATGTAGTTCTTACTTTTAGAGCAAAGGTATGTGATGGTGGAGCTGACTTGGTTGATGATCATGGGATCTATTCAATTACCAATGGTTTATGCCAAGCATTAGCTGCTAGGTTACAGGAGTTACCAACTAGACCTGCATTTGAGCAAGCTTGATCTACACCTGAAGTTGTACTATTGGATAACCAAAGAGGAATTTTTATTTTGGTGAGACCTTGAAGGAAGATCTATACACCACAAAGGGTCTTATTAGAATCTAATATGCCACTCCTTATGTTTATAAAAGACTATAGTTGTTAGTCTGGGGCTATGAAAGATTGATGTGGAGGTATCCATTTCATATCCAAACATCTTTAGGGGATGGTCTACATAGAACATCACATATAGAGAGCTCATTGTCCACATTCAACCCAATCATTTGATTGATAGTTAGTCCTATGGTGAAAGATCAATCCATCATGACAATACCAAAGTCATATGATTTACTAATTAGTGGAGCAATGTTATACCCCATGGGTTTCAACATTAATTATTGGAAAGAGATAACTTCCTTTAGTGCAGGTTGGCAATCAAGTGAGGGATGTGTATGTTGCCTATCAATGTGCTATAGTAGGGGTAGTCTTGGCTCACTACAATCAAGGACCATGGTAGCAATTTCAACTTTGAATGGTTCCATTACTTGGCCTAATGACTTATTGGAGGAGAATATCCATATAAAAGATACCCCAATACTAGAAGAAATCACTTGGATTTGGAGTACAAGTGGAGTTGTTCCATCCACCTTTGATGTTCTATTGTGGAGTTCTAAGGAGGTTTTGTAATAGCATGTGAATCAATTGGTGCAGTAGATTTGGAGTGGAGCCTTTGTATCACCAAGAGACAAGTGTGAGGGTGAGCCTCTAGAGTCTATTATATTGTCACCTTTGGATACCATACTTGTTGCTGGGCAATACCCAATAGAAGGGATTCCTATTGGAGTTGTTTGGGATCAACACTTGACTAGTTGCGGTACTATAGGCAAGCATATGGGTTCAAAGGTATTTGTATGTGGAGAGAGATAAGATTGTTAGGTGAGTCTCTCTATATCATATTGCACACTTGGTCTATTGGTATCTTAAATTATTACCAATATCAATAGTCAAGTGTTACTAAGAGACCCTCCAAATAGACATTTCCTTGTTGTGGACGAACAATCTAGAGAGACATGGTCCTATTCATTTGGTGATTCCAAGTTGGCTGAGGTTAAGGTCTATAGGATCCACATTTGGGTATGTTTTGGGAGATGTTATATATATTATAACAAATCTAAGTTCATCAGACTTTTTCTCCAACCTACATTTTGGAGACTTTCCTTTGATAGGTGATTCTTGCACACATGTGATGGAAAGTACAAATCAGGCTCATTCTTGGGTAGGACCTATTGTGTTGTTGGATGTAGCTAGAGTTGGATCATGGGCTTATTATCTTTGTCTTGGTGGATGATCATCTTACCTATAGAGGTTTTCTAGTGTGCTTATCATGGGATTCAATTACTTGTTGACCTTACTCTTGATGATATATTAGATGTTGAGCGCTAGTCTCACATAGTGGTAGGGGTGGTAGTGATAAGTCACCTATGGTAATGGTGAACCTTGTTCTATAGCCTAGAGTCACTTGACCTGCACTCATTAATTTCCCAAGCTACCATGCTTTTCAAGAGAGAGGTCTTGGAATTTTTTGTCTCATAATTACAACAATTGGTGGAACCCAACGCCAATGAGAGAGAGTGAGCAATATGTTTCTATATTTGTACGATTACCATTTTAATAGTGTCAAAGGCATCTAGGCATAAAGTGTTAGGTCAAGCTATGGACTTGAACTATTTGACCTAGATTGTTAGTCTTAGATTGGTTGATCATGGTCAAATAAGCTCCATAGGCATCACCACTTGGATGCTTGTGAGCTCAATACCTTTTGAGATGATTTAGGCATATGTTGGGGGTGATAGATCAAGTGGACACAATATTCTTAGGACACAAATGGTGACTACTAGTGAGAGTGATCTACTTGGAGTACATCCATGTTAACATGGTCTACTTGGGTTACACTCTTGGTCTACTTGAGATGTAGCTTAAAGACATGTGGAGATTGCAACCAGTTGAGGGAAGTTTCCGCTTTGAGGTTGGAGAACCTAGTGATCAAAGGCATGATACCATCACTCCCTAGGGTGAATTGTAGCAGCAAGTTGATGCATCTTCCACTTATACATCAATTATATAGGATACATAGGAGCCAAAAATGAAACCCAAGCTTACAAGAAAAAAATATGTTGAGTTTGGAGGTTTTTGAGTAGTTACATAAGTTGTTTTACCTTTCGTATGAAGAATTTGGGTGCTCTAAAATGACATGGTATTTTGATTGAGCTAAATAGTGATACTTAGTATTTTGACATCCCTACAAATATAATGGTATGGAAGAGCCTTGATTTAGAGCCAAAATAGAGACCTTTTTGAGGATAGTTTTGTGGAATTTTCACATGGAGAGTATCTTTCAACTACAATGATGCTAACCAAGAAGGATATGCATGGAAACAACACAAATAAGCAGATATGTGGTGATTATTGTCTTATCAACCAACATACTAGTGCTGATTGGTCTACTATGAATACATTAAAGGAGATCTTTGATATGATTGGGCATGTAAAGGTCTTTAGTACTTTGGATTTGTAAGCAAGATATCAAAAATTGCTAATCAAGGAGGAGTACAAGTCCAAGATAACATTTTGGGTTATTGATCCTCATGTTAAGGATGTATTACATCAATCGAGGTTTTTACCATTTGGGTTAAAGAATTTCATTGCAAAGTTTTAGAAGGTCATAGACTAGATCCTAGCAAGATTGGAATTTTCTTGGTGTTATATGACTTTTTATCTATATCACTACTAGGAAAGGGCATGAGAGATATTTGTTGGAGGTGTTTGAGGGATCAAGATCTAATGGATTCAAGTTACATCTTGGGAAATGTTGATTCATCCATAAATAGGTTGAGTATTTAGGTCACACTATCTACCTTGGTAGACTTGGTGTTTAGTAGACTAAGCTAGAGGTTATTGCACGTATTGCCTATGATGTGAGAAAAATGCAAGCATTTCTTGGGTTGGCAAACTTCTATGGCCAATATGTTAGAGAATTTAGTATTATTACCAAGACCTTGATGAAGCTAACCAAGCTTATGCAAGAGTGGTGTTGAGGAGATGAGCAAGAGAGAGCTTTTATAAAATGTAAGGAGAGATTGATATCTACTCCTATTCTTAGGAGACCAATCCAAGGATAACCATTACAAGTTCACCTTGAATAAAGTTAGTTGGGGCTTAAAGTAGTGCACATTCAATAGGATGATAAGTGGAAGGAGTTTGTGGTGGCCTATGCTAGTTGCTCCAAGAATTCAGTGAAAGTGAAGTATAATCCATGTGAGGGAGAATACTTGGCAGCAATGTGGATAACAACACATTTTAATGTTACTTTTTTTCTAATCTATTCATTCTTATTATTGATCATCAACCACTAAAGTGGTTGATAGAGTTTGATAAGCTTTCAAGGAAGGTTGCATGATGAGCTCTAATTTTATAAGAGTATGATTTCACAATATTCATAGACCTAAAGTGGTGAACCATGACACAAATGGGTTGAATGGAAACCCATGTACCAACCAACAAGATCAAACTGGAACACATTGGCATGGTAAGATAAACAAGGAGATATGGCCAAGTTGGCATGCATCTAATTCTATATTTATATTGTTTGAAGCTCTTATGGTATCTCTCTCAGTACAAACAAAAGGAGTTGTTGAGGTGAAGTTAGCAAGACATTCATGATGATATCTTGGTGATGGACTAAAAGACTTGTAAAAGATTGAAGAGAGAAATAAGAGAATGGAAGACCAGATCACATTGGGACTCTTGAATGAAATAAACTCTAAATAACTAGCATGAGTTTGGGCTTTGATATTATAGGAATATATAAGACTCTTGGGAAGCTTCTTAAAAGTCACTTTCTAGAGTGCAAGGTAAGCTAGAACTTAAATTTCACCTTCACCTTCAATTTCAGCTAGAAGGAAGCTTCTCAAGAGGCTTCCTTCTAAATGCTATCGCAATGAATTGTTTGGTCTCAAGGGTGCATTGGGCACCTAGCTGCTCGTGCTTAGGTTGCTCTACTTGTCAATGTCTCAAGCTCATTGTAGCCTGACGTTGTACCTACTACTATATGGATGCCATGATCATTCTTGATGGAGCAATTTGCCTACAATGGCTCCTGATGGTAGGCTCTTCTTAAGGGCTTGCTATGTTGAATTCTACGGGTTAACGTTGATCTTCATGCATCGCTAGGGACTGTTCATGCTCTGTTATTATTTGGGTTTGTATTCTTTAGATCTGGTGGGGTCTGTATTACAAGCCACAAGTTGTTTGGTCAGACTCAACCTAGTGCTACCAGGTTTGTGGTATGTATAGTCTAAAGAAACCGGACTGAAAACACCCATGACAAAATTCCCTTTCACATGTCACTCCTTATTGGAAAAGAACTAGATAGATTCAACAACACCAAGAATCATGAATGCTCACCAAAGATCAAGCGCCACAATGTCCACCTCCAATTGATGAAACCAAGTAGCTTTAGACCAAGAAAATGACCTCTTTGAAGGTCTCAACAACTATTCAATAAGAAAGAAATGATCCCATTACAACTAACTTCTTACACTCAGAAATCCCTTCACCTTGCTTGCAGATTGTCCCATCCTCTGTCCTCTGGAAAGTAGTTCTCCCACTTTCCCTCCTTTCTTGCTTCTTTTTCTTCTTGAAAAACTCTTCTCCTACCTCTTTGATTTTCATGTTTGGCCCTCCTTCAATCCTCAACTTCTCCTTGCTGTTCCTGACTGAACTCCCTTCCAATACTCCTTGCCAATAGTTCCTTGTTTGATATTTTGAACCCTCCCTTGTTCTTGACTGACTGAATGAATCTGCTATCTCTATTTCCTAAAATTCCTTCTTCCTTGATTCACTCTTTGATAGACATGTGCCTTCACCATGCATTTCCCAATCTCCCTATGTTACTCTTGACTCTTTGTATCTGCAGCCTTGGTTTTTCCTCCATTTGGTGCATTTAAACCCTTCCATTGTTTTCCTTGACCTTTCGCTAACCCTTCTCCTTTTGATCATTCACACTTTCATCAACAAGAAAACCCACTACTCCAGTGCTGGCCAGATTATTGGCCACAAAGTCAAACAAGAACTGTAAGGGCCACATTCTATGAGCTCTTTAGGGGAGAGTCCATACTAAAAATGAAGACTTTTTGTGAAGTGACTCATTGAATGTCTGCCAATAGTAAGTTCAATTGCCCAAGGTTTGTGTCTCTTTGGTGTGGCACCGTAGATAGATATGCTCAAGAATCCTCAATCTTCAGCAACTTCCATCTTTTTCTCTTCTCCTCAAATTCTCTCCTGATTATTCTCACCAAAACCCTTTGATCTTCCCTGAACTCCTAAGTCCTTTGATTTTCTTCTTTGTCACTACCCACAAACTTCTGCTTTCTTTATCCAAAATGAGTTGATTTCAAACCAACTATATCATCGGTGCAGAAAAATCTCAACTCTTCAGACTACATATTCTCTCTACAGAACCTCACAATTCCTCACATGCACCTTCATCCTAACAACTGAATAGTACAACTATAACATCACCACAGATTTGATAGCTGCATAGGGCCTCAACTGGTCAAAAACCAAAATTGTACAAGCAACAGGAAAAAGAAGATGGGCAGAAGACCAGATACCATCTCCAAGAAAGTTGGACTTGATGTTAAAAATCCCTTTCTTCAGGGTCCTATATCACGAACTAGTTTGATCTGCTTGAGTTTCTTCTAGGTTATCCAGATCCCATAATCCAGCATCTTTAAGAATGTTGAGCTCCCATGATCGAGTTGCAAATGAGCATGGGAGGCTGCAAGAAATGTATCCAAATCTCAACTATCTTGCTCACAGCATGCTTGGCCATCAAAGTCGTCAAAGTATTGCTACTGTTTGTACTTAAAAAATTCTTTGGTTTGCACACAGGTGTTGTGTGTATATACATCGCTACACAACATACATTGTTGTCAATATCATACACTATAGAAGCACAACTCACACATAAGTCATACATAAACTCTAAAGTGCTACAATAATCAGATCATTTGCAACTCAAATCAATGAAACTCAAATCAATACTTGATCTGATCCGCAACAACTTGCCAACAACAAGGCACTGATTACAGTCAAGCCACACCCACTCTAGCTAAGAGACTCTAGGTGATGCTTGTTGGCTTTCTGTCCACTCTAGCCAAGAACTCAAAGGCTCAATATCAAAGAAGTGAGCTCTTTGGAGTTGCACTTCCAGGGTATACTCCTGATTTCGACCTAGGTCTCCTCCCAACGGTCGCACTGATGACACATCTGAGGGTGTAGACGGTGCAAGTGATGGTGGGCCCTACCATGAAGTCAATACCCTAAACATGAAATCTGACCATTGGTAAGTAGTCTATGAGTAACTGCCAAAATGCCTCTAACTACTATCACTGGAACTCCTGTGTCCAAGCAATCTAGATGTGACACTACAAATGGCGTGACACAAGAGGTGGTAACCTTCATCGGCTGCAGCAGGCTAGAATTTGTTCATGAGTGGGGAGATGAGCCCTTTTGCCAAATTGAGCAGGACAAAACAATGCTTGTTCTTATCTCTCTCTCATCTTGGGGTGGACGCAACAATAATGGGATTCAGCAATCACCCCTACTGCACTTAACACTCACATTTTTCCTGCCAAGTTCTTGATGTGGAAGGTGTCAAGCAAGATGGTTGTTCAGGCTTTGATGGGGCAGACGATGATGATGCATGGGATGAGAAATGATGGGCTCCTTGTGAAGCTACCTTACTATGACGACCACAAATGACTATCTGATCTCCTGGAAAAAATGGCCCCAATCTGCAAAGCACCAATGAAATTTATTTTTCTTTGTTTCTCATCCAACGCCATGTCTCTCCCAAATTCTCTTGCTTAGTCCTCCCAAAACCCCGGCCAAAACCCTTTTTCAATAGATTCTTCTCTTTCCTTCCCTATCTATTCCTTCCATCCTTCACTGCCTCTACCAAAGATTCTTCATTGTTTCCTGTCCTTTGATCCTTCACAGTCCTTCCTTCCCTATCACCAAACTCTCTTCAATCCTCAGAAACCTCTGCCTTCTCTCCATTTTCTGCCCCTGCAGTTCAAACCCCACTCATTCAATTCTTGTTCCTCCATCCAAGCAGCCTCACATGCCTCTTCTCATTCCCTAACCTCTCTCATCCCTTTGATATCTCTCCCCTCTATTTATCTTTTCAAACAACTTTTTTTCCCTATTTTCTGTTCCCTTTCCTCTCAAAGCCCAAAACTCTCTCTTCCTCTTTCCACATGCAGTTCCTTTGGGAATTTTCCCTGCCATCTCTTCTCCTGCCCTACTCCTCCAAAAAAGAAAAAGAACTCTCCCTTTTTTGCCAGGCCTCTCCCACTTATCTCTTCAAAAAATTCCCCTTTCTAGCAAGCCCTCATCCTTTAAATCCTAAACCATCTTTTCTCACAGTCCTCTTTAGACTTTTCTTCAAAGACCCCAAACTTCTCCTGTTCAACCTTCAGCTCATGTAACACATAAACTCTCAAGTTTTTGAACATCCCCAAAGAACTCTTGAGCTTTTGTCACATAAGACAAAAAATTGAGCTTATGTACCATAGGAGAAACACCTTGAGCTTATGTAACACTCAAATCTCTCCTGAGTTTTCAGCAGCATAAAACAACCTTCGACTTACCAATGACATAAGCAATACTCACAAGATGCAACAAAATAAAATGCCAAGTCATTGTAACATAAGAAGAAAAAAAATCTTTCACACCAAATGGCACCAATGGTACGCATGGATTAGTTTCCTGACCACAACACTATCTACTTTACATGCAAGTTAAGCTAGTCAAGAAGCTTCTTTCTAGAAGCCACCTACTTGGCATGCAAGCTAAGCTAACCAAGAAGTTTCCCAAGGAGTTTCCTCCTAGAAGTTACCTATTTGGTATACATATTACTCAATACTTGAAAGGTATCAAGCTTCTTAGATGCTTTAAGAACATTCCTATGATTCTTGGCTAATTTTTCCTATTTGCTACTTCGTTACTCTTGACTAAGTCATCTGTAAACTTCACATTATTACTTATTTTCCCACCAGTAGTTGGTGATGCTCTTGTCCCGATGGAAGTTTCAAACTCCTAGATGGCCATTTGTGCATGGTGAAGATGAGATAGAGGCTCTAAGGTGGCATCATGAAAGAGATACCTTTCCAAAGGACTTTATACTCAATGTGTTGTTGGCAACTATGTTAAATGTTGTAACATGCATGGATACAATCAAATTCATACTCCTCATGATTTTTGGAAAGGATGAGAAGAGGAAGAGGGGGTTGGATACAAGTGGAAAAATAAGATGAATTAGAAACAAAGGGTTTAAACTTTAAAATATGAAAGAAAGGGTGGATTTTCATATGACTAGGCAAGTGAAGTCAATTAAAAACAAGAGAAATGATTTGAGTGACATCCCATGGACCTATCCAATTAGGAGTAATTTTACAAAGTTGTATACCAAGTGGGATAGATAGATTAATGGAAGGAAGCATGAACTTATCACCTAGTTGAAAGGTGAGATCATGATGATGTTGATCTATGTATTGCTTTTGATGACTTTGAGCAACAAGGAGATTAGATTTGGCTTGTTCTAAAGAGTGAGATATAATGGACAAGAAGGTGAAAGTATGAGGAACTTGAGATGGCAAGGAAGCAAGAAGTGAATCCTAAACAAGTGGGTCTTGGCCAAAATTAGATAAGAAGGAAGAGAATCCGGTGCTTGCCTACTTGGAATTTTTGTAGGAAAACTTAGTCGTTGCAAGGCATTCATTCTACTTAGTATGATGAGTTTTGATTAAGGCACAAAGCATCCTCCAAGATGTGATTTCCATGTTTTGTTTGCACTTCAATTTGAGGATGATAGGCTATGGACAAAGTAAACTTGGTGCCGAGTAGCTTGAAGAGTGCTTGCCAAATTTTACAATTAAATTGATGATCATGGTAAAAGATGAGAATGCAAGGCATCCCATGATGATTGAAGATATTTTTGAAGTAGATTTGGCCCAATGTTAGAGCGTTCATTATTTCAAATGTTAGTGCCAAATGGATTTTGTACTAATTTTATCAACAAGCACCATGATCATTGTATAACCTTGCTTTGTCCTTTGCAAGGATATGATGAGATCTAAGCTTATATATTCCCATCAAGAAGATGGGATGGGAAGTGGTTGGAGTAGTCCATCCAATTTTTGGTTGCTAGCTTTGTTGTGTTGGCAACTCTCACAAGATCAAACAAAGTCTCAAATTTCATGTGCTATGTTTGGCCACCACCATTATTTTTTGGAGTACTCAAGGTCTTATCTACCCTCATGTGTCTCATAATTGGTAAGTCATGTGCCTCTTGAAGTTGTGCTAAGCGTAGATCATCTAAAGTTGGAATATAGATGTGGTTCTTACAACATAAAAGTCCATCTTTGAGTAAAAAGGTCTTGTATTCCTTGTTATGTGCTACAAGATGAACTTATACCAATTGAAAGAAGTAGTTCTAAACTTGATTTGGACCTTTGAGTCAAACTATAAGAATTGTTGCAATGATGACAGATTCATGAAGAGTCTTCAAATTTGGTTGTTGTGATAGGGCAATGGGGATGATATGGAATATTTAAGCTTGTACTCAAGCTTGATGTCAAATAATTATAGTTGTTTCTCCCATCAATGATATTGACTGTTCATGTGCTCCTAATGTAATATTTGCAACAAAAGTTTATGATCTATTTGTATGATCACTTGTTTCTCCTAGAGGTAATGCATCCATACCTTGGGGGCATATATCATTGCTAGTTATACTTGATCCCAAGTACAGTAATTCTTTGCTATGGTGTTTAGTTGGCAAGACACAAAGGCAATGGGATGTACCCCATCTGGAAATTCTTACTGCAACACCACTCCAATGGTAAAGTTAGAAGTATCAAAATCAACCACACAAGGTAGTTGAGGATCATATGGTTGAAAGATAGGTCTTGAAGACACCATATGCTTTAGTTTCTTGAATATTTCTTTGTGATTGGTGGTCCATAAAAATCTTGAGGTCTTCTCTAAGAGATCTATCAATGGTGTGACTACATGAGCATAATAATGGATGAATTATTGATAAAAACTTGCCATCCATTAAATGCCCAGACTTCTACGGCATCCTTTGGATTTAGCCAATTATTAATTGTCTTGATTTTCTCCTCTTCCATCTTGATCACCTCCAATGAGACCTTATTGCATAAGAAGGTACCTTCTTATCACCAAAAAACACTTTGACTTCTTGTAGTAAAACTTCCATTAACATAATCATGTTAAGAATTCTTGTATGTTATTCATGGGTTTTGCTTCCATCTTGCTATAGGTTAAAATATCATCCAATAATACCATCACATAACAATCCAACAACCTATCCAACACTCATTGGCATTTGATGCATGAATACTATTGGAGCATTAATGAGCATTAAAGTAGAACTCTCTATTCAAAATGGCCATACTTTGTGCAAAAATTAATCTTTTGCACATCTTTCCTATCAATGGGAATTTGCCAATAGTCACTTCAAAGATCCAATTTGGAGAAATATTATGCTCCCCTCAATTGATCTAGCAAGTCATCAATTTGAGACAAAGGATATGCATTCTTGTAATACCATTAGCTAGCCATATTATCAAGTAGGAGAAATTGGTTTGGTAATATCTGAGGGATATTATATTTGATTGTCTAAGTAGACCAAATAGGAGTGTCACCAAAAGAATACTCCTACTAATAGGGCAAAGCCCAAAACACCATTGAAACTTTAGAGCTAATTTTGGAAAGGCCTAAAGGGATGAATTATGCCTCAAAAATGAAATATCCTCCTCTCTTCAAGTAAAACAAGGTATTTCTTTCTCCATCTCTATTTTTTTCATTGAAACCTTTCCAATGGTACCTCATCCATGCCATTTTGAGCATTTTATATGAAGATTCTCTAAATATTCCCTTTTGTTAAACTTGTTTGATCCACTAAATAGGACAAGGATTGACATGTCACCAATCCATACAACTAATCTAGGGGTAGAGCTCATCGACATGTCATTAATCCATATATCTGACCCAAGGGTAGAGCTCCATTTGAGTGGATCCTCTTTGTTATAAAATAAAGACAAGAGGTTCCTTTGGGACATCAAAGTATTGAGGGATGAAGTCTTGTGTTTCTCTTGTATTTCTTCTCCTTTGTTTCTCTTGGGGTTTCTCTTGTCCTCAAAACATTACAATTCTTCACAATTTTTTTATTGAGGCCACAATGGTCAATATATAAGCATAACCTTCCATCCTTCTCTGGGACAAATTTCATTAGTGCTCCCCATGGAGATGTACTATGTCAAACAAAATCCTTCTCTAACAACTCTGTTATTGTTTTTTGAAGCTCTTCCAACTCCTTTGGGCAGAGCTGATAGATTACTCTATTCATTGGAATACTTCTTGGCAATAACTTAATTCTGAAGGGCATACCACAATCTATAGGTAACCTCTCTGGCAGATTGTATAGAAACACATTGGCAAACTCCTAAACTATTTGACCAACAATTGCTTAATGAAGCTTTTGACTCTAACCATATTCTTTGAGCTTAATCAGCTTGATCCATACCGCAAAAATATGAATATCTTCTTCCAAAGCTTGCTCTATGGCTACTTTATTGATAAACTTCCTATTTTGGAGATTGACTATTCTTAAGTGTCTTACTCAAAGGTGCTAGACAACCTAATTGTTAATTCTTACCTTAGTATTATACTTGAATTTATATGGGGTCCAATCAAATTGAACCTTATGATTTTCAAGCCAAGGTGTACATAGAATGATATCATAATGTAGAGACACTACTATTAATCCCATACACTCCAAATACTCCTTCATAATCTTGAATGTAACAAGATGTGAGATATAGAGTGCCAAACCTTTTTTACCATCTATCAGCATCAATCTACTTCCAAATACTAGCTTGATAAGAATACCTAATTCTTTTACTAAGTGCATGGACATGCTATTCTTTGAACAACCAAAATTCTACAACCTTGATCAAATACCATATTTTCTAAATGAAGTGAACTTGCATAGGTAAAGCCTTCAATCCTATTGGAACTAATAAAGTTCATAGTAGATGCTTAATATCTCCCATTGGGATTTTTGTTTCCTTGACTATTATGCTCCAAGAACTTCATTTGGGCAATTTATTGGGATTGTCCATTCTTGAGTGAACATTGAACAATATGGTATTGAATTTGGCAAAAATAAAACAATTGCTATTTTGTTATAGTCTTTCATTATTTGAGTGTCAAGTGGTCTTTGTTGGATGACATCAATTTCCACCTGTGCTAGCTCCTCCACCTATGTGTAGTTCCTTGGCAAGTTCTATGAAGGTCAAGGTCAAGGTCAAGGTCAAGATCAAGTTGTGGTAACCAAGGAATCAAAGCGCTCATCTAATTGCATGGCTTCTTCCAAGTGTTTGGGCTCCCACATGGCCACTTCCAATTTGGTGCATGATTTCAAACCCATCACAAATTGATCTAGAGTTTCACATTCTAGTATATCTAGAATTTGTATAATGATATGTATGCAAGGTAAACCTAGTCACTCATCTATGGAAGTTAAACCTAGATACCCATCTATGCATAATAGACCTATGTGCATACCATGCATGGCAAACAAAGATATATAATGCATAATATAACACTTATGCTTCTCTTCACAATATATTAGTAGATATTGAGAGGAAGCAATATATTTTTGGTACATATGTTTCTTCTTTTTGAGTTGTTAAATATTAAAATTAGTCCTTTTTTATGACAATGAAAATATTTAATGCATTATTTTGTAGTAGACAATATATTATTTAAGAAAAAATTATCCTCTCAAAGCATTACTATATGTACAAATAAAATCTATCTGACTCCAAACAAAAGAAAGTTGGTGTTTAATGATTTACTACAAAGTAGGCTAATATTTAGTAGAAAATATCCAAAAATCAAGAAAATAAAAGGTTCATATGCACAATATTATATATAATCAATATTTATTTTACCTATATTAAAGTATTGGCTTTGGTTTTACTTTGATTAAGGCTAATATCTTTAGGAAAAATATACATACATATAAGAAGTTGCAAATAATAAAGATTAAAATAAAGGAGAACTAATGTAAAAGGTTGAGACCAAGGAGAAATAGTAGAATGAAAGATCAAGTGATAAATCACATTAGAATTCTTGAATGAGGGAAAATCTTAATGCCTAGCATGAGCTTGGGCTTTGGTATTTTAGGGAGCATACAAGGTTCTTAAAAAGCTTCTCAAGAAGTTTCCTTCTAGAAGTCGCCTACTTGGCATGCAAGCTAAACTAGTTAGAAGCTTCCACAAAGCTTTGTCCTAGAATTCACCATTGGCATCCATATTATCCAATATTTAGAAAGCACAAAGTAGATTTCTAGATACTTCTCGAATATTCTTTGCTAATTTGGCCTATTTATTACTTTTTTAGCTTTGACTAACTTGTTGATAACTCCATATTGTTACATATTACCCCACCGCTAGTTTGTGATATCCTCATCACCATTGAAGTTTCAAACTCTTGGATAGACATTTGTGCATTTTGGAGATAAGAAAGAGGCTCCCAAGTGGTATCATGAAGGAGATACCCTTTCCAAAGGACTTGGTACTCTTTATGTTATTGCCAGTCTTGTTGAATGTGATGACACGCAAGGATACAATCAACTTTATATTGCTTGTGATCATTGATGAGGACGGGAGGAGGAGGAGGTTGGACATAAGAGGAAAAAGAAGATGGATTAGGAACAAAAGTGTTTAACTTGGAAATATGAAAGACATAGTGGATGCGCATATAACAAGGCAAGGCAAGTTAGTAAGCAATAGGAGAAATGATTTGGTTAACATCAAAGGGTTCTATCCAATTAGGAGTAAGTTTACAACCCGGGTACAAGTGGGAGAGGTAGGTTCTTAGAGGAGAGCGTGACCTTATCACCGACTTGAAAGGTGAGATCTTGACGATGGTGATATGCATCTTGTTTTTGACAATTCTAAGCAACAAGAAGATGAGATTTGGTTTGTTGGAGGGATTGGGATATGGTGGTCAAGGTGGAAGTATGAGGAACATAAGATGGAGGAGGAGCAAGAAGAGAATCTAGAATAAGTGGATCTTGGCCAAAATTGATGAAGAAAAGAGAGAATCAAGTGCTTGCTTGTTTTGAATTATTGTATGTAAACTCAATAGTTGCAAGACATTCATCACAATTGGTGATGGTGAACATTGAAGAAGGCACAAAACATATCTTCCAAGGTGTGATTTTTCATCTTTGGTTTGTCTATCAATTTGAGGATGATAGGTCATAAACAAAGCAAACTTGGTGCCAAGTATTTGGAAGAGTGCTTGCTATAATTTCCCAATGATCAAGGATCACGGTTGGAGATGAGGACCCAAAGCATCTCACGATGCTTGAAGACATTATTGAAGTGGATTTGTGCCAATGTTTGAACATCCACGGTATCAAAGGTTGCTGCTAAATGGATTTGCTTACTAAGCTTATCCATAAACACCAAGATTATTATGTGACTTTACTTTGTCTTGGGCAAGGATGTGATGAGATCTAAGCTCATATGTTTCCATCAAGCAGATAGAATAGGGAGTGATTGAAGGATTCCACTTGGTTTTTGGTTGTTGGCCTTGTTGGGTTGGCAGCTCTCATAACATCAAACAAACTCTTGAACATCTCATGCCATGTTAGGCCACCCACCATTAGTATTGTAGGGTCCCCAAGGTCTTATCCATAGTCATATGACCAGTGATTGGTAAGTCATGGGCTTCTTGAAGGCACACAAGTTAGAAATCACCCTTGGTTGCAACATAGATCCAATTCTCAAAGAATAGAATGCCTTCCTTGAAGGAGAAGGTATTTTACTTCTTGTCATATGTTGCAAGACAACCATGTACTATCTAAAAGAAGGGATCTTGTTGTGAAGCTATCCTAAACTTGATTTGGACTTTGGAGTCAATTAACACCATCTCATTTGTTGCCATGATGAGAGGAAGAGACTTTAATTCAAGTCACGGTGATAGGACATTGTGATGACATGGAACCAATCCAGTTTGATGTCAAATGATTGTAGTTGTTCCTCCTATTAATGATGTCAACTCTTCATGGGTTTCAAATGTAATGTCTGCAACTAGGGTTTATGATTATGATTTATAAACAAGGGTTTGCATGATCACTTTTTCCCCCAAGAGATAATGCCGCCATACCTTGGTGGCATATACCATTGCTAGTTATTCAAAATCTTGACCATAGTAATTTCCGTAGTATTTAGTTGACAAGAGATAAAGATAATAGGATGTAATCTATCTAGAAACTACTATTGTAACAAGGCTATAATTGCAAAGTTCAAAGCATCAAAATCAACCACACAAGCTAGTTGAGGGTCCTATGGTTGAAGAATGGGTCTTGAAGACATTATATGTTTCAGCTTTTGGAATGCTTCTTTGTGCTTGGTGGTCCACTAAAAGTTTGAGTTCTTTTCCAAGAGGTCAAATCAATGGTATGGCTGGCCACATGAGCATAGTAGTGGATGAACCGTGAGTAAAAACTTTTCAATCCATTAAATGCCTATACTTCTATAACATCCTTTAGAGTAAAATAATCAATAATAGCCTTCATTTTCTCCTCTTCCATCTTGATCCACTTCAATGAGATCTTGTGACCCAAGAAGGTAACTTCTTTTTACCAAAAGACACACTTTAACTATATGCAATAAAACTTCCATGGACATAGTTGTCTTAGTGCTTCTCACATGTGATTTGCATGATTTGCCTCTATCTCGCTATAGATTAAAGTATCATCCAAGAACACCATCATGTACCAATCCAATACCCCATCCAACTCTCAATGCATCTGATCCATGAAGAATATTGGAGCATTTGTGAGCCCAAAAGGCAAAACTTTCCACTCAAGATGCACATACCTTGTGCAAAAGGTAATCTTTTGCACATCTTCTTTATAAACGGGAATTTTCCAATAGCCGCTTTAGAGATCCAACTTGGAGAGGTGTTGTGCTCCAATAAATTGATTGAGCAACTCATAAATTCAAGGCAAGAGATATGCATTCTTCACTTTTTGTTTATTGAGGCCACAATAATCAATACAAAAGCAAAGTCCTCTATCCTTCTTTGGAACAGATAGTACTGGTGCTTCCCAAGGAGATGTATTGTGTCACATGAAATCCTTCTCCAAAAACTCCGTCAATGTTATTCAAAGCTCATTTAACTCCTTTGGTGACAACCGATAGATTGGTCTACTCACTAGAGTACTTCTTGGCAATAACTCAACTTTGAAGGGCATACCACAATTGGAGGGTAATCCCTTTGGCATATCATTTGGAAACACATCTGAAAACTCCTAAACTATTGATCAAACATTGCTTGATGAGTCTTTGGTCTGCTTCAAATCCTCCTTGCACAATTAGCTTGATCCACATTGCAAAAACAAACTTATCTTCCTCCAAAGCTTGCTCTAGAGCTACTTTGTTGATAAAATTCTCAGCTTGGGACTTATCTTCTTTCAAATCTATGGCTACTTTCTTGACAAACTTCCCATCTTGGGATTGATTATTCTTAGATGTCTTACTCAAAGGTGCCAAAAAACCTAATAAGAAATTCTTACAATGGTGTTGTACTTGAATTTGTTGTTGGATCGAATCAAATTGAACCTTATGACATTCAAGCCAAGGTAGACCTAGAATAACATCATAGTGTAGAGGTGCCACTACCAAAATTTATAAATTCCAAATATTCCTTCTCAATCCTCAATGTAACAAGATATGAGATACAAAATGTAAAACCTTTTCTGATGATTGTCCACCATCATCAATCTACTTCCAATTATGGCTTGATAAGAATACTTAATTCCTTTGCTAATTGCATGGATATGCAATATTTTGAACTTCCAAAATGAACCAAAATCCTATAGTCATGATTGGATAGCATATCTTGCAAGTGAGGCAAACTTGCATAGGTCAAGCCTTCAATCTCATAAGAACTAATCAAGTTCCCAATAGGTGGCTCAAAATCTCCTTTTAGGATTCCTCATTTCCTTGATCATTCTACTCCACAAACTCTATTTGGAAAATTTGTTGAGATTGTCCATTCTTGAGTGGACATTTAGCAATACAATATTTGATTTAGCAATAATAAAATCAATTGCCATTTTGCCATCTTTGCTATGCAAAGTGGTCTCCATTAGATGGCATCAATATCCGCTGGTATTTGCTCCTCCACTTGGTTTTAATGGGTTGGTAGGTTTTGTGAAGGTCGAGGTTGAGACCAAGTTGTCCAAGCAAGGAATCAAAGTGCTTTACTAATTGCATGTTTTCCAAGTGTTTTGGCTCTTGCATAATCACTTCCAATTTGGTTTGTGACTTCAAGCACTCACAAATCAATCCGGAGCTTCACCATCCAAAATATCTGGCATTTGCATAATAGTGTTTTGGAATTGCATGATGTAGCTTCTTATAGAACCAAATTGCTTCAAGTTTGCCAACTTATTTTATGCGGCTCATGTGGCATTTACTACTTGGAATTGCTCAATCATTGCACCCTTGAATACTTCCTATGTCAAGAATGGTATAACAAACTTCCATTCAGCTTGCTTCACATCAAATCACCACCATAGCTTTACCATTATATCCAATTGGCTTGAAGCTAAGAGAATTTGTTTCCAAAGATTTATAACCTCAAATAACATTCATAGTTAAATACAAATTCTCCTTTATGCTTGGGAGATTCTTACCATTAAATACCTTGGATTTTGGAAATTTGATTTTCTCTTCTTCTTCTCAAAATGGTCCTCTCTCTATGTGCGCTTGTCATTGATGGTCTTGTTTATCCAACAATCAAGTAAGGTGCTCAATTTGTTGTTGCATAGCAATGACAACTTTTGGCATTTCCACCATGGCTATAACTCTATTACACCACTCCCAATTTATCTAAATTAACACATAAATGAAATATATCCACTATTCTCCATAAGTTACAATTGCAAGTACCAAGGGTTCTTTGGACAAGGTGATTATATTCATAAAATTTTATCCAAAGTGTGAAGTGATAAATTGTATGAAATGATGCTTGGGTAGTACATTGATATAAAATCCCAATGGTTTTGCAAAAATGGATTTGGGGGTCCATAAATTTCATCCATCCCATTCTTGCTCTAATACCAATATAAAAGAGTAAGACCAAGGAGAAATAGGAGAATGAAAAATGAAATTGACAGATCACACCGGAACTCTTGAATGAGAGAAACTCCAAATGCCTAGCATGAACTTAGGCTTTGGTATTTATAGGGAGCATACAAGGCTCTTGAGAAACTTCTCAAGAAGTTTCTTAAAGTCACCTTTTTGGAATGCAAGCCAACTAACCGAGAACCTTCTCAAGAAGCTTCTTTCTAAAAGTCATCTACTTGGCTTGCTAGCTAAGCTAGTTGGAAGCTTCCAAGAAGCTTCCTCCTCAAAGTTACCACTTGGCATGCATGTTATCCAAGACTTGGAAGATACCAAATGGCTTCCTTGATACTTCTAAAATATTATATGTTAGTTTGGTATATTCATTGCTTTGTTAGCCTTGAGTAACTCGTCGATAACTCCATATTGTTATAACTAAGGAGAGCAAGTTTCTTAAAAAGTGAAAAGGAATATCTAAGGAGTGGGTAAAGTCTTGATTCAAAGAAAATATTGGTTGTAGAAGGAAATTTAGACAAAAAAAATTGTCTATAGAAGGAAATTAAGAGTAGATGTGTATGAACTATGAGACACATACCGTAATATAGGCTATTGATTAAAAAAATTCATTATCATGTTAATGTTCTACATCTATGAGTTGGAAGTAAGTAAGAATATATATATATATTGAAGACTAAGTTCCTCTAGAAGTAGAAGAATATGCTCAAGTAGATATTTAACCTAGGTTGATACTATAAAAGGAAGTTGAGTAGAAATTTTTTTTAATTATATGCAGGATAATGATAAATGTATATGATTAACTGGATATATGCCTTAATAGGGATGGTTGATATTAAAATTTTATTTTCTAACAAATATGCCAATTCAAAATATGATTTGATTGAAATTAATTTCTTACACAACAATACTTATGTATGACTTACGAGTTACCAATTTTGGCAAGCTTTATTGAAGTAGCTTTTGAAAAACTCTCCAATGTTGGACTCAAACAATGGAAAACTATTACATCTTGCTATCTTCATACAAGGCAAGTGTTATTTTTGTACTAATACTTGGAAATAAGGAAGGTTATTGAGCTTCAATAACCAAAAAATGACTAAAAAGTGTGCAAATAAAAAATTATTATTCAAAATTAATAACTAAAATTCAGAATACAAGAATATTCAATTGCAGACTAAAATATTTGTTGCAAATAAGGACAATTGACTATTGAGCAAGCCACATCAAGCTAAGGAGTTGTTCAAGGATTTTACTAACTTAGAGTGTGGTTAAGAACAAATATAGCTACTTCTAAATTACATGTTTTCCTCTCACTACTAGAAGAGGTATAATTTCTTTTGTATATTATGTGGATAATGGTTAAGGTTTTTTATAACTTAGTGTGTGGTTAAGAAGAAGTTTAGGTACTTTAACATTATGTGTTTTCCTTGTATAGCTCGATAAGACATAATTTATTTTTGTAATGTTTTATGCATATTGGAGAGATTAAGAAAGAAATATCAATTTTATCAAATACCAAAAATAATAATTTAATAATTATAAAATTTTAATTCATTAAAAATATTAATTTAATTCCAAAAAAAGATTTATTACAAACTAAGACAATTGGCAATGAAGTGTCTCACATCAAATTAAGTGGATGGCCAAGTTTTTCTTCCAAACTTAGAGAGTGTGGTTTAAGTCTATATATGTGTAAACTTATATGGACTAGGTACCTCTATATCATCTAAAGCAGATAGGAGCACCATTTAAGTAATTTCTACATACTTTTCTCAATATTGCAACAAAAGTAATAATACATGTTTTTCATATTTGTATGTTTGTTAGTGAGTTTAATGATATCATATAAAAATTTAAATAGTAAAAAATTTGAAAATAACAATATAAAAATCTATTGAAAATCAACTAGAACCTAGTAATATCTATATAAAATAAATAAATAAAATAAAAATATAACTATAACTAGAATTAGAACTAGAACTAGAACTAGAACTAGAAATAGAAATAGAAATAGAAATAGAAATAGAAATAGAAATATTTTATATTTATTTATGGGGTATAATATAAGTCAGGTTTAACCTAATAAAACTCCTCTTAATTATAGGTTGTTTCAATGCTCCTTAACATCCTAAATTAGAAAAAAAAAGTGAATAAAACTTAAACAATAGGAATAAAAGATACATGATATATTTTCTATATTATATTTTTGATTGAGATATTACTTTGGTCTGATTCTTTCAATAAAAGAATCTCTGCAAAATAGTTTTCAAATTAAAAGTTATATTTACTACATAAAATTATCTTTTATTAGTTAAAAATTTATAGATCAAAAGATACTTATTGCAAATAAATATTCCTTTTTTATCTTTGACTTTCCTAAACCCTAAAATATTGAGTTGTTTGTGATAAAATCAACGATCTTCATACATAAATTGGATTGGAGTAACAACACTAATATTTATAGAAATATGTTATTCATTTACTTGATAGAAGTAATGACACATATCAAGAAGACGTCTTTCCTTTCAAATCAACTCAATTAATTTTTTTTTACATTGGAGGTATATTTATGGGTTAAAAACATTCTTTTTGTCAAATAAGATACAACGGAGATACATCAATCTTACTTCGTAAGAATTCATCTCACTAGGTGTTAACTTCTTTACTTTTCACCCTATATACACTTTTTGTGATATTATTATCTTCTCCTAAACCTATATATGTCTTATTTAGTAAAATATAATGTCTAGCAATAGGTTGTATTCAATACACTCATTCAAAATACAAACTGAGTATAGAAGTGGATCTATATAATATTGTATAAGATTACCTAGATTGTTGGTTTATGTGGATGGCAAAAGCTTGTATTTAGCGATTATCTCAATACTAGGTTACAATACATAAATAAAAAATTAGGAAGTCTAGTACAAAGTAAATGCTAACTCTACTTGGTGTAGGTTTGTGTTGTACTTCAAGCTCAGTAATTCATACATTTGCCATTTTATTGGGCCTAATGACTTAGCGTTTAGAGCTCTTGTGATGCTTCACTTGTCTAGTGGCCCAAGTATCCATAAGATCTAATTGGTTTTAGCTTATGTTTTGTGGTGGAGGCTATGATAACACAATATCAACAAAAAAGTGGTATAATGGCAAAATACATATCTTCCACTCAAGGATACAAGTTGGAAATGGCTAGATTTGAAGAGAAGTGTCACAATTGGCAATTCTTTATTGTTACCTTTTTAACCTCTTGGGCAAGAACAACTCCTAAAAGTAGGTAGTGCCACCAACTGTGGTACATTAAGCAAAAGGAAGAATAAAAGATCACTTTCACTAAAAACGAGTCCCAAATATTTCTTCATATTGATGACTCAATCAACTCCACAGGGGCTGCTTCACTATGAATATATTCAACTCCAAAAGTTGTATTCAAGCCTTCTCAAAAGGTACAACTTTGAAGGCACTTTGCATTGTCAATTAGGACTTTGCATTTTGATTTTATAGTACTTTCAACACTAAAGTTCATTTCTGATCAGTCAAGGCATTACTTTGCTACCTGAAACACTCAAGAATCCTAAACTCTAATCATAGGTATGAATAATCATTCCCACTCAAGCACTCACTAAGGTTCCTATTTGAGGTTCCTCACTACTACTGACCAAAGACATACAACCAATACTCAGAATTTAAGGAAAAGCAACAAAGGATCTTGGCCCTTTTGTTTTGTTCAAGTCTGAAAGTTGGATGAATTATTTACAATTAGGCTAATGCCTTAAATAACACTTCCTACTCTAAGGCAAATAAATCTATAGATTGAGGACGTCTAAATGTTCTTGGAACATCTTCACTATACATGAGTAATCCTATCTTTTTCAAATCCTATCTTTTTCATATCCTATCTACTCACATGTAGGTTAATTATGCACCTTATATGTATTAAGGAAGGTATTAATTCTTCTACAAAAACAACTTGTAGTGTTTATCTTACTTGGACTTACTACTCCAAAGGTTCCACTTTGAAGGTCCTACAACTATGAAGATTTTCTACAACTCCAAAGTACTTTTTTAGTGCAGTATCTTTGGCATTAAACACTACTATAAAAAACTACCTTTGCACCTACAAACTCTAATAAGGAGCTTGGTCCTTATTAGAATATGCTATTCCTAAGAGGTAGATATCAGAAGTTTGGGTGAACTTTCTATTTATATGTTCCCAAAGTTTAATTGCTCACTAGTCCATCTTTTCATATGTGAAATTCTGTCCTTCTAAATTTTTCACTTGTAGCTTCAACTCATGTAATTTGCTCTTTTGTATCTTACCTTGAGCTACCTCTTTCATAATTTCTACCAGTTGATCATGAAATTATTCAAATTGCTTGAGGATCTTTGCCTTCTCGTCTTCCAAGTTGTTTTTCAAGGCCTCCAACTCCTTCTTTACCTCCTCACACATGTGAGGTCAATCAATTGCACTCTCCTCCTTCTCCTTTGCAAGTTCTTTTGCCATCCCTTCTAGTTGTGTGGCCTACTCCTTCATGTACTTGGAAATTTGTACTTACCAAGGTGACTACCTTGATCTTGGTGGTCTCAAACTTTCCACAAATACTTATTACTTTTTTATCCTTTGCCCTGAGTTTTTCTTTGTACCACTATTGCTTCTGCTTGTGTTCAAGCTAAAGTGTTCTCAAGTCACTCTACAGCCACAAAATGTCCTCTTTGTAATGGCTACAATATGCAGCAAGGGAAGTGTTTTTCCACTTCACTTTGTAATTTTCTTGCATCAGTTTTTCACCTTTCTAACCTCCTCCTTATATAGGTTGTGGCTTTGCTCTATTTCCTCTTTCCACTTGTTTTTCTTTGCGTATCTTGTATACATTGTCTTGTGTAGCTCAAACAAGAGAAGTGTAATCTACCAAATTTGCATAAACTGCTTGGTACTAGAGCAAAGTTATTTCCAGCAAGTGTAAGGCAGATCCTACCAAATGAATAACAAAAATTGGCCCACTCTTTCATTAGTACTCTTCATTCTTGGGTAGCTTCTTCTCTTTACTTTGGTCCATACTCCACTTAGAGTGTCTTGGCCTTTGGACTCAAAGTCCACCTTCCCTTCCTCTGTCAAGTTTGCTATGGTCTCCTCTTATCTTCCTTCAAGTGCATTTGCTTCTTGGTGTGGACTAAAGGGTTCTTTTGACCAAATTTGAGTTGCTTCTTGTTGGTCTTTGGCCTAATCTTATTGGCTCCCCTGGTCAGCTTGACTTTCTTCTTATTCTTTTGGATTCAGAGAAGATTGGGCATCCTTGTACCACTCATGTTCTTTGGAGTCTTTTGCTTTACATTTCAAAGACACATCCATGACTTGAGTATTGTTTCTTGGCTAATTGGTTGGGTTTTGAGACCATAATGAAGTGGATTTCTTCTTCTTGATTGTGGTATTGATCCCTTCTTTATCCACTAGCACAAACCAATTGAGGCAAACTTTGTATCTACATCTTGACATTCCTAAATGATTACCTTTCTTTTGGGTTGCAATGTGAAGTACTTTGATGGGTAGAAATAACTTGAGAATTTCTTCCTCTTCTCCTTTGTAAGTAAAATGAAATTCATGTAGAAGTGTATGAAAAACAAGGCTAAGTAGGTTTCTCCACCATCTTCTTTGAATCCCTTGAGTATACTCCTTGCCTGAAAATAGAATATATTTACCTAACTAATTTGCTTTCCTTGATACATATACTCAAAGAAGATTGATTAATTATTGTTATCTCTTGGGTAAAAATTGTTTAAAATTGCCTCTAAAACTACCTTCCAAGCTAGGTTTTTGTAATTGCACATGCTTCAGCTATTTTTTTGTGGACAGTTTCTCATTGAAGGACTCCAAAATTTGGATGTCCATCTTCTTGCTTGCAAGTCCAAACTTTGTATCAAGAGTCATGGTCCCATGTGGACCTCCATCCAAACCAAGGAAATTTCTCTAGTTGTTCTTTGTTCATTCAAAAAATTTCCCTCTAAGATCTCCTATTGCTCTATCTTTCCTTCCTTTCATCTCATAGATAATTCCAAAATCACTCAGCTCCCAATTCTAGAGCAAGAAGGAGAGATGCTTGCTTTAGATTAGACCACTCTTACAATAAATTACCCATTTATTTACATCAAAGGCATGCAAGGATCTTCTTCATGGGTTTATAAAAAAAACCATATTTCCTATTGGGTATGAAATAATAATTCCAATAACTACAAAGGGATGTGAAAAACTACAAAGAACTATTAATGTCTAGGATTGCTACGTGCTCTTCCGGTTTATGTAATACCATCAGCTAGAAAAATTAGCTATAGGTGCAAATAGGCTTGATAATATTATACATGATGGTCTACGTAGAAGAGATAAAGGAGTCACCAAAAGTATACTTCCACTAATAAGGCAAAGGCTAAAACCTTTAGAGCCAATTTTAGAAGCCTAAACAAAAGATTAGGCCTCAAAAAATCTAAATTTCCCCTTGGAGAAGGAAGAGATTGTCCCTCTGTTTGTCTCATTGAGATCTTTCCTATGATATATCTTCCATGCTATTTTGAACTTCCTTGAACAAAAAGTTTCTCAAAAGATTCCCTTTGGGCAAACTTGTTGTACTAACACATAGAACTAGGATTGACAAGTCACCAATCCACGTATCTAATCTAAGGGTGTATTTTCCTTGTAGAGGATCTTCTTTGCTATATAAGAAATATAGAGTGTGCCTTTGGGGATCAAAGTTTTTGGGAGCTCTAATCTTGTGTGCTTTTGTCTTTGTGCTGTTACAATTTGAGACTAAAAATTGCTAGTAGAAAGTGAAATTACTTCAAGTGCAGTTATTTATATAGCTAGGGTCTTTTAGTCAAAAGGTGAGTAGTCAGTATCTATACATACAAGCCTTTTTGGTGAAAGAAAACTTTCTTTAATAGTTCTTTATCCAAGAGATGAGGCCTTCAAATTGGTATATGATCTTTGGATCCAAAGATATTTGAGTTTTTTGGCTCTTTGGGTCCAAAGAACCTTTGTACTTATGTTCTTTGACTCCAACTACTCTTTGGATTTGACACCTTTTGCATTCTTTCTTTGGAATGCCTTTGGCTTCATACCTTTTTCCTTTGTACTCTTGCACATAAAGCACAACTCTAAAGAAACCTTCAACTAAGAGGTTTTTATTCTTGACCCAAGAAATTATGCTACTATATCCTTGTGGAAAATATAGAAATTTTTAAAGAAAAACACCTTTTGAAAAAATGTATGTACCACATAGGCTAGCAAGGCCTAGTTTATGTTTGTGTTACTTATAGTTCTTGGCTTGTGGATCACAAGTCAATCACAAGTCAATTCTAGATCTAAGGTATTACCTCTTGTACCCTTATCATACCTTAGGCTTAGCTTAGTAGATGAGCATTAACGCTTATACTAATATCCACCCATGTTCTTAGATCAACTCATTGAGTCAATAATGTTGAATTTAGATCCAACCTATCTTGGAAAACCTCCTAATTATATATAATTTGGACCTCTTAGGATCCTCTTTTTTCTTTTCTTAATATATACCTAAATAAAACAAAAAAACCTTACATTCAAGGTTTTGCATTTATGGGTTTGAATCAAATTTGATCTTGTTAGAAAGCTCTATTCAAAGCTTTCCAATAGTACCAAGAGTGAGAGTAAATTTTGAGACTAAGTGCTCTATGAATAATCGTTAACTTGCATGTGTTTCATTCTTTAGGCATGAGACCTCAAGTCCTCCTTTTGAGCCACCAAGACTTAGTTTAGGTTTCAACTCACCGAGCTCCATACTTGTGTACTTGCAATAATCTTAGTCTTGTTGTATCAATATGGAGTTTAGCGACAAAGTTAGTAGGGCTAACAAAGTAGCAAATAGGATAAATTAGCCTAGAATATTCCAGAAGTATCTAGGAAACTTCTTGGGAAGCTTCCTGGCTAGCTTAGCTTGCACCTCAAAGTAAGTAGCTTCTAGAAGATTCCAACTAGCGTAACTTGCATGCCAAGTAAGCGACTTCTAGAAGGAAGCTTCTTGAGAAGCTTCCCAATTAACTTGGCTTGCTCTCCAAGAAAATGGCTCAAGGAAGCTTCTTGAGAAGCTTCTCAAGAGCCTTTTATAATCCCTATTAATACAAGAGACAAAGGTCATACTAGGAATTTGGAGTTTTCCCTCATTCAAGTGTCCCAATGTGAGCATTCATTCTCTTATTTCTCTCCTTGGTCACAATCTTTACATTGGTATCAGAGCAAGAATGGGATTGGTCGAATTTATGGACCACCAAATCCACTTCTGCCAAACTATTGGGATTTTCATGTCTAGATATTACCCAAGCATCATTTCATCCAATTCATCACCTCGTGTTTTGGGTAGGATTTTTTGCATATGATCACCTTGTTTGAGGAACCCTTGATACTTTTGGTTGTAACTTATGGAGACCAATGGACGTGCTGTGAGCCGGCCTGTCTCTCACTCAGGATGAACCTCTGATGGCTATTATGGTAGCGCACCATGGACTAAGAAGGCAAGGAACCCCAACTCCATCATACTCCTCCAAGGCTAACACTCCAAGACTCAAGACATTGCTCACTAGAGAACTCAATGAGAGAGAGATAGTTGCAAATGAAAGGATGATGAGTACCTCCTCACCCCTTGTTTATATACTTGTGAAATAGTTACGTACCAAAGTTACTAATTATCGTAGTAACTCAAGTTACTAGACTAAAAGTCAAGTAAAGTCAAAAAGTAGAAAGGAATATCCATTCACATGGGCATATTCCCCTTATCTTGACCCAACCACTAAAGCAAGGATTCCTTCACATGGGCTGTCCTTGGACTAAAGAAGAATCCAAAACAAAAAGGCTTGCGGGCCCAAGAGTTCTCAATTCTTTCCCCAAAGCCAAACACCTAGGAATAATACCAAGTCAACACACTAAAATCCAAAATAGTGGTGCTCATCTTTTCTACTTCCTCTAAAGTAAGGTCCCATCTATCTTAGCTATGACTAACTTTAGCTAACCATGACTAATATAGAACCATCCTTTATCTCTATATAAATAATATCTCTTAAGTACTTGTAATACCAAGCTAAATATCACAATACCACACACATGCACAAATGGGTGTTACAGTGCTGCATCTATGTGTTAATCAATTAGATAAATTGAAATTAGTGGGATAGAGCAGTAGCTATGGTGGCAATACATGACATTATCCTTGCAATGTAACAACAAATCGAGTACCTTACTAAATTGTTGGATGAACGAGAGTAGCAATGGTAAGAATATATATAGAGAGCACCAGTCCAAGATGGAGAAGATAACATCCAATTCCCAAAACTGAAGGTGTTTGAAGGCAAGAATCTTCCAAGAACAATGGATAATTTTGTTTTTAATTGCAAACATTACTTTGAAGCTACCAACCTTCAAGATGAACAAAAATAGATTCTCTGGGCTTCTAGCCAATTGGATGGTGTGGCAAATTTTGGTGGCAATTCCAAGTGGAGTGAGCTAAATGATAGATTGTTGCACCAATTTTGACATGGGTAGAATTCAAGGATGCAATACTTGGTTGATTTCAAACTATAAATATCACTCGAGCTGCACAAGATAAACTGGCGGAGTTGAAGCAAATTGGCTATGTAAGGAGCTACATCACACAATTTCAGAACATCATCATGCAAATTCTATATATACAAGAAGGTTGTAACAATATGGAGTTTAGCGACAAAGTGAGTCAGGCTTACGAAGTAGCACATAAGACAAATTAGCCTAGAATATCTTGGAAGTACCTAAGAAGCATCTTCGGAAGCTTCATGGCTAGCTTAGCTTGCACCTCAAGTAAGTAACTTCTAGAAGGAAGCTTTTAGAAGCTTCCAACTAGCTTAGCTTGCATGCCAAGTAGGTGATTTCTAGAAAGAAGATTCATGGGAACTAGTTAACTAGTTGGGAACTTCCTAGTTAACTTGGCTTGCACTCTAAGAAAGCGGTTTGAGGAAGCTTCTTGAAAAACTTCTCAAAGGCCTTGTATGCTACCTATAAATACCAAAGCCAAAGCTCATGCTAGGCATTTGGAGTTTTCCCTCATTCAAGTGTCCCAATGTGAGTTTCCATTCTCCTATTTCTCTCCTTGGATTTGGTCTTTTACATTGGTATCAGAGCATGAATGGGATGGATGGAATTTACGGACCACCAAATCCACTTCCACCAAACCATTGGGATTTTTACGTCCAAATACTACCCAAGCATTGTTTCACACAATTCATCACCTTGCACTTTGGACAAGATCTTTTGCATAGGATCACCATATCTGAGGAACCCTTGGTGCTTCCGGTTGTAACTTATGGAGAATGGTGGACGTGCTATTTCTATGTGTTAGTAAATTTGATAGATTGGGAGTGGTGTGATAGAGTAGCAACCATGGCGGCAATACCCAATGTTATCCTTGCTATGCAACAATAAATCAAGCACCTTACTTGATTATTGGATGAACAAGATCTTCGATGACAAGAGCAGGTGGAGAGAGTACCAATTTGAGAAGGAGAAGATCAGATCAAATTCCCTAAACCCAAGGTATTTGAAGGCAAGAATCTTCCGAGTGCAGTGAAGAATTTTGTGTTTGATTGTGAATGTTATTTTGAAGCTACCAATCTACAAGACAAGTGAAAATAGATTATCTTGGCTTCTAGCCAATTGGATGGGGTAGCAAAGCTATGGTAGAGATTTTGAGTGGAGCGATTTGAACGACAAATAGTTGCACCAATCTTGACATGGGCAGAATTCAAGAGTGCAATAATTAGTTGGTTCCAAGCTATAAATGCCACACGAGCTGCACAAGATAAGTTGGTAGAGTTGAAACAGATTGGCTCTATAAGAAGTTACATCACGTATTCCAAAACACCATCATGCAAATTCCAGATATGTTGGAAGGTGAAGCTTTGGATCGATTCATGAGGGGCTTGAATGCAAGAACCAAATTAGAGGTAACCATGCGAGAGCCACAACACTTGGAGGAAGCCATGCGGTTGGTTGAACGTTTTGATTCCTTGGTGGCAACAACTTGGCCTCAACCTCGACCTCCACAGAGCCTACTAATATACTACACACAAGTGGAGGAGCCAGCACCAATGGAGATTGATGCCATTCAACAAAGACCTCTTGGCACGGCAGATAGAGAGAAATTGCAACAAAATGGTGGTTGTTTTTATTGTTGCCAATTGGAGCACGCAAAGCTGAATGTCCACTCAAGAATGGATGACCTTGATAAGTTGCTCATGTGGAGATTGTGGAGCGGAATGATCAAGGAAACAAGGAATCCCAATAGGAGATTTTGAGCCGCCTACTAGGAGCTTGATTAGTTCCAATGGGATTGAAGGCTCACCCTATGCAAGTTTACTTCACTTGCAATGTGCAATATCTAATCGGGGTTGTAGGATTTTGGTTGATTCTAGAAGTTTAGAGAATTACATGTCTATGTAAGTAGCAAAGGAATTGGGTATTCCTATCAAGCCATTGATTGGAAGTAGATTGATGATGGTGGATGGTAGAAAGGGTTTTGCATTCTATACCTCACATCTTGTTACTTTTAAGATTGAGAAGGAGTATTTGAAGTGTATGAGGTTTGTAGTGGCACCTCTACATTATGATGTCATTCTAGGACTACCTTGGCTTGAATGTCAGAAGGTTCAATTTTATTGGACCCAATGCCAAATTCAAGTATAGGGATGCTTTAGAAGTACAAGCAT
Organism: Lunularia cruciata; assembly: GCA_948567375.1. Taxonomy (NCBI): domain Eukaryota; kingdom Viridiplantae; phylum Streptophyta; class Marchantiopsida; order Lunulariales; family Lunulariaceae; genus Lunularia; species Lunularia cruciata. Next base: position 22,883,320 of record OX419756.1, read on the forward strand.
TCAATGGATTGGCCAGTTTTTACTGACGGTTCATCCATTATTATGCTCATGTGACTGCACCATTGACTGACCTCTTGGGAAAGAACTTGAGCTTCCAGTGGACCACCAAGCATGAAGAAGCATTTGAAAAGTTCAAGCATATGGTGTCTTCAAGACCCATTCTTCAACCATATGATCCTCAACTACCCTGTGTGGTTGATTTTGATGCTTCTAACTTTGCAATTGGAGCCGTGCTACAACAAGTATTCCCATATGGACTCCATCCCATTGCTTTTATGTCTCGCCAACTCAATATGGCTGAACAGAATTACTTGCTCAAGATCAAGAACAACTTGCAATGGTATATAGCACCAAGGTATGGAGGCATTACCTCTTGGGGAAACAAGTGATCATGCAAATTGATCACAAACCATTGTTGCAGACCTTACACTTGGAACACATGAAGAGTCAACATCATCAATGGGAGGAACAACTCCAGCTGTATGACATCAAAATTGAGTACAAACCAAGTCGGTTCCATGTCATCCTTGATGCTTTATCATGACGACCTGATTTGAAGTCTCTTCCTCTCATCACAACGGCAATTTCAAGAGTGTCAGTTGACTCCAAGGTCCAAAACAAGTTTCAGTCAGCTCTACACCAAGATCCCTTCTTCCAAATGGTACATGGTCACCTTACGGCATGCGATTAGGAGTACAACACCTTCTTTATCAAGGAAGGCCTTTTATTCCATGAGGACCGGATCTATGTTCTAGCTAAAGGTGATCTTTGACTTGTGTGCCTTCAAGAAGCCCATGATTTACCCATTGCTGGTCACATGGGTGTAGACAAGACCTTGGGTACCCTCTAACGTCAATGGTGGTGGCCCATCATGACACGAGATGTTCAAGAATTTGTCCAATTGTGTGAGAGCTACCAACGTAACAAGGCCAGCAACCAGAAGCCAAGTGGACTCCTTCGACCACTCGCCATTCCATCCGCTCGCTGGGAGCATGTGAGCTTGGATGTTATCACATCCTTGCCAAAGACAAAACAAGGACACACTGCAATTGTGGTGTTTGTGGATAAGCTCAGTAAGCAAATCCACTTGGCACCAACCTGTGATACCGTAGATGCTCCAACCTTAGCACAAATCTACTTCAACAATATCTTCAAGCATCATGGGATGCCATGTGTACTCATCTCCAACCATGATCCTTGATTTACCGAGAAGTTTTGGCAAGCACTCTTCCAGATACTCGACACCAAGCTTGCTTTGTCCATGGCCTATCATCCTCAACCTGATGGACAAACCAAACGTGCAAATTGTACATTGGAAGATATGTTGTGTGCCTTTGTCAATGTCCACCATACCAATTGGGATGAATGTCTTGCAGCTACAGAATTTGCCTACAACAATTCTAAACACACAAGCACTGGATTTTCTCCTTTCTCAATTTTGGCCAAGATCCGCTTGTTCTAGATTCTCTTCTTGCTCCCCTTCCATCTCAAGTTCCTCATACTTCCACATTCTTGACCACTATATCCCAATCTCTCCAACAAGCCAAGTCTCACCTCCTTGTTGCTCAAAATCACCAAAAACAATATGCGGACCACCATTGTCGTGACCTTACCTTTGATGTTGGTGATAAAGTCATGCTATCCTCTAGTAACCTCCCTCTCCCACTTGATACCCAAGTTCATAAAATTGCCCCTAATCGGATAGTACTCTTTGATATCACCCAAATTGTCTCTCTTGTTGCTTATCGACTTGACTTGCCTTGCCTTGTCACATGCATATCCATCCTGTCTTTCATGTTCCCAAGTTGAAACCCTTTGTTCCAAACCCCTCTTCCTTTTCCTCTTGAGTCCAACCTCCTCCTCCTCTTCCTATCCCTATCAATGATCATGGAGAGTATGAAGTTGATTGTATCCTTACGTGTCGCCATATTCAGCGAAGCCGTTACCAACATACAAAGTACAAGGTCCTTTGGAAAGGGTATCCCCTTCATGATGCCACATGAGAACCTCTTTCTCACCTCCAGAATGCACAGATGGCCATCCAAGAATTAGAAGCTTCACTGGCAACGAAGACGTCACCAACTAGCGGCGGGGGACTATGTAACAATATGGAGTTTAGCAACAAAGTTAGTTGGGCTTACAAAGTAGCACATAAGACAAATTAGCCTAGAATATCCTAAAAGTACCTAGGAAGCTTCTTGGGAAGCTTCTCGGCTAGCTTAGCTTGCACCTCAAGTAAGTAGCTTTTAGAAAGAAGCTTCTAGAAGCTTCCAACTAGCTTAGCTTGCACGCCAAATAGGGAGCTTCTAGAAGAAAGATTCTTGAGAAGCTTCCTAGTTAACTTGGCTTGCACTCTAAGAAAGCGGCTTGAAGAAGCTTCTTGAGAAACTTCTCAAAGGCCTTGTATGCTACCTATAAATACCAAAGCCAAAGCTCATGCTAGGCATTTGGAATTTTCACTCATTCAAGTGTCCCAATGTGAGTTTCCATTCTCCTATTTCTCTCCTCGGATTTGGTCTTTTACAAAGGTGAAGTTTTGGATCAATTTGTGCAGGGATTGAAGGCACAAACCAAATTGGAGGTGACCATGCAAGAACCACAAAACATAGAAGAAGCCATGCAATTGGTTGAGCACTTTGATTCCTTGGTTGCAACAACTTGGTCTTGACCTTGACCTACACAAAGCCTACTAGTACACTACGCACGGGTGGAGGAACTGGTACTAATAGAGATTGATGCTATCCAACAGAGACCACTTGGTACATTGAATAGAGAAAGATTGCAACAAAATGGAGGTTGTTTTTATTGTTGCCAAGTTAGACATTGCATTGCTGAATGTCTTCTCAAGAATGAGCGACCTTGACAAGTTGCCCAAATGGAGTTTGTGGAATAGAATAATTAAGGAAATGAGGAATCCCAATAGGAGATTTTGAGCCGCCTACTAGGAGCTTGATTACTTCCAATGGGATTGAAGGCTTGCCCTATACAAGTTTACTTCACTTGCAATGTGCAATATCTAATCGGGGTTGTAGGATTTTGGTTGATTCTAGAAGTTTAGAGAATTACATGTCTATGCAAGTAGCAAAGGAATTGGTTATTCCTATCAATCCATTGATTGGAAGTAGATTGATGATGGCGGATGGTAGAAAGGGTTTTACATTCTGTACCTCACATCCTATTACTTTTAAGATTGAGAATGAGTATTTGAAGTGTATGAGGTTTGTAGTGGTACCTCTACACTATGATGTCATTCTAGGACTACCTTGGCTTGAATGTCAGAAGGTTCAATTTAATTGGACCCGACGACAAATTCAAGTACAACACCAAGGTAGGAATTTCCAATTAGGTTGTTTAGCAGTTCTAAGTAAGACACCTAAGAATAGTCAGTCCCAGGGTGAGAAGTTGGTTGAGAAGGTAGCCATTGAGCATGCTTTGAAGAGAGAGGAGCCCCAAGATGGGAAGTTTGCCAAGATGGCAAGCATGGAGCAAGCTTTGAAGAGAGGTGAGTCCCTAGATAGGAAGTTTATTAGCAAAGCAGCCATAGAGCAAACTTTGGAGGAAGATAGGTCTATGTTTGCAGTGTGGATCAAGTAGATTGCACAAGGATAATCTAAGGAGAGCCTTGAGCCTCATCAAGCAAGGGTTGATCAGATAGTTCAGGAGTTTGTGGACGTGTTTTTGGATGATCTACCAAAGGGATTACACTTTGATCGTGGTATGCCCTTCAAGATTGAGTTATTTCCAAAGAATACTCCAATGAGTAGACCAATCTATAGGCTCTCACCAAAGGAGTTAAAGGAGTTGCAAAAAACACTTACGGAGTTGTTGGAGAAGGACTTCATACAACATAGTACCTCTCCTTGGGGAGCACCAATACTATTTGCTCCAAAGAATGATGGAGGACTTCATTTCTGTATTGATTATTGTGGGCTCAATAAACAAAGAGTGAAGAATGCATATCCTTTGCCTCGGATTGATGACTTGCTTGATCAATTGAGTAGAGCACAATACTTTTCCAAAATGGATTTTCATAGTGGCTATTAGAAAATCCTCATTGATAGAGAAGATGTGCAAGACTTCCTTTTGCATAAGGTATAGGTATTTTGAGTGGAGAGTTCAACCTTTTGGGCTCACTAATACTCCAGCGGTCTTCATGGATCAGATGCATCAAGTGTTGGATGGACTACTGGATTAGTACGTGGTGGTTTTATTGGATGATATCTTAATCTATAGCAAGACAAAGGCAAAACACATGAATCATGTGCAAGAAGTTCTAAGATGACTACAACAATGGAAATTTTATTGCAAGAAGTCAAAGTATGCTTTTTGGCAAAAGGAAGTTACCTTCTTGGATCAGAAAATATCATCAGAGTGGATCAAGATGGAAGAGGAGAAAATCAAAGCCATTACTGATTGGCCTACTCCAAAGGACGCTATAGAAGTATGGGCATTTAATGGATTGGCCAACTTTTACCAACGGTTATTATACCAATGTTCATTCATTATTATGCTCATGTGGCTGCACCATAGGCTGACCTTTTGGGGAAGAACTTGAGCTTCCAATGGACCACCAAGCACGGAGAAGCATTCCAAAAGTTGAAACATATGGTGTCTTCAAGACCCATCCTTCAACCATATATGATCCTCAACTACCCTATGTGGTTGATTTTGATGCTTCTAACTTTGCAATTGGAGCCGTGTTGCAACAAGAATTCCCAAATGGACTACATTCCATTGCTTTTGTGTCTCACCAACTAAATATGGCTGAAAGAAATTACTCTACTCGAGACCAAGAACAACTTGCAATGGTATATGCCACCAAAGTATGGAGGCATTATCTCTTGGAGAAAGAAGTGATCATGCAAACTGATCACAAACCATTTTTGCAGACCTTACACTTGGAACACATGAAGAGTCAACATCATTGATGGGAGGAACAACTCCAATTGTTTGACATCAAGCTTGAGTACAAACCAGGTTGGTTCTGTGAGTTGGCTTGTCTCTCACTCCGAATGAACCTCTGATGGCTATTATGGTAGCACTCAATGGACTAAGAAGGCAAAGAACCCCAACTCCATCATACTCCTCCAAGGCTAACACTCCAATACTCAAGACATTGCTCACTAGAGAACTCAATGAGAGAGAGATAGTTGCGAATGAAAGGATGGTGAGTACTTCCTCACCCCTTGTTTATATACTTGTGAAATAGTTACACACCAAAGTTACTAATTACTGGAGTAACTCAAGTTACTAGGCTAAAAGTCAAGTAAAGTAAAAAATTATAAAGGAATATTCATCCACATGGGCATATCCCACTAAGCATGTGATCTTATCATGATCCAACCACTAAGTCAAGGATTCCTTCACATGGACTATCCTTGGACTATAGAAGAATCCAAAACAAAGAGGCTCGCGGGCCCAAGAGTCCTTAACTCTTTCCTCAAAGCCAAACACCTAGGAATAATACCAAGTCAACACACTAGAATCCAAAATAGTGGTGCTCATCTTTTCCACTTCCTCTAAAGTAAGGTCCTCTCTATCTTAGCTATGACTAAATTTAGCTAATCATGTTTAATGTAGAACCATCCTTTATCTCTATATAAATAATATCTCTCAAGTACTTGTAATACCTAGCTAAAAATCACAATACCACACACATACACAAATGGGTGTTATAGTTCCATATCATCCTTGATGCTCTATCATAGGAACCTAATTTGAAGTCTCTTCCTCTCATCATGACAACAATTACCACGATGTGAATTGACTCCAAGGCCCAAAATGAGTTTACGTCAGCTCTACAACAAGATCCCTTCTTCCAAATGGTACATGGTCATCTTACAACATGCAACAAGGAGTACAACACCTTCTCCTTCAAGGAAGGCCTTCTATTCCACGAGGACCGGATCTATGTTCCAACCAAAGGTGATCTCTGATTTGTACGCCTTCAAGAAGCCCATGATTTACCAATAGCTAGGCACATAGGTGTAGACAAGACCTTGGGTACCCTCCAACGCCAATGGTGGTGGCCCAACATGACACGAGATGTTTGAGAGTTTGTCTAATTGTGTGAGAACTACCAACGTAACAAGGCCAACAAACAAAAGCCAAGTGGACTCCTTCAACCACTCCACATTCCATCTACTTGATGTGAACAAGTGAGCTTAGATCTCATCACATCCTTGCCCCAGACAAAGCAAGGACACACAACAATTGTGGTGTTTGTGGATAAGCTCAATAAGCAAATCCACTTGGCACCAACCTTTGATATCGTGGATACTCCAACCTTAGTGCAAATCTACTTTGATAATATCTTCAAGCATCATGGGATGCCACGTGTACTCATCTCCAACCGTGATCCTTGGTTCATTGGGAAGTATTGGCAAGCACTCTTCCAAATATTTGGCACCAAGTTTGCTTTGTCCATGACCTATCATCCTCAAATTGATGGACAAACCAAACGTGCAAATTGTACCTTGGAGGATATGCTACGTGCCTTTGTCAACGTCCACCATACCAATTGGGATGAATATCTTGCAGTTGCAGAATTTGCCTACAATAATTCCAAACAGGCAAGCATTGGATTTTCTCCATTCTTTCTTAATTTTGGCCAAGATCCACTTGTTCCAGATTCTCTTCTTACTCCTCCTCCATCTCAAGTCCTTCATACTTCAACCTTCTTGACCACCATATCCCAATCTCTCCAACAAGTCAAATCTCACTTCCTTGTTGCTCAAAATTGTCAAAATAATATGCAGACCTTCATCATCGTGATCTCATCTTTGAAGTCGGTGATAAAGTCATGCTATCCTCTAGTAACCTACCCTTCCCACTTGATACCCATGTTCACAAACTTGCACCTAATTGGATAGGACCCTTTGAGGTCACCCAAATGATCTCTCTTGTTGCTTATCTACTTGCCTTAGCTTATCATATGTGCATCCACCCTATCTTTCACATTTCCAAGTTGAACCCTTTGTTCCTAACCCATCTTCTCTTTCCTCTCAAGTCCAACCTCCTCCTCTTCCCATCCCTATCAATGGTCATGAGGAGTACGAAGTTGATCGTATCCTTGCACGTCGCCACATTCAACGAGGACACCAACAACATACGGAGTACAAGGTCCTTTGGAAAGGGTATCCCCTTCATGATACCACATGGGAACCTCTTTCTCACCTCCAGAATGCATAGATGGCCATCCAAGAGTTTGAAGCTTCAATGGTGACAAGGACATCACCAATTAGTGGTGGGAGAATATGTAACAATATGGAGTTTAGCGACAAAGTTAGTAGGGCTAACAAAGTAGCAAATAAGACAAATTAGCATAGAATATTCCATAAGTATCTAGGAAGCTTAGCTTGCACCTCAAGTAAATAACTTCTAGAAGGTTCCAACTAGCTTAGCTTGCATGTCAAGTAAGCAACTTCTAGAAGGAAGCTTCTTGAGAAGCTTCCCAATTAACTTGGTTTGCATTCCAAGAAAGCGGTCTCAAGGAAACTTCTTGAGAAGTTTCTCAAGAGCCTTGTATGATCCATATAAATACAAGAATCGAAGCTCATGCTAGGCATTCGGAGTTTTAGCTCATTCAAGTGTCCCAATGTGAGCTTCCATTCTCCTATTTCTCTCCTCGGTCACGGTCTTTTACACTTGTTGACAATGTCATGTCAAGATCTTTCCGATTATTTCAATATCAAGCAAAGTGCACACTTATTCTTAGAGATATTTTACGATATGAGAAGCTCATCCCCCTTACATGAATAGTTTTTCCTTTGACCAATTGGTGCAAACTATCATAATCAACTATAGTGTAGATACTTAAGACACTCTTGGTCTTGTGATCATTATTTTTCAACAAGGTAAAGATCATAGCAAGAACTCTTTACTACATAAATTATATCCACAACAAATAGATTGAGTTTTGTGTTTTATGTCTCAATCTAAATATGTGATTCCAATTTGAGTATTGAGATTTTAATATACATTTATCATCTCAAATTAAGTAGTCTAATTTCAAATAGATTGAGTTTTGTGTTTTATGTCTCAATCAAAATATGTGATTCCAATTTGAGTATTGAGATTCTAATATACATTTATCATCTCAAATTAAGTAGTCTAATTTCTAAGGATAAACCTCAAACACATATCCACGTTTTACTTATTAAATATTTAGTGAATAAATCCAATGAAAAAATGTGTTATATGGTTATCACCTTCTTTGGCAAGATTTTCCAATTTTTTGGGCAATTCCTTTAATGGTTTCCATCATTCAATTCTCAACAAATTCAATGAAGAGAGAAGCCTAATCCTCTCCTTGCACTGCGTACATGACTCATCTTTGCCTCCCAATGGGCCCGGTCTGAAAGCACTCCCTCCCCTTTGTTGGAGCAAGTAAGATGTGAGGAGGTGAACGTTATGATACATAATACTCATGAGTGTAGTTGAGTTTCAAAATCTATTTGAAAAAGAACTTATACTTGAAATGATAACTTGGTACACCGAAGAAGATGATTGCAAGCAAGAAAGACCAAATGACAAGTGAACTTACCTTATATAGTCTTAGCTAATATTTGGATATTTTATTGTTTATAATAAGTACCTTTATAGTCTTAGCTAATATTTGGATATTGTATTCTTTATAATATCTTGATTCATTAAGGGCCTTTGCCCACCAATGCTTTATATCAAATGTATAAAGTCCAGATCTAACCACACCCATTAGGAGCTTATAATAATTTTGATATAATTATTTGAATAGATCTATTTTATACTAAAATTTATTTAAATGGTAATTTCTTATATTAATGTTTTTTGTATAACATAGTCTTTTGTTTGCTCTGATGTTATCTCATTTTCCGCATGAGATCACTTGATATTTTCCAAATGCCAAGTAACCAATTTTGTAGATATCGAAAAAATATTGTCACCAATTAAGTCTTAACGTATGAAAGCATTTTACGTCTAAAAAAACATATATAGAACATAATATTAGTGGAACAAAGTCCTATCACACTATATAATATCTTATAATAATAATAATAATAATTGCTACTTTAAGAAATATTTAGGATTATGGGGACAAGGTCCTAACAAACTATACAATGTCTTATAATGATAATGTTTTGTACTCTAAAAAATATCTAGAATTGTGTGCGTAAGACGTTCAGGATAATTATTTACTAAAGACACCAATTAAATCGGATGAAGAAATTATCAATATTGGAGATATCTTGTAAAAGTGAAAACTCTTCACAACACACAAGTCTTTAAATAACTTTAACAAAGTCTATTTTTGTTAATGGATCTATAATTTTTAGTTAAATCCTTGGATTATAGATTGTAAGATAATCCGGTCTAGATTATTTAGTGTATGGTAATCGAAAAAAAGGAGTAAAAAGCGACCGCGTAGGAAAAAAGAGGGAAAACCCATCGAGCCGTACAAAGGAGAGAAAAAAGTAACATGGAGATAAGCACCAATAGAGTTTACATAGGCAATCTTAATAAGCCCGGTCCATTCCTCGAGCAACCCTATCCCCTAGCGTTGTTTATCGCGAGGATAGAAGACAAAGCCCGATGCGCGGGAGATTGAGTATTCAGTGCGCTCTTGTCGAGATAGGCAGTGAAGCGAAGTTTGAGATGGCGGAATTGGATTCCAGTTGTGGCGTTGTATCTCTGGACCCGTTAGTGTGCCCATTGGAGATGCATTGGTGGAAACAAAGGTATGTGGAGCAGAGACCTTTCTCCGATTGCATCTCTGGCCGGGACATCAATCTGTCGAAATCAGGGGCCACGTTCTCCGTTTGGGGCAGAGCATTTGGTTGGTGACAGGTTGCACCAGTAAAGTGTCATACTGAGAAAGATCTGTGTACTCCGACAATGTAGATGGATGCAAAGCGATGAGGATGGGTAGGTTTGAGGGGCAAGAGTGAGTCGTTGCTTTGTTTCATCGGGTCCATTCAACTTGATGTGAGGGCAATTGCCGTCTGTTGAAACGACAGTGAAACTAATCGACTCGAGGATTACGATCGAACCTTGGCCAGTCAGAACATCGGCATGAAACGAAATCCGAAAGCTGATAGTAGCGGGCCCGGAAGGGAATCCGACCCGGAAGCTTATCGATTTGGATTGTATCAAGCGGGCTAGCATTAACTTCGAGATGTAAAACACTTGTCAGTGTTTGGAGCGGGTCAGTGATTCACATGGATCTACTGAACGTGAAGGTCACCAAGAGTGACTCGAACTTATACTTAACTGATCTGATTAGGACAGTTTCATGATCGTTCGATGCGAAGCCTTGCAATGTTTCTCTCTAGCACCGTCAAAGAGCTCACCTTACTGCAAACTGCAGAAAGGAAGCGGATAAGAGGTCAGCACCATTCACCTATGGCAACCAACTCATATGGACCTAACTTGCCTGATATCTATCAATCTGATACCTGTCGAACATCAGACGTGTTGCCGGAAATGTGTATGTCACCCACTGAGGACCTCTGAAAAGGAGCTGATAAGTATGTTCCTCGTCACCGTGTACACAACTGTTGATCATTCAGCTTCGATGTTACAGAGAGAACATCACTTTCTGATTACCTGCAAGTGACAAGCTCGGACACATCTAGACAGATAACATCTGACTAGATGTTATTCGGTGCTGGACTCCCTAAATCTTTGCAAATGTTCAAGTCGAGATAACAATCGTGCCGCTAATTTAAGGCGTAAGGAAATGTTGTCACCTTGGGCGGTGGACAATAGGGGTGAAAGCCGTATGACGAGAAGAATCAATTTCTTCTATCGTGTGGAAAAAATTGTCCTTCCGCCGTCTCATCACTCAGACAAATGAAGCCCGAAGCTAAATAAACTCACACCCATGGCGGGCGGCACACCCTTAACTGTTGATGATTGTTGATTCTGTTATGTTTGTACGCATGCTCTTATGAATTGGTAGCCAATATGAGCTTGACGAGTGATCCATGGGCGGTTACTAAAATTCCCCTCGTCTCGCCTGGGCGTAAATGGCGAGATCCCAGAAGGTACACGAGTGTCAAAGTACTGTGTTTCGCAATACGTAAAGCTTGGTGAATGTGCTCCTTCGGAAGTTCATAGTATATGGAAGAGCGGGTTACCCAGCGTTTTCATTCCTTCGCTATCCTTTAGAAAGGGAAAAAGGGCGACCGCGTAGAAAACACGAAGGATGGGAAGACCCCATCAAACCGTACAAGGGTGAGACAAACTAGGTAAATGGAGCTGAGCCCCAATAGAGTCGAAAGAAAAGTGCCAAGCCGCTCTACGTCGTTGGTTACCGGAACCATGGGCTGCACCTTTCGTTTAAATGCAAAGGCTCATTATCGAGTTGGCAAACCTGCGAACAGAGTTGATGCCATGAGTCCAGTCAGAGATCAGGGGCCTTCGGGTGACCACGAAGCTACGGTGGAAGCTGATCTGGAGGAAGATATTCTTCGTGAAATAGAAAAAGAAATTGCTAAGGAAGTTTTACACTTGAGCCAGAGGCTAGCTGCTCTGCACGCGAGGCAAGAATTGAGGCGAGTTGGGGTCGACAGAACCATAGTGGGTCACACCAGCCCTAGTACGCAAGAATTAAGGCTGGTTGAGGGTGACAAACAGTTGGGTCAAAGTTGCCCGCAGAACGAGTTCAGGTGTACGGCGGAAGCATCTCCTACTGAAGAAGATTCACATGAGGAGAAATGTCCAGCTACACGACCCAGGAACAGAAGCGGGAGACCGGTTGCAGCGAGGTTTCTACATTCAGTAGAACGGAAAGGGGCACAGAGTGTTCATCGCAATTCTCGACCGAACAAGCGACTGCCCGGGGAAACCCCGTTTCTGGGGCTCGTGAATATTCCTAGACGTAGGTTGGGAACACCTTCTCATTTGTTGACGAAAACAAGTCCTGCGCATAGTCCCACCCCAGATCACATGTGCGCAGGATTTAAGAGTCCTGCAGCTGTTGCCAGCAAGAGCAGAAGCAGAACAAAAGTTTATGCAGATTATGTAAGGGAGAGATCAGCAGTAATTGAAAGCAAAGGTAAACCCCTCGTGATCAGAGACGATTCTCTACAGGAATTGGAAGAAGCCAGGATTGATGCAGCCAGCAATGTGGAGAGGCAGCAGCATGCTCGGAGCCTGAGCATGAGCTCGGCAGTTCCATCTCATTACTTCCCTGAGTTCGAGAGGAAAGTTGACTGGGTGAAAACTCTGAGAACCGAGACAGTTCCCAAATCGAGCATCGTACCAATCAATCCAATTGTGCACCTGTTTGAGAATCATCTTCCCAAACAGGCAAGCAAAGAGACACAGGATATACTTAAATGTTCATCATCATGAGTACTTCAGAACCCGACCGAAGCGAAAACTCTGAACGAACCGTCAAGAACTATACGCTGGCTACGACAACACAGATGCAAGTTTTTGACTGATCAGAATTAACCAACGCATATTCTTATTCAGATATGCAGGACTAACAGGTAGTTACTGGACATTTGGTCAACCAATGATACATTTCTCCAAAATTCCAACTGCACTTTTTATCTAGCATTGAGACTTGATGTACGCTACTGCCATGTCAGGGACCACGCCGCTTGCTCCACAAACGAAGGCATAGTGGATGAGTCTTATCTTTCGTACTTCTATTCTCTGGTTCAGATAAGTAAATGGTCTGAGGCAGGTGTAGTAGGAGAATAAAAAGGCACTACCTCTCAAAAGGCAATAAGTAGCGCAGACGCCCTGATACTCGGAAGTCCCCAGCGATACCAAGAGTGATATTTATGCTTGAACGACATTAAACAACCCAAAAATTTCAGTAAGAAGCAAAGCAACAGGACTGATTCGTTTGTAACCATAAATATTCAGCCTAATGATAAATGGCACGTCTTTCTATAAGATGTACAAAGCTGTCGACGAAGTGAAAGACTTTGCCCGATGATGCACGCAAAACTTTCAGAGCAAGCACTAACCTACAACTTCCTAGAAGCTTAAGTGACTAAAATGGTGTTGACAACTTTTCACTTGGTGGTAAACATATTTGGTGCATATATCTGATAGCTTCCGGCTTTGGTGCATCCAGGATCCCGGGATATGGGTAGAGATGGTAGTTAGTCAGAGTCATCCTTCTTTTCAGATAACTGTTTCCGACGCCGAACCCGATGTCTTTGCCTCTTTCTAGCAGTATCTCCGGATTCTTCTATGCTAGAAACCTGTAGCAAAGGAACAAAAAATGAGGGTTTGGGCAAAATTCGTGGCATCTAGTTCCATCTAGTTTGAACATTTCCTCATGCTAAAATGCGGACGACGCAGGTGCTAGAAACCTGTAGCAAAGGAACAAAAAATGAGGGTTTGGGCAAAATTCGTGACATCTAGTTCCATCTAGTTTGAACATTTCCCATGCTAAAATGCGGACGACGCAGGTCCAATTGATCAGAGGATCTATTATGCGGCAGGATGAAACAGTTGACAAGGAGAAAGTTGTACCTTGGGAGTAGATGGATTCGCGACAGTCCTAACTTTCTTTTTCTTCTGCTGAGACAAAGGATTTGGTCCCTGCAATCAAACGCTATTCATTAGCCTTTGTCCAGTCAAATGTGGACATATTAGAAGTGCCACTCCTGATAGTGTCATTGAAGACATAAATACGAAGATCCAGCTAAACTTGTTTCAACAGGGTCTGCTCTGGCTTGTACTCTACACGCTTCTGTAGAGCAGTAACTTGAATTAACCTTGGGTAGCTTGCGTTTCAATCTAGCTCTTTCTTTCACAACTTCCTTCCCATCCATTGTTGCAGTATCGGCTGGATTTGACTCGCCAGGTACTTCCTGTGCAGCCTTTGCAGCTTCAGCTTTGCGCTTCGCTCTCTCCTCAATTATTCTCTGCTCCCGTTCAGCCATATGTAATCTCTCTGATTCACTAAGGCGAGCATATGCAACCTGTTGTGGAGATGGTGGTTCCATAATAAGACCGGTGTTTTGAGCGAAAATGAGTCCACCTCCGGGAATCTGCATGCACAGTTTGATCAGAATTCCTCTTCCTTAATATCCTCACCTTCTCTTAATGAAAATCAGCTCTTTGACTACACCATATTTACTGGATATTTAATATATCTCATTACCCTATTCCAACAGCCCACCAATGTCCTTGGTGTCCTAGACGGTATATTTGTGGTTGACATTCTTCAAGCACATGTCGACGGTGGTAGACCATTCTAGTGAGATATAAACCTTGCGCATTTTCTTGCGAAGCTCCATATCTTGGGTGGCGACGAAGAAGTGCTCCGGGTTATTCTTGCCAATCATGGCTTCGACGCATTCAGCAGCTGATAAGAAAGGATCATGATTGCACCTGTGTTATCCGTAATTGCTCAATCAGACTTCCATCCACTTCCTGATCACAATTCACATAAAAATGCCTCAATTTTGCGTGGATTCAGGGACAGCTACACTCTGAACGAGGCCAAAGTCGATTGCACTAAGGTTAGAAAATCAGGGGCATGATCCGAAACGGCGGTACAATCCAGACACCTACTTTGCAATGTCAAGACGGCGGGCTGCCATCACCGTTCCCGAAAAGTCATCACCAAGCTTCCTTAGCTCTGAAATCACACACCTGCACACGGAAGGGTGAATTAGCAAGAATCAATCTGCCTAAGAAAGCGAAAGGAGAAAAATCTGTCTGAGCTCCTCTGTGTTTGCATGTCCGTCTTCCGATAAAATCCCATGCACTTCACGATCAAGTGGGATCATTCTCTATAAAAACAATTGTCTCTGTGGGGTCCAGAAAGACAAAGTTGAGGCAGGCTGCAATGACTTCCCTTATGGGTTCATTACACAATTCGCCTGTGACTAAAGCTTAACTTATAGGGAACGTGCAGAATTCAGAACATCCGTCCACATTCTCTTCAGCTGTCGGGAAATTCGCATTCCGAATTGTGATGACACCTTAAATTGGTCCCTCCAACACGGAGATTAAGGTTCAGCAAAATCCACAGCTATCAAACTGTACACCCTCACACAGGACCTGCAGACTACATTTATTTCTACAATGTTCAAAGAGATAATCTGGAGAGATTCCGAATAATTTGTGGCATTGTAAGCTCTGTTGAAGATTAATGGACAGGGGAGCTTAATACGTCGTCGAACTAGCCAGAAAACCATTCCTACATCTCCAGAATCCGACAGCAGAAAAATGTACTAGAAACACCTACCTTGTTACGAAAGCTTTAGCAGTCGCGCCCAGGAAATTAGGTAGAGTCTCCTGCAAGCCCCCCATGCGAGCTGTGAGCGCT
Organism: Lunularia cruciata; assembly: GCA_948567375.1. Lineage (NCBI taxonomy): Eukaryota > Viridiplantae > Streptophyta > Marchantiopsida > Lunulariales > Lunulariaceae > Lunularia > Lunularia cruciata. The sequence goes on from OX419756.1 coordinate 22,898,606, forward strand.
GCGTGCACAAAGTTCCCATCGCACAGAACTTTGAAAGGCTCTCTGAATCCACAGCACGCTTTGTAAAATCTCACGTGCCTCCTAACTTGCTTCTGCTTTTTCACCCTCATTTTCTAAAACCCCACTCCTGTCAATTCCCGTGTGCCTTGTCGAGCACTGCTCCTAAACCTCTCGATGAATTCCACGATCCTCCTGCAAGGACTACACTAAAGCTCAAAACCCTAACGCGTAGCTCCAAACCCCATAGACGGACTTAACTTAACGGGACCCCAACTTTGCACTTAGACTCAACGAAACCAAACGTTGGCAGGTAAAGTTAACAGTACCCTTAAGCTTGACGAGGGCCAACGGGCGCAACTGAACTGATTGTTCTGGTTAGTCATGAATGTTTTGTTAGTTGAAATTCGTCATGTTTTAAGGTGTGAATGGAATTATGAAGGCTATGAATTATACAATTGATAGAAGATGGAATGGTGCGACTACGCAGAATATGTAATTACAATTCACTTGTTCACTGAATTGAAGGTTGATGTATTTAATTTCATGATAATTTAGTATTTTCATGTATTTTATATTGAGTTAAAATGTTTGAATTATCACCTATCCATTTGAAATAATTAAATTTTTTTTATAAGCGAGGATAGAGTTTTAGAATCTCATTTCCTTTAAACATCTGGAAAGTAATCACTTCATAGATAACCCTACTTAAAGAGCAAAATGTTTAGACAGGGTTCTAGTGGAGTAACAAGAATACAAGAGTTACATCGATCAACCTACCTCCATTGTCTCATTTCCTCATCATTTCCCCTACTAATTCTACTATCTGGCCTTGAACGCATCCTATCAGACACATTTCGTAGTTGATTCAAATTATATCAACACAAAGGGTTAATGTTTATGAATGCCCAAGACTTAACAAGGACCCCTGCGTTGTGCTACTTAGTGTTAACAATGTCTTGATCGGATTTAGTACTGGCTAGCACAATTGCCTTTTGCCCTCTATAGATTCTTTGCGCATCTATGATCTTGCAAAGAATAGAGGGAGAATGCCAGACCAAAATGAGAGTCCTACACACATGTTAATAATATACAGAAGTCCAGAAGCTCTGTGGAGCTCGTAGATTTGGGTAGAGATACAGATTCCTGAAGGGGCTTCATCCAGTGTTGGTGATTTCCATAGTTGTACGACAGTGAACTCGGCGGAGTAGACGATGCACACCTCCGGTTGCTTCAGAAACTGGAAGAACATTGGGTGTAGAAGTAACTTTAGATCTTGATTGCCACAATTGCATGTACAGATGCAATTTACCGTATCACAGGGACGATCAAGTGTAACGGATGAATTAACTTGAGAATTGATGACACAGCTTCATGACCGTACTTTCAAGACGCAGTACAATTCTCCATTTATCCGTCTGGGTACGCAAAGCTTCTTTAGCATACAGATGAACGCAAACTGAGCCTGCAAAATGAGCAATATACTTGGTATGTCAGATCGATGTAAGCATGTTTGTCTCTGTTCATGGGCATATTATGAATTCAATCCACAGGTAGTCTTGGTACTTAGTTTACCTTTGTTGTATTCAGTTGAGAACGGAATTTGTATGCAAGATCGGCAGCTCTGATCGAAAATCCATGAAGAGTAAATTCCTGAAAAAGCTCGCTTTCCGATACGGTCGAAAATTCAATGGTAAGTTTGTTCGTCCCATCTTTATCTGATGGACTCTGTGTTGGAGGCATCTCCTCCTGCAGGTAATTTTCAATTCCTTTGTAAGACAATTCATGCCTATGAACCTGAGGATGCACTTCCAATTCATTAGTTACGTTTCCGGCGACACAGAAGCAAAAAGAGCAACTAGTAGCTTCCAGTCACAATAATTTCTACGCATTAAATTGTAATTATCAAAATTTGGCAGCAATCGAAAATAATCATCCTCATTAGACACACTGGAGTTCAAACATGCAAGAGGAAAAGATCTCCTCTTTCACACCTCGAGTTTAGCTGTTATTGGTACACATATTCCCAAATTACGAAGCTCCAAGTTAGTCTTCAGTCTTTCAGATTCTTCTGATAGCGTGATGGCTGTTTCTGACCTTGTACCGATACTAGCATACTGAGGATTTGGCGTCTTTTCTACAGAAAGTCTTCTCTCCTCCGACAGCAAGATGGCTGTTTCTGGCGATATGCCGAATTCGGCGTGTTGGGGATTTGTCTGGTGTGCCCTACTATCTCTTTCATTTGGTACCAGCAATATAGATGTGTTTGTCGATGTTCCAGGAAGAAAACTCGTTGCATTTGTACCACGAGTTGCGTGCTCGAAATCTCCCGGCAGCAGTGTAGCTCTCTCTGGGAGTGTAACGGAATGTAACGGATCCCCGTACAGATCTGCATATATTCGAATTCGTTCCCCTTCTGTGCTACTTGATGTAGACTTATACGGTTTTACTGGTTCCAAAGCTACATCATTCGGCTCATACCTGGTCGCATCCCTGCAGGGCACGATGTACTCGTCGAGATTCGGAAGCCGTCCATTGCCCTTCCAGAAGATAATGAATGTAAGTAAATAAGGCGTATGCTAGTAGAGACAAGAGACTGCAGACAACAACTACATTTAGTGTTTCAATCGTCCCCGTCAAATTTCTCATATGGAGTACTTCTCGTACCAAGTTAAAACCCTTTAAACTGCACTACACGTTTCTATAAGAGTTCGGTGGTTTTCTGATTACCTCAAAGTCGTGGTTTGGATCGAAATCCATATAGTTTACCGCGGCTTCTGGGTCAAGTTCATTTTCGAGCTCATTCTCGTCGGAGATGGGAGACACCTGATATGAGTCGCTTTTCTTACTTTCTTCAGAATTACCCTACAATGAAGCAAAAGTGGTACATTTACACGAAGCGTAAGCTTTGGAGAACAAAGTTAAAACCGACTAAATTTCAAAGAGGAAGCCTTTAGTTTGAAGTCTATCTCACGTACATGAGCCACTTGTGGATCAAGGAACTGCAAGAAAGTATTAGAGATATGGGAGTTTCTTCCTTTGCTGGTTGATAAGTTTGAATCCGGGAATGGCCGCCTCATCCTCACCTCTTGTGCATATACCACGCGCGTTGGCTTCTGTTGTATTCCGGCATTGCAGGAAACAGCCACCGGAATGTGCGATTTCCCAGGTTCGAAATGTGCCTGGTTATAGCTAGAGCAGGTAGGCTGTGAGAGAGACGGAAACATCGTCATCAAAAGTGAACCACGGAGCAATGCAGAGCATAATTCCTACGCAGGAAAGCCCAATAATGTCAGTTTGTATCCTTGTAAACTTCTAAAGCGACAATATTTAATTAGATATGTAAATGCTGGTGCAGGCATGGATCAGGAAGCACCTCAGAATTGATAGCCCCCATGCCACTGGCCTCTAAGTTCACGTTACTGTGATCGTGCTTTCTCTTCTTCATCTTAAAAAACGATCCAGTCTCGTCAATCTTCTGCTCGAAACTTGCATCATAGTGTTCGCGTTTTAGTCCGTTCTCGGACGCGCCTTCAGCTACGTAGTTTACATGTTTTTCTTTCATCTTTCGTCGATATGTTTTCTCTTGCTCCGGAACGGATTCGTTCGTGCAGACTAGAGCATCCGTAGACCTGCGTTTGTTATCCTTCTTCTTCAGTGGACTCCTATTGCTGGGGTCTTTCCTGCTTCGTTTCTTGCCCAAAGGAGCCAATTTCGACGACGAAACGTTCTCCATGGCCAACACATCCACCTGTGAAGCAATTACGAGATCGACAATGCCTACTAGTAAATAAAAGAAGCGGGACTAATTCAACAGAAAAGGGATCCGCTTCATATCCGATACATTCTGCACGTAAAATCCACAATACTCAAAATTGCACAGCGATTGACCTTCAAAGTAGTTCGCCTGAGTACGCTACTTGTCAATGCCACTTACTCGAGGATGAGACGTTTCATTTGGTTCATATGGATGATCATTGAGAGGTTTCAATCTGGATGCAGCAACATGTGCGTATTCTTCATAGTTGGACACAACACTTGGCACCGATCGTCTTGAAGCCAACTTTGGATGCTGATGTTTCGATCTTTTCTTGGAAGCGACACCCCACTTAAACCACAGACTGCTCCGTTTCTCGTCCAGCTATTATGAGAACGGGAAGCATACAGAGAGATTATGCTTTGACATTAACTCCGTAATTGGAGGATTGTTGTAAACTGTGCTCTTACGTATATACGCGCTAATATTCTAAGTAAACAATACAAGTGGGATGCTGTAAATGTTTTCAAGCTCAGGAATCATTTCAAGCTAACTCCAATGGCATATATTTCATGGCCATCTTCGGACGCAGGGATACGTTAAGAAGATTGCAGTTGGTAAACGATTAACTAGACCTATGTTAGTAGTAGTTAGTATGTACATCATCCCCGTGTCACGATTATTGCGCACATTTCAGGCCTGTCAACAATCTGAGATAATGGTAACAAGGAGAATTCAGAGGTACACATATTGAACCTTAAGCTTGTACTCCTTTGCAGCTCTAAACTTCTCTTCACATCCCTCTGCCGACGCTGGTGCAGGAGCCGCATTAGTCCACTTTCTCTTGCCTTCGCTTGACGAGTTCACAGTAGGAGCAGCACCTTCAATGTGAGGGTCATTCTTGGACTGTGAAAGGCCGATGTAGATTTTAACCTTGTTGATTTGACTCAAGAACGACGAGATCTTTAGAGATAACATATTAATTTGAATAGTGGAATATGCTAGATTTACCACCGAGACGGAGGAGTTAGAAGTTGGAGTCTCGGTGGACAAATTCCTTTTTCCCAACCATACCCGTGTCAACTTAGGTAGGTGCTAGAAAAAGGTCTAGCAAGAAATGTAGGTGCGTGCAAAACATGCGTCTGCTGATAACGAAACAACTTTTGGAGCAGTGAACGATATATAAGTTGGGAGAATGCACCAAAGAGTGGATTACCATGCAAGAAGAAGCAGCGCGCAGGGAGATAGAGCTAGTCTGGTAACGCTTGCAGGAGCTTCAAGGGGCTTTTCTGTAGCCACAATCTATGGCTGGAGAAGATGGCAAAAATAGAGATAGGAACAGAACGCTATGGAGGAATCATAGCTAAATGCCACTTTGGAACGTTGACGTACGTGATGGATGAAAGGCATGGAGCAAATGCCGGTTATCTCACTGTGATTGACTACTGACAGCAAGAAGGTGAGGAAGGAAAAGCGTCTTTCAGACGCGTACGTTCCTGCTTTGCACGTCTCTGGTTGGCGGGAGTCTTATTGACATAGTAGTTCTGAATGACTGTCAAATCCCGTCAATCACCGAGCTAAGGCTGTGTCAATCCGAGCATCATCTCGGATGATGCATCATGAATTGTGCATCATCTCGAGCAAGTAGTATTGCATCCGAAGTATGATTTGGCTAGATCTTTTTACTAACTACGAGGATTGTCAAACCAATAAGGAGATCACTCATCACGTTCTTTGTCTACCATGAAGCCAGATATATAAGCGTCACATGCACAAATCATTGGCTCTTTCATTGCAAAAAGGTTGACTGTCTACATTCAAGAAAGAAATGATACCACGTTGTTGCTAGCTAGTTCACTGTTTTCATAGGAATTTTCCCACTTTGGAAGCCAATCTTATCGTGCTGTAGTCATGTAAGTATAATACTACCACCACGATAGCTTGTGGAACGAAATTTCTTCAAGTCTACTTGTCATTTCTCACTCGAGGCCATTATGAAGCTCCATTCAAACAAAATAATAAATATTCGATGTTGGCAATGGTTCCATCACCACGGAGAAGATATTAGAATTGAATCATGCACTTCCTGTTTCACTTGAACTTTGAAAATGCTTTTAAACACATTTGTCCTTTTTGTCTTTTGTGGTGTGAGAATGGATGACAAACACGAGGTCTAGTGGAAGTTCAACGTTCGTCGCAGCGTCGGTGAAATATTTCTCCGCATTGTAGGAACGAGCAAAACCGGTCTTTGAGCCCGCCACTCCGGATGCGATAAGCTAGAATGCATCCGGGGACAAGCTTCACCAGCCACGTATACTCTCGACTGAGATTCGAAGTTGCAATCCACTGTGAGAGACAGTCCATCTTTCTCGTTCATTCGACAGGCTCTGGAAGATTCTTTGATAAAATTTTCATTGCTCTGATTTGACAAAGAATTTAAATGTATGGGGCGATGTGTGCTGTTGTGAAGCTGATTGCCTAGGTCTTACGTTCACTTGTGGAGCATCATGCAGGGTGTGTGATTTGAGTTCTGACGGTGAAAACGGCGCTTAGTTCTTATGCCGTAACTCGCTGGAAACAGAATATTCGACGAATAGTAAAGCTGAACGGAGGAGTGATGACGAATTAGGACGTGGCGAAGGATGGAAGGAGATGAGTTGATGTTATGGAGCTGATTTCCAAGCGGATTGACATTATTCAACTTGTTGACAATTGTGTACCAATACTTCGGGAATTCTTCGACCGGTTTTCCCGAAGATGTTGTGTAATCAAAGGACGACAATTAGCCAGTCCCATGTTCGGAAACTTGAATTGAACGATGTGAAATTCACTGTGAGAAAGAGATAAACAGCCACGGCTGTTTCATGCTGATTTCGAGTGCAAAAGCCAATAAATGGCGGGAAAGTCGGCACCGTTTGGAAATGAGCCAGTGGAAGGAATACCTGTGGTAGGGAGAAAGAGGCGCGACTACAAAGTATGCAATCGGATACAAGAAGGAAAGCGTCCTCTGTACGCAATCACATTCAACTTTTTGGACTCTCGTTTCTTCTCCATATTTGCCACTGCTGGCGGCAATCGAGTAAGTTCCTTTCTCAATGTTTTCTCTGCTGCATCCTCGATATTGTTATCTACATGCGAACTGGTACAGCTATTGCAGTAGTCTGAATCCTGAATCTTTCTCATAAGAGGCTTTAAGCGCTTGTGCGTCTAGCTCTTTGAACACGACCTGGTGCAACCGATACAGAGCGGGTTCAGGAGAAACTTGAACTGAGAGCTTCTGGCATCATAGGGCAGTTTCTACATCTCACAGCTGTACCCTATCAAAGGTATACCAAGTCTCTCAGAAAACAACCCGCACATACTGATTGCTTTAAACAAATGATGTGTACGAAGGTTGGGTGACCTCAGGAGTCCACCTTTGTGTTTATCGGTCCTTTATTTGCAAATGTCCTACTATTGAGCAGTCCTTCCTCAGTATATAAGCCTCTTGAAAGGAGACCGGAGAGACTTTTAACTCTACTTTAATGCTCTTGGAGAAAAGCAAGCAATCTGGCTTCTTCTGTCACTCCTACTCCGCTTCTGATTCTATGAATCATGTAGCCACTAAATTCATGACCACTCATTCGGCTAATCGCTGTAATTGCAGAGCCCTTGATGCAAACCAGGACAGACGGAAGAACAAACGTCAAAATTTACCCTTGAGTATCGCTGAGAATGAGTTAAGAGAGCAGACTAGTGCTACACAGATGTAGTGGTGATCTGTTATCTCTTTTGTTAATATCAAAGGTGATCTTGGTTTTTGGTCCAGGTGACTGTGTACGATTGCCTGGAGGGCGGTGCAACAGCTGTGCTTCAGGCTTATGTTGATGAAGATGTAAGAAAAACACAAGCCTATCATCCGTGTGTGTCCAAGCGATAAAGTTTTATGCATGTTCCTGCTTTGCATCAAAGGTGATAGTGTCTATTTCCTGACAGGAACCACACACAAAGTTCGGGCACATGTATTTTGCCTCATAATACTTCATAGTTAGTCAGCCTACCCTCTACTTCTCCAGGACACCAACCTGCGTCCTTCGTAATATGGTGGCTTTGCTTACATCTGAGAATCAAAGGCATGTTTGGTCAGCAATCACATAGTTCACTGTCGTAGATCGTCACAACGGGTATTCCTTTACGATCCAATGAGTAAGGCGTATATTGTCAGCTCACGTAAGTAAGTTTGGATGCCGGGCTATTTTCAATATGATCAGTTTATTTGTGGTCTATATTGGAACCGTCCCACCAGGGATGCATCTTCTAGGATAGTGTCTATGCGACTAGGCTTAGCTTTAACATTGTCTCCAAGCATCTGATAAGATCCAGTGACTATCATCATGTGCAGAAAGATGAGTCGTTTTATACAGTATGTTGGGCATCTAATAACGCCGGAACGCCGTTGCTGGTCGCTAGTGGGAGCAATGGTGTCATTCGAATAATTGACTGCTTTGAGGAGAAACTACTAAAGGTGGCTATGTTTCCACCATTCTGCTTATGTGAGCACATGTGAGCAATTTTGGGAAAACAAAGTGAATTGAGACTATTTCTTCTTTTGGTTTTGCTTCGTCGTCTCAAATTCCAGATCATGGATTCATCGCTTGTTTGATGCTTTCCATTTTAACTCTTTCATATTTTGCTGTTGACTAGCAGAGCCTAGTGGGCCATGGAGATTCCGTGAATGAACTCCGCACACAGTCCCTGAAGCCTAGCCTGGTTGCTTCTGCCAGCAAGGTAAAATAATGAGTTTCATGTTCGTTCTGTTTGCCATTTCTTGCCGCGTATGGCGAGTGACTCAAAATACCCGCCCACCTAAGGCGAGTGTTACCTGGGAGAGTAACCCAAAACTTTCGCCAACCTAAGGCTAGTGAAAGAGGGGGCTAACTTTCTCATATTTGTCAATCCAGGATGAATCAATACGAGTGTGGAATGTTACCACAAACGTGTGTATACTCATACTGGCTGGTGCCGGTGGTCACCGCAACGAAGTGCTCAGTGTGGTAAGTTGACACCTTGTGGGTAGTGTGCAGCACCACGCAAAATTTCCATGTCGCATCGGAGAGACAAAGTCTTTTGAAATATGCTCAGGGTACCTTCTGCCTGTCTTACTAACAGAAAGCTGCTTAAAGCTGTTAGCTCTTACTCGGGCTTCATATTTGTCACAGGATTTTCATCCAGCTGACGTCAATCAGATTGCCAGCTGCGGGATGGATAATACTATCAAGATTTGGAACATCAAGGGTATCTGTTTGGAAGACCAATTCCTTATTGCGTGCCAGATGATTTGTAATGTAGTGCAAGTGTCAGAATTACTTTGGGTTTAGTGGATGTATTGTACATACCGTCACTGAAGTCCTTCTCCAAATTTGGGTGAAATTGGCATTGTGTAAACCAGACTTCTGGACGTTCGTTGAGAAGTCATTCACGTGGACCGAGTCACCTTCCAAGTTCCCTACGAAATACGTGCAATTTCCTGTAAGGAGTTCAACTTGAACGTTTTGTTCGAAAGTACAATCATGGAGAAGTGTACACCATCACGAGAGTGTTTATTTCTGGATATCTGTTTCTTTTTCCTGTATAGCCGACGAGAAGTTTCCTGATCTTGGCTCAGCTGGAGCTTCATTGCTTGCATAGCTATGATGGTACATGATTCAATAGTGTACAGCCTTTATGTATTCTTGAAGTGAAGCATTGTTGTACAGGTTTTCAATGCGTTGGTGCACTCTAATTATGTGGATTGTACTCGTTGGCTGGGGGACTTCATTCTGTCGAAGGTATGCTTTGTACTCAAAGGATCAAGCTGGATAGAAGGCTATCCGAATAAGGATCTCGTTGCCAAATTAATATCTGGAGCTAGTTATTTTCAAATCTGGCCACGCAGTGAGTGTAAATCTGGGAATACGGGGAGTAGGGCATGATCAGAGGTAAGAATTCTGATCCTAATTTGAGTTGACTCCAACTGTTTCGAATTGTAACCTGTTATGTGCAGAGTGTTGATAATGAGGTCGTTTTATGGGAACCTATGTTTAAGGAACAGGGGACTGAGGTAAAGTTCTCATTATACTTCTGTAAGGTATATTTGTGCATAATGATGATACTGTCGTTCTATATGCTCCAGAAACGGGGTTAAGCTGTGGTTACGTACCTTTCTTGACCTGAACTTATGTCTACTACGTCTTTTCAGGGCGTAGTAGACATACTTCAGAAGTATCCTGTTCCCGAATGCGACATCTGGTTCATCAAGTTCTCCTGCGACTTCTCTTTCAACACCCTTTCTATAGGTAAACAATTTTCTGAGTCAGTGGCTTCTGCAACAGATAGAAGGAGCGTGGGCTTAAGTACAATCTACGTAAGTAGAGGGCCTTACCTGACTTTACCTGTCCAGGTAATCGTGAAGGTAAAATATACGTTTGGGAGCCGCAATCAAGTCCACCAAATCTGCTCGCAAAGTAAGTCCGATCTGACTCCTCTCTTATTTCTTATGTCCCTCTAGTCGGTCTCGGCAAAGTTCAACATCTCTTTCAGCTCAAGTCCTTTGGCTTTAATATCAGGCTCAGCTTTTGCTCCTATTGAGTGTACCACATACCGTTCTTTGTTTCTGCAGATTATGCGCCAGTACTTGCAAGTCCCCCATCCGGCAAACTGCTACATCATATGATGGGAGGTAGGACGCACTTCTTACTCTGTGAGAACGTTAAGAACTGTCTTCGAGAAGATCAATTGTTCTTTTCAAAGTCGAACATAGGATATCAGAGTAGACTCTTAATCTCGTTTACGCAGGAGGAATAAGTTGGTGATTTCATCTTATGGTGTACTTCACTCCACATGCTGATGAAGCTGTAACATGAAAATATCTGTTTCATTAGTCTTTGCTTAGAGGTGGTAATGAACTACCCTGCCGCCTGATATGTTAGCAATGATATTATCCTCCTGAGGTATTTGTAAGAAGATTTGGATGGGAGTTAAATGAAGACCAAGAACTGAAAGATTTGACATCCGTAGAACTGTTCCATGGCGATCTGACAGTGAATTTCATGGACCTACTTTGTCTTGTGTTTGCAGCATCATTTTGTGTTGCTGTGAGGACGGAACGATATGGAGATGGGATGCTGTTGGCCCCATAGGTTCCACAAGCTTACTGGCACATTAGTTTGGACATTGTGTAGACAATATCGCTCTTGTATGCAGTGCTGCGCAGGATGTACTTGAGTTTGCATAATGCTAAACCTCATAGAAGATAAAAACATGTTGACGTGAGAAGAGCAAACATGACAGTGGGCTTGGCCCCTGTTACAACTTACTAGAAGAGAAGAGGTTTGTAGTCCTCTACACGTCCGCCATTCATAGGAAGAGGAAGAGGAAGCCTGCCCAATTAGAGAAGATAGAAGGTAATACTAATTGAAGGATGAAGTTGACTGCAGCGAGTGATCTGCTTCGTTACTTTCTCCAAGGGGTCAAGATTATTGACCAAGGACTGCACTACAGATAGGGCATAGCAGGTAAAAGTAATTGAAGGATGAAATTGACTGCAGTGAGTGATCTGCTTCGTTACTTTCTTCTAGGGATGAAGGTTATTGACCAAGGACTGCACTACAGATAGGACTGACATGCTCAGACCTGGGCTGAAAATATCTCCCTTATATTTTTTATTTTGTATAACACGGATGCTTGCTGTTTTATCTGCACGGGACCAACTCGTTTTTACCGCCCCTCCCTCACATCACCTCGCGCAGACAATGTCTCTCGTTCTCCTCTAATGCTAATTTTCGCCTCTTCCTATTCTTCACAACCCTTTTCCTCTTGTCTTCCTCTTCACGATCCTTTTCCTCTGTTTGTATCTTTCTCGCTCATGCTATTTTTCTCATTCGCATCTTGCAATTCTGCTCTGTTTGCTTCTCTATTAATCGATGTTTTCTTTCAGGTACGGGCATTCGCCGAGGTGCTTTGGCTCTGCGTTAGGCACCGATGAAGTCGTTGGTGCTTTCGTGAAGGTTTACTATGACCGCCTGTCTGCTTCTTTTAGTGTTCAGTGTTTTAGGACTCATTCGGTCATAGCGCATGCTGTGATATATACATTCCTGTCCTCTCACGCTTCGCTCGGACACAGCCAAGACACGATCCACTCCTCTCCCACTTCGCTCCATTCCACCCATTCTCAATTAAAGCTTTCTTTTCCTCGCTCGATTTTTCTCTCTTTAATGGTCCTCCTCTGCAATCAATTTCAGATGCTTAAGCGGTTGTGTCTTGGTTTTATTCCATTATGTATACCAGTGCCGGTGCTACTTATAAAATGTATCAATCACGCCCTTACTTTCGCTCATCTTCATGATGGTAGATTCACTTACATTCCATTTTCTTAGATTCATTTCAATTTGCATTCCGTCATGCACGCATTTGCTTAGATTCAATTCATTTCGATTTGCATTCGATTACGCGTGTATTTCATATGCACGTTCTAGGTGTCCACACTTATTGGGTTCTGTATCCCTCGGGTTTTGCTCTCATTGCTCAAATATCTGCCATTTAATGAACTCATTGAACACAGATGTACAAGAGGTTAAGTGAGCTGAGATAGGATCGGAGTGTCCCGGAGATATTGCAACAATTGGATTTATTACCAACACCTAACCTTCGAGGATTTGCCTCCATTTCCTTCTTAGTCTACTTTTGTACGTCAAAGGAAACATATTAGATTAGAATTGTTTTTCGTACATGATTGAACCTTATGGTGGAATTTGTGTTTGCATTTGTGTGTGAGGGAACCGTCCGCAAGATCTGTTGTTACTGCTTCTGTCAATACTGTCACCAGACATGATTCTGGGCCCAGATAACATGACTTGCTTCCCAGAATGACAATGGCAGGAAAACATTTTATTGTCATTGAAATTGGACTTACTTGGATATTTAATACTCCTAGTATAGTCGTTAAAAATAGGCACATTTCCGTGTGCAACATGTTCATCATGTCCACAAATGTCCACGACAAGTTTATTGGTGGGCATCCCCGTTTGGCTAAGGAATTGTCTAAGGAATTGTTCGTATATATATTGTTTATATAATAAACATCGTGGTAAACATCATACATTATAGAAGTATAATTCATACACAAGTCATACATGGATTATAAAGTGTCACAATAATTAGATTGTTTATTACTCTCAGTTCAATTTATAAATTGTCAACAATTGGATATTGATTATAGTCAGGTTATATCCACTCTAGTTAAGAAAATCTAGATGAAGATCGTCGACCTTTGTATATTATAATTAGGAATTTGAAGGTTTAACAATCAGAGAAGTGAGTTCTTTGGAATTGCATTTTGAAAATATACCCCTTGGACTCAAGTTAGATCTGAATCCTAATGGTTTCATTGACTGTGCAAACGATGTAAAGTAACAGTGGGCCCCACCATGAAGTCAATACCTCAAACACAAAATCTGACCGTCGAAAAATAATCTTTGAGAAAATGTTAAAAGAATTCTAACTATTATCATTTGAATTCCAGTGTCAGAGCAATCTAGACGTAACATTACAAATAGTGTGACAGTTATCGTGCTTATATACATCATTACACAACATACATCATTGTCAACATCATACATTATAGAAGTACAATTCACACACAAGTCATACATAGACTCTAAAGTGCCACAATCGTCCCCCTAGCTAGCGGTTAGGTCTCTCTAACTCCAGATAGCCATCTACTCTAAGTATATGGTATACTCTATAATGGGCAAAGATCAGGAGGTGAGGTGCTATGCAACTCCATCGTTAGTTGCCTGTGTGCAATCTATACCATATAAAGAATGAACTAGCTATAGGTCAAGTACATCTAGGATATAACCACTGTCCTTGAGGAACCACCGTGAAGGGAGGAGTCATACATGCCATATGCCATTCTCTCGAACAACTATCACACACTAACATAGTAGCAACTCCACTAGAAGAACCACATAACATACACCTCAAGCCTGCACGTACAAGTGCCAAGCTTGGGTCCATAGTACCATCAATGTTTGGGAGGTGGCATGGTGCACAATTGCGCATATGATCCTTCCAAACAACATCATCATGTCCTTCTAACACGAGGACTCCAAATGGCAAATCCTCACGCACTCTCAAGATAGTGTGGTCTGTCAAGACATCAAGTGTCATCGGTGCTGTGTGTTGTAGATATACATAGTCTCATGGATGAAATTGACCGAGCAAGGGTCTATAACCTTCTCCTTGAATGGTAGCATAGCGCAAAGTATCTCTATGCTGAGCAATCGCCAAGTTCTCAAAGGCCATCGACATCACTCTCCGAAAGATCTTTGCCCGTTGAGAACATGCGTTCATCCATACATCACGGTCATCCAAGTCCAAAACTATGGTAGCATCTCGACAAATGGCTGTTGGTAAATTTGGATCTCGCCCATAGAGTAGAAAGTACGGAGAGAAGAATGCTAAGGAGGCTTTGCTGGCTGAACCGATAGCCCATGGCCAACCAAGGTAACTGGAGATCCCAATCTCCCAAGTGGCCTCTTTGCAAACCATACTTTTGCAATGCTCTCTTCACCGTCTAAACCACTCTCTTTGCTAAGCCATCTGCCTCAGGGTGATCTTGGGAGGTAGTACAGTGATCAATCAAAGCCTTGTCACACAAGACTTGAAACTCCCCCAAGAACTTTGTACCTTGATCAGTCAAAACCTCAGCTGGTGCACCAAAATGACTAAGAACTTGATCTAAGAATGAGTAAGCTGTCCCTCCACTAGACTTGTCAAGAAGTGCCACCAACTCAATCTACTTGGAGAAGTGCTCCACCATCATCAAAACATATCGATGATGTCTCACAGTTAGCGGTAAAGGTCCAACAAAGTCCAAACTCCAATAGTAACCCAATCCCATGATAGGTAATGGGTGTAATTGTGGCGTAGGAGCATTGAATGATGCTCTAACTCAGTCACAAACCACACATCTGGCAACAAACTGCTGTACCTTGGTCTGCATACCGCACCACCAATAGTGACTCTGGGGTACGCTATATGTACGCTTGACTCCAAAATGCCCTAGCTTTTCATGAGCATGACGGACCAATTGTGGTCTTTGAGATAGAAGTGGTATTACTCGCACTCTACCATCCTCCCATACATGCAAAAGGTGTCTGCCTTCCAATCTGAACCGTCGGGCTTGCTAAAGAACACGGTCTCTCTACTTGGCCCCAACTATGCCACCCACAACACCAGTGGGAAGATAGTCCATCACTAAGATATCATCATGAATGTCTCACTGAACTGTACCAATATCTTCACTCTTTGGATCTATGAACTCAATAACCCCTCTTGTATGTGTTGAGATAGATACCACCAAAGCCTCAGAAAATATACATAGAAAGGCAGATGCATGTCAACCTAGCACCATCTCCTCATCTGTCTCACCATGCCAATGTGCTCCGGTCTGATCTTGCTGGCTGGGACATGGGTTTCTACTCAACCCATTTGCATCACGGTTCACCACTCCAGGTCTGTGAACAACCGTGAAATCATACTCTTGTTAAATCATAGCCCATCATGCAAGCTTCCCTGAAAGCTTATCGGACTCCATCAACCACTTCAATGGCTGATGATCAGTGATGAGAGTGAAGGGGTTACCAAATAGGTAACATAAGAAATGTGCTACTGCCCAAATTGTTGCCAAGCACTCTCACTCATATGAACTATACTTTGCCTCCGTTGAATTGTTGGAGAGACTAGCATAGGCCACCATAAACTCCTTCCCCTCATCATCATGTTGGGTGAGCACCGCTCCAAGCCCCAACATACTCCAATCAGTATGAACCTGAAATGGTCGTCCTCTGATCAGTCTCCTCAAAATAGGAGCATATGTCAACCTCTCCTTGAGCTCTACAAAAGCTCTCTCCTGCTCATCTCCCCAACACTACTCTTGTGTAAGCTTGGTCAACTTCATCAAGGACTTGGCAATGGCACTAAATTCTCTAACATAATGGCGATAGAAGTTCACCAACCGAATGAATGCTCGCACTCTGCTCACATCCGTAGGCCAAGGAATACGTGCAATAGCCTCTACCTTGGTCTGTTGAACACCAAGTCCTCCGGGGTAGATAGTGTGACCCAAATACTCAACCTGGTTGTGGAAGAACCTACACTTCCCAAGATGTAATTTGAGTCCATGAGGTCTCAACCTCTCAAGCACCTCCAACGATTGTCTCTCATGCTCCTCCACAATAGTGTTATAGACCAAAATGTCATCAATATAGCACCAAGCAAAATCCAATCTAGCTAGGATCCTATCCATGACCCTCTAGAACTCAACAAGAGCATTCTTTAACCCAAACAGTAAGAACCTCCATTGATATAACACATCCTTGCGGTGAGGATCAATAGCCTAAAATGTTGTCTTGGACTTATCCTCCTCCTTGATCGGCAACTGATGATATCTCGCTTGAAGATTCAAAGTACTGAAGACCTTTGCATGCCTCATCGTATCAAAAATCTCCTCCAATGTAGACATGGCATACCAATCAGCCCTGGTCTGTCAATTGATAGGACGGTAATCTCCACACATACGCCTATCTGTGTAGTTGCCATGCATACCCTTCTTGGTTGGTATCATTGTTGCTGATGAATACTCTCCATGTGAAATCTCCACCAAACCAGCCTCAAAAAGATCACTACTCTGGCTTTGAATCAATGTCCTCTCCATCTTACTATATCGATAAGGACATCGGAAAACTGGTGTATTGCTAGTCAGCTCAATCTGTATACTAGGTCCCTTCAGAGCACCCAAATCCTTCATACTGAAGGCAAAACAACTCGTGCGGCTCCTCAAGAACCTCCAAACCCTCCGTCTTTACTCTCTAGTAAGCTTGGGTCCAAGATCTGGCTCCCAAGTATCCTCTATAACTGTAGTAGGAGTGGAAGACGTATTGATTGGCTGTTACACTAGGCCCTTGGGAGCAATAGTGTCATGCCCCCGATCACTAGAGGTCCCAAACTCTGTGTGAAAAACTCCCTCCACTCTGGTTGCAAGCTCCACATGTCCTCTAGCTGCATCCCAAGTGGACAAAGGGTGTAATCCAAGTAGCCCACGCTCACCTGGATGGACTCCAAGTAGACCACTCTCCCTAGTAGCTACTGGCTGTGTCCCAAGAATACCATGTCCACTCGCTCCATCGCCCCCCAACATATGCTTGAATTGTCTCGATAGGCACATGGCTCACAAGTGTCCGAGTGGTAATGCCTATCAAGCGCATCCTATGCTGCTCTGCCAAGCAAACGCTCACAATCCAGGTCAAACAGTTCAGGTCCATAGCTTGACCTAACACCTAACGCATGGATGCCTTTGACATTGCTGGAACAACGGTAATACTGGTGCAAAAACCCATTGCCTGCTCTCTCTCATCAGTATTGGGCTCCACCAACTGTTGTAGTTGTGAGTCCCAAACAAGTCCAAGTCCTCCCTCTCAAAAAGCATGAGAGCTGGGAAACTCATGAGTGTGGGAAATGCGGCTCTAGGCTGTCCAACTAGGTTCACCACTGCCATAGGTGACCTATTAGCCACTACCATTGTCTAAGACTGATGCTCAACATCCAAGATATCATCAACAAAGATGTGGTCAAGTCGCTGAATCCCATCATAAGCACGTTGTGAAACCTCTCTGGGTAAGAGGTTTGTCCACCAAAGATGAAGACAATGAGCCCGTGATCCCACTTTGGTTGCATCTAACAGTACAACAGGTCCCATCCAAGAATGGACTTGATGTGTACTTGCCACTACTATGGTGCAAGAATCACCCATCAAAGGAATGTTCTCCAAAAGCTAAGCTAGAGAAACTGACTGATGAACCTAGAGATGTTGTGGTATCCGTAACATCTCCCAAAACACACTAGAATGAGGATTCTAAAGACCCAAACCTCTACCAGCACGTGTATGTCCTTGACATGGCCATCTAGAAATCACCAAGTGAATAGATCCATGTCTCTCCAAATCATGCGCTCCCAATAAGGAAATGTCTGCCGATAGGGCATCTTGGTAACCTCTAACTGTTGACATCGGTAATAACTCCGAATATCGATAGGCCAAGTGTGCCACATGATGTAGAGAGACTCACCTAGCACTCTCATCTCTCTCTACATACAAGTACCTCTATACTTGTATACCCGCCTGTAATATCGCAGCTAGTCCGGTGCTAATCCCACTGAACAACTCCAATAGACATATCCCCTCTACAAGATACTGCCAAGCAATGAGTGTGGTATCCAAAGGTGTTAAAGTAATCGACTCTAGATGCTCATCCTCACACTCATCTCTTGATGGTACGAAGGCTCTACTCCAAGCCTGATGCACCAACTGATCTGCATGCTACTACAACGCCTCCTTTGAACTCCACAATGGAACATCCAAGGTGGATGGAAAAATCCCACTCGTACTCCAAATCCGAGTGATCTCCTCTGGTACTGGAGTATCCTCTGCATGGGCGTTCCACTCCAACAAGTTACTAGGCTAAGTGACTGCACCACTGAAAGCTAAAATTGATGTTGCCATGGTCCCAGATTGTAGTGAGCCAAGACTGCCACTACTGAAGCGTACTGGTAGGCGACATACCCGTCCCTCACCAGACTACCAACCAGGTCTATAGGAGGCTGTCTCCTCCCAATAGTCAATATTGAAACCGTGGGGTATAACACTGCTCCCCCAACTAGCACATCATATGACTCAGGTATTGTCGCAATAGCCTGAGCTCTCATCACCGAGCTATCAATTGGATGACCAGGCTGAACCTGGACAACAAGCTCCCCACATGTGATGTACTGTGTCAAACCACCATCTAGAGATGTTTGGATCTGAAATGGACACCTCTCCACATTGGTCTTTTGTAACTCCAGACCAACAACTACAGCCTTCTCCAACATAAGGGGTTGCGCACTAGAGTCTAACAAGACTCTCTGTGGTGTATAGAACTTCTGTGAAGGTCCCACCAAACGGAAAATCCCCCTCTGGTTATCCAATAGGACAACACCAAGTGTGAATCGTGCTCTCTCAAAGGTCGGTCTAGCTGGCAACTCCTCCAGTTTAGCCGCTACTGCCTGCCATAAACCACTGGTTGCTGAACGGATCCCATGCTCCTCAACCAAGTCAGCTCCACTATCAACCACCTCTGCTCTAGTAGTAGGAACCGCATCACCCCTACTCTCACACAATGTGGCAGCCAACCGGAACATTGGGGCTAGGTCAACTCCCAATGTAAACATGTCACAGGCCAAAAACAAAGGACGCCGCATAATCAACTGAGCCGCCCCCAACATCATGCTAGACTTAGTCTGTGTAGTAGTAGGTGGTTGACTAGTAGGTAGTCCATCATGCACTCCATCATCACCTACCACACCTGCATTGGGACGTTTAGGAACCATGGATGTCAACTACAATGCCTTAGATAATATGAAAGACTGGGGAAGTATGACCTATCTCCCAACCTCTCCTCTCTGTGGGTCCAACTCCACTGATGCTCTAGAGCACGTATTGCACTCTTAGTCATTGTTTCAGATGCATCCACTTGTGTTGCTCCGCACATGAAGTCCAAAGCATCTCTATCACCAGCATATGAGGTGGAAGCCTAAACACCCAAATCTGAGCTCCTTTGAGTAATAGCCATACTAGCCAATCTTTGCTCCAACTGCTCAATCCAAGTAGCGATAGCTATATCAAAAGAAAGGGCAGGTACTACACCCCTACTAGGTGTAGATCTTCTACCACCACCTCTACTACCTCGTCCTCCATGAACTGGAGCTCCTCTACTACTTGCCATAACAGCCCTACCACTCCGTAACTCCGAGTTAGGTCAAAACATCGATCATTAGTGTGACCAAATCTATGGCAATGCTCACACTACCTTTGTGCTGGCTATGATGCACCCAAGGTATTAGGTCCACTACCTTGAGTACACTCTCTCCAATGGTGAGGTCCACCACAAGTCCAACAAGCAATGCTACCACTCACTAGCTACTGTTGACCCGAAAATGAAGTGAAGGGTCTAACTCCACTAGGCCCTCCACTCGCTCCATAGGATCTAGACTGTCCACTCTGTCCTTGAAAACCTACTGGGTGTGGTGCACTCTCCTGCACTCTAGAAGAAGTCACAGCCGTGGATGAGGTCTCCCTACCAAATCCAGATGTCACCACCCTCTCCTCCACCATGTTGAGCTCAATACGCTCAGCCAAACCAAAGACCACTGCCAAAGTAGGCGAAGTAGCCTATAACAACGTAACATCACGAACTCTATGTTACAACTCCTTGTCCAGTATCCCATACCAAAACTGGACTGCCTGGACCTCAGTAACTCCCCGAGTGAAACTGATCAGCCGTCTCATGCGAGTGTATGTCTTGCGTAGGCTCTCTCCAGCCTTCTGCTAGAACTCTTGCAAGCTCCTCAACTTGTCAATCCAGACTCCTTGGTAGTTTTGACTCGAACACAAGAAGAACTCCACCATAGGGTTAAACCTCAGTACCACACCACCTCTTGTAGCGGTACCTCCACTCGTAGTAGCACTATCTCCAACTAGTGCACCTCCACTAGCTCCACTAACACTACTTGAGCTAGAACTCGTAGGTGTAGCCAATCTACTCATGGCCACCGAACTTGAAGTGATAGAGATATAGTTTGGAGACCAATACTATCTCCATAACTCGATCTCCTCCAGATGTTGAAACAACCCCTTCCATGCCATGAAGGGCGTAAATAAAGTCGAGTTCCACATCTACTGCAGATCACACCAACTATTGAACTCCTAGATGACGTCATCCAACTCAATGGTACCCACCATACCAGAGTAATGCCTAGGGCCTTTGGAGGCCCCATAAATCTTGTCCATGTCTCACAACAACGGTGCGGACACACCAAGTGCACTCTCAATTGAATTAACTCCTGTGTCAAACTCCAACACAAAGTCAATCTCCTCTCTCATTGGGACCTGAGATACATGCTGATACCGAGTACCACTCTGAGTAAACCCATTGCGTACTGCAGAGCTATCTCCTCTAGAATCCCCAAAGAACTCCGTTGTGACAAAGTAACCGCAAACTACAACAACAAACCGGAACCACAAACTGCAACCGCAAGTCGCAACCGCAAGTACCCCACCAAGTGCCAACACCACCAAGTGCCAATACCAACTAAGCACCACCCACTAATGTAACTCTAACCGAGATAACTACACTAAGAGAAAAGGCAACCTGTAACCTGCCATCACAACACGCACTCTCAAGGTCTGCAGGTCATCACTTCCTGCCTCACTGAAGAGAAACAAAGATAATTTTATTGGTCATCACTCCAGCCTCACTATTGAGAGCACACCAAAGCACCAACGCTCAAAAGTCAAGGCACCTCACACAAACGTGATGTACAAATAGGAAGTAGAGAATGGAGGGGGTCCAATCACAAAAAATCTAAACAAAAACTCTCCATCTCATAAAACAACACGGGATTGACTCTACCACCATTTGGCATTTAACATAAAAGAAGTTCGTATCTAAGTCCTAAGCCACCAAGATCACCAAGAATGGGATCAAATTGCCTCTCCTAGCCAAAGCTACAAATGTATAGATAATAGTGGCACAGTCACTATGACAACAAGTGAGGGTGTACCAGTTGGCTAGGGCACTAGTCTAGGAACAAGAGATCTAGGAGTCAAACCCTATTACGCACAGATTTTGCCAACCAATGACCAAGATCTACTCTAAACTAGCTAGCCTCACGCTAACAAGCTGGCATGCTGACCCTTCTAGGCCTTTGTAACTTCTCATAGCCCACAGCCCTATACCTCAAAGCCTCCAAATGCCCAAATGAGGCCTTTCTTCTTGCCACTTTGAACCTCTTCCAAACTTCCAAAAGTCCTCCAAACTAGCGAAACTCTTCCAAATCTGACCAAACAATAGAAATTCAGCCAAATGAGGCCTTTCTTCTTGCCACTTTGAACCTCCTCCAAAATTTGGTGAAACTTCTCCACACTTGCGAAAGTCCTCCAAATCTGGCCAAACAACAAAACCCTAAAGTAAAATTTGATGTAAACCCTAAAATTGACCGACTGCCAAATCCCCCGCTAACTCTTCACTCTAGCCAAATTGAAAACAAGGGTTTCTCCAAATCATAAATTCACAAGAATAGCTTCCTAACTCCACCTTCAATTTTACTTTCTAAGCCCAACTCGCAACAAATTGGTCATGCCTTCACCTCATGAGTTCAAAATCACAACCATTGCTCAAAATTTGCTCCTTCTGTGTTCGAAAATTGGCTAACGCTTTCGCACACCGTCTGCCTTACTGCCAAATCTCCATCAAGCAACGAGCATTTGCACACTAGGGAAAAACTGAACTTCAATCGAGCTACCAACGATCCACCGAGCTTGGAGATACCACCAACACATAAAGTTCCTGCACCCGATTTCATACTAATTTCACTTCTTTGATGTAATCAGATTGTTTACCACTGTCAACTCAACTCAACTCAGATCAGTACTTGATATGTCACTCTATAAACTGCAAATAACTGTGCACTGATTACAGTCAAACCACACCCACTCTAGCTAAGAGAATCCAAGTGATGCTCGCATGCTTCTATCCACTATAGCCAAGAACTCGAAGGCTCAACATCAAAGAGGTGAGCTCTCTGGAGCTGCACTTTGAAAGTATGTCCCTTGGACTCGAACTAGATCTGAACTCTAACGATCTCGCTGATGACACACTCTATGGTGCAAACGATGCAAAGTGATGGTAGGCTCCACCATGAAGTCAATACTCCAAACACAAAATTTGACCGACGGAAAGTAGTGTTTAAAAAAGTGCTGAAAGAACTCTAACTACTATCATTGGAACTCCAATGTCCGAGCAATCTAGATACGACACTATAAATGCAATGACATAATAACCTCTCGAGACAACTTGAAATTGTAAAGAGGTTTTAAATTAAAGAGTAACAAGTATTGCACATAGTGCATTGTGAATAGGTGGTAAATTAAATAATGCAATTATAGATTAAATAAATGGGATTTAAATAAATAGATTAAATTGACTCTCTTTTCTTGTTTAAAAGATTTAGTGTCTTATACTTTGATGACAACGTTGGTACAATAGCTAACTCATGTGGAATTTAACTGGCACGTTGAAAACGAATGGTGTGAATTTAGTGTTTAAAATGTTTATGATTTTAGTAAGTATTCTATTGTACTTATTCATTTGTGTAATTAAAATTACAATATATAATAAACGTCAATGAGGGCAAAATAGTGTCTAGGTGGAAGATTGAGCATTAAGTAGTAATAGACATGCAAAGAGTGTAGGATTATAATGTCCAACGTGCAAGGAATATTTTATGTTTTAACTAATAGTCAATTTAGGCAATCAGTTTTATTTGTTAAAAGCTTTAGATTTGGTTTACATGTGACGGGTTCGTGCTGATCTGAATTCCGAAAAGATATATATCGTAATTACATGTACGATGGGTATCAACCCGACCCGATATCGAGACGTGCAGAGGGATTTTCTCACAATCGTAACGAAGAGAATAAAGACACAGTAAGTGATGATCAAAAAAATGTTTTTATTCACCCCACTAGGGTGTTCTGTACAAGGAAAAGCTCATCCAGGAGCCTTTCTTCGTTGGAAAGCGACGTGAAGTCACTCGAAGCAGTATGGAAATCATCTAGATCAGGATCTGACATATATATGGTTCACATAGCGAGTTTACATGGTAGGTCCTGGCGGAGGTGGGATGTTGGTGGGGTGGTCATAAGCATGAGCAGCTGCAGCTTTCCTGTGTGCAAGCGTGTCCTTTGCTGCCTCCTTCTCTGCCTCATGCTCCATCTTCTTTCCCTCCTTGGCACGGATGGCATCAGCTTGCTTCATGTGCTTCTCTGCCTTCACTTGTTGCTCTTCGGCATCGGTATGGGCCATCGCCTTATCTCTCTGCAGATTATAGATCACCAATTTAGAACAATCTACTATGGCAATGCCGGTGGCCGTCGTTGTCGCTTTCAGCTGAAGAGAAGGTAAGCATCGAGGGTTCTAGCGCCTTTGAAAAGAATTCTAGCAATCCTATATTGTATATCTCTCCCACACGGCAAATGCAGTTAACTGTCAGGATATACTATCTGCAATGAAGCTGCCAAACTTACATAAGAGGCTACACTTTCTGATAGCTTTGAACTCTACATTAACTGTACAACGTCATGAATAAAATCATTCTGTAGCTTAAGGACTTTTTCTTCAGCAACTACTTTATTCTCATCTCGTTTCATGGACATTTCAGTTAAAATGCATTCGTGCATACCAGTCCAGATTTCTAGCAAAGATCAGTGTAAATGGGAGGAATTCCGTGAAACAAGCGAACGGAAAAATTCTCGATCCTTACCTTCTCTTCAGCTGAGATCCTCGCCTCGTCCTTCTTCAACTCTCCCTTAGCGCCTACATTGGAAACTTTCTCCTTGACCGTGGCCGCGGCGTTCTTCATCGCATGCATGATTGTAGGAGCGCAGTGAACTGATCACG
The DNA here is from genome assembly GCA_948567375.1 of Lunularia cruciata. Lineage (NCBI taxonomy): Eukaryota > Viridiplantae > Streptophyta > Marchantiopsida > Lunulariales > Lunulariaceae > Lunularia > Lunularia cruciata. Next base: position 22,922,933 of record OX419756.1, read on the forward strand.
TACTGCAGCTGGAGATGGATCGGTTGTTACGATCTATGAACTGAAACTTCTGCAGAATCTGAGTCGAATTGTCTAGTTTGAGCTGGTCGCTGTAACTTTGCATGCTCTCCCGGAGATCTGGGACGTATTTATTCTGTTGGGAAACAGCATAGAGTCTCCAAAACTCCCTAAGGGGCTCCCCCTTCGGATGGGAATGTACGAACCCAGCGTGGAAGGGAATTCAAGACGGACACGTGGACATCTGTGAACTGGAACGGCGACACGTACAACCAGACGTGGCGCCCGGCCAGAAAACACCAAGAAGAAGGAAGCCTAAAGGATATTAAATATCCTACGTGTCAGATTTTAATTCACCTATCGAAAACACGTCAGGCATTGTAGTACTCTCCGCAAATTCTTCTCCGCTGCTGTCTCGTCTGTCTCGCGTTGCAGTTTGGCGACACGTGGATTTGGCGGGATGGACGGACCCGGCCTGTAAGTGGACTTGTCCCCAGTAGTTGAGTAGTTAGCACGCCGCATTTCGCGCTTTCGGCAGAGAGGGTTATTTTAGCGGTGTCTGTTCCAGAATGACCTTCTGCAACTTACCGCTTCTTCTGTCACGCAAAGTCCATAAAGCCAGTCTATTTATAGTGGTAGTTATAGCGGGTGACAGTCACCAGGCCAGCGGCAAAAAGGAGGAACTATTGATGGAGGAAGCAAGGAGTCGTTCTGAAAGGGAGGAATCGCGAAGAATGTTTATGGACATGTTGATCTATGAATAATAAAGTTGATTTGTACGGGAGCGACGAAGGTTTCCATGTATAGGATAATATATCGAGGTAATTTTATTGTCTTTTAGTTTGAATTTATACAAGAGGTTAGATTTGGCATTCGAGACATTTGCCAAAACTTATATGAGAAATTAGATAACCAGAGTATCAGTTTCTTATTTTCTTATTTTGTATTATCAAAAGTATTATTCATTCACGTTAAGATGATGTTTTCCCAGATACTCCGGTGCTGTGTAGATCGTTTGATTTATATTGCTTTCACATTCTAGATGTAAGAGTATAATTTTCTCATTCTGATAGTATTGGTGCTTTGTCTCATTTTGACTCGTAGATTTTATCTTGTACAGCTCCCGTTAAGATGATACATCCTTGCTGTAATACTATGTGTGTCATATCTTTCTGTGTGAGGAATGAATGGATGATATGGTTATGAATTTTATTTTAAAGTTAATATTAGAAAGAAAATAATTATTCATTGAAACCTAACTAAAATTATAATTTATGGGAGTTTTTTGTTGGAATTTTAGTAATTGAGATATTTTTAGTTATAAAAAACTGTGGATAGAGAATTAGTTGTGAATTGAGAGACTCGTGAGAAAGTCCTACATTAAGTAATAATATATTTTTCTGATAAAGGATAAAAATATGATTTTAAGTTTTTCTTTTATATTTAGTTACATAATAATAATTCACCACAAATAGATATATTTTTAAAATTCTTATAAGAATAATCAAATTAAACTCTACTCTTCAAAGGTTTCCAAAACTAAAAAGTTCCATGTGACATATACAATCTCAATATTTTAGATATATAATAGATTACGGGAACCGGGCGAGAGACACCACCACACCGGACGTGTGCGTGTCTCTCGACATGTGATATAATGTCATATATGGGATTCTAATTTCATCCTTGATTCTCTAGAATTATCTACTCTTTGATGTCTTCGAGTTATAGGCAAATAGGAGTTCTTCCCCCGGATTTCATTTGACACTGTAGATTTAAATGGAGAGAATACACTATGATGAAGAATACGCCACCCCAAGACAAGAAAAAATGTGAATCAAGACAAATGCCATTTGATGTTAGTGTCATTGGGTCGTGCCTTTACAATCACTATTGCGAAGAATCTCTCATATTGATATAAATGTATAGGGTCAATAGATCGAGAAATATGTTAAGAAGAAGAATCTCTTTCAATTTGACAAAATATACCGAGTCAATATAACCCCAAGTTACAAATGACTTAGATATATACATTTGATACATGTATTAGTTTCCCGTTTATCAAAAGGATCCCATGTGGGTATTATATCACATGTGTGTGTGGGGTGTTTCCCAACCAAAGAGGATTTCTCCCGACCGGCTCCCTACAATAATTCTTGTGATAACTCTATTGAGACTTAGTCTCATCTTACCAGTAGGTTTTCCTTTAAGCTTGTACAATCTGATAAGCTTTGCCATCTTTGTAATTGCGCAAATACAAATAAAAATGAAATATATGTTAGCAAATCTGGTTTCTCGTGAACAGCTGAAAATTCCAGGAACATGAACGCGAGTTATGTTTGAAGTTGTATGCACTTTGAGACAAACATCGTGAGAATTGGGATCCTCATTGGGGATGTGAGAACATTCTTCTTCTATCTTTCGTCCTCCTACTCGAGGAAATCTGGAACATAATACCCTCTAGCACTTGCGAAGAGACTAACTTTCACTATAGGGGGGTATTCTGCGTAACAGAAGACAAAAGTTGTAACTTGAATAGGGATATTTGAGTTGTAACAAACCTTGGACTTGGACTTGGACTTGGACTTAGAACATGAACCTCACAGGTATGGTCCAAGGCACAGGGAGATCAATTGAGGCAACTGGATATGAATGAGCATTAGGGACCCCTCAACACTATAAGGAAGTCTTAATAAGTATGTGAATTTTCTTTTCCTGATTTGGATCTTCCATTACCATACATGGTTTCTGGTAGAGAAGTTGAAAACTTATGAATGAATTCAGAACTCACTCATCTGAAACCCAGTTGGATAATGATTGCGAACACCCTTCTTTTGTGTGAAGGATTGTGAAGGACCTTCGATTTGTTTTGATTCATAAATATAAGAATCCCTTTTAGAATGGGGGTTGTACGTAAAAGAAGTAAACAAGGGTTTCAGATACTAACTCCTAAGTAGGTGTAAGTTGATGAGGTCTTATATTCTACAGAATTGTTTCATTGGTAAATAGCGCCCATGATATGCGTTTTCGTATGCAGAGTCGAAGTAGTATTTCATGAGAAATAAATATGATTTTTATCCCTAACCCCTCTTGTTAGAATACGTTGAAGTACATATCTTCTGTTCTTACTTAAAAAAAAAGCATAAATGCTTTCAAAAATAAATGGTATAAAATTGAAAATTTAAATCAATAAATACATATATATCATAAGTAGAGAGAAAGGGTAAATGTTATGTTTTTTCTTGTAAATTGGTGAACAAAAATAATACGGATATTATATTCCCAAGGATGATTACACGGCTACCTCATAGTTCAATAAGAGAGGGTCGATAGCACTAGGCACGACAAGTTTCCCATCACTCGTCCCAAGATTATTGTCTTCAATGATAGAAGTCTAAGGTAGCTCGAATCATCTAATGGACAATGGCGAACTGTGGGCCTCACTTAAATGATCCAAAAGGCGAAGAGAGCCTTTACAATAAACCACCACCTAGTAAGAGAAAGAAAGAGAAACATGAAAGGGGAGAGTCCCCATAAAAAAAGAAAGGTATTAATCTTTGAAATATGTGTTCTCATCATGGATCATAAATGAATATCAAATTAAAAACCAAAATCCCGAATCATTCACCCCGCATTGAAATGACAAAGAGTATCTACTTTATGGGCGTTGAAGCAAAATAACAACATATCGCTTGGAAAAAGGACAAGCAACTGGACTCCAGACAAATAAGAAAGCAGAAACCTCCCATACCATGCTAGTGTCATAAAAGTTATAAAGTCTAGCTTGTACGAAGAGATGAAATTATGCCGAGTAGTGTCCAGCATCCAATCGACGGTAAACCTTGTAGAATAGCAAGCGGGTGATTATTCGACAAATTTTGATGCTCATAATCACAAGTTGACTGTCAGGAAATGAAACGAATACACATAAGAATGATTCATCATGCAAAGAGATGGGCTTTAGAGTTCAGGAAGAACGGAATTGTCTAGCACCGATGGTGATCAACATAGCAAAAGAGGATGCTGATAGAAAGGGTTTTGAAAGATAATCAGCTGTCTTGAGAAAGACTATGGTTTGCAATCTCAACACTCGAAGAGCTATGGAGGAAAAGCAGCGTCGAGGAATAGAGAAGGGAGCTAAACATAGAACGGGTTGTAGCTAGAGTAGAATTGAGAGGAGTTGTGAAGTAGGAGAATGCACGGTAATACGGAACAACTTGAACACTTGAATACAAATAGACTTTTGGAATCCTGCGAGATCACTAGGTCGAACGCTTTAAAGGCCGAAGTGGTAGGCTTTTTGGACAGATCCCCATGTGAAAAGCTGCAAGTTATAAAGGTGTCAGTGGGGATGGATATGGTGCAGGAGGTCGAGGTACCTTTTGCAAAGAGGGAGTCATTCGTCGTCTGCGGTGAGTGGGGCAGACTGTAATTGCCCATGAAATAGTTGTGTGAAGTCTCCGGGCGGGGGGGGAGGGGGAGGACTTAGCGACAGAATGGAGTGGGGTGGACTCTTGGTACGCATGGTTGGTGGAACATCAATCTCATCGGCATGAATCATGACACACGGAATTGACGAAGACTCAACAGTTGAGATATAGCGATGGCTTGACTTTTCGATCTTAGAATTTAAAGATTTCATATCGGCTGAGTGATCATCTACCGTTCCGAGTACCCGGGTACGGTCGACCGTCGACGACTTCGTACCTGGATTGAAACTGGAAACTGAATTCCACCAGCCCATGACTATACAATGAAGAGCGAATGGATCCCATGGCCAGCTGCGGCTGAGAACGCCGTCAATGAAACGAAACCCATGATGGCAGATGTGTCTACAGTAATATATTGTTGGTAGCACCTAGCCATCAAATTCCTCCTGGAGAGCAGGAGAAATTCGCAAGAATGTGAGGTCATGGGACCTTCAGTACTAAGCTCAAGATTTGGCATGGCTAGCTGCTGCACTGATCGGTGGTTGCAGTGCGCGATTCGGAGGTACAGAACAGTGTTTCTGGAGTCATCAATGTGAATAATTTTACCTGTCTATCGATCTAGCTATGTATCAGTCTCATAATTAACTCAAAACTATCTAATGAGGCACATTCCTATCGCTTTCCATACCCGCACGCAAGCGCAGGTCCTCCACCCGTGGTTCTACAAAATGTGGTGGCTCCTGAGCAACAATTATTTCCTACTGTGAACTTTCATAAATCAAGTAGTAAGGAAGCACGCCGAAGACAACCAGTTGGATCTTTGGTTCCAAAGATTCAAACAGTAACTTCTACTATTGCTGCTCCCACCATCTCGTTCTCTACAGCGGATGATGATAATAATGCTGTCACCTTCGGTCACTGCAGCAGCAGCTCTTGCTTTAACTACTTCAAATTGGTGAACGTTGTCAACGTCCCATTTTCCAAATCAGAGAACTGTATTCCACACTGCACCTTCACCTTCCCCACACCGTTGGTGCACATCCATGAGCCGCTGCACTGATCGGCAAATCCCACTACAGGACCAGTCGAAAGACCCAACGCACCAATTCGCAGCTTTGGCCTTCCCTTCGCAGGCAGGAGTAGCACAGCACATGTTACGATCGTCAATGTACTCCACGTCCAATCCCAGTAACCACGCCCCCAGTGAAACGTCCTCATTCGCATATTTCTTCAAAACTTCCTCATGGGCCCCTATGTACTCCGCCAAATTCCTGGATATGGCATAAATCTGCCCGGTTGCGTGCATAAAGTACTTGTGACCGAACTTCCAGTACTCCGGTTCGTAATACTTCACTCCTCGGTGGGAAAGCACGGGCCCAGATTTCATACACCCGATGTAAATAGCAGGCTTGTGTCGGTGAGTAGCTAAAGTCTGGGCTAACATACCAATGTTTGTGTGAATATCATCATCAACCTTGACGTAAAACTCCGCATCCCATAACGAAACGGCTGTTTTGAAGTAGATCTTCGTCTTGGCGGACAATTCCAGATAGCCCTCAGTGTGTTCGATCCTCAAAAAATCATGATGTTGAGAATCCTCGGCCTCTAAAGCCCGGTCTAGAATTCCGCCTCGAATCGCACCGTGTCCAATCACGAATCTCATTACTATGCCCTTCTGGTCCTCCAGCTGCTTCAGCTTGTCGCCCTGGGGCATCCATGTCTGGCGAACCGAGTCTCGTCGCTTTCGGCTGCTGAATGCGGTGTTTATTCCAATCACCACGAAAACCTTCTTGGCTGCTCTTCCGGCAGTGGCATTTTTACCCGCCACGTAATTGGTAACCTTCGCTACCTGCTGCTGCAATTCCGCTGCCAGCGATCTCTGGCCGGCGTCTCCTTCCTCCTGCAATTTCAACGACGCTGATAATTCCGCCTCCAGCGAGAGCATGGATTTATCGAGAGTCTTAATCGAGGAATGAAGCTCGGATACGTGCGTTAAAATCTCCTTTGCGTCGTATGAATCCTTTGGAGGCCTGAACTCTTCCTCCTCGGGCTGTTGTTCCTGCTGCACTAGTAGCTTCTCAAACTCCCCGAGTTGCACATTCTTCACCTGTGTCTGAGAGAACAATGATGGTGAGAGAGGGGACCATCCGGTGAAAAAGGTCCCAATCCAGAAACTACCAATGCACAACAACACCACCCATTTCGCAGTGAGATCCCTCTGTCGCATCGGCATGTTTCGAATTCCCCAACGAACTGAGTCCTTTTAGTCTTCTGAGACTTCCGTCTGAAATTCCAAAACTCAGCATTTAACCACCACCATGTTTCTTCCTCCAAATCCAATGCATCAATCCCCACTTCTTTCGAGGTGAAGTCCCAACATTTCAACTCGCAATGAACAAGTCGACCAACACTGATCAATTCTTCAACACACCCTTTGCTCGTCCTCACCCGATCACCAACTATCCTTGAACTATACCCTCTACAGTCACACAGATCCAATCTCAGGTTCGTCTTCCTCGTCTACACAGTTTCCTCTAAGTGTGAAACCAACCACTTTCAGTACTCTTCATTCACACTCGTTTCTCACCGTTTCCAACATCGTCGATCTGCTGCAGCAACATCTTTGCGACTCATGTCCTTGACGTAACTAGGTATCCAGAGAGTGGGTAGTCAACATCTCAACGACCACGAGCTTCGACACCTCACTCCTTCTCAGTCAGTCACTCATGGTGGACAAAGTAAGCGCCATGGAATCGGCCGGGAAAACGGAAAATGGCAGTTGTAATTATAGCATTGCGATTAGAGCTCCCTCTGAATTTACTCACGGAAATATATCCATCACTCCGCTGGTCTCGCGGTCTCCAGCACAAAGCTCGAGGTGATTCGTCTGTATCCGTGGGAACCTCGATACGAGATAGGGGCCCGAACCTTGCGGGCGAAGTGAGACAAGGATGGTTTAAATCGCAACTTCGCTGAAGATCTTTCCTTCCTTCACTCAAGGCACGTACGCTCCGTCTACTGTACTGTCAGGTCGATTCTTCCCTCGCTTTTCACCCCGGACCGCGGAGTTCCCGCAGCCGCGGATCGGCTCAACTGGGTTGTTATCTACCACGATAACCTGAAACACCCTCTGCAGGTTATCACCGCCTTTGTTAGTTACTTCTAGTGACGGCGGAGTGGACCGGGTGACGTTGTTTAGCAGATGGGGCGGTTAGTTGCCGAGAATCCCTCCGCTCCGCGCTATCTATGGTAATTTTTGTCACGGTAATCTTGAGTAACATCCCCCTCTTGTCAGTGTGTGCTTGCCGGAATGTTAGAATTCTGACAGACGGTGGAAAGGTACGTTTACGGCAGCAACAACGGAAGCCTGACAGAGATACGTGACTCAGCCCACCAATGACTAACACCTCACTGGCTGCTGCTGCCGGATCCTCGGAACAGGCAGGTTGACGGACGTGCTCGCATTGAGAATAACCATGGGTGAAAGATGCACAGGTTCACAAGGACCGTGCGGCCGGGATGGCATGACCAGCGACCATCTACAGTAGTGTATGCTCTTGACTACTGACGGACGCCGATTGAACGGGAAACCTTTCCGTTCACGACAGACGTGCAACATGCCATGTTGGCAGTTACAGAAGATGGTTTCCTGGTCGTCATGATCCCGAACATCATCCACGGTGAGTATGCTGCACCCGTTTCCAGTACCACGTCTGAAGGAGGACGTGGTACCAAGCACAGTACGACAGTTAATGCTGACCGCGTACCAACTAAATACCGCACCAACAATCCGTCCGCCCGTCCATCCGCAGAATCTTCGCCTTCGTTTGAACGCCACGAGGAGAAGAACGAGTAAACGGATAAAATTGACGGTTACATCCGTTTCTTAAGACGATCTACCGGGGAATCTAATACCGAATAAGAATCTTTGGAGGACTTAGGGAACACCTCCATGCAGGAATTATTAGAAATTCTCACGTCCGTCATCGTGCGATAGCTCCTGAAATCATTGGACTTTATTTTTTATCATGGAACAAAAAGGTTAGTAACACTATCTCACATGCAAACCATATGCCCCTAACGAGTAAGCAAGGGAAGGAAAAGAAGAACAAACACGCCAAATAAATAAAGAAGTATATTGAAAGGTTCGATAAGTGTGAAGGGAAGGAAGTCCCACCATAAAGTTAATTCCTACATTTGCAACAACTGTGTTTTTAACGTATCCTTTGTGGAAAAGGCGTAGATATATTCCATTGGGAAAAACACTACCGCAAATGGGAAAAAGTATGTGGATTTCTTTCGTTCCAAATTTTTTTTTTCCCCATCTTTTGTAGACTATAAGAGCTAATAAAGTCGGCTGTCGTGATATTGGGAAGTATAGAATTCCTCAGAGTGTTTTATAATAGTTTCAATTGAGTGCTTCAACGCCCAAAAGATGAGCTTGAGGTATTGCTTAAAACGAGATCAAGACAAATCATCAACTTTATTGTTTGAATCATATACCAGATTAGGTGCAATTTGAATAGTAGTGCGTATATATATCGATACACAACATATATCGCTACACAACATACATCGCTGTCAACAACATACATCGCTGTCAACAACATACACTCTAGAAGCACAACTCACACACAAGTAATACATAGACTCTAAAGTGCCACAATAATCAGATTGTTTGTCATTCTCCACTCAATTCAACTCAGATCAATATTTGATCTGTCACTCTATAAATTGCCAACAACTATGCATCGATTACAGTCAAGTCACACACACACTCCAGCATAGAGAATCCAGGTGACGCTCGCCGACCTCTGTCCACCATAGCCAAGAACTCGAAGGCTCAACATCAGAGAAGTGAGCTCTCTGGAGCTGCACTTCGAAAGCATACCCCTGGACTTGAGCTAGATCTGAACCCTAACGGTCCCGCTGATGGCACACTTGACAGTGCAAACGGTGCAAAGTGATGGTGTGCCCCACCATGGAGTCAATACCCCAAACATGAAATCTGACCGTCAGAAAGTAGTCTCTAAGAAACTGCTGAAATAACTCTAACTACTATCACTACAACTCCAATGTACGAGCAAACTAGATGTGACACTACAAATGGCGTGATAGAATCCACATATTTGTGATGGATAAGTTTTCTTGACTTCTCTCCTTATGCTAGAATCGTATATGGTTTTAGCACTGAATAAACATCACCTGGAGGGATATGTGACAAAATATGCTGAAAGCAATCACCTCAAAGGAAATTATGTCTGGAGAATATTCTGGGAATCGGGAGGATTTAAGGAGTCCTTGATAGTACACAAGATTACATATACTATAGCTCAAAAACGAGTAATGGTTTAGAGTGTAAGGAGATTGGAACGATTGGAAACTTCATACATTAATTTATGTGAACAAGATAGAATCACTAATCACCAAAACGAGGCCACTAGTTTGCCAACATTTCAAAAGTGATTGGGTTAGATTTCCTTAGTTTTAGCTTGTGAGGAGAAATCTGTGTTGCAGTTCAGGTTTAGAAATTCTTGGGTTTAGGATTGAGGGTGTACCCACATGAACTTCATTTGTCCTGTTTCTTTCCTCCACAAAAACTATTAGGATATGATGGCTTTTGTTTCTAATCAAGCTGTCACCAAGACCCTATGTCTATCTGAAAAAGCAAGGTTGCTAAATTGCGACCAAAGGCGTAAATGAGCATGATGCTTAAGGTGGCAACTCCAGGCAATGACGAAGATGATAATGTAGACGATTGGATTGAAGTTAGTCAAACATGGGAACATGTGGGAAACGCACAGCAGTGAGCTATTTAGCTCCTCCGCCAATAGTAATTGCGGTGAAAGTGGAACTGAGTAGAACCTGTAAATAGGTGTTCCCACGACAATACTATCTCCGTTGCAAATTGAACAAAGTAGAACCAGTAACCAGGTGTTCCAACGACGATAGTAACTCCTGTGCGAGTGGAACTGAGTAGATGCAGTAACCAGGTGAATTGAAGTGCCCTTGGTTCCATTCTGCATTCAGCTGAAGTAATACTACCCACTCTCCGCCAGCAGAAATCACCGTTGATAGCCACGGAGTTGCTGCATGGCGCCATCATTCATTTGGTTTTTTGCCTCCCCTTCTTGCTTTCTCGTCTTGCATTGTTTGTGATTGTGGAGGTAAAAACTTGGTCTAATCTGTATTTTATGAAACTTTTGAGTCACGTTTAGCCTATTTCAAATTGGTCCGAGACTTACACGATAGTTACTCGGCACCATGGGCATATTGCACCAATAATGAAGTGAAAACTTCGAGGTCTTGAGTACATGGGCGTTGAGTTGGGAATACGGGTTCTGCAGATGAAGCTGTGTAGTTTTAATAGCACACCAAGGGCATGAGAAGTAGTATCGTATTTCTGCACTTGAACTTTAGCAGATCGTATCGACATATTGCGGAGCTCAGCTTTGGCAAAATCGCTGGTGGTGTACCCATACGGTGCAGACATACAGAAACACAGCAATGTCCTCTCACTCTGAGACTGGAAACGACAACTAGAGAGTCTGTAATGGATTATTCTTACATAAGATAGTGATGCCTTGAACCCCTCCTATGTACATGCTCAAATATTGTTGATGGATTTGAATTGCTACAGACACCTGAAGTTGAAAGACTAAAAGTTCCGCAAAAGTTGTTACAAGGAGAGAGTAATATAAAATGGCTCCGAATTTCTTTACTTCTCGCTTATAATTTCAGCTTCAATTTACACGAGAACATCTCCTACATGCTGACTTGTACATAAGACATCCACACCTACAGCCCTGGCTTGTGGCAGATATACTCCGAAATTCTTCTTCTTCTTGAGACGAGGAGTGTGTTCCTGCTGCTTTCCTAGACCAAAGGACTTTAATGTTACACCTCAGCATATGCGATATCTAACGTTTTCTACTATTATCGTGCGACGATCCAGCCGATGAGTGCGAAAGCCAAATCACCCCCATCAATATCTGCTCCACTGGCTCCAACAATGGAAGCGTTATATTGACCAATCTCATAAATATGAACCCCTCAAGCTGCTTCCTCATTACACTCATTAGTGCGTCCAAAAATGTATATGAACGGATGGAGAGAGAGAGGAGCAAGAGGGGAGGACACTGATGGCAGAAATCCTGGCAACCACATCGGAGCTGGCCAAAAGCGTTTTTGCAGCCAAATATACGCCCGGGCATAGTAGAGAAACCGTGACCCTTGAAATCAGTGTTCTATGCTGGAAGGGCAAAGTCTTGTTGAAGTTCAGAACAAATCACCAAGAAGTCAGGCTTGTCCACATTTCCTGAGGCATCTGGCCCCTTCTTCTTCGTACTCTTGCCTGCTAATCCAAAATTCAGGAGTGTCCTGGGCAACAGAGAAAAACATTTCATAAGTTTCTCTGACAAACGGCAAACGGCTTGAATCGGAATAAAACAGGCGTGTGTTCACGATTCCTGCTTCTCTCAAAGGAGCAAGTTTGCAACAGGTGTAGATTCCGGAAGTTGAAAGAAAAGAGAGGGCAAGGTGAAGCTCTCTCTAACCTTCATAATGCCAGCAAGAACTGCGCCACCAAGATAAACCATGTGCTTTCGCCTTGGAGGATCCTCGATTCTCAACCTCAACTTCTGTAATCCCAAGATGGATGTACAAGTGATTTTTAGAAACATAGATATCATATTGCTGGTACGGCAGAGAGATGTCTCAATGTTCCTGGGCAGAAGAAGGAAACACTTCATCCCTATTTAAGATCTGGCAAACATGATCTTTCCTGTAATAAGAAGAGATGACGGTGCAAGACATGCAACAATGGAAGGTTACCTTAAGGCCGTCTTTATTCCCTTTCAGTACAACTTGTAAATATTGCTTTCTTAAGTCTTTCTCCAATCTGCAAGACAGGAAAAATTCAGACAGGAGCTCAATAAGAGGATAAACAGCAAGAGCAAAGCACAAAAAGGCTTGGTAATATCTTCATTCAGCCAAGTTAATGATTTAACATGCAAGACAGCAACAACCATGTCTCTACTTGTGTAACCTAAGTCCTGGAAGAACTCGTGTGGGGATTCATGTTCTCAACCAAGTAGGTGACTGAGAATCCCAAAACAATCTGAGAAAGTTATGAAGGGGACACATTTCAGATATATTTCCTAGACTTATCACAAGAACATCCAATGGAAGTTTTAGGAGCCGAGATTGAACCTGCTGGGTAACCCAGGATACATAGTGCTTCCACCACTCAGAACAATGTGCTGATAAAGCTGTGGACATCCAGAAGACACAGACGTAAGTCTAAAAAGAAAGAACATTGGGTAGGATCCTTTCCTCCCCGGTTAAAGCCTGATTCTGCTCCAGAATCAAGTGTTCTACAAATATACTTCTATGGCTCATACAAAAGTGCCTCACTGTACAGGGTATCCACCGTAAAGAGAGTAAGTTTTCACGTTAAGCATTGCGCATAATCATTCTTGCTTCCCTGCAAGTGTAGCCTCTCGCCCGAAACTTCAGTAAATAGAATGTGCGCTCTGCTTCTACAGAATTCAGACTGATAACTTACCAGCATCCGATTGTCAATGTCCATTTCTTGGACGCAGTGAAAGACGAGCTCTGCCAAGCCATCTCCCTCCATGTCTATGAGCTCCTGGAATGAATAAGTCAAATGCCAGATTGTTAGATATGGCCTAATAAGAACGAATACTCCTTACTAGTTTATCGAAATTCTATTGGAAGCTAAAGAAACATCGCAGAATCTAAAAGCTGATTCTTACCGGGGTGAAAAGGGCCTCTGGAGCTTGGAATCGTTCCGCGCCAACTTTTATCACTCTTCCGTCTGGAAGCTGGTATAAATTCGGGGGTCATAAGACATTGTCAAGATTGACACGAACTCCAAAGTGGCTCAGTCCTTGCATTAGTCGACTTTTGGCCGTTGTGTACATCGGGGGGTTCATTCGACGAGTTCAATGTATCAGCGAAAAGTGAGAGAGACACGCGACTCTAGCAAGGGCAAGTGACTCACAGTGTATTGCTTGACCAGAATTGTTGTTTCAATACCCAATTGGTACTCTCGCTTATAGTCGATGCTGAGATTGATAGTACAAAGACCCAGGAGACCGAGAAGTTAAAACCAAGACATTTTTGGAGAAGAATGCACCACATGTGAAATAAAACTCGAGGTTGAACTCCTCAATTAGCTCACGTATTCTTTAACTAAAACAGGAATTTTTGAGCCGGTCAGAAAAGAAAGTGAGAACTTACGCCAACGTGGTTTACGGGATTTAACTTACCTCACGTAGCACAACTTTTCCTTCATTTCCCTTACAGTCTCGAAATCTGCTGTTCTGTTGAATGCGTACCTGATCACCAAACCCACTTCGAATACGTTGGAACTCAAAGAAGCACGAACAGATTTCTCTAGCATACGGCCGACGAGAATCATTGGAGAATGTCACGATGTTAAAGACTAGACAAATATCTAGCGTTTTAGTCCAAGTCTACACACCGAGAGATTAGGACAAAACCAGACCAACATAAAAAGTAAACGCTCCCTCTAAATTGTGGGATGCCAAACTTTCTAATCAAAGTCAACAGCAAATACTACACAAGTACTTGACCTCGATACATAATAGAAGGATAAGTATCTAACAAACAAAAAGTCAAAAGAAGTTTCCTAGTCAGATGTAAGCTCTGAGATACTTTACAGATGTCCTGTTCCGTGACATCAGGTCACACATTTTAAAGTCTGTCTTGAAAGAGTACTTACCCTCGTCTGAGTAGCAGATCAATAAGATATGACGTAATGTGGCGTCCGGCTATATTCATTCGCTTGGTAAGATGTGGAAAGGAGAACCCATCCACAACTGGCACCTGGTGAGACATTTCAGTCAGAAACTCTCACTGATAGAAGTATATCAATCTATGGCATACCAGGACATACTTATTAAAATATTATCTAATAAACTCAGTGATTCATGCGTTGACGAGGTGGAACATGAAACTTATTGCTCGAATGGCAGCAGTACTTACGACATGTGTGACCCCATCACCCGAGTCCACCACTAAGCCGGTGAGAAGTCCTGGAAACATGAACGAGAACTACATTACACACCTTGTAGAATTTGTCGCACACATCTAAGTCTTAAAAAGGATATAGTTGACCAGGAAGGAGATCCAAAAGCAGGACCATATCCCTGGAGGGATGCTTAGAACCCATCGTAAGAAAAATGTACGGAAACAACTATATTCTAAAATGGACAGAACGGTACAAGTTCTGAAACAGACACTTTTGCAGTCCATTTTGACGGAAATATGGCCATATGTATAGGGGTAGTATCCAAAATACCAAAGCTACTGGGAAGCTTCAGTCCACTCAGCTACACGATCATGGAAGAAGCTACTTAAAACGTAGCTTCACAGTAAGCCACTGCTAAAATCAAAAGCTGCAGGAACAGAGTCGCAAACTTGAAGTAAACGGCATATCAGCCTGAGTTTACCTTGTGCGTAAAGTGTCAGTACCGCTTGTATTTGAATATAAACTCCAGCAAAATTGTATTTCTCGAACATGGTTTCAACCTGTTTCAAGGCACCACTGTCAGTAGTACAAGCTGGAGGTGGTACGCAAACGCAGAGAGGAGTCAGATCTTACATTTCAGTTTAACCATCACAGTATGTAACTCAAAATCTAATCAAAACCGACACAAATACTTCTGACCTCTTTCATTGTGGCCCAGCTGTTGGAGACAGTAAGTCATTTGACATGTTTAAGTGAAACTACTTTGTGTTGAGAAAGCCATCTGGCGAGGAAAAATACTGGAAAGTAATGTGGTGCGGACATATATCCGATGTTCATACCATTTTCTCCCGATTCGATTTGGGATTCAGAGGGGGATCTGTCAAAAGAATTTTGGTCTCTGACGGATCAACCTGGACACCCCAACAATAGTAACTTAATCAGAATCGGTCATCATTGACCTGATCATGGGTCGGAAGTGGACGGTCGGAACGACTTACGACAACAAACTACTTATTAAACAATATGGAGCTGAGTGGAAGAAGATACTCGCGCCAACTCCCCCCGTACAACGCTTTCATCACATTATGATGTATACCTACGTGTAATATATTGAAGAAAGTGTGATCCCAAATATGTCCCATGTCGTCCCAATTCTGCACAATTCCATTGCTGATAGGATACGAAACTTCAAGTTGCTGCCGAAGCTCAGAACATGTGTCTCCGACGACAATATCCTGTCACGTGCGAAGCAAATAAGAAGCACTGCCATGTGAAGCACAAATTTCCAAGAAGGCTTGTAATTGTTCATATGCAGACAAAGTAGAAGTGATCAACAACCTATCAGACGTACACTTGCAGATTCTATGTTGCAAACAAGTATACGAACCTGAAGCTCCTGTTCCCCAAGACTCTCCTCATAACGCAACATGGGTCTTCCAACCATGCAAGGAAAAACTGCAGTTGGGAAGTTGTCCCCGGCAAAACCACATTTGACAAACTGCATAAAAGATCCAGACGGTCATTAGACTTTGTGCAATTAGATCGAAAAGTGTCAAGTGCTAGATGCACATAGAAGTGCATGAGCTCGAGTAGCCTTGAGCCTACTTCAGGCTTCTGGTACAGTATAAGGGAAAGAGGGTACTACGCCGCTTCTTGCTAACCTCGTATAAGTGTTCCTTACTCGCCTCAGATGGCATCCGCTTCACCATCGTTTTTGAAATATCACAAAATGTACGGTATCAACTAGAAAAGTAAAAGGGATCATTGGTTGCTAGCGGATTTTCAAATTAGTGGCAGAAAGCTGTTGCATTTTAGAGCGAACATTCCCGACAGTTACATGAGAGTTCATGGAGAACCGTGTAGAAGTACGTAGTAGGCTACCAGGGAGTTGAGTTGCATATTCTGAACTTAAGACTTATATCGCAGATATCATCCTGCTACTGCTAATTAGAATGGGTCAACGATGTCCAAGTATATGTAATTCAAGTTGAAGCAACATATATTAAAAACTTGCACCGTAATTGTACGAGTTTCCAAAGTTCTCAGCTAGTGAATGTAACACCTTCCTGGAGAATAACGGCAGCATACTATGCTCGAGCTGGCCCCGTCTAGCAATGGTGAACTGTAAGTGTGATATCGAAGCAGAGCTTCTTATAGGCCTCTACAGAAGAAACGAAATTGTAAACCTAAGACTCTACATTCCTTTGAACCTTCGCTTGAGTTGGTCAGAGATTCAACTCTTGCTCAAAAGTTTGCACTTCACACAAGAACAATCAACTCCAAAACTCATGGAAAACACTCTTATTTCGCGTTTGAAAGAGCAGCGTCATAGCATTTGCCAACGATTCCTCTTCAGATTATCTCTCATCTTGCAATTACGTAGTCGAATACCATAGATTTTTACTATGCAGTAATCAACTGGAAATTGATGGATCTCGTGAATCAGTGCGATCCGGAGGATCTCGTACGGCACTACCCTGCAACGTAAAGAAACTGCTGAACCTGAACACAAAATTTGGAGCAAAATTAGCTTCGGGCTGGAAAAGGTGAAGAGACGTACCCCTGTTCCATTATCACAAACAATCACATTCTGCGAGGACATGGTTGCAGCCTCTCTACTCCACGCCTCAACAATCTTCCACTTCTCCAACCAACCCTAGCAGCAGAGAATCACTGATCTGCCAAGTCCGCTAACAATCTCCTCTCATCCATCTCCAAACACTTTCTCCCAACGATTTCTTGTTCATCCAATTCAATCACAACCACAGTGCTGTGCTTCCTTCAATGCTAATTTCTTTCGTAAGATCGATTCTTCCGAACGCTCCTTCTATGCAAGATCCTGCGTGTCTCCTCTCTGCAGCATCACATCCTCAGAGTGATGGAGAGAACATTCAAAGCTGTTACTGTCCACTCTAGTCGGTTCCCCCAGTACAATACAGCACCAAAGCTCGGGACCTTCTGCCGGTCAATACTTCCTTCTCCGTCATCGCGAAATGCTTGTCGAGAAACTTACTATATCTGAAACGGGTGCAATTTAGTGGAACATTCTTCGCCTTTCGACACAACAGGCAAGCACGCGCCGGTACACTTCCACCCGCGCCGGGAAGTTTTACCGTTTTCCCGTTGCGGTCCCTGTTGTGCACGAGCACCCAAATTAGAGGATAATTCATCGTTTCCCTTAATGCTTTTGGCAGATATTAATTGGATCCGTTATTTAGACGGAATAGGGTACAATAATCATTCCCTCAAGCATAGGTTACTTTATTTTATTTTCTGCATTTTCCAGAATAGTGAAGGTTCCTCTTGGTTTGGGTTATGATTCGCGGGTGAAATTATCTTTTTTTGACCTTTCTTCTTTGACCTTTTCTCTTAAGTGGAAGATTAAGTAGAGATCCAAAAAATATAAAGTTTTGCTGTTCTATGGATATAGAGGGGTTCAGAATAATAACGCGATAGAATTCCCAGATTCGTGGTTTTTCTGACTTGAGATGTCAATCGTATTTGCAATTTTTATTTTTTTTAAGATGTGTTAACCATATTGATGTGTTCTGACAACTGTTTAATAGCTCTGTTTTGTTAAATCAAATAATAGATGGGTGGTTAACTTCTTTTAGGACATATAGACATTTTGTAACCAATGTTATCCATCTTAAAACTAGTAACATTTTGCATGCAAAATGAATAGTGAATATCTCTAAGTCTGCCTAATAAGTTATTGCATTCTTATCTTATACTAACACAAACATGTTATCTGTGGACTTAATGTAGGCCGCCTAAACCAACACATTACATTTCACATTTCAGTGAAGTATAATGAGGGTTCTGTTCTAGTGCCCTTCAAAGACATGATCCTCAGGGTGAACCCATTTCATAGATATGTTACTCTCACATCTTGATAACATGATTTGAGTGCATGCATTTATTATGAAGCTTATTTAGCAGATCAATCAACACCCTTCCTTAACACTTTTATAAATATATATATATATATATATAAGACTTTATTGAAACTTCACCCATTTCCGGAGATAAGATGAGATGAGGCATGAGATTACTGAACATCCTATTTGGAATGAAAGAGCGCAGAAGTTTCACACGAAGAACAGATTTGGATATGAAAATTGAAATGAAATCTATCAAAATTCTGTCAAATGCAAGCCAGGGAATCCTAATGCCGACATTGTTATTGGTGCAGATACTTTATAACACTTCTCGGAAACCCGATTGTATGCCATTCTTTTCTGCATGTCATGGAATCCTCCTCAGTTACATTCACTAATCTATAGATATAATCAATGGTGGCAGGCTTCATAACTCTCAAAAGGTTGGTCGACATTGTCAACAATATCTACGACTACAAGTTTGGTTGCTCCTATAAGATGATAAAGAGAGCCATTGAAGTCCAACTATATGAAACATTCTTGTCCATGGTCTCCACTTTGCGTGACAAAACTCTATAAGAATTAAGTTCCAAGCTCAAACCTTTACATATGTATAAATTACCAAGAGTTTATTCTGGACTATCTAACTGGTTTAGTTTTCTAATCCTCTGTACATAAATTGGTTTGGGATGCCATAGAGGACGCCCGGGGATATTTTCAAGGGGTTAGTTTACTTTTCTCTTCCATCAAGTTACGATTAGCGATTATTACATTGTAATAATTGTACTAGACGTTTTAGTTCTTGATGCAAAAGAAAACTGACTGGTAAGACAGTTCTGTTTTACTGCTCTTTGTCACGTATCCAGAAGTCTTCATCAGCTCCACTATCCTGCCAGTAATCGTAATCATCAGCAAAACAATGTGAGAAACTGTGTAGAAACAAAATACTCAAAGTAGGTCCTTCTTAATTTTAGATTCCATAGAATCGTCCATGAGATCCATTATAAGGTACATTCTACAAAAGTCTTCATTACATGATCTAAAATGAGGACAGATAAACAGGCTGAGTGTGAAAACTGGATAAGTCACTAGTCTAGATTTTTTTCATCTTCGTTCGGAATGATAGATTGTTACATCACCTAGGAAGAGAACCCAGCAAAGATCTTTAAGTAGGTGAGTTACACAACAACGCGAGGGGAAAGAGTATATTCTATGGTGAAGAGGGAACTCCTGTTCAAGAAAGCACTCTTCATCAAACTTAGACAGTACTCGATGCTGTCATAAAGAATGTGAGAGCCAACGAGTTTATTAATACTGAGAGCCTAGTCAACCATTCCGAATCTCGGCTCGGCGATTCATGAAGCTTGGCTCGGGATTTTTCCATTTCAACTTGGAACTGCAACCTGCTGATGGTGGAACACAGCTATTGCAGGACTGTGCCATGTGAAGGATTAATTGTTGAGATGGTCGTCAGTTGTTGAGTAACCAGCAGGGATCAGGGATCAATGATCAATGAGTCAGTGAACAATCATTTGCCGAATAGAACTTATTAAGCATACAACTTCCATGTATCTTCTAATGTCCAGGTCCTCGGGTTCCCAATTAGACGAGTTGCCGTTCCAAGTTGAAATCTCTTGTGTATAAACTGTACTTCGGTATATGGTATACTAGATTTGAATGATACTGCTTCCTCAATTTGAATCCAAGTCTTGCTGGTTTATCCTTCTGTTGACGAATACAGTCTATGTACAGTGCTAGAATACATTCTTTTTAGGAACAAGGAGAGAGTATACAAGTGATAACTCTTTCTATCTATGCTGTTCCATCCGCCCACATTCCAACTGATCCGCTGGAAACTTATCTGAGATCATTACCGGGAAAGCTACAGGTAATCTCCTGCTACACAGAGCTACAGATAAACTCCTGCTACACAGAAGCGGTGAGAGACGGCTCCAACGTCCAAATTTTCAAGCTGTACTTCCCTCTCACGTCGTCACCCATAGCATTTGTCTTCTGCTTAGAGTTTACCTCAGGAACGAACGAAGGCGAGAATCTGTAATTATTTGGATTGTTGGCATTAAATGCCGCGACATGAACCACACTTTTTTCGTCGTTCTCATCCTGATGAGTGACATAGATCTCCTCCTCATGTCCTGCAAATGTGCAAGGCAACGAAGGCAAAGAAAGGCCTATATAATCCTTCATAGTCTGGAAGATCTTCCTCACTGTACTCCTTGGAATGGCATCCTCCACCACCTCCATGTCAGGACTGGACTCACTCACTGTGAAAAAGGAATTGTACCACACAAAATAATAGTTCCCACTCGGCATCCACATTCTACTCGGCACCTTGGCCACAACCATAACCTTCCCGCTGCGCTCCAGAAGCTCAAAAGCAGAACCATCATTAACACTCCTTGTCTCCACAAACGCTTTACTCCACGTATTCAACTCCAAATTATACTTCAGCACACTCCAGGTGCAAAACTCCTTTTCTTCCTTCACCTCATATTGCTTCACCGAGCAGTATACTGCACCATTGCAAGTTACAGCCCCTGGACTTCCAAAGCTATCTGCATGAGGAGCTTCAGCTCCAACCTTCCAGGCCCGCTTTGCAGACTCATATACGAAGGTTTTATCTCCCGGATAACCTACCACTAACTTGAAGTTGCCAGTGTCTTTACAAACCACGAGTCCAGTTACCCTCCGAACACTCCCACAGAGCTGACTCAAACTGCAGGAGAGAGCTTCACTGGACAATTTAACCTCGGATGATTTTCTAGTCAGTGGATTGCAGATAACATAAAGTTGGCGATCTTCGGTCTCAAAGCACATTAATCCACCTGAGCACGCAGTTAAGGATAGAGAACTGTGCTCTACGGCAAGAGAGTGAGCTCCCCACGATCTGCGGTCAAAATCCTCGTAGTAGATAGCTCCTTTGCCCCGAACGAGTTTCTCGGCAACCAGAATGGGGACTCCCTTGGGAGTTTTTGGCTTAGCGCAGGTACTTGCAAAGCCCGGGGAGGTGATCAGATTGTTCCAGGTCCTGCAAACAACACGGCATGCTACCAGTGCGGGAAACGGAAGGGATTGGAGTACTCTCCCGATGAGTACATCAGGCAGACGGGACCACAGATCAGGACTAAGCAGCTCTGTTTCTTGCACCATGATCTCTCAAATCTACAAATCTTCCACCGCGAAATTAACACTTGTTGCTGCTGCTCAAGTTTTTCCCGAGGAAGAATGCGATAACAATTGGTGTGTTGGAGGAAGACTCAAATGCCAGTTAAAGGTCTGGTATCAAAAATTCCTTTGTGTCGATTTGACACTAAAGGCTGCCTCGTCATCGGCAACGATCCATTGTATAGTGACACGTAGCAGAGAGAGCAGAGAGAGCTTCTAGCTACACCTCATCCTCGTCCTTCAACGAGATGAGTGTTCGGAAGCAGCCGGCCGGCAAATTTTGAGTTTGCCCGGTGCTTCGAGGATTGCTGTCGGGATTGAGCGGGTGAATGTAGACGTAAATTTCTGAAGTCACAGAATATTCGTGAAATGTCTGAAAATTGCCAGTAAAGGCTAGTAACAGCCGGTGGATCCCACTGTATGCGGAGAATTGACAAAGTTCTCCAAAGTTTCCTAAGGCCGTATTTTAGTCTCAAGGACAACCGGTACTTCCTGTAACAACCGGCAGCCGTACTTCGGTGCCGTAACTCACGAGCGTTTCGGGCGGGCTCATCTACCTCAATAGACTAGTGACGTGCTTTTGTTTTCCTTTCCCATCTGTCAGATGGAGTCCGGGATTCAGTATTCGCCCAGCGACGTGTGGACAGGTACTCCGGATCCGCCCTCCAGCAAACGCATGGTGTTCTGTTGAAACCGCCCCATCTGACGGAAATCTCGTCGACTAGTAGTCCGAAACGGTCACAAAGAGTCGCTTTCCGCACAGACCTGGTCATTTCTCGAGCAAAGCAGGAGTCGATTTGTTGAACCCGATTGGAATTCGCTCGAGTCTGCGCAGTATGCTATTGTAACCGAGTCGTAGTTCTCATGAGTGCTGAGTGGTCAAAGCATTTCTGGTATCGGCGCTGTTATTTCTAATTGTTTCAGTTTTAATGGTCGTGTAGAGATTACCATGCATGCTGTTTACTGGATGTTGCGCTGTCTAGGCATGCAAAGCTACACATATGACTGTGAAGGCATTGTTATTGTACAAGTTCTCGTGTGAGGGTCCAAGTCATGCCAGGAGGTTCAATATTTAATGAGTTTTGTTTAACAGAAATTGTTCAACTTTTGTTGTCAGAAATTCCATATGATAACTGAAAATTACAGCGCCCATACCAGATACTGGTTCCGGGCGAGGGAAAGTACTACTTTTGCTGCTGTTTGTCCACAAAGGCCAAATAGTTATCACCGCTCTCAGGACTGAACTGGGCCGATGGCAAGTAAGCTAGTGGTGGTATTTCAAAACCTAAATTGCCATGAGGTTGAGTACTCATCTGAGATTTGTCTTCAAAGCAACGCACTTGCAACATAAAATGAGAAACATTGTAAACCCATCACTGCCAGAGAGGTTGAGTTTTTGGTACAACCTTCAATTATCATGAGTGATCTAGGCCAGCGAAATGTGCAGTAGATCCCCCATCCTAGGACCATAAATCAAGACTGAGATCAGACTGAGCAACTGACACCTAATTTCAAAACATCCAAAAAAGAACATTACAACTGACGAATTAGTAGATACCAGCCGTTTGAGTACTCAACAGAGCTCTTAATAACTAATATAGCGTACCAGACAATTGGTGGTATAAACACCATAGTACAGGAAAGCAGAATTGAACTTTTTGACAACCGTCAAAGACAGAAGATAAATGTACACTTCTGAGAGCTTGACAAGCTCACGCTTTGAAACCTACTTCAGTTTTATTAAACATACGCCTGATAGCTTCGTCCAGAGGAGTATGTCCATCGATTTTGGCACTGAGATTGCCAATTCTGTTCATTCTCTCTAATAAGACCCAGTCCCACTCACATGGTACAGATACCTATCCATCAGTTGTACAACCCAACGAAGCTCAATATGTATATTCTCTCTCTAACTTCTTTCAGCCATCCTTGCAATTGACTTACTCGATTGCTTGGTAACCATCCTCCTCTTTGGGTGCAGGTATGAGAGCTGCCAAGACTGTAGTCATCCCAAAGACAACCACTAGCAGGGCAGTGGCATTCACGAACATGGCCTCATTTGCATAATGCCCCAAACTACCTTGTTGCAAGAATGTAATTTTCTCCAAAAACCCAGTGACTGCAGTTGCAATGGCAAGTGAATATCCCCCAATCCCTAGGAACACATGCCAAGGCAGGACCGCCGCTCTTGTAGAGGCTGGGACACTTTGTGTCCAGAATGAGAAGAACCCAATCAACCACTGCAGACAACGGCATACAACGATTAATGGCCAGAACATATAAATACTTCACGCAATAGAATGAAGGACAACCTCCTCTATGTGTAAATGATGCTTCTTCTAGAACTGAACCAACGGAATTCCTTCCCAAATGTAGCTGATAATTCGTTCCAGATCAGGAACCCTAATGATCTATCCAGCAATTGATTTCTTCAGTATGAAACATCCGATCTTTAATGGCCACGATGCCGTTGTAGCCGGGGCTTTGGAAAAACTACTCACAGGTTTACCCATGGAGAACCTAGGCATACCTGGATCAGGAACAATGCTACTGTAAAGATTCCCAGCCAAGAATGCAAGCTGTAGAAGTTGTCGATGTTTCCAGCCCAGTGGAACTTCAAGGCAGCATAGATGCCAACAAGTGCTAAGACAAATGCGGTGGCTTGCAAGCTCATATGGATCAACTTCTTTGTTCTCTTAGTACCCGTGGTTGTTTTGTAGACCAAAATGGCTGTGAAACATACAAATACGTTCAGTCAGAATACTCGTGAATAAAATGCGACCTCGTCTTGAACAGATAAATTTACCAAAATTTTCAATCTTATTTCACAACTTAAAACACAATCTCTCTTCCACTTAGACAACCCACGGATTTTACTTTCACTTGGATAGCACATCATCCTTCAGTGAAACATGCTTAGGTCATGCCGTCATGTGAACATCACTGCAGTATCACTTCTCGAAACCTGCCGACAAATTAGAATCCATGAATACTTCTAAAACCATTCAGTCTCCTACTAACAACGTAAAGTACCCCCACAAAAGAAAGGAGTTAATTATCGGGGAGATGAAGAATTTAGTCGGGTCACAGGCACTAACCTTCGCTCGATACAAAGATAAAGCCTCCAAACATGAGCACTGGATGGGCCTGCAACACACCAGAACTAATATAAATTTTCAAACCGCATCAAGAACTTTGCCCCCAGGCTAAGCTCCGGAGAAAAGTTCTGCAATTAGAATTTCGTAGCTCAGGTATGAGGCACCAGTTTAATAGCGGATTCAAACCGCTGTTTAGACTGAAACTCCCTAGGTTGATTCAGGGCTTCCGATCAGAGTGTTCGGCACAACAGATAAACAACACTGGCTGGGATAAACCTTCCGCTACAAAAGTCATTGAGTCCATGACTTAAAATCCACACGTGTGAGTACATAACAGATTATCTGCTCATCAAGCGATCGCATCCAGAGTGCCAACCATGTCGATTTCCAACCAACAGTTGGGAGGCATAGCGTGCCTAATTTCCAAATCAAAGTACTCCAACTACCAACCAGTGTGAACTTGTTCAGCTAAAGATGTCATAGCGGATCCCTGCTCAACACTGCCTGCGGTATCAATATTGTCACAGCTATCTGAGGACGATAAATCCCACATCCGCACAAAATAGTTTAACACCCATCAGCTCTCCTATCCGTCGACATTTGGTGTTAGTTTCCATTGTCCGCCTCCGGTTTAAAACACAAGCTTCCCAAGTTCTTCATCGTCGCTCTAAAAGTACAAATGTCATCAAAACAAGAGCTTAAGAAACCAAAAAACCAAATTCTTACATTGAAAATGAGTGCAGCGTTATCACCCCAAAGGGTGACACCACCTCTAAAGACAATCACCCAGTAGAGAATAAACGCCAAAATGACAACTCCCAGCACATGGACGGCAGTGGCCACAGGGCCGAAGCCCACACCATACATAGCCATCGGTCTGCGCAGTTGTAGTCCTCCTTGAGTCGAAGATCCCGAGCTAGAGCGCCTGGATACGAAGGGCAAATCGGAGTGCGGGTCTACGCCAACAAGTGTGGATCGAGAATGGAGTGCTCTCGGCATGAGAGAGTGCGCTCTAGGCACGCGCACCAAAAGGATACGAGTGAAAGATCAATGATAAAAAGAGCCAAAAGGTAGCCAGTCCTACTGACTGTCTGTCTGTCTCCTTCTGAATGATGAAACGATGCAACCTGAAGAATCCCGACTTATTCGATAGCCAATGTGTAGTATCCGCGGCTCAGGACCCAGGCCGGGCCCTTGGATGATGTGCACGCATGCGTCCATCATCTCCTTTCAACAACTACTGCAGTCAGTGCCCACTTATTTACCATTCATGACTGTGTTTTCAAGACTTCTTATGTCTTTATTGCGGACGATTACGTCACTTGAAATCCACCTCTGAGATATTTCAGCACGGTTTGTGCGCTTCGCATTTGAGGAGCTGGGGTAGGACGGAGTGCATAAATTGCTCACTTCTGACGGGAAAGGAATCCCATCAGCACGGTTTGTGCGCTTCGCATCTTGCTTCGATACGAGATCGCTTCAAAGAATGAGAATGCCATCAGTGATTTTATCGATTGTGGGTGATAGCTTAAGGTGATCGTTGTAGTCCATTGTCTTCAGAGGTTTTGAAGAAGCTCACTTGTTCTAATTCATGAAGTGCTTGAAGTCACATATAAAAGAACAGAAGTGCTATTTACACCACACTTTTCGCAATTTCCACCACATTTAACCCCATACTCCGACACTGGATTAGTTTAGAGTCGATTAATTTACAGTGTCGTGGTGGAAATAGTACGTTCCTATAAGAAAGATCAATACCAACATTTATCTTTGTTAAAAACAGGACTGTCCAACAGATTGACTCTTTGCACCCTACGATGGAGTTGATGTAAGTTATTGTAATCACACTGTTATAATAGTACTTCAGATGTCTATTGCTACCGTTTCATGATGATTGACGATTACTCTAGGACTTAGAAGTTCTTTTCATTGCAATCTCGCCCAAAAGAAAAGGATATGGAGATGCTCTCATCACTTCTAATATGTTTCTCTCTCCTATAGATTACACAAGCCTATGCTCTTTATAGAGCAATGGACACATGCTGTGTAAAATATGCTACAAAGTATGAGAGTGAGAGTGGTACCCCATGGCATCTAATATGATAAGCTCTCTTGCGCTCCCGGCCAAATGTGTCGAATGCCATGTCCATCGCTCCATATAACTCCAAGGCTAGAGGAACAAAGAGTCTACATCGTTGCATACCCATATACTTGGAGACCTTACATGTTCCTGCTCTATTCGCCGCCAATTTAGGAGGATGAGTAATCACTCCCTCCAAAATTACATCACGCATAGAATCTACAACCACAACATCTGCCACTATCATTTAATCATCTTGGACCAAGTATAAGTCTGCTTTGACAAGTGTAGGTTGCAAAGAATATGAATGCTCCTTCCAAGCAAGGTATCCACTTTCTCGTGCTGTAGCAAAAACTATATCCTTGATGCTATCTTCTATCCTCCATAAGGACACCGTGTCATATGGATCTCTATTTCATCTAGTGTAAAACCACACTCACAAGTGAGTAACAAAGATGCAGTTGCTAGACCAAACCTAAGTAGAACCTCATTGTTGTAGAGAAAGTGGCTGGTGTGAGTCAAATGCCCTAATGCACAGTCGAGCAAGAATCCAAGAGCTTGCCCAAACCCTTGATGGAGCAAGAGCAAAGACGTGCTCTAGTGGCCCAAGGAATGGACGAGTCAACTAAGAGAGAATGTAGCATATGATGACATTGCCGCTCCATCAAGGAAGACTGCAAACCTTTGGTCCAATCTAATGGTAGTGATGCAAACGATGGACGGTCCTCTTGTGCCCGTGGAGACCATCTCTTGCCTGTTGCAATAACACCTAGAGAGAAAAGGATCTCTTCTCCACCTCAATCACATAAGTGTCCAAAACTAGCCTATCAACAACCACAAAATGAGAGGAAAGTAGGGGTGCCAAAAGAGCCCAACTACCCAAAAATGCTATATATGTCATCTCCTCCATATATTATAGGCCTACCCCTCCGCATGAGATTGGTAGATATGTTGTTTATGTGCCAAACTCCACATCACACACTCAAATGTCCCTAGTCTGATAATATCACCAAAGACTCCCATAATCCTCCTATCAAAAGCTCTCAAACATGATAAGAAAGTCAAAGAAGGGGGAACTATACGAAGAAGGCAAGTTGGTCGATGAGCAATACTAGAGGAGAGTATACGAAATGCCACCTATGGATGTTGAAGGACAATGCAACTAACCAAGCACAAACAAATCTCTCCAATAGCAATTGGTCTAATGCTTTTGTGCCCTTCTCCATCTTGAGAAGTAGAATAGCCACTAACACCCAACTAATTGACGGAAGAATATCTCCCCTCACCACTATTGCAGCCACCTAAAACAATTCAGTAAATCCACTAGAAGGATAATTTGCTTGAAAGCAATCTTTAAGATGCTCATATACCATCCTTGACAAACCTCTTGAGGAGAGGCAAAGGACAATGCACAATGTTTGTGCAAAAAGCAACCTATCAAGACATAAAAGTTACTCAGTCTAATAATCTAAGACCTCCAATGGTACTCCCTCTCTTGGCATAGGATGTAGTGAGTTGTCATGCCATTTGTAGTGTCACATCTAGATTGCTTAGACATTGGAGTTCCAATGATAGTAGTTAGAGTTATTTTAGTAGTTTCTCAAAGACTACTTTCCAACGGTCAAATTTTGTGTTTGGGGTACTGACTTCATGGTGGGGCCCACCGTCACTTTGCACCGTTGAGTGAGCCGTCAACGGGACCGTTAGGGTTTCAAACCTAGCTCAAGTTTAGGGGTATACTTTCAAAGTGCAGCTCTAGAGAGCTCACTTCTCTGATGTTAAGCCTTCGAGTTCCTGGCTATGGTGGACAAAGGCCGTCACCTAGATTCTCTTTGCTAGAGTGGGTGTGGCTTGATTGTAATCAATGCCCAATTGTTGGTAGTTTATAAACTTACAAATCAACTACTGATTTGAGTTGAGTTGAGTTGAGAGTGATAAACAATCTGATTACATCAAAGAACTGAATCCAAGGGGAAATCGGATGTAAGAACTTTGAGTGTTAGTGGTATCTCCAAGCTCGGTGGATCATTGGTAGCTCGATTGAAATTCAATTTTTCCCTGGTGTGCAGAAGCTTGTTGCTTGATGGAGAGTTGGCAGTAAGGCAGACGGTGTGCGGAAGCGCTAGCCAATTTTTTAGCACAAAAGGAGCAAATTTTGAGCAGTGGTTGTGATTTTGAGCTCATGAGGTGAAGGCAAGCCCAATTTGTTGCGAGTTGGGCTCAAAAAGTAAAATTGAAGGTGGAATTGTGAAGCTATTCTTGTGAATTTGTGATTTGGAGAAACCCGTGTTTTCAATTTGGCTTGAGTGAAGAGTTAGTAGGGGACTTGGCAA
This sequence comes from Lunularia cruciata, assembly GCA_948567375.1. Lineage (NCBI taxonomy): Eukaryota > Viridiplantae > Streptophyta > Marchantiopsida > Lunulariales > Lunulariaceae > Lunularia > Lunularia cruciata. Next base: position 22,951,953 of record OX419756.1, read on the forward strand.
ATCAACCAACTTTAGGGTTTATGTTGAATTTTGGCTGGATTTTATATCACATTTGGAAGAGTTTTGCCAAGTTTGAGGACTTTTGCAAGTTTAGAGGAGTTTCGCCAGATTTTGGAGGAGGTTCAAAATGGCAAGAAGAAAGGCCTCATTTGGGCATTTAGAGGCTTTGAGGCATAGGGCTATGGGCTATGAGAGGCTATGAAGGCCTAGAAGGGCTAGCAAGCCATCTTGCTGGCGTGAGGCTAGCTAGTTTAGAGTAGATCTTGGTCATTGGTTGGCAAAATCTGCACATCCTACTAGATTGTGCGCAATAGGGTTTGACCCTAGATCTCTTGTTCCTAGACTAGTGCCCTAGCCAACTGGTCCACCCTCACTTGTTGTCCTAATGATTGTGCTACTATTATCTATACACTTGTAGCTTTGGCTAGGAGAGGCAATTTGATCTCATTCTTGGTGATCTTGGTAGCTTAGGACTTAATACAAAGTTCTCTTATATCAAATGCCAAATGGTAGTAGATTCAATCCCATGTTGTTTTATGAGATGGAGAGTTTTTTTTTTAGATTTCTTGTGATTGGACTCCCTCCATTCTCTACTTCCTGTTTGTGCATCAAGTTTGTGAGAGGTGCCCTGACTTTTGAGCATTGGTGCTATGGTGTGCTCTCGATAGTGAGGCTAGAGTGATGACCAATCAAACTATCTTTGTTTCTCTCCGGTGAGGCAGAAAGTGATGACTTGCAGACCGTGAGAGTGCGTGTTGTGATAGCAGGTTATAGGTTGCCCTTTCCCTTAGTGTAGTTATTTCACTTAGAGTTACATTAGTGGATGGTGCTTAGTTGGTATCGGCACTTGGTGGGGTACTCGCGGTCGTGACTTGCAGTTGCAGTTTGTGGTTCCGGTTTGCTGTTGTAGTTTGTAGTTGCGGTTACTTTGTCACGACGGAGTTCTTTGGAGATTCCAAAGGAGATAGCTATGCAGTACACAGTGGGTTTACTCGGAGTGGTACTTGATATTAGCTTGTATCTCATGTCCCAATGAGGGAGGAGATTGACTCTAAGTTGGAGTTTGACACAGGAGTAGATTCAATTGAGAGTGCACTTGGTGTGTCCGCACTGTTGTTGTGGGACATGGACAAGATTTATAGGGCATTCAAAAGCCCTAAGTATTACTATGGTATAGTGGGTATCATTGAGTTGGGACTTCATCCAAGAGTTCAATAGTTGGTGTGATTTGTAGTAGATGTGGAACCTAACTTTGTTTACACCCTTCATGGCATGGAAGGGGTTGTTTTAGCATCTGGAGGGTCCGCCAATGGATGACTACCATGAGTTCAAGAGAGCTCATTTGGAGGAGATCAAGTCATGGTGATAGTATTGGTCTCCAAACTATGTCTCTATCGCTTTAGTTTTGGTGGCCAAAAGTAGATTGGCTATACCTAGGAATTCTAGCTCAAGTAGTGTTAGTGGAGGTGCACTAGCTGGAGATAGTGCTACTACAAGTGGAGGTACCGCTACAAGAGGTGGTGTCGTATTGGGGTTTAACCCTATGGTAGAGTTCTTCTTGTGTTTGAGGAAGAACTACCAGGGAGTGCGGACTGACAAGCTGAGGAGCTTGCAGGAGTTCTAGTGGAAGGCTGGAGAGAGCCTACGCGGGGCATACACTTGCATGAGGCGGCTGATTAGTTTCACTCAGGGAGTTGCAATGTAGAGTTTGTGATGCTACGTTGTTACATGCTACTTTGCCTACTTTGGCAATGGTCTTTGGTTTGGCTGAGCGTATTGAGCTCAACATGGTGGAGGAGAGGGTAGTGACATCTAGATTTGGTAGGGAGACCTCATCCACAATTGTGACTTCTTCTAGAGTGCAACAAAGTGCACCATGCCCAATTGGTTTTTGAGGACAAGGTGGACAGCCCAAATCCTATGGAGCGAGGAGAGGGCCTAGTGGAGTTAGACCCTTACCTTCATTTTTGGGTCAACAGTAGCCAGTGAGTGGTGGTGTTGCTTGTTGGACTTGTGGTTGGACCTCACCATCAGAAAGAGTGTACTCAGGGCAGTGGACCTGATACCTCAAGTGCATCACAGCCAGCACAGAGGCAGTGTGAGCATTGCCACAGATTTGGTCACACTAGTGACTGGTGTTTTGACCTACACTCGGAGTTACGGAGTGGTAGGGCTGTTATGGCAAGTAGTAGAGGAGCTCCAATTCATAGAGGAAAAGGTGGTAGAGGTGGTGGTAGAGGATCTACACCTAGTAGGGGTGTAGTACTTGCCCTTACTTTTGATACAACTATGGCTACTCGGATTGAGCAATTGGAGCAGAGATTGGCTAGTATGGCCATTGCTCAGAAGAGATCAGATTCAGGTGCTGAGGCTTCCACCTCATATGCTGGTGACAACATATGCTTTGGACTTCATGTGCGGAGCAGCACAGGTGGATGCATCTGCAGCAGTGACTAGGAGTGCAGTACGTGCTCCAGAGCCTAAAGGAGCATCAGTGGATTTGGACCCAAAGAGAGGAGAGGTTGGGAGATAGGTCAAACTTCCCCAGTCTGTTATGCTATTTGAAGCATTGCAGACGACATCCATGGTTCTTAGCCATTCCAATGCAGGTGTGGTAGGTGATGATGGAGTACATGATGGAGTACTTGCTAGTCAGCCACCTGCTATTACACAAACTGAGTCTAGCATGATGTTGGGGGTAACTCAGCTAATTATGTGGCATCCTTTGTTTTCAGCCAATGATATGTTTACAGTGGGAGTTGACCCAGCCCCAGTGTTCCTGTTGGCTGCCATGCTGTATGAGAGTAGGGATGATGTGGTTCCTACTACTAGAGCAGAGGTGGTTGGTAGTGGAGTTGACTTGGTTGAGGAGCATGGGTTCCGTTTAGCAATCAATGGTTTATGGCAAGCAGCAGCAGCTAGACTGGAGGAGTTGCCAACTAGACCGGCCTTTGAAAGAGCACAATTCACATTTGGTGTTGTCCTATTGGATAACCAGAGGGGGATTTTTTGTTTGGTGCGACTTTCAAGGAAGGTCTATACACCACAGAGAGTCTTGTTAGACTCTGGTGTGTAGCCCTTATGTTGGGGAAGGCTGCAATTGTTGGTCTAGAGTTACGGAAGACCGATGTGAAGAGGTGTCCATTTCAGATCTAGACATCTCTAGGTGATGGTTGGACACTGTACATCACATGTGGTGTTGGCCAGGTTTAGCTTGGTCATCAGACTGATAGCTTGGTGGTGAGAGCTTAGGCTATTGCAACAATAGCTGAGTCATATGATGTGCTAGTTGGGGGAGAAGTGTTATACCCCATGGGTTTCAGTATTGACTATTGGGAGGAGACAACCTACTATAGACCAAGTTGGCGGTCTGGTGAGAGATGGGTATGTTGCCTACCAATACACTTTAGTAGTGGTACTCTTGGCTCACTATAGTCTGTGACCATGGCAGCATCAGTTTTAGCTTTTAGTGGTGTAGTTACTTGGCCTGGGACTTGTTGGAGAGGAACGCCCATGTAGAGGATAATCCAATACTAGAGGAGATCACTTGGATTTGGAGTACAAGTAGGATTGTTCCATCCACCTTGGATGTTCCATTGTGGAGTTCATAGGAGGCGTTGCAACAACATGCAGATTAGTTGGTGCAATAGGCTTGGAGTGGAGCCTTCGTACCATCAGGAGATGAGTGTGAGGATGAGCCTCCAAAGTTGATTACTTTGACACCTTTGGATAGCACACTCATTGCTTGGCAGTATCTAGTAGAGGGGATATGTCTATTGGAGTTGTTAGGTGGGATTAGCACTAGACTAGTTATGGTATTATAGGTGGGTATATGAGTACAAAGGTACTTGTATGTAGAGAGAGATGAGATTGCTAAGTGAGTCTCTCTACATCATGTGGCACACTTGGCCTATCAATATTCAGAGTTATTACCGATGTCAACAGATAGAGGTTACCAGAAGGCCCTACCAGCAAACATTTCTTTATTGGGAGCGCATGATCTAGAGAGACATGGGCCTATTCACATGGTGATTTCTAGATGGCCATGTTAGGGACATACACGTGCTGGTAGAGGTTTTGGTCTTCAGGATCCCTATTCTGGTGTGTTTTGGGAGATGTTACAAATACTAAGACATCTCTAGGTTCATCAGTCCATTTCTTCAACTTACCTTTTGAAAAATGTTCCTTTGATGGGTGATTCTTGCACCAAAGTGGTGGCAAGTACACATCATGTCCATTCTTGGATGGGACCTATTGTATTGTTAGATGCAGCCAAAGTGGGATCACGAGCTCATCGTCTTCATCTTTGGTGGACAAACCTCTTACCTAGAGAGGTTCTACAACGTGCTAATAATGGGATTCAGCGACTTGACCACATCCTTGTTGATGATATCTTGGATGTTGGGCGTAAGTCTCAGACAGTGGTAGTAGCTGATAGGTCACTTATGGCAATGGTGAACCTAGTTGGATAACCTAGAGCCGCATTTCCCACACTCATGAGTTTCCCAAGCTCTCATGCTTTTCAAGAAGGAGGACTTGGATTTGTTTAGGATTCACAATTACAGCAGTTGGTGGAGCCCAATGCTGATGAGAGAGACCAGACAATGGGTTTTGCACCGGTATTACTGTTGTTCCAACAATGTTAGAGGCATCCAGGCATCAAGTGTTAGGTCAAGCTATGGACCTGAACTCTTTGACCTGGATTGTTAGCCTTGGCTTGGCAAATCAACGTAGGATGCGCTTGATAGGCATCACCACTCGGACACTTGTGAGCCCTGTACCTATCGAGACAATTCAGGCACATGCTGGGGGCGATGGACCGAGTGGACATGGTATTCTTGGGACACAACCAGTAGCTACTAGGGAGAGTGGTTTACCTGGAGTCCATCCAAGTGAGCGTGAGCTACTTAGAGTACATCCTTGGTCCACTTGGGATGCAACTAGAGGACGTGTGGAGCTTGCACCCAGAGTGGAGGGAATTTTTCACACAAAGGTTGGGACCTCTAGTGGTTGGGAGCATGACACTATTTCTCCCAAGGGCCTAGTGTAGCAGCCAGTCAGTACGTCTTCCACTCCTACTACAGTTACAGAGGATACTTGGGAGCCAGATCTTGGACCCAAGCTTACCGGAGAGGAAAGACGGAGAGTTTGGAGGTTCTTGAGGAGCCACATGAGTTGTTTTGTCTTTAGTATGAGGGATTTAGGTGCTCTAAAAGGACCTGGTATTTGGATTGAGCTAACTAGTGATACACCAATTTTCCAACGTCCTTATCGATATAGTGAGATAGAGAGGAAATTGATTTATAACTAGAGTAGTGACCTTGTTAAGGCTAGTTTGGTAGAGATTTCACATGGAGAGTATGCATCAACAACAATTTTGCCAGCCAAGAAGGATATGCATGGCAACTATACAAATAGGCAAATGTGTGGAGATTACCATCCTATCAACCGACAGACCAGGGCTGATTGGTATACCATGCCTTCATTGGAGGAGATTTTTGATGCGATTGGGCATGCAAAGGTCTTCAGTACTTTGGATCTTTGAGTGGGATATCATCAATTGCCAATCAAGGAGGAGGATAAGTCTAGGACAACATTTTGGGCTATTGATCCTCATGGCAAGGATGTGTTATATCAGTGGAGGTTCTTACTGTTTGGGTTAAAGAACGCTCTTGTTGAGTTCCAGAGGGTCATGGATAGGATCCTAGCTGGATTGGATTTTGCTTGGTGCTATATTGATGACATTTTGGTCTATAGCACTACTGTGGAGGAGCATGAGAGACAATTGTTGGAGGTGTTTGAGAGGTTGAGATCTCATGGACTCAAATTACATCCTAGGAAGTGTAGGTTCTTCCACAAGCAAGTTCAGTATTTGGGTCACACTATCTACCCCAGAGGACTTGGTGTTCAGCAGACCAAGGTGGAAGCTATTGCACATATTCCTTAGCCTACACATGTGAGCAGAGTGCAAGCATTCCTTGGGTTGGCAAACTTCTATTGCCACTATGTTAGAAGATTTTGTGACGTTGCCAAGGCCTTGACAAAGCTGACCAAGCTTACACAAGAGTGGTGTTGGGGAGATAAGCAGGAGAGAGCTTTTGTAGAGCTCAAGGAGAGGTTGACATCTACTCCTATTTTGAGGAGACCGATCAGAGGACAACCATTTCAGGTTCATACTGATTGGAGTATGTTGGGGCTTGGAGCGGTGCTCACCTAGCATGATGATGAGGGGAAGGAGTTTGTGGTGGCCTATGCTAGTCGCTCCAACAATCAGTAGAGGCAAAGTATAGTTCATATGAGGGAGAGTGCTTGGCAACAGTTTGGGTAGTAGCACATTTCCAATGTTACCTTTTTGGTAACCCCTTCACTCTCATCACTGATCATCAACCACTGAAGTGGTTAATGGAGTCTGACAAGCTTTCAGGGAAGCTTGCACAATGTGCTCTGATTTTACAAGAGTCAGATTTCACGGTTGTTCACTGACCTGGAGTGGTGAACCGTGATGCAGATGGGTTGAGTAGAAACCCATGTCCCAGCCAGCAGGATCAGACCCGAGCATGTTGGCATGGTGAGACAAATGAGGAGATGGTGCTAGGTTGGCATGCATCGGCCTTTCTATTTATATTTTTAGAGGCTTTGGTGGTATCTCTCTCAACACATACAGAAGGAGTTGTTGAGGTCATCGATCTAGAGAGTGAAGATATTAGTACAGTTCAGCGAGACATTCATGATGATGTCTTAGTGATGGACTATCTTTGCACTGGTGTTGTGGGTGACACAGTTGGGGCCAAGGAGAGAAACCATGTTCTTTAATGAGCCAAATGGTCCAAATTGGAGGGCATACACGTTTTGCATGTATGGGAGGATGGTAGAGTGCGAGTAGTACTACTTCCATCTCAAAGATCATAGTTGGTCCGTCATGCTCATGAGGAGCTAGGACATTTTGGAGTAAAGCGTACATATAGCTTACTTTAGAGTCATTATTGGTGGCACGGTATGCAAACCGTGGTATAGCAGTTTTTTGCTAGATGTGTGGTTTGTGACCAAGTTAGAGCATTGAATGATGCTTCTTTGCCACAATTACACCCATTACCTATCATTGGATTGGGTTACCGGTGGAGTTTGGACTTCATTGGACCTTTACCGCTGACTATGAGACATCATCGATATGTTTTGGTGATGGTGGAGCACTTCTCTAAGTGGATTGAGTTGGTGGCACTTCCTAACAAGTCTAGTGAAGGGACAGCTTACTCATTCCTAGATCAAGTTCTTAGTCATTTTGGTGCACCAATTGAGGTTTTGACTGATCAGGGTATAGAGTTCTTGGGAGAGTTTCAGAACTTGTGTGATAAGGTTTTGATAGATCATCATACTACATCCCGAGATCACCCTAAGGCAGATAGTTTAGTAGAGAAAGTGGTTCAGACGGTGAAGAGAGGATTGCAAAAGTATGGTTTGTAGAGAGGCCACTTAGGAGATTGGGATCTCCAATTATCTTGGTTGGCCATGGGCTATCGGTTCAGCCGGCAAGCCTCCTTAGCATCCTTCTCTCCGTACTTTCTACTTTATGGATGAGATCTAGATTTACCTGTAGCCATTTGTCGAGATGCTAATGTAGTTTTGGACTTGGATGACCCCGATGTACGGAGAAGCGCATGTTCTCAATGGGTAGAGATCTTTCGGAGAGTGATGTCGATGGCCTTTGAGAACTTAGCAATTGCTCAACATAAAGATACTTTACACTATGCTACCATTTGAGGAGGAGGTTATAGACCCTTGATCCATCAATTTCATCCATGAGACTATGTATATCTATAGTAGACAACACCGATGACACTTGATGTTTTGACAGGCCGCACTATCTTGAGAGTGCATGAGGTTTTGCCATCTGGAGTCCTTGTGTTAGAAGGATATGATGGTGTTGTTTGGAAGGATCATGTGTGCAATTGTGCACCATGCCACCTCCCAAACATTGATGGTACTATGGACCCAAGCTTGGTACTTGTTTGTGTAGGCTTGAGGTGTATGTTATGTGGCTCTTTTGGTGGAGCTACTACTATGTTAGTGTGTGATAGTTATTTGAGAGGATGGAATATGGCATGTATAACTCCTCCTCTCACGATGGTTCCTCAAGGACAATGGTTATGTCCTAGATGTACTTGACCTATAGCTAGTTCATTATTTAAATGTTATAGATTGCAAATAGGCGACTAACAATGGGGCTCCATAGCACCCGGCCTCCTGATCTTTGCCCATTATATGGTATACCATATACTTAGATTAGATGGCTATCTAGAGATAGAAGGACCTAACCGCCAGCTAGGGGGGCGATTGTGGCACTTTAGAGTCTATGTATGACTTATGTGTGAGTTGTGCTTCTATAGTGTATGATGTTGACAACGATGTATGTTGTGTAGCGATGTATATACGCATGATGTAGGGAAGAGATAGTCTCATTAGTGGGACAAGCCATAGACAAAAGGTGTAACGTTTGTGCTGCTCTACTAAACTCTCTTGCTTGACCCAATGTCCTACACCGTTGTAATTGAGTGGACTCTATGGTATCCTATGGCATAATTTATCTCCTAAAACATACAACCCTTACTGACTCCTCTTGTAGGGCAACTCCATCTCCCATTCAGTATTGACAAATCTAGCAACCATCTCTCTATGGCAACATGTCCCCCTTTAGCATAACAAAGGCACCATCAAGGAGTAAGAGGAATAAGAATCATGCCAACTCGTCCAAGGGATCATGTGCCAAATGATCAAGTGGTATGGGAAAAGCTTGTCTAGCCTCATCATGGAGTGTACAGAGTAGCATATGGAATAGACATGGACATGGAAAACTAGTCTCAAATAACCTCAAAATACAACTTGCTTGAGATGCTAACCACTCCCACAACTCTGATAGGTTTTCTTGGAATGGTCAACGAAGGGATAGAGGAAGCGTGCATAATCCCAAGTGTCACCATTGTCGATATGGTCGCTTGCCTCAAATGAGCATCCTAAATAGTCCAATCCTAGTCCTTGTGCATCTTTCTTACATGAGTCTCTAACCCCTTGTGAAATGAAACTTTGATGACACACCAAACATAGTGTATCCCAAGCCACATGGGGAAGTGTAGCCATGGCTAGCACAAGATTATCGGGTATAACACATAATTTTCTTCTTGATATCTCTTCATATCTATAAAATCACAACTCTTCACATCCCAACTCATATAAATAATATAATTTTTCTAAATTTTAAAAATTGTAAATTCTTAGAAATTTCAATTGTTATCTCAAAATTTTTGAAATAAATTCAAATGGAACTCAAATATAAATATTAAAAAATAAAAACAAATTTTTTGTTATTCTCAATGTAAAATGATCGCTCTAAACCCTGAAAATACTCATCACTTTCTAATCAATTCTCTATAACCTTCTAGATACCAATGGAACTAAAACAAATTAAAATAAAATAAAATTATTCACACATGTGAGATATGCCAATGAGCTCTCTACAACTCTAGAATATCCTCTCCTCGTTTCTCCCCTCTCCGGCTCCCCACAAGAACTCTAGTTTCAAGAAAAGGGAAATCCTGCGTCAATGACATTATTGCTATCACTTGATTATGTTGTATTACATAATTATTAAACGAGGAAAAGGCGAGCGCGTAGAAAAAACGCGAAGGATGAGACAAAACAGTTTACTTAATTATTATACACTGTTGGACTGGTCTGCTGCACATGTGTACTGTTGCTATCCAGTCAACGGGGTTATAACCCTACCATTCTGTCTTTCCTAGCAATTACGCTGCTGCAGCATTGGTGAAAGCAATCTAGGGACCTTGTAGACGAAGGTTGCGAGTTGCATTTCTCCCTGCTGTACGTACCCAAAGTGCCCCTGCCAATACTGTAGACTGACAGTCACAAGTCAAATAACCATTAAAGTTTGTAATCGTTAACCAATCAACAGATCCTAAGGATACTTGCCTCTAATACCTGTCGACCACATGAGGCCCCATACACGTGATGATACACGTTTACAGCACAATTGCAATCTAACCCTCTTATGATTGTTATTCTGGCTCAATACCCTTCAAGCCGTCACCTCGCGGGAATCTGGCTAGTTTTATTCTGAGACTATTTATGGTGATGTAAGTCGAAGGGATGTTGGTATGCGTTCTTCGGTAGCATTCTCTTTTGATTTACTCTCAATCAAGTTTTTAAATGAGCCGCATAAACCTCAGCACAGGATCTCGAGCTAGGAGTCATCTACCTAGAGCACCTATCCCAACAAAGTCCCTTTGTTGGGATAGGTGCTCTAACGAGAGAGTACATAAGCCATGTTGTTGGAGTTGGACCCAAGACATCTCTTTTACAAATCCAATGAATCCAAACACTAAAATATATGATTATAGTAGGTTATTTCCTTTCGATCATTGGTTGAGGATTAGATTAGACCATCTTTAAAATTTCTGCTGTTTGGCGCTTGAGAACAAGAGTGCTAAATCCGTAGTAAAAAGTGGAGATGAGAAGCGTTGTGCTAAACAAAACTGTTGACCTACACAGTAGGAGTGCAAAAATACCACCTATACTGTGGCAAGAGCGATCTGTGAAACCTGCTAGCATCACCATTCCTAGGGGGACACAATTATTCCCATTAGTGTCCTATTGCTACTACTGATCATTTAGTTCATAAGGCAAGTCTACTTGTTTCCATGTTTCTCTATCCCCACTTGGACTTGTTGGTGCCTTGCAATTCCTTTTTTGTTTTTTTTCGGCATTCTATTGGGCCTCTGGTCTCCCCCACACATGCGGCAAGGAGTTCACCAATCAATAAGAAGAACCAGTTCACCACAAGCCCGGGCTTGGTTTCATTGAGGTTTACCAAAGGCAAATTTTAAGTGGACTGCAGAAGCCTTTAGAGGGATGGGGGGTCCACCGACGGATGGCTGACTTACTCGAGTAAGTATTAGAGAATTAAGCTGCAAAGTGTATGGGAATAGCTTAAATCAACACCTAACGATGAACTGAAATCCAACGCGACGCTGAAACAGAAGACATGCGGACTTCTGTATTGCCGTCAATTACTCGATGTGATGCTCCATAAAATGCGAAGTATAAGAGGAGTGGATATTGCAAATCACGACATGCTCTTTGAGGGCATGAAACCCAACAACACACCGAAACACTTTAACGAAGCAGCAAGATGTCAAACACTTTAAGGAAGCAGCAAGATGTCATAGTCAGTATCCACGATTACAAACCAAATTCCTCAGATGTTCCAAAGTAGCTGGATGCAATTGCCAGTTCCGAATATTTCTATTGCTCGTGAGATGCCAGCGAATATTCTGTTGCTTCCGGAAACAAGCGCTCGATATTGACAGTGCACTCTGGTGGCACCGAATGACAACAATAAGGTGCAAGTTAGAAACAGTAGTAAAAGGACGACCGCGTAGAAAAAAAGGAAGGATGGGAAGACCCCATCAAGCCGAACATGGGAGAGATGAAAAAGGTAAAATGGGGCTAAGCCCCAATAGAGTCTATATGAGAAATCTGTATCTAAGATATCCGAGCTGTGCAAGTCCTATGGTCTACAAACAATTGGAGCATCTGAAGAAGTATCACCTGGTGTGATTGCTTTCCTATGGATTGCATCAGTCACTACCCTCTATAGAGCAATGGACAGAGGCTGTCCAAAATATGCTACAAAGTGTGAGAGTGAGAGTGGCACCCACCAACATCTAACATGATAAGCTCTCACTCATTCCCTGACGAATGTGTCAAACGCCGTGTCCATTGCTCCATATAACTCCAAGGCCAGAGGAACAAAGAGGTGACCTCACTGCATGCCCCTATACTTGGAGACCTTACGACCTACTGCTGCGCTCGCCGCCCATCCAAGGGGATGGATAATCACTCCCTTTGAGACTATATCTTGCATAGGGTCTGTAACAACGACATCCGCTATTGTCACCTGATCATCCCGGACCAAGTATAAGTCTGCCCTGACACGTGTCATCTGCAAAGCATACGAATACTACCTCCAAGCCAAGTATTCACTCTCATGTGCCATAGCAAACACTATGCCCCTAATAGCATCATGGGTAGCTATCCTTTGTCCTCCAAAAGAACACCATGTCATACGGACTATTGTTGCATCTAGTGTAGAACCATACTCATAAGTGAGTGATGAAAATGTAGATGGCTGGATGAAACCTAGACAAAACCTCATCACTATAGAGAAAGTAGTTGGTGCAAGTTGGAATGCCCTAATGCACAGTCAAGCTAGGATCCAAGAGCCGACACCCTTGCCAGAGCAAGAGCAAAGACGTGCTCTAGTAGCTTGAGGAATGGATGAGTCAACTAAGAGATAATGTAGCACATGCTCACACTGTCGCTCCATCAAGGAAGATTGTAAACCTCTAGTCCAATCTTATAATAGTGAAGCAAAAGATGGAAAGGCCTCTCGTGCCCATGGAGATAGACTATCTCTCATCTGCCGTAACAACATCTAGAGAGGAAAGGATCTCCTTTCCACCTCTATCACATAAGTCTCCAAGATCGACCTATCAATAACCACAAAATGAGAGGAATGTAGGGGTGCCGAGAGAGCCTAACTACCCAAAACACTATAGGTGCAATCTCCTTCCATAGATAGCAATCCAACCCGTCCACACAAAATCAAAAGAGCCGTCTATCTATGAGCCAATTCCCCTATCACACACTCAAATTCCCCTATCACACACTCCCATAATCCTCCTATCAAAGGCTCTTAAACATGGTAGGAAGGACGAGGGAGGAGGAATTGTACGGATGAGATAAGACAGTAGACAAGCAATATTGGAGGAGATTATACCAAATGCCACTTGCGGATCTCCAAGTAATAGAAGGTCATCCACATGGAGAACATCTTCTACAAGAGCATCATCTAAGAAGTGTGACAAAATCCTTGGATCTTATTGGCATTCCAAGAACACGTAGTCAATCTATAGATGTAATACATCCCTCCGGAAGCTCAAGGTGAGGAGGAATTGATTTTTTTTGGAGCTACACCTTGACTCTCAAGCCTATTAGATGTAGCTTGGTAGTCAAGTGGTCAAAGGATTGCCTAATCTGATCTACAAGGCACACAATGTGTGTATCATTTGCTAAGGAGGGAAATACACAACCCAACATGGCCAAAGTAGTAAATAGGAGAGCTCTAAAGTGAGCCATGGCAAATAATGGTCCCCCTAAAGGATCTCCCTAATGTGTACCCACAATTGACTCCAAGATAGTGACTCCCTCTTGTGAACCACCATGCTGGTAGTAAAGGGAAGCAAGAGCGTCATAAAAAGACAACACAAAAGAAGTAAGACTCACCAAGGATCCACCAGCCTTCCTAAGCTCTCTAAAGATGGATGCCCATGAGACACTATTAAAAGCGTTCTCAACATCCATCTGTAGGATGACCCACTCTGGATAGATATCTAGGAGTGCCCTAATGCCTAGAGATATAGCCTCACATCCTCTAGGTGTAGCTACTCTAAACTGATGTGGACTGAGGTGCTGTCAAAAGTGAGAACAATGTTGAAGGACAATGGTACGACTGACCAAACACAAGAAAATCTCTCCAATAGCAATCAGTCTAATGCTCCCCGTGTCTTTCTCTATCGCAAGAAGTTGATTAACACCTAACAATTGACTAACAGACATAGGAATGTCTCCCCTTGCTATTGCTACAGCCACCTGAAACAACTTGACAAAACCACTAGAAGGATCATCTGCTCAAAAGCAATCTCTAAGGTGCTCATAAACCATCCTTGACAAGCCTCTTGAGGAAAGGCGAGGAGCAATGCATAATGCTTTTGAAAAAAGAAACCTATCAAGACATAAAGGCTACTCAAGCTGATAATCTAAGACCTCTAGTGGTAGTCCCTCTACTACTATAGGATGTAATGAGCATAGGAAAGAGATAGTCTCATCAGTAGGACTTGCCGTAGACAAAGGGTGTAGTGCTTGTGCTATTCTACTTAACTCTCCCGCCTAACCCAATGTCCTACACCGTCATACTTGGGTGGACTTTGTAGCATTTTGTAGTGAAACCTGCCTCCTTAAACATGTAACCCTAATAGACTCTTCCTAAAGGGCCACCCAATCCCCCGCTTGAAATCAAAGAAATCTAGCAGTCACTTCTCTATGCCCTGCATGTCCTCCACTAACATAACAAAGACACCATCAAGGGAGTAAGAGGAATAGGAACCATGCTAACTCGTCCAAGGGATCACGTGCCAAACGATCAAGTGGTAGGCAAAAAGCCTGTCTAGCCTCATCATCAAGTGTGCAAGGTAGCCTATAGAATAGACATGGACATGGAAAACTAGTCTCAAATAACCCCAAAATGCAACCCACCTAAGAAGCTAACCACTCCCACAACTCGATTGGTATCCCTGGAACTGTCAATAATGGAATAGAAGAAGCGTACATAATCTTGAGTGTCATTCTCATTGATGTGGTTGCTTGCCTCACATGGGCATCCCAAGTGGTCTAATCATAGTCCTTGTCCATCCTTCCCACATGGGTCTTTACACCTTACAAGGTAAAGTATCGGTGACACAATGGGCATGGCGTATCTCGAGCCGCTCTAAGCAGCCTTACATGGAGAGGTGTAGCTATGGCTAGCACAAGAATAATGATAGTAACAAATGATGCTCCTCTCCATATCTTCTCATACTTGCAAAACCACAACCCTTCACATAAGAGAATACTATCTCTCCAACCCCTAAAAACTATAAACTACATAACTTTCAATTTCCATCTCCAAAATTTTCAAACTAAAATACCCATAGAACTTAATCATGAAAACCAAGTGATTAGAAATGAAAATTCCCGACCCATCACTCTCAATGTGTAATGATCACTTTAAACCCTAAAGAACCTGAAAATCCTTTCTACTCAATTCTCCCTAGTCTTCAATCTAGGTACCAATGGAACCAAAATTTAAAAAAAAACAGAATTGACTATTCACTCAAGTGCTATATGCAAGAAAGCACTCAGAAAGTATAGATCTTTCCTCTCACATCTCTCCCTCTCCTCTCTCGTCTCCACACTCTCCCGAACTTCTTGTTACCATGAATTCAATAATAGAGTTCCCTCTCCAAATCACTCAATGATAGTGTTCCCTCTCCAAACCCTTATAAAGATCCCCCTCCTAACAAACATCAAACACCAAGTAGATCTTGACGTCACTCGGCTATCTTGAAAGAACAAGCTCAATATTGAAGAAGTGGAAGCACAAAGCAACAAGAAAGTGAGACATAGCTTAAGTCCAACTAGAAACTATAGAAACCTGTGACAAAAGCGAGGCAAAAATTCATGCATTTCATATGATCCTCCTACACATGAAATTGAACTGCTGCCTCCTGAGCATGGATCTTGGTCTGCACTCGGATTCAACTTTGTTTCAAAAGCTCATCTGTTTGGTGTTGCTCAACTTGGCATCGAGATGTTTAAGACAAATCAAAATGTAATCTAAGGCCTACAATAAGGGTTTCAGAAATAGTTTTATGAAGCTTAGTATACTTAAAAAAAAATTGAAGCATTGACTAAATTGGTATAGGGTGCAGGTCAGAGGAAGAAAAGGATGCACTATGGAGCTCCATCCAAGTTCCTTATTATTAGCAAAATCCATAAGAGGTGTTCATACAAAATAAGGGATATGGAGTTTTCTATTGGCACACCATAAAGCATTAATTAAAATTTAGGGTTAATAAAGTGCATGGTTTAGGGCAAATCTGGTGCCACCAAAGGGGAGATGATTCTTTGCTAGATGTACAAGAACAACGCAAGATGTATGGGGACAAGAATAAGAAATTGATGACGGAGTGGGAAGAATGTGAGTGGGGTGGGAAGAATATGTGAAGGTTGGAAGGAGTAGGAGTGGATTTAGTTGAAGTGCAATCTAAGCGCCACAATTTCCTTGTTGAAAATTCTTTGTTCAAGTAGTACAAGTTACAATGAATCTCTTATTTTTCTCTCTTGTTCATTGTGCATAAAATGTGAGAATGTGAAGAGCATGCTGAGAGGTAGCACTCGTGGGTGTTCAATTTGTAGATTCAAGAATTGAGGAGAACAAAGTAGAAAATGCTGAGAGATAGCACTCGTAGAGAACTAACTATAAACATTAGGAAATATATATAATGGATTATACAATTAAATTTGGAGATATCATCATATGAACTAGAGGATGAAGATGAAGAAGGAACTTTAGATATGCTAGAATTATTGATTAGTGGGTGGAAGTATGCACATATGCATAGATACTTAGAACCCAGAGTTACATACCCTCATAGTTGGGAATTTGTGATGAAATATTTTAGAAGTCTAGATGTGAAGGCCTTTTGCCAACTAACTAGAATGGATGTTGATTCCTTATCAACATTAGTAGACTTGATAAAAAATCACAATGTATTTGCAAAGAACTATCGGTGGGAGCAAACATCGGTGTGCATCTAAGTAGCTCTAGCTCTCAATAGATTTGGGCATCATGATAATAGAGCTTGTGTTGCAAAGGAGTTAAAAATTTGGAGCATTAGTGTGGGTTCAACAATTGCTTTTATCAATCGAGTTATGAAAACCAGATTAGATTTGATGAGGAGTCATGTAACAATATGGAGTTTAGCGACAAAGTTAATCAAGGCTAATAAAGTAGCAAATGAGCCAAATTAGCCTTGAATATTCTAGAAGTATCTAGGAAGCTACTTGGTACCTCCCAAGGATTGGGTAAAGTGCATGCCAAGTGGTGACTTCTAAGAGGAAGATTCTTAGGAAGCTTCTGGGCTAGCTTATCTTGCGCTCCAAGAAAGTAGCTTCTAGAAGCTTCCAACTAGCTTAGCTTGCATGCCAAGCATGCGGCTTCTAGAAGGAAGCTTCTTGAGAAACTTCCCGGTTAACTTGGCTTGCACTCTAAGAAAGCGGCTGAAGGAAAATTCTTGAGAAGCTTCTCAAGAGACCTGTATGTTCCCTATGTTCCCTATGTTCTCAAGAGCCTTGTATAAATACCAAAGCCAAAGCTCATGCTAGGCATTCGAAGTTTCCCTCACACTCAAGTGTCCCAATGTGATCTTCTATTCTCCTATTTCTCTCATCGGTCTTGGTCTTTTACATTGGTATTAGAGCAAGAATGGGATGGATGGAATTTATGACCCACCAAATCCATTTTCTACCAAACCATTAAGATTTTCATATCCAAGTACTACCCAAACATCATTTCATAGTTCATCACCTCACACTTGGGTAGAATTTTCTAAACATGATTTCCTTGTCTAAAAAACCCTTGGTACTTCCAATTGTAACTAATGGAAAATGGTGGACTTGTTGGATCTATGTGTTAATAAATTAAATAAATTGGGGGTAGTGTGATAGAGTAATAGCCATGGCGGCAATGCCCAAGGTTATCATTGTTACACAGCAACAAATTGAGCACCTTACTTGATTGTTGGATGAATGAGACCATCAACGACAAGAGTACATAGAGAGAACACTAATTTGGGAAGGAGAAGATTGAATCTAATTTCCAAAACCCAAGGTATTCAAAGGTAAGAATCTCTTGGATGTAGTGGAGAATTTTGTGTTTGATTGCAAATGTTATTTTGAAGCTACCAATCTTCAAGATAAATAGAAATAGATTTTCTTGAATTCTAGCCAATTGGATGGAGTAGCAAAGCTATGGTGACAATCCAGAGTGGGGTGAATTAAATGGAAAATTTTTACACCAATGTTGACTTGCTTAGAATTCAAGAGTGCAATAATTGGTCAATTCCAAGCTATAGCAATTATTGTTAGAATTGACCAATTATTGCACTCTGTTTTGGTTCTCACATAGTTACCTCTAATTTTGGTTTGTGATTTCAAGCCCCTCACAAATTGATTTAGAGATTCACCTTCCAATATATCTAGAATTTGCATGATGGTGTTCTGAAATTGTGTGATGTAATTTCTTACAAAGCCAATCTTTTTTAACTCTACAACAAATTCAAGTACAACACCAAGGTAGGAATTTTTGATTAGGTTGTCTAGCATCTCTAAGTAAGACACCTAAGAATAGTTAGTCCTAGGATGGAAAGTTTGTCAAGGAAGCAACCATAGAGTAAGCTTTGAAAAAAGATGAGTTCCAAGATGGGAAATTTGTCAATGAAGCAACCATAGAGCAAGCTTTGGAGGAAGATAAGTCTATTTTTACGGCTTCGTGGATCAAACCAATTTTGCATGGATGATCTAAGGAGGATCAAAAGGCTCATCAAGCAATGGTTGATTAAATAGTCCAAGAGTTTTTAGATATGTTTTTGGATGGTTTGCCAAAGGGATTATCCTTTGATTGTGGTATGCACTTCAAAATTGAGTTATTGCCAAGGAGTAATAAAATGGGTAGACCAATCTATCAGCTCTCACCAAAGGAGTTGGAAGAGTTGTGAATAACACTTACAAAAATGTTAGAGAAGGATTTTATACAATATAGTACATCTCCTTGGAGAGCATTGGTACTATATGTTCTAAAGAAGGATGGAGGATTTTGTTTCTATATTGATTATCATGTTCTCAATAAACAAATAATGAAGAATGCATAGCCTTTGCCTCAAATTTATGACTTACTCAATCAATTGAGTGGTGCACAATACTTCTCCAAGTTGCATCTCCAAAGCGGCTATTTGCAAATTCTCATTGATAGCAAAGATGTACAAAAGACAACCTTCTGCATGGGTATGAGCATTTTGAGTGGAGAGTTTTTTCCTTTTGGGCTCACTAATGCTCCAATAGTCTTCATGGATCAGATGCATTGAGTGTTGGATGGGCTATTGGATTGGTATTGTAACATTCATTTGTGCATGTGTGTAGTATTGTGATATTTAACTTGGTATTACAAGTACTTCAGAGATATTATTTATATACATATAAAGGATGTTTCTACATTAATCATGATTAGCTAAAGTTAGTCATAGCTAAGATAGAGAGGACTTTACTTTATAGGAAGTGGAAAAGATGAGTACTACTATTTTAGATTCTAGTGTGTTGACTTGGTATTATTCGTAGGTGTTTGGCTTTGAAGAAAGAGTTGAGAACTCTTGGGCTCGCAAGCCTTTTTGTTTTGGATTCTTTTATAATCCAAGGATAGCCCATGTGAACGAATCCTTGACTTAGTGGTTGGGTCAAGATAAGATCACATGCTTAGTTTAATATACCCATCTAGATTGATATTCCTTTATGGTTTTTGACTTAACTTGACTTTTAGCCTAATAACTTGAGTTGTTGTGATAAATAGTAACTTTAATATGCAACTATTTCACACATATATAAACAAGGGGTGAGGAAGTACTCATCATCCTTTCATTTGCAACTATCTCTCTCTCATTGAGTTCTCTAGTGAGCAATGGCTTGAGTCTTAGAGTGTTAGCCTTGAAAGAATATGATGGAGTTGGGGTTTTGTGCCTTCTTAGTCCATAGTGTGCTACCATAATAGCCATTAGAGGTTTATCCTCAATGAGAGACAAGCTGGGTCACAGTACATGGTGGTGTGTTTGGATGATTTTTTAATCTACAGCAAGATAGAGGTAGAACATGCAAATCATGTGCAAGAAGTCCTAAGATGATGACAATAGTAGAAGTCTTACTGCCAAAATTCAAAGTGTACCTTTTAGAAAAAAGAGATTACCTTCTTGGATCACAAGATCTTATCCAAGGGGATCAAGATAGAAGAGGAGAAAATCAAGGCCATTATTGATTGGCATACTCCAAAGGATATTATAGAAGTATGGGCATTTAATGGATTGGCTAGTTTTTACCAATAGTTCATCCACTACTATGTTCATGTGGCCGCACCATTGACCAATCTCTTGGGGAAGAACTTGAGCTTTCAATGGACCACCAAGCACAAAGAAACATTCCAAAATCTGAAACATATAGTATCTTCAAGACCCATTCTTCAACCATATGATCCTCAACTACCTTTTACGGTTGATTTCAATGCTTCTAACTTTACAATTGGAGCAATGTTGCAACAAGAATTCCCAGATGAATTACATTCCATTGCCTTTATGTCTTGCAGACTAAATACAACAAAAAGGGATTACTTTACTTGAGATCAAGAACAATTATTAATGGTATATACCACCAAGGTATGGAGGCATTATATCTTGAGGAAACAAGTGATCATGAAAACTAATCATAAACCCTTGTTGCAAACATTACATTTGGAACACATGAAGAATCGACATCATCAATAGGAGGAACAACTACAATTTTTTGACATCAAACTTGAGTAAAAACTCAGTTGATTCTATGTCATCCTCAATGTCTTATCATGAAAACCTGATTTGAAGTCTCTTCCTCTCATCACAATGGCAATTACAACGGTATAAGGTGACTCCAAAGTCCAAATCAAGTTTAAGATAACTTTACAACAAGATCCTTTCTTTCAAATGGTATAAGTTCATCTTGCAGCATGTAATAAGGAGTACACCATCTTCTCTTTCAAGAAATGCTTTCTTTTATTGTGAGAACCAGATTTAGGTTGCAGCCAAGGGTGATCTCCAACTTATGCGCCTCCAAGAAGCCCTTGACTTACCAATCGCTGGTCACATGGGTGTGGACAAGACCTTGGGTACCCTTCAATGCCAATGGTGGTGGCCCAACATGGCATGAGATGTTCAAGAGTTTGTCCAATCGTGTGAGAGATACCAACGTAATAAGGCCAACAACCAAAAACCGAGTGGACTCCTTCACCAGTCCTCATTCTATATGCTCAATAGGAACACGTGAGCTTGGATCTCATCACATCCTTGCCCAAGATAAAGCAAGGTCACACGATGATAGTGGTGTTTGTGGATAAGCTTAATTAGCAAATCCATTTAGCACCAACCTTTGATATCACGGATGCTCCAACATTGGTGCAAATCTACTTTGACATTATCTTCAAGCATCATGGAGTGCCTTGTGTACTCATCTTTGACCGTGATCCTCAATTCATTGAAAAATATTGGAAAGCACTCTTTCAAATACTTGGCACCAAGCTTGCTTTGTCCATGGCCTATCATCCTCAAATTGATGGACCAATTGAATGTGCAAATTGCACCTTGGAAGATATACTTTATGCCTTAGTGGTTTGGCCAAGATCTACTTGTTTCGAATTCCTTTCTTATTCCTCCTCCATCTCATGTCCCTCATACTTTCACCTTCTTGACAACCATATCCCAATCCCTCCAACAAGCCAAATCTCATCTCCTTATTGCTCAAAATCATCAGAAACAATGTGCAGACCACCATCATTGGGATCTCACATTTCAAGTTGGTGATAAGATCATGCTCTTGTCCAGTAACCTACTTCTCCTACTTGATACCCAAGTCCTTAAACTTGCTCCTAATTGGATAGGACCCTTTGATTTACCCAAATCATTTCTCATGTTACTTATCAACTTGCCTTGCCTTGTCATATGCGCAGCTACCCTATCTTTCATATTTCCAAGTTGAAACCCTTTGTTCCTAATCCATCTTGTTTTCCTCTTGTGTCCAACCTCCTCCTCCTCCTGTCCCTATCAATGATCATCAAGAGTATGAAGTTGATCGTATCCTTGCACATTGCCATATCCAACAAGGTTGTCGACAACATATAGAGTACAAAGTCCTTTGGAAAAGGTATCCCTTTCACAATGCCACTTGGGAGCCTCTTTCTCCTCTGCAAAATGCACAAATAGTCATCCAAGAGTTTGACGCTTCAATGGCAATGAAGATGTCACCAACTAGCAATGGGGGAATATGTATACAATATGAAATCTAGCAATGAAGTTAGTCAAGGCTAACAAAGTAGCAAATGGGCCAAATTAGCCTAGAATTTTCTAAAAGTATCTAAGAAGCTACTTGGTACCTCCTAAGTATTGGGTAACGTGCATGCCAAGTGGCAACTTCTAGAAGGAAGATTCTTAGGAAGCTTCTCGACTAACTTAGCTTGCACCCCAAATAGGTAGCTTCTAGAAGCTTCCAACTAGCTTAACATGCATGCCAAGTAGTCAATCTCTAGAAAGAAGCTTCTTGAGAGCTTTATGCTCCCTATAAATACCAAAGCCAAAGCTCATGCTAGGCATTTGGAGTTTCTCCACACTCAAGTGTCCCAATGCGATCTTCCATTCTCCTATTTCTCTCCTTGGTCTTAGTCTTCTATAGAGCAATTGTGGCATGGCCTGAGCATGAGGAGAACAAGAGAATATCCATAGATTTTGCACACAAAGGTTCTCTGATTGTGTTGGTTTGGTAGATGGAATATTGTTTCCTCTTGTAGCTCAACCCATAGTGAATGGAGAAATCTAGGAAAAAAAGCTCATATTCCATAAATGGCAAAGGAAATTATATATTTTATAGGAGGTAAGTGTTCAATATTTATTAGCTATTTGTTTAGTTCATTAGCATTGGTGCATCTTCTTTTACATTTGCCATGATTTAATTAAAGGTTAGATTTGATTTTTTTAATTTGCAGGAATGCCAAGGTCATATCACGACATGACGTGTTTGAAAAACTCATCACCATGGAATGATTTGAACTAGAGAGAGAGATGTCTTAGTTTTGGGGCATAAGAGTACCTTTTAGGTAATTCTGTTTATGTACCTATGCATCACTTAGTCTCAACTTTCAAGTAGGCCCAGACTAAGGACAAGCAAGAGTTCAACAAATATTTTGCAAAGGCAAGGGTGATAAATGAGCATTATATAGGAATATTGAAAGCTAGATTTCACTCTCTTTGGGAATTGAGAATGCAACTTAAAGATAATAATAGAATTAAATATTTTTTAAAGTGAGTTTAAATTTTTTTATTTTACATAACTTTTGTATCAATAGGTCAGATGTTTGGTTAGAAGATGATGTCAAATTTATAAAGGAAATTCAAATAGATTCAAAAATACCTCCTAATGGAATGGAGCTTGGTAGAGAACACATTAGGTCAAAGGTGATGCAATAATGCCTTGCTTATCATCTTGAGTATATGGAATGAGAACATGTTTCTCTGTAATAAAAGCCATTCTATTATTCTTCTTCAATTGTTCAAGAATGTAAATCTAGTATTGTTTCTAGTAAACACCAAGTTTATAATTTAGTATTCCAAGTTTTGCAAGTTGTTGCCCATTGACACAAGTTGTAGATCTTATCTTATTTACAATTTATACTCTAAGATTAGCAAGTTATTGCACATTGAACACCAATTGCAGATCTTATGTAAGAAGGCAAGAAGGCAATGGGTGACGCCTGATGTGCATTTGTAGTCACCGAGTGATGCCCAATGTGCATTGGTAGACACTAGGTGATGTTGGATGATGCCTTGTGTATCTTTGGATGGCATTGGTTGGTAGGGTGGCACTTGCTAACCCTTAGGGTTATATAGAAAAGTTCCATGTAGTCACTAGTCGATGTTGATTGCTGCATGCTATAGTGTGTTAATGTGCTATTATATAGGCTTTCTCCTATCGGCAATTCATGGCGCCCATCACTGCATGATGGCACATGTAGGCACTCATAGGCACCCCTTCTTGAGGTAGTGCAGTGATTAGCAATATGGCGGTCACATGCCATTATTGGTTGCCACTCAAAATTCTACAATTTTCTCTTCAAATTTGGGTTCTTCCTAGTGAAATATGATTTTTTCCAATGCAAGATACAGATTTATTTTCTCATATGGATGGCTATATAAACTCTACTCTTGCAAAGAAGTTTCAAAGTTCATCAATTTATTTGCAATTGAGCTATTTTGGGGAAAGTTTTTAGGGAAACTTGCTATTTACACTTTAGCTAACTACAATTTGGGGTTTTCAAAGGAGGAGAAGGGTTTTTTGAAGGAGGAGAGAAATTTGGATTTTTCAAAGGGTATACCTATTTGAGTGATATTTGAGTTGTGTGCTCTGTGTTCGGAGTTTGAGTTCTTGAATTTGGGAAAGATTGGCCTTTTGAGACCAGATTTGCTTTTTGGGACCAGGATTTGGAATTTTGTAGAAGGAGAGGAGAGGGTTTAGGAGAGTTTCAAGAGAACATAAGGGGATCTTTTGAAATTTCAAGTGAGAGGTGAGAGGAGAGCAAGGAGTAAGTGCAAGTAAGAGGAGAGCAAGAAGCCCAAGAATTTCTGAAATCAAGTTTTTTTCAAGTTCAAAAAAGTCCCTAGAGTCTCCATGGCAGAAATTTGGGGTTATTAGAAGATTGTCAATGGTAAGGACATGAGGAATACTTAGGAAAGAGATTTGTTAACTGGTTTCCACACCATTAAATACCCAATAAATTTCTTTAAATGATGTTGGATGGATAAACACCAAGTTTGAACTGCTGTTGGTGGAAATTGAGAGTAGATTAGAGAGCTTGGAAGAGCAGGTAGATTATTGTTAGAGACAGAGAGACTCCTTTGTAAGCAAGAAGATACTCCTGCTACAAAGGAGGAGATGCATCTGACTTTTACTACTTATGAGATGGAGAGAGAGCATAGGTTAGCTGACTTGGACTTGGATATCCTAGGTGTCACTGCCATGATTAAGGTTATAGGGTCCAATTATAGAATCATGCACAAGAGTTAGCATTTGCTATGGAGAGGTGTGAGAGTGCACATGTTCAAGTAGAGGAGAGAGAGAGTATTCTAGCTCAAGTGAGGGCTTTTGTGGCATATCTTGGATCAAGACTCCATATTATTGCTTGCCAGACTCCATATTATTGCCCGTAGTGAGATGCAAACCCAAACAAATGCCACCCATATGTTACCCCGCAATGTTATGACTTGAGAGACCCAAAATTTTGCCTCCCAATTCTTACCTCATAGTGTGGTGACTGAGGGACTCAAATTGAGTTTAGAGAGAGGCTTCATCTATTAGGAGTGTATATTTTATGTATTTTCTTCTTAAGATTCCTATGAAAGAAGATTATTGTTGTGGATGCTACTTGTTTGGCATCATTATGGCTTTGTAGTAGCATCAATTTCCATGTATGAGAGAGCTAGACAAATAGACATGGCTGGTGCACTCACACACAATCAGGGCTTGTAGGGTGGGTAGCACATCCTAGTGTTAGCACTTTCATCCAATTCTATTTGTTACGCTTTGAGGTTATCTTGTTGATAGATCTTCCTCTAGATGGAGTTGAGTGGTTGCTATGGAGCATGTGGCAACAATTGGAACTCCTTGAGGGAGTTCACATCGGGTCTCACCTCATGGATTTTTTGTGTTTTGTCAATGTCCAATGAGATGATGAGTTCAAAGAACAGAGTTAGATCATATAAGCATCTCACTTCATTAGGTTTACCTCTTTGTGATCTTTTGATCCTAGATAGTTAAGAACTCTCTTAATGTAAGAACCATCCACATGGTGCTATCCATCCTACCCACTTCCATCCTTACAAGGCAGAGAGAACATCATACAATGCTTTGTTGCTTGATACTCCTAGCAAGAAGGGAATATGGGTCACTACTATAAGAACTCAATCTATCCAACATCCACTCCTCTTTAACCTAACTAACAATAGGCCTATCATGATGGAAAAATCTATCCATAGCACTTATCAAGGAGTCAAATGATCACTCGACATGCCCTTGGATGAGAGCAAGTTGTGTCTTTGGTGGTCATTTAGTCCATTTAAGATTCAACATTATGTATACCAATGCAGACTTGAGGATGTTGTAGCAGCACGTAGACTCCATGTTGCATGTCACTCTTCTTCTTCACTTCCTTCTCCTCTAGCATATTGACTAGCTTTAATGGCTTCACATTTATACACACCTTATGTATCATATTCTTTATTATTCTTTTATTTCCATTCTCAATTTCTCTTTCTCAAATTCTCATATCTCATATCATGTGATATGTATCATATCTTTTATTCTACTTTTATTTACACTTTGCTACACTCTCATTCCTCATATCACCTGAAGTTTATTGCTCTTAAATTTTTTAATTGGGCATCACCTAGTCCCTAGACGTGCCACTTGCTAACAACAGGCACCATTGCGCATTGCCCTAAACCTAACCAACATCACTTGGCTTTGGCACACACTTTGGTGCATGGCACCTTGTGGCATCCCATAGCACTGGACACCTATGTGCACTTCTAAATTGGCATCACCTGGTGCTCATGCATGCTACCCACTCACAATGAGCACCATCACATGTCTCCCACTCCTAATCGGTGTCACTTGGCTTTGGCACACACTTCAATGTGTGGCACCTAGCGGCATTGGGCGGCATGAGGTACCAATGTCTAGCGCCAACAAGCGGCAACATGTGCCATAGTCATAATACACTACACTTAATCATAATACAAGTCAATTTAACTCATCTTTATTATAAACATACTCGGATTACATTATGGTGGTATTATATTTGCTATCATTGGAGTATGAATTTGGAGTTGGGTTTTTTGGCTCAGGACTATAACTTGTAGCAAAAGGCTTGATTTCATGCCAAACTTCAGTTAGCACTTTGAAATATTGACTTATTTCCTCATGAGATTTTCCTGCCTATATGAGACTCATTTTGATTTCATGAGTGCAGTTTGACTCTAAACTTATCTCCTTGAACTTGTGTTTTTTTGCCTTAAATTTCCTTTTATTGGCATTCAATTTCTTCTCAATTTCAACTTTCATCTTCTCTATCTCTAATCTAACACTCAACTTCCATTTTCATCAATGTTTAGTCTCTTTTTCTCATGTTGGTGAGTTCTAGTTTAGCTTGTAGTAACCTCTCCTTAAAATTCTATAATATTGGCCTTCAACATGGTGATCCTTGCTAAATCTTGAGACAATGACATACTAGGTGACATTCCAGATACCTTACTTGTTGATAATTCACCTTTTTTTCCTCTTTGTGTCATAATCTCCTTCTTGATCGAGGAAAGTGCACTCTGACCCATCCCTTGTAGAAGTTAGTGGAGGTGGTGTAACAAAGGTGAGTCCTCTACTAGTGCAACAAATTGTGACTCCTCCTTGAGTGATCAGATTCCATTCTCCAAGCACTCTATGTAAACACTAGGTAGACTTTCCATCCTTTGGGTGTTTGGGCCAAACTGGAGGCACAAGTCCTAGAACACCACCTTTTGGGGGAGATGGGGAATTGAGAGCCCTCCTTGGCACCTTCATGGAACTCCTTGGTACCAACCTTGCTTGAATTGGGATTTGAATCTCCCAAACTTACCATAGTAGTTGGAGTAATGTTTGCTCTATTCTTGAATATGGCTTCCATTTTAGCAAAATATGAGCACATTCTATACAATTTATTGTCTATAGTTCTCCACACTTTGCCATATTCCTTCTTCATGAGACCTTCTCCAATAGACTTGTTCTTCAACTCTTGAGTTTCTTTGTACAATTTCATGTACCTCAGCCATTTCTTGTAAAGCTTGTGATTTGTGATAAAAGTAGAAAATTCTTGCCCCTCTCAAACCAAAAATGTGGCCATGAAACTCAAAGCAGTAGATTTCTGAATGCGATTTTTGCAATTCCCACCATAAATCTATGCAAAATGCATATGGTCCTCCAAATAATCTAGTATTTGGCCACAATGGTGCATCACCATGTAGAACCGTTTTTCCTCTTTTGTTTTGTTAGGCACGGAAGAGGCCATCCTCAACAACTCTCCAAATTTCCCTAATGATTGTTCAGGTTGTGAATCCAAATATGAGACTATAGGTCTTGGTTTTGCATCCAAATATGAGCTTCGTGCACTGCAATCAAGTACTTGATCTCCCATTTACAAAATAATTTTGCCCTTTTGGAGTAAAATTCCTTGACTCCCAATCATTTCTTGGTTGCCAAAGTGCAATGCGGATCATTTTCCATAACTCATGCTGTCTCCTTTGCCACAGAGTGCAACACGGATCATTTTCCATAACTCATGCTATCTCCCTTACCACATTTACCTATAGATATGAACCACCACACTAACAAAAAAATACAAAACCCACCAGTTTAGTTTACTAACAAGAGCATTTGCACATAAATGGTGAATTTGAGTTAGAATTGTTGAGAGAGGCATTTTGGATCCACCAAAAAATTTCAAAAATCACAATCTAAGAATCACCCACCAAAAAATGTTGCAACCCTCTCAAGAAGCCACATCACCTCTTTTGAAAATCATTTATTTCAATTTGCAATCCTAAACAATTGTAATATAGCACCTAATTTTTATAAACGAATGCAACTTGCACTCGATATCTCGTAACACAATTTATGGGGCATTCATTTACGAGCACCTCATCTCCTTATAGTTTACTAAAAATAATTATGGAGTTTGTTATTTATCCCATTGACATCAAAAAGACTATTTTTAAAACCCACTAATTTGGTAGTAAAAGGATTGGTGACCTTAAACCCACTCTAGTACATACATGGTGCAGAACTTTGACTACATACAAAAGGAAACATGGATTGAGACACTACACTTGCATTTACAATACCTAAGGTCTTGATAATGAATTTGGCAAGAATTCGGAAAGAGATGTGGGCAAGGTTCTAGAAGTGGAAATGTGATCTTGCTATCTATTCTGATCTATCCTAGGAAAAATGCTACTCAATTGTCCACATTCACTCTATACCTTCTAGGGTACTTAATGGACTCTAAGCTCTCAAAGGCTGTAAGGTGGTGCTTCTCATGTCTATCATTCAAGCTTAGGTGGGACTCACATAATTGATAGATATGAATATGTTAGTTTTAATTAATCTTTACTTGAGTGCAATCCCTATTTTTGTGGCTCTAGTTTAAGTACTTCTAGGGTTTAGCTAGGGCCCAACCACACTTAATGTGAAGCAAAGCATACTCTTAGGTTTTGCTTCTTTGTATATAATTATATTCTCTTGCAAGAGTCATTCCTAGCACCTTGTACATGGTTTAGGTGTTCTTTGTGCTGCTTATCTTTGGATGTTTATCATACGGTGTGAGTGAAATATTGTGTATGATCTTTGAAGGCTCAAAGAAAAAGAGAGAGAGAGAGAGAGAGAGAGAGAGAGAGAGAGAGAGAGAGAGAGAGAGAGAGAGAGAGAGAGAGAGAGTGTGTGTGTGTGTGTGTGTGTGTGTGTGAGTGTGTGTGTGAGCAATCAGGATTGTCTACTCTAGTGAAATTGGGAAAATTGAGTTCTAGGATGTTTGATACATCAAAAGTCAAACTTTCAGACTGTCAACTTCACTCAGAGGAAATAAAAATTCTCATCAGGTTGTGGACCCACAATTGGCACTAGGTTTGATGGACGAACTCAAAGAGTTGGAGAAATTCAGTGAGCACAGTTACATGTCCTGATCTAGTGATGTGGCATCCATCCTAAATAGTTATGATTGTTTGGACATGGTATTGGAGATCCATAATGCCAATGACATGGAGTCCAATACAATGACAAGAGTGAAATACTCTACAACTAGGAGATTTCTCTTAAGTGTTGTGCAAGGGAAAATCAAAGACATGGTAGATAGTTACTCTTGAAGTTGGGGAATTTGGGTGAAACTCAAGAGTTTATTTATTGTTGAGCCTGCACAAATCAAAACATGTTAGATAGTTATTCTTGAAGTTGAGAAATTTGGTGGAAACTCAAGAGTTTATTTATTGTTGAAAGACTAGAGAGTTCTAATTTTGAATTGAGTATGCTACCCATACAAATGCAAGAGAGTAATAAGTTCACCAAGCACTTGTCAAAAGTGCCAAAAAGCTTCAAGATGCTTTGGGATGGTGGGTTATTGCTTAAAGAGAAATATAAGATTAATCATCTCTTATATACTCTTCCTCCAAGCTATGTATCTATTCTCATATCTCTAAAGGCTCAACCTATTGAGATTATCACATGGGAGTATGTGAAAACAAGTTGATAGAGTTTAGCAAAGACTAAAAGTTCAAAAAGAAGAAGTAAGGTACAAATGAGCTATTAGATGTTGCTTTATTCAATGCTTCTTTGAAATCAAGGAGAGGATTAGGTAGAAGATCAAACATACATGGAAAAAATGTTGATGTTAGTGGCAAGACTTGTTTTTTTTGGGTGAAAGAGGTCATATTGCACCTCTATGTCCAAAGAAAAGAGAGCGGAGAGAACAAGAGATGAAGAAAGGAGGAAAGGGATCACATTTGGCAAAGGGACACAAACTTACAAGCTCAACATACAATGCAAAGGACTATGATGACATTCTAAGTGATGAGGAAGGATACTCAGTTGAAGTGTTGGATTAAGGATTTTTTGCAAAAATAAGAAAAGTGCTCAAATAGTTCAAGATAGTTCATGGATTTTGGAGCTACCTCTCACATTTGCTACCAAAAGGAGTTATTCTCCACTCTTCAACCCCTAGAGACTCCCAAGAGTGTTTTTTGTGGACATGGGATTCTATATCTAGTGTTAGAAATGTGCAAAGTTCTTATTGTCTTCATAGGAGGATCTGACACAAGTTCTTGTGAGAGCTATTTGGAGGACATTCTCTATGTTCCAAAATATACCAAGAACTTCATGTCAATACTGTGAGCCGGTTTGTCTCTCACTCAAGATGAACCTCTAATGACTATTCTGGTAGCACACCATGGACTAAGAATGCAAGGAACCCCAACTCCATCATACTCCTCCAAGGCTAACACTCCAAGACTCAAGACATTGCTCACTAGAGAACTCAATGAGAGAGAGATAGTTGCAAATGAAAGGATGATGAGTACCTCCTCACTCCTTGTTTATATACTTGTGAAATAGTTACGTACCAAAGTTACTAATTAATTATTACCGCAGTAACTCAAGTTACTAGACTAAAAGTCAAGTAAAGTCAAAAAGTAGAAAGGAATATCCATTCATATGGGCATATTCCCCTAAGCATGTGGTCTTATCTTGACTCAACCACTAAGTCAATGATTCTTTCACATGGGGTATCCTTGGACTAAAGAAGAATCCAAAACAAAAAAGCTTGCAGGCCCAAGAGTTCTCAACTCTTTCCTCAAAGCCAAACACCTAAGAATAATACCAAGTCAACACACTAAAATCCAAAATAGTGGTGCTCATCTTTTCTACTTCTTCTAAAGTAAGGTCAACTCTATCTTAGCTATGACTAACTTTAGCTAATCATGACTAATATAGAACCATCCTTTATCTCTATATAGATAATATCTCTTAAGTACTTGTAATACCAAGCTAAATATCACAATACCACACACATGCACAAATGGGTGTTACAGTACATTGTCTACTTGAACATGGAATGGATGTTTTGTTTTGAAGTAACAAAAAGCAATGTACTCTAAAGAAAGGAGAGCTAGTTCTTGGGTATGGAACTACATGAGGTAAGCTATTCAAGTTGATAGAAGCTAATTCCTCACATTATTCATTGGTTGTAGAAAATTGTAATGATATCCATCTTGGGCATATGAGGTTAAGCCATCGATCAGAACCAAATATTCATGCTCTAGGAAAAAAAGTGGAGAGATTAAAACTAGGTTCCAAAGGGAAACTCAAATTTTGCAATGGGTGTGCAGAAGGAAAGGCACACAAGGCTCTAGTTCCCAAGAAGTAATCAATCAAAGCTTCTGGCCTCCTAGATGTCATTCATTTAGATGTATGGGGATACATGGCTGAAAATTCACTAAGTGGAGCAGCATACTACATCTTGTTTGGAGATAACCATAGTTAAAAAAGTTTTTTCTATCTCAAGAAGAGCAAGGAAGAAGTGCTGCAAAAATTCCAGAAGTTTGTAGCCATTGTTGAGTTGCAAACTAGGAGGAGAGTCAAATGACTGAGAATAAATGGAGGCAAAGAGTATAGGAATGAGGAATTTTGTCTTTTTTATTAGAAAGAGGAATTTTTCTTCATTGTATAGGTAGAGATAGTCCAACAAAAAATGGAGTTGTAGAAAGGTTGAACCAAACATTGGTGGAGAAAGCTTTAGCAATGCTTCAACATGCAAAGTTGGAGAGGAAATTTTGGGATGCAACTATCAGTACTGCAAATTTCTTAAGAAATCTCAATGGTACCCTTGATTTATAAGGGAAAAATCCTTAAGAGAGTTGGAGTGCAAAGAAAGCTGATGTTTCTACATTGAGAGTTTTTGGTTGTCTTGCTTATGCTCATATCCCTAAAGAGAAAAGGAAAAATTTCACACAGAAAGGTGAAAGGATGATCTTCATAGGATATGAAGAGGGTTTGAAGGGATATCTCCTGTTCAATCCTAAGACTAGACACGTTATCAAAAGTAGGAATGTCTTCTTTGATAAATTGATAACTTGGGAAGAAGCAACAATGTGTAGAATCAAGCTGATCAGGTTGACCAAATTGATCAATTGTCTTTCCAAGCTATACGGTATGATTCTTCAGAAGAACTATCCCTAACTGAACATGAAGATTCATCTACAAAGACTTTAAAGGTGTATAGAGGGTGTCCAAAGCAAGTGGTGGTTTCTGATCCTGATGCCACATAAGGAGAAGTGTAAAAGACCAAAACCGAGGAGAGAAATAGGAGAATGGAAACTCACATTGGGACACTTGAATGAGGGAAAAACTCCGAATGCCTAGCATGAGCTTTGGCCTTGGTATTTATAGGTAGCATACAAGTCCCTTGAAGCTTCTCAAGAAGCTTCCTTGAGCCGCTTTCTTGGAGTGCAAGCCAAGTTAACTAGGAAGCTTCTCAAGAAGCTTCCTTCTAGAAGCCGCCTACTTGGCGTGCAAGCTAAGCTAGTTAGAAGCTTCTAGAAGCTTCCTTCTAGAAGCTACCTGCTTAGGGCGCAAGTTAATTAGTTAGGAAGCTTCCCAAGAAGCTTCTTAGATGTTTCTAGAATATTCTAGGCTATTTTGTCTTATTATCTACTTCATAAGCTCGACTAACTTTGTCGCTAAACTCCATATTGTTACATATTCCCCCGCCGCTAGTTGGTGACGTCCTCGTCGCTAGTGAAGCTTCAAATTCCTTGATGGCCGTCTGTGCATTTTGGAGGTGGGAAAGAGGTTCCCATGTGGCATCATGAAGGGGATACCCTTTCCAAAGGACCTTGTACTCCATATGTTGGCGACGGCCACGTTGAATATGGCGACGCGCAAGGATACGATCAACTTCGTACTCCTCATGATCATTGATAGGGACAAGAAGAGGGGGAGGTTGGACTCGAGAGGAAAAGGAAGAGGGGTTAGGAACAAAGGGTTTCAACTTGGAAACATGAAAGACAGGATGGATACGCATGTGACAAGGTAAGGCAAGCCGATAAGCAACAGGAGAGATAATGTGGGTAATATCAAATGGTCCTATCCAATTAGGAGCAAGTTTACGAACTTGGGTATCCAGTGGGAGAGGGAGGTTACTAGAGGATAACATGACTTTATCACCAACTTCAAAGGTGAGATCACGACGATGATGGTCCGCATATTGTTTTTGGCGATTCTGAGCAACAAGGAGGTGAGATTTGGCTTGTTGGAGAGATTGGGATATAGTGGTCAAGAATGTGGAAGTATGAGGAACCTGAGAGGGAGGGGGAGCAAGAAGAGAATCTGGAACAAGCGGATCTTGGCCAAAATTGAGAAAGAAGGGAGAAAATCCGGTGCTTGCCTGTTTGGAATTGTTGTAGGCAAATTCTGCAGCTGCAAGACATTCATCCCAGTTGGTATGGTGGACATTGACAAAGGCCCGCAACATATCCTCCAATGTACGATTGGCGCGTTCAGTTTGTCCATCAGTTTGAGGATGATAGGCCGTGGACAAAGCAAGCTTGGTGCCGAGTATCTGGAAGAGTGCTTGCCAAAACTTCCCAATAAATCAAGGATCACGGTCGGAGATGAGTACACGTGGCATCCCATGATGCTTGAAGACATTGTCGAAGTAGATTTGCGCTAAGGTTGGAGCATCCACGGTATCACAGGTTGGTGCCAAGTGGATTTGCTTACTAAGCTTATCCACAAACACCACAATTGCGGTGTGTCCTTGTTTTGTCTTTGGCAAGGATGTGATGAGATCCAAGCTCACATGCTCCCAACGAGCGGATGGAATGGCGAGTGGTTGAAGGAGTCCACTCGGCTTCTGGTTGCTGGCCTTGTTCCGTTGGCAACTCTCACATGATCGGACAAAGTCGTGAACATCTCGTGTCATGTTGGGCCACCACCATTGGCGTTGGAGGGTGCCCAAGGTCTTGTCCACTCCCATGTGACCAGCTATTGGTAAATCATGGGCTTCTTGAAGGCGCACAAGTCGAAGATCACCTTTGGCTGGAACATAGATCTGGTCTGCATGGAATAAAAGGCCTTCCTCGAAGGAGAAGGTGTTGTACTCCTTGTCGCATGCTGTCAGACGACCGTGTACCATTTGGAAGAAGGGATCTTGTTGTAGAGCTGATTGAAACTCATTGTGGACCTTAGGGTCAATGGACACCGTTGTAATTGCCGCCGTGATGAAAGGAAGATCCTTCAAATCAGGTCGTCGTGATAGAGCATCGAGAATGACATGGAACCGACCTGGTTTGTACTCAAGTTTGATGTCAAACAATTGGAGTTGCTCTTCCCATCGATGATGCCGGCTCTTCATGTGCTCCAAGTGTAAGGTCTGCAACAATGGCTTGTGATCAGTTCGCATGATCACTTGTTTCCCCAAGAGATAATGCCTCCATACCTTGGTGGCATATACCATTGCAAGTTGTTCCTGATCTCGAGCAGAGTAATTTCTTTCCGCTGTATTTAGTCGGCGAGACACAAAGGCAATCGGATGTAGTCCATCTGGAAATTCTTGTTGCAACACGGCTCCAATTGCAAAGTTAGAAGCATCAAAATCAACCACACAAGGTAGTTGAGGATCATATGGTTGAAGAATAGGTCTTGAAGACACCATATGCTTTAACTTTTGGAATGCTTCTTCATGCTTGGTGGTCCACTGGAAGCTTGAGTTCTTTCCCAAGAGGTCAGTCAATGGTGCAGCCACGTGAGCATAATAATGGATGAACCGTCGGTAAAAACTGGCCAGTCCATTGAATGCTCGTACTTTTGTAGCATCCTTCGGGGTAGGCCAATCAGCAATGGCCTTGATCTTCTCTTCTTCCATCTTGATCCCCTCTGATGAGATCTTATGACCCAAGAAGGTAACCTCCTTCTGCCAAAAAGCACACTTTGACTTCTTGCAGTAAAATTTCCACTGTCGTAGTCGTCTTAGGACTTCTCGTACATGATTCACATGTTCTGCCTCTGTCCTGCTATAGATTAAGATATCATCTAAGAACACCACCACGGACCGATCCAATAGTCCCTCCAACACTCGATGCATCTGATCCATGAAGACTGCTGGAGCATTAGTGAGTCCGAAAGGTAGAACTCTCCACTCAAAATGTCCATACCTTGTGCGAAAAGCAGTCTTTTGCACGTCCTCTCCTTCAATAGGAATTTGCCAATAGCCGCTACGAAGATCCAGCTTGGAAAAGTAGCGTGCTCCACTTAGTTGATCAAGCAGGTCATCGATCCGAGGCAAGGAATATGCATTCTTCACGGTTTGCTTATTAAGCCCACGGTAATCAATACAGAAACGAAGTCCTCCATCCTTCTTTCGAACAAATAGTACCGGTGCTCCCCACGGAGAGGTACTATGTCGTATGAAATCCTTCTCCAACAACTCTGTAAGTGTTGTTTGCAACTCCTCCAACTTCTTTGGTGAGAGCCGATAGATTGGTCTACTCACTGGAGTACTCCCTGGCAATAACTCGATCTTGAAGGGCATACCTCGATCGGAGGGTAATCCCTTTGGCAGATCATCCGGAAACACATCTGCAAACTCCTAAACTATCCGATCAACCATTGCTTGATGCGGCACTTGGCCCTCCTTAGATTGTTCTTGTGCAATCGGCTTGATCCACACCGCGAATACAGACTTATCATCCTCCTAAGCTTGCTCTATGGCTGCTTCATTCACAAACTTCCCTTCTAGGGACTCATCTCTCTTCCAAGCTTGCTCCATGGTTGCCTTCCTGGCAAACTTCCCATCTTGGGACTCATCTCCCTTCCAGATTCGCTCTATGGCTACCTTCTCAACAAACTTCCCATCTTGGGACTGACTATTCTTAGGTGTCTTACTCAGAGGTGCCAGACAACCTAATCGGAAATTCTTACCTTGGTGTTGTACTTGAATTTGGTGTCGGGTCCAATCAAATTGAACCTTATGACATTCAAGCCAAGGTAGACCTAGAATGATATCATAATGTAGAGGTGCCACTACAAACCTCATACACTCCAAATACTCTTTCCCAATCTTGAAGGTAACAGGATGCAAGGTGCGGAATGCAGAACCCTTTCTACCATCCGCCATCATCAAACTACTTCCAATCACTGGCCTGATAGGAATACCCAATTCCTTTGCCACTTGCATAGACATGCAATTCTCTGAACTTCCAGAATCAACCAAAATTCTACAACCCCGATTAGATATCATACCTTGCAAGTGAAGCAAACTTGCATAGGTCGAGCCTTCAATCCCATTGGAACTAATCAAGCTCCCAGTAGGCGGCTCAAAATCTCCTACTGGGATTCCTCGTTTCCCGGATCATTCCGCTCCACAACCTCCACTTGGGCAACTTGTCGAGGTCGTCCATTCTTGAGTGGACATTCAGCAATGCGATGCCCCAGCTGGCGACAATAAAAGCAACCTCCATTTTGTTGTAATCTTTCTCTATCTGCTGTGCCAAGTGGTCTTCGCTGGATAGCATCAATCTCCATTGGTACCGGTTCTTCCACTCGTGGTACGGGTAGGTTTTGTGTAGGTCGAGGTCGAGACCAAGTTGTTGCAACTAGGGAATCAAAACGCTCAGCCAATTGCATGGCTTCTTCTACGTTCTGTGGCTCTCGCATGGTCACCTCCAATCTGGTTCGTGACTTCAATCCTCACACAAATCGATCCAGAACTTCACCTTCTTGGATATCTGGAATTTGCATGATGATATTTTGAACTTGTGTGATGTAGCTTCTCACTGAGCCAATCTGCCTCAACTCCGCCAATTTATCTTGTGCAGCTCGGGTGGCATTTATAGTCTGAAATCGACCAAGTATTGCATCCTTGAATTCTGCCCATGTCAAAATCGGTGTAAAAATTTGTCGTTCAGCTCTTTCCACTCGAAATCGCCACCAAAGTTTTGCCACGCCATCCAACTGGCTAGAAGCCAAGAGAATTTGTTTCCGCTCGTCTTGAAGATTGGTGGCTTCAAAGTAACGTTCACAGTCAAACACAAAATTCTCCACTATGCCTGGAAGATTCTTGCCTTCAAACACCTTGGGTTTCGGAAATCGAATGCAATCTTTTCCATCTCGAACTGGCGCTCTGTCTATCTGTTCTCGTCGTTGCTGGTCTCGTTCATCCAACAATCGAGTAAGATGCTCGATTTGTTGTTGCATTGCAAGGATAACATCCGGTATTGCCGCCATTGCTACTACTCTATTCCACTACTCTCAATTTATCTAGTTGATTAACACATAGATACAACACGTCCACCGTTCTCCATAAGTTACAACTAGAAGTATCAAGGGTTCCTCTAACACGGTGATCATATGTAGAAAATCCTGCCCAAAGCGTGAGGTGATGAATTGTGTGAAACGATGCTTTGGTAATATCTGGACATGAAAGTCCCAATGGTTTGGCGGAAGTGGATTTGGTGGTCCATAAATTCCATCCATCCCATTCCTGCTCTGATACCAATGTAAAAGACCAAAACCGAGGAGAGAAATAAGAGAATGGAAACTCACATTGGGACACTTGAATGAGAGAAAAACTCCGAATGCCTAGCATGAGCTTCGGCCTTGGTATTTATAGGTAGCATACAAGTCCCTTGAAGCTTCTCAAGAAGCTTCCTTGAGCCGCTTTCTTGGAGTGCAAGCCAAGTTAACTAGGAAGCTTCTCAAGAAGCTTCCTTCTAGAAGCCGCCTACCTGGCGTGCAAGCTAAGCTAGTTAGAAGCTTCTAGAAGCTTCCTTCTAGAAGCTACCTGCTTAGGGCGCAAGTTAACTAGTTAGGAAGCTTCCCAAGAAGCTTCTTAGATGTTTCTAGAATATTCTAGGCTATTTTGTCTTATTATCTACTTCATAAGCTCGACTAACTTCGTCGCTAAACTCCATATTGTTACAAGAAGACTCCCAAAAGGGAAAATCAGATGTAGAGTTGTTGGATGAGATTCCAAAAGGGTCAAGAGTTGACATATTACATCTAAGTGAAGGGCCAAGAAGATCTAAGAGGATGAAAAAGCCTATTGAAGGACTTGAGAGATAGATAATGATCATGAGACACTAGAGCAAGCAATGCTTAGACTAGTTTCAAGTCAATGGGAGTTGGCTATAGCGAAAAAGAAGAAGTCTCTTTAGACATGGGTACATACCAATGATACATGGATTCTTGCTGATTTACCACTAGGTAGAAAAGAAATTGGCTCTAAATGGGTATTTAGATTCAAACTTGGAGCTAAGAACAAGATCCTAAAGTACAAAGCAAGATTGGTTGCAAAGGGTTTCAACCAAAAAGCAACAATTGATTACACTAAAACTTTTGCACTAGTGGCCAGGTATGGATCTATAAGGATGCTTCTAGCACTAGCTACAAATAGAGATTGGGAAGTGGAGCAGTTAGATGTGAAAACAACCTCTCTCAATGGAGATCTAAAAGAGACCATCTGCATGGACGTTCCATATGGGTATATTGAAGGCAAACGGAAGGCATGCTTGCTTAAGAAAGCCTTCTATGGTCTTAAGCAAGCTCTTAGAGCTTGGTATGAGAAACTAGACTCATATTTGAGGGAGTACGGCTTCAACCTAGCAGACTCTAACATGAGTGTCTACTATAAAGAAGATGTATACAGTGCTATCTATATAGATGACTTGCTGCTATTGGGAAATAGAGAATCTATCAATGGAGTGATAGAGTTCTTGTGTTTTGTCTTTGAAATGACCATCCTTGGTCCAATCAAACTTCTTTTGGGGATTAAAGTGATCAGAGATAGAAAAGCATGTTGGATTCAAATCTGTCAACCTTAGTATGTGAAATCTATACTTGCTAAGTATCAAGACCTATCTCAATACCTCTTGATCTAGGATGGAAGTAGAGTGGAAGCATAGAAGAACATTAACAAACCAGGACAAAACTTTTCAATTTCTTTATCAGAGTGCACTTGGTTCTTTGATGTTTATCATGGCATGGACAAGACCAGATATCTGTCACGTTGTGGAAGCACTTGCTAGATACACTAGTCAGCCTACACAAACACAAAAGAAGGGTGTGAAGAGAGTGTTAAGATACTTGAAAGGCACTCAAGATGCTTTTTTGGAGTACAAGAAGTAAGAGAATACATCTTCTACTTTGATAGGATATATAGATGCTAGTTGGGGAGATGATCTTGATAACATCAGATCAACTAGTGGATATGTGATAATGCTCAATGATAGAGCAATCAGTTGGTGTAGTAAAGAACAAACATCTTTTGCATTGTCTACTATTGAGGTAGTGTTCATAGTAGCTTTAAATGCTACTTAGGAAGTCATTTGGAACAAGAAACTTCTCAAGGAGTTTGGATTTGAACAGACAAATCCCATAGTATTGTATTGTGGCAATACAAGAAGTATAACGCTTGGTAAAAGTCGTGTACATCGTCCAAGGATTAAGCATATACAGATTAGAAGATTGTTTGTAGAAGAGAAAGAGAAAGAAAGTGTTGTGGAGTTAGTTTCCTATCCTTCACAAGAAATGACAACAAATGCATTTACAAAAGCACTATGTAAAGATAAACACAAAAAATGTGTAGTAGACATAGGAATTGTACTAAAGTCTCATTAAGTGGAAGTGTTAGTTTTAGTTTATCTGTATTTTTGTGTCTCTAGTTTAAGTACCCCTAGGGTTTCAGTTATCTCTTTAGGATCAAGTGGGGCACAACCACATTTAGGGTTAGGCAAAGCAGATTTTAGATTTTGCTTATGTGTAGTCAATTTGGTATAGTCAATTCTCATGCAAGAATCATTCCTAGCACCTTGTACATGGTTTGAAGTGTCCTCTTTGCTACTTATCTTGGGGTGTTTATCATGATGTGTGAGTGAACTCTCATGTACTATCTCTGAAGGGAGAGAGAGACAGAGTTGAGTATTACTATAAAGAATCATGAGTGTCTACTCTAGTCAGACAGAGAAAGCTAAGTGTTAGGATGTTTGATACATCATAATAAGATAGGCTTACACAAGAGATTACACATAGCTGGAATATTGGTGTCCTATTCAGAACTTTAGCCACGATGGATTTTGAGACAGGAACACACGTAGGAAGTTTCTGCTCATGGCGGGAACTAAAGACCTGAAGTTAGATACACCTCAATACACTTTAGTCCCAGATAGGCGCTTATAGGCCGTAACTTCTGGTGTGGATTGCATCGTGTAACAGCCTTTCTTGACATACAAAGTTCTCCACACTGTCCATTACAACGCACTTGAGAATGTCACATTCTCCGAAAGAATGAAAGAGCCGCAGCAGTACAGTAAACAAAATTCAACCTAGGTGCTAAAGGGCATACATTCTAGCCCTTGGAGCAGCGGACGGGAACCTTCTACTGTGATGCTAGAGTCTCAGATACTTTACCAATGAATCGATTGGTTTCTAGGAAGTGATTAGCGGTATTTTATGCACTTAATTTCAAATGACTTCAATATGGTACTGAACTAGAACAGTTTCTGTCAAAGATATGAAGAACTTGTCTTTAAGATCTTGTAAGGATTCGACATAACACCGTTTAATTGCTCAATTAAACGCTCAATAACTGAGAATGTCTGGGACACCACAGGACAACGTCTTGGTCGCTGTGTGTCGGATTGACCACTAAAACCCTCTGACGTTAGCCGTGAAGGTGCCAATAAATAAGAGACCTCTTGCACAACCCGTCTTGACAAGAAAGATTCCATGCCAAAATATTACATCATTGCAGATTTCAATCATTTTGAAATCTTACCTCAATATACAAAGGATTAGGAAGGCAATTACCCCCTACATACTGCGTGGTTTCCAAAGAAGTGTCTATATTGTGGGATAAGTAACGATAAGTAATAAGACGACGTCATAGCTTGGACGCACCAGGCTTCAAAAGTCAATTATGCTAAGAGGAATTCAGAGCTCTCTTTCTGAACCCAGTCGACTTGTGTAATATGTTTTCACTTGCGCTCCCACAGCTGGTATTCTGAACCGCGGTCCAAAAATCGCTCCCAAGTTCCAACCAAATTGTTTTCCTTGGATGGATTCCAGTCGAGCCTGCCCAATTTCATTACCATATTCTCACCTATTTGAGCAACATAGCCTTCAATATTGGCATGGAAAATTTTGACCGGGCTCCGACAATGAACTCCAGTATGCTTTCTGGCAGCAATCAACTCCGCAATTTGATCATGTAGACCAAAGTCATAGAAGTGGTCATAGAAAATAACAGGCTGCAAACAATGGAAGAAACTACATAGATCAGCTTCTTGTTTGACTAAGCAAGCAACAATATACATTGAGTATACGAATATGAAACCCTTTCGTTAGTATAGGGTTCTATACCCACGGAGGACTGGACAAGACAGGACATGGTAAACAAAATAGCAGTAAAATCCCTCCTAACCGTCATTCACATATACTGGTGAGCACGCTCTCCTGTTAGTTAGTACGTGCAAGTGAGGATTAGTGCAAGGAAAGGTATCGATGATCAGTCAAAGTGTGATTGATATCATCACTAATGATATCATAGCGCGGATACATGTAAGGAAACAAGCGTCCTCGTGTATGGATATATTGAGAGTATGAATATGGAACCTGTTCATTAGAACACGGTTCAATGCCCACTTAAGACTGGACCAGAGTTGACGAGGTATAAGAGTAATATCCCTCATAATCATCATTCACACCTAGTAAGCAAACTCTGTTGTTAGTTCGTACCTGCAGGCGAGTGTAGTGTAAAACAGATACCTATGATGATTAGTCAAGGTATTATATTTATCAACATTCATTTAATTGCGGAGCTAGATATATGAATGTCCGAATATAGTGTATGAGAGTATATGCAATGCTGCATATATATGCTCCTGATTGCGTTCTGGATTCCCCGTGCGGTGAACGACTTCTGCTTCCACTATTCATAGATGCAATGTTGCAATGAAATGAGAGCGGAAGTCCTTCGTAGAACGGGCAATCCACACCCACGGATGACGGACAGACTGCAGTATGGAGCATAGATCGTGCAGCGAAGTAAATGACTGTAAATTGCATAACAAAGTAACTAACGAGCAAATATCATGACAACGAGACTAACGAGCGATTTCCTAACACCTCAAGGCGGAACACAAGCAAAGTAAATGACTGTAAATTGCATAACAAAGTAACTAACGACGAATATGATGACAATGGAACTAAAGAGATATTCCCTAACAACGAGTACAGAATAAAAGCAAAGCAATGCTACAACATATGTCAAATGAGTGCAGAAGCCGTTCGTTGAACGGGGCAGCACAAATCTACAACATAGTATAACCTCAGTCGCCACTTAGTTTGTATTAAAACGAGTTGACATATCTAAATTCAAAAATATTAAATCTGTTATACATATATGTTATTTATTTTACTTAAATTTTGAAACAAAATTTGTTGTATGTGTGTGTCAGCATAGCTGAGTATGCATGACCGTCCAATATTTTCAGGAAAACTCACCGTTCCAGGATGTGTCAACACATAAGCATAACCCTGCATCAACTTATCTCTTGGGAAAGGCCAGTGACCCTGGAAAACAGCAGTTTTGGAAATTCAGTTATAGCATGAATTTACTAATTTGTAATGCAGCGCGTGAAAACACAAAACAGAAAATTGTTTTTCCGCTATTTGACACCTTTTAACGAAAATATCGTGAGTTGGTACAGAATTAGACATGCTAACAAAACCTCGAGTACGGACGACAGCGAAGAACTTCCAACAGAATGGAGTAAGAACGCTCGAAATATTGAAGGTATGTCGTCAAAAACTTATGTGAACCAGGGAATCTTCTACTTCAAATCTGAAGTACGGTCATTGAATATTTCATGCTAAAGGAGTCCTACCTGAGCAGTACTTGAAACGAAGCTCTAAGAAGTTGATTCTGAGCAAATATTCAACTAAAACTGAAGCACAAGACAATGATGTTGACCTGGGTGGAGCCGGTATCGTGATTTTCAAGGAAGGTTACAGCTCGTGATGGCCACCAGCCCATGACACCAGGCGGTTTGCCTTGCGGATCGATTAACCTCCAGTATTCATTATGCAGGGCTGAATGAAGAATTCCCTGACAAACCACAGCAGATAAGCTTATGGTGGCACCTGGATCCGCTAAAAACAGTCACAGCTAATAGTCGAATAGTCTGGGCTAATATGGCTGCACTATCTTTGTTTCTTTGTTTACACGAGCTATTGTATATCTTTTTCTGGCGCCGATTTACCCCGTACATTATTTTCCCGTGGAAGCAATTCACTGACTTGTTTCCTGGCACTTACGGACTACTACTTCTAATTCATTGAGGATGTGCCCAATTAGCTATTTAGTATCTGCAGTGAACATCAAAGTTGCTCCACATCCTTGATTCGGAATATATCGACTCAGCAGAAGTTCATATCGTGGAAAATACCTTAGTGGTTACATCAAAGGCTGATGAGGTGCCCCCTGTGGCATTTATCCAGTTA
This sequence comes from Lunularia cruciata, assembly GCA_948567375.1. Taxonomy (NCBI): domain Eukaryota; kingdom Viridiplantae; phylum Streptophyta; class Marchantiopsida; order Lunulariales; family Lunulariaceae; genus Lunularia; species Lunularia cruciata. The sequence goes on from OX419756.1 coordinate 22,995,585, forward strand.
ATTATGCGCTGGCGATGGGCATCTGTGATATGAAAGGATTAACACAGCTCAGCTTTAGACTAAACAGAACCCCTAGTCAGAAATGGACTGGACTGGACTGCAGTCAATTGACATTTGTCATAGAGCTAGCTGAAACATCAGCAACTTTTCTCCCAGCCCTTTCTGTGGATCCAGGGGTAAAAGTCAACGGCGTACAGGGTGGTTGAGATATGTATTGCGGCACTTTAAAGCATGTCCGAAGGGGAAATAACCCATACATAAGCTCTCTACATAGATGGTTACCTTGATTGTAGCTCACTTGTCCACCGTCGTAAGCTAAACTATCCCAGTACTCCCCAATCGAAAATGCAGGATCGGTAGCCTCGATATACTCTTTGACATAACCACCCCAAAAGCCCCTGTTCCAATCGGAGATTAGTACTTCCCTCATAAGTTATTCAACGGATATGATCAGCTAAAAGAATATACAACAAAACATGCACCTGACTTCCATGTGGATTTTCACTAGTGCTCCTTCATTATCCATATTTACGTTGTAAGGGATCGCTTTCATAAGACATACCTGACATAATCCAGCCGCCATCCATCAAAGCCTATTTCGGATCTTAGCCACTTCATCCATTCTTTTATATCTCGTCGAATAAAGTCCTGAGAATGGTCGATATTGGGAGCAGCATGAAAAAAATCACCTGCAAAACAGCTTGCAAGAGGGCCCCAATTAAGAATGATATTCACGGAAAAGTATTCTGAGAGAATGAACCTTTGTGAGCCAAAATAGGTCTGGTGTATCCAAGGTTACAGTTGTGAACTAGCATAATGTGACGGACAGACCATCTGACTGCAATCCAGTCCTAAATTTATTTGGAGCTAGAGAGATTCAGGATCGGGAACGGGACTCTTACTGTCCGTTCGACCCGGAGTGTTAAGGAGGCATAAAATTAGCAGTACTTATACGAATTAGTACTTCAGCAAGCAAAACAGGATTGCATATATACAGGTCACTGAACCATTCTAATGAGGTAATCTGTCAAAAGAATGACTTAACATTTGGTAACAATGTTATCTTATTGTATCTCAGATTTATCTCACCACATAAAGGCTCCAAACTTACCGCTGGCTGCAAGGAAGCCCGCTCACTGTTTCGATGAATGTTCAAGTTTGGCGTTCATGTAAAAGGAGTAACATAACGGATGTATAAATGTGAGGCTGCTGGTCAATAGGATACAGTAACAGTACTGTCAAGCACATATGTAGCATTTGAAAGTTCCGGCATATATTGTGTTAAATTAGATAATCTCTAGTTTAGGGAATTCTTTGTTAGAATGAGACAAGTTAGTTACTGTTCATATGTGAGTTAGTGTTCATGTCTACTGTTCACATGCTTTCCATGAGCAGTATGGTAACATACCTTTCAGTACACCTTTCTATCTATATCAACCCAGTCAGGATTTTTAACACTTCCCCTCTGCATTTAGTGAAGCCCTGAGTTGTCTAACATTATCTCGGGAGTGTTCTGTGATATCTCAACATTGGAGGTTATTTGTGCTGCGTGAGTAAACCGGCTGTACTATCTTTGAAGGCTAAGAGAGAGTGAATTGAGTTTTGCTGTGTGCAATCAAGAATGTCTACTCTGGTGAGACTAGGAAAGCTGAGTGCTAGAATGTTTGATACATCAGAAGTCAGAATGATTGAGGATAGACCATCTACTTCAAAGAGCAGGAACAGAGGTTCTCATCAGGTTATAGGCCCACAATCACCACTGGGGTTGATACGAGAACTCAGAGAGATAGAGAAATTGAGAAAGACTAACTACAAAGCTTGGGCTTTGGATGTGAAATCTATCTTAGACAATTATGACTGTCTAGAGTTTGCATTAAAAGCCCATGATATAGATGAGCTAGAGACCAACAAGGAGGAGAGAGTCAAGCATGCTACTATTAGGAGGTTTCTGCTAAGGGCTATGGAAGAGCCAGCTAGAGACCTAGTGGATACTTATGCTTGGAGTTGGGAGATTTGGGAAAACATCAAGAGTTATTACACTGTTGAGAAGCTGGAGAGCTCCTATGAAGTCTGGTCTGCAGTAAAGAACTTGAGATTGCAGGATGGTGAAGATTTCACATGTTATCTGTCAAAACTGCAGAAACTCTTCAAGAGTATCAAGGAGGATGGGGTTGTACTTACAGAGAAGTACGAGATCAATCATCTCTTAGATAGTCTTCCTTCAAGCTATGACTCTGTCCTAGTAGCTCTGCAAGTTTTACCTGTTGAAACTGTCACATGGGATTATGTGATACACAAATTGTTGGTGTTTAGCAGACACAGAGAGGACAAAGGGCTGAAGTTAAATGAGCAGGGAGATGCTGCTCTGTTCAGTGTTTCTTCTTGTTCAAGAAGAGTGCCAGATGGAAGAGTGAGCAAACCAGAGCAAGCCAGAGTGAGTAAATCTGGTAAAGGAGTTAGTAGTGTTGATGACAGGACTTGTTATTTCTGTCATGAGGAAGGTCATATTGCACCTTTATGTCCCAAGAGAGGAGAAAGGAGAGAACGAGAGCTGAAAAAGGTAGGCAAGAGACCTCAACCAGTAAAAGGTCGAACATCTGGGAGTTCAGCTTACAACTCAGAGGAGTGCCATGAGATAGTCAGCGATGAGGAGCGGTACTCAACAGAAGAGCCGGATTGTGGAATGTTGGCAGAATCACAGTTGTCCTCAAACGGTTCTGGATGGTTCTTGGACTCAGGAGCCACCTCTCATATCTGTTATCAGAAGGAGCTGTTCTCAACTCTTCAACCTCTGAAGACTCCCAAGAGTGTTCGTTGTGGACCTGGGATTCTGAATCCAGTGTTAGGAACTGACAAAGTTCCTATTGCCTTCATGGGATGTTCTGGAAATGGCTATTTGGAAAATGTACTGTATGTTCCAGATTACACCAAGAACTTGATATCAGTACATAGCCTCATGTAGCATGGAGTGGATGTTCTGTTTGAAAGCAACAGAAATCAATGTACTTTGAAGAAAGGAGAGTTGGTCCTTGGGTATGGTACTGCCAAAGGGAAACTGTTCAAGTTGATGGAAGCTGATTGTTTTGATTCTGCGTTGGTAGCAGAAAACAGAAATAATATCTATCTCTGGCATTTGAGGTTAGGGCACCTGTCAGAGCAAAACTTATATGCTCTAGAGAAGGTAGTGGAGGGTTTGAAACTAGATCCCAAAGGAAAACTCGAATTCTGCATTGGGTGTGCAGAAGGTAAGGCACACAAAGCTCCTATCCCCAAGAAATCTTCATCTAGAGCTTATGGTCTTTTAGATGTCGTACATTCTGATGTATGGGGATACATGACTGAGAAGTCATTGAGTGGAGCAGCCTACTATGTTTCCTTTGTGGATGATTACAGTAGAAAGAGCTTTATCTATCTCATGAGAAGCAAGGATGAAGTGCTGCGAAAATTCCAGAAGTTTGTAGCCATGGCTGAGTTGCAGACTGGGAGGAAAGTCAGCGATTGAGAACAGATGGAGGCAGAGAGTACAGGAATGAGGAATTCCTCTCTTTTCTGTCAGAAAAAGGAATCCTCCTTGACTGTACTGCCAGAGACAGTCCTGCACAGAATGGAGTTGCAGAAAGGTTGAATAGGACACTGGTGGACAAAGCATTGGCAATGCTCCAACATGCCAAGCTGGAGAGAAAGTTTTGGGGTGCTGCAATTAGCACTGCAAATTTTCTTAGAAATATCAGTGGTACCACAACATTGCTAGGAAGAACTCCTGAAGATTGCTGGAGTGGTAAGACACTAATCTTTCAGCTTTGAAAGTTTTTGGTTATCCTGCCTATGTTCATATCCCAAGGAGCAGAGGAGGAAGTTCACAAAGAAGGTTGAGAGAATGCTTTTTGTAGGATATGAAGAGGGACTGAAAGGATATCTTCTGTACAATCCTAAGTCTGCACAGATCATCAGAAGTAGAGATGTACTCTTTGATGAATTGAGGACTTGGAGTGAGAACAGTGATGAGTTGCAGAAGCAAGCTGATCAGTTTGATCAGCCTGATCAATCTATCTTCCCAAGCTGCAGAGTCAGTTTTTCAGATCAATCATCAGAAGAACAATCTCTACCTGAAGCTGATCGTTCACCAAAGGAGAGTCTGAAGGTGTACAAAAGAAGGCCTAAACAGACAGTGGTTTCTGATTCTGATACTACAGAAGATGACTCCCAGAAGCAGACTGCAGATGCAGAATCTCTGAGTGAGACTCCAGAGATGTCAAGAGACGGCATGAATCTTCTGGGCACAGAGCCAAGAAGATCACAGAGAGATAGAAAACCTATTGACAGACTTGGTTTTCTATCAGAAGAGATGTTAGATGAATCTTACATCTGTCATGAAGATTGTGATCCAGACACTTTACAGCAAGCTATGCTCAGACCAGATTCGAGTCAGTGGGAGTTGGCTATAGCAGAGAGAAGAAGTCTCTTCTCCATTGTACCCATGTACCTACCTGGTGGTAAATCAGCTAGTACCCATGTATCATGGTACATGGGTACATTAGTACTAGCTGATTTAACACCAGGTAGGAAAGCAATTGGCTGCAAATGGGTTTTCAGGGTCAAACGTGGAGCTGAGAATGAGATCCTGAAGTACAAGGCAAGACTTGTTGCAAAGGGCTTCAATCAGAAAGCATCAATAGATTATTCAGAAACTTTTGCACTAGTTGCCAGGTATGGATCTATTCGCATGCTTCTAGCTCTTGCAGCAGAGAGAGATTGGGAAGTGGAGCAGTTAGATGTGAAAACAGCCTTTCTCAATGGAGATTTGAGAGAGACTATCTACATGGATGTTCCAGATGGATATACTGAAGGCAAAGGAAAAGTATGCTTGCTTAAGAAGGCTTTATATGGTCTTAAGCAAACTCCTAGAGCCTGGTATGAGAAACTAGACTCATACTTGAGAGAGCAAGATTTCAAACGAGCAAATTCTGACATGGGTGTGTATACTAGAGGTGATGTATACATAGTTGTATATGTAGATGATCTATTACTGTTGGGGAACAGTGAATCTATCAAAGGAATGATAGATTTCTTGTGCTCTGTTTTTGAGATGACTATTCTTGGTCCTGTAAAACTCGTTTTGGGAATCAAAGTGAGCAGAGACAGAGAAACAGGATGGATCCGAATCACTCCTGTACATCACCCAAGGACTAAGCACATTGAGATTAGAAGAAAATTTGTACAGGAGAAAGAAAAGGAGAATGTTGTGAAGTTAGTTTACTGTCCTACACAAGAGATGACAGCAGATGTGTTTACAAAAGCACTACCTAAAGATAAACACATGAAATGTGTAGTAGAAATGGGAATAGTCCTAAACTCTCATTAAGTGAGAGTGTTAAATTAGGTAATCTCTAGTTTAGGGACTTCTTTGTTAGAATGAGGCAAGTTAGTTCCTGTTCATGTGCGAGTTACTATTCATGCCTACTGTTCACATGCTTTCCATGAGTTGCATGTGTTACATGAGCAGTATGGTAGCACACCTTTCAACACACCTTTCAATACACCTTTCTATCTATATAATCCCAATCAGGAGTTCTTTTACTGGGTTGATTTCTAACATTTCCCCTCTGCATTTCGTGAAGCCCTGAGTTGCCTAACATCATCTCAGGAGTGTTCTGTGATATCTCAACATTGGAGGTTATTTGTGCTGCGTGAATGAACTGGCTGTACTATCTTTGAAGGCTGAGAGAGAGTGAGTTGAGTTTTGCTGTGTGCAATCAGGAGTGTCTACTCTGGTGAGACTAGGAAAGCTGAGTGCTAGAATGTTTGATACATCAGAAGTCAGAATGACTGAGGATAGACCATCTACTTCAAAGAGCAGGAACAGAGGGTCTCATCATATTGTACAAGCTGCGTTCAGCAGTCAACTAATCTATCCGACATCCTATCGATATGGAATGAGTGTTGGTCGAAGGAAGTTTGAATCTGAATAATGTGTGGCCCCACTTTTGACTTAAGAGAATAAGTATGATCGGCTCCAGAGAGGCCAACAATACTACGAAGTACTTGAATTCGTCAATTAGACAATGAACCTTCCCTGAAATCTCAAGGGGATGAATTGGAACTACTGCAGATTATTAAGTTACTTTGTTGTACATGTGAAAAGACAAGACTGAAGGAAATAACAAATATGGACTGCCAAAAAATCGTGCGAAACAACCGATTACTTGTAGAAAAAGAGAATATCACTACGGTGCAGCAAAGTCTATGCGAAATAATGCACTCATCAAAGTATGAGACTTGGCTATAAACATACCACTAGAAGGATTTCCTCGGCCCTGAAAATTAGGGTCATCCTTCACAATAGCTTCTGGACCCCACGCAAGTTTTCCTCCGAAGATATTCCAAACACCATTCGGACTCTGCGTATGCATCGTGCATCGAAGGAGATTAATACCTACTGCATGCATGTGAATGCGGCAAAGTTCTCTAAGTTGAAACTTTGCATATGGAGTATAAATTACACGCGGCACTTAGTCTGGCATGATTTATCCGCCTTTCCTCGCTTTTATCTTGCTCAACTGAAACAGCGTGAGACGACTTAAAATTACGCAACTGAAGACCCCTTGAATGTGCACCATCAAATCACAAGTTGCAAAACTTAAACTTCACGATTCTAGATCCTACGCAATTATTGAACATATCATTTTCGTCGTACCTGCTTTTGAGCACACCGATGATTGAGAACAGCATCGCCTAGCACCTATTGTGGACAGCCATCCTCAACATTAGAAATGCGACATAACGTCCGATCAACGCCTCACAAACAGACATGCTGGCAAATATCACAAAAAAGGTCCTGATTCACACTTTGCATTGACTGTGATACAAAAACATGAAAAAAGGTCTTGTCGTCAGTTTGAATCTCTAAGTTCTCACGGCCACAGAAGTATGGTATTCAAAAGGGTATTAAACTAGACTCAAGTTAATTACAGACGATAATGTTGTGTCTAACTTCATACCGTGACCCCTTCGACTTAAAACCTGGTCAGATATGGTTGAGGTTAAATCTACGTACATTACTGTACATATGCCCGCACTATGTACGGGTAGATGTTATCGGACATATGTACGATTTTACTCCAAGTATTTCAACGGCACTCAAGACTTCAAGCTCTAAATGGCCTCTTCGGGTTTCAAACCATTTATAACGTCTAGTCAAGGTGTGGATCTTCAACAAGGTGAGTGAGTTTATTCAGATAGTGTATCGGAGCAGTCGTCTATTGTGGGAAGAAAACTTAAAGTTTTAAACAAACGATGGAACATCGAGTAATCAGCTCAGTCATCGTCTGTTGTGAGGACTGGGAAAGCTTTTTTGACCAGCAGCCATCACAAACAAGCCATCATAAAGACAACCCATCACTTGTTGAAATCTGAGAAGGACAATTGTCGAAGATACGACCAGGTCATGAGACAAGCTGGTAACTGTCTATGGTGGCCGAGTGTACTTTCGGTGGAGTCCAGAACAAAGGGGTCTCACTTTTACCGGACTCTAGTGGCATCCACGATAGGTCAAAAAGAAGAAATACTTGCCAGTATGTCATTGTTGTGCATTTCCTCAATGCACTGTTTAAGCTCATCTACTGTTCCATAAGCGGAATTTAGATTGTACAAGTCCCCAGGCATGTACCCTGCAAAACAATGCCCGAGAACCTGAGAATTGAATGTGCCTGAGCATGATCTAAGCTGTCTGGATCTACGCTGTGCTATAGAATTTTGGCCAAGTCCCCAATGATCCTCAATCTTCGATAGAACGAAACTGTGGAGGAGATCAATCACCTTGAGGAGCAACAGATTCGGTGGGAGGAGGCAGCCAGATTGTAGTTATACCACACTTCTTCAAGTCAGATGCCTTGGGAGCAAGTTCCAGATACCATTTTCGTCTCCAGCTTTCCCAGTTGAAACCTTGGAACTATCATAGAAAGATACAAAGATATATCAGGACATGACACTATACTGAACATGGTATAGCAGATTGTGTACGAAGATCAAGAGGCCCCGAAAAAATATGCCTACCACAATCTCTCGGCCTGATCCTGTTCCAGACTCTGCACAAACATATAGTTTTAGACCAGCTTAATTAGTACATATATATTCGCTTTTGTGCATGCTTGCAATCCATTATGAAAATGAGTACAGAAAACGTCGAATATCGAACCAATAATAGATCTGTGTTTTGTGTACATGTGCGAGAAGACAAAATTGCCTATTCACTGACATTAATCATTAACAAACCACTTTTAGAGCATTTCTCACTTGAGTTCGGGGTAACTAAACATGAAGGGCTTTGTTCAACGAGAATTCTGATGCTATGACTGCTACTAGATTCCTCACCTTGCTTTCCTTCTCCTTCTTCTGGATGTCGCTTCACTGTCTTCTTTTGCAGAGCTCGCTCTAATGCCCTCCTTTGCTCATCAAGGGCTTCTTTCTCAACTGCTTGCTTCGTGAATAAATCATCTTCTTTAACTTTAGCATTGAAGATGGACCAGACTTCCTCTGGTTTTGGTAAATTCAGGGGCAACTCCGCGTCCATTTGTGATACCAAAGGCACTTCACTCCTAGGAGGAAGTCCCTGAAAACCTACTTCGATCCTCTGTCTCATCCAATCTGGAGTATCTCTTCTTGGACCGTTTGCCAGCAGGTCTCGTTTTCTAGAATCGTTTCCAAGTAGGGTCTCCATCCGTCCTCCGGCGACGACGTTCTCAGCCAGGATACTGGAAACAGACTCTAAACCTTCTTCCTTCATCTTGTGGAGCAATCCTTCAACGGAAAGAGCACGACTTTTCCAAGCTTCAGCACTCTCTTCTGCTGCGGCCAATGACTTCTCCAATGCTTCGTACATCCTCAGATTGGCTTGCTCCTTGACATTCCCCGCTTCTTGTGCAGCATAATAGGCAGCTTGAAGAGATTCGAGATCTGCTTGTAGAGCCAGGCTCGCTGCTTCTGTTTTTGATGCTAGTGTGGCCTTAATGCTCTCCAGAGCTGATTGAGTTCTCTCATCACGTTTTTGCCCGTCCTCTGCAGCTGCTCTTTGCACTACTTCAACAGCTGCTTCCGCCTCTGCGGCTCTGGCATTAGCTGCTTCAGTCCTCATTTGAGTAGCTTTGAGTTCAATGCTAAGGCTTTCTACGAGACCACGAGAAAGTTTAAGCTCCCTCTCGAGAAATGATATCCTTTCCTGGAGTGACAGTATTGCAAGTTTTGCACTTGAGAGCTCTTCAAAGACTTCCATCCCTTTCGCCAACGCTTCTTGTGCTCTAGTGGCTTGCTGCTTTGCCAGTGCAGCAGCTGCTAAGGCTTCATCCATAACAGAACCCGCTTCTGTGACAACCAAAGCAGCGGCATCTGAAGCAGCGCTCCGTATGCTTGCTTCGACTTCATAGGCTGAATCAGCAGCAGCTGTTTCCGCTGCGCTCGTTCTCAGTATCGCCTCTTCTGCTAAACGCTGTAAAACCTCCTGAATGGCAGATTCTGCTATCCTCTCTACTTTGACCGCAAGACTCACAGCCTCCTGTTTTGCCAAGTTAGTTTCCGTCTTAAGTGCCAAATTCTCCTTCAACACCTTTTCAAGCTCTGTTTTAAAAAGCTCCTTTGAAGACTCAAGCTCACTCATCGCTTCCTCCGTTGTTTGTACCATAAGTGTTGCATATTCCTGTACTTTACCTTCTGACAATCGGAGAGCGTCTAGTGCGTCCTTCTTCTCTTTCTCTATTTCGACAACTCTAGCTTCAGTGGCTTTCAAGGCGGCCTTGAGGGAATATGAGTCAAGGGAATTGTTACCAAGTGACGAATCTGAGGAGTTGTCTGAACCAATCCCAGCCTGTAATATGACAGCATACATAAGAACTTCAAAGAGGAAAATTGGGCTGCAAATACTAGAGAAGGTCAATTTTATCTTCTGGTAACACTCTGCAGATCCCGTAGGCAGCTGTTCAAGACATTCAATGGCGTTGTTTGATTGAGCACCAGATGCAAGGAGTGTAATATATCAAACAGTCATGGAATCTTTACGCGTAAGGAAGTTCAACTCTCTGCTCAAAAATGAAAATAAAGGATAAAAATCAAGGATGCGTATTCTGTACCATAGAAGCTGTAACGAGAAATTTTGCAGACCTCTCTCCCTCTTGCAACCCAGAAGATTGTCGGTGCAATTTTGCCATTTTCCTGAGGTGGAGCTACTATGTGAATGGTTCAGGGAGTCTTAAAAATCCAAAGATAACATCCATATGTGTAGCTTTATTCTTACATCCGACCTGAAGTGAGAGAAACAACTAAATTTATTCCAGTCATGTAGTTCTAAATCAAATGCTGTGAAACAGGCTCCTTTACCTACTGTACCTAAAAAGCGTACAGTTTATGTTCTTTCCCTCATAGTATGCAGAGAAAACCAATTTACCTATTTCCAATAAACAAAGTTGTAATTGGTGCTGATAAACTCGAGCTACGTAGCCTGCAGCCCGGTCGTACGCAGCAGGCATTAGGAACCTTCGTTACATGAAGTAGAGAACGGTCGAGCGTAACATTGGAGGATTTGCCCAATCCCCTTGAGTTCGACAGCGGTCCAGCGGGACTGGTCTGCATTGTTGCCATAACTTCCTGGAAAATGAAACAAAAATTCATTGGTATGTTGCATACTATCTACCAAGCCCTAAATAGGCTGGAGCTTGTGTTTTCAAATTTTCCTGAAAGAAGAGGCTGATTCTTTTCATAATTTGTTCGTCGAAGACGGATAAGAGTAGTAATCACGATACAGGTAGTCGAGACCAAATTCTACATAGGCACACTACAAGGGCTTTTCGAACACTAACAAGGGGGAAATTGGCTGTTTGAACTCAAAGTTTGTATTGCCAACATTGCGTTCAGTCTTCTCCTGTAAAGTCTGGACACCACCTATACAGTTAAATCAGGCGACTGGCCAGCAACTTTTATGCGCTTTGATTGTCACTTTACTCAAACTCTGTGTCCGACGTCCTTGCAGCATTAAGCAGAAACTTTGTAAAGAAGCTTCGTCTCCTACATATTCCTCTCTGAATTTGATTCTCAGCTTCAGGTGAGTCAAAAGCATACAGAAATACTGTTTAGCTCTCTTTCTTGGCTAGCACCACTGAGTGCCTGGAACACTTGGATGCGAGAATTGAGCTTGGAGACATACGGGTACTTCACCAAACCATCTGCACTTAGGGGGCCAGGACCACGGAAACAGTCGTGGAACAACGAATGGCGTACAAGAAGTATTAACTATCCAACAACAAAATTCTGACGTTCTTGCGTATCATATAAATTTGTCCCTTTAAAACCTCACCAGCACACTGCTGAAATTCGACAACCAAAACTCTTATCAGCTCTTGGACACGCACACTTGACCATTTCCTGCGGACGTTCAGAGCTACATTATCTCATCAAGACAACATATCGAATCCTCGGCAATGGCAGGGTAGCGGGATCGTCCAAAATTCGGCAATCGTAACACCAATGTTAACAATTGCGACCAAGTTTCTTCTGATCATTAAGGAAATGAAATCGATCCTCACCATGTTTGCAGTGATAAGCGCTCTAATGCCACATCGACCGCTGCCTTCACACGCGTCCACAGCGGCATAGGCAGCAGCGTCCTACAAGGCGCGCTTCTCGAATAACAGCGGACAACATCCCTACAGTAGAAGTAGTAGTAAACAAACGCTCCCTAAACTCTTCGTGACTTCCTGATGCGCTCCTAATGACGTCCAACCCGTCACCATGTTTTCATTGAGATGTGCTCATTCTCATCTCTTTTGCTCAATCCGTTTTCTCCTTTACCAGGCGACTTGTCTGTCGATCACGTCGTCGGAGTTAGCGGTCATGGATGCTCGCGTAGTCAGGTGAGGTAACGTAGTCTCTTCTACCATGGTTCCTCAAGATCAGGATGCCTGCTCAACTTTCCCATAAATAGTGCTCAAGTGGTCCTACCATCTCCTTCTCCCCAAACCACCCTTCCCTTCTTAGGGAACGAGAAGGAGAAAAGCACCCCCCTTCCCTTCCCTTCCCTTCGAACTCAAGCAGCTGCTCTTCGATCCCACGCTCTCTCCTATCACCGTAAAGGCTGCGCACATCCTGACCAAACGAAGGAATGGTACGTGCTCGCAATCTACATTACTTGGCGGATCACGCAACGCACTTCCAAACCCCACCACCAGCCGGCGGGCAACCTTTTCAACGTTGTTCCGGTAGGTCTTGACCTTCACCGGGATCAACAAACGCTTTGCCAGGGAAAGACTAGGCGCGTTGCTAATCGAATTTCGCCAGAAATCGGGTAACTTCCCAAGGAACCCGACGAGAGTTTGACGGACTTTGGCAGATTCCTGGGGAAAGTTTCCCCACCGGTCTCATGCACTTTTTGTGCTTTTTGCCTCCCGGAGTGGACTCCGTCGGATCCAATGCACTGGTGGACGGATGATGGGCATGGAGAAAAATATTGCTTTCAGCTACAGTTGGGGCTGCTGGATTATCTAAGATCTTTCTTTTCGCTTGTGGTCAAAACCGATTCAGATACGATACCCATCGGATGCATGGTAATTTGACACCTTTTGTGCGGGGGAAAGTAGCCTTTAGAACCAACCAGCGTCCCATGCAATTCACATGCGTGATAAAATATCAATAGAATGAATAGACGGGACTCTTGTCATCATCAACCATGTCGTGCTCTCGAGAAGTGTTTCGAGTGTGCAACTGTTTTATCAGTTGTTTTGTTAGGTATCTCTCAAACTCCCTCCGGTTTTAAAGTGAAAGGGCAACGCGCTTCTCTTGTTTGACGTCAAAGACGATCGGATTTTGAAACTCTTCCGGTGAGATCACTACTGTAGTGCTTGCGCTGACTATTGACCAGCTTGCATAGCTCCTTTTCGTGACAAGAGTTCGGAGAGAACTGCCCAGAGAAAAAAGGAAAGTATCGATGGTGAGCGAAACCATGGTGACGACTGTAGCTACCATTTTCCAAAGGGTTGGCTGTAGCATGGACCGGCATTATGTTCTCTATAAGAGAACCACAAGTTCATGGCTTGCGCATGGTGGATACGCTAGCACACTCTAGAAGCAATATTTTCGTCCATTATTGTTTGGATCTTGAGTCATAGGAGACGAGTTTCACGTCGCATCTGTTTGACGTTGTCTTCTTGCATGACATGATGTAGAGTCCATCATAACAACGAAAAGGTGTTTAGATAATCGTTGGGATATTGCTGAGTTTCATCATGCACCAAAGACATTCTACACATCACGATTGGTTAAATATATGGTTATATTTGGTTGACGGTTAGCCTGTGCTCCGGGAAAATTATATACAATAGTGTGATGTACATCTGACCCTTACAAATGGATATATAAAAAGGTGGAGAGGAGAATATGATGACCATGAAAGCCTAGAATATAAGCAGAAGGTGCGATCTAAACAGGATGAAATGACCACGGTAGTGAATTTTCATCATTAAGATAATGGAAAAGTACTCAAAACTTGTCCTTACAAGAAGAGGAATTTGCATCCATAAAGGCGAAAATTGGCTTTTGACTTTGTCCTTATAGGCGACGGAGGACATTGTTTGAACATTTAAGCGAAGGTATCGTTTGTGAATAGTTCTAGCAAGTAACGTTCATTCCTGTCGCAGTGTGGTCATACCCGGACATTTCTCGATGACCTATTTGAAGATCTTAAAAGTTGTGTAAAGTTTCCCAAACGCTTAGATGCAAACCGCTAGGCTAACTGAATCCTACACCTTGTCATAGGTTCATAAAACTGGATTCGAAAGTCTAGATTGAAAATCTCAAGCAGTCTCTGATTCCAATCAGCGTGGAAGTGTCTATTGGAGGACTCGATCAACGTCTTAAAACATACATGGAATGTGTTTAAAAAACAAGAAGATCTGGACTCGATTGCTTGAGATATAAGTTGACGAACAATCCTCTTGGAAATGGCTGTCTTACACATCTTAGGATTTGATAGTATTGAGATGAGCTCGATGCACTTCACTGTTTTCCAGAGAAGAGCTCATGTTAGATGTACGAACATGCAGTGGACTTTTGCCAAAGAAAAGAAGAGAACAGATATGCATAGACCCGATTTATGTGCTCCTTACTTAATGCCCTACTTTTGTTAAAAGAAACTCTCAATAAGTCCCAATGACAAACCAACAAGGGTCCAACAATCTTAAAACATTTCAACCTTGGGACTCAGTAAACATCTTATCTCATAGATAAACGTGATCGACAAATGGAACGAGGAGGGAAAAGAAATGGTTTGGAGACATTTTTTGTTGATTCAGAAGTAATTTCAGATTAGCTGTCAGCGATTAAAACATTTTTACGTTTCAAACTTCTGGATGAAACTTGTCGCTCGAATATGGTGAATGCTAGGTTGGAGATTAATGGAGGGAAATAATCTCCAATACTCCCTTTCTCTCCATAACTGCGAGTTATACTTTAGTGTATTTTATTGTACTTAAGATGCATCTCCTAGATCACGTAACATACTTAACTGGAATAAAAGATCGTTCGTTTCATCTTTACTCTTGCATGAGGTTGATAACTTGAGACTCGGAGTAAAAACGCAACAATTTTATTTTTTTGAAATCCAATCAACTGCTATAGTAGACTTGAAGGTGAAGTGTGAGCCTGACTTAGCATGTTAAGAAAACGAAAAATTCCTAATGCGAAAATAAACAGACTCAAGAATTTATGAAAATCAGTATATTTTTTATTATTACTAAAGTTTCAGGGAGGTCGCGAACGCAAATAAACGCACTTTTTAAGAAAGTACTCAATCTGCATGAACATGTGTGGTTTCGTATTGGGGCCTAGCCCCATACTACCTTCTTTTGCCTCTACCTCTTGTATGGCTTGATGATGACCCTAAACCCTTCCCATCCTCCTTGTGTTCTATGTCGGCTTTCTGATTCGTGCATGTATGTGTAAATTTGAACACTACCATCGAGCTCTTGTCTAGATCCGGAATCATCGAACGTGCCATGCGTTAAGCTACTTCAAGTCTTTGAGAGCTCAATTTTCCTCATGACCACATTTGGCATTGACATCAAGATATCTCCCTCACTAACAGTGAAGCAGATATCTCGAGCTTGAATGGGTTCTTATTCGTGTACGTCAATGGAATCGCGATTTCGCTTCAATTTCAAATCTGCAGTTGACTTCTTTCTGTCTTTCCTGATGCTAACAACGATACTGAACACGAAATAATCGTGCTTACTTGAACGGGATACATAAGAATAGAGTGCTTGTATGCTGGACACTTCTCTGCTGCATCTTGGCTTTCCACATTGCTATGTAGGAGCGATCGAAAGTTTCTTGCAAATCCTGTACTCAAAATTCCTGGAAATCTCGAACTTTTATCAACCTACATTACAAACAATGTAGTACTGCAGAAGCAAGCATTTCCAGAATGATAGGCTTTTCTTCTTTGAGTGATCAATCTGGAGAGAAAATTTGATGCGCATTGAAACATATGGGTGCCGCACTCAGTAAGGGTCACACGATATCCTCCACTTTTTACCAAGCAGAACTCGCTGAACAGATTAAGTCTACTAGAAGCCAGCGTCGTTATCAGGAGTCAGGATGAAGGAAGGTTGAGACAGAAGCTTTGGTAAAGAGCGTTTCCTTGTTACTATAGATTATCGCCGTCGAAGTTCTGACTCCTGTTGTAGAAGGAATACGTCTCGGACCAGGGAGATGAGTGGCTATGTCAGAAGCACCGTACTTCACTCGTTGTCAAGAGCTTATTGATGTTTCAAACCTCTCCATAAGTTCATTGTCTTGTGCTTTTCAGCTTGGCTATGTAGTTATCTTTTAGGTTGTATGTATTGACACGAATTGCGTAGGAGAAAGAATTTGTCCTGGAAAACGATTGTCGTTGAAAGTTTGGATTCGATCTTCGATTCGCTTTCTGTGAGAACGAGAACTGGAATAGACAGCATCCAGAAAGGGTCAGGTAACTGATTTGCCTTTGCATGGCGTTCACAGGGAGTGACGTTTGCATTCTCGCATGCGCCACGATCGAGAGATGCGACACAAAGTTGGTGGCAAGAATGTCAAACTACTCTCTTGCATTTAATTGTCAGCGCTGATGCCATTTGAAAATACGTTGTCGTACAGAAGATTTTGCGGTCCTGACTTGCAGATCACAACCACTACCGGTTAGTTGCGCACTCTGGATCGAATTTTCAACTGCTGACAAGTCTTGATTACATAGTATCTACAATAGCTATGGTCCCCTACCGAATCAAACTCCATGGAAATTGATCCTAAAAATGATTTGTTCTCTTTTCAGACGCATCCTCAGATTCTCAGAGAACAGAGTAGATTGGAGGGTTCCCTGATAAACTCTTCCTCTGTTTCCGGAAGCATCCTCAGAGAAACAGGAAGCAGAGTAAACTGGAACTATCCCGTGATAAACTCGTGTTGTGTTACCAGAGGCATCCTCAGATAATCAGAAACAGAGTTGTTTACTTGTGAAACAGAGTCTCACTCTGGTCTGAGCTTCGATGTCTGTAAAAGAGAAAGGGGAGCATACAGAGGACGAAGGTCTACTTCACAGTAGCATACAAAATTTGTGTCTGAACGACGATCACCATGAGCGAACTCCTGTCTCAATTCCAACCTTACGCGTCCCCCAGGAGTTGGATTCAAGACAGGCACGCACCTGGTCCTGGACGTTGGGAACTTTATGTTCTCTTCGCATTGAACTGCACAGTTGATTTGATTGAACTGCTCAATTTCAAATGCCAATGACAAGGACCATGCAACTTCCGTCACATTTCAAATTCATCTCATTCTCTGTTCGTGTGTCCTTAAGCTTCAAGATTCCCAAGGATTGGAGAGTTATGGGCCTGCGCTCCCGCAGTTCAAAAGCAAGAAAACGTTATACCCGAGTCATTTCGACAGTTACCAGATCCATAACTTGCTGAATCCAACCCGCGGTATCAGGTGACTACAGATTGGGAGTGGTCTTCGAGTCATCTTTTCTTGACTGTTTATTTTCATTTTATGACTAAATCAATCTAATTTGAGATGTGTGATGTTCCAGGTAATATTTTGTTTGCTTGATTAATTTGCACAACTGTATGTCAGAGATGAAATGGCAAGGAGAGGTATCACTCCCAGGGACCATCACAAAGCAAACGTTGCAGCAATCGCTCTGAGAAGCGCCAAACTTCACAGCATCAAACATGTATGCCAAACGCAGCAGTTCTTCACTGAACTGGTTTTGATATCTATTTCCTTTCCAACCAGCCTCTCCCACCAGAGACAGAGTTCTAGAGATTAAATTAGTGATCCATCACTATGGTGTATATTAATTTCGTCTAAAAACTTAGTGGGCTTTAATGTATGTTCTAACTTATCTGTGGATACGATCAACACTGAGATTTAGAAGAAAAACTTTTTTTGCAGAGAAAAACCGAACCTGATTTATCGGATGGTCGAACGAGTCGATTAAGAAAATCTAGGGTAAATACCACTAATTGAAGAAAATGAATATTTCAAAAATAACACTATTTAGCTGATGTTCATTCATGTCGTGCTTAACTAATAATTAACGTTCAGAGAGAAAATGAGATATTTTTGATATTTAAGAATGAGATTACAATGTTGCAGGGTGATCTTCAAGGATTATTTGGTCAAGAAGAACGTTGTGATACTCCCGACAACGCTTCGTTCATGACTGCAGTATGTGTGCTGAGTTCATTTTGACTAGATTTAGACTCAGGTCAAAGTGTTTGATTATTCTGATGGTCATTTCATAATTGAGAGAAAGTCCTGAAAATCTCAAATCAGTGTTAACCAACCACTCTAATCAATGAAGTCAAGAATCTCAGATACACTAGTAATCGATTTATTCATTCAGATTCTCAAAATGATACAGATTATAGCGTAGTTGCTACAATCTAGGGGTATATTCAAGGACGTCCAGTAAACAAGAATACGCTCCTCATCATGCAAATTCTGTGAACGTGCGACCTTAAAACAATCTCCAAATAATACAAGTTGTTTGTTAACATCCGGCCTTTTGACCTGATCCCTATTTCAGACTACTCAGCACTCGAAGGGCAAGAATCACAGACAGAGGGTAGATTTCATGGCCCGAAATATAAATGGTCTTGCATCAGCTGCTGCGGCTGGCAGGAAAAGGATGGCTCCAACAGTGGACCAAAAGCCTGCAAACGAGAACTACGGGAGAGTCCCGGCGTAGTAAGTCCTCGTTTAGCGTTTGATGGGTTGGTTCTAGACGCTCATTAGCACATCCCTGAAACACAACACTTCGGCCCCAAATCCATCCATTAGTTAAGAATAGCAAACCTAACAGTAATGCCAGTTTCAAATTCACTTACAGAGAGATAACTATAGAGACGTTGGTCGTGCAGCTTGATAAAACGGAAACTGGAATTGGACCAAGACAGAGAGAAAAGGTAAGCCAGCTGCGAGGGAAATGTAACTACTGAAAAGTAAGGTTATGTTGAAGCTAATCCATCAGTGTGCTTTCTTTGGGTTTATTCCCATCGCATCGATTCAGAGTCGAGATGGTAACTTTATGTCGATCGCCAGGATCCAAGAAGAGAAAGAGAAGCACATACCGCCTGGATTAGTTCTAATGAAGAACGAAGAGCGCCTGGAGGTTCTCAAAACGCTAGAAGACAGTATCCTTTACGTTTTATGTGGTTTAAGCTTGTCCTTGTACATTATCAAATGCTTTGCTTGATGCATGTATAAAACCAACTGCCAACAAGTGGCACATGCAATTTAGAGAGGCTGATCGATATGTGAGAAAGAAATAGTGTATAACCTGTGTAACAGTTGGAACATTTTAATATTTGTCATTAAAAATTAAATTTGAAAATTGATAAAATGGAGAATTGTTGTAGAAAGCACATCTTGTGTAACTTTAACGATGCTGCAGATAAAAAGAAATTGGTGAACAAGCTGTCCAGCATGCCCCTGATTGTTGAGACTCCCAGTCAAATTCGAGGCAAGGCTGAAGTAGATGCAGAACTGAATGAAGTGGAGGACGCTATCAGAAGATTTTCAAGACCGAAAGTGTACATCAGATATAGTAGTTAATCAAAAGTGTACTCTTGATAAAAGAACTAAATATAAATGGTATTGAATTATTTGATTGAAATGAACACAATAAGTAGTATGGTGTGTTTCACCCACGTAAACAAAACGGTAGATCACAAATTTTAAAGCTCTTTCCCTCGAAAACAGTCGTATGATGTAGATGATGAAACTGAATCACCGAAGTATTCTTGTGTGTATTCCTATGTAGAAAAGAGCTTCGGAGTCCTTGAAAGAAATGACCAGGTCTTTTATTGATCAGTATTGATGTTAAATGTTTTGGATGTTGTTATTGTACTTTCGCTGTAGTTTTCTTCGTATATGTTGAAAAGAGGATTCGAAACCTGTCCATGCGAGTTGCCTCCTCGATAGATACATTGCAATATCTGATACAGGTGCATAATCAGATACCCGAGAAGAACCTAGCATTTGAAATGGGACATAATGGCCCCCTCATAGTTAAGAGCGAATGAAAAGAGTACCTTTACTGTACTCTACTGGACTGTCACTCTGGCCGGCTCCTCGTGAGCAGGGGACCTGGACTTGAGTAATAGATCACCCACTTCGTTGACTGTTCTTCATGTCATTGGCACATGATTTGGATGTGCTTCATATCCAGGAAAGCGTGTTAGAAGTTGCATTGTATGATCATGACCGATTTATTGCGTGACCGATTCTGGAGGTCACATGTTCATATTTACTTTACTTCAGATACCGTGATTACCATTGGGTGGAAACGAAACTTTGAATGACGGTGTTTAAGGTATGATAATTTAAAATCGCGTTGTGATACCATCAAATGAATGTATCGCTGCCATTGTTTTATCACGCTGCATGTGCACATACTAGAGGTCGAGGTTCTTCGAATGATTAGAGGGAAGATTCCTTTCAACTACAATTACAGCGGCTGGGTTGAGAAGGTCACGAGTTTGAGCATATGGAGCAAAGAATGAGTAAAGGTCGACGGGTGCGACTTACAGTAATTCTGGTGTCGAGTGTTCTGCTTGGTTTTGGTTTACAACAAACTTCTCCTCTTGTGCATGCTTCTCGAATCGATCTGCACACCCACTTTGTGCCCCCTTTCTATAGAGATTATCTCGCCGAGCGCCATGTCTTGCCTGGTGGAGTTCCAGTAGCGGAATGGAATGTCTCTTGGCACTTGGAGTTCATGGAGGAGCTCGGAATTCGTAGCAGTGTACTGTCCATCACCACGCCAGGTGCAAGAATTCACCCCAACGATACTTTGGAAGGCCGGAAACTAGCGCGGAAGCTCAACGAGTACGCTTACTACGAGCTTGTCAAAAAATTTCCCGGACGCTTTCAATACTGGGCCACCGTCACTCTTCCGGATGTTGAAGGTGCCATTGCCGAGGCGATATATGCGTTCGAAGAACTTGGTGCAGCAGGAATTTTCCTGGAGGCAAATAAGTTCGGCATATACTTGGGAGACCCGTCACTCGACCCATTCTTCGAAGTGCTCAACCAGTACGACGCTGTTGTTTTTCTTCATCCGAACTCACTGCAGGGTGGTAAGTGGGTTTAACGTTTGAATTGTAGTTTCTGGCTCTTGTTTTCTTTCATCCGAATTCATTCCAAGGCAGTAAGTAGAAGAGCTGTTTGATTGTAAAATTTGTCTCTGGATAGTGATTAGCACGTTGTGTTACTTGGACAGATGCTGGTGTTCCTGGAATTCCTCCATCATACGTGGATTTTACTTTGGACACCACGAGAGCAGCACTGAATCTGGTATTAAAAAACACAACCAGAAAGTTTCCAAGAATCAAATATGTATTGGCGCACTCCGGAGGATTTCTACCTTTCGTGGTGTATCGCTTCGCTTATGGTGCGGCGAATACCAATGCTGTTTTGGATCAATTCAGGGGTTATTACTTCGATACATCTCTCTCCAGCAGCCCGTCCGCATTCTTATCCACAATTGAGATTGCTACACCGGAGCGAGTAACTTATGGTACCGACTTCCCTTATGGCAGCTTGCCAATTGTAAAACGGTTCACCGACGCTTTAGATTCATTCGACTTGCCGGAAACGCAACGGCGAGGGATCAATGGCAGTAACGCCCTTGCCCTTTTCCACTGTTCTGCGCACAATTAGGTCTTGTAGAATTGCATTTATGTTCGAACAAATTAGGCGGACGTTCATGCATTCAAAGCATCCTCGTCAACGGATAATTCTTCTGAGTGGAACGAAGAATCTGTTTTGGATGATCGGCGTGAACCTACTTTTCCGTACCGCAACTCCGATTTTTTGTGGACACAACCCATTCCCTTCGTGGGAGCTTGACTCGTTCAAATTCGACCTGCATGCCGAGAAGTGGGAAATATGCAGAGCGGTATGAAACAGTTGCTTGTTACATCACCGAACATGGCGTTCTCGCCGCCACTGCCCGAAGTCGTCCTGTCGGCAGTTAGACTTCTCTGGAAGGGTAGAGAGAAGACAGGGGGAACAGGAGTGTCATTTTTAATGGACTACCAGTACTTGTTCCCGAGTAAGACAGGTCAGGGTTCAGGCTTTGACTTTCTTGTATATGCATGACTTCAAATAGCCAGGCACAGAGGGGTAACTAAGTACATTAGGTTCCCAGCCCAACAGCTGTTTCAGAGTGATTTGTAAGCAATTCTTTTAAAGTAAAGCTGCGTGCTAACCAAGATTGATGTACGGTCCCAACCAGCAGTCATTCCGCATATGATTTCAGGTGTTGCTAGGCCGAATTGGTGATGGTAGAATGCAGTTTACGGAGGATATGGTGGATCACGAGACGTCACTCTGGTTCAGATTCGGAATTCACAACCAGGTATGCTCATCAGCAAGTTCGGTGAAAGGACTTGAATTTGGCAACAGATAAAAAGTAGTAGTCCTGTTTCTGCACATTATCACACAAGTTCGCGCGCAGAAAGTCCGTTCTACTTGAAAGGATATATGCTCTCTGTGTAGCAATCTCCTTCAAATTGTGACTTTCGAGTGCGTGAACTGTATGTATTCTACACGCTAAAAGGATCGTCTGGTTGAGAGCCCCCTTCCACATGAATACACTACCGGATAATTTGTATGTGGTAGTGAAATGCTGGAGCGATTGTACATCTTCAGTAAGGAAACCTAAAACATTTGAGAAGATCGCGTGGCATTGATTAGCGCATGTCTTTCTATTGGCTATAGTTGCCTTGGTAATCCAGGCACTGTAGAAACAAAGATTCGCCCCACCGGAAGTCTGGCATACACGACCTTAGGAAACAAGGACCCCCAGATTGTACCAGCTTATCTGAAAGAAGCTGGGTGGGGGACCAAGCACCTACCTCTGACTGACAACACTGTGCCATTTGTGGGCCCAAACTCTACAAGTTCCTTGCATCCCTTGCAGACCTCCTTAATGGCGGTGGTCAATCACTACAAGGTGGTGCCGCGTCTCTGCAGTACATATTCTTTTCTTTCACGTTTGTATTCCGGGGAGCCAAGGCAGCCGCTGTCAAAGAAGATTACCTCATGCAGGTTCTAGGCAATTGGCTCACGAGTTATGCAGCATACTGAGATACCTATCAGAATACGTCGTCCGAGAAGCCTGACATATGAATCAGCGGTGTCCAATCTCGAGTGGGTGTGAACATCGTCCTCAAGCATAAACGTGATGGATATTTGTGTATGATTTCAAAAGCATGGGAAGAAGTTAAAATTTGGACCTACAAAGTTGAAGTGGATAGGCTTTTATGCTCCAATACACCACTGTACATTGAGATAGACGAATAGTTTCGAAGATTTCCATGTCACCACCCATTGCCGGAATCAGGAAGTGATCATCTAGTTGGCGACAAGATGCCCCGACCTCCGATTCCCCGACCTCCGATTCCCTAACAGATGTAACACAAGCAACCTCACAAAGTTGAACTAATTTTTTACGCATCCACGAGACCTCTAGTTGACCTCTAATTCAAACCCTCTCTTCAAGTTGGAGCCTCGGGATACAATCCGAATAGATGGCCTTTCATCCGTCTTCTCCAATGGTGCCTCACATTCAGCCTTCAGAAAACGTGTCGTACTTGTAACAGACATTTTGGTCGCTCCATGTATACTCTTCTACTTATGTTGTTGCTTTCGATTACGCCAAAGCCAACAAACAGCGCAAAGTAGCCGGTTGAAACTGAAACCGTGTTGGAAATTTCTCTCCGCAACTTGGCCAATACACCAACCAAGCAGCTGAAGACTACGGAAACACTAACTTTTGATTGCAAATTACAATTATCAAATTCTGATTGTAATCGTCGTATTCGTTTCTTAACTGCTTTATCCAGCCCGATCTTCACAAGTGCAACGTTGAAGCTGATGAAGCCATGCAGTGAACTTAACCACAGACGTGACATCACTTTTGGACATTCGGCTCCAAAGCAGCAGACGATTGATGTGCCTTTGAAGCATAAATCGGAATTCTCCATGATTGGGTTGTCACTTTGGGCCGACTGTATGGGCTTCTGTGCCCTGCTTTACTACAACACTCTTTTGTCCGTTCCTCTTGCCAAAAGCAGTTTTCTAATAGGTTGCTTGAATAAGAAAACTTTGCATGCAAACATTTCGGATGTTCGAGGAGTTTAGGATGCAGCAAACACAATTAAAAAATGGAAACAATTGGATGACTTGACATGTTGTAAAGCAGTAAAGTGACGAGACATTTTTCATATTGCAGTTTACTCTAGTCACCAGTAGATGCCAGTTAAAAAAATATATATCATGCATTTGCCCACTCCCTCATGTGCTTGTTGTTTGCAAATAAGAGTGAAGCTCATGATTCAGTGACGGGTATGTTCGAGTACTTTCGAGTCACGAGAACGAGCCCGTTCACAAACGAAATGATTGAAGATGGCCCACAGATGCAAACGAGAGCTCTGGCTCATGAAGAAAGCTTCTACTCAGATACAACAAGTAGAACTATAATAACGGTTTCAATTCTACTTTTACAAATCTGTCACGTAAAGCTTTCAGAACAAACTTTTATGAGTGATCCGTAATTATGAAGTGTGCCAGGAGGTGTAATCGTATCATGTATGGGTCTTGTCCATAATTGTAGATTTGATAAAGAGTTAACTGTTTCTTCTAAGTATATGATTAACAGTTGGTTTTTAATTTTATCGATAATTTATCTTATGGAGTGTTTACGAAGTTATTACGCTGTTGAACCCCTACAAACTGGAATGAAATCATTTAATGATACGACCATGAACCTAGCCCTTAGTATATGTTGTGGGTAATATTTTACTTATTGTTGCGCGAGAGAATGAGGATGAAAATTATGAAGACGTTCACTATTACCATAAACCAAAGTATAAACATGCATCAGAGAAACCCAGTTAAAGAGTCGTTCATGTCCTCAAAATAAGCGCCATTGTCCAAGGAGTTTGGCTTCTTCGATGCCTCTCGTGCAACCCAATACACGCTCCGGTATTCAACAGTTTAGGCACCGCCGAGTAGGCGCCACGTATACTGTCCACGCAGTTTAAACATCACCAGGTAAGCGCTTGCACGACGCCAACACCGCAGCTGATTGTGAGAGGTTTGACGTGGCAGGGTAATAAGGCACACCTGGCGAAACCAGCAATATACTAAGGCATAGCTTGCATGAGTGCCGGATTCGCACGTGGGAGTTAAAAATTGGCTCCAAGATGCTGTTTTGGAAAACTTTTTTCGATTTTCGAAATAGATTACATTTGAACAGATTAAACTACATGCATTCAAACTTAAGAGTTAATTTTCAGTCATGAAAGTAATACAATCTCTTGGTTTCGGTATTTTTGGATGTCTTAAGTACGAACAAAAATCGGAGAATGAACTGAATTTCATTTCGTTAGGTAAAATGCTTAGCTTCGAACACATACAATTGTCAGACATTAAAAGACAACAGTTACATTGCATAAGTATGAATAGAGTACTTGCACCTTTTAATAAATTTGCATAATATTTGAAAAAATTTGAATTTGAGAAAACAAACGCAATTTAAAATGGTCTATAACATGGTATAATTAGCAGTTAAGCTTAATTAGCTCAGCGCTTTAAAGTAGAAAGGCAATTTGCCTTGCAAATTGTAAATTAACATATTCCTTATTGAGAAACGCGACCGCCTAAGAAAACAAGAAGGATGGAAGACCCATCAAACCGTACAAGGAGAAGAAAAGAGGGCAAAATGGGACTAAGCCCTAATCGTATCGGTAGGAGGAATCTGCATTATTGCCTATATTTATTCTTATTGCCTTTTGCCTAATATTCTTTATTTGCCCTTCGTTTTCAATCTGTCTAAGAGTCTCGTACACTTTATACACAACGCTGAAAGCAAAGGGAATTCCTTGCATTATGGAGATGGGAGGGCAAATGGCGCTTCGAGTGTCGGTTGATCTTTTCTACTTTTCCACTTTTCTAGATCCAATGACTCACTATCTTCCATGAGACTGGGAACGCTTTTGCACAGTTACAGTAGGCTTCTTCAAGATCTTCCTCATATCTTGGTTAGCAATTTGTCTTCAAGCAATCGCCCACTTTTAAGAGTGAAACACGTGATCCACTGTGGTGGCCTTTGACAAGTTGAATGGATTAAGATTTGTGCAGATTACGTGAGAATTGAAACTGCTATGTAAGATTGGCATTGCACTTCACCACCAAATCGTCTATTTGAGGATTGAAATTTGTAACAGATGAAATAGTTTTGTGGTGCACATATTTTCACAAATTCACTCTTGTTGTTAATTTCAATTTTGTTGATAAAGATAAGATAGCATAATTCAGTGTTTAGGATAAAAAATTTCCTAGTTGAAGTACTTTTCAAAGTTGAGTCAGCGCAGGCAAGTTGCAAGCGGAAGAAGTCTGAAGTTGAAGCTGAAGGCACTCTCAAGGAAGAATACAAAATGAGAAATAACTTTTAAGATTGGTGGGAAGTGAGTAATTTTGGAGTCGAGATGATCATACATGAAGAACTTAGACGGTGTAAAAGTTACAACCAAATGACTTTGACCTGGAATTTGGCCGGGACATGGCTGCACTGGAGGACTGTACATATATTTGAATATGTCACCACTTGGTTAAAGAACTTCCATCAAAGACTGTTGCATTCAAGAAGGGTGATTTGCATTCAAGGAAGATAGTTGGTATTTGACAGATACCTTGCATGTGGCATAACCGTCAAGGAGAAGAATTCACATGTGTAGAGAAGTACCTCGTTGAAAGTGCATGACAAGGAACGCTCAACCACTATCCACCACCCCAATGATTAAAGAATTACCGAGTACTTTGCTTACAAAACCAAGTCAGCACTATCCAATTCCATTTTTTCATAGTGGAATTTCCAATTAGCTTTGAGATTAATCAAAAATTGTCTAAGTCTTGTAACCTTTGTAGAAGTTCTACTTCCAAGCCTATTCATTTGTCTTAGTTTATTAGACATGCTCGGATAGTCAAGATGATATATATCCAAAAACCCATAAGGAAGGTATCCAAAGCCATACTCAAAAACCATACTATCAATAAGTGTACAATATACTATAGAAGTGAGGTAATCCGGAGCAAGCATTTAGGTTTCTTGCTCTTGAATTAGGAGCTGAGTGACTTTTATGATTCACAAGATGAAGGGCAAGTACGAGAGAAATGCAACAAAATTCAGAAGGAATCTCCACAACTAGACAAAAGAGAACCAGCAAATGGTACTTAGTGTAGATGCAAGTGAACCCTAAGCTTATTACCATCAACATAAAGTGTATACGCAAATATTTAACCAATGACATCAAGGCCACTTTCAAGGAGAAATGAAATAGGAAAAATTGCTAGGGAGTAGAGAGTAGGGAGTTATAAGGCTCCAGCCAGAAGGGTGATCATGCAAGTGGTTATGAATTTGTTCAAGCACATGAACAATTTACTTGACAAACAACCAAGCGGTCTTCTTCCACTACATGTACAAAGGGAACTACTGAATCAAGCAAGGGCCCATTGTTGAAATTTTGAAGAAGAGGGTAGAGTGACTTACCTAGCACTCTTTGCAATCCATTTTAATGTGGATTTGAACTTGCTAAAAAAGGAGGAGAGCAAGCGGTTCTTGAGCCACTTCTAGCAAAATGTGTACTTCAATACCAAAATCAAGGGAAGAACCATGATCAAGAAGTACCAAGACAAAGGTGTAGAATTTGCAAAGACATGAAGGTTCATATTGGTAGAAGAAGAAGAAGGTCATGCACCAAAGACCAAGAAGAAGAAAGCTCCTCCAACCAAGACGACAACCTCATCCAAGCAAGCCCAAAAGACAACCCAAGTAATAGATATCTCCTTGAAAGAAGAAGATGAAGATAAGGAAGAAGGAGAGAGATTCTTCAGCCTCAAAAAAATGAGAACAAACTCAACCAAAGAAGAAGACTTGTATCAAGATGCACAATCGGCCACAAATCTAGAGCAAAGCAAAGAATTGGTAAATTGCCAAAGATGGAGAAACTTCCCATCATTCCAAAGCCTTCCAAATCTTGAACAAAACACAATGCTCCTAAACCAAGACAAGAAGGAGAGGAGGCACATGTGAGGCATAGAATTGTAGACCAAAGAACCCATAGGAGAAACAGTCAATATCAAGACAAAAGTTCTTGATCAACCCAAAGCCAAATGCATTGTTCTATTTAAGACAATTGGAGAAGAAGGTGCAAAAGACTAAATCCGAGGAGAGAAATAGGAGAATGGAACTCACATTGGGATAGCCAAATGAGAGAAAACTCCAAATGCCTAGCATTTGGCTTTGGTATTTATAGGTAGCATACAAGGCCCTTGAGAAGCTTCTCAAGAAGCTTCCTCAAGCCACTTTCTTAGAGTGCAAGCTAAGTTAACTAGGAAGCTTCTCAAGAAGCTTCCTTCTAGAAGCCGCCTACTTGGCGTGCAAGCTAAGCTAGTTGGAAGCATCTAGAAGCTTCCTTCTAGAAGCTACTTACTTGAGGTGCAAGCTAAGCTAGCCGGGAAGCTTCCCAAGAAGCTTCCTAGATCCTTTTGGAATATTCTATGCTAATTTGTCTTATGTGCTATTTCGTGAGCCCAACTAACTTTGTTGCTAAACTCCATATTGTTACATATTCCCCCGCCGCTTGTTGGTGACGTCCTCGTTTCCAGTGAAGCTTCAAATTCTTGGAGGGCCATTTGTGCATTATGGAGGTGAGAAAGAGGTTCCCATGTGGCATCATGAAGGGGCTACCCTTTCCAAAGGACCTTGTACTCTATATGTTGGCGACGGCCTCGTTGAATATGGTGATGCGCGAGGATACGATCAACTTCGTACTCCTCATGATCATTGATAGGAACAAGAAGAGGGGGAGGTTGGACTCAAGAGGAAAAGGAAGAGGGGTTAGGAACAAAGGGTTTCAACTTGGAAACATGAAAGACAAGATGGATACGCATGTGACAAGGCAAGGCAAGTCGATAAGCAACATGAGAGACAATTTAGGTGATATCAAAGAGTCCTATCCAATTAGGGGCAAGTTTATGAACTTGGGTATCAATTGGGAGAGGGAGTTTACTAGAGGATAACATGACTTTATCACTGATTTCAAAGGTGAGATCACAATGATAGTAGTCCGTATATTGTTTTTGGCGGTTTTGAGCAACAAGGAGGTGAGACTTGGCTTGTTGGAGAGATTGGGATATAGTGGTCAAGAATGTGGAAGTATGAGGAACTTGAGATGGAGGGAGAGCAAGAAGAGAATCTGGAACAAGCAAATCTTGGCCAAAATTGAGAAAGAAAGGAGAAAATCAAGTGCTAGCCTGTTTGGAATTGTTGTTGGCAAATTCTATAGCTGCAAGATATTCATCCCAATTGGTATGGTGGACATTGACAAAAGCATGCAACATATCCTCCAATGTCCAATTTGCACATTTGGTTTGTCCATCAGTTTGAGGATGATAGGCTGTGGACAAAGCAAGCTTGGTGCCAAGTATTTGGAAGAGTGCTGCCAAAACTTCTCGGTAAATCAAGGATCACGGTCGGAGATGAGTACACGTAGCATCCCATGATGCTTGGAGACATTGTTGAAGTAGATTTGCACTAAGGTTGGAGCATCCATGGTATCACAGGTTGGTGCCCAGTGGATTTGCTTACTAAGCTTATCCACAAACACCACGATTGCGGTGTGTCCTTGTTTTGTCTTTGGCAAGGATGTGATGAGATCCAAGCTCACATGCTCCCAATGAGCAGATGGAATGGTGAGTGGTTGAAGGAGTCCACTCGGCTTTTGGTTGTTGGCCTTGTTATGTTGGCAGCTCTCACACAATTGGAAAAATTCTTGAACATCTTGTGTCATGTTGGGCCACCACCATTGACGTTGGAGGGTACTCAAGGTCTTGTCCACACCCATGTGACCCGTGATGGGCAAATCATGGGCTTCTTGAAGGCGCACAAGTCAAAGATCACCTTTAACTAGAACATAGATCCAATCCTCATGGAATAAAAGGCCCTCCTTGATGGATAAGGTGTTGTACTCTTTATTGCATGCCGTAAGGCAACCATGTACCATTTAGAAGAAGGGATCTTGGTGTAGAGCTGATTGAAACTCATTTTGGACCTTGGAGTCAATTGACATCATTGAAATTGCCATTGTGATGAGAGGAAGAGACTTCAAATCAGGTTGTTGTGATAAAGCATCAGGGATGACATGGAACCGACCTGGTTTGTACTCAAGTTTGATGTCATACAGTTGGAGTTGTTCCTCCCATCGATGATGTTGACTCTTCATGTGTGTAAACAATGGTTTTTGATCAATTCGCATGATCACTTGTTTCCCCAAGAGGTAATGCCTCCATACCTTGGTGGCGTATACCATTGCAAGTTGTTCTTGATCTTGAGCAGAGTAGTTTTGTTTATCCGTATTGAGTCGGCGAGACACAAAGGCAATGGGATGGAGTCCATCTGGGAATTCTTGTTGCAGCACGGCTCCAATTGTAAAGTTAGAAGCATCAAAATCAACCACACAAGGTAGTTGAGGATCCTATGGTTGAAGAATGGGTCTTGAAGACACCCTATGCTTTAACTTCTAGAATGCTTCTTCATGCTTGGTGGTCCACGAGAAGCTTGAGTTCTTTCCCAAGAAGTCAGTCAATGGTGCAACCACATGAGCATAATAATGGATGAACCGTTGGTAAAAACTGGCCAATCCATTGAATGCCCGTACTTCTGTAACATCCTTTGGGGTAGGCCAATCCGTAATGGCCTTGATATTCTCTTCTTCCATCTTGATCCACTCTGATGAGATCTTATGACCCAAGAAGGTAATCTCTTTCTACCAAAAGGCACACTTTGACCTCTTGTAGTAAAACTTCTATTGTCGTAGTCGTCTTAGGACTTCTCGCACATGATTCACGTGTTTTGCCTCTGTCTTACTATAAATTAAAATATCATCCAAGAACACCACCATGGACCAATCCAATAGTCCATCCAACACCCGATGCATCTGATCCATGAAGACTGTAGGAGCATTAGTGAGTCCGAAAGGTAGAACTCTCCACTCAAAATGCCCATACCTTGTACAAAAGGCAGTCTTTTGCACATCCTCTCTCTCAATAGGAATTTTCCAATAGCCTCTACAAAGATCCAACTTGGAAAAGTAGCGTGCTCTAATTAGTTGATCAAGCAAGTCATTGATCCGAGGCAAGGGATATGCATTCTTCACGGTTTGCTTATTGAGCCCATGATAATCAATATAGAAACAAAGTCCTCCATCCTTCTTTGGAACAAATAGTACCGGTGCTCCCCAAGGAGAGGTATTATGTCGTATGAAGTCTTTCTCCAACAAGTCTATAAGTGTTGTTTGCAACTCCTCCAACTCCTTTGGTGAGAGCCGATAGATCGGTCTACTCATTGGAGTACTCCCTAGCAAAAATTCAATCTTGAAGGGCATACCTCAATTGGAAGGTAATCCCTTTGGCAGATCATCCGGAAACACATCCACAAACTCCTTAACTATCTGATCAACCATTGCTTGATGAGGCTCTTGGTCCTCCACAGATTGTTCTTGTGCAATCGGCTTGATCCACATTGCGAATACAGACTTATCTTCCTCCAAAGCTTGCTCTATGGCTGCTTTACTAACAAATTTCCCTTCTAGGGACTCATCTCTCTTCCAAGCTTGCTCCATGGTTGCCTTCTTGGCAACTTCCCATCTTGGGACTCCACTTCCTTCAAGGTTTGCTCTATGGTTACCTTCTCAACAAATTTCCCATCTTGGGACTTACTATTCTTAGGTGTCTTACTCAGAGGTACCAGACAACCTAATCAGAAATTTCTACCTTGGTGTTGTACTTGAATTTGGCATCGGGTCCAATCAAATTGAACCTTATGACATTCAAGCCAAGGTAGTCCTAGAATGATATCATAGTGTAGAGGTGCCACTACAAACCTCATACACTCCAAATACTCCTTCCCAATCTTGAAGGTAATAGGATGCGAGGTGCAAAATGCATAACCCTTTCTACCATCCGCCATCATCAAACTACTTCCAATCATTGGCTTGATAGAGATACCCAATTCCTTGGCTACTTGCATAGACATGTGATTCTCTGAACTTCTAGAATCAACCAAAATCCTACAACCCCGATTAGATATCATACCTTACAAGTGAAGCAAACTTGCATAGGTCGAGCCTTCAATCCCATTGGAACTTATCAAGCTCCCAATAGGCAACTCAAAATCTCCTACTTGGATTCCTTGTTTCCTTGATCATTTTGCTCCATGACCTCTACTTGGGCAACTTGTTGAGGTCATCTATTCTTGAGTGGACATTCAACAATATGATGCCCCAATTGGCAACAATAAAAACAACCACCATTTTGTTGCGGTTTCTCTCTATCTCTTATGCCAAGTGGCCTTCGTTGAATGGCCTCAATCTCCATGGGTGCTAGCTCCTCCACTTGTGTGTAGTGTATTGGTAGGCTTTGTGAGGTTGAGGTCAAGACCAAGTTGTTGCCACCAAGGAATCAAAACGTTCGGCCAACCGTATGGCTTCATCCAAGTGTTGTGGCTCTTGCATGGTTACCTCTAATTTGGTTCTTGCCTTCAAGCCCCTCACAAATTGATCCAAAGCTTCACCTTCCAATATATTTGGAATTTGCATGATGGTGTTTTGGAACTGCGTGATGTAACTTCTTACAGAGCCAATCTGTTTCAACTCTGCCAACTTATCCCGTGCAGCTCATGTGACATTTATAGCTTGGAACCGACTAATTATTGCGCTCTTGAATTCTGCCCATGTCAAGATTGGTGCAACAATTTGTCATTCCGCTCGCTCCACTTGGAATCTCCACCATAGCTTTGCTACTCCATCCAATTGGCTAGAAGCCAAGAGAATCTATTTTTGCTCATCTTGTAGATTAGTAGCTTCAAAATAATGTTCAAAATCAAGCACAAAATTCTCCACTGCACCCAAAAGATTCTTGCATTCAAATACCTTAGGTTTCGGGAATATGATCTAATCTTCTCCTTCTCAAATTGGTACTCTCTCCCCTGCTTTTGACGTCAAAGATCTTGTTCATCCAACAATCAAGTAAGGTGCTTGATTTATTGTTGCATAGCAAGGATAACATTGGGTATTGCCGCCATGGTTGCTACTCTATCACACTACTCCCAATATATCTAATTTATTAACACATAGAAACAACACATCCACTGTTCTCCATAAGTTACAACCTGAAGTACCAAGGGTTCCTCAGATATGGTGATCATATGCAAAAAATCTTGTCCAAAGTGCGAGGTGATGAATTTTGTGAAATTATGCTTGGGTAGTATTTGGACGCAAACATCCCAATGGTTTGGTAGAAGTGGATTTGGTGGTCCATAAATTCCATCCATCCCATTCCTACTCTGATACCAATGTAAAAGACTGAATCCAAGGAGAGAAATAGGAGAACGGAACTCATATTGGGACAGCCAAATGAGAGAAAACTCCAAATGCCTAGCATGAGCTTTGGCTTTGGTATTTATAGGTAGCATACAAGGCCCTTGAGAAGCTTCTCAAGAAGCTTCCTCAAGCCGCTTTCTTAGAGAGAAGCTTCCTTCTAGAAGCTACTTACTTGAGGTGCAAGCTAAGCTAGCCGGAAAGCTTCCCAAGAAGATTCCTAGATCCTTTTGGAATATTCTAGGCTAATTTGTCTTATGTGCTACTTCGTGAGCCCGACTAACTTTGTCGCTAAACTCCATATTGTTACAAGAAGGAGTCAAAGCACCTCAAAGGACTTTGGTGCACAAAGGAGAAATAGTATAGTTTGTTATCCATTTGGTGGGAGCAATGTGACAATTTATGGAGCTACTTTTTTCTCATTACCAAGAGAAATGCACAAACATAACCAATTACATAATGTTGGTGAGACAATTGCACAAGGGGGTTATACACAAAGAAGGCCACCAAAAAAAAGACAAAGGAGGAACTAGCGAGTTCCTCCTTTGTTTAGCAATGAATGCATTGACCTAAGATCTATATGAGGAATTAAGACAAAATGCTTCCTTTGTTATGAGTCAACAGCATTAGGAGAAAGAATTGGGCCAAGTGTACTTAGAGCTAGGACAATTGCAAATGGAGAAGAAGGAGATATATGATTGAAGTACAAATACTAGTTGCAAGGAAGGGACAAAGAAGAGGTAATATCCTCCAAATTGGAGAATGCTAAGGTGAGAATTCTCACTCTTAACCTATAGCTGGAAAAATGCCAAGGGGACATTGTCTTGAAGTTGGAGCAAGTAGAAGAAGACCTAAAGAGGAAGAAGGTTGATTGAGAATTATATAAACCTTAAATGTTAGAAGTAAAGAAGGAGGTGCGCATCTTGAACCACCACTTTGAGGAAAAGAAGGCAAAGGCCATCCAACAATTAGAGGAGTTATATGATCGGATTGTAGCCATGATAAAGGAAAAGGACAAAGGGAAAGCCTTAAAGGCAAAGATTTATAAGTTGCGGTTATAGGTTCAGCACTTAGAAGGGAAGACATATGATGAGTAGAGCATAGATCAATTAGCAATTTGACTTACAAAACATTTAGACAAGTTCATAAAAGTTTATGACATTTACCTATTACACATAACCAGAAACTTAGAGTGGACCAAGGAATGGCTCTCCATTATAGAAATTTTCTTTTTACTTTTATGGATAAAAGAACATTTTAAATGTTTTATAAAACTTTTTTTTTCTTGGTGTGCAATCTATCATATGTGTAGTTCTATATCCTAATAGATAGGGAAGTTAAAGGCTTTTAAGGTTTGTGTGGCTTTTGTATGACCAAGACGCCTACTCCATAGTTTGATTGTTCCTTGTTTTGTCAAATATGAGTATCACCAGCAAAGGTCAAAAGCAAGGGGCCAACTAAGAGCATTTTGGTCAAGAGTTTGAAGACATTACGTTCAAATCAATGCATATCAAATACTTACAATATAGCCCAATCTTCTTGTCTACATCAAATAATTAGAAGACACATCTTGTGATTGCTTGAAGAAGCCTTGTTTGATGGGATATCTTGATAATCTTGTATCGACAACATTGCCTTATGAATCTGTTTTAATTGTCATCCAATCGAGTCAATTTAGTCATATATCTTTGACTAGTGGGTCTTTGTTGTTGTTGAGTTCACAATGTGCATCTATTTCTGATCAACTAGGAGCAAAGATGTATCTAGGATACATCGCTGTTGAGCGTGTCATTCTTGATAGACATTTTAGTGATGCAATTCATGAAACCTATTGATACTTTGATCAATTTGATCACCCTGCATGGTTATGATTCTTTTATTTTCTATTGCCTACTTGGAACACATCATTGCCTATTGTGATTAGCGCCGACCATCTTGACTAGTATTATAACGAGGTTTAGATGAAGATGAGTTGGGATCTTTTGTCCACTCCCACAATTATTATCGGCATGAATGGGGCAATGAACATGCTATCATGAAGTATGTCCGACATCAATGCACACAATCCATGGTCGTGGTTTGTCAAGTAGCTATGTGCCAGCCTAAAGAAGGAGTCCAAGCAAGAACTCTCATTGAAAATCAAGGACTAGATTTCTTTATGTAGTCCTTGATTTAATGGCTAGGCTACACAACTTCATTAGCAAGGTGTTTGTTAATACATTCATCTTGGATTCCTACAACAACATGAGGGCAGTTTGTCACAATTTGGTCAGAAATGATATTGTCAACTATGCTTATGGCTGTAGTACACATCCACTCAACAATCTTTGCAAAGATATCCTCAAGATGGATCAGTTCAAGTAGTTGGTGAAGTAGGTCCTATTGGTATTGAAGAACATCAAAGGCCAATCTCTTCTCAATAGGGTGTACAACATGATATGCAATGAAGTATTGTAGGTGGAGCTTTGTCAATTACATGTTCTACCAATTGAACCAAGTGAAGCGTGTGCTCATCTCTCTTTGCATTATTGTTGCAAATGAGAAGCAAGAGCACAACATTGATGCAAATTATGATCTTCCTAAGTCACTCAACAAAATCATCATCAATCTGATGTTGTGGTGCAACATCAATACATGCATCGACTTGTTTGGTCCCATATGCAATTTCCTTGATATACTAAAATTGGACATTGCAACAATGTCAACAGCTTATGCATGCTTCATTTATATTCATGTGCATCTAACATTGGTGTTGTTTGGAGTTGATCTTAATCATGCAATTAAACATCTATACTATTGATGTAATTGCATCTATTCACCTATGCATATGTTGGTATTCTATTGCAATTTGTTCTATCACTGTCTATGGATCAATGTGATTGGATTGTTGAGCTTGGCAAGAGCAATCTGAAGATGCAATGGTTGCAAGCAGGTCAACTCATCAAAAGGTATCATGACAAGGACTCAATATCAACCCACATATATGACTTTCATGTCTAAGTTCATGATATTCTGCACAAATGAGGTGAAATTTCAAGAGATGTTCCAAGACTTGATTGATTACCACCCTTGCTTGATGTGGAGCTAGGTTCTAACTCAATATGCAACTTTGGATACTTTCCTATCAATATCTATACCGGCCTTGCATCATTTGCTAGAGTTGAACGGCATCACCAGGTTTGCAAGCACATTCACACTCAGCAATCACAATTGTGTGGGTTGAGGCAAAGTCAAATGCTAGGTATAAATTCTGCACAACACTATGATTATGTAATACCAATAGATAGATAGATGATCTAGAGATGAAATTTGGTTTGGTAACATCTGTAAGGATGTTATACGTGAGGGATTAAGTAGATAAGCTAGAGGTATAACCAAAAGAGTACTTCTACTAATAGGCCAGAAACCAAAACATGCTTGGAAACTTTAGAATCAATAGCTAGGCATATGATCTAGAGGTGAAACTTGGAGTGGTGACATTTGGAAAGATTTTACAAATGATGGAGAATGTAGATCAGATAGAGGTATCACCAAAAGAACACTTCTACTAATAGGGGCAAAAGCCAAAATAGGCTTTAGAAACTTTAGAATCAATAGCTAGGCATATGATCTAGAGGTGAAACTTGGAGTGGTGACATTTGGAAAGATTTCACAAATGATGGAGAATGTAGATCAGATAGAGGTATCACCAAAAGAACACTTCTACTAATAGGGGCAAAAGCCAAAAACTTTGGAGGCCTTAACGGATGAATTAGACCTTCTCCAAATGGTGGAAAGGCTGTCCTTTCCCTCCCCCTTGGTTTGTCTCACCAAGAGCTTTCCAATGGTACATCACTCATATGATTTTGAGATTGTTATAGGAAGATTCCCTAAAATATTCCTTCCGGCCAAAGCTTGTTTGACCAACTAGATGGGACCGGGAATGACATGTCCCCCATCCAAGAAATTAATCTAAGGGTGTAGCTTTCTGATAGGTCACGTATCTAAGTACCTAATCCTATGACGGAGCTTCCTTGGAAGAGATCCTCCTTGGCTATATAATAAAGAGAAGGTGCTCCTTTGGGGCATCGGAGGATTGAGTGTGAAATCTATGTTTTATTTCTTATATCTCTCTTGAAGAGTTCTCTTGTCTTTGGAGTATTAGAATGGTATCAGAGCAATTGTTTTAATCCAAGAGAGTGGATCACCCCTCTTGGAAGAACACGAGCTATTGAAACCGAGTAATTTGAGGTGGAGAACATAATGCAATTGCTAGATTTGGGAAGGGCTTTAGAGAGTGGATGGGATGGATGCAACTAGAGGACAATTTCCTATCCCTAGCTTTCCATTCTTGAATCCATTCCACATCAAGATTATGTACATCCAACGTGAGCAAATGAGAGTATTGCTAGTTTATCACTTTGGAGTAGAATTCATGGACAAAGTGATTAATTCACCAAACCTGATGATTCTACCAATGGGGATATACAAAAAAGAGTGGGATTTGACAATCTACATTCTATTGTGATGTTATGGATCTGAATATACCGATTCCTCATCCTTTCAACCCGCAAGTAGAAATCCGTTATGTAGTTAGACCAAAAGTGATGTTTAGGGATTTTGTAGTCTGCAATTTTGGTGAGGAATATTATCAACAAGTGATGGCCTTTGAGTTCCCAATGGTAGTCCCTATAGTTTGTGCACCCTCATTCATTCATCATTCTAACCTTCTATTGAAGTAGTAATTAGCAAGTGAACAATGATTGTGTGTAGGAATCACGGATCCGCAATTGTAGTAGTTGATGCAAGGAATGCAAGGGATGTTGAACGAGTTTTGTGAAAGCAAGATGACTATGGAGGAATTGCAAGATCAAGTACATGCTATCAAGAAGGATCAAGTAATGCAAGGAGGAGAGCCATCATAACAAACAACACCAGCAATCAAAGTACTTGGGGAGTTATGCATGCCGATGACACCGATTCCAATCAACAACCAAGCTATATTACTACTACAAATGAAGAAGACATGCAACATCAAGCCTTAAAAAAGACAACATTCCATGGGAGTAGTGGAAAATTGGATTTCAAGAATGAATTTATACCTTCGATTGTTCACAATGGAGATCACTGATCATTTTGCAAGTGTGTTTGCATGTGGGTACTTGATTGATAAGGCCTTCACATGGTATGATGCTTGGGAATGATCTTGTTGGAAGAAGGAAGAGAGGTCACTTGGACAGCCATGCAAGAAAGGTTGCTCAAGAATTTCCAATCTGTGGATTCTATGCAAATGGCCCGAACCAAACTCAGGAGGTTGAAGCAAAATAATAACATACAAGAGTAAGTGGAGGCATTTTTGGATCTACAAGTTGCAATAATCAATATGAGTCCAGCCAAAGCTCTTGAAAATTTCAAGAGAGGATTTAAAAAGTGGATTTGCTAAGAGGTAATGGTGCAAAATCCTTGAATTGTTTTTGGAGCCATTGCTTGTGCCCAAAGAATAGCAGGGGCGCTTGGAGGAGGTGAAGCAATAACATTGATGCAAAACTATCAGGCCAAGATACACCATTTTGGTGAACCAATACCTATGGAATTGAGCAACATTTGGTTCTAAGATAGAGGAGCAAGACCTCTCCAAGGAGAATGAGGATGGGTCAAAGAAAGGAGAGAAGGAGTCCTACGGGGAGAAGGGGCTTGAGCAAAACAATGATGATGTTACAATTGTGGCAGAATTGGGCACATAGCCATCAATTGTCATGCTCATCATCTTAGAGGCCCTCAGCCTCCATACAAGCAACCTTTGAACCACATGGAGAGACAAATTGAAGAGGAAGATATAGAAACCATATTGGAAAGCAAAGATTACCAGTAAATGCACCTTGTGGCCTTACTGGCTTGGTGAAGAAGAGGACGAGTGTGCAAAGAAGGAGGAAGATAAATGCACAATTAGTTGTTGTAAATGGACTACTAGAAGGCAATCCGGTGAGAGTGTTTACAGACCCTAGAGCAATAGAGAATTTCATGTCTTGCTCTATTGCAATAAGGTTGGGGATGAAACTAGAGAAGGATGAGGAGGAAAAAGTAGAGTTACCTAATAGTCAGACAAAGAGGATTGAGTCATTACCTAAAAAGGTAATACTCTCTATAGGAGGGTATTGAGAAGCAATCAAGTGGCAAGTAATACAACTAGCTTGTTATGATGCAATCTTAGGTATGCCGTGGATGGAGCACTACAATCCCATGGTGAATTGGAGAAAGAAAGTAGTGAAAACTAGTCAATGGAAGATCTTTGGGATTAAAAGATGATCACAAAGGCAAGAGTTGCCTCTGTATATCATAAAGACCACATCTATTGGTAAGACAAATAGATGTTTCATGGATTTAATAAGAGAAGTCAAGAGTGCCCAATACAATAGACAAATTCCTAAGAAATTGAAAGATGTGGTCAATGAGTTCCAAGATGTCTTTCCGGATGAATTACTAGTAGGTTTACCACCAAAAAGGAGAGTAGATCATAAAATTGAGATACATCTTGGGAAGACATCTCCTTGTAAGACCCCATATTGATTATCATCTCAAGAGTTCAAGGATATGTTGTAGAAGGGGTTTATCCAACCCAATGTATCACCATATGGGGCTCTTGTATTATTTGTGAAGAAGAAGGACGGAACAATATGCATGTGCATTGACTATCAAGGACTAAATCAACAAATGGTGCAGCACAAATATCCATTACCTTGCATGGATGATTTGTTTGATCAACTCAATGTGGCAAGGCACTTCACCAAACTTGATTTGCAGAGCGATTACAACCAAATCAGGATTGCGGAAGAAGGCGTACTGTAACACCCATTTGTGCATGTGTGTGGTATTGTGATATTTAGCTTGGTATTACAAGTACTTAAGACATATTATTTATATAGAGATAAAGGATGGTTATATATTAGTCATGGTTAGCTAAAGTTAGTCATAGCTAAGATAGATGGGACATTACTTTAGAGGAAGTAGAAAAGATGAGCACCACTATTTTGGATTTTAGTGTGTTGACTTGGTATTATTCCTAGGTGTTTGGCTTTGGGGAAAGAGTTGAGAACTCTTGGGCCCGCAAGCCTTTTTGTTTTGGATTCTTCTT
This sequence comes from Lunularia cruciata, assembly GCA_948567375.1. Taxonomy (NCBI): domain Eukaryota; kingdom Viridiplantae; phylum Streptophyta; class Marchantiopsida; order Lunulariales; family Lunulariaceae; genus Lunularia; species Lunularia cruciata. The sequence goes on from OX419756.1 coordinate 23,035,716, forward strand.
TAGTCCAAGGATAGCCCATGTGAAGGAATCCTTGCTTTAGTGGTTGGGTCAAGATAAGGGGAATATGCCCATGTGAATGGATATTCCTTTCTACTTTTTGACTTTACTTGACTTTTAGTCTAGTAACTTGAGTTACTACGGTAATTAGTAACTTTGGTATGTAACTATTTCACAAGTATATAAACAAGGGGTGAGGAGGTACTCATCATCCTTTCATTTGCAACTATCTCTCTCTCATTGAGTTCTCTAGTGAGCAATGTCTTGAGTCTTGGAGTGTTAGCCTTGGAGGAGTATGATGGAGTTGGGGTTCCTTGCCTTCTTAGTCCATGGTGCGCTACCATAATAGCCATCAGAGGTTCATCCTGAGTGAGAGACAGGCCGGCTCACAGTACATAAAATGGACTTTTGAACAAGGTATGGTCAATTTGAGTACTTGGTGATGCCGTTTGGTCTCACCAACGCTCTAGCCACTTTCATGAGTTTGATGAATGACATATTTTTTCCATACTTGCATAAATTTGTTGTCATTTTTCTTGATGACATCTTATTCTACAATAGGACTCTAACAAAACACTAGTAACATCTACCATTCCTCCAAATTTTGTGATAGAATCAATTGTATGCCAGAATCTCAAAGTGCAATTTTAGAAAATCTGAAGTAGACTACTTAGGGCATAGAGTAAGTGCGGAGGGTCAATAAAATAGACGTCATTCAAAAATGGAGTGCTCCAAAAGATCAGACTCAACTCAAGAGTTTCTTAGGATTGATTGGGTTTTATTTTTGATTTGTCAAGGACTCCTCCAAGATTGCACAACCCCTAATAGCACTATTGGGCAAGGGGAAGAGGTGGATATGGGGAACCACACAAGAATTGGCCTTTTAGGAGTTGAAAAATGCATTATTACATGCACCAATCTTGAAATGGTATGACCCAAAACATCCAATCAAGATGGCTATAGATGCATCAAGTGTAGCAATAGGAGCAGTCCTACAGCAAGAATGGCAGGATGGATAGCACCTAATTGTGTATTTCTCTCATAAGTTGCTACCGGTAGAATGCAACTATCACATCAACAAATGAGAAGAGTTGGCCATTGTCCTTGCAACCAAGCATTAATGACACTATTTGGGTGAGAAGGCATTTGTTGTAAAGACGGACCACAAACCTCTAGTCTACCTCAAGACACAAAAGGATCTTTCTCGTTGATAAATTTAGTGGCAAAATGGAGACAACTATTCAACATGACAATCAAATATGTGGAAGGCAAGAAGCAACTTGCAGATGCATTCACCTGAATGCCAATGGTAAACAATTTGGGGGTGGAAATCAAGATGAATCCTAAATTCTGGCCCAAGATTCTTGCTGCTACAAAAACTGATCCATAAATTGTAGGTGTTGAATCATCCAAAGGCATCACCAACACCCAAAGACACCTTTTGTGATGGTAGGTTGTGGATCCCAGATGATATGGATCTAAGAACCACCATCCTAGTTGAATATCATGATTTTGCCATTGCAAGTCACGTTGGAATGGACAAGATCTTTGATGCAATCAAACTCCATTATTATTGGCCCAAGATGAGCAAAAATTTGATGACATATGTTTGAACTGCCTATTTGTCAACAAAATAAGGCTTCTAATCAAGCTCCCACATGACTCCTCCAACCTCTCTCCACTACTACACAACATTAGGAATAGGTAAGCATGGATCTGGTTTATGAATTGCCCAAGGCCACCTCTGGGTTTGATTCCATCATAGTCTTTGTCGACCAACTCAGCAAAATGATCCATGTACTCCTACCACCAAGGATGTGACTACCCCGCAACTAGCTCAATTGTACTTAGATGCAGTCTTTTCCCATCATGGCTTGTCTCAAGTGCTCATCACAAATAGGGTACTCAATTCACTAGGTTGTTTTGGAGAACACTCTTTGGTTTCTTCAATACCAAATTGGCTATGTCCATAGCTTACCATCCACAAACCAATGGACAGATAGAGAGGGAAAATTTTAGTATTGAGTACATGCTTTGGAGCTTTACTTTGGATGAGCAAGAGAGTTGGGGCACCTTACTTCCTTTGGTGGAATTTGCATACAAAAATTCAATGAATGCCTCCACACGTCACACAGTTCTTCCTCATGTATGGAGAGCATCCTTTCACACCTTCAAGCTTGATGAAAGTCTATCCAATGGTTACCAAGGTAGATGTTGTCAACACTTTTGTGTCAAAAATCCAATAAGGGGTGGAGGATGCCAAGCATAGGTTACAAATTGCCCAAAATGGGCAGAAGCAATATGTAGATGTGCACCGCCAACACATGGAGTTCAATGTGGGAGACCAAGTCTAGCAGCCAACCACAAACCTCAAGTTAGTTGGTCCTCATAAGCTCAGGCCTCATTTCATTGAACCTTTCTCCATCCTATATCGCATCAGAGCTATGGCCTATCACCTCAAGCTACCGTCACATATGAAGATCCACCTAGTGTTTCATGTTTCCTTACTACATTGACATGCTCCTTGGCCGCCTCACTTCTCTTCCATCCAAGAAAATTGACCTTGTCCAACCTTGGTTGATGACATAGAGTTTAGGGTGAAGTCTAACACATTCTTCAAAAGTGCATCCGAGGTACTCGCCATCCACATGTAGAATACCTAGTACATTGGAAAGGGTGATCCTTGTATGAGGTGACATGGGAGCCAACAACCAACTTGACCCTCACACCACTATTATTTAAATCTTTTGAGCAACAATTTTGCAACGAGGACATTGCTTCTTAAAAGGAGGGAGGTTTGTTATACCAATAGCTGGATAGATTATTTAGAGATGAAATTTGTTTTGTTAACATCTGTAAGGATGTTATACATGAGGGATTAAGTAGATAAGCTAGAAGTATCACCAAAAGAGTACTTCTACTAATAGGCCAGAAACCAAAACATGCTTGGAAACTTTAGAATCAATAGCTAGGCATATGATCTAGAGGTGAAATTTGGGATGGTGACATTTGGAAAGATGTTACACATGATGGGGAATGTAGATCAGATAGAGGTATCACCAAAAGAGCACTTCTACTAACTAGGGCAAAAGCCAAAATAGGCCTGAAAACTTTGGAGGCCTAAACGGATGAATTAGACCTTGAAAATATATAGATCCCTCCTCCCAATGGAGGAAAGGCTGGCCTTTCCTCTTGGTTTTTCTCACCGAGAGCTTTCCAATGGTACATCACCTACATGATTTTGAGATTCCTATAGGAAGATTCCCTAAAAGATTCCCTCTGGTCAAAGCCTATTTGACCAACCAGATGGGACCAAGACTGATATGTCCCCCATCCAAGAAAGTAATCTAAGGGTGGAGCTTGCTGACAGGTCACCTATCCATGTACCTAATCCTATGGTGGAGCTTCCTTGGAAGAGATCCATCTTGGCTATATAATAAAGGGAAGGTGCTCCTTTGGGGCATTGGAGGATTCAGTGTGAAATATGCATTTTCTTTCTTGTTATTCTCTCGAAGAGTTCTCTTGTCCTCAGAGTACTACACATTATGGGTCATTAGTTGTCCACAAAGCGGCATCAATTCAAGCAATCTCAAATTGCAATTTTATGCTTGGGGGACTATGTTGATGAGAATGGCTTGGATGAGCTTTTGGTCATGATAATTGAGCTCCAAGAAGATATTGATGTGCTTGGAAACAAACCAATCAATGTGCATGTTGATGCCTTCAGCCTTCTACTCAATATTGGAAAAGTTGAGGAGCAAGGAGCTCTCCAACTACATCTGCTGATTGACACGGATGCTATTGAGACATTTAAGATAGTATCCTTTTGACATTCTCCATACAATAAAAAAGCAAATTTTATAAAAAATTGTGGTATTTTAAAATGCATTTTTTTAAACATTATATTTTAAAATGAGACACAAACAACAACGTATCAATACTCTCCGTAGCCCATAATTAGAAACTCCCACCAAAGACAATCCCTTTGAGAAAAATCCCTTCATAGCTTTAACCAAGAGTAGATAGAATGTGTTTGGCCTTTGTGTATAATTTTCAAATACTACTTTGGCTTTTTGCCTTGCACCTCAACTTTACGAATAATGCTTTTGATTTTGTACATAGTTTCGTGGAAGCAGGCCACATAGAGTATTCTTTGACTGAATATCACTTTAGAGTAGTGTAATTCAAATTAACTTAGTGGAGACCTAACACCTTCCCTAACATGTGTCAAACGCTTAATTAATTTAAAGAAGATTAGGATAAGATAAGGTTAGAATCCTTAGTATTTGATGTAGGACTAAGCATAATATTACCAAGAACTCCCTAAAGTGACTTTAGGAAAAGGTAGGAAATTTTATCTATGGCTTTGGCTTCATAATCTACAAGTTCACTTTTCCATGCAATTTTGTATATAAATCAAAGTGTTGTTCTTTGCAGTTTGTTATCACTTTGTCTTGAATGTTGGAGGGAAGTCTATAAAGAAGTAGAGGTGAGGAATTTTGCAATAGAAAAATAAGTCCTCAAGCAAAAAATGGTGGATTTGCACTTGATCAAGTTATATGATTACAAAGAAGCAAAGTAATGTAGAGAGAAATCCATTTGATTTGGAGTACTACCAATATCATGGAAACAAAAAGCAAGGGTATTAGGTCAACAAGAAGGCTCTTTTGAGGTTGTGCCTTTTTGGGAAGGGTAGCACATGCCTTCATAGTCATAATCTTTGGGGCAAAGTGATCTTTGAGGCAAAGATCTTTGTTAATTTTTAATTTTTTTAGTGCACCCAATGAGTGACACTATCCACTTCTAGGAGTGGTTCATGCTTAATGGGTTAAATAGAAATTTTAAATTTTTTTGTAGCTAGTGACATTTTCCTCTCACTTTTAGTCATTTTTTACTTATATCCTCAAGGGAATGACATGTTCTTACCAATTTTACTAATTTTTGGTTGGCTTTGAGTCACCATAGTTTTTATATTGCTTGTTTCAGATACTAGACTACTTGAGGGCTGAGGGTTACAAGATTTACCAAAGTACATAGTACATTTGGTGTAGCATTTGCTACCACAAGATGTATGGATAGAGCTACAAAGATACCAAAAAGTTCCATTGGGTGCTTTTCATGTAACCCTTGCTATGTAGGATGCATGTGTATCATATTTCACCCCAAGGAAAATTGCTTTAGATCTCTATGTCCAGCTCATGTTCTTTATAGTAGAGCATATGACACATTTGCTCTACAATGGTGGTGGTGCACATTCAACTATATTCAAGCAATGCTCTTAGTGAATTTGTTCTCTTAAACTTTTACATTATGGATTCAATTAGAGGATTGTACTAGAGTGAATGTTAGAAGATCAAAGGAAAATCATAGAGGTAATCTCTAATAAGTTATTCCATCATAGCTCACATGTATAAAGTCTTGTTTAGATAGAGCTCATGGAAGAAATCTTGAACTAAAATTTAAGAGGATAAGGATTTTGGATGCAATAGAGATTATTTACTTGCTAGTAAGTAAGGAGTAAGTAAGGAGGAAGGGATTGAGGTGCAAGGAATTATAGAGGACCAACATAACGAGAAATATTAGTAGGTGATGTTGCATTTTCATTTTTGATGCTAGAACAATAGTTGAGGTTGGTATAACCACTAGCGCATAGAACTAGAAGTTAAGGTTTGCATAAAGTACCCAACATGGATGCTAATTAGAGCTAAAATACCCAATGCTTTCATATAGTCTTACCTTCTACTAAGAAGAGTTCCATTCACATTGAGATATAGAGTTGTAGTCAAGGCAAGCTAAGAAGTAAAAAGGCACACGAGAAACAATTAAAAGAGGTAAGGTTGAGCAATACAACAAAATGATCCACTTGTTTAAAACACATATACTAGCTTACAAGTAATTCATTCCTTATTTCATGTGATTTGATTTGTAATAAGAAGAAATGTTTTGAGTATCTATTAGGGCTATTTGTGTTTTATAATTAATAAATTCATTCCTCATTTCATGTGACTAGATCTGTACTATGGGTCTTAGTATTTCCTTTGAAAATGATCCAACTCAGGTTAGTGGGCCTAAAAAACACGTATTATTGTGATATTGCAACCTAACAGGAAGTGTTTTGAGTCTCTTTATGTTTTGTAGTTGATATGTAGATTTGCATCAATTTTATGATAGTCTTCAACATGTTATGGACCTATGCTTCCCAATGCAACAAGAACTATAGAAGGTTATTCTTGGCATGGGATTCCAAAAAGATTAAGAGAGTAAAAGAGATCTTCAAATATGAAACTAGATTGGAACACCATGGCAACAAGGAGAATTGTGAGAGATATAACACCTATTATTAGGTTCAATAGGGAGAATTTACTAATTTTGGAAATTCTAGATTATTATTGTCTTCAAATCAAAGAGACTTACAAGGGTTATAAATTATATCAAGACTATAGAACAAGCCATATTAAATAAAGAAGAGATAGATTGGTATTGAAAAATTGATGTTCTAAATATGTACATTTGTATAGTTATAGAATAGGAGTAATTAAATAGCTAATTAACTGTAGAACCACAAAACAATATGGAGTAGATTAATTATATTGCATGACAAATGTATGTTAGAGAACATGTACATTTTGCAACATAGATGCTTTCAATTACAAATGAAGCCAAGAGAAGATATAGCAAGTTTTATTAGCAAAACTAAAAACTCTTGCTGGTCAAAATAAACAACTTTAGTGTAAGAATAGATGATACCTCAATCACCACCAAAATTACTTGTAGTTTGCAATAAACTCATTACCATACACTAACAACGTGAAATATTTAACCTAAAGAACAAAACCATCAAGAGATGCACCACAATATTACTCAAGGAAGATTTTTGAATAGATAATAAGAAGACAAAAAAGAGAGCTTAGGGGAGAGAGAGAGCCTTTTAGCTACTAATAGAAGAAAGAGTGGAAGTAGCTACAATGGCAAGACTTAGAAGAAGACCAAAATTTCTCAATTGATGAAGAGAAGAAGTTGAAATATATGTAGAAAGAAGAAGCATGGAGCAAGAGAATGCAAAGGTGATCAGAACCTCTGAAGAAGAAAGTCACACAATTCAGCAAATCTTAGAAGTCAAGCCAATGCTCTAACACCACAAAGCATTGCATTTGCTTCTAGTTCTAGCACTATCTCAATCTTTTATGAACGTCTAGAAAAAGATGTGTTGGTATGCTGATGAAGGAGCTTAAGAGCACATGATTGATAGATATTAGTGGTTCCAAGATTTCAAGAAGATTGAAGAAAGTACCTAGCCAATGTATGTTGTATGTTTGTAATGTTAAGGTTGTTAGAATAGGAGAAATTTTGATGCTTGTGAGTCTAGTGCAAGAATACAAGGAGTCATCAAAAGAGTTACTCCTATTCAAGAGTTTATGCAAAACCTGTTCAACATTGGTCAAGCAACAAAAAGATGCATCCAAACAACTTATGGTAAAAGATGGAGCATTGAATGTCCGTGGTTCAAAGCTCTACTTCAGATCAAAGTTACAAAGATAGTTAACAGTTCCCAAGCAAACCAAGATAGGTAACTATGGTGCCACACTATTGAATAAAATGTAGTATATTAGTAAGAAATAAGTCATTCCTATGGAGCTATGATTTGGAATTGACTAGATTTGAAGAGAAATGTGACTATCTCAATTCTTTATTGTAATCTCTTGGGCAGAAAAACTCCTAGAAGAGGGTAGTGTCACCCCTTGTGGCAAAGTATAACAAATAGAAAGCTTAAACTTTCACTTAAGATATGTCCCAACTATTTCTTGAAAGTGATAATTCAATCACTCCAAAGCCTACTTCTACTAATTGGATATCAACTTGACCATGTGCTACACTTCCTAGAAGACACAACTTTGAAAGCTCTTTGCATTTGTAGTAAGTCTTTTCTTTTTTATTTTGTGGTACTTTCAACACCATAGATCACTTAAGACGCATAAAGGCATTGATTCATTTGTTTAGAACTAAATGGGATCTTAGACCTTGGCTACAAGTACTAGTGATCACACATACTTAGCTACTCATGTTAGTATTATGAAGATTCCTCACCACTAATCAACAAAGACATCAACCAATAATTGGAATTAAGTAAAAGCAACAAAGAGTTTTTTGCTCTTTTGCTTTATTTGACTTCTATTGATTGAATAATTTATAGTAGGTTGAAGCTTTAAGTAGTACATCCTATTCAGGTTGAAAAAAAACATCGTATCATGTTATCTTTGTCTTATTCTATCTTATTGACCTATATATGACTAATTGCTTTATATATGGCTAGGGAAGGTATCTAATCTTCCCCAAAGACATCTTACTTTTGTCATCTTGGGACTTCTTCCTACTCCAAAGATTACAACTACAAAGGTCTACAACAACTTCTTCAATGAAGTAGTTTGTTGTCTTTTGCACTAAATTATTGTAAGGAATTCCCTTCATCTCTAGCTTTCCTAAGGAGAAGATCTACTCTCTATATGTAATTGGGTATCTATAATAGTATGGAGTTTAATGACGTAGTTAGTAAGGCTAATGAAGTAGAGAATAAGCCAAATTAGCCTAGAATATTCCAAAAGCGTCTAGGAAGCTTCTTCGGAAGCTTCCCGACTAGTTAACTTGTGCTCCAAGTAGGTAGCTTCTAGAAGGAAGCTTCTAGAAGCTTCTAACTAGCTTAGCTTGCATGCCAAGTAGATGGCTTCTAGAAGGAAGCTTCTTGAGAAGCTTCCTAGTTAACTTGGCTTGCACTCTTAGAAAGCGGCTCAAGGAAGCTTCTTGAGAAGCTTCTCAAGGGCCTTGTATGCTACCTATAAATACCAAAGCCGAAGTCATGCTAGGCATTTCGAGTTTTCCCTCATTCAAGTGTTCTAATGCGAGTTTCCATTCTCTTATTTCTCTCCTCGATCTTGGTCTTTTATATTGGTATCAGAGTAGGAATGGGACGGATGGAATTTATGGACCACCAAATCCACTTCCGCCAAACCATTGGGATTTTCATGTCCATATATTACCCAAGCGTTTTTTCACACAATTCATCACCGTGCGCTTTGGGCAGGATTTTCTACATATGATCACCGTGTCTAAGGAACCCTTGATACTTCTGGTTGTAATTTATGGAGAACGGTGGACGTGCTACATCTATGTGTTAATCAATTAGATAAAGTGGGAGTAGTAGGATAGAGTAATAGCTATAGCGGCAATACCGGACGTCATCCTTGCAATGCAGCAACAAATCGAGCACCTGACTTGATTGTTGGATGAACAAGATCAGCAATGACAAGAACATATAAAGAGAGTACCAATTTGAGATAGAGAAGATCACATTTGATTTCCAAAACCTAAGGTGGTTGAAGGCAAGAATCTTCCGGGCATAGTGGAGAATTTTGTGTTTGACTATGAATGTTACTTTGAAGGCACTAATCTTCATGATGAACTGAAATAGATTCTCTTGGCCTCTAGCCAATTAGATGGTGTGGCAAAACTTTGGTGGCAATTTTGAGTGGAGAGAGCTGAATGACAGATTGTTGCACCAATTTTGACATGGGCAGAGTTCAAGGATGCAATATTGTCTCACTTTCAAACTATAAATGTCACCAGCGCCGCACAAGATAAATTGAAGGCGGAGTTGAAGCAAGTTAGCTCAGTAAAGAGCTACATCACACAATTTCAGAACATCATAATACAAATTCTAGATATACAAGAAGTTGAAGTTTTGGATCAATTTGTGCAAGGATTGAAGTCACGAACCAAATTTGAGGTGACCATGCGGGAACCACAAAACGTAGAAGAAGCCATGCAATTGGTTGAGTTCTTTGATTCCTTGGTTGCAACAACTTGGTCTTGCCCTTGCCCTACACAAGGCCTACCAGTACACTATGCACGGGTGGAGGAACCAACACCAATGGAGATTGATGCTATCCAACGGAGACCACTTGGTACGGCGGATAGAGAAAGATTGCAACAAAATGGAGGTTTTTTTTATTATTGCCAAGTTGGACATCGCATTGTTGAATGTCCACTTAGGAATGTGCAACCTCAACAAGTTGCCCAGATGGAGATTGTGGAATAGAGTGATCAGGGAAACAAGGAATCACCATAGGAGATTTTGAGCCGCCTATTGGGAGCTTGATTAGTTCCAATGGAATTGAAGGCTCAAGTTATGCAAGTTTTCTTCACTTGCAAGGTACAATATCTAATCAGCGTTGTAGGATTTTGGTTGATTTTGGAAGTTCAAAGAATTGCATGTCTATGCAAGTAGCAAGGTATTCCTATCAAGCTAGTGTTTGGAAGTATTTTGATGATGGCGGATGGTAGAAAAGGTTCTGCAGTCCGCACCTCACTTCCTATTACCTTCAAGATTAGGAAGGAGTATTTGGAGTGTATGAGGTTTGTTGTGTCAACTCTACACTATGATATCATTCTTGGTCTACCTTGGCATGAACATCATAAGGTTCAAGTCAATTGGATCCAATGACAAATTCAAGTACAACACCAAGGTAGGAATTTCCGATAAGGTTGTCTGGCACCTTTGAGTAAGACACCTAAGAATCAGCAGTCCCAAGATGGGAAGTTTTTGAGAAGGTAGCCATAGACCAAATCTGGAAGGGAGATGAGTCCCAAGATGGGAAGTTTGCCAGGAAGGCAACCATGGAGCAAGCTTGGAAGATAGATGAGTCCTTGGAAGGGAAGTTTGTTAGTAAAGTAGCCATAGAGCAAGCTTTGGAGGAAGATAAGTCTGTATTTGTAGTGTGGATCAAGCCAATTGCACAAGAACAATCTAAGGAGGGCCAAGAGCCTCATCAAGCAATGGTTGATCAAATAGTTCAAGAGTTTGCAGATGTGTTTCTGGATGATATGCCAAAGGGATTACCCTCCGATCGAGGTATGCCGTTTAAGATCAAGTTATTGCTAGGAAGTACTCTAGTGAGTAGACCGATCTATCGGCTCTCACCAAAGGAGTTGGAGGAGTTGCAAACAACACTTACATAGTTGTTGGAGAAGGATTTCATATGACATAGTACCTCTCCTTGGGGAGCACTGGTACTATTTGTTCCAAAGAAGGATGGAGGACTTTGTTTCTATATTGATTATCGTGTGCTCAATAAGCAAACCGTGAAGAATGCATATCCCTTGCCTTGGATTGATGAACTGCTTGATCAACTTAGTGGAGCACGCTACTTTTCCAAGCTAGATCTTTGTAGCGGCTATTGGCAAATTCCCATTGAGAGAGAGGATGTGCAAAAGACTACCTTTTGCACAAGGTATGGGCATTTTGAGTGGAGAGTTCTACCTTTTGGACTCACTAATGCTCCAACAGTCTTCATGGATCAGATGCATTGGGTGTTGGAGGGACTATTGGATTGGTCCGTAGTGGTGTTCTTGGATGATATCTTAATTTATAGTAAGACAGAGGTAGAACATGTAAATCATGTGCAAGAAGTCCTAAGACGATTACGACAATGGAAGTTTTACTACAAGAGGTCAAAGTGTGCCTTTTGGCAAAAGGAGGTTACCTTCTTGGGTCATAAGATCTCATCAGAGGGGATCAAGATGGAAGAAGAGAAGATCAAGGCCATTACTGATTGGCCTACCTCAAAGGATGTTATAGAAGTATGGGCATTCAATGGATTGGCCAATTTTTACCGATGGTTCATCCATTATTATGCTCATGTGGCTGCACCATTGATTGACCTCTTGGGAAAGAACTCAAGTTTTCAATGGACCACCAAGCATGAAGAATCATTCCAAAAGTTAAAGCATATTGTGTCTTCAAGACCCATTCTTCAACCATATGATCCTCAACTACCTTGTGGGGTTGATTTTGATGCTTCTAACTTTGCAATTGGAGCTGTGTTGCAACAAGAATTCCCAAATGGACTACATCCCATTGCCTTTGTGTCTTGCCGACTAAATACAACTCAAAGAAATTACTCTGCTCAAGATCGGGAACAACTTGCAATGGTATATGCCACTTAGGCATAAAAGCATTACCTCTTGGGGAAACAAGTGGTCTTGAAAACTGATCACAAGCCATTGTTGCAGACCTTACACTTGGAACACATGAAGATTTGACATCATCAATGGGAAGAGCAACTCCAATTGTTTGACATCAAAATTGAGTACAAACTAGGTCGGTTCCATATCATCCTTGATGCTCTTTCATGATGACCTGATTTGAAGTCTCTTCCTCTCATCACAGTGGCAATTATGATGGTGTCAATTGACCCTAAGGTCCATAACAAATTTTGGTCAGCTCTACAACAAGATCCCTTCTTCCAAATGGTACATGGTCGTTTGACAACAGGTGACAAGGAGTACAACACCTTCTCCTTCAAGGAAGGCCTTCTATTCCATGCGGACCGGATCTATGTTCTAGCCAAAGATGATCTCCGACTTGTGCATCTTTAGGAAGCCCATGATTTACCTATAGCTGGTCACATGGGGGTGGATAAGACCTTGGGTACCCTCCAATGCCAATGGTGGTGGCCCAGCATGATGCAAGATGTTTGGGAGTTTGTTCGATCGTGTGAGAGTTGTCAATGCAACAAGACCAGTGACCAGAAGCCAAGTGGACTCCTTCAGCCACTTCCCATTCCAACTACTCATTGGGAACATGTGAGCTTAGATCTCATCACCTCCTTGCCCAAGACACAACAAGGTTACACAACAATTGTAGTGTTGTGGATAAGCTTAGTAAGCAAATCCATTTGGCACCAATAGTTGATATTATGAATGCTCCAACCTTGGCGCAACTCTACTTGAATAATGTATTCAAACATCATGGGATGCCATGTGTACTCATCTCTAACCGTGATCCTTGCTTCACTGGAAAGTTTTGGCAAGCCCTCTTCCAGATACTTGGCACCAAGCTTGCTTTGTCCACAACCTATCATCCTCAAACTGATGGATAAACTAAACGTGCAAATTGTACCTTGGAAGATATGCTTTGTGCCTTTTTCAACATTCACCATACCAATTGGGATGAATGTCTTGTAGTTGCGGAGTTTGCATACAATAATTCTAAACAAGCAAGTACTAGATTCTCCCCTTTCTTTCTCAATTTTGGCCAAGATCCGCTTGTCCCAGATTCTCTTCTTGCTCCTCCTCCGTCTCAAGTCCCTCATACTTCAACCTTCTTGACCACCATATTCAAATCTCTCCAACAAGCCAAATCTCACCTCCTTGTTGCTTAGAATCATCAAAAACAATATGCAGACCACCATCGTCATGATCTCACCTTTGAAGTCAGTGATAAAGTTATGCTATCCTCTAGTAATCTACCCCCCACACTTGATACCCAAGTTTGTAAACTTGCCCCTAATTGGATAGGACCTTTTGATGTCAACCAAATTGTCTCTCCTATTGCTTATCGACTTGCCTTGCCTTGTCATATGCAAATCCATCCTATCGTTCATGTTTCCAAGTTGAAACCCTTTGTTCCTAACCCCTCTTCTTTCTCCTCTTGAGTTCAACCTCCTCCTCCTCCTCCTATGCCTATCAATAATCATGAGGAGTACGAAGTTGATTGTATCCTTGCACATCCAAACAAGGACGCCATCAACATACGGAGTACAAGCTCCTTTGGAAAAGGTATCCCCTTCATGATGCCACAGGAGAATCTCTTTCTCACCTCCATAATGCATAGACGGCCATCCAGGAGTTTGAAGTTTCAATGGCAACGAGGACGTTACCAACTAGCGGTGGGGAAATATGTAACAATATGGAGTTTAATGACGTAGTTAGTAAGGCTAACAAAGTAGAGAAAAATCCAAATTAGCCTAGAATATTCCAAAAGCATCTAGGAAGCTTCTTGGGAAGCTTCCCAACTAGTTAACTTGTGCTCCAAGTAGGTAGCTTCTAGAAGCTTCTAACTAGCTTAGCTTGCACGCCAAGTAGGTGACTTCTAGAAGGAAGATTCTTGAGAAGCTTCCTAGTTAACTTGGCTTTCACTCTAAGAAAGCAGCTCAAGGAAGCTACTTGAGAAGCTTCTCAAGGGCCTTGTATGCTACCTATAAATACCAAAGCCGAAGTCATGCTAGGCATTTGTAGTTTTCACTCATTCAAGTAATCCAATGTGAGTTTCCATTCTCCTATTTTTCTCCTTGGTCTTGGTCTTTTACAATATCTCAAACAGTAAAGTATCGTAGGATTCTATGAATTTCATATCTATATGTTCTTCAAACTTGATAGCTAATCTGTCCATCTTTGTATCTTCATTGATCATCCCTTCCAACATTTTCACTTGCAGCTTGAGCTTATGTAGCTTTGTCTTTGCCATCTTGCCCACTATTGCTTCCTCTTTCATTGCTACCAATTGATGGCAAAGATCTTCTAGCTCCTTAAGTCTCTTTTCTTTGGCTTCCTTTGGAGTAGCATATAAGCTACAAATTTCTACTTCCTCAATGATTGTTGGTATTTTTATAGCTTTCTTGACCTTCTTTTTTTCCAACTCCACTTGCAAGGATTCTAACTAAAAGCTCATTTTTGTACTTCTCTAACATAGTTTCTAGAGTGGCACTTCTTTCTTTCTCCTCTTGCTAGTAATGCTACAAACTTGTTAATGTGAATGATCTTGGCCTACTTGTCAACCTCATTCCATTGCTACCTTTAACTACTCTTCAGTTAAAGTACAATTAATACTTCTTGTAATTTTTGGAGCACATGGTCCATGTTCTGCTTTGCATTCTCTAGCAAAGTCTTTCCTTGCTTCAAATCTTTTGTGTCTTATAGGAGGATGACTTCTCTCCTATAGTCTTCCTTGTACAAGACTTAATATTTCTCTACTTCCTCTTGCTAGTGATCCTTCTTTGCCTTCATTGCAAACTCATTCACATGAAGTCTCCTCACTAGCAAAGTGTAGTCCTTCACTTTGGGCCAATTTTCTTGGTATTGCATAACAATCACTTGCAAGTAGGTAAGCAAAGAACTAATAGAGTTCATCAAGAAAGAAGCTCCATTAAATGACAATATTGACCATTCTTCAAGTACTATAACTTTATTATGTTGATTGCCTTTATGTGCATCCTCTAGTTGGATGTCAATCTCTTCTTCTATGACTGTTCCTTCTTTGGTTTCATTCACTTCCAACTCCAAAGGTGATGTTGGCTACATAGGAGTGGTTGGTTCTTCCTTGTCCCAAAGACCTTCTTGATCTTTGGCCTAGTGACTTGCTTCACCTTGCAGAGCAGAATTCACATGTGCCTACCATCCTTGCCTTTTGTTTTGGTGTTGCTCTCTTGTAGAGTCAACTCATCATCTTCTCCTCATCTAATTCATCATTGGCTTCATCCTCCTCACAATAAAGATTCATCATATGTGGATTTCTTCTTACACTCTTTGTAAGATATTTTGATCTTGATAAAGAAATGCCCATCTTTTTGTCTTTTTGTCTGGGATGTATCCTCCTTCACTTCTATAAACTTGCCTAAAATAGCAAACTCCTTGGTCACCACTTGAATTCTTCTTATCACTCCCTTCCATTCAAGTGGTAATAAAAAGACTTCAAGGTGAAGTGGGTAGTTGAATTTATTCCTCTCCTCCTTGGTTAGCAAATTGACTAAGGATGCAAATAGAATTGAATGCCAATGGGAGCCAAATAGGTCGCTCTTCAGTTTTCCTCTCAAATCATGGATTGGGTGTGTTGATAAAACATGAGTGCCTAGTTTGTTGTTACTCCTTAATATACCTGGTTAAAGAAGATTTCCTGGTTGATTGTAATGTAGGTGGTCCTCTTTGGTCAGAATATCTTCATGAGAAAAGACACTATAACCCCAAAGATGCTCTTTGGGTTGGGTCTTTGTAATTGTGGACCCGCCAACTATTGTTGGGATTCATTGGCTCATTGAAGGAATCATGTATGCAAGTGTTAACCTTCTCATATATATCTTCAAACTTGGAATCTAAGGTGAGCCGCTTTGAAGGTTTGATGCTTGCTATGAGGGAATTTGCTCTTGAAAAACATCCCCAATTTATCTATCATTGGGAAGTAGAGGATCACAAGTTGGGACTCTCCTCATTATTTTTTCTCCTCTCATCATATCATATAAATTTTCAAAGATTCTTCTAACTTAGAAGCTATCTCTCTTAAGATTTCTAAGTCTTTACTCTCTCTTTAGATTACACTCAAAAGCATTCTTTGCCAAAGATTGACTTAGCTTGCATGAAAGTTCTTGCAAAAGAAGGAAAAACTCACTCACTCTCAATTTTATAGTTAGGGATCTTTGGCCAAAAATCCTTAGTAGGTGCACATTTCCTAGCTAGATGTGAGAACTCAATGGTTGTTTGTGGTGGTTTTTCACTTGTGTGTGGCATGAGAGTTTTGGTACTATCTTTGGCTCCAAAACTCTTTAGCAAAGAGCATGTATACCTTCACTTTTTTGGCTTGGTCTCTTCTTCATACTCTTTTTATGTGAGGTGATGGATTCAAAGAATCCACAAACACAAAGATTTCTCCCTCCAAATAGGAAAGGAATATCTCTCATCTTTATAAAAAGAACAAGAAAGCAAAAAAAATTAAAATGTGTGCACCATAGTAACATTTCTCAGACTAAACTCTATTGTTGCAAGAAATGAGATGGGAAAAGTGAAAAGCTAAAAAAGAAGAAAAAGCATCAAAAGTTAGGTAGTGTACCTTGGCACTAGAGACTACTTGATCATCTCAATCTTTCATACATTAGAAAGAAGGAGAGACAAGATTGGTAGAGGATCAAAAGAGCATCATGGTGAAAAGTCTTTCTATTTTGATGAATGTGTTCTAGGAAAGCAATGTAGACTACCTGCTGCAAAAACTTCTAAGAATAGAGGTAAATACAAGGTGGAAATTTCTTTCATAGTGATGTTTGTGTTCACATGAGAGTGAGCTCAAAAGGAGAATCAAAATATCATTTACTGTCAAGGATGATATTAGTCATTTTAAATTTTAAATTTTCTTGAAAGAGAAGTTAGAAACTCTCTCTATCTTCAATCAACTTTATGCACACTCAGAAACTCAATGTGAGGTGAAGATCTAGAAACCATAGTTTGATAGATGAAATAAATATAAGGGGAAAGAATTTGTTGGTTTTGTATAAAATGCTGGATAAGTCCATGAACTTTACTTTACACTTGGGAGAAAAATGGTATTTCTAAGAGAGACCATAGAACAATGTTTGAATCAACAAGAAGCATGTTGCTTTTAGCATACTGCCTAGAGAATTGTAAGTGGAAGCAATGAGAGCTACCACATATATTTTGAATAGAGATTTTAGTAGAGTTTCAAAGAGAACTCCTATGGTGCATATATTGTTGAGCTAAATTCCTCTTACTTGTGAAAAAGCATGAGTATTTTTGCTTGGGTAGTTATAGTGTATGCGGCTTCAACATAGTATGCATATGGGGATAAGATTAAGGTTATCAAGGCTAGCAATACTATTAGGGTTAGCCCTATTATAAATAAGGCTCTCTTTATTTTAGTTTGACTGATTAGAATATCAATAACACTATGTGTGTTGTAGAGAAAGAGATAGGAGAGATTTTTCTTTGATAGAGAAAAATGAGTTCTTTCTTTTGTTAGTCTTTGGTGATCTTCTTTTGTAGAAACTAATTGAGTTGAGTGGAACTTGTAGACAAGTGCCTTTGTGTAGGAGCATAGCCCAAGTTAGATGAACCTTGATAAGAATCTTGTGTTGATTCTTATGTTTACTTTGAATGTATTGAATTAGCATTTTGATTCTTAATACATATTTTATTAAAATTTGCAATTTTTGATTGTTTTTCTACTTTTTTAAAGATGAGAGGTTTTATTCTCCTATTTAGAATGACCTTGGTGTTTAAGATCACACCTCACATATGAAGTTACAAAGAAGTAGGCTAGCATAGTTCCATGTAATTAGCAACCCTCTAAGCATTACTTGTATTGCTAGCCTATGCAAATAACTCTTTTATTTAGGTGTTTACCTCTTTGCCCATGCCACAAAATTTAGTGTTGCGTGTGATTCATTTGGAGTAGCCTATGTCTAAAATATGGTTCTTAAATATACTCCTTACTCCACCCCTTTGAGTTTTCTCTCAAGTTACCAATATTTTGGTTCTTACTCCTCATCTCTTGCACCATAGATGGTGAGCTAAGATCCTAATTCTAGAGCAAGAAGGTTAGGTGTTTGCTCTAAGGAAATTTTCTCCTAAGATGCATGGCCCACTCTCCACCATTGGGTAGTAGCTAATCACTGCTAGGATCTTCCTCATCACTCTTTGTCCTTCCACCATGTTTCTTATCAAAGATATGACTAGCACAAAGCATTGTCTACTCCAAATAATGCTAACTCACTGATCACTCTTTGGGTTCCACTTAAATATTTTCTTGCCAAAAATGAATTTTCTTGCAAGAAAGTTCTTTCAAAAGAGAGTATTACTCACCTCACTCCTAATTTTATAGTTAGTGCTCTTTGGCCAAAGGACTTTAGTAGGTAAGCCATCACTATCTTCCCATGAGAACTCTTTGGTAAGCAGAATGGTCTTGGTTGCAATTCTTTGGTTAGGTGACAACACCATTCAAATTTGTAGTACAATCTTTGGTTATGAAATTCTTTGAGCAAAGAGTCTTAGTATTATTCCTCTTTCGCTCAATCCACTCTTTGTTCTTGACGTTTTCATCTCATTTCTTTGTACCCATTACCCAAAGAGCAATTGCATCTTCACTCATGAAGCTATTTTTCTCAAAGAGGATGAACTACGTAAAAAATTAATCAAGCAATCTTCTTTAACTAGGGGTATGAGGGAGTAGAAATAAAAATATTGGGCATTCTATTAACATAACTAATCAAGAATCCAAGAATTAGAGGAGGATGGAGGTGCTACCTACTTTTCTCTATTTTCCATTCACTTTTACATGGGGCTCAATTTGTTGAGCAAGGAGGAGCAAAGGAATTTCCCAAGCCGCTTCCATTTGGAGGAGTATTTTGAGGCACAATACAAAGAGAAAGGCTTACAAGAGCAATTCAATGGGTAGATAAGGACTTGTGAAATTTGTGGAGGTAAAGGTGATAGTTATCCTAGACAAGAAAAGATCCATTCCTTCAAGAGTGCAACATCATGCAAAGAAGTTAAGAAAGAATCCATAGATGATAGACCTTTCTTTGGATGAAGGTAAAATTGAAGATAAGAAGAATAAGAAAACGAAGATTATAAACTCACCTTGCAGGAAAGAAAGATAGATCCAGATGATGCAAATGAGAATGTACATGTGAAGTCTACTCCTCAAGGCAAAGGGAGTCATCTAGCCAAAGATCAAGAAGATCTTTGGAGCAAAGAGCAAATTACTCCAATACGATTAGTTTTGGTTTTGGAGTTGGGTACCAAAGAAGGAGGGCCAAGGACAAAGAAGTTGACATCCAAGGAGTAATGGTGACCAAGGAGCAGACCACATAGCATTTGATAGGGCTTTATTTTTTATTTTATTTTTTTGCCCCTTGCTAAGATTTTTAAGTTACTTCTTCCATAATACCAAGAGACTTGGCTTGAGGTGGAAGATACACCTAACTGGTTGTATGCCAACAAGTATACAATGAAGGCAAAGAACAATCACTAGTAAAAAGAAGCAAATAAGTATTAGAATGTGTAAAAGGAGGAGTGAAAAAGAGGAGATACCTTGTTATGAGAGTCATAAGAATTGAAGAATGAGAATTCTTTACTAGAGGGTACAAAGAAGATTCAAGAACAAAAAAAATTCCAAACACTATAGGGGAGATAAGCGCTCTGAATTGAGCAATGTGCATAAAAATGGCTTGAATCTAAGCTGCAGTACTAGAGTGCAGAGCTCCTTCTATGAAAGTGCAAGGTGGGAACCAAACATAACAAGCACACCACCTTGCAAACCATATTGGACAAGTAGAGAAAGGACAAATCTTATGCTAAAAAGCCTTACAAGCAAGTTGTAGAAGGAGCATAAAAAACATGCTACAATAAGCGCAAAGATGATGAATGACATCGCAACCAAAGTATAGAAAGCCTAAAACCACCTAAAGGAAGTGATAATCAAGATGGGCATGAATATGGAACATCTTTTGGACCAATTACTATCCATTGCCAAAGAAGCAAGGAAGTGCAAGATGATAAAGACAAATCTATAAAAATTGAAACTACAAGTGTAGATTTTAACTGCAAAGACCTAGATAGAAAACTTAACAAGTCTTGTGGTACTTTAGTATTAGAGATAGTATATTACAAGAAGAGGATTTTATACTCAGAATAGTTAGGGGCAAAGGTAGTTTTCTGCATTTCTAAATCTTTTGGACCAATTACTATCCATTGCCAAAGAAGCAAGGAAGTGCAAGATGATAAAGACAAATCTATAAAAATTGAAGCTACAAGTGTAGATTTTAACTGCAAAGACCTAGATAGAAAACTTAACAAGTCTTGTGGTACTTTAGTATTAGAGATAGTATATTACAAGAAGAGGATTTTATACTCAGAATAGTTAGGAGCAAAGGTAGTTTTCTGCAATAGTTTTGTACCAAAGAACCTTCATTGAATAAGTTCTTTGTAGTTGTAGGAGTTCTTTGAAGTAGTAATCTTCAAAGTAGGAGGAAGATGTTCAAGCCAACAAAGAAGTTGATTTCCTTGGGGAAGAATTAGTACCTTCCCAAAGAAACATGGATAGTAATTAGTAATGTACAAGTCAACAAGATAAGATAAAGACAAGATGATAAAATATTGAATATATTTTATCATTGAATATATAAAATATACTCAATGTATAGAGTTGTTGCATGGAAGTGCAATCTTGATAGATCTTTGCACTACCTCAACCATTAGATTCCTTCAATTTTGAGTAGGAAATATTATTTAAGACTACAATCCAATGTAAATATGCATTTAGTCAATAGAAGAAAAATATAATGAAAAAGTTAGAAGCTCCATGTTGCTTTGCTTAGTTTAAGTATTAGAGTCTTTGTTGAGTAACTTTTCATGAATATTTGTAGTAGGAACCCAAGTGCTGAGTGTGTCTGATCATTAATATTTACGGCTATAGGGTACTATAATACCAATAGCTAGACATATGATCTAGAGATAAAATTTGGTTTAGTAACATTTGGAAGGATATTATACATGATGGACTAAGTAGATCAGACAAAGGTATCACCAAAAGAGTACATCTACTAATAGGCCAAAAACCAAAACATGCTTGGAAGCTTTGGAATCAATAACTAGGCATATGATCTAGAGGTAAAACTTGGGGTGGTGACACCTAGAAGGATGATACACATGATGGAGGAAGTAGATCAGATAGAGGTATCACCAAAAGAGCATTTCTACCAATAGGACAGAAGCCAAAATAGGCCTGAACTTCAGAGGCAATCTTGAAGGCATAAAGAGATGAATTAGGCCTCAAAAATGTGTGGATCCTCCCCAAAAAAGGAAATTTTGGCCTTCCCTCCCCCTAGGTTTGTCTCATCAAGAGCTTTCCAATGGTACCTCACCCACGTGATTATGAGATTCCTATAGGAAGATTCCCTAAAAGATTCCCTCCGGTCAAAGCCTATTTGACCAACCAGATGGGACTAGGACCTACATGTCACCCATCCAAGCAAGTAATCTAAGGGTGGAGCTCACTGACAAGTCATCTATCCATGTACCTAATCCTATGGTGTAGCTTCCTTGGAGGAGAACCTCTTTGGCTATATAATAAAGAAAAGGTGCTCCTTTGGGGCATCGGAGTTTGAGTGTGGAATTTGTGTTTCTCTTTTGTGTTTCTCTATCCTTGGAATAGGTACGTAACAACCCAATGTTAACATACTAGTAGTAAAATGACAAGAACAAGTTGATCATACAAGAGTAGGGGCAAAAATGACTAAAAGTGAAAGGAAAGTGTCACAACATGTAGTTCATTTATTTTTTGTTGTTTAACCTCATGCACAATAACCACTTCCAATACAGGGTAAAGGCACCCATTGTGGCACTCTAAAATAAACTAATAATTTCCAAAATCACTCTCAAAGCTATTGGTAACCAAAAAGTTACCCTGAAGGTGATGGTTCACCTTGCTCCTCAAAGCCTTCAACCTTGATAACATGTTCTTCCTTTCCTAGAAGGCACACAAACAAGGGAGTCAAATGGTAGTCAAATGTCTCCATTTTTTGATTTTATGTTATGGGTGGCACTTAGGATTGATCAAATCTATTATTAGGTCATTCTACACCTTCAAAGTGACCCTCTACTTGGGATTCAAAGAATTGAACTCCTATTGTAGGATTTATAGCACTACTCATGCAAGATCATTTGAAGCCAAACATTAGGTGAATACAAATTGACCAGATAAGACTTTGGATTGTATACAAAGTTGCATGGAAAGGTGGGCTTTAAGATTATTGGGCTTGTATTACACATTTGTGCATGAGTGTGGTATTGTGATATTTAATTTGGTATCACTAGTACTTGAGAGATATTATTTATATAGAGATAAAGAATGGTTCTACCTTAGTCATGATCAGCTAAAGTTAGTCATAGCTAAGATAGAGGGAACCTTACTTTAGAGGAAGTGGAAAAGATGAGCATCATTATTTTGGATTCTAGTGTGTTAACTTGGTATTATTCCTAGGTGTTTGGCTTTGAGGAAAGAGTTGAGAACTCTTGGACCCACCAGCCTTTTTGTTTTGGATTCTTCTATAGTCCAAGGATAGCCCATGTGAATGAATCCTTGACTTAGTGGTTGGGTCAAGATAAGACCACATGCTTAGGAGAATATTCCCATGAGTATGGATATTCCTTTAGCTTTTTGACTTTATTTGACTTTTAGCTTAGTAACTTGAGTTACTCCAATAATTAGTAAATTTGGTATGAAACTATTTCACAAGTATATAAACAAGTGGTGATGTAATACCAAGGGTTAGCCATATGATCTAGATGTGAAATTCGGTTTGGTAACATCTAGAATGATGTTATACATGATGGTCAAAATAGATCAGATAGAAGTATCACCAAAAGAGTACTTCTACTAATAGAGTAGGAACCAAAATATGCCTAAAATCTTTGAAGGCAATTTTAGAGGCCTAAACGGATGAATTAGGCCTCAAAAATGTGCAGATTCCTCCCCAACTGAGGATAGGCTGGCCATTCCTGCCCCCTGCTTTGTCTCGTCAAGAGCTTTCCAACGGTACCTTACTCACGTGATTCTAAGATTCCTACAGGAAGATTCCCTAAAAGATTCCCTCCGGTCAAAGCTTGTTTGACCAACCAGATAGGACCTAGACCAGACAAGTCACCCATCCAAGTAAGTAATCCAAGGGTGGAGCTTGCTGACATGTCACCTATATGTGTCCCTAATCCTATGGTGGAGCTTCCTTGAAGGAGATCCTCTTTGTCTATATAATAAAGAGAAGGTACTCCCTTGGGGCATCGAATGTTTGAGTATGCAATCTGTGTTTTCTCTCTTCTCTTGTCCTCGGAGGATTACAGGTGAGGAGGTTCTCATCATCCTTTCATTTGCAACAATCTCTCTCTCATTGAGTTCTCTAGTGACCAATGTCTTGAGTCTTGGAATGTTAGTCTTGGAGGAGTATAATGGAGTTGGGGTTCCTTGCCTTCTTAGTCCATGGTGCGCTACCATAATAGCCATTAGAGGTTCATATTGAGTGAGAGACAGGCCAGCTCATAGGCCAAAGCCTTATATACAATTTCCTTCTATTACTCAACTTCACACTGGAGGGTCTTTGATGGCTTATGAGGTTCTTTGATAAACCTAAATACTCTATTGGCACCAATTACTTTCTTAATTTATATCTTATCCTACCGCAACTATCTAATCAAAATTCTCACAAGTGTAAGGCAAAGGTGTCAATTCTTACTCAAAGTATGAATTTGAATCATAAATTCCACTATAGCATTGACAATACTTAAATGGAACTAACACAAAGAATAGTTATTGATGTGATAAATCCTTGGAAAAGGATATGCTTTATGGGAAGGGTAGAATATGATCTTTGGAGTAGGAATCTTTATAGTAGAAGTATCTTCTTCATAGTTGATTGAATCATCACATTCAAGGTTAAGTTGGAATTGATCTTTAGTGGACATGATCTTTTGTTTGTTATTTGCCATAATGTGCCATTATGGTAATCTGAATCTCTTTTTGCAATGGTTTTTGCCCAAGAGGTCAAATAGATACCAATAAAGAACTATAATTTGTGAACTATAATTTCTTTTCAAATTTAGCCAATTCCAAACCGTATCTCTATCAATAAATAAAGTCATTGAGGCAAAACACAACTAGAAGCTAATAACTTGCACTAAAGGAGAAAAAAAATAAAATGCAAGTTGGTTTCTAGAACCAAGTTTGATTCTAAGTGCCTCATCTCAAGAAAAAAGGCTAGACTTATAGCTAAGAGATGTTCAAAACTTGTGTGAATTGAATATGAGGAGATATTTGCTCCTATAATCAAGTTTAATTCTGTTAGACTTGTTCTCTTGTTAACTATGGTGAAAGACATGGGATGCAGCTCAATTTAAAATCAAGACAAAGATAAAGAAGTTTGAAAAGAAAAGAGAGTTTTTAGATTGTTAGAAGAGCCTTTAAGGGTTGAAGCAAGCTTCTAGGCACTAGAATTAGAAATCCAATAAATTCTTAGTGAAGTATAGGTTGCAACCATCACTTCTTGATCCTTGTACATATTGTAGATTTGGGATATTACTTATTATCTTTGTAGATAATGGATTGATTTCTGAAAAGATAAATCTAATACTGTTACTATGCTAGATTACCTTGGTAGAGAGTTTGAATTTACACATAAGCAAAGTAGAATATAGGGCTTCAAATTTTCTGTGAGAGTGCTATCAAGCTTATATACAATCCAAAATTCCACAAGAAAAACTGAGCATATAGAGTCAAGTATTACTATGTGAAATATTAGCAAGAGAAATAGGAGTTACATCAACACCAACAATCAGATTTGAGATACTTTTCCAAAAGCTTTACCATGAGATATGGTCCATAAGAGGAACTTAAATGATTTTACTACCATTTCTTTAATAAGTAGGAGCATTGAAATTGCATTTCAAATGGTAGTACATGTGGCATATGTTAGTTAAGGTTGATATATCTACTACCATATAGTAACGAAGTTAAAGGTTGCACAAAGTACCTAGTGGAAATGCTAGTTAATGCTAGTTAGAGTTAGAGAACCTAGTACTTTGTATAGAGGTCTTATGTAACAATATGGAGTTTAGCGATGAAGTTAGTCAAGGCTAACAAAGTAGCAAATGGGCCAAATTAGCCCAGAATATTCTAGAAGTATCTTGGAAGCTACTTGGTACCCTCCCAAGTATTAGGTAACGTGCATGCCAAGTGGCAACTTCAAGGAGGAAGCTTCTTGGGAAGCTTCCTAGCTAGCTTAGCTTGCACCCCAAGTGGGTAGCTTCTAGAAGGAAAGAAAGCTTCTTGAGAAGCTTCCTGGTTAACTTAGCTTGCACTCCAAGAAACCGGTGCAAGGAAGTGTTTTGAGAAATTTCTCAAGAGCCTTGTATACTAATTATAAATACCAAAGCTAAAGTTCATGCTAGGCATATGGAGTTTCTCACACTCAATTGTCCTAATGTGATCTTCCATTCTCTTCTTTCTTTCCTAAGTCTTGATCTTTTATATCTTACCTATTATTGTAAAGAGTTCAATTCTAATAAAGATGCTATTCACATAATCAAGAAAGGTTGAGTGATAAAGACATGAGAGAAGCAACTTAGAGAGGCAAGGTTGAGCAACAAGTTAGAGTGTTCTATTAATTTGAAACCTAGATACTAGCCTATAGGTAATCCTTTCCTCATTTTATGTAATAGATCTACAATAAGAAATAGTTTTTTGAGTATCTTTTAGTGCTCCTTGTCTTTTGTACATGATGTGTAGATTGCAAAGATGTTTTGCAAAAATAGATGTGAATTTTTGATAGTTTAACAAAGGATTTTTTTGGTGTCATTGCTTGTTGTACAAGGTGTGAGATTTTATATTTATTGTAGATAGTTGAGAATTGATCTAGATTTGGAAACTGTTGAATGAGCTACAAAAAAACACTCTAGTTTAGAAATTGTACCCAAGGTTTTGATTGCAACTTGCTTTCTAGCTCTAAATTGTGATTTGTCACCATTGAAATTAAGATAGTACTTATATTTCAATAGATCTTCCAATATTAGTTGACCTCATGAGCAATTCTAAAAGTGTGCACTAACTTCAAGATAAGTTGAACTAGGAGATGAAGAATAGATTTGGTTACACATGTAGACCTTATTCACCTTGACTATCTATAAGTAATAATAGAAGGATCTAGTTTGTTCTTCTATTTGCAAACCAAGTCATTGAATTTAATGACATTGATTGTAACTTCAATGTTAACTCCCATTAATATGGCCTAGGTCCATATTAATGGGATCCCTTTCACCTCCTCATCAAGTCCTTTGCCCTTACTAAGGAGGAACTGTGAGCCGGCCTGTCTCTCACTCAGGATGAACCTATAATGGCTATTATGGTAGCGCACCATGGACTAAGAAGGCAAAGAACCCCAACTCCATCCTACTCCTCCAAGGCTAACACTCCAAGACTCAAGACATTTCTCACTAGAGAATTTAATGAGAAAGAAAGATAGTCTCAAATGAAAGGATGATGAGTACCTCCTCACCCCTAGTTTATATACTTGTGAAATAGTTACGCACTAAAGTTACTAAATTTTGGAGTAACTCAAGTTACTAGACTAAAAGTCAAGTAAAGTCAAAAAGTGTAAAGGAATATCCATCCACATGGGCATATTCTACTAAGCATGTGATCTTATCTTGACCCAACCACTAAGTCAAGGTTTCCTCCACATGGGCTATTTTTGGACTATAGAAGAATCCAAAACAAAAAGGCTTGTGGGCCCAAGAGGTCTTAAATTTGTCCTCAAAGCCAAACATTCAAGAATAATACCAAGTCAACACACTAGAATCTAAAATATTGGTGCTCATCTTTTCCACTTCCTCTAAAGTAAGGTCCCCTCTATCTTAGCTATGATCTTATCTTATCTTATCTTAATTTTAACTAATCATGACTAATGTAGAAAAGTCTTTATCTATATATAAATAATATCTCTCAAGTACTAGTAATACCAAACTAAATTTCCCAATACTATATACATGCACAAATGGTGTTACAGAACCTCTACATTTTGATTTCTATATAGAGGATCTCATAGTTTTTGGTACATTCCTTCCTAGCCTCCCTATATGACTCTTCTTCCTAGCTCAATAGTTCCACCACTACTATAAGATCAGATTCCTCCCTTTGTGCCCGTAGCATATCCATACATACTGCTTCATTAATGATCTTTTTTTGATCTTCAATGAGGAAAGATAGGCCTAAGATAACATTGATGGAGGTCTAGATGTTTATCAATGAGTGCAAAAGTCACTTCTCTTCTTACCTCTCAAGACCCTCTTTGTAATCTCTATTTAGGCTTTGCTAGACTCCTACTCATGGCTACATTCTCTTGACCCTATCTAACCATTCCTACTATGTTTACCTCAACCACATATGTATACCAAGATCTCTATACAAGGAGCCTTATGCCTTTAAGTCACCTAGTGTGCTCTATGCCTTCCTTATTACTACAAGCTATTCTAGTAGATGAATATATGAGAGATATATATGAGATGTCTTTCCTTGGACCTTATTAACACTTTTATTATAGGGTACTTAACTCCTTCTAGCCCATGGGGCGCATTAGGCTACCATGAGATCAGCTATATGATTCATTATTTTTTACATGAGGATTGGTTCATCCTAGATGATGAGTATATCATATGGGCCTAGGCAGTAGCAAAGAGGATCAAGTAGTCAACATAGTCTCATGCTCTACCTCCAAATCATTGTTATGTGTCATTTCTTAATGCTAGGTCGGGTAGGTGAGTCTAGGTACTATCACTCTCTAGACCAACACCCTTCTCCATTGACACTTTATTTGCACTTCAAAATCTCCATCCACAAACTAATGATGATCTTCTTTATTTCCTTTGTGATTGTCATCTAAATGAGGAGCTATAACTTACAAAATCCTTTGCTCATGCTTTACTCCATTCTCTTTTCTTTCAATAGGTAGGCCTTTGGGACCAGTTTTTGAGCATCTATTGGATTATATCTTCCTTGATATCCTAAATTTTGCTACCTTATTCACTGTGCATTTGTCAATGGATTACCTTGGTGCTAGTACGATTGAACTACTTAATTTTTTGGTACATCTTGTGTCTTTTCTCTCTCAAAAGAGACCTATGGTGTTTGCTATGTTGCTATCAGGGATGTTTTCTTACATAAAGTCTCACATGCTATTCATTTACAATTTTGATACTCCTCTTTATCTTTTGTGTCTCCACATCAATATGCAATGGCTATCCCAAGAGTTTACAAGATGGTTATTGTTGGCAACCAAGCTTCCATGGACATCCCATCTTATTGTGTGTTTGTCCAAGTTTTTGTCTAATATGCCTTCAATACTAATATTCCTCCAAAAATTTTTTACGTTCCTTGCTTTGCAAGTGATCAAGTCCTCTGATTGATTTCCTTGTGCATACTTTCTATGGCATTGAGAAAAATTTGTTGTATAATCATTATACTACCACAAAGAAGCTTACATAATTAGCATTTGCCAAGGGATATGCTAAGGAGATCCCTTTTGAGACCTTTATTTACCATAGCTCAATTAAAAAATTTGTGAGAGGTTGTAGATGCTTTTTGACCATATCTCTTTCCATCCCTTTTCATTGATACCCATATATTGGATAGAGATTGTAATTCAAACCTTGTCTATTTTTAGACTCTATCTAGAGACCTTGGGTTTACAAGTCTAGACTTGTAAATACAGTGTCTTGAGTCCACAAGCAATCATCACTGCCTTAGACTTCCTATCAAGGTTTGAGTTCCTAATAGGAGTCTTGAGGATATTAGGTCTTCCTTTGAGAATGAAGGACTTTTACAGCTCATTTATCTCAATCACTTTGGTTCAAGCTATAGCACACTCCAATTTACTCCCTAGTTTAAGGAAAAAATAGTTGGTCTATCCTATTTTGACAAGTTACCATCTCTTCAAAGCATCCTAGTTGGTACATACTCATCCACCCATAGAGGGACTCCTACCCCATCTTCATCCCTTTCAAAGCACCACACGCCACACTTTCTCCACTCTATTAGTGCCATGTATGCTCCTACAAATATTAGATAAGTGGTGTATACTATGGATAGGTCTTCCTATAGCCATAGATGGATATAGTCTTATATTACATAAGGCTACATAATGCACTTGCATCATTAAGAGTGTGTGCTCTAGTGGCTCCTCTATTGTAGATATGTTCTTATGGGTAGATAGTCACTCTTTTTTGTTAGTACCTATCATAATAGTGGATTTAAGCACTTATGATTTCTAATCATATCTTTGTTTGGCTCTAGACCTACTATTAAGTCTTGCACACACAACACTCATTGTGTTTATTGACTTTGTATCATTAGACTCTATGAAAACTCAAATAGATATCAAGGAGCATATGTACACAAACATCCTCATTGATGTACCTTTAATTGAATGCAGAATGAAAAGCTCTATAGCTTGGCTCCATGCCTCTCATTGATTGAGGTCTTTTGGCTCACTAGGAGTTCACTATGACACTTCCATTGTGCTTGGATTTACCACATCTAGCACTACTAAGGTTACCTGACTAATGCATTTGTGTATCTACATGTGACACATATGTCCAATGTGTATATGTATTTTATGATGTGCTATGGGAGAAAAGCACATTAGAGTTGATGACACAATTTAAGATATAGTGGTACAATTCTTATGATCTACTCGATCTCAAGTACAAATTGAATAGTAGTTGGATTGTTGGATTGGATTGGATTGAATAGTAGTTGGATTGGATTGCTTGGATTGTGTCCTCAACATATAAGGGTCAATATAGTTTCATTCATGGAGAAATGCTGTACCTTATTTGATGTGGTGGTTGCAAACCCCCCTACAAGCAAAGTCATTGTCATGAGCCAGCATTGAGGCAGAAGTTATAGCAATCATTGCTAATAGCGGGAAGGAGTATCATTATGCATAATCACTATACTCCAACATCTTAGTACCTTTGGTTATTGAAATTTTTGTATATCTGCATTACCAAGTTGATGTTCTCTTTAGAGACGAGCATGTGATTCCTTATAGAGGAGATGGTCTCCCTAGAGACGAGCATATGGTTCCTTATAGAGGAGAGGGGCTATAGCCATCTTGGTAGCTATGCTCACCACTATGCTCACTTGGTAGCTACGTCGATAAGGTCTACTTCCCCTTACAACGCTTAAAGGCATTGTGTTTTCATAAATAGGAATAAGACTCTTCACTATCCCTTTACCATAGATACCTTTGGATGAACTAAATCACACCGTTCAACTGTAATATATTTTTGTTTGGCAGGGGCTATAGTTTTACTTTATCTTTGAGTGTTTAATCAGTGTGCGTCATGCTCGGTTTTTTCCCCTTTTGCACCTTTTTGGTGCTCTTGGATTCCTTATTCTTTTTTCCTTCGGGGCATATTATTTGGCCTTTCACAACCAGAAAATATCAAAGTCCTTTCCTTATGGTCAGAATCGAAAAGTTATTGGTCATTAATTGAACATGAGGTCCTGGAATTTTGTTTTGTTTTTGTGTTTTTACTTATCTTCTTACTTATCTGACTTATCTTAACTTTTTTTTTTTTTTTTTTTTACTTATCTTTTACTTATTTACCTGGAAATTACTTAACCTCCAGCTGGAGCTAAGTAAGTTTAGACTCAGCCAGGGCCACCGAGTCGTTATGACAGTTGCGTTAATCCATTGGGGTCGAGAGCAAATCTGTCGTCTATAAATACGGATCCGGGAGGATATACAGTACGGAGAAAGGCAGACGACCAATTCTTTTCTTTTTCCTCCAAACTTCTATCCGCTTTCTAGACTTGGAACTAGTTCGAGGGTGTAGACCAGAAACTCTCTGTCACTGAGCGTTTAGACCAGATCTAGAGGGTCCAGAAAAGCAATCTATAGTGCGTGTGAGGGTACTTTTGAAGTGAGCACGATCGCGATTTGCATGTGTATAAATGATCGCATCATACTTCCGACAATTATAGTAGATAGAAAGAGTTACCCCACTATCTGCTGCAGTTCTCTACCTTTCTTCTTTGAATCTCTTTCCTATTAGGGCATTTTTGGGGGATCCAGAAACTTCATAGTTTCTTCACTATTTTCTAGAGGTCCAACCAGCGTCAACTCTCGATCTTTTCACCCCTAAAACCTCGAGTGCAATTCCTAAACTGATGAACTTACTGCAAACTTATGAACTTACCTTTGCATTCGCCATGTCGAAGACATTGTTTTCCAACCTTAACAGCATCTCATAATGAAGCGCACTTCCGATACTTGTCTCCATAAAGAGATTCATTCCCCGAGCTAGGAGAATTCTTTATCTTTGGAATGACACCCTCACTGCCGCTCCACCTGATGCTGCTGGGAAAACCGGGACGTGTACATGAGCACTAAAACCTTCATCATTCCAGGAAATGATTTCCATAGATAAAAAATCCTTGTCGGACCGGACCCAGATGGCTCGGTTCATGCACACGTTTTACTCAGAAACTGCTGGGTGGTACTTGTGGGGTGGTGTTATGCCTATAAAACCTGGCGAAAAGGGAAAGTTCACTGTTGTGAAACCTACTGCAGCAGCGTAAGCAGGTAATAGTGTACTGTTTCAAGATCGATATAGACATTGTTGTCAAATATTCGGTGCTCGCAAGAATTTCCGAGAAGCTATTTGTCCTCGTTGATTGGCCAGGAGTCTGCACCTCAAACTTTCTTCCTAAGTAAATCGTCCTGTGCTAGGTTTGACAGTGATGAGTTTGTTGAGTGTGCACGTGAAGAGGAGCGGGTCACTGACCTTCGTGACCATCCGATAAGGACGACAAACTTACCATAGGATTTTGGTACCATAGTACTAGTCTTTATTAGGATGTAGAGTATGGGGCCCGGACAGCTCTCCTTCGGGCAACCATTTCAACAACTTTAGAATTGTAGGTCTCTTTATCTTCTGCTTTATGACGAAGAGTTGATGAAGCAGCCCGCGGGTGACGGTACTGGCTAAGTGAATCGGTAAATAAACTAACGTGAAGCTGTAAATTATTCTTCACGAAGGACACGGAGTTGAGCTGGTGATCATTCCCCTCATCTAGGACAAACAGGTGAGATTTACATTCAGGTGAAAGAATTTGGAAAGTTGTAGGACTTAAAGTCACGAAATCCTTGTCTATCACTTGAAAAATGTGGACAAGTGCTTTGGCATACGGACACATTGCACAGCCTGACAGTTTGTTGTCCAAATCCGGTTGGAATGATGGAGGTTTAAGCCTGCTACGCGTCCTAAAAGGACCGGCAATACGACCACAATTTGGTGCATGCAATATTCAGAGGTTTTGCATCGTATTACGAGACGTTTGTCTCCTGCTTATATACAACCTTCTTCCCTGTAGCCGCCAGTCGATATCTTCTGTCACATCCTTGTTTCGGAACAAAATTAAGCTAGCTAGCTCGGGATCATATTCAGTTCTCTGCAGCATTGCCGAACTGGCTAGTTGCAATTGATGAGCAGTAACGCTTCCATGATGTGATTGATTGAGATTCAGCAGTAAAATATTCTGCCTGTAACGTTCTCCAGAACATCTTACTCGAGTGTGTGTGGCTCCAACAGAGTCCACAGAGACAATGTATTCCTTTTTCCATGTAGTGACCTCCAGTAATACTAATTTTCCAGTTTTGTGTGTCAGTCCCCGCTTTGGACGCGATCCTTTTCGTACTGTTAAGTGAAAGTTCTGACTCACTCTGTCCGCTCTCCAACCCCCTTCAGGACGTCGACTAAGGCTTTCCGAAGTGCTTACTGACAGTTTATGTAATTTTCACATATTAAAGTTTCACTTGTCGTGATTTGAGTGGACCTTTGGAAGATGCTTACTATTGCCCCAAAGCTTCTGATTGGATGGCTCTAAAAGACAACCAGTATATATGCATTATCGTTCAGATTGGAATAGCGCTCACGATGGTTTTCTGAGTAACAGCTTTCATTGTACGTACTACTTGAAGGTTCTCTTGGTCCATGACTAGGCACCCTGCAGGAAGGCAGACTTCCGTTGTCAGGAGCATCAGTTTTATATGCATAAAGCTGTGCCTGGGTTTTGCAAGTACGTGGTGGTCCCATAGCACACAGCTGGGTGAATTCAGGTTTTATGATTGGCTGTTATAGATGCTTGCACCCCTATGGTGGTTGGATTCCGAAACGTATCTCGATCCGCAGAAAAGTTTTGAGCACAGCGTCTCAAGATAGAGCTTCACCTACGGAATCCAGAGACAGCAGAATCCTACGCGGATATCTATCGCAATATTGCTGTTGCGTTGATTCGAGCACCACCACCGTCAATTCCTTGCCAAAATCTTAGTCTCATTGAACGTGAAGTGCAATTGATTGATCAGATTTAGGTAGAAGAAAGACTAAAACTACAATATATTTACAGATTGTGTCAAGCTCGGACACAGGACATGTATATTTCAGTGGATGAGGCTCGGACTGTTCCTCCTTTTACACTCGGGGAACGGTGCAAGCTCTAGCTCTTTGGAACTCAAAGCCCAAAAATTTAATAAAATCGACCTGAAACACCACCCATCATCGCTCGGCTCCGCTGTACAATGTGATATAAGATCTAGTGACATGATGGGCGAAGTTGTTGAATTGTTGTATCCTGCATCCTCCGATCCTTAGAGTCCTTTGTATACGCGGGGTGGTAACCGTGGGCTCACAAGGACTTCTAAAGGTTGTGCCTTTGACATAGTACCGGTAGACCCAAAACGTTCCTCCATATCCACATCCTCGGAATTGAAGCCTAGGGGAAGAGATAGCTCGCAGGTGTGGAGAAGCTGAGCTAGAGTGTATTTCACAAGGGTCAAGTCTAAATTCAAGCCTACACAAAGTCTTCGGCCCGGGCTGAGAGGAAGTAGCTCAAAATCCTCTCCTACAGTTGTGGCGGAATTTTTTCTGACCATGAATCTGTCTGGATTGAAAACCAGAGGATTTTCCCACACTTTAGGGTCCCTCTGAATTGCGTACAAGTTGAAGAAAATTTTTGTTTCGCTGGGGAGTTCGTAACCACCTATCTTCGTTGCCATGGTTGATTCATGTGGTGCACCGAGAGGCAGCACGGGGTGCAACCGGAAAGACTCTTTCACCACCGCATGGAGATACTTCAGGTGAACAAGGTCTGATTCTTCAACAAATCTTTCTTTCCCCACCACAGTATCCAGCTCCTCCTGGACTCTCCGCCGAATTTCTGAATGTCTCATGAGTTCAGCCAGTGTCCACACTACCTGAGTCGAAAACGTTTCGGTTCCACCAGTCATCAAGTCCTGCAGGAAGCAATACAGTCGAATTCAGTAATTTCCCCGATCAAATTTGCCTTCATTAGCCTCAGATTGACTGTGCCTATCAATTACAACCGGCAGCATCCAGATGAATTCCATTCTACACTTGTTGCGTTCAGTATCCGCTTTAATATATTTATGTCCTGTAGAGCGCTTGTTCTGGCAGCAAAGCACAGTTTGCTACAGGTATGTCCGTCAAGTTCGTACTGCTCCATACCTTAATCAGAGCTTTGATGTTTTCATCCGTACGATGATGCCGGATCATTTCGTTCCGGAGTGAAAGTAACAAGTCTACGAAGTCGCGGGTTCCAGCAGTAAAGGGTTTTTGGCGGTGGTCCTTCACGATGGCGGAGAGAAATTTATCATACACCCGGAAGAAATACCATAGCTTCCATTGCACAGCACCAAAATCGATCTTCCGAAAAAACGGTAAAAAATCTCCGATTGGCCCTAGAATGCCTACACCGCTTAGCCTCCCCACCATCTTCTGGAAAGCCTCGGCTTCCTTCGCCACTTCCGACTTGGTCGATTTCAGACCGAAGTAGCTCTTTCTGAAGAGCATTTGAGTTGTATGGTTGTAGGCTAGCTCGTAAATTTTCTGACTCAGTCTCACTACATTTCCGTCATGGCCCTCTCTCAATGTCCGTTTGACCATGCTCAAAATCTCTTCTCTTCTTACGCCCTGGAATCCACCATATAAACTCCTGAGCGGTGATTCTGTGTAATGGAGCGCAGATTCGTAGACCACTGCAGCTTTACAGGCCAACCACTGCAATTCACCGCCACCTACATCATTGAGTTGTTCGAGCTACATTACTTACAAAGCACTGCAACACGACACACTATTCTACCCTATGCTGGGCTTAAAATCCCCATCTAGTTTTACAAAACCTGCAACTAGACGAAGCTCCAAGAACTCCCACGAAATTCAATTACAGGTCGATAATGTGCAAAAGATGAGCAGCTTCGAAACTCATTGATGTTTGAATGGAAGATAATGACAGTGTGGGAAAAGTAGGACATGCAGAATTTTAAGTCTTCATGTGGAAGGCAGAGGAGATTTGATGTCAGGAGGGTGGTGATACGGCGCTACAGAAACACTGTCAGTTTGGGAGTCCTGTTTTCAGGTACAAGGTAAACTGACTCAGATATAAACTGTGTTCTGCAATTGAAGAGCTCATTCTCCGTATGGGTCTGAGGAGAGTACTGACAGGTGAAGCTCGAGAGTGCACGTGTGACAGACATCACTCAAAACGATCAGAGTCTTCGACTCTGATCCATTGGTGACAGGTTCTGCAGATCATCGAAATGAACGTAGGACTCTAAGGGTACAGGACACACACAGAGAGAGAGAGGGCCTAGAGCAGCCGATCAAGTTATTCTTCTACAAACACGTGTAAATCGATCGAATATTAGTGAGAGAGACTTCTCACCTGGAATTGCTCGAGACGCTTCTCAGAGAAGAGACTAGAAACAGATACTCTGCGCATAAAACGCCATTGGTCCCCCAGTGGTGCCAGAATGAATCGTCGAGCACTTCTGTAGTGGGTTATCCCGCTAGAGTTAATTGGAGGTTCAGATGGAAACAGGTGATCTTGAGTGCTGAACACCTCTTCCGCCATTTCAGCTGAAGAAACCACGAGGGTAGGAACAGACCCCATATGGAGAAACATGAGAGATCCGTATTGCTCAGAGAGATCAGCCAGAGTCTGGTGTGGCAGTTTCCCCAGCTGAAGAAGGTTCCCAACTACTGGCCATCCTTGAGGTCCAGGGGGGAGTCGTAACGATTTGTAGTTGACAGATTTCTCCAGAAGGCTCACAAAGATGTAAATCAACATTCCCACAATCCCAATCAGTGTTGTTAGCATGTTGTGCTGCCCCAACCAGGTCGACAGAGTGATTGTTGATCCGTCCATCGTGGTCATGATTTGGATCCTCTTCGACTCCTTCGTCGAGAATATCAATTGTAGAACTGCTGACGTTCTGTCACATGTCTCGCCTCTGAACCATCGGCAATGTCTCTGGTCAGACTGACTTTCGGGCTAAACTACTACCGGGCAATCTCTCAACTCCGGAACTTCTGCATCAGATCGACCTGACACTCCCTCTCTCTCTCTCTCTACATGGTCCAAACCACATCAGGCAATTTGACTCAAAATTGCCTACGCTCCTCTCCGTCAAAATATCTAATCGAAGCACCCGATGCTGGCAACGGCAAGAGCAATTCTTTTTTCCTTTAATATGTCTTTTGAGAATGATTGCTCATTGTTACGCAAATGATTGCTCGAACGGTGATACTGAGACTAAAGCGATCGCCTATTGTAATGTAGAGAAAGGAATCTGCTCGATCGGAAGACCCACTGAAGGTTAGATAGATGATCTAGGCGGAGACTCGGTACCACCACCACAATAGTTGCGAACTTATCACTCTCCAAGACAAAAGAAAATTATTTACAAGATCTACCTACTATCGATCGAAGAAAGGATGGGACTATACCTGCACAAAGGCCTACTACTACTACTACTACTACTACTAGTATCACTACAGTTACGATACTTGCGAAGGCATATAGTGGATAATGACATCAGTATGTAGCCGGGACAATAAAGGTTATTTAGAGAGACGAGCCACAGGCTACAATATAGTAATAATTCTAGAGTTAACCACGTCGAACACGTCCGGATCAAAGTCTCTGTACCTTGCTTTACTTTTGCTCTCACGGGCAAAAACTAACACCGGTCTCATTCGCTTCCAGAGTCTAACACCTCTACCTTTGAAAGCATATTATCATAAAGTTAGCCGTATGGTGTAAGAGAGAGACAACTGGAATTCGATAGGATCAGGTCCACCAGCAGCCTAACCTGCCCCGGCCCTCTCACTGTCAGTTAAGTTCCTTCCGCACGTAAAAGGGCAACCACGGGTCTAGTTAACTGCGCCAAGAGGATGCAGGTAGTCGTTGTTTTATCAGCGAATTGAGTGTGGTCGAATTGCGATCTGTCATTGGATACTAGCTAGCAGCTCAGGGTCGACATTTCCATAGATTTCGTAAGCACTGGACACTAAAAGACAACTCTTGAAACAACTTTCAAACTTATGTTTCTCATCTGATCATTGAATGACCCAGCTAGTATGGCAGCGCTCAAAGTTTGGTTGTGGTCTAGATATTGCAACTTACCTGCATTGATTGCTCCGTACCTGCATTGATTGCTGCTTGTGCATCTTCTATATTCCTCTTCCGTTCAGTGATTTCTTGGAAGTCTTCGCTCTTGAACAAGTTTCCATTCCTAGCTTCTCTGATTTAGATTCTTGGTTTGCTCTTACATCTCTTCCATATGCCGCACACGGGTAAAAACATGCAACATTGCTCATCTTAACCACACTTCCATAGTGAAGGTATTTTATCCAATCCTTGAAGTTTCCTGATGTGATCATTGCCGTTTATGCAGGACCTGGATTAAAAGGTGGCTGTACATATATGTCCTTGATTATCTCCCAGTTTATTATAACTCTGGTTGTGAATCAAACATATCGAATCAAGAGATCACTAGAGTTGGTTTGTTCAAGGGTTTATCCTCAGCTACAACTTATACCACAATTTACTGTTAAATCCACACTTCTGCTAGCCTCAGAATTTTAGCTGAGGATAAACCCTTGTTTATTCGGTTCGGATACTTTTGACGAATCTGGCGAGTTTGAAGAATCGCTTCTCACATGGGACCCTAATTTACAGTATCCAGCTTTCGCTCAAGGGTTATCCTGATTAAACTATGATCCCCAAAAAGCAGTCTTTTGATGACCGCATTTTGCCATGAAATTTGCATGTAAATCAGCATTGCCTTTACACTGCAATCCCCCTTCCATGATTTTTACGGGCTAAGGCTACGGGATTGTAACAACCACCAACAAAAGTAGGCTTACAAGCCACGTTTAAGTTTTCCAGCCATTCATACGTTTTAGAATGACAATAGGGTCCAGCAAGAGGAGAATAAGTATGCTCTTTAAGCGCAATTATAAAGAGACTGGGTACGCACTGACCGTCAGGTGCTCGATTCCACCCAATAAATATTCGTATCCCTCATAGCAGGCTGAGGTTTGTCGCAGCTCTTTGTTGAAATGGGAGCCCCCGTTGGCCACTACGGAGCTTTGACTACTACGAAAGTTATGCTTTTGCGGAGTCAACACTGCCGACGTTATAGAGTCGAATCGAGACAAATATTTAGTTCATATTATTAGTATCCTTCCAAGAGAGCAGATAGCACTGATTGCAGGTCTCGAGGTCATGTTATGACCAGATTCTGCGATACACCAATGGAATACATCCAGAAATGCTAAAAGTTTCAATGCACTGTTAACGCCCATTGCTCAAGGTATCCTAGCTTTATGGTGACTAGTGACGTTGTTAAGTATGTCCTCTTGCTGGACATTGCGCTGCTTTGAAGTAGGACAAGCTGGAACAGAGATCGAGCTCTACTTGCATCTCGCAGATACAGAAATTACAGAAATCATAGAACCTGTGCCCAAATACTCCAAACATCCACCTCAACTTTATGTATGTCACAACCATCAAACTTTTGCTCTCTACCAAACAGGGCATAATCTTGACAATTATGCAGGTTCTCTCGCAAACAGTGAATGCTGTTAGGTACAAACCCCTGTTCGACTGTGTTCTCTAAAGGATATTTGCCACGTCCCGTGTAACAAGGATGAAATTGAGACTGAATTTGAGTTCGAGAGAAGAATTTGATCCAATTTATTAGATTTATTCCGGTTCAATCTCATGTTTTTGAAAATTAATCAATTTCTCCTTGTTTCCCTACTCCGGGCTCTCTAGATCTGGATCTAGCAAATGATGCAAGAACATCTTTTGTGTTCTCGTCACATGAGTCCATCAATTTCGAAAGCCATTCGCGCCATAAATGTGACATCGAAGCCCCATACCGGACGATGCGAACCTGAATTCTGCTCCAGTACCGATAAGCATTGGAGGATCTTAATGACGTATCCTGAAGCATGAGTATCTGATCCACAGGTTTCCCCCTTGAACTTATAATACACTGCTGCAGTGCATTCGTTTTAGGTTCTGCAGTTAAAGGCCTCCTATCAGTTCCTGTCATCGTTCTGGACCCTACTTCTTGTGAGCAACGTTACCCGGATCAAACTAGACTAAGTTCACTCTGTACTTCTTAATGCCAAATAGAAACGGTTGATATACATGGAAAATTCCTTCTGTAACATTAACTGACGTATAGAAATTGCCAAACTCCATAAAACAGTCGATATGCAGCATCCATCCACAAAGACGTCTCAAAACAAGTGCTATATTATCCTACAACATGACAGGTCTTTTCCATCGTAACGTCAGTCTTGACTTGAAAACCATAGACTAACCAATATGCGGTGGTGTACATCTTCAAGATAGTTGGTCCAAGCACCTACCATGTCCTCTAGCACTGGTAATCGGGTACAACCTCTCTCTTTTGGACGTGGTGCGCTTATTCCAAATATCCAGAAGGGCACATATTTTATTCCATATACAATGTGTTCGACCACCGGTGGTGCTGGAAGTCGAGTGAAACGTCGACGTTGTGCATCTGCTTAGCGACTGTTGTCAGATGTGATGTAGCTTCATGCATGTACGACGCGATGATTGATACCCCACACTTACTGTCAGTTATACCGAATTGAACTGATGCCATACGCGTTGTAACACCTCTTTATTTTATACATTAACAACGCGATTGATGAGTTTGCATGCTTTCATGGAGATTCCCAGGTCCGCAAGATCGTGGGTTGCAATGCAGCATTTATTCTTCATTTCTGTTTAGTTGTTCAGAAAACTTCCGTAGCCAAACAGAGAGAAGAATCCTATCGGGTTCTCTCTGTTTAGACAGTAAGAACAAACGAACGAAATAGAGCTGGGTTGCGAAATACCATCGGATCGGATGAGAGATGGAGCTCGAGTAACTTTAAGAGTTTTAGGATTTACGGAACACTCATAATTTTACCGATATCTTTAGACGTCGAGACTATAAAGAATTTTTCAGTTGTGTAAACGTGTAAATTACTAATATGTGTTCTGAAGAACCGAGTTCGGATTCAACTAAACTCGTAAAATTCTTAAAAAGTTCTCAACGAGGGGTTTGTTTTGATTGTGAAGGCGAATAAGGTCGTGACTCATTCGTCTGGCTTCCTCACAAGTTTGAAGATAGGTTTGAGATATACTAAGCCAAGCCGGGGTTATCTGGTAACCTGATGATCTTAGAGCTCATGGAACCTTCATTTGTGCAAAGAGATCCTACATGTAGCAAGGATGATCGAGTCAGGGCTCGAGGATACCAAGATACACTTGGGATTCAGATCAAAGCAACAATTGCCATTCTTATTGTCACAATCATCAAGCTCCACATGGTGGCGGTGGTATTTCAGGGAGTAAGCCAAAGTCACAATAATCACTATCTCCGAAGTGGGGGTTCATTCGTAGCCTTGAACATCAAAAATTATAATCTTATTTCCACAAGCAACTATAGCAACGCTCAGCCAGCTTTAATGAAGTCTTTGATAACTAAGATACCTTCGACAACCACCCCATTCAGGAAACTACTACCGATTGCAAGGCCAACTCAATCTCCATCAATCACAACAGAGACAATGATTATTAGTTTGTTATTGATTCTATATCAAGCAATCAAGTTATTGTCTAAAACTATCACTGTCAAATTTGCACATCAATTACAAAAGAAACAAAATTAATCTCCATCAGTCACAAAAAAGACAATCTCAACAAAGGTTCTTCAACAATCTCCAAACACTCTTTTCCTTTTCAGTTTCTTTGTATCCTTCTGGGGCTCCATGTAAATTTTCATTAAGGAAAAGTTGTCATGATATCTCCATAAGTTGTTGGACATGGAGATAACTTTTGAAAATCTCTTATGATAAGTCTCCATGTCTTCTGCTTTGGCTAGTGGAAGGGTAGAACTGATGGAATCAAACTTGAGTATCAAAGAAAATGTCTACTTTT
Organism: Lunularia cruciata; assembly: GCA_948567375.1. Classification (NCBI taxonomy): domain Eukaryota; kingdom Viridiplantae; phylum Streptophyta; class Marchantiopsida; order Lunulariales; family Lunulariaceae; genus Lunularia; species Lunularia cruciata. The sequence goes on from OX419756.1 coordinate 23,077,204, forward strand.
AATTGATTACTGCAAGCTATGAATATCCTTGGTTATACCTTGAGATGTTGTACTTAATGTCAAGCTTTGTTCTATAAACCCAATTACATTTTTATTGATTTTCTCCCTTTTAGCAATATTATTAGCTTCCAAGTCTTGTTTTGCTTCAATGACTTGAATTCCTCATCCATGATCTTCACACTCTTACGTGATTGTTTTATATCTTGGAAATAAATAGGATCCACATCTGCATCTCCTCCTTTAATCTTAGCTGCAACAATGCAATCATAAGATGTCTTACCTTAATTCCACTCACCGAGTTTTTGTAGTGATCTTCACATTCTCCCACTTCTATGATTTTCTTCATCTAGAGTGGTTGAAGTTGAGCTCATTTTCAAATTAAGTTCTTGATTGCACTTACTTTCTTCTTGAAGTGTACAAATATTAGTCTCACTTTTGTATTCCTTTGTAGCTTCTTTGATAGACTCTTTGGAAGCTTTTGGAAATTCTCTATCAACTTCCATGTCATCAGTGCTCATTGTAGCATTGGCTTGCTCTCCTTCTCTCTCTTGAAAAGAATTTTTATCTAAGTTTAGCATCTTTAATTGTCAATGATTGGTTTGTGCCTCTTTAAACATGACAGCCCTACTTTCACATATATTTTTCTTCTTCTAATCCCATGATCTGAAGGCCATGGATTCTAAACTATACCCAACAAAAGACATTTCTTGTCCCTTTGGAGAAACTTCTTTCTCAAAAACCCTTTGGTGTATGCATAAAGAAAGTGCAACCAAAAGTTCTCAAATAGGAGATTGTTAGTTTTATTCCATGCCAAAACTCATAAGGAGTTTTCTTTAAATTTCTATTTGAAACATGTGTAGCAGTTCCATTGCTTCTGCTCCCAACTATACAACTATCTTGCAGCTTGCTAGAAAGCAACATACTTCTTGCTACCTCAAACCCGGTTTTAGGATCTCTATCTAAAATCCCATTTTTCTCTAGAGTGTAAGGTGCTTGGAATTCATGGATTCATCCAGCACTTTGTGCAAAGCCAACATTGTCTTTTTTAATGTATTCAGCTTCATTGTCAAATTATAGTTTTTTCATCTTCACTCCACATTAAGTTTCCACTTATGTGTGGAGTTTCTTTGAGACATGAGGGAGTTTCTGATTTCTCTTTTCAGAAAAACACAAATCTTAAAGCAATGGTATTATCCTTGACAAGGAGATAATATCTTGATTTTTCTATTGAGCTCATTCTTGTAGGACCACAAAAATCAATGTGAAAGAATTCTCCAACCTTATTTTTGCCTTACTTTTGCTAGATTTTGCAAAATGTAATCTATATTCTTTTCATAGAGCACATCCATCATAGTAGAAAGACTTTTGATTACTAGGATCTTTTGGTTTCAAACTGAAAACCTCTACTAGTCTTTATCTCTCCATCTTCCTTATGTAAGCAAGATTGAGATGACCAAGTCTCTAGTGCTAAAATGCAATATCTAATTTTCAACACTCTTTCTTCCTTTCTAGCTTCTCACTCTTCTCATCACTTGCAACAATAAAGTTAGCTTGGAAAATATTATTTATCTTGGTAACCTTTATCTAAAGTGTAGAGCTTTGAGTTCTTAATGTTATGTTTGGCTTGTTACCTATGAGTTGGCTGATTATTGAAGATTATGACAATTAGGAGCAAATGTGAAGATGAACCAGGGGGTGCGTGACAGACCTTATCTGAATATATTCAGTCCTTACTATGGTAAAGTATTAAAGTGACTAGGTACCTTGAATGGTCAATATTTAGGAAGTTTGCAAGTCAGTATTCAGGAGTTCAGCCTAAATGATAGTGATGAGGAACTATATATATATATACCTGCAGCAAGAAATCAAGAGTTTGATGTGAGCATGTTTCAGCTGTGGAGGTAGCATTCGAGACAGGAAGTGAACCATGCTATTTCTTGTTGTCCTTGCATTATTTGCTCAATGAGGTTTATGATGTGGTATTACCAGAGGTCCTCTGGATGATGTTTTCTAACAATTGGTATCAAACCTTAGTTGGTCATGAAGAGGGTCTTGTGATCTAAGGGTGCAGTAGAGAAGTTTGATGGAATTTTTTTTGGACTTTGGCAACTAAAGATGAAGGACCTTCTTGCCCAACAAAGACTGCATAGAGCACTAAGAAAAAGACATGAGGACAAAAGTAATGAGCATGGGTAAGATGAAGATACAGATCTTAGAGCTATTAGCACAATTCAGTTGAACCTTGCTGATGAAGTGCTATACAATGTTATGAATGAGGAATCTGCACCAAAACTATGGGCCAAACTGGAGAATCTTTATATGACCAAGTCATTGACAATAGACTGTATCTTAAACAAAAGTTGTATACATTGCGGATAAGGAAGGCCAAAGTATTATGGAGCACCTCAATACTTTCAACAAAATCACTTGTCAGTTGATGAGCAAAGAGCTTAAGTTAGGAGAGGAGGATAAGGTATTGTTATTAGCATCTGGTCACAACTGTTCTATATGGGAAGGATGATATAAAATTTGAGGAGGTCACTTCAGCATTATTTTCCAATGAGATGCAAAGAAGACCCAACCAACAAAACAAAAATCCAAAGGCTCTATTTATCAGAGGAAGGTCAAGAGAGAGATTAGATCAAGAGTAAATCAGGATCTAAGTCTAGAATTGGAGGTTTCAAAGGCAAGCACCTGATTTGTGGGAAGGTTAGATATTTCAAGAAAGATTGTAACAACAAGAGGCTTGAGTCCAACAAGGATAAGGTCAACTCTCAGATCAAGCAAGTATTATTGAGTCATCTGGTTTCGTGGATGATGTTATATGTGTTACCTAAGACAAAGATCAATTTGAGGAGTCATGGATATTGGACTCATATTGCTCTTACCATATGTGTCTAAATAAGGAGTGGTTTCATGAGTACAAACCATTCAATGAAGGATCTATAATAATGGGTAACAACATGGCTTGTACATCTATTGGCATTGGTACAATACACACTAAGATGTTTGATGGTGTTGTGAGGACTCTTGCTGATGTGAGGCATGTTCTTGAGTTAAGGAAGAATTTGATATCACTAGCACTTAGGACCCAAATGGTTGGAGGTGGGGAGAAAAAAATAGATCACTCTAGGTATCAAAAGGAGCATTAGCTGTAATGAAGAGCAAGAAGATAGGAAATCTTTATGAGCTTGTTGGAGCTTTATGAGCTTGTTACCAAAGAAGTGGTGTAACATTATGGAGTTTAACGATGAAGTTAGTCAAGGTTAACAAAGTAGCAAAGAAGCAAATGAAGCCAAATTAGCCTAGAAGAATATACTAGAAGTATCTAGGAAGCTACTTGGTACCCTCCCAAGTATTGGATAATATGCAAACCAAGTGGTAACTTTGAGGAGGAAGCTTCTTGGAAAACTTCCTTGTTAGCTTAGCTTGCACCCCAAGTAGGTAGCTTCTATAAGAAAGCTTCTAGAAACTTCCAATTAGCTTAGCTTGCATGCCAAGTAGGCTGTTTCTAAAAAGAAGCTTCTTGAGAAACTTCATTGTTAACTTGGCTTGCACTTCAAGAAATAGTTCAAGGAAACTTCTTGAGAAGCTTCTCAAGAACCTTCTATGCTCCCTATAAATACCAAAGCCAAAGCTCATGTTAGGCATTTGGATTTTCCCACACTCAAATGTCCCAATGTGATCTTCTATTTTCCTATTTCTCTCCTTGGTCTTGATCTTTTACATTGGTATGAGAGCAGGAATATGATGGATAGAATTTATGGACCACCAAATCCAATTTTTCCAAACCATTCAGATTTTTGTGTCTATGTGTATGATGCTTAGGTATTACCTAAGCATCATTTCATACAATTCATCACCTCATGCTTTGAGCAGAATGTTTTTAATGTGATCACTTTCTCTAAGGAACCCTTGGTACTTCCGGTTGTAAAATATGGAGAACGGTGGATGTGTTGCATCTATGTAATAATAAATTAGATAAAGTAGGATTAATGTGATAGATTAGTAGCCATGGAGGCAATGCCCAAGGTTATCATTACTATACAATAACAAATCAAGCACCTTATTTGATTGTTGTATGAAAGAGATCAACAATGACAAGAGCACTTGGAAAGAACACCTGTTTAAAAAGGAGAAGACTAAATCCAATTTCCAAAACCAAAGGTATTTGAAGGTAAGAATCTTCTAGGTGCAATGGAGAATTTTTTGTTTGATTATGAATGTTATTTTGAAACTAGGAATCTTCAAGATAAAGAAAAACAAATTCTTTTGGCTTCCAACCAATTGGATGGAGTAGAAAAGCTATGGTTGCAATTCTGAGTGGAGCAAGCTGAACAAAAATTTGCTACACCAATCTTGACTTGGGTAGAATTCAAGAGTGCAATAATTGGTAGATTCTAAACTATAAATGCCACACAAGATAGATTTGCAAAGTTGAAGTAGATTTGCTCTATAATAACTTACATCATGCAATTCTAGAACACCATCATGAAAATTCCAAATATACTAGAAGGTGAAGCTATAGGTCAATTGGTGAGGGGCTTGAAGTCACAAACCAAATAAGAGGTAACTATATGAGAGCCTTAACACTTGGAGGAAGCCATGCGGTTGGCCAAACATTTTGATTCCTTAGTGGTAACAACTTGGTCTTGACCTTAACCTCCAAAAAACCTATCAATACACGACACAAGGGTGGAGGAGCTAACACTAATGAAGATTGATGGCATTCAATGAAGGCCACTTAGCACCACAAATAGAGTATAATTGCAAAAATGATGGTTGTTCTATTGTTGCCAAATTGTGCATTGTATCATTGAAAGTCCACTCAAGAATGAGAGACCTCAACAAGTTGCCCAGATGGAGTTTGTGGAGCAGAATGACCAAGGAAATGAGGAATCATAGTAAGAGATTTTGAGCCATCTATTAAGAATTTGATTAGTTCCAATGGAATTGAAGGCTTGACCTATGCAAGTTTGTTTCACGTGCAAGATATGATATCTGATCATGATTGTAGAATATGGTAGATTTTGGAAGTTTAGAGAATTGCATGTCATGCAATTAGCAAAGGAATTTCATATTCCTATCAAGCCAATAATTTGAAGTAGATTGATTATGGCGGATGGTAGAAAGTGTTATACATTCCATACCTCACATCCTATTATATTCAGGATTGGGTGGGAGTATTTGGAGTGTATGAGATTTGTAGTGGCACCTCTAGACTATGATGTCATTTTGGGTTTACCTTGGCTTGAATGTCATAAGGTTCAATTTGATTGGACTTGAAAATAAATTTAAGTATAAGACCAAGGTAGAAATTTCCAACTAGGTTGTATCTCACTTTTGAATAGTTAGTCCCAAGATGAGAAGTTTTTCAAGAAAGCAACCATAAGGCAAGCTTTGAAGGAAGATAAATCCCAAAATAGAAAGATTGACAAGAAAATAACCATAGAGCAAGCTTTGAATGAAGATAAATCCCAAAATAAAAAGATTGACAAGAAAATAACCATAGAGCAAGCTTTGAAGGAAGATAAGTCCCTAGAAGAGAAGTTTGTCAGTGAAGTAACTATAGAGCAAGCTTTGGAGGAAGATAAGTCAATTTATGGATCAAGCCAATTGCACAAGGAGAATTTGAGGAGGATTAAGAGCCTCATCAAGGAATGGTTGATCAAATAATTCAAGAGTTTTCAAACATGTTTCTGGATGATCTGCCAAAGGGATTACCCTCCAATCGTGATATGCCCTTCAAGATTGAATTATTATCAAAGAGTACTCTTGTGAGTAAACCAATCTATCAACTCTCACTAAAGGAGTTGGAGGAGTTGCAAACAACAGTTATGGAGTTGTTGGAGAAAGGTTTCATACAATATAGTACATCTCCTTGGGGAACATCGGCACTATTTGTTCCAAAGAAGGATAGAGGACTTTGGTTTTGTATTGAATGTTGTAGGCTCAATAAAAAAATAGTGAAAAATGCATATCCCTTGGCTCAAATTGATGATTTGCTTGATCAATTGAGTGAAGCACAACACTTCTACAAGTTGGATCTTCAGATCTGTTATTGGTACATCCTCATTGATAGGAAGGATATGCAACAGACTACCTTTTTCATAAGGTATATGCATTTTGAATGGAAAGTTCTACCTTTTGGGCTCATTAATGCTCATGTAGTCTTTGAAGATAAGATGCATTGAGTGTTGGATAGACTATTGGATTGGTACATGATGTTGTTCTTGGATGACATTTTAATCTATAGCAAGATGGAAGTAGAACATGCAATCATGTGCAAGAAGTCCTAAGGTGTAATACCACAAGCTAGCCATATGATCTAGATGTGAGATTTGGTTTGGTAACATCTATAATGATATTATACATGATGGTGAAAATAGATCAGATAGAAGTATCACAAAAAGAGTACTTCTACTAATAGAGTAGAAACCAAAATAGACTTTAGAACCTTAGAACCAATAGCTAAACATATGATTTAAAGATAAGAATCGGTTTGGTAACATCTGGAAGGATGTTACACATGATGGAATAAACAGATCAGAAAGAGGTATTGCCAAAAGTGGACTTCTACTAATCGAGTAGGAACAGATATATGCCTGAAATCTTTGAAGGCAATTTTGGAGGCCTAAACGGATGAATTAGGCCTCAAAAATGTGCAGAAGCAACCCCAATAGAGGAGAGGTTGGCCTTCCCTCCCCCTTGATTTGTCTCATCAAGAGCTTTCAAACGGTACCTTACTCATGTGATTCTAAGACTCCTACATGAAGATTCCTTAAAAGATTCCCTTTGGTCAAAGCTTGTTTGACCAACCAGATAGGACCTAAACCAACATGTCACCCATCCAAGTAAGTAATCCAAGGGTGAAGCTTGCTTACATGTCACCTATCTGTGTGCCTAATCCTATGGTGGAGCTTCCTTGGAAGAGATCCTCCTTGTCTATATAATAAAGAGAAGGTGCTTCTTGGGAGCACCGAATGTTGAGTGTGTAATCTGTGTTTTCTCTCTTCTCTTGTCCTCGGAGTATTACAATGGTATCAGAGCAAGTGTCTTAGTCCAAGAGAGTGGATCATCCCTCTTGGAAGAGCATGAACTACTGAAACTGAGTAATTTGAGGTGGAGAACATAGAGTAATTGTTATATTTAGGAAGGATTTTAGAGAGCAAACAGGATGGATGCACCAAGAGGACAATTTCTTGCACCTAACTTTCCATTCCCAAATCCATTCCACATCAAGGTTATGTACATCTAGCATGAGCAAATGAGGGTATCGCTAGTTTATCACTTTGGTGCAAAATTCATGGATAGGGTGATGAACTCACCAAACCCAGTGATTCTACCAGTGGTGATATATGACAGAGAGTGAGATTTGACAATCTTCATTCTATTATGATAATATGGATGTGAATGTCCCAATTCCTCTCTCTTTCAACACTCAAGTGCAAATCTGTTATGTAGTGAGACCTGAAGTGATGTTTAGAGATTTTGTGGTTTGGAATTTTAGCAAGGAGTATTATCAACGAGTGATAGCTTATGAGGTCCCAATGGTAGTTCAGATAGTTTATGAACCGTCTAAAGTGATCATATTGACTCTGTATTGAAGTAGACATTAGCAATTGAGTGTTGCAGGAACCATGGATCCGCAATTGCAAGAGTTGGTGCAAGGAATGCAAGGGATGTTGAATGAATTTTGAGAGATGAAGATGAACATGAAGACATTACAAAGTCAAGTGCAAATCCTCAGGAATGATCAACCCATGCAAGAAGAAGAGCGGCCTCAAAACCCAGTACCTGTGACAGAAGTACTTGGAGAGGCACTTGTGCCTAAAAACCCTATCAACAATGAAGCCACATTGCTACTCCGGATGAAGAAGACCTGCAACATTGAGCCTTATAAGGGATAGCGTATGATGGGAGTAGTGGAAAATTGGATCTCGAGAATGAATTGATATTTCCAATTGTTCTCAATAGAGATTATAGAGCATGCTATAGGTGTGTTTGCATGTGAAACTTGACCGATAAAGCCCTCATATGGTATGATGCATGGGAACTATCCATGTTGGCAAAGAGAAGGGAGGTCACGCGAACAACAATGCAAGAAGGATTGCGGAAGAATTTACAATTGGTGGATTCTGTGCAGATGGCTCAAACCTGACTATGGAGATTGAGATAAAAGAATAGCTTACGAGAGTAGGTGAAGGCATTTCTAGATCTACAAGTTGCAATAACCTATATGAGTCTAGCAGAGGCTTTAGACAATTTCAAACAAGGGTTAAAGGAGCAGATTCGCCAAGAAGTCATGGTGCAAAATCCTTGCACGGTATTTGAAGCCATTGCTTGTGCATAGAGAAAAGCAAGAGCATTGGGTGGAGGTGAAGGAGTAGTTCCACCTCAACATTATCAGGCAGAAATGCCACACATGGGTGGACTAGTACCGATGGAATTGGGCAACCTTCAATTCCAAGATCAAGGAGCACGACCGCTTCAAGGGGAGCGTGGACGGGTAGAAGAACAAAGATATGGAGTCCCACAAGGAGAAGGAACTCGAGGAAAACAATGCCATTGTTACAATTGAGGCCGTATTGGGCACATATCTACCAACTATTGCACTTGTTTCCCTAGAGGCCCTCTGCCTTCGTTCAGGTGATCTTTGAACAACATGGAGAGGCGCATTGAAGAAGAGGAGGTGGAAATCACTTCAGGAAACAAAGATCACCAATAAATGTACCTTACGGCCTTATTGCCTCAATAAGGAAGAAGAGAAGCGAGGGAAGGAAGAAGAATAATAAGCAAAGATCCCGAAAAGCAACCTCACAATTGATTGTCGTGAATGGAGTCCTAGAAGGCAATCAAGTGAGAGTATTAATCAATCCGAGAGCAAAAAAGAATTTCTTATCTTGCTTTGTTGGAATAAGATTGGGAATGGATCTAGAGAGGGATAGGAGTGAAGAAGTAGAGTTGCCTAACGGGCAAACAGAGAGAATTGAATCATTACCTAGACGGGTAACACTCTCTATAGGAGAATATCAAGAAGCAATTGAGTGGTGAGTGATACAATTAGCTTGTTATGATGAAATCTTAGGCATGCCATGGATGGAGCATTACAACCCTATGGTAGATTGGAGGAAGAAAGTAATGAGAACCCACCAATGGTCAATCATTGGGGTTAAAGAAAAATCACCCAAGCAGGATTTGCCTCTATATGTCATAAGGACGACCATTGTCTATATGACCAATAGATGTTTCATGGCTCTTATAAAAGAAGTCCAGAGTGCACAACTCAATGGACACGTTCTTGAGAAATTGAAGGTTGTGGTGGATGAATTTCAATATCTCTTTCCTGATGATCTACCCTCAGGATTACCACCAAAAAGGAGAGTAGATCATAAAATTGAGACACTCATTGGGAAGACACCTCCTTGTAAGGCCCAATATCGCCTATCACCTCATGAGTTGGAGGAGTGTAAGACTCAAATTGAGGAGATGCTATAGAAGAGGTTCATCCAACCTAGCGTATCATCATACATGGCTCCTATCTTATTTGTGAAGAATGATGGTACAATGCACATGTGCATTGACTATCGAGGTCTCAATCAGCAAACGGTGAAGAACAAATACCCCTTACCTTGCATGGATGACCTGTTTGATCAACTCTATGGAGCAAGATACTTCACCAAATTAGACTTGCGGAGCGGTTACAATCAAATCCGAATAGCAGAGGAAGATGTGTACAAAATTGCCTTTTGAACCAGGTATGGCCACTTTGAGTATCTTGTGATGCCTTTTGGCCTCACCAATGCACCTGCCACTTTCATGAGTCTAATGAATGACATATTTTTTCATACTTGGATAAGTTTGTTATCGTCTTCTTGGATGATATCTTAGTATATAATAGCACAATGATGGAACACAAACAATATCTACAAGAGGTCCTCTAGATTCTAAGACAGAATTGATTATATGCCAAAATCTCAAAGTGCGAGTTTGGCAAGTCTGAAGTAGACTACTTGGGGCATAGAGTAAGTACAGAGGGCATTCAAGTATTGACAGATAAAATAGAGGTCATTCAAAAATGGCATGCCGCAGAAGATCAGACTCAACTCAAGAGCTTCTTGGGGTTGACGGGATTCTATTGTAGATTTGTCAAGGACTTCTCCAAGGTTGCACAGCCTTTAACGGCACTACTTGACAAGAGGAAGAAGTGGACATGGAGAACTGCACAAGAGTTTGCCTTTCAAGAATTGAAAGCCACCTTGCTACATGCACCAATCTTGAAGTGGTATGACCCAAAATGACCAATCAAATTGGTTATAGATGCATCAGGTGTAGCAATAGGAGAAGTCCTACAACAAGAGTGGCATGACAGATGTCATCTAATTGCATATTTCTCTCAAAAGTTGTTACCGTCAGAGCGCAACTACCACACCACCGAATGAGAAGAGCTGGCCATTGTTCTAGAAACCAAACATTGGAAGCACTATTTGGGGGAGAAGGCATTTGTAGTAGAGAAAGACCACAAACCTCTAGTCTACCTTGAGACGCAGAAGGATCTATCTCATCACCAGATTTGGTGGGCAGAGTGGGAACAATGCTTCAACATGTCAATCATGTACATGGAAGGTAAGGAGCAACTTGCAGATGCATTCACCCGCATGCCAATGGCAAACAACTTGGTGGTAGAGGTTAAGATTAACCCTGAATTCAGGCCAAAGATTTTGGCTACTACAAAAACTGATCCACAGATTGTAGAAGCGTGATCATCCAAAGGCATCACCAGCACCCAAGGACTCACGTTTTGTGATGGTAGATTATGGATCCCAAATGTCCTAGAATTACGCACCACCATTCTAACGGAATGTCATGATTTGGCCATTGCAAGTCATGTCAGAGTGGATAAGACCTTGGATGCAATCCAATGCCATTACTATTCGCCCAAGATGAGCAACGACGTGATGGACTACATGCGTAACTGCCTACTTTGTCAACAGAACAAAGCCTCTTATCAAGCTATGCAGAGCTCCTTCAATCTCTTTCCACGCTTACCCAACGTTGGGAATAAGTGAGTATGGATCTTGTCTGTGAATTACCCAAGACCACCTCAGGGTTTGACTCCATCATGGTCTTTGTGGACCGGCTCAACAAAATGATTCATGTATGCCCTACCACCAAGGATGTGACCGCTCCACAACTAGCTCAATTATACTTAGATGAAGTCTTCTCTCACCATGGCCTGTCTAGAGTACTTATCACCAATAAAGGCACTCAATTCACTAGTTTGTTTTGGTGAACACTCTTTGGTTTCTTCAAAAACAAGTTGGCTATGTCCACAGCTTATCACCCACAAACAGATGGCCAAACAGAGCGGGCTAATCGCACGATTGAAGACATGTTACGCGGCTTCACCTTAGAAGAGCAAGAGAGGTGGGACACCCTACTCCCGTTGGTGGAATTTTCTTACAACAATTCAGTGAATGCATCCACCCAAGTCACTCCGTTTTTCCTCATGTATGGTGAACATCCCTTCACACCTTCTAGCTTGATGAAGATCTATCCAATGGCTACCAAGGTCGATGCCGTCAACACATTTGTTTCTAGAATCCAACACGGTGTGGAGAGCGCCAAGCACAGATTATAGATTGCACAAAATAGACAGAATCAGTATGTTGATGCACACCATAGGCACATGGAGTTCAATGTTGGAGATCAAGTGTGGCTATCGACAACCAACCTCATATTAGTTGGACCTCGTAAGCTCAGACCTTGTTTTATTGGGCCTTTCTTGATTCTTTGTCGCGTCGACGCTGTGGCCTATCACCTTGAGCTACCACCACACATGAAGATCCATCCAGTGTTCCATGTTTCCCTACCATGTAGATATGCTCCCCGATCAGGCCAAGGTCATTCCACACAAGACATTCGACCGTGTCCAACACTCATTGATGGCACAGAAGAATATGAAGTGGAGCGTATTCTCCAAAAATGCATGGGTGGTACTCGCCATCCGCAAGTGGACTATCTCATACAGTGGAAAGGTTACCCTCTCTATGAAGCAACATGGGAGCATGCTGCCAATTTGACACATGCACCGGTGTTGGTGAAAGCATTTGAGCAACAATTGCACAACGAGGACGTTGCGTCTTAAAAGGAGGAAGGTCTATAATACCATAAGCTAGCCATATGATCTAGATGTGAAATTTGGTTTGGTAACATCTTTAATGATGTTATACACAATGGTCAAAATAGATCAGATAGAAGTATCACCAAAAGAGTACTTCTACTAATAGAGCAGAAACCGAAATAGACTTGAGAACCTTAGAACCAATAGCTAGATATATGATTTAAAGGTGAGAATTAGTTTGGTAACATCTAGAAGGATGTTACACATGATGGACTAAAAATATCAGAAAGAGGTATCACCAAAAGGGGACTTTTACAAATAGAGTAGGAACCAAAATATGCCTGAAATCTTTGAAGGCAATTTCGGAGGCCTAAACGGATGAATTAGGCCTAAAAAACATGCAGATTCCTCCCCAATAGAGAATAGGCTGGCCTTCCCTCCCCCGTGGTTTGTCTTGTCGAGAGCTTTCCAATGGTACCTTACTCATGTGATTCTAAGACTCCTACAGGAAGATTACCTAAAAGATCTAGATGGAAGAAGAGAAAATCAAGGCCAATACTAATTTGCCTACTCCAAAGGATACCATAGAGGTGTGAGCATGTAATGGATTGGCAAGTTTTTACCAATGGTTCATCCACAATTATGTGCATGTGGTTGCACCATTGATGGACCTCTTGGGGAGAAACTCAAGCTTTCAATGGACCACCAAGCATGAAGAAGCTTTCCAAAAGCTAAAAACTATGGTGTCTTCAAGACCTATTCTTTAACCATATAATCCTCAACTACCTTGTGTGGTTGACTTTGATGCTTCTAACTTTGCAATTGGAGTTATGTTGTAGTAAGAACTCCCAGATGGGTTATATCCCATTGCCATTGTATCTCACCAATTAAACACCACAAAAGGAATTACTTTGCACAAGATTGGGAACAACTAGCAATGGTATATATCACCAAGGTATAGAGACATTATCTCTTGGGAAAACAAGTGATCATGAAAATTGATCATTAACCCTTGTTGTAGATATTAAATTTGGAACACATGAAGGGTCGATATCATTGATGGGAGGAGCAACTCTAATTTTTTGACATCAAACTTGAGTACAAGTCCGATTTTCTCTTTGTGATCCTTGATGACGTATGATGACAACCTAATTTGAAGTCTCTTCCTCTCATCATGGTGACAATTACAATAGTTTCAGTTATGATAGTTTTAATTGACTCAAAGGTCCAAATTGAGTTTTGGATAGCTCTACAATAAGGTCCCTTATGTAATAGACCAAGATCGAGGAGAGAAAAAGGAGAATGGATGATGAACTTGGGACATGTGAGTGTGGGTAAATTGTGAATGCCTAGCATGAGCTTTGGTTTTGGAATTTATACGGAGCATACAAAGCTACTGAGAAGCTTCTCAAGAAACTTCCTTGAGCCACTTCCTTGGAGTGCAAGCCAAGTTAACCAAGAAGCTTCTCAAGAAAATTCCTTCTATAAGTCATCTACTTGGCTTGCAAGCTAAGCTAGTTGGAAACTTCTAAAAGCTTCCTTCTAGAAGCTACTTACTTGAGATGAAAGCTAAGCTAGCAAGGAAGCTTCTTGAGAAACTTCCTAGATACTTCTAGAATATTCTAGGCTTATTTGTCTTATTTGCTACTTCATTAGCCCTAACTAATTTTGTTGCTAAACTCAATATTGTTACATATTCCACCACTGCTAGTTGACAACGTCTTCATTGCCATTGAAGCTTCAAACTCCCAAATGGCCATTTGTGCATTTTAGAGATGAGAAAGAGGTTCTCATGTGGCATCATGAAGGAGATACCCTTTCCAAAGGACCTATGTACTTTGTATTTTGTTGAATATGGCGACGTGCAAGGATATGATCAACTTTGTACTCCTCATGATCATTGATAGAGACGGGAGGAGGAGGAGGTTGGATTTGAGAGGAAAAAAAAGAAGGTTAGGAATAAAGGGTTTCAACTTGGAAATGTGAAAGATAGGTAGATATGTATATGACAAGGCAAGGCAAGTCAATAAGCAACTTTAGAGATAATTTGGGTGACATCAAAGAGTCAATTAGAGCAAGTTTACAAACTTGGGTATCAAGTGGGAGGGATAGGTTACCAAAGGAGAGCATGACTTTATCATCAAATTGAAATGAGATCACAATGTTGGTGGTCCGCATATTGTTTTTGCCAATTTTAAGCAACAAGGAGATGAGATTTGGCTTGTTGGAGGGATTGGGATATGGTGGTCAAGAAGGTTGAAGTATGAGGGACATGAGATAGAAGAGGAGCAAGAAGTGAATTTGGAACACGTGGATCTTGGCCAAAATTGAGAAAGAAAGGAGAGAATCTGTTGCTTGCTTGTTTGGAATTATTGTATGCAAACTCCATAATTGCAAGACATTCATCCCAATTGGTATGGTGAAAATTGACGAAGGCACAAAGCATATCCTCCAAGGTATGATTTGCACGTTTAGTTTGCCCATCAGTTTGAGGATGATAGGCCATGGACAAAGCAAGCTTGGTGCCAAATATCTGGAAGAGTGCTTGCCAAAACTTTCAAGTGAAGCAAGGATCATGGTTAGAGATGAGTACATGTGGCATCCCATGATTCTTGAGTACATTGTCAAAGTAGATCTATGCCAAGGTTGGAGCATCCACTATATCAATGGTTAGTGCAAAATACATTTTCTTACTATCCACAAACACCACAATGGCTACATGACCTGGCTTTGTCTTGGGCAAGGATGTGATGAAATCTAAGCTCATATGTTCCTAACAAGTAAATGAAATGGGGAGTGGTTGAAGGAGTCCACTTGGTTTCTAGTTATTGGCCTTAATGCGTTGGTAGCCCTCACATGATTGGAAAAAATCCCAAACATCTTGTGCTATGTTGGGCCACCACCATTTATGTTTGAGGGTGTAATACTCTGAGGATAGGAGATCTGAAGAGAAACACACCATGAGAAACACACACTTTCACACTCAAACTTCGATGCACCAAAGGAGCACCTTCTCTTTATTATATAGGCAAAGCTGATCTCCTCCAATGAAGCTCCACCATAAGATTAGGTACATAGATAGGTGACATGTCAGCAAGCTCCAGCTCGAGAGGAGAGGTTTTTTTTGTAGGACAGGACTCAAAGAGGAGTGACGGGTTCTCGGCAGAAGGGGAAGCTTTGGGAGGAAGAGAAGCATCAAAGGATTTTGCCAAGAAAGTGGAATTTCAAAAGGGTTTTGCAAGACAATGAGCTCTAAAAGAAAGGTATGAGGAGAAAGGTTTTTGGAAGATGTCCGGCTGAGGATAAAGGGCAATAAGGAGATTTTGAGTTAGGAAGCTTGGCCTGGACAGGAACTGAGGAGAAATGTTTTGGGAGATGTTTGGATGAGGATAGAGGGCAATAAGGAGATTTTTGAGTTAGGAAGGTTGGCCTGGATAGGAACTGAGGAGAAATGTTTTGAGAGATGTTTGGTTGAGGACAGAGTGCAATACAGAGATTTTTGAGTTAGGAAGGTTGGCCTGGACAAGAACTGGGGAGAAATGTTTTTGGGAGATGTTTGGCTGAGGACAATGGGCAATAAGGAGATTTTTGAGTTAGGAAGGTTGGCTTGGACAGGTTTCGAGGAGAAATGTTTTGGGAGATGTCTGGCTGAGGACTGAGTACAATAAGAAGATTTTTGAGTTAGGAAGGTTGGCCTGGACAGGAACTAAGGAGAAATGTTTCAGGAGATGTCTGGCTGAGACAGAGGGTAGTAAGGAGGATTTCAAGATAGAGATCTTGTGGCTGGACAGGAAGGAACTTGGAGAGGAAATGCTCTTAGAGAAGAATTTTGAAGGTATGCCTTGAGATGCAAGGCAAGAGAGGATTTTGATAGGTATGGCTTGAGATTGTGAACATCAAAAGGGAAATTTTTGCAGGCAAGTATGGCTTGAGATTGTAAAGGGAAAAAAGGAGAATTTTTTAATTGCCTTGGGCAGGACAGCGGGAGAGGGAAGAAGGGTTGTGCAAGAATTTTCAAATTGAGATAGGGTGTGTAGGAGAGGGGAAAGTTTTGAAGTGCTTTTGTGGAGGATAGTGGAGAGGAAAACAAGAATGTTCATGAATTTTTGAATTGAGATAGGGTGTGCAGGAGAGGGGAAATTTTTGAAGTGCTTTTGTGTAGGATAGTGGGGGAGGAAAACAAGAATGTACGTGAATTTCTGAAGTGAGATAGGGTGTGCAAGAGAAGAGAAATTTAGAAGTGCTTTGGGCAAGACAATGGGAGAGGGAAGCAGGGCTGTGCAGGAATTTTTGAAGTGAGTTGAGGTGGCCATGGACAGGAGAAGGTGTCCTCACAAAGGGATTGTAGGGTTTTGACAAAATAGGGGCAGGGGTATTTTCTTGAGTGTAAAGCCTTATGAGACTTGGCTGAAGGAGTTGAGTTTCGTAGAGAAAGGACTGGACTAGAGTGAAGTTTGGAGAGTTGGCCTGCTGAGGATAGAGGAGGATCTTCAAGGGCTTTTGCCCTGAGCAGTGAGAGGAACTGGAGTGAAGGTTTGGAGTTGCTCTGCTGAGGAGGTGACAAGAGATGGAGGAAGTTTCAGGAGAAATCTGCTGGCTGAGCATGGCAAGAGAGTGAGGTGACGACAATACAAATTTGCAATGACAGGAGGGGAGAATCACCAAAGGGAATCTGCCAAGCAGCAATCTTGGGGAGAGACCTGCAGACATGAAGCTAAATGCTGTAAGGGATAGGAATTAGGACCTAGATGTTTCTTGTTCTATATATGCTTGATTAGACAATGTGCTTGATGCAAAACTATTCAGTCTGAGTTTTGATCATCATGAAGAATTTATGAATTTTGGAGAACTTAGTGCAGTGATGGAAGTGACATTCCTTGTGAATGAATGTGTATGTAAGAAAAATAAGCAAATAGTGATAAGAAAATAATGAAAACTTTGGCACTCAATCCAGTCCACGGATATGAGTCAGGTCTTTGGACAAAATCTTGGGGTAGAATCGGTTGCATGACCTATGGACTAGTCCACAAATCCCACCAAGTTTGTGCTTTGGGCCAAGCCTGATTTTCACAACAAAAACCCTACCCACCTAAGAATGACAAACTAAGAAAAGAGTTTGGATTGACAGATCAGGAATAGTAGCCAGAGAACAAGCAGGAAAATTTAACCTAAAGCCTATGCAAGTATTCATTGACAAGGATCAGCACCCAGAATAGTGATAAAAAATCTCCCAAGAGAAGCTATTGTCATAAATCCAAAGAATAGAACCAGTGCCAGACTACCAAAGAATTGCCGAGTCTATGACAAACAAGACAGCCTAAGCACATGCAGCCAAGGGCTCCGCGCAATCTTGAGACCTTACAATCCCCACGACACCGGATGTTATCCTTGCAATGTAGCAACAAATTGAGCACCTTACTTGATTGCCGGATGAACGAGACCAGCGACGATGAGAACATATAGAGAGAGCGCCAGTTTGAGATGGAGAAGATCATATTTGATTTCCAAAACCCAAGGTGCTTGAAGGCAAGAATCTTTCAAGCATAGTGGAGAATTTTTTGTTTGATTGCAAATGCTACTTTGAAGCCACCAATCTTCAAGATGAACAGAAACAAATTCTCTTGGTTTCTAGCCAATTGAATGGTGTGGCAAAACTTTGGTGGTGATTCTAAGTGGAGCGAGCTGAACGACGGATTGTTGTACAAATTTTGACATGGGTAGAATTCAAGGATGCAATACTTGGTTGATTTCAAACTATAAATGCCACTCGAGCTGCACAAGATAAACTAGTGGAGTTGAAGTAGATTGGCTTAGTAAGGAGCTACATCACACAATTTCAAAACATCATCATGCAAATTCCGTATATACAAGAAGGTGAAGTTCTGGATAGATTTGTGCAAGGATTGAAGTCACAAACCAAATTGGAGGTGACCATGCGGGAACCACAAAATGTAGAAGAAGCCATGCAATGGGCTGAGCGCTTTGATTCCTTGGTTGCGACAACTTGGTCTTGACCTTGACCTACACAAAGCTTACCAGTACACTACGCACAAATGGAAGAAACAACACCAATGGAGATTGATGCTATCCAACGGAGACCACTTAGTACAGTGGATAGAGAAAGATTGCGACAAAATGGAAAATTGTTTTTATTGTCACCAAGTTAGACATCGCATTGCTCAATGTCCACTTAGGAATGGGTGACCTTGACAAGTTGCCCAGATGGAGTTTGTAGAACAAAATAATTAGGGAAACAAGGAATCCTAGTAACAGATTTTGAGCCATCTATTGGGAGCTTGATTAGTTCCAATGGGATTGAAGACTCAACCTATGCAAGTTTGCTTCACTTGCAAGGTATAATATCTAATTAGGGTTGTAGGATTTTGGTTGATTCTGGAAGTTCAAAGAATTGTATGTCTATACAAGTAGCAAAGGAATTGGGTATTCCTATCAAGCTAGTGATTGGAAGTAGATTGATGATGGCAGATGGTAGAAAGGGTTTTGCATTCCGTACCTCATATCCTGTTACTTTTAAGATTGGGAAAGAGTATTTGGAGTGTATGAGGTTTGTAGTGGCACCTCTTCACTATGATGTCATTCTAGGACTACCTTGGCTTGAACATCATAAGGTTCAATTTGATTGGACTCGATGACAAATGCAAGTACAATGCTAAGGTAGGAATTTTTGATTAGGTTGTTTGGAACCTCCAAGTAAGACACCTAAGAATAGTCAGTCCCAAGATGGGAAGTTTGTCAAGAAGGTAGCCATAGAGCATGCCTTGAAGAGAAAGGAGCTCCAAGATGGGAAGTTTGCTAGGAAGGCAACCATGGAGCAAGCTTTGAATAGAGATGAGTTCCTAAATGGGAAGTTTGTTAGTGAAGTAGCAATAGAGCGAGCTTTGAAGGAAGATAAGTCTATTTTTATGGTGTGGATCAAGCCAATTGCACAAGGACAATCTAAGGAGAGCCTCGAGCCTCGTCAAGCAATGGTTGATCAGATAGTTCAAGAGTTTGCGGATGTGTTTCCGGATGATCTGCCAAAGGGATTACTCTCCAATCATGGTATGCCCTTCAAGATTGAGTTATTGCCAAGAAGTACTCCAATGAGTAGACCAATCTATCGACTCTCACCAAAGGAATTGGAGGAGTTGCAAAAAACACTTATAGAGTTGTTGGAGAAGGACTTCATAAGATAGAACCTCTCCTTGGGGAGCACCAAAACTATTTGTCCAAAGAAGGATGGAAGACTTCATTTCTATATTGATTATTGTGGGCTCAATAAGCAAACAATGAAGAATGCAGATCCATTGCCTTGGATTGATGACTTGCTTGATCAATTGAGTGGAACACACTAATTTTCCAAGCTGGATCTTCATAGCGGCTATTGGAAAATCCTCATTGATAAGGAGGATGTGCAAAAGATGGCCTTTTGCACAAGGTATGGGCATTTTGAGTGGAGAGTTCTACCTTTTGGGCTCATTAATGCTCCAACAGTCTTCATAGATTAGATGCATCAAGTGTTGGATGGATTATTGGATCAGTACATGGTAGTGTTCTTGGATGATATCTTAATCCATAGCAAGACAAAAGCAAAACAAGTGAATCACGTGCAAGAAGTTCTAAGACGACTACAACAATGGAAATTTTATTACAAGAAGTCAATATGTGCCTTTTTGGCAAAAGGAAGTTACCTTCTTGGGGCACAAGATCTCATCGGAGGGAATCAAGATGGAAGAGGAGAAAATCAAGGCCATTACTGATTGGCCTACTCCAAAGGATGCTATTGAAGTATGGGCATTTAATGGATTGGCTAGTTTTTACCAACAATTCATCCATTATTATGCTCATGTAGCTACACCATTGATTGACCTCTTAGGGAAGAACTAGAGCTTCCTGTGGACCACCAAGCACAAAGAAGCATTCCATAAGTTGAAACATATGATGTCTTCAAGGCCCATTCTTCAACTATATGATCCTCAAATACCTTGTGTGGTTGATTTTGATGCTTCTAACTTTGCAATTGGAGTCATGTTGCAACAAGAATTCCCAGATGGACTACATCCCATTGCCTTTGTGTCTTGCCAACTCAATATGGCTGAAAAAAACTACTCTGCTTGAAATCAAGAACAACTTGCAATGGTATATGCGACCAAGGTATGGAGACATTAACTCTTGGGGAAACAAGTGATCATGCAAACTGATCACAAACCATTGTTGCAGACCTTACACTTGGAACACATGAAGAGTTAGCATCATCGATGGGAGGAACAACTCCAATTGTTTGACATCAAACTTGAGTACAAACCAGGTTGGTTCCACATCATCCCTGATGCTTTATCATGACAACCTGATTTGAAGTCTCTTCCTCTCATCACAATGGCAATTACGATGATGTCAATTGACTCCAAGGTCCAAAATGAGCTTCAGTCAGCTCTACAACAAGATCCCTTCTTCCAAATGGTACATGGTTGCCTTACAACATGCAACAAGGAGTACAACACCTTCTCCATCAAGGAGAGCCTTTTATTCCATGAGGACCAAATTTATGTTCTAGCCAAAGGTGATCTTTGACTTGTATGCCTTCAAGAAGCCCATGATTTACCCATAGATGGTCACATGGGTGTGGAAAAGACCTTGGGTACCCTCCAACACCAATGGTGGTGGACCAACATGATGCAGGATATTCAAGAATTTGTCCGATTGTGTGAGAGCTACCAACGCAACAAGGGTAGCAGCCAAAAGCCCAGTGGACTCCTTCAACCACTAACTATTCCATCCGCTTGATAGGAGCATGTGAGCTTGTATCTCATCACATCCTTGCCCAAGACAAAGCAATGACACACAGCAATTGTGGTGTTTGTGGATAAGCTTAGTAAGCAAATCCACTTGGCACCAACCTATGATACCATGGATACTCCAACCTTAGCGCAAATCTACTTTGACAATGTCTACAAGCATCATGGGATGCCACGTATACTCATCTTTGACCACAATCCTTGATTTATTGGGAAGTTCTGGCAAGCACTCTTCCAGATACTTGACACCAAGCTTGCTTTGTACATGGCTTATCATCCTCAAACTTATGGACAAACCAAATGTGCAAATCATACATTGAAGATATGTTGTGTGCCTTCATCAATGTTCATCATACCAATTGGGATGAATGTCTTGCAATTGTAGAATTTGCCTACAACAATTCCAAACAGGCAAGCATTGGAATTTCTCTTTTCTTTCTCAATTTTGGCCAAGATCCGCTTGTTCCTGATTCTCCTCTTGCTCCCCCTCCATTTGAGGTTCCTCATACTTCAACATTCTTGACCACTATATCCTCTCGAGTCCAACCTCCCCCTCCTCCTGTTCCTATCAATGATCATGAGGAGTACAAAGTTGATTGTATCCTTGCGCGTCGCCATATTCAACTAGGCCATCGATAACATATGGGGTACAAAGTCCTTTGGAAATGGTATCCCCTTCATGATGCCACATGGGAACCTCTTTCTCACCTCCAAAATGCAGAAATGGCCGTCTAGGAGTTCAAAGCTTCATTGGCAACAAGGACATCACCAACTAGCGGTGGGGGAATATGTAACAATATGGAGTTTAGCAATGAAGTTAGTAGGGCTAGCAAAGTAGCAAATAAGACAAATAACCCTAGAATAAGCTTGCACCTCAAGTAAGTAGCTTCTAGAGGAAGCTTCTAGAAGCTTCCAACTAGCTTACCTTGCATGCAAAGTAGGCAGCTTCTAGAAGGAAGCTTCTTGAGAAGCACCCTGGTTAACTTGGCTTGCACTCTAAGAAGTGGCTCAAGGAAGCTTCTTGAGAAGCTTCTCAAGGGCCTTGTAAGCTACCTATAAATACCAAAGCCAAAGCTCATGCTCCGTTGACCACTATATCCTAATCCCATTCAGAGTTTTCTCTCATTCAAGAGTCCCAATATGAGCTTCCATTCTCCTATTTCTCTTCTTGGTCTTGGAATTTTACATGATGCATCTAATCCATGAAGACTATTGGAGCATTATTAAGCCTAAAAGGCAAAACTCTCCATTCAAAATGTCCATAGCTTGTGCAAAAGGCAATCTTTTGCACATCCTCCCTATCAATAGGGATTTACTAGTAGCCATTATGAAGATACAACTTGGAGAAATGTCATGCTCCACTCAATTGATCAAGAAAATCATCAATTTGAGGCAAGGTGTATGCATTCTTCACCATTTATTTATTGAGCCCACGGTAGTAGATATAGAAACTAAGTTCTCCATCCTTCTTTGGAACAAATAGTACTGGCACTCCCCAAGGAGATGTACTATGTCATATGAAATCCTTTTCCAATAACTCCGTAAGTGTTTTTGGCAACTCCTCCAACTCCTTTGGTGAGAGCCAATAGATTGGTCTACTCATTGGAGTTTTCCTTGGGAATAACTCAAGCTTGAAGGGCATACCATGATCAGAGGGTAATTCCTTCAATAGATCATCTAGAAACACATTTGTATACTCTTGAACTATTTGATCAACCATAACTTGCTCATGCCTCTCCTTAGATTCTCCTTGTGCAATCAGCTTGATCCACACCGCAAAATTAGACTTATCTTTCTCCAAAGCTTGTTCTATGGTTGCTTCACTAACAAACTTCCCATGTATGGACTCATCATACTTCAAAGCTTGCTCTACAATTGTGTAATACCAAGAGCTAGCCATATGATCTAGATGTGAAAAATAGATCAGATAGAAGCATCACCAAAAGAGTACTTCTACTAATAAGGCAGAAACCAAAATAGACTTGAAAACCTTAGAACCAATAGCTAGACATATGCTTTAAAGGTGAGAATTGGATTAGTAACATCTTGAAGGATGTTATACATGATGGACTAAACAGATCAAAAAGAGGTATCACCAAAAGGGGACTTTTACTAATAGAAGTAGGAACCAAAATATGCCTGAAATCTTTCAAGGCAATTTCAAAGGCCTAAACGGATGAATTAGGCCTCAAAAATGTGTAGGCCTTCCCAAATGCAAGAAAGTCTAGCCTTCCCACCCCTTGATTTGTCTTGTCAAGAGCTTTCCAAAGGTACCTTATGTGATTCTGAGATTCCTACAAGAAGATTCCCTAAAAGATTCCCTCTGGTCAAAGCTTGTTTGACCAACCAGATAGGACCTAGATTGACATGTCACCCATCCAAGTAAGTAATCCAAGGGTGGAGCTTGTTGACATGTCACCTATCTGTGTGCCTAATCCTTATGGTGGAGCTTCCTTGGAGGAGATCCACTTTGTCTATATAATAAAGAGAAGGTGCTCCTTTGGGGCATCAAATGTTTGAGTGTGAAATTTGTGTTTTATTTCTTCTCTTGTCCTCAGAGTATTACAATGGTATCAGAGAAATTGTTTTAGTCCAAGAGAGTGGATCACCCCTCTTGGAAAAGCATGAACTACTGAAATTGAATAATTTGAGGTGGAGAATATAGAGTAATTGGTAGACTTAGGAAGGACTTCAAAGAGCGGATGGGATGGATGCACCGGGAGGACAATTTCTTGCACCTAGCTTTCCATTCTCAAATCCATTCCATATCAAGGCGGTTTCCCTATCAACTCCTGGTGGAGGTTGTGCGGGGCTGGGATATAAAACTGGACACGACAAATGTCTCCGGCGGCAATGTACTAAAATTTCTAGAGCGGCTGTTTATGTACATCCAGCATGAGCAAATGAGGGTATTGCTAGTTTATTACTTTGGTGCAAAATTCATGGACAAAGTAATGAACTCACCAAACCCAATGATTCTTCCTGTGGTGATATATGACAAAGAGTGGGATTTGACAATCTACATTCTATTATGATGATATGGATGTGAATGTCCCAGATACTCTCCCTTTCAACACTCAAGTAGAAATCTGTTATGTAGTGAGACCAAAAGTGATGTTTAGAGATTTTGTGGTTAGGAATTTTGGTGAAGAGTAGTATCAACGAGTGATAGCTTCTTAGGTCCCAATGGTAGTTTTGATAGTTCATGCGCCTTCCAAATTGATCATATTGACTCTGTATTGAAGTAGACATTAGCAATTAAGAACAGACCACCATTGTAGGAACCATGGATCTGCAATTGCAAGAGCTAGTGCAAGGAATGCAAGGGATGTTGAATGAATTTAGAGAGATTAAGATGACCATGGAGACATTACAAAGTCAAGTGCAGATCCTCAAGAACAATCAAGCAATACAAGAAGAAGAGCCGTCACAAAACCCAATACTTGTGACGAAAGTACTTGGAGAGGCACCCGTGCATACTAACCCTATCAACAATGAAGCCACATTGCTACTCCGGATGAAGAAGACCTGCAACATTGAGCCTTACAAGGGGCAATGTACAATGGGAGTAATGGAAAATTGAATCTCGAGAATGAATTGATATTTCTGATTGTTCTCAACAGAGATCACAGAGCATGTTGCAGGCATGTTTGCATGTGGGTACTTGACCATTAAAGCCCTCACATGGTATGATGCTTGTGAATGATCCATGTTGGCAGAGAGAAGGGAGGTCACGTGGACAACATTGCAAGAAGGATTGCTGAAAAATTTCCAATTGGTGGATTTTGTGCAGATGGCTTGAACCCAACTATGGGGATTGAGACACAAGAACATCATACAAGAGTATGTGGAGGCATTTTTGGATCTACAAGTTGCAATAACTGACATGAGTCCAACAGAGCCTCTCGAAAATTTCAAATGAGGGTTGAAGGAGCGGATTTGCCAAGAAATCATGGTGCAAAATCCTCCCATGGTATTTGAAGCCATTGCTTGTGTGCAAAGAATAGCAAGAGCATTGGGTGGAGGTGAAAGAGTAGTTCCACCTCAACATTATTGGATAGAAATGCCACACATGGGTGGACCAATACCAATAGAATTAGGCAACCTTTGATTTTGAGATTGACGAGTACAACCGCTTCAAGGAGAGTGTGGACGGGTAGAAGAACGAAGAGATGGAGTCCCATAAGGAGAAAGAACTCCAAGAGAACAACGGTGTTGTTACAATTGTGGCCGTATTGGGCACATATCTACCAACTATTGCACTTGTTTTCCTAGAGGACCTTGACCTTAGTATAGGCAATCTTTGAACAACATGGAGAGGCACATTGAAGACGAGGAGGTGGAAATCACTTTGGAAAACAAAGATTGCCAATAAATGTACCTTGCGGCCTCACTGGTTCAATAAGGAAGCAAAGAAGCAAAGGAAGGAAGAAGACACATGCGCAAAGGTCCCAAAAGGCAACCTCACAATTAATTGTTGTGAATGGAGTCCTAGAAGGCAATCAAGTGAGAGTATTAATAGATCTGGGAGCGACAAAGAATTTCTTGTCTTGCTTTGTTGCAATAAGATTGGGAATGGATCTAGAGAGAGACAGGAGTGAAGAAGTAGAGTTACCTAATAGGCAAATAGAGAGGATGAAATCATTAGCTAGACGGGTAACACTCTCTATAGGAGGATACCAGGAAGCAATTGAGTGGCACGTGATAGAATTAGCTTGTTATGATGCAATCTTATGCATACCATGGATGGAACATTACAACCTTATGGTAGATTCAAGGAAGAAAGTAGTGAGAACCCACCAATAGTCAATCGTTGGGGTTAAAGAAAAATCACATAGGCAGAAAGTACCTCTATATGTCATAGGGATGGCAACTGTCTGTAAGACCAACAAATGTTTCATGGGTCTAATAAGAGAAGTCTAGAGTGCACAACTTGATAGACAAATTCCTGAGAAATTGAAGGATGTGGTAGATGAGTTTCAAGATGTCTATCTTGATGATCTACACTAAGGATTACCACCAAAAATGAGAGTAGATCATAAAATTGAGACACTCTTGGTGAAGACACCTCCTTGTAATGCCTCATATCGCCTATCACCTTATGAGTTGGAGGAGTTGTAAGACTGAAATTTAGGAGATGTTGCAGAAAGGGTTCATCCAACCTAGCGTATCACCATATGGGGCTCTTATTTTGTTTATGAAGAAGAAGGATGGTACAATGCATATGTGCATTGACTATCAAGATCTCAATCAACAAATAGTGAAGAAAAAATACCCCTTACCTTGTATGGATGACCTATTTGATCAACTCCATGGAGCAAGATACTTCACCAAATTGGACTTGCAGAGCGGTTACAATCAAATCCAAATTGCAAAGGAGGATGTGTACAAAACTGCCTTTCGAACCAAGTATGGCTACTTTGAGTATCTTGTGATGCCTTTTGGCCTCACCAATGCACCTGCCACTTTCATGAGTCTACTGAATGACATATTTCATCCATACTTAGATAAGTCTGTTATTGTATTCTTGGACAACATCTAAGAATATGGTAGCAAATGACAGAACACAAAAAACATCTACGAGAGGTCTTCTAGATTCTAAGATAGAATAGATTGTACGCCAAAATCTCAAAGTCCAAGTTTGGCAAGTCTGAATTAGACTACTTGGGGCATAGAGTAAGTGTAGAGTGCATTCAAGTATTGACGGATAGAGGTAATTCAAAAATGGAGTGCCCCAGAAGATCAGACTCAACTCAAGAGCTTCTTGGAGTTGACGGGATTCTATCGTAGATTTTTAAAGGACTTCTCCAAAGTTGCATAGCGTTTAATGGCACTAATTGGCAAGAGGAAGAAGTAGACATGAGTGTGACAACCTGGAAAATATCACTTTTGCGGTAATCGGGTAAGTAAAGTTCATTCCCGTAGAGATACTATCCAGAATTGGTCAAATATGAAGTCAAAAGTCACAATTGCAGTTCTTCTTGGTTTCTTCTTTAATCTCTCAAGTATAAACTATACCCAGAAGAGAGTAACAAGCTCACAATCTTGACAACTTGTCACAAATACACACACATAATCACATCATAGCAAATTTTGTCCAAACAACTCTTGATTGTGATGATTCACATTCTCCCAAAGATGGCACTTCATTGTGAAGATCTATTTCACCTCAGAATTGTGTTCCACCCCTCCACTGAAGGCACAACTTCTTCGATTGAAATTGCTTTACATCAACTTTGTGTTGCACTCACCAATGCAGAATACTACCAACACTACAATTCCTCTCAGATCTGTCAAGGCATTGCTCCGATGCACTTCACTCAGGATCAAACACACAGAATGAAGATCAAGGCTGCAGAGTCCACCATCCACAGACACACTGACTTGCTCTTCGGAATTCTCCACACACTCACAACTACATACAAAAAATTGACAATCAGAATTAAGCTTAAGCGACTGAGAACAACACTTTGCTTTATCTATCTTAAGAAATATGAATACTGAATAACATAAGACTGCAAATGGTCCTCTTAAATACTGAAGCAAACGGCAGACTTGCCTACTTGTGCACCGCTTCCTAACATCTCTTCCTACCTGCAGATTCTAATTGACAATCTATCTCTTCATATCTGCCTCTTCCTATCTCAAAATTGACACTTATCCCAATCCGATGTCTACCTCATCATCGGCTTCCAAACCCGATGATCTTCCTACTATTTCTCCTTCTTTGGGTATAGCTAATTCCACCAAGTCCTTCACTATTCTACTACTTCTACACTTCAATCTACAATTGAGCTCATAGGCAATCCACCTACATCCTTATCTCTTGACCCACTCTTCTCTAATGTGTCAATCATCAAGTCCGATGACACCTGAATTCCTACTTCTGCGACATCGAGTTTCTTCTCCACTGTCACACTATTCCGAATCTTCTTTAATTCCGAATTGACTAAATCTAGTCTAAGACTAACATTGTTCTCTACATCTTACATTTTCCTATCTACGCATTCCCTCAATCGAATCAATAAGGTGTTCATGTCCACATCCTTGGCTTTTCTCTTCGGAGTTTCCTACACAAGTAACTTCAACTCATGTAGGCGAGCTTCCTCCAATCTCCCTTCAGCCTTCATGCTTAAGATTGCTCTTAACTTTCCTACAACTTCTCCTACTGATTCCGATGCATATCCTCAAGAGCGCTCTACGTTCAACTCTTCACGATACATCTTCAACTCGTCTTCGTATTCTACATCAAGCATCTTCTTCTCCTCCGCATACTGCATGCTCTGCTTTTCCCCGCTCCTGACAAGTTCTCGTAATTGTTCCTCTTCTTCTTGCCTGGCTGCCAACTCTCTCTACCATGCATGATCTTTCGCTGCTGCACTTCTCTTCAAATTGTCCAACTCCTGCTCCATTATGATGGTCATCACCTTCAAATGAACGTTCTCGATGCGTACATCACTCACTTCCTCCTTCATCTTGTTGAGCCACATTGCCTGCTCCGTGAATTCTCCGGCTCGCTTCTGCAGTTCTTTTTCTTTTTCTTTGTAGCTCTCTTGTAACATCTTGAAAGTCTTCTTCTTCAAGACTTCCTCCCTCCAAAGTTCTTCAATTTCTTCATTTTGTTGGACTTGTTGCTCCTTCAACCTCTTAACTTCACTCAACAGATGCTTCACCACCTGCAACTCATTCATCCCCTTCCTGCAATCTTGGGGAATTACCTTGCGATGTTCCTTCAACAACTCTAGCAATGGTGTGACCACCTTCGTCAAATATGATATCCCGCCAAAGTTTTCTTCCTCTTCATCCCCATCTTTGTCTGGAGTCTTCTCCTCCATCATTGGCTCCTTCATCCAAAGTCGTGGTCTTTGTATCTCCAGCATTTTGGTACTTTCTTTGTCTTGGCCTCTTGAACTCGGCCCCGCGGGATTCTCCCGTTTCTCTTCTGATCGCGACTTGTTCACCACCATCGCATGACAAGCCTCACTTACTGCCACCAATTGCTGAACTTTTGGCTGCCCATCGCTATCGCTCCCAGACTCCTCACTTTTTAAGGTGAGCTCCTCTTCTTCAGATTCCTCCTCTTGCAACTCAGTTTCTTCCCCAGACTCCGATCCCAATGATGCCTCTTTTACAATCTTTGCAGTCTTCAACATCAGCCGCCAAGTCTTCCTTTGCGTGGGAGGCAACCTTGCTTCTTCGGGTTTGCCACGTTTCTTTGTCTTTGGACTCGTAATTTCTTTGACTTTCCACTGTCCGGTCTTTGCAAAGTATTCATCATTTGCTTGAAGATGCAGCATATACTGGCGCTCTTCATCATCTACTTCTCGTTGTGAATTTGGATGCATGTGAAACACCATATGATGACGCTCTTCTTCAGTCAGTAAGTTCAGTCCAAAGTAGAAGTGTGCTGCAAACGGTGCAAAATAATGCGATGGCGACCCCGTTTGCCAATTAACCACCATTTGTCTCATTTGGTGGTGAAAGCACTTTGCTCAATTCACGGGAGCTCCTGCAAACATTTGATGGAAGAAGATGGCTTGCTGCATGTTTATGTAGGTGGTTTGTTTTGGCTTGAACATGGCCATCATTGCCCCCACAATGCTTCTTTGGATTGGATCCCGATAGGACTCCACTTTGTAGCCATTTGTAGTTCTCGGAGCAAAAAACGAGTTGCGGATCTCTGCCGTCTCCTCTCTTGCATCACACTTCCGATAGAAGGTGATCCCCGTCGGCTCTCCTGCTTCTCTTCCCAATACTAACTTCCAATCTGACTCAGTCCATCAAGCCGGATTGCCTCTCTCCCCTTCCACCTCGAGACCCTCCTCACAATTACTGGCAGCGATCTCTGCCATCACTCCCGAGAAACTGAAATTCCAATTCCATGCTAAAAATGTAATACGAAGTCTAATCAAGACTTTGATTCTAGCTACTACATCTACCCTTCTGATTGTGAAACCTTGCACCGCCAGTGCATTGGCCACCTTCTTTGCCATGATCTGTTCTCTCATTCTACGATGTTGGAAGATGAGACCCTCTCATGGACAAGACACTCTAACTCTCTCAGGGTTTTGGAAAATCTCACTCTCGATGGGCTTCTAGACATGCATTACTACAGGACGACTAATCAAAGGGATTGAAAATTTACTTGGAACATTCAACCTTTCCCTGCACAATCACCATTTTATATTTCCCCGAATCACATTCATTATTCAATCAATTCTAACTTCAAATTGCTCTCTTCTGCATGCAACTCCCGGTCACTATCAAGACATGCTTCTTTTGCCCCCACCATTTCTTGAAATGTACTTTCTTTCCACGCACCAAGGTTGTTAAACAGTCTTCGTCTCTCCTATGCCTTCCAATCCAAAGATGATGATCTTTGGACATTTTCTGTCGTACTCCTCTTCTGAGTACCTCCATCATCGGATCCGATGTCATCTTCTTTGGATTTCCTCCGAAGTTAGTTTCATCCATTCTTTGTTTGCAATTCAACTTTTAGTGCTTGCTTCTTCTCTTAAACACGACTAAACATAGAGAAACAAAAAAATGTGGGTACCACATACCCCCTCCCTCAAATGTGAGTGTCCCTGCGAACACCAACAACTGGGTTTTTATACAAAGTCGGGTTCGGGGTCCAATATTTTCTAACCCTCCAACCGTTGACGCGAGTTGCAAAAGGATTGCCATCCAGGTCTGCGAGTTGAATAGAACCATTAACATAGATATGCATCACACGATACGGTCCCATCCACGTCAGATGTAATTTTCCTAGAAAAAATATGCGGCAATTATCATATAATAATACCAAGTCTCCCTCCTAAACAGCCACATGTTTGATTCTTTTATCGTGTCGGAGCTTCCGTTGTTCTTGAATTTCCTTTGTAGTTTGCATTGCATTGTCCCTTTTCTCTTCCAACCACATTAGTTGATGGATCCGAAGATCTTGGCTTTCTTCCTTTGACAAATGTTCTTCACAAAGTATTCTATATGTTGGTACTTCAAACTCTACTAATAATATGGGATGCAATCCGTATGTCAAGAAATAAGGAGTTTGCTTGGTAGTTATCTTTTCAGTTGTTTGATATGCCCACAACGCTACAGGTAACTTTGTATCCCACTCATAGGCATAATTGACTATCATCTTATTCAAAATTTTACACAGCAATCCATTGGCTTTCTCCGTGAGTCCATTCGCTTTTGGGTTGTAAGGCGTGGTCTTCCAATGTTTAATTTGGAAGTATTTGGTTAACGCTTCCACCATCAAGTTCAAAAAATGAGTTCCCCGATCACAGACCAATTCTAGAGGACACCCATAACGGGAAATGATGTTTGGGAAGAAAAATTCTGCTATTGTCTCTGCATCATCTCTTTGTGTTGCCTTTGCTTCCACCATCTTGGTGGCATAGTCGGTACATACTAAGATGTACCTCTTCTTTGTGACACGGGTTATTGGTTGAATAGGTCCTACAAAATCAATACCCCATTTCTCAAATGGGACCAGAGGCAAAATTGGTTTCAAAGGCCATTGGGAAGTTGCCGTCGGTTTCCGTGTTCTTTGACAGGCATCACAACTCCGGATATGGCCATGAGTATCTTTATACATCGTAGGCCACCAATACCCTGCCGAAAGAATTTTGTTCATCGTATTTTTAAAGCATAGTGTCCCCCCAATGCTTCTAAGTGCAAGGATTCTATGATACCCCTACTTCGTATGCTTCTAGATATCTCCAAAGCACTTCATCTTTGCCCATTTTAAACAAAATGTTGTGTTTCAATTGGTACGGCCTCATTTTCCGAAGAAAGACTGCCCGTTGTTCCGGGTCCAACCCCTCAGGACAATGGCACGTATGCAAATAGTAATATTCTGCCGCATATTGCGTACTTTGAACAGCCATTAAATGATATAGCTCTTCATCAGGAAACCGATCATCGATTAAGAAGTCCGCATTTGAATGTGAAGCTCCTTTCCTTACTTGTATAGTGTATGTGAATTCTTGTAACAACAAGATCCATCATGCAATTTGCCCGGACAAATCTGCCTTCTTGACCAAGTGTTGCAGTGCATAATGGTCCACATAGAAGATGAATTCGTATCCTTACAGGTAGTGGAAAAATTTCTTGCATGCATACACCATTTCGAGTGCTTCTCTTTCAGTCGTTGAATAGTTCTTTTCAGAAACTGAAAGTTGTTGTCTGGCATAATACACCGGGTAGTCCTTCTTCTTCTCGTCCTTCTGACTTAAGACAACTCCAATGGCCATAGACAAAGTTCCCACATATACATGAAAAGGGATGTCCCAATTTGGGGCCCTCATGACTGGTGCTTCAACCAGTTTCTTCTTCAACACTTGGAAAGCTTCTTCTTGATTTGCTTCCCATATATAATCTTCGGATTTCTTCAGAAGCTTGGTTAGTGGTGCAACAAGCACCGCATAATTTGACACAAAGCGTCTCTTGTATCCAACATGTCCTAAGAAGGCTCTCAGCTCCCGGATGTTCTTCGGGGATTCCAAAGCTGCAATTACTTTAACCTTCTCAACATCCACTTCAATACCTTGGTTTGACACCCGACGCCCCAGAAGAATTCCTTCCTTCATTGCGAAAAAACATTTCTCCAGGTGTAATGACAAGCCGGCCAAACGACACCTTTCAAAAGTTTGGCGAAGGTAATCTAAATGTACTTCTCTTTGCCCAAACACACAAAAATCATCAATGAAGACTTCCACAAATTTACGTAGAAAATCTTTGAATATTGAGTTCATCATCCGCTGGAAAGTAGCAGGAGCATTACACAACCCAAAGGACATTTGATTGTAAGCAAAAGTTCCCCAATCAGTTGTGAATGTGGTTTTATCCTTGTCTTCTTCTCAAATGGATACTTGATTGTACCCTAAAAATCCATCAAGAAAACTATAACATGGATGACCAGCTACTTGGTCCAGAATTGTATCTGTAAATGGTAAAGGATGATGGTCCTTTTGGGTGATTGCATTCAATTTGCAAAAATCTTGGCACACTCAAATTTTCCCTGTCTTCTTTGGAACGATGACAATGGGAGAAACCCAATCACTGCTTAGAACATGGAAAATTATTCCGACCCCTAAGTACTTATCAATTTTTTCTTTTACCAAGAGGGAGTACTTTAGGTTCAGGCGGTATTGTCTTTGCCAAACCAGAATTGCATCTTTGACCAGATCAATCCGGTGCTCTCCAAATTCTTGTGGAATTCCCGGCATTTGATCAATAGACCAGACAAATACATCTTGGAACTCTATAAACAGGGCAGTGTATCCTGCCAACTCCTCTGTGGTGACTGTTTTTGAAATCTTCAAAATCTTTTCTTCAGTCAAGACCACATCTTGATAGTCATCGGGGTTAATGACACCTTCTACGTGACTTACTTGGCTCAATCCAAGACGTACTGCTGTCAAAACTCCTTCCTCCAAGTCTTGTTCACCCAAGGCAATGTCGTATGGGTCTTCATCTTTGACCTCTACCTCGTAGCATTCCAAATAATTAACTTGGACGTCGTCTTTAGAGTCCTCGGAAGACAAAGATGATGAATCTTCAGATTCATCCTCATCTTGTGACAAAGTAGTTTCCCCAAGATGAGGAACCTTTGTCCAACTCACCGTCACCACCTTTTGTCCTTTAGACGAGATGTCTTTAAATTGTAATTTTTCCTGGTAATCCACCATGACCTGGGCACTGTACAACCAAGGTCTCCCAATCAAGAAAGGGTAGCCAATTTTGGTAACTGGTTGTAACACAATGTAATTTAATTTGAAGGGCATCCCTCCTATAATCATAGTGATATTCGACAGCATGCCCAAGGGCCGTCTCTTGGTTTGATACGCAAACTTTAGTATTCGGGGTGTTGGTTCAAACATTGTGTACCCTAGTTCATGTGCAGTGTCTTCTATCATGACATTCACACCCAACTCCAAATCAATGGGTATGGATGTAATCATACAGCCTGCTATCTCCGCATCTACCTCAGGAGATCCCAAATCTTCCTATTCAATACGATAAATTGCGGGCAAGTCTTTCTTGGTCATCGCCCCTACTTTCTTGAGGGCTGAACTTAGCTGCTTTTTATAAAGCTTATTGTCCTCTCATAATTGTTTAAATGTGGCATTTGCACTTGTAGATGCCATATCTGCCACAATATCGTACTGTGGAACTCCCCCTAATTTCACCTGCTTTGTCTTTGGCCTTGGTTCTAAATTGTTTGCCTGTTCAAAGCGAACTTCGAGATGCTTGAGGATGGTAACCAGAGTGCGTAGGTGCTTGACCCGATGATCATTGGGTTGACCAACTTCGGCTTGGATCAAGTCTTTTACTTCAGACCTGATATCCACCGGAAATATGGGAGGTTGTGTCTTCATATTTTCCTCCACACTCATCTCCCGCGTGCCTAGTACTGCTTCCTTAATTTCTTTTTGCAAGGCTTTTACTTTAGCTTTTGCTAGGACCTTTTCCTCCTTCGCAAAAAGGATAGCTTTTGGTTGCAATCTCTTAATTTTCCGTGAGGAAGAAGACGCCATACTTGCTTCTTTGGAAGCTTGATTCATCCTCTCCACTCGAGTTTCTACCTTCAAAATTTTGAGGTCCGGCCAATCTCCTTCTGAAGCTCAACTCCCTTCTTGAGGCCTCTCTTCCTCAAGTGTGATACAATTGACATTAGTGTCCCCCTTCGCCTGGAGTGCAGCACGCTCGGTGAGAGTTTGAACATACTTGACAGGAGGCTTTGGATTGGGTGGTTGCAAGCACTGATTTCCTGTGTGCCTTGATCCTTTACAATTCCCACAAAGGGGTATGTACCCAATTTGTCATCTTGGCTCCAGGCAATTTGGAGACCAATGTCCCATCGAGCCACAATTGTAACCCGATGCAACATTTTGAGGTCTATTTTGACCACCTATTGGGGGTCTTTGTGGGGGAGCAGAAGGATTATACTCCTGTGGTCCAAACTTGGAACCTTGATATGATGGGCGTGATAGAGGCTATATTTCTTGGGTTTGGTATACCGTCTCTTCTTCTTTGCCTTGATCCCATCTAGGAACTCAATCAATTTGTTGCACTGGAAATGCCGTGCGAGTTAAACACTCCGTATTAGCGTGGCCGGATTTACCACACGCCGTGCACTATACATTTGGTCGCCCAAATGACGGGGGTTTTCTTTGGTCCTTTGCCCCAATCATCTAGATCTTGAAATCCGCGAACTCTTTAATAAGAGTTTCCAACTTTTGATCCGCCTTAGATACATTCTTTACTGGCGGTGTTACTGGCTTCTTTCCTCCACATCTTCATATTTTTCTCGGCTTGGGTTCTTTGTCGGACTCCAAAGAAAAACTAGAAGATGTGGAGGATTCCTCCAAAGAAGGAGAAGTGCTATGAGAAGCTCATCATCTTGGCTTCTTGCCCTTCTTCTCACGATTTCTTCAGTTACTGGACGAGTTAGAATGAGCCACCTCATATCGGGCAACATGTTTGAGGACTTTGTCTAGGGAAGTTACATTCCTCTCCCTGGCAAAGATTTGAATCTCAGGTGAAAGCCCGCCGAGAAACCAGGTAATGGCTTGGGCATTGGAATAACCCACCACACCGGATTGTTTCGGGACTCGGTTCAATAAGGCCATGAACCGCTCAGAGTAATCTCTCAATTTTTCCTTCTTTCCCGATCCAAATCATTAAGTGCCATGAAGACACTTGTATCATAATCCACTTCCCAAAATTGTTCCAGGAAGCCATTTCGTAAGTCTGCCCAATCTGTTGGTATGAATTGTTTCTACGTTACATGAGTATACCAGCTCCAAGCCTTCTTTCGGAGCAGACTTGGAAAAATCCGTAGTCGATCCGCGGAGTCATGTTCCTTGTTGGCAAAGGAAATGACTTCAAATTCCTTGATGAATTTGTCAGGATCTTTGTCTTGCTCTGTACCTTTATACTTCTTATAAGCATGTCGGGTTACAGGTAACGAAGACATCGTCCAGTACGGTGGATTTGGTTGTGGTACGTTTGAACTTAGGGAGCCAAAGAGCTACTTGGTATGGACGCCATGTTGTCTGCATTTGGGTTCCAATTCATCAAGTTCAAATTGGGGTCTTCTTTGACAATTTCTTCTTCTCTGGTTGTGTCGACTTCAACCCGATCAGAAGTAAGAGGTTCCACAACTTCAATCTGGTCTTCAAACCTTCTTCGGGATAACTGGGGAATTGTTCGTACCAAATGCTGACACTCTACTTCCGTAAGTATTTGTGTTGTCTTTTCTCAAATGAACTTCTTAATGAAATTGACTTCCTTTACAGCTTTAGGGGAAGTCGGTGTACTGGGTCGTAGCACGTATGTCTGCCTGCTCGAGTCTTTCTTTTTCTTGGAAGACGGGGACAAAAAGTAGCCTTGCCAACCTCCTTCATGTCTCTTTTGGTCAAGTTCGCGCATGGCTTCTTGCACTTTGTGAAGGAGTTGAAAGTCCAACTCTTCTCGTTTGATTTCATCCAAAGTGGATGGGACTTTCAAACGTTCATCTTCTTCACGCTGCACTACTCGTCTTCGAGCCCTCTCTTCCCATTGTTCTCTTGATGTAGACATTCATATTGCATGGACACCCAATTTCAAATTTGGCTTTGTATTCTTCCACTTCCGAGATTTGTATCCTCGGCGACGGCGCCAAAAATCATGTGACAACCCGGCAAATATCACTTTTGCGGTATTCGGGTAAGTAAAGTTTGTTCCCATAGAGATACTATCCAAAACTGGTTAAATACAAAGTCAAAAGTCACAATTGCAATTCTTCTTGGTTTCTTCTTTAATCTCTCAGGTAGAAACTACACCCAGAAGAGAGTAACAAGCTCACAATCTTGACAACTTGTCACAAATACACACACATAATCACATCATAGCAAATTTTGTCCAAATAACTCTTGATTGTGATGATTCACATTCTCCCAAAGACGGCACTTCACTGTGAAGATTGATTTCACCTCAGAATTGTGTTCCACCCCTCCCTTGAAGGCACAACTTCCTTGATTGAAATTGCTTTACATCAACTTTGTGTTGCACTCACCAATGCAAAATACTACCAACACTACAATTCCTCTCAGATCTATCAAGGTATCGCTCCAATGCACTTCACTCAGGATCAAACACACAAAATGAAGATCAAGGCTGTAGATTCCACCATCCACAAACACACTGACTTGCTCTTCGGAATTCTCCACACACTCACAACTACAAACAAAAAATTGACAATCAGAATTAAGCTTAAGCGACGAGTACTGAGAACAACACTTTGCTTTATCTATCTTTAGAAATATGAATACTGAATAACATAAGACTGCAAATGGTCCTCTTAAATATTGAAGCAAACGGCAGACTTGCCTACCTATGGACCGCTTTCTAACATCTCTTCCTACCTGTAGATTCTAATTGACAATCTATCTCTTCATATCTGCCTCTTCCTATCTCAAAATTGACACTTATCCCAATCCGATGTCTACCTCATCATTGGCTTCCAAACCCGATGATCTTCCTACTATTTCTCCTTCTTTGGGTATAGCTAATTCCACCAAGTCCTTCACTACTTCTACTGCTTCTACACTACAATCTACAATTGAGCTCATGGGTAACCCACCTACATCCTTATCTCTTGACCCACTCTTCTCTAATGTGTCAATTATCAAGTCCGATGACACCTGAATTCCTACTTCTGCAACATCGGGTTTCTTCTCCATTGTCACACTATTCTGAATCTTCTCTAATTCCGAATTGACTAAATCTAGTCTAAGACTAACATTGTTCTCTACATCTTACATTTTCCTATCTACGTGTTCCCTCAATCAAATCAATAAGGTGTTCATGTCCACATCCTTGGCTTTTCTCTTCGGAGTTTCCTACATAAGTAACTTCAACTCATGTAGACAAGCTTCCTCCAATCTCCCTTCAGCCTCCGTGCTTAAGATTGCTCTTAACTTTCTTGCAACTTCTCCTACTAATTCCGATGCATATCCTCAAGAGCGCTCTACCTTCAACTCTTCACGATACATCTTCAACTCGTCTTCGTATTCTACATCAAGCATCTTCTTTTCCTCCGCATACTGCATGCTCTCCTTTTTTGTGCTCTTGACAAGTTCTTGTAATCGTTCCTCTTCTTCTTGCCTGGCTGCCAACTCTCTTTGCCATGCTTGATCTTTTGGCTACTGCACTTCTCTTCAAATTGTCCAACTCCTGCTCCATTACAATGGTCATCGCCTTCAAATGAATTTTCTCAATGCGCACATCACTCACTTCCTCCTTCATCTTGTTGAGCCACATCGCCTATTCCGTGAATTCTCCGGCGCTTCTGCAGTTCTTTTTCTTTTTCTTTGCAGCTCTCTTGTAACATCTTGAAAGTCTTCTTCTTCAAGACTTCCTCCCTCCAAAGTTCTTCAATTTCTTCATTTCTTTGGACTTGTTGCTCCTACAACCCCTTTTCTTCACTCAACAGATGCTTGACCACTTGCAACTCATTCATCCCCTTCTTGCGATCTTGGGGAATTACCTTGCGATGTTCCTTCAACAGCTCCAGCAACAGTGTGACCACCTTCGTCAAATATGATATCCCGCCAAAGTTTTCTTCCTCTTCATTGCCATCTTTGTCTGGAGTCTTCTCCTCCGTCATTGGCTCCTTCATCCGAAGTTGTGATCTTTGTATCTTCAGCATTTTGGTACTTTCTTTGTCTTGGCCTCTTGAACTCGGCCCCGCGGGATTCTCCCCTTTCTCTTTTGGTCGCGACTTGTTCACCACCATCGCCTAACAAGCCTCACTTACCGCCATCGATTGCTGAACTTCTGGCTCCCCATCGCTATCGCTCCCAGGCTCCTCACTTTTTAAGGTGAGCTCCTCTTCTTCAGATTCCTCCACTTGCAACTCAATTTCTTCCCCAAACTCCGATCTCGATGATGCCTCTTTTATGATATTCGCAGTCTTCAACGTCAGCTGCCAAGTCTTCCTTTGCGTGGGAGGCAACCTCACTTCTAGGTTTTGCCACGTTTCTTGTCTTTGGACTGGTAATTTCTTTGACTTTCCATTGTCCGGTCTTTGCAAAGTATTCATCATTTGCTCAAAGATGCAGCATATACTGACGCTCTTCCTTGTCTGCTTCCCGTCGTAAATCTGGATGCATGTGAGACACCATATGATGACGCTCTTCTTTGGTCAGTAAGTTCAGTCCAAAGTAGAAGTGTGCTGCAAACGGTGCAAAGTAATGCGATGGCAAGCTCGTTTGCCAATTAACCACCATCTGTCTTTTTCGGTGGTGAAAGCACTTTGCCCAATTCACAGGAGCTCTTGCAAACATTTGATGGAAGAAGACAGCTTGCTGCATGTTTACGTAGGTGGTTTGTTTTGGCTTGAACATGGCTATCATCGCCCCCACAATGCTTCTTCGGATCGGATCCCGATAGGACTCCACCTTGTAGCTAGTCATAGTTCTCGGAGCAAAAAACAAGTTGCGGATCTCCGCCGTCTCCTCTCCTGCATCACACTTCCGATAGAAGGTGATCCCGTCGGCTCTCCTGCTTCTCTTCCCAATACTAACTTCCAATCCAACTCAGTCCATCGAGCCGGATTGCCTCTCTTCCCTTCCACCTTGGGACCTTCCTCACAATTACTGGCAGCGATCTTTACCATCACTCCCGAGAAACTGAAATTCTAGTTCCATGCTAAAAATGTAATACAAAGTCTAATCAAGACTTCGATTCTAGCTACTACATCTACCCTTCAGATTGCAAAACCTTGCACCGCCAACGCATTGCCCACCTTCTTCGCCATGATATGTTCTCTTGTTCTACGATGTTGGAAGATGAGACCCTCTCCTAGACAAGACACTCTAACTCCCTCAGGGTTTCAAAAAATCTCACTCTCAATGGGCTTCCGGACATGCATTACTGCAAGACGACTACTCAAAGGGATTGGAAATTTACTCTGAACATTCAACTTTTCCGTGCACAGTTGCTTTTTTATATTTCCCCGAATTGCAGTCATTCTTCAATCAATTTGAACTTTGAATTGCTCTCTTCTACGTGCAACTCTTGGTCACTGTCAAGACATGCTTCTTTTGCCTCTGCCATTTCTTGAAATGTACTTTCTTGCCATGTACCAAGGTTGGTAAACGGTCTTCATCTCTCCTGTGCCTTCTAACCCGAAGACGGTGATCTTTGGATGTTTTCCGTCGTACTCCTCTTTCGAGTACCTCCATCATCGGATCCGATGTCATCTTCTTTGGATTTCCTCCAAAGTTAGTTTTGTCCATTCTTTGTTCGCAATTTGACTTTCAGTGCTTGCTTCTTCTCTTAAACACGACTAAACATAGAAAAAAAAATGTGGGTACCACAATGAGGAACTGCATTAGAGTTGGCCTTTCAAGAATTGAAAGTCACCTTGCTACATGCACCAATCTTGAAGTGGTATGACCCAAAATGTCCAATCAAGTTGGCTACAAATGCACCAAGCGTAGCAATAGGAGCAGTCCTACAACAAGAGTGGCATGACGGATGGCATCCAATTGTATATTTCTCTCAAAAGTTGTTATTGGCAGAGCATAACTACCACACCACAGAATGAGAAGAGTTGGCCATCATTCAAGCAACCAAGCATTGGAAGCACTATCTGAGCAAGAAGGCATTTATAGTAGAGACAGACCACAAACCTCTAGTCTGCCTCGAGAAGCTAAGGATCTATCTTGTTACTAGATTCGATGAGCAGAGTGACGACAACGCTTCAACATGAATGTCAATACCATTCTAGCAGAATGTCATGATTTGGCCATTGCAGGTCATGTCGGAGTGGACAAGACCTTGGATGTAGTCCAATGCCATTACTATTGTCCCAAGATGAGCGATGATATGATGGACTACGTGCGCAATTGCCTACTTTGTCAACAAAACAAAGCTTCTAATCAAGCTCTTTTAGGGCTCCTTCAACCTCTCCTCACTTCTACTCAACGTTGGGAACAAGTGAGTATGGATCTTGTGTATGAATTACCCAAGACCACCTTAGGATTTGACTCCTTTGTCGTCTTTGTGGACCGACTCAGCAAAATGATTCATGTACGCCCTACCACCAAGGATGTGACCGCTCCACAACTAGCTCAATTATACTTAGATGTAGTCTTCTCTCACCATGGCTTGTCTAGAGTACTCATCACCAATAGAGGTACTCAATTCACCAATTTGTTTTGGCAAACACTCTTTGGTTTCTTCAAAACCAAGTTGGCCATGTCCACAACTTACCACCCACAAACAGATGGACAAATAGAGCGGGCTAATTGCACAATTGAAGACATGTTATGTGACTTCACCTTAGAAGAGCAAGAGAGGTGAGACACCTTACTCCCATTGGTGAAATTTGCTTACAACAATTCAGTAAATGCATCCACCCAGGTCACTTCATTCTTCTTCATGTATGGTGAGTATCCCTTTACACCTTCTAGCTTGATGAAGATCTATCCAGTGGCTACCAAGGTCAATGTAGTCAACAAATTTGTTCTAGAATCCAACAAGGTATAGAGAGCGCCAAGCACAAATTACAGATTGCACAAAATTGACATAAGTAGTATGCTCATGCACATTGTAGGCACATGGAGTTCAATGTTGGAGATCAAGTGTGGCTATTGACAACCAACCTTACATTAGTTGGACCTTATAAGCTCAAACCTTGTTTTATTGGGCATTTCTTGATTCTTTGTCTATTTGGCGCTGTGGCCTATCACCTTGAGCTACCACCACACATGAAGATCTATCCAGTGTTCCATGTTTCCCTACTACGTAGATATGCTCCCCGATCAGGCCAGGGTCATTCCACAGAAGACATTCAACCTTGTCCGACACTCATTGATGGCATAGAGGAATATGAAATGGAGCGTATTCTCCAAAAATGCATGTGTGGCACTCACCATCCGCGGGTGGACTATCTAGTATAGTGGAAAGGTTACCCCCTCTATGAAGCAACTTGGGAGCCCGCCGCTATTGCAAGGAACGTTTGGTCTCAAGAGTGCACCGGGCACATGGCTGCTTGTGCTCAGTTTGTCCTTATTGTCTTTTTTTTGGAATTTTCCCGTAGATGGACATTCCTTCCCTACTCGTGGATTGTTGGGAATTTGTCTTTGTATGAACTTGTTGTCTCAGTTTCCCTGAGGTTGGCTCTCCCTGAAGGTTTTGTTTTATCCTTGACTTTCACAAAATTGGTCTTGTCATGCAAGTCTGGTGTTATGGTTTCTACCTTTGCCTGGTCTCATATTCTATTTTCACATCAGGTTCAGGCTATGGTTTAGGATCTGGCA
The DNA here is from genome assembly GCA_948567375.1 of Lunularia cruciata. Taxonomy (NCBI): domain Eukaryota; kingdom Viridiplantae; phylum Streptophyta; class Marchantiopsida; order Lunulariales; family Lunulariaceae; genus Lunularia; species Lunularia cruciata. Next base: position 23,119,446 of record OX419756.1, read on the forward strand.
GTTCATAGACCTAGGTCAGGTAGCCCTTTAGTAAAATAAAATAAAATAAAATAAATGACAGCAAGTGATCTAACCAAACATAAACCGGGGCACCCATATCCTTTAATTACACCATTCACAAGGACCGGACTAAGAGCTCCTAGAATGTAGTTTTCCTCAACGCTAGTCACAATTCATAACACACATCCGCTTCCAAGACTCATCATTCATAGGAATTTCAACTAAAAAGTTCACAAGGTTGGATAGGTCAAATAGTTCTAGTCAAGACAATACCTGCCCAAGGTTGCAACTGATCATCAACTCAGCCAGGGCACTTTGCATGCACTCTGTCCGACCGCATTCAAGACAACTCACCCTCCAAACTTCTTTCTTTTTGTATGCCCTTGTTTTGTAGTTTGGATTCACTCCATTTAGTCAAGGCTGCCAATTTTGACTCTTTTCTCCTTCCCAGCTTTAGATGAACTAACCCACTTTTAAAATTTCTCCAGTCGAGTCTTCACACTTTCATGATACAACCTCCTTCTCTTCTGTCTCAACAGCTAGCTCTTCACATTTGAAAATTCTCCTTCTTTCTTCTCCAAGTCATGCACACTCCCCAATTTCCCTTTTCTCTTCTGGTCCAACACAGCTAGCTCTTCACATTCAAAAATTCTCCTTCTTTCTTCTCCAAGTCCTGCACAAAGCATTTCAAAAATCTCCCCTCCTCTTTCCTTCCTGTCATGTTACAAGCCATGACAAGTCCTTCCAAATTTTCTCACTTTCTTCACTTCCATTTGGCAATACCCTTCAAGGCCAATCTCCCAAAGCCCTAACTCCTTCCTTGCTGTTTCCAATCACAGACCACTCCAACCAACTCTCAAAAATTTCCCTTCATCTAATTCACAGTCCAAGACCTAATTTCTCAAAACTTCCTCTCAGCTCTTCACTCCATGTCCAGGCCAAACCTTTAAAAATTTCTTTGCTCTCCTTGTCCTAGTTCTTGTCACAAACCAAGCACTAGCAAACTTTTGAAAATGCTCTCTCTCACACACTTCTCAACTGTCTAGGGCAACCCTCAAAAATCTCTTGCTTTCTTCACTCCGTGTCCTCTTGTCACAATCAATCAGCAAAACAAAATTTTTCCTCCTCACATACCTTCACAGTCCAATTCAAGGCAAACCCTCCCGATCTCACTCTCCTGCTCTTGCCACAGTTCAGCTCTTCCTGCAAAATTCCTTCTCCTTTTCCTCTATCCTCCTATCACAATCAGTCAGCAAAATGCAATTTTTCCTCCTCACACACCTTCATAGTCCAGTTCAAGGCAAACCCTCCCGGTCTCACTCTCCTACTCTTGCCACAATTCAGACCTTCCTGCAAAATTCCTGTCTCACCAAGCCTTCACTCTCCTACACATTTGCTCTACCCTTTGAGAGCTTCTCTCTCTCTGCCCTAGCTCTATCAAGCTTGCATTCTTGCAAAACTCTCTATCTCACCAAGCCCTCACTCTCTTGCACATCTGCTCTGTCCTTCAAGAACTTCTCTCTCTCTACCCTAGCTCTATCAAGCCTTCATTCCTGTGAGAATCTCTATCTTATCAAGCACTCACTCTCCTACACATCTGCTTTGTCCTTCAAGAACTTCTCTCTCTCTGCAGTAGCTCTGTCATGCCTTCATTCTTGCAAAAATTATTGTCTCACCAAGCCTTCACTGTCTTGCACATTTGCTCTACCCTTCAAGAGCTTCTCTCTCTCTGCCCTAGCTCTGTCAAGCTTGCATTCCTGCAAAAATCTTGGTCTCACCAAGCCTTCACTCTCCTGCACATTTGCTCTGCCCTTTGAGAGCTTTTCTCTCTCTGCCCTAGCTCTGTCAAGCCTGCAAATCTCCATCTCACTAAGCCCTCACTCTCATGCACATCTGCTTTGTCCTTCAAGAACTTCTCTCTCTCTGCCCTAGCTCTATCAAGCCTTCATTCTTGCAAAAATCTTTGTCTCACCAAGCCCTCACTCTCCTGCACATCTGCTCTGTCCTTCAAGAACTTCTCTCTCTACCCTAGCTCTGTCAAGCCTTCATTCCTATGAAAATTATTTTCTCACCAAGCCTTCACTCTCCTGCACATTTTCTCTTCCCTTGGAGAGCTTCTCTCTCTCTTCCCTAGCTCTGTCAAGCTTGCATTCTTGCAAAAATTTCTTTCCTGCAGCCAGTCACAAACCCTCCATTCTTTTCTGCAAAATTTACCTTTCTAAACAGCCACTCACCAACCCACTCATTCTTTCCTGCAAAATTTCTCCTTTTTGTTGCCACTCACCAAACCACTTCATTCTTTCCTGCAAAATTTCTCCTTCCTGTTGCCACTCACCAAACCACTTCATTCTTTCCTGCAAAAATTGCCTCCCTAAATAGCCACTCACCAACCCACTCATTCTTTCTTGTGAAATTTCTCATTCTTGCTGCCACTCTCGAAACCACTTCATTCTTTCCAGCAAAATTTGCCTCCCTAAATAGCCACTCACCAACCTCTCATTCTTTCCTCTGAAATTTCTTTCTCTCCCTTCCTCTGGTCTGTCACAGCCCTAAGATATCCTTTGAAGCTTCTCTTAGTGCTCTTGGTCACTCCGGCTTTCCCCAAAAATCTTCTCTCATGTTCTTGCTACAGCCAAGACTCAACTCCCAAAATTTCTCCTTTTCTTTCCCTGGTCTGTCACAGCCCAAAGGTCTCAAAGCGTCTCTCCCTTAATGTTTTTTCCTAGCAAAAGGGCTCCCAAAGTATTTTCCCCTCCAGCCTGACACCACAAGTTCTCTCTCTAAACATTCTCCTTAGCCTTCTTTTCCCACTAAATTCTTTTTGCTCCTCCACCAAGGAAAATGCTCTTCACTCCAATAACATAAAGAACCTGAGCTCATGTAACCTAACATTATTTCTCAGCTCCTGCCACACAAACACCTTCCTCAAGCTAATAACACCACAACTTTTCCCGACTTCACCATAACATAGTAAATATATCCCGCGGCAAAGTAGCAACAAACCAACCCCTGAAACATTTTGAACATGACCCTTGAAACAACTTTCTAAACTTGCACATCAAACCTCAAGGTTATGCGTGTGTTATTTTCCTAACAACACTGCCAACTTGACACATGCACCGATGTTGGTGCAAGCGTTTGAGCAACAACTGCACAACAAGGACGTTACGTCTTAAAAGGAGGGATGTATGTAATATTGAGAGCTAGCCATATGATCTAGATGTGGAATTTGGTTTGGTAACATCTAGAATGATATTACACATGATAGTCAAAATAGAAGCGTCAGCAAAAGAGTACTTCTACTAATAAGGCAGTAATTGAAATAGACTTGAAAACCTTAGGACCAATAGCTAGACATGATTTAAAGGTGAGAATTGGTTTGGTAACATATGGAAGGATGTTACACATGATGGACTAAACAGATCAAAAAGAGGTATCACCAAAAGGAGGCTTCTACTAATAAAGTGTAGGAACCAAAATATACCTAAAATCTTTGAAGGCAATTTCGGAGGCCTAAACGGATGAATTAGGCCTCAAAAATGTACAACCATTACCCCCCCCCTTCAATGAAAGAAAGGCTGGCCTTCAATCCCCCCAGCTTTGTCTTGTCAAGAGCTTTCTAATGGTACCTTACCCATGTGATTTTGAGATTCCTACAAGAAGATTCCCTAAAAGATTCCTTCCAATCAAAGCTTGTTTGACCAACCAGATAGGACCTAGACCAACATGTCACCCATCCAAGTAAGTAATCCAAGGGTTGAGCTTGGTGACATGTCACACCTATATGTGTGCCTAATCCTATGGTGGAGCTTCCTTGGAGGAGATCCTCTTTGTCTACATAATAAAGAGAAGGTGCTCCTTTGGGGCATCTAATGTTTGAGAGTGATATTTGTGTTTTCTCTCTTCTCTTGTCTTCATAGTATTACAATAGCCCATGTGAAGGAATTCTTGACTTAGTGGTTGGGTCAAGATAAGATCACATGCTAGTGGAATATGCGCATGTGAATGGATATTCCTTTCTATTTTTTGACTTTACTTGACTTTTAGTCTAGTAACTTGAGTTACTATGGTAATTAGTAACTTTGGTGCATTACTAATTCACAAGTATATAAAAAAGGGGTGAGGAGGTACTTGATATCCTTTCATTTACAACTATCTCTCTCATTTGAGTTCTCTAGTGACTAGTGTCTTGAGTCTTGGAGTGTTAGCCTTGGAGGAGTATGATAGAGTTGGATTCCTTGCCTTCTTAGTCCATAGTGCACCACCATAATAGCCATTAGAGGTTCATCCTAAGTGAGAGAAAGGCCGGCTCACATTTTTGGTTCCATTGCCAAGACCTCTCTAAAAGGCAAGATCTATACAATTCTATATTAGACAGAAGGAGGCTATGAGAGCTCACTTGGGGAGAACTTTAGGAGAGGAGAGGGCTGAACTTATGTTAGATAATTTGGATCCATTTGTATACCCTATAGTTCATTATGATATCTTTGAGGTGATTTTGTACATCTTGTACACTTGAGAGGATTTGGTGAGATTGTATGAGGTGGTGTCGTGCGTATATACATTGCTACACAACATACATCACTGTCAACATCATACACTATAGAAGCACAACTCACACATAAGTCATACATAGACTCTAAAGTGCCACAGTAATCAGATTGCTTACCACTCTCAACTCAACTCAACTCAGATCAGTACTTGATCAGTCACTCTATAAACTACCAACAATTGGACATTGATTACAATCAAGCCACACCCATTCAAGCATAGGGAATCTAGGTGACGCTTGCCAACCGCTGTCCACCATAGCCAGGAACTCAAAGGCTCAACATCAGAGAAGTGAGCTCTCTAGAGCTCACTTTGAAACTATATCCACTGGAGTCAAGCTAGCTCTGAAACCCTAACGGTCCCGCTGATGGCACACTTGATGGTGCAAATGGTGCAAAGTGACGGTGGGCCCTACCCTTAAGTCAGTACCCCAAACACAAAATCTGACCATCGGAAAGTAGTCTTTGAGAAACTATTGAAATAACTCTAACTACTATCACTGGAACTCTAGTGTCCGAGCATCTAGATGCGGCACTACAAATGGCATGACAACTATCATGTGTATATACATCGCTACACAACATACATCGCTGTCAACATCATACACTATAGAAGCACAACTCATACATAAGTCATACATAGACTCTAGAGTGCCACAATCGCCCCCCTAGCTGGCGGTTAGGTCCCTCTAACTCCAGATAGCCATCTACTCCAAGTATATGGTACACCTTCTAATGGGCAAAGATCAAGAGGCCGGGTGCTATGGAGCCCCATCGTTAGTCGCCTCTTTGCAATCTATACCATATAAAGAATGAACAAGCTATAGGTCAAGTACATCTAGAACATAACCATTGTCCTTGAGGAACCACCGTGAGGGGAGGAGTCATACATGCCATATGCCATCCTCTCAAACAACTATCACACACTAACATAGTAGCAGCTCCACCAGAAGAGCCACATAACATACACCTCAAGCATGCACGTACAAGTGCCAAGCTTGGGTCCATAGTACCATCAATGTTTGGGAGGTGGTATGGCACACAATTGTGTACATGATCCTTCCAAACAACACCATCACGTCCTTCTAACACAAGGACTCTAGATGGCAAAACCTTGCGCACTCTCAAGATAGTGCGGCCTGTAGAAACATCAAGTGTCGTTGGTGCTCTCTGCTGTAGATATACATAGTCACCTGCTGAAATCAACGGATCAAGGGTCTATAACCTCCTCCTCAAATGGTAGCATAGTGTAAAGTATCTCTATGTTGAGCAATTGCCAAGTTCTCAAAGGCCATCGGCATCACTCTCCAAAAGATCTTTGCCCGTTGAGAACATGTGCTCATCCATACATTGGGGTCATCCAAGTCCAAAACTACAATAGCATCTTGACGAATGGCTGCAGGTAAATCTTGATCTCGTCCATAGAGTAGAAAGTATGGAGACAAGAATGCTAAGGAGGCTTGCCGGCTGAACCGATAGCCCATGGCCAACCAAGGTAATTGGAGATCCCAATCTCCCAAGTGGCCTCTCTACAAACCATACTTTCACAATCCTCTCTTCAACGTCTGAACCACCCTCTTTGCTAAGCCATCTGCCTTAGGGTGATCTTGAGATGTAGTAAAATGATCAATCAAAGCCTTGTCACACAAGACCTGAAACTCTCCCAAGAACTTTGTACCCTAATCAGTCAAAACCTCAACTGGTGCACCAAAATGATAAGAACTCGATCCAAGAACAAGTAAGTTGTCCCTTCACTAGACTTGTCAAGAAGTGCCACCAACTCAATCCACTTAGAGAAGTGCTCCATCATCACCAAAAGATACCGATGATGTCTCACAGTCAGCGGTAAAGGTCCGGCAAAGTCCAAACTCCAACGGTAACCCGATCCCATGATAGGTAATGGGTGTAACTATGGCATAGGAGCATTGAATGATGCTCTAACTCGGTCACAAACCACACATCTTGCAACAAACTGTTGTACCTTGATCTGCATATTGCACTACCAATAATGACTCTGAAGTAAACTATATGTATGCTTTACTCCAAAATGTCCTAGCTCCTCATGAGCATGACGGACCAACTGTGGTCTTTGTGCTGGAAGTGGTACTACTCACACTCTACCATCCTCCCATACACGCAAAAGGTGTCTACTCTCCAATCTAAACCGTCTAGCTTGCTGGAGAACAAGGTCTCTCTCCTTGGTCCCAATTGTGCCACCCACAACACCAATGCAAAGATAGTCCATCACTAAGACATCATCATGAATGTCTTGCTGAACTGTACCAATATCTTCACTCTCTAGATCTATGATCTCAATAACTCCTCCTGTATGTGCTAAGAGAGATACCACCAAAGCCTTTGCAAATATACATAGAAAGGCCAATGCATGCCAACCTGGCACCATCTTCTCATTTGTCTCACCATGCCAACGTGCTCTGATCTGATCCTGCTGGTTGGGACATGGGTTTCTACTCAACCCATATGCATCACGGTTCACCACTCTAGGTCTGTGAACAACCGTGAAATCATACTCCTGTAAAATCAGAGCCAATCATGAAAGCTTCCCCAAAAGCTTGTCAGACTCCATCAACCACTTCAGTGGCTGATGATCAGTGATGAGAGTGAAGGGGTTACCAAATACAAAACATCGGAAATGTGTTATTGTCCAAACTACTGCCAAGCACTCACCCTCATATGAACTATACTTTGCCTCCGCTGAATTGTTGGAGAGATTGGCATAGGCCACCACAAACTCCTTCCCCTCATCATCATGTTGGGTGAGCACCGCTCCAAGCCCCAACATACTCCAATCAGTGTGAACCTGAAATGGTCGTCTCCTAATCGGTCTCGTCAAAATAGGAGTAGATGTCAACCTCTCCTTGAGCTCTACAAAAGCTCTCTCCTGCTCATCTCCCCAACACCACTCTTGTATAAGCTTGGTCAGCTTCGTCAAGGCCTTGGCAATGGCACTAAATCCTCTAACATAGCGGCAATAGAAGTTCACCAACCCAAGGAATGCTTGCACTTTGCTCACATCCGTAGACCAAGGAATATGTGCAATAGCTTCCACCTTGGTCTGCTGAACACCAAGTCCTCTGGGGTAGATAGTGTGACCCAAATACTCAACCTGCTTGTGGAAGAACCTACACTTCACAAGATGTAATTTGAGTCCATGAGATCTCAACCTCTCAAACACCTCCAACAACTATCTCTCATGCTCCTCCATAGTAGTGCTATAGACCAAAATGTCATCAATATAACACCGAGCAAAATCCAATCCAGCTAGGATCCTATCCATGACCCTCTAGAACTCAGTAGGAGCGTTCTTTAACCCAAATGGTAAGAACCTCCATTGATATAACACATGCTTGCCATGAGGATCAATAGCCCAAAATGTTGTCTTGGACTTATCCTCCTCCCTGATCGGCAATTGATGATATCCCGCTCAAAGATCCAAAGTACTGACAATCTTTGCATGCCCAATCGCATCAAAAATCTCCTCCGGTGTAGGCATGGCATACCGATCAGCCTTGGTCTATCGGTTGATAGTACGGTAATCTCCACACATCCACCTATTTGTATAGTTGCCATGCATATCCTTCTTGGTTGGCATCAATGTCACTGATGCATACTCTCCATGTGAAATCTCTACCAAACCAGCCTCAAAAAGGTCACTACTCGGGCTTTGAATCAATGTCCTCTCTATATCACTATATTGATAAGGACGTCAGAAAATTGGTGTGTCGCTAGTCAGCTCAATCCGTATACCAAGTCCCTTCAGAGCACCCAAATCCTTCATATTGAAGGCAAAACAACTCGTGTGGCTCCTCAAGAACCTCAAGAACCCTCTGTCTTTCCTCTCCAATAAGCTTGGGTCCAAGATCTGGCTCCCAAGTATCCTTTGTAACTGTAGTAGGAGTGGAAGACATAGTGACAAGCTGCTACACTGGGCCCTTGGGAGCAATAGTGTCATGCTCCCGACCACTAGAGGTCCCAACCTCTATGTAAAAAACTCCCTCCACTCTGGCTGCAAGCTCCACACGTCCTCTAGCTGCATCCCATGTGGACCAAGGGTGTAATCCAAGTAGCCCATGATCACATGGATGGACTCCAAGTAGACCACTCTCCCTAGTAGCTACAGGATGTGTCCCAACAATACCATGTCCACTCGGTCACAAGAATTGTCTCAATAGGCATAGGGCTCACAAGTGTCCGAGTGGTGATGCCTATCAAGCGCATCCTACGCTGCTCTGCCAAGCCAAGGCTCACAATCCAGGTCAAACAGTTCAGGTTCATAGCCTGACCTAACACCTGATGCTTGGATGCCTCTGACACTATTGGAATAGCGGTAATATTGGTATGAAAACCCATTGCCCGCTCTCTCTCATCAGCGTTGGGCTCCACCAATTGCTGTAATTGTGAGTCCCAAACAAGTCCAGGTCCTCCCTCTCGAAAAGCGTGAAAGCTTGGGAAACTCATAATTGTGGGAAATGCAGCTCTAGGCTGTCTAACTAGGTTCACCATTGCCATAGGTGACCTATCAGCCACTACCACTATCTGAGACTGATGCCCAACATCCAAGATATCATCAACAAGGATGTGGTCAAGTCGTTGAATCCCATCATAAGCGAGCTGTAGAACCTCTCTGGGTAAGAGGTTCGTCCACCAAAGACAAAGACGATGAGCCCGTAATCCCACTTTGGCTGCATCTAACAATATAGCAGGTCCCATCCAAGAATGGACCTGATGTGTACTCGCCACCACTTTGGTGCAAGAATCACCCATCAAAGGAACGTTCTCCAAAAGGTAAGCTAGAGAAACGGACTGATGAACCTAGAGATGTCGTAATATTTGTAACATCTCCCAAAACACACCAGAATGAGGATTGTGAAGACCCAATCCTTTACCAACACGTGTTTGTCCTTGACATAGCCATCCAAAAATCACCAAGTGAATAGGCCCATGTCTCTTTAGGTCATGCACCCCCAATAAGGAAATGTCTCTTGGTAGGGCCTTTTGGTAACCTCTGACTGTTGACATTGGTAATAACTTCGGATACCAATAGGCCAAGTGTGCCACATGATGTAGAGAGACTCACTTAGCAGTCTCATCTCTCTCTACATACAGGTACCTCTGTACTCGTATACCTGCCTATAATATCGTAGCTAGTCCGGTGCTGATCCCACCAAACAACTCCAATAGGCATATCCCCTCTATTGGATACTGCCAAGCAATGAGTGTGGTATCCAGGGGGGTCAAAGTAATTGCCTCTAGAGGCTCATCCTCACACTCATCTACTAATGGTACGAAGGCTCCACTCCAAGCTTGCTGCACCAATTGATCTGCATGCTACTGCAATGCCTCCTCTGAACTCCACAATGGAACATCCAAGGTGGATGGAACAATCTCACTCGTACTCCAAAGCCAAGTGATCTCCTCTGGAACCGGAGTATCCTCTACATGGGTGTTCCCCTCCAACAAGTCACCAGGCCAAGAAACTACACCACTGAAAGCTAAAATTGATGCTACCATGGTCTCAAAATGTAGTGAGCCAAGACTGCCACTATTGAAGCGTATTGGTAGGCGACATACCCGTTCCTCACCAGACTGCCAACCAGGTCTATAAGAGGTTGTCTCCTCCCAATAGTCAATGCTAAAACCCATGGGGTATAACACTACTCCCCCAACTAGCACATCATATGACTCAGCTATTGTCGCAATAGCCTGATAGCTCTCACCACCGAGCTATCAGTCGGATGACTAGGCTCAACCTGGACAACAAGCTCTCCACGTGTGATGTACTGTGTCAAACCACCACCTAGAGATGTCTAGATCTGAAATATACACCTCTCCACATCGGTCTTCCTTAACTCCAGACCAACAACTACAGCCTTCCCCAACATAAGGGGCTGCACACCAGAGTCTAACAAGACTCTCTGTGGTGTATAGACCTTCCCTGAAGGTCCCACCAAACAAAAAATCCCCCTGGTTATCCAATAGGACAACACCAGGTGTGAATTGTGCTCTCTCAAAGGCCGTTCTAGCTGGCAACTCCTCCAGTCTAGCTGCTGCTGCCTACCATAAACCACTGGTCGCTGAACCAAGTCAGCTCCACTACCAACCACCTTTGCTCTAGTAGTAGGAACTGCACCATCCCTACTCTCACACGATGTGGCAGCCAACCAAAATACTAGGGCTAGGTCAACTCCCAATGTAAACATATCATTGGCCGAAAACAAAGGATGTTGCATAATCAGCTAAGCCGCCTCCAACATCATGCTAGACTCAGTCTGTGTAGTAGCAGGTGGCTGAGTAGTAGGTAATCCATCATGTACTCCATCACCACCTACCACACCTTCACTAGGACATCTAGGAACCATGGATGTCGTCTGCAATGCCTCAAATAGCATGAAAGACTGGGGAAGTCTAACATGTCTCCCAACCTCCCCTCTCTATGGGTCCAACTCCACTGATGCTCCTCTAGGCTCTGGAGCATGTACTGCACTTCTAGTCACTACTGTAGATGCATCCACCTATGCTACTCCGCACATGAAGTCCAAAGCATCTCTATCACCAGCATATGAGGTGGAAGCCTCAGCACCCGAATCTGATCTCCTCTGAGCAATAGCCATACTAGCCAATCTCTACTCCAACTGCTCAATCCGAGTAGCCATAGTTGTGTCAGAAGTAAGGGCAGGTACTACTAGGTGTAGATCCTCTACCACCACCTTGTCCTCTATGAACTGGAGCTCCTCTACTACCAACCATAGTAGCCCTACCACTCCGTAACTCCGGGTGTAGGTCAAAACACCGATCACTAGTGTGACCAAATTGTGGCAATGCTCACACTGCCTCTGTGCTGATTGTGATGCACCAAAGGTATCAGGTCCGCTGCCCTGAGTACACTCTCTCCTATACTGAGGTCCACCACAAGTCCAACAAGCAACACCACTACTCATTGGCTGCTGCTAACCTGAAAATGAGGGTAAGGGTCTAACTCCACTAGGCCCTCCACTCGCTACATAGGATATGGGCTATCCACCCTATCCTCAAAAACCAACTAGGCGTGGTGCACTCTACTGCACTCTAGAAGAAGTCATAGCCGTGGATGAGGTCTCCCTACCAAATCCAGATGTCACCACTCTCTCCTCCACCATATTGAGCTCAATACGCTTAGCCAAACCAAAGACCACTGCCAAAGTAGGCAAAGTAGCTTATAACAACGTAGCATCACGAACTCCTTGTCTAGTATCCCATACCAAAACTGGACTGCCTAGGCCTCAATAACTCCCTGAGTGAAATTGATCAGCCGCCTCATGCAAGTGTATGCCTCCCGCCTCATGCGAGTGTATGCCTTGCGTAGGCTCTCTCTAGCCTTCCGCTGGAACTCCTGCAAGCTCCTCAGCTTGTCAGTCCGCACTCCTTGGTAGTTATGCCTCAAACATAGGAAGAACTCTACCTTGGGGTTAAACCCCGGTACCACACCACCTCCTACAGTGGTACCTCCACTCGTAGTAGCACTATCTCCAGCTAGTGCACCTCCACTAGCTCCACCAGCACTACTCGAGCTAGAACTTGTAGGTACAGCCAATCTACTCATAACCACCGAGCTTGAAGTGATGGAGACCAATATTGTCTCCATAACTCAATCTCCTCCAAATGAGCTCTCTTGAACTCATGGTAGTCACCCATCGGCGGACCCTCCAAATGCTGAAAAAACCCTTTCCATGCCATGAAAGGTGTAAACAAAGTCGGGTTCCGCATCTGCTGCACATCACACCAACTATCAAACTCCTGAATGAAGTCATCCAACTCAATGGTACCCACTGTACTAGAGTAACGCCTAGGGCCTTTGGAGGCCCCATAAATCTTGTCCATGTCCCACAACAACGGTGCGGACACACTAAGTGCACCCTCAACTGAATCAGCTCTTGTCTCGAACTCCAACTGAGAGTCAATCTCCTCCCTCACTAGGACCTGAGATACAGGCTGATGATACCGAGCACCACTCCGAGTAAACCCATTGCGTACTGCAGAGCTAACTCCTCTAGAGTCTCCAAAGAACTCCATCGTGACAAAATAACCACAACAGCAAACCCGAACCACCAATTGCAACCGCAAGTCGTAACCGCAAGTGCCAACACCACCACGTGCCAATACCAACTAAGCACCACCCACTAATGTAACTCTAACCGAGATAACTACACTAGGGGAAAGGGCAACCTGTAAATTGTCATCATAACACGCACTCTCACGGTCTGCAAGTCATCACTTCTTGACTCACTAGAGAGAAACAAAGGTAGTCTAACTGGTCATCACTCCAGCCTCACCACCGAGAGTACACCTGAGCACCAACGCTCAAAAGTCAGGGCACCTCACACAAACATGGTGCACAAACAGGAAGTAGAGAATGGAGGGGGTCCAATCACAAGAAATCTTAACTAAAACCCTCCATTTCATAACACAACACGGGACTGACTCTATCACCATTTGGCATTTGACATAAGAGAAGTTTGTAGCTAAGTCCTAAGCTACCAAGATCACCAAGAATGGGATCAAACTGCCTCTCGTAGCCAAAGCTACATGTATATAGATAATAGTGGCATAATCACTAGGACAACAAGTGAGGGTGGACCAGTTGGCTAGGGCACCAATCTACGAACAAGAGATCTAGGGGTCAAACCCTTTTGCACACAATCTAGCGGGAAAGGCAGATTTTGCCAACCAATGACCAAGATCTACTCTAAACTAGCTAGCCTCATGCCTGCAAGTTGGCTTGCTAGCCCTTCTGGGCCTTCGTAGCTTCTCATTGTCTCAAAGCCTTGAAATGCCAAAATTCAGCCAAATGAGACCTTTCTTCTTGCCACTTCGAACCTCCTCCAAAATTGGCGAAACTTCTCCTAACTTGCAAAAGTCTTCTAAACTAGCAAAAGTCCTCCAAATCTGACGTGAATTCCAACCAAAATTTGACGTAAAATTTGACGTAAACCCTAAAGTTGGTTGTCAGCCAAATCCCCCGCTAACTTTTCACTCGAGCCAAATTGACAACACGGGTTTTTCCAAATCATAAATTCATGAGAATAGCTTCCCAACTCCACCTTCAATTTGACTTTTTGAGCCCAAATCGCAACAAATTGGTCTTACCTTCACCTCCTAAGCTCAAAATCACAACCACTGCTCAAAATTTGCTCCTTCTTTGCTCAAAATTTGGCCACCACTTCCGCACACCATCTGCCTTACTGCCAAATCTGCATCAATTGAATGAGCTTTTGCACACTAGGGAAACACTGAACTTGAATCAAACTACCAACAATCCACCGAGCTTGGAGATACCACCAACACTCAAAGTTCATGCACCCGATTTCCCCTGACTTCACTTCTCCGATGAATCAAATTGCTTTCCACTCTCAACTCAAGTCAACTCTGATAAGTACTTGATCTGTCACTCTATAAATTGCCAACAATTGGGCACTGATTACAGTCAAGCCACACCCACTCAAGCATAGAGAATCCAAGTAACGCTCGCCGGCCTCTGTCCACCATAGCCAAGAAATCGAAGGCTCAACATCAAAGAAGTGAGCTCTTTGGAGCTCACTTCAAAACTATGCCCCTTGGAGTTGAGCTAGCTCTGAAACCCTGACGGTCCCACTGACGGCACACTGATGGTGCGAACGGTGCAAAATGACGGTGGGCCCCACCGTGAAGTTAGTACCCCGAACACAAAATCTGACCGTCGGAAAGTAGTTTCTGAGAAACTGCCAAAATAACTCTAATTACTATCACTGGAACTCCAGTGTCGGAGCATCTAGATATGACACTACAAATGGCATGATAGTGGATTGCAGATTTCAAGAATTAAGGTGATTTTGGGCAAAATATGAAGTTTGGGATCTGGACTTGAAATTTCTATGCATGATACCTTGGGTTATCCTTCAGTTAGCACACTTTAAATTATTATGAGAGCTACTATGAGCACTAGGCTAGAATTTTTGAAAGTTCATAGGGTAAATTGCTCCCACAACAACATGCTCTCTAGAAAATTATACAAAGTCTACCATTTCTTCAATTCTCAATGGCTTGTGGTGAAACTTCCTAAGAAAATTCAATGCATTGTATCCTAGGGGGAGGGGAGTGGTTTTCAGACCAAATCTGAAATATGTATGGTGAATAGAAAGGTGCCTAGGCCAAATGGCTTGATTAAAAGATTTGAAATTTTGCAAGGAGAGATGTCCTAAAGTTGTGATCAAGTGTGAAAAATTTCAGAGGACTATGAGATACTAGTTGCGAGATTTGACTGACATTGTGACGAAGGGTCAATTCTGCAAAGTTTAGGTTTCATGCATCAGGAGCGTGAGTGCAATAAAAAGCATGTTTGAGTGTTTAGACTCATCTTGGGAACATGGAGAGTGGAAATTGAGGCTATGCAAGGTTCTCCAAGAGTTTGAGGTGATTGTAGGGCTGGATTTGAGGAGAAGAGAGTTTAGTATAGAATTTGAAGAGAGTGGTGAGAGGATCCAAAAACCTACACCACTAGGAGGAAAGAGTGAGTCTAAGTGCTTTTTATGTGGAGAGAAGGGACATAAGGCAAGTTCATGTCCATTGACCTTTGAGAGCAAGAGATTGAGGGAAAGGAGAGGATTATTTGATTTGGGTTTGCATGTTGGACCTTCTTCACCAAGATTAGGAGGGAGAAGATCTAAGACCAAGGAGTTATGTGAGGTTTGTGGAGTAGAAGGACTTCCAAAAGGACATGAGTGTAGAGGAGTAAAATCACTTTTGGAGACTTTGGTGAAAGATCTTGGAGAGAGTCTTAGTACAACTATACAAATACTTTCATCTTCATCAGCTAGTTCTCAAGATTATTGATGGAGATAATCTTTCAACTTATGTATAAACTATCCATGAGAGTTTGATTAATATGCACTCTAGGATTTGATGTTGCTAAAGAAATCTTGGAACAACCTGAACCTTTTGTGTTCCCTAGGATGGATTATTCTCAAATGGTATTAATCATGTACATACTCTATTAGTTACAGAGTGAGAGAAACAAAAGAGGAAAAAAATTGAGAGAAAAAGAAAGATAGTGAGGCATTAGGTTTTCTTTGGCAAGGATGGAGAAGATGTGGAGGCCTTTGTGAGAGACTTCAAGAGAACTTGCATAGGAAAAATGAGAGGAGGAAGAATGAGTGGGCCTCATTATTACCAGATTTCTTTGAGGATGCATCATTTACATGGTATGAGTCAGAATACCAAAAGAGAGAGGAGAGATGGAGAAGAAAAGTCCTTGGAAAGTTTGACTTCAACACTCATTGAGAATTTTCTTCTAGATGACAATTATGAGAGATTGATGAGTGAGGTTACCTTTCTCAAACAAGGAGATGGAGAGAAAGTGAGAGTCTATGTGGAAAGAGTGGAAAAGTTAGAGTCTAGATTTTGCATAGTGTTGAGGAAGGATGAGGATGATGTGGAGACTACTAGGATTGACATAGGGGCCATGGTCACCAAGAATTTTGTGGGAAGGTTGACGCCACAAATTAGAAGCAAAGTGAGATATGAAAAACCTTCTTCCAAGGTTGAAGCTATCAAGATTGCAATTTGTATGGAGGAGAGTTTGAAAGAGATGAGAGTGATTTGGTGGTGAAGGAGGTTATGCATCCTCCTCAAGGCTACAAGTATGGTGTAATTTTTGATACTTTGGTGGCAAGGGTTGCACTGCAAGTAGTAGTTGCTCCAGTTCTTGCACCTCCAACAAAGGATCCACTTCAAACCATCACATAACAACTTGCAAATCTCAAGATCAATGTGGTGCAACTATGGGAGAAGAGAGAGGTGGATCAAAATGTTTGGAGAGGGCCTAGGAGTTATGGAAACTATCCATATAGAGGAGGCCAACCATGATAGAAATTGTTTTGGTTATGGAGGAAGAGGCCATATCCAAAGGAATTGCCCGAATTCCACTTACCATGGAGGAAGTGGTTATGAGGGAGCCAATAGAGGGAAAGAGGGAGGTTGTGAAACCTTAGTGGCTCTTAATCCAAACAAAGGTAAGGAGATAGCATCCATAGATGTGGTTGAGAGCAAGTATGAGAAGAGAGAGTGCTCAAACTCCGAGGGTCTTAATTTGGAGCTTTTGGCACAAGAGAAGAAGAGAGCTCATTTTGCAGAGGTGTTCACTCTTCTCAAGGATTTACTCCAAGCAAAGATACTCCTATGTCTACTAGGAGAACTCACACATCAACACCATCAACAACAAACACTCCAAGGAAGAAGTTGGGGATGGAAGATTTCTTGATTTCAAAGCAGCAATGGAACTACAATGTGTTGGAGGATGTTGGTAGTCATAAGGCTAACATCATAGTGGGCTAATTAATTGCTTTGAACCCTACCTTGAGAGAGGAGCTTAGAGGTGGTTTGATTTCTACAAGGAGAAAGAGTAAAAAGAAGGCAAAAGCTCAAGTATCAATGGGGATGGTGGATGCCAAGCCAGCACCATGGGAGGCTTGTGAATATGCCTCCAAGATTGATGTGAGAGTGAATGGTCACAACATCAAGGATGCGCTTGTTGATGGAGGATTAGGAGTGAATATCATATCAAAAAGGTTGATGAAGAAGTTGGGTATGATACCCTCAAGACCTTCAACATTTGTGGTGAGCATGGCAAACAAGCAACAAGTTTGACCTATAGGGGTGATGGATAAGGTGGTAGTTTTAGTTATGGGAGTTCAAAATCTCATGACTTTCCAAGTCTTGAAGGATTAAAGCTATCACTTACTTCTTGGGAGGACATGGTTGAGGGCAACACGCATAACTGATAGATGATAAAAAGGGTACTTGAGGATTGGGCCATCAAACCATAGAGTCACAATTCCTATGACTAACACAACCAACACTTCATATTCAAATACACCATCTTCTGATTATTGGGAATCAGATTCTGAAGAAGGAGCTTTAGGTGTGGACACAAGCATGGAGGAGGAGACTTGCATGGAGGAAGATGAATCTGAATTAGATTCAGATGTGTATTCCTTGTGTGCTATGGATTTTGCACCTAAGCTTGAGGTTTTGAAGGACCCAAATAAATCACCATTGACACTTGAGGAGGTAGAGAGAAGGTTAGCTACCCTCAAGTATGGCCCAAATGTTACCAAGGAGGAGAAGGTGAGATTTGAGGAGATTTTTCATAATTTCATCCATGTGTTTGCTTTTAGTTACAAGGATTTGAATGAAGTCACCTTGGAGGAGCACAAGATAGAGGTGGAGTCACATGCAAGACCAATCCACAAAAAGCAATGTTGCATTAGCCCACCAATATCTTTTTTTGTGAAGGAGGAGAATGATAAGCTCAAGGAGGCCAGATTTTTCTTTGAGGTGGAGAATTTAGAATGGGTGTCTCCAATCGTCATTGTGAAGAAAAAGAATGGCAAGCTTCGGGTATGTGTGGATTACAAGAAGCTCAATGCTGTTACCAAGAAGGACTACTACCCATTGCCATTCATTGATGAGATCTTGGAGGAGGTTGTAGGTCATGAGAGATACAATTTTGGAGATGGTTATAGTGGATATAACCAAATCAAGATTGCACCAAAGCATCAACAACTCAGCACATTCACCACACCTTGGGGAACTTAAGCTTTCAAGGTCATGCCTTTTGGGCTTTGCAATGCTCAAGCCACATTCCAATGGTTCATGAACAAGGTATTAGAACCTTTCATTGGGAAATTTGTGAGAGACTTCATTGATGACTTTTCTGTCTATGGGAGCAAAGAGGAGCACTTTGAGCACCTAATCAAGGTCTTGCAATGCTTGGATGAGGTAAATGCATCACCCAACCCAGAGAAGTGCATTTTTGGAGGTGAAGAAGGTCTACTTCTAGGGCACATCATCTCCAAGGAAGGAATTGCAATTGATCTTGAGAAGGTGAGGAAAATCTCAGACCTTCCATTCCCTTCAAGATTGACAAAGTTACGCCAATTCTTGGGGATAGTTGGATACTATGGGAGGGTCATCTTCTCATATTCAAACAAGGCTTATGCATTGACCATCTACATAAGGAAGGGTGTATATTACATGGTGATTTTGGAGGACAAGGAGGCTCTCAAAGCTTTTGAGAAGCTCAAGCAATCCCTTGTTGTAGCTCCAATTCTTACAAAACCTGATTGGAGTAAGTTTTTCATCCTCTACACTCATGCTTCCAATGTAGCTGTAGGATGCACTCTTAGTCAATTAGACCAAGATGGGCATGATCATCTAATAGCTTATGCCGTAGGTAGATGGTTTCAACAAAAAAGAAATACTTTGTCACAGAGAAAGAAGGGTTGGCAATGATCCCTTGGTCTCAAGAAGTTTAGACACTACTTGACTGGAAGGAAAGCCACCATTTTCACGGCTCACAAGGCTCTGAAGTACATCTTCAACAAGCCTAATGTTGAAGGGAGATTAGCAAGGTGGATGATACTCTTGTCTAAGTATGACTACACCATTGAGGATAGGCGAGGAAAGAAACATGCAAGTGCTGATTTGTTATCTAGAGCCTATGATCATGATGGAGATGAGCTAGAGGATAATTCCTTCTTGAATGAAGAGCTCATGAAAATCTCAGTCACTCAAGAGGTTCCAATGGAGTACAAGGAGATTGTGGATTTTGTGACAAGTGTAAGTATCGAGAAGGGATGCATGTTAGGGAGAGGAAGGCCCTTGCAGCAAGATCTAGACCTTACACAATGGTGGAGGATATTCTTTTTTGCCAAGGAGCAGATGGTCTACTTTGAAGAACAATGGGTAAGGAAGAGTATATCCTACTTATAAAGGAGTTTCATGAAGGTTTAGTATGTGGATGACACTTTGCAGGAAAGGTGACTACTTTCAAGATTCTAGATGCAGGTTACCATTGGAGAGGGATTTTCAAGGATTGTCTTGATTATTGCAAAACTTGTCATGTTTTTCAAGCTTTTGCTAGACAGTCTACATCCACTCCACCACTTAGATCAATTCCATTGCCTAGACCTTTTGAGAAGTGGGGAATTGATTTTGTAGGTCTTCTCAATAGAACCCAAGGGAACAATTGGTATATTGTGGTAGTTACTGATTATCTTACCAAGTGGGTTGAGGCTAGACCATTGAGGGACACGAATGAAGATGAAGTTGGTAGATTTCTTTATGAACGCATTATCACTAGATTTGGAGGCCCTTTGGAGTTGGTTTTTGATAGAGGAGGAGAGTTTACAGGAAACATTACTATAGCCATGCTATGACATTTCTCTATCACACATAGAGTTACCACATCCTATAAGCCAAATTCCGATGGCTTGGTAGAGAGAACCAATCAAACCTTGTGCATGATGTTGGCCAAAGATGCAGAAATGGAGGGGGCTAAACATCATTGGGACAAGAAGATTCATGCAGTTTTGTGAGAGTATAGGAAAACCATGAAGACTTCCATTGGGTATTCTCCATTTCAATTGGTATATGGTATTGAGTCTACCTTACATATTCACTTTGATCTTCCTACTTTCCAAAGCATTCATAGGAGATTGAAGAAAGCACAAGGAGGTGATGTAGAGAAGTCAAGGAAGGATCAACTCATGGAGTTGGAAGAGGCAAGAGCAGTTGCTATGGTTTGAATGGAGCAAGCCCAAAGGAAACAAAAGAAGAGCTTTGACAAGAGGCAAGGCAAGAAGATGGAGCCTTTCAAAGAAGGTGATTGGGTGATGTTGTTTAATTCTATTCGATTCAAGAGAGTGCAAAAGAAGTTTTTTTCTAAGTACTTTGGACCTTTCATAGTGGAGAAGGTGTGGGGAAATTACACCTATGATCTCAAGGAGTTGGGAGGTAGACACTTTGATAGCATTGACCATGATAAGTTGAAGATATATCATAGAAGGTAGAGAGACCTTCACTTTGAGGACAAGTGAAAACTTAGTCTGGAGGTAAATGTAACACCCATTTGTACATGTGTGTGGTATTGTGATATTTAGCTTGGTATGACAAGAACTTGAGAGATATTATTAATATAGAGATAAAAGATGGTTCTACATTAGTCATGATTAGCTAGAGTTAGTCATAGCTAAGATAGAGGGGACCTTACTTTAGAGGAAGTGGAAAAGATGAGCACCACTATTTTTGATTCTAATGTGTTGACTTGGTATTATTCCTAGGTGTTTGGCTTTGAGGAAAGAGTTGAGACCTCTTGAGCCCGCAAGCCTTTTTGTTTTGGGTTCTTCTATAGTCCAAGGATAGCCCATGTGAAGGAATCCTTGACTTAGTGGTTGGGTCAAGATAAGATCACATGCTAGTAGAATATGCCCATGTGAATAAATATTCCTTCTTTTTTTTGACTTGACTTGACTTTTAGTCTAGTAACTTGAGTTACTACGGTAATTACTAACTTTGGTGTGTAACTATTTCACAAGTATATAAATAAGGGGTGAGGAAGTACTCAACATCCTTTCATTTGCAACTATCTCTCTCATTTGAGTTCTCTAGTGAGCAATGTCTTGAGTCTTGGAGTGTTAGCCTTGGAGGAGTATGATGGAGTTGGGGCTCCTTGCCTTCTTAATCCATAGTGCGCTACCATAATAGCCATCAGAGGTTCATCATGAGTGAGAGACAGGCCGGCTCACAGTCCAAAAGTGATTCATGAATGTACGTATCCAAATAGGGATAGAAGGCCTCCAAAGAGATTTGATGATTCATTTGTAGCATATGCTCTTCTTACTGAAAATATTGAGCCTTCTTACTGAAAATATTGAAGAGGCAGTCCAAGATCAGGAGTGTCAAAAATGGCATTATGTAATGGAAGAGGAGATGAAGTCTTTGGCAAAAAACCAAATTTGCAAGACTTGAAAAATGAGAAAGAAGGCAATTGGTTGCAATAGATATTCCGGAGGAGGGAAGGAATTTCAAAATCAGGTGTAGATCATTACAAAGCAAGGCTTGTAGTAAAGGGTTATAGCAAGTATTGATTTCAATGAGATTTTTTCACCAGTGGTAAAAATCTCTTCAATTCATGCATTGTTGGCAATAGTTGTATCGCATAACTTGGAGTTGGAGCAACTAGATGCTACAATTTCTCTTTTACATGAAAAATTGAAGGAGGAGATTAACATCCATCAACCTAAAGGTTTTATGGTACCAAGGACCCAAAACCAAGTTTATAGGTTACACAAGTCTTTATATGGACATGAAGCAAAGTCCAAGACTTTGGTACATGAAATTTGATGTTTTTATGTTGAAGCATGGATATAATAGAGGTGAGTCAGATTTGTGTGTACCTTAAGAATCTATATGGACCAAGAGTATATGATTTAATCATCTTGGTACAATATGTGGATGATATGTTGATTGTTGGCGGATGATATGGTTGAGGTGGAGAATTGAAAGCACCACTTGGTCAGAAGTTTGATATGAAGGACTTAGGTTCTTCAAAGAGGGTGCTTGGGATTGAAATCCACCGGGATACGATCAAGGGAAAGTTATGGATAGCTCAAAGGAGATATTTGGAAGAATTTTGTGCTTGTTTTGGCATGGAGAATGCAAAACCAATGAGCACTCCAAAGGCAAGTCATTTCAGGATATTGTTGGAGCAATATCCATCAAATGAGGAGGAGAGAAAAGGAATGTCAAATATTCCTTATGCTAGTGCTATTGGGAGTTTAATGTACATTATGGTCTGCACTAAACTATACATCTCATATGCTATGAGTATGGTTAGTAGATACAGGGCAAATTCAGCAATAACATTGGGAAGTTGTGAAGTGGATACTTTGTTACTTGAAAGGGACTATAAATATTGGCATTGTCTTTGATGTGGAGAATGACCAGGAAGGAGGAATTATAGAGTATGTAGATTCTGATTTTTCTGGAGACTTGGATAAGAGAAGGTCTACTACGGGATTTATTTTTACACTTCTTGGTGGTGCATTAAATTGGAAGTATACTCTCCAATCTACCATTTCTCTTTCTACTATAGAGGTGGAATATATGGCAACAATTGAGGCTGCCAAAGAGGCAATATGGCTACAAAGATTAGCCAAGGATGCATGACTCCCTAACATGAAGTCCACACTTTTTTGTGATAGCCAAAGTGCTATTCACTTGGCCAAGAATCAAGTATATCATTCAAGGATAAATCATATTGATGTGAGACATCATTTTATCAGGGAAGCCATGACAAATGGTGAGATAAATTTGCAAAAGATTGGCACAAATGTAAATGCAGTTGATATGTTTACTAAACTTGTCCTTGTTGAGAAGTTCAAGTTATGCATGAACTTGCTCAATGTTCAACATTGCTCTTTAGGATGATATGGTAGAGATTGTTATGTTTGGCTTGTTATTAGTGACTTTGCTGATTATTGAAGACTATGACAATCAAGAGCAGATGTGAATGATGAAACAGCAAGGTGCAGGACATGCCTTATTTAGATATATTCAGTTACTACTATGTCA
This sequence comes from Lunularia cruciata, assembly GCA_948567375.1. Taxonomy (NCBI): domain Eukaryota; kingdom Viridiplantae; phylum Streptophyta; class Marchantiopsida; order Lunulariales; family Lunulariaceae; genus Lunularia; species Lunularia cruciata. The sequence goes on from OX419756.1 coordinate 23,142,443, forward strand.
AAGTATTAGAATGACAATATACCTTGAATGGTCAATATTCAAGAAGTCTCAGGAGTCAGTATTCAGGAGTTAAACCTGAATGACAGTAATGAGGAACTATCATTGTGTTATATACATATATAGCAAGTAATAAAGAGTTGGATGTGAGCGTGTTTCAGCCATGGGGGTAGCTTTTGGGACAAGAAGTGAACCATGTTATTTCCTGTTGTCCTTACATTGTTTGCTTAACGGAGTTTATGATGTGCTATTTCAAGAGGTCCTATGGACTGTGTTTTTTAACATTGAACACCCCTCATCACAATTGCTCCATTTTTCTCCATATAGCAACCTTCTTTGTTGTAGGTGGTTTGGATACCTTTGTCTATTGCTTGACCAATACTAAACATGTTACACTTCAACTCCAAAATGTAGAGAAATTCTTTCATAACTTCTTTTTGTCTTCTTGCCCCAATCCCATGAGAAATTGAAAGTTCTCCCACTCCAACAACCCATATTTCACAATCATCAATAACATAGATTATCATGTCCTTTCTTTAATCTTCTTTGAAATCTTGGAACAATTATCATCTATTTGTCATGTGCTCTAAAGCTCCTCCATCAACATACCAAACATCATTTTCTAAATGTTTATTGATACTTGTCATAGTGCTAGAACTAGCAACAACTGCAATATTCTAAGTTGTTAGCATTGGCATTACTTCTAGGATAAGGTACACTGTTATGCTTTCTTCTTTCTCTCCCTTGTACACCTTGATGAGGTCTTCCCATCCTTTATTTTTTTACACAGTTTCCTTCTTCTTTTTTGGGAAGTTATGCTAATCTTTATCTTCTCTTGCGTACTGCTCCTTCTTTCTACACTTGTTACAACTTTTTCTCTTCTTTAATTCTGAATTGATGCTCTTATTTTGAGTCTTCTCATCATAGCTATCTCCATTTCTTCTTCTACCAACAACTAGAAAGGCTATCTCTTCTGATCTCTCTTCTTTATCATCTCCATGTTTTTTTTTAAGTTTCTTCTTTGAGCAATCTTACAATGAAACTCTTGATGGTTTGCTACTCCTCAAGTACATCACCGTATGCTATTCTTATATGGCAATAAGTCTATGGAAAATTACAAATAATCTTGGTGATGATTGGAAAATTGTCTACTCTTACATCAAGGTCTTAATTGACTAGAAAAAATTTTTACTTCACTAATAAAACCCACAATCTCTTCTCTAGGTTTCTTTTGTAATATAAAGAATCTTTATTGGAGAACATATTTGTTTATGAAGGATTCTTCATGCAACATCAGGTTTTCAGTTTTACAATTGATGAATCTATTAATCTAAAGTATTTAAAATTAATCAAATGATTAATTGTAAACACTTCTCTTCCATGGCTTCACAAATGTAGATTTTGCAACATCATTCTTGCTCTGGCAATCTTTTTGCTCTCTCTCTCTCTCCATCTTCAACAGCTTGTCTATAGTCTCCATGCCATTTATGACCATTGTAAGTCTCTTTGACTTGAAGTCAATCTGGAATTTCCAAATCAATGAATTCTTCTCATTGAATCTACTAATACATGTTATGTTGCTCCTTGTTCCCGTTGTATACCAATCTACTTTCATATATGAAAAATCCATTTTATTTTCTCAATCTCTTTTACATTCCACACCAAAAATAATCCTCTATCACACTTGATACACTTTGATAAGTGTGTCCATAACCTATTGAAATTTATAGTGAAATTGATGCAAATCTACACATCACATTACATAGTACAAGTAAAACTAGAAGATACTCAAGGCACTTATGTGGACTTCCACTTATTGCAGATCTAGTCACATGAAATGGAATAGATTACCTGCAAGCTAGTATGCAAATTCTAAACTAATGGAATACTTTATCGTACTATGTGGTTTTTCCTTTTCGCTTGCTGCTCTTATGTCCTTGTTGTTTAAAATTTCTTAACGATGCTGCCGGCATCTTGATAGAATCAAAATCTTCTCAACAGAAGGTAAGATCTGTACAAAAGCCTTGGTTCTCTTCGATTACTAGCATCTTGATAGAATTCAAATCTTCTCACCAAAAGTTAAGACCTGTACACAAGCCCTGGTGCTCTTACATTACCAGCACTGCCGTTAAGTGCTACATGTAAACCCTAACTTCTATAGATACAAGCTCTACCAATCTTAACTATCACATGTATTACCATCTGATATACAATTTCAACAATTACCAGATAGTTACTAGAGTGGTTTTCTCCAAAAGCAAGTTTATAGTACTTTGCTATCTTACACTGTACAAGACTCTTTAACAGTATATTACTATAAGGGAGGTGGATCTTGTGGAGATAATAAAATGTACGGGATACTCTGTATGTGCTTAGAGTTCAACGTAATCTTATTTCTACATCAAAATTAGCCTGTGCAAGCTACCCTAATTCCTTCATTTTTGCTTGCTTCATTTTTGTGCTTTTGCATCTCCCAATTTTTTGGAACTGGAGATCAGCCACACAGACTCTATGAAGTCACCACAACCTCTACAACGACAGTCCACCAAGCACACGACTGGCCTTTCTCATCTATGGAGAAATCGACGATAAATGCAAGTTAAATCGAAGGGAGTTTGTCAAATCCCCCAAACTGTACAACAACCATTAGACAACCGGCCTTTCTCGCCCATGAGAAAATGAGCAAAGAATTCAACTTGTTTGAAGAACTATAAACACCAATTTCTTATAGAACTCAGTCAGGTTTGGCAATTTGATTATGTCAGTTGTCAATATTCCTGTCACGTTACCAAGACCAAATTGGTTCTTGGCTTTTGTTTGATTGGTCAACGTCACTCAATCTAGTTTTACACAGACCTCGAGCACTGGATCCAGTTTTCATGAGTGGTATTATAGATTGCATTTTAAACCTTTATCATACTAGATATAATATGGTAGCGGAGAAATCAGAAACACCTTGTTCCACAAATAATTTCTTACCATTGATTTAAACTTCTCCATATTGCAATTGTGTAGGTGCAATTGGACCACATAATCACTTTGCACTTCGGTATTGTCATTTGCCTGCGTCAATTTGAAAAGTTTGAAAATCCAAAATTTCGATTGTATATTGGATCGGTGTTTTCATTAACAAAATATTAATCATGATTAAATCAAGTAATATAATTACAAGAAGTGGACTGTGCAGTAGAAACCAAATAGATTAGTAAAGTGATAGTAGCTTTTCTTAATGCATCAAGGAGAAAAGTGATATTAAAGTAATATATTCATTCTAAAACTGCTTTCTCTGACTGATTATGAGCTGTTACTATCTCAATTTAGTTATCATCTTATTCTTTGTTCCAAATTTGGAGTATGTAAAGAAAGCAGAAACGTTACAAGACATCTTGCTTTTGATCTTGAACTAGTTTGAGAATAAGCGCAAAGTTAGTGTGGACACAAAGTGGATATTGAATGCATGGTGAATAAGAGCTTCTCCATCTTGGAGACAATATGAAACTAAGAATATGAATGAGATTTAGATTGTCTTCCATGCACTGAAGTACAGAGTTAATATGGACAAAGAGGATATTGAATGTATGGGTGAATAATATCATTATGAAACGACAAATAGGAATGAAATTTAGTTTGACTTTCCATGCACACAAGGTAAAGTAAACTCTCACCAAAAGATATGTTATGGTGTGTAAAGACATTAAATCATAAAATAGCTAAAAGATTAAAGAAAAAAGACTATATACATTTGATAAGTTAGAGATTAATGATAACATCCTGTAATTTCTCTCACTATCAAGACTCTAATTTTTAGCATGTTTAGGATTAAAAATAACTTCGTACAATAAAGATACTCGCTATATTAATTTTTAACATATGATTCAATCTACAATAACCTGGTTATAACTTTATAACCAGTTGGTTTATAATTATGAGGTACAACGTGTGATATGTTAACAAATCAAGAAATTCAACTGATGAGTTTTCCAATCAGATGAAGAACTTAGAACAAGGTGAATAATAAATTGAAACTTGAATAATTATTCAATGAAGATGTGAGCGTCAACTCCTTAACTAAAATAGAATGACATACAACAGCTAAATCTAAATCTAATAAAACAGCTAGCAACATCTGACCTACAACTACAAGTAAAACAAGTAGCTAGAGTGCCAGTGACGTAAACACCAACAACAGTCGATTTAGACATGAAATGAAGAAAACTGAAATACATATATCTGCAAATGGACTAAACTGAAGGTACAGACATTCAACCATCCATGAGAGTGCACCATGAAGGCAGCTTTGCTTATCGCCAGAACGATATCCACACGCTATACATTGCACTGAGCAGCACAGCACAGCCTTGTTTGGTCAAAGCAAAGCGCATGCACTGCAATTGATGATTCAAGTTAGTACCTATGGATAACTGTAGCCAAGCAGTGCTCCGAGGAAATCCGCGGCCTCAACAGAAAATGTGAGAATACACAGAACGAGCAGAGAGAGGATACAATATTACAGAGGAATCGAATGTTGACAACTAAGTACACGGTTCTATCGTGAACAAACTCGAAAGTTTCAGAGATTTGATGAAGTCGATGAACCAGCATTGAAATTTACACTCACTTGCTTCTGTGCACACACTCTCCAAGGCTCCAAGAGGTGGCTTCCAGGACATGGAGATCCAACTACCTCCATGTACGCAGATTTGTAAGTTTACAAGCTTCGGAACTCGAACTTCAGCCACTGAAATATCGTTCTAGATCCTACCAGCTCTAGTTGTTCTCCACTGCTTATGTCACTGGCTCTAAGTGTAACCATTAGAATGGAGTCGTAGAGTCCGGCAATAAGAGTTGAGTCTGGAAACTACAAAATTGAGCTGAATTTTTGCTGTCCTGCAGCTATTAAGCGCCGGTCAAACACACCTATAATATAACACACATGGAAGTAACTAGTCCGTAATTCATATTCCACAAAGAAGTCCAATCTAAGTATGTCCTCATACCTTATATTTCAAATTTGTGCGAATGCGTACACACTATGGGACCTCCAGGAAGGCTGACCAGATATGCATCCAAGCCTATCTTTATTCTATGATATATATATTGATCGCTGCTACGCAATTCAACCGAAAGTCTCCAATGCGTGGACTATAGATGTGCAGTACCTGCGATGTGACAGAAGAAAGACTGAAAGGACTGGCAAGCTTCCGCTATCTATGAGTAATCAATCAGTCACCGAAGGTCTTAGGCATATGCCTAAGTTCTCCGAATGTGCATGCTTTTCAGCACGCGGCATCGCATGGGTAGGAAAGATCGTACTGGTAGTTGTGGTTTCCAGTCAGCATAGACACTGCACCCATACGTGGATTGTTCTAGATATCTCTAAGAATCAGAAGTGGTTGGCTCGAAAGTGGAAAGTGGAACCAGTGCTTGGCTCGTCATGCATCCAGTGATAGTGCGCCATAAAGGAGAGCATGTACCATGCTCACAGTGATCCCGACAGAAACTTTCGAGTAGAATTTCATCTTAAATCTAGAATATGTTGTTGATTTAGCGTTGTAAAAAAAGATATTCTAGCTATTACAATCACTTTGGAAGCATGGTCAGCACAATGAGTCCCGTCTAGTTCTCATTTGGAGGGATTAGGCTGATTTTCGCAGAATTGCATGGCCACACCGAGGGCAGATTGCCTGTTGAAAAATTGGGCCCTGCAGATTAGTGTGCCCTTGTACGGTGAGGTATGTTCTGGGCCGAAACAAATGGGAGCTAGATGCGATTTGGACGGCCATTCGTCTGTCACAGTAGAACCTTATCTGCAGAATATAAAATTGAATGCTCTACATGGTATTTCACACCATGTTGTAGACAGATCAACACGCTCCTCCCTTATGTAAGCAAACTAGTAATCTTGCGATCGGGAGACCTCAAGAAAGACCAATGGCTGCAAAGCAAGCTTCTGTAGTGCTATTCAGGGCAGTCCAGCAAAACAGGGCAACTGGTTCACGATTCCTCCGTACATTCTCTGGTGGTCTGGTTTCTCAGCAACAATCTAGAAATCGAGTCGGAAATGAATGGGTCATATCTCGACGAACGTTCTCAGCGGAACCTGAGGTAAAGTCGGTGTAAACTCTCAATGATAGTGAAATCATCACATGCAGAAGTCTGTAGTTCAAGCGGTTGTGACAGAAATAAACTAAGATCTGAACTTCAAAGCATATTGTGATCCCCACAGAGCAATATATTGTTTCATATCCGAACTCCAGCTTCAATTGCTTGGACTAGGAATAAAACTTACTAGCAATGAGTGCAGGATTTACCAGCGTTCATATGCACTTCGACCCAGAGTATCTGTAAGCTTAGAATTGGTTGTTAAGTGCTAAACGATCAAATCGTGCATTAACTCTTCAGAACAAGGTTCTATCCATGATTCCGATGACTAGGATGCCAAACAGCAGTGGATAGCTACAGGAGCTTCAGTTGTCAAATTGAGTCATCTAATTACCTATTTACCGAGATCTTATGCAGTCCATGTCTTAGAAGGTCGTTGTCACTCAGGACTCATTAGACAATGTGTCATTGTGATAGGCCGGAAAGAAGTTGAAGATTGTCGGTGTACTCTATAAAGCAAAACAATACGCCACAGAAAACCCAAGGTTTCTTGGATGTTCTGAAAATGCACTGGGCTTGCGCGAGTGGCTGGAGGGTCTTGGTCATGAATACATCGTCACCGACGACAAGGAGGGCCCTAATTGCGGTAGGTTTGTCATCCAGCCCCCGTTCGAAAGATTTGACTCAGCAGCTGCACAGCTTGAAAGTATGAATATTGCACTGAAATTTAAGGTGTTAAAATTTCAAGCAATGCAGTTGTCTAGCATTGTAGGTTTCATCATTTGCAAACCCGTTCCACATACATTGCATGCAAGATCAATTTCAACCCGTAAACTCTTCAGTTACTAAGTGTGCTACTGACATTGTTCACCTGCAGAGTTGGAAAAGCACATACCGGATATGGATGTCCTGATAACCACACCGTTCCACCCAGCATACATGACCCCTGAGAGGATTCAGAAGGCCAAAAGATTGAAATTAGCGGTGACAGCAGGGGTGGGCTCGGATCACATCAACCTGCCAGCTGCAAACTCTGCTGGCATCACGGTAGCTGAAGTTTCAGGTATATTTAACCCAGGGAAAGAGCCCTTCCTTTGGATCTGTATACTGCACCGAGGTTAAAAGTAACGCTGATTCAATGACTTCGAATATGCAGTCTATGAATGTCTGTTGGTGCCTCGACATTCTGACATGGAGCTGAACACTCGTGCTGAAACTTGCAGGAAGCAACACATCGTCAGTGGCAGAGGATGAACTCTTAAGAATTCTACTTCTTGTCCGGAACTTCCTACCTGGATGGAAGCAGATTACAGAAGGGACCTGGGATGTTGCAGCAGTAGCATCCAGGTCATTTGACTTGCGGGACAAAGTTGTGGCCACTGTTGGTGCTGGTCGCATTGGTTATGAGCTTCTGAAGCGATTGAAGGTGAGAATGTCAACATTCTAATTCCTGAAGTTTCAGAGAGTCAGCACGGATATTGCAAAATAAACAGCTCTATCCTTCGGCTCCTCTGACCTAGCGGACTTTCAATTGTAGGCTTTCGATTGCAAGGAGTTGCTGTACTGGGATCGACTAAACATTAGCGAGGAGAAGGAGAAAGAAACAGGGGCTAAGCGAGAGCCAGATTTAGAAACTCTTCTTGGAAAGTGTGACGTTGTGAGCCTGAACATCCCCCTGACAGAGAAGACAAGGTACCAAGCCCACCCTCACGACTTCAAGTTCTTGAACTAATATTAATCATGAAGATCTAGTGCACGGGTTTCTATAACCCTTGGTTGTTAGTGGTAATGGAGTATTGGGACTTTAAATGTGGATCGCTTGTGTGGTACAGGAACATGTTCGATAAAAACCTTCTTAGTAAATTCAAGAAAGGAGCTTACCTCGTCAACAATGCTCGAGGAGCTCTCGTTGATGCACAAGCCGTGAAAGAAGCGTGTGAAAGTGGTCAACTTGGAGGTAATTCTGCATCAAGGTTCTCTAAATTTGTGTCTGGAATTACAGTGGGTGCTAAAACCTCCAGACAGCATATTGCTCCATACCAACATATGGCGACTTGTAACACTGAGTGCTCGTGAATATTGTAGGCTACAGTGGAGATGTTTGGAACCAACAGCCAGCTCCAGCAGACCATCCTTGGCGGCAAATGCCGAACCATGCTATGACGCCTCACCTCTCTGGCACGACGATTGATGCACAGGCAAGAAATGAAATTCTCTGACCCAGTTTAGCTACTTCGCGACTTGAATTTCTACAGGACAGTAACTCCTTTCTGGTAATTCGAATCAACGAGATCATAGCTTTTTCAATTTGAAGCTAACTGGTTATTGTACGTGGATGCAGCAAAGGTACTCTGCTGGGGTCAAGGAAATGCTTGAGCAATTCTTCACTGGTAAAAATTTCAAAGAGGAGAATATCATCGTGAAAGGTGGGAAGACAGCAGCCCAATACCAATAAGCAGAGAGCATTTCCGCCTTTTGCTGGAAACAGGAGTCACTGGGATGCAACGATAAGCTGGAAACTGTGTCTGGAAACACTTGGTGTAATATTAGCACATGAAACCGGAGAGTCAATCCGTCCGGGGTACGAAGTCCATCAACAACTTGATATAAAGTGTCAGTCATACATGTACATTAGGATTTGGACGCTAAAATAATGCTCATGGTAAGTTCAACTCTCCAGAGAACTGCATCATACGAATGCAAATGCAAATTACTAGCCAGCTAGTTACTTGATGGAACTTCAGGACAGAGAATGTGTACTATATCCCTGGCTTGTGAAGAAGAGGGATCTAAATATAATTGATTAGCTTGACATGTAGACCTGATTGGTTCCCACAAGGCTTTACAATTGTTTGGATGAAGTGTTTACTCTGTCACACCATAGTTTATCCTTTATCGATGTTAGCAAGAATTGGGCCGTATATTGCACACTTTGTACATATAATTTTCTTTCATCACTTCACAGAAATATGGCTTTCAATATCGTCACTGAAGAAGTTTCAGAAACTCAACGACCTTTCACGCGTTTAGGATCTTCGGAACATGAGTGTCCTACTATTGTATACTATATTTCTACCAACGGTAGATTATAGGATTGGTGATCGTCGCACTGCAGGGCTATGCGCCCTGTGTTTCTGGCTCTGCTTTCTCTTGCTGGATCATCAATAGAACTACGGTCCCCTTCTGAAATCTCCTGTATAGCGGAAAGGCACGCACAAAACCCTGTGCAGAATATCGCTATTCCAGCACGTTTGTTGCACAAGATTGTAATTGAGACTGCTACTGAAGGAGATACGCAGGTGTTGGTACTTTCAATTCCGGTGTCACATACCAACAAAAAAGAGATTGATTTAAAGATAAAGTCATTCAATCTCTTATTGCAGGTGAGTAGGATTTGACTTGTAAGATGCGACGAAAGTCGAGTGAAAAGCCCAGTCACTATGCCACAGTGTATGGCAACGCCATGCTTCTTGACATGGATATGCACCGTATTCTTCAGTCGTTACATTCTCTTGTACCGTTACACAAGCAACCAGATCTTTTGACGTGATTTCATCAGAGCTGAGGAACTACAAATTGACCCCCGGCAGCCCACTGATATTCTGGGCCACCTTTGGATTTACCTACTGTAATATTGCTCATGCCTTCTTCTGGTAAGGGGATGCTACTTGAAATCTGTGATGAAGTTTTCAGTAAATACGGAGGACGATTCCTGCAAATACAGCAGAGGCGGCATAATTTGGTCAAGTCCAATTGACCGGTGTGTACAGTTTGTGCGACATATGATGCGCGTTGAAGATACCCTGTGGTGTCCTCATTCCGAGAAGTACGATTAACAGAGACACGCGCTCATGATCACGACTTGACCAATCTTGATTTCAGAGGTTCCTGGGATGACTAAGCTTGTCTCGACCTTTGCGTAGTCTACGATGCCTTCATCTCTTTGCTGACAGTGACAGAAAGAAAGGAATTGATTGGTAAACTTTATCGCCAAAATGTCAAAATTTGAATGGCGTCTTTAGATTAGTTTGACAAGTCAAATCCATGGCACAGTTATTGTGGACATTGTGGTAAACTCACGTCCAAATTCCTTCATAAACAGTCGTTGTAAAGAAAGTGACTAATTTCAAGGATTGTAATGCGCATTCCACGCATCTAGGATCTGACTCCTGGTGGCAGCCCTGGTCGTAGAGAGCTCATGACTTTTACATCGACTGTACATAGAGAAGCAATAACAAGAAATTATGAATGCCGATTCATCAATTTCATCTTCACTGCCTGTGATTCTCTAATCATGCGATAAATAGAGGTACTGAGTTAATCTAGGCGACTTAATTCAAATAAGGAGATTGACAGTAGGTGAAGGGAAATTCGAACTCAACTCTGCAAAGTCCGAATGGACCAGGAGACGGTGAGAGAGGCAAGAATTTGAGAAAAATGTTAGTGTCAGCAGGATGCTGTATTCTGTAGCACGCCTGTTCTTCTTTCTTCTCTTTTGCAGTGGTAATAGATTTCTACTAGTAACAGGCGCAGCAATGAACACCTCTGAGTCGATTTTGGAGTTCCTGGCGCTCAGAGATTTCAGAGACTCTTTCAACAACACCAAGATAACTGAAAACTGGACAGGCACGGGTTACTGCAACTGGTTTGGAGTGCGCTGCGACGAAGAAAATCACGTCGTGCAACTCGTGCTGAATACGAGCTTAGGTTTGATGGGACACATTCCACAGTCTAGAGCTGATCTTGGACACCTCGAGCTTGTGAACCGTCACGACAACTTCATATCAGGGTCCATTCCTCCTTCGATCGGCAATATCGTCAATCTAGTACATCTAGTCCTCAGTTATAACAACCTTTCAGGAGGCACTCCTCCTTCTGTTGGCAATCTCAAGAAACTGCAACATCTTGATGTTCATCAGAATCGTCTTTCTGGATCAATTCCTCCTGCAACTATCAACTGCAGCAGTCTCGTATATTTAGATCTCAGTATCAACACGCTACTCGAATCAATGCCGGAGTCTATATGCTCAGAGTCTTCCTCGACCTCGCAGTTCCTTTCCCTGGCGACCAATCACTTCACGGGAAGTATACCTCTTGGTTTAGGTAGTTGCGTTCGTCTGGGGAGGTTGTACCTAGGTCAGGACAATCTGTCTGGAACGATGCCTGAGCTGTTTCGGAGCTTGACGAAGCTTGTAACTCTAGATGTGTCGTTCAAGAACTTAACGGGGTCTATACCGATGCTTCCAATTAGTTTAGAGGTTTTAACTCTAAGAGAGACCAAGCTACTTGGGGCCGTGGAGGAGCTTATCAAATAACTTCCCGCTGCAGAAACTATCATGGTTGTGGACATATCGAGAAACAGGTTTGAAGGTGTAATCCCTCCAGACATTAGCAAGCGTTTCAATCTGGTCAAGTTAGAGCTGAGCGACAACCGACTTCATGGCAACATTCCATATAGCTGGCGAGAGCCATCTTATCTAGAGACTCTTGACCTGAGCTCCAACAACCTCTCAGGCAGTATTCCGCACTGAAAAATCTGGTTAATCTGGCCTCTCTCAAGTTAAACCGCAACTCTCCGTCAGGTACTATCCCATCGTCGATTCAATATCTCAAGAAACTACTTTCCATCAACCTTGCTGAAAATCAACTCTTGGGATCCATTCCGTATGCCAGCTTCTGGGATCTCACAGCACTCAATTACCTGAATCTCAGTTGTAATCAATTCAGCGATGACGGCATGCCTTCCGACCTCAGCTGCTATCTATTGAGGATGTGAGTAACAGTATGAACTTGGGACCGATTCAGGACACTTCTGAACTGGGGAATGATGGCTCATCGCCTGCCAATTTTGACAAGAAAGACAAGGAATGGATTCTTACTACTGTAGTCGCCATCGACCTTGTCCTAGTAGTGTGTCACTGCTTGCATTCTTTTCAGTCTTGAGAGATCACCAACAGTAGCAAGGGATAAGGAGAAAGTTCCTTTCCTCGACCCCGATGTTACAGTCGGAGAGTTGGTGAAAGCTACAAACAATTTTGGAAAGGACAATATTGTTGGGTGCGGTGAAAGAAGTGTTGTCTTCAGGGGAACCATGGGAGGGCGTCAAATTTCTGCAAAATAAAAACGAGAAGAAAATCGACTTGTCTTTTGCTGAAGAGCTCCACATTATGGCAAGAGTTAGACACCCGAATGTTCTGAAAATCCTGGGTGTGTGCTCTGATCCGAACCTAATGGCACTGGTGCTGGAGGATATGCCGTCCTCCAGTTTGGAGAGCTATCTGAACGGTAAGGCAGGAAGCGATTGCCAGAATTGGAAAATTCGATTCAACATTCTGGTGGGTACTGCTCAAGGACTAGCTCATCAACATAGGGAGGGTATTATACATGGTGACTTTAAGCCTAGCACATCCTGCTCGACTCCGATTTCGAACCCAAAGTGGCGGATTATGGGATCTCTAAACTACGAGATGTGCACTGGTACCTGGATCGTCACCAAGCTTCATCCATGTTAAATCTTAGTGGTGGACTTTATTACATGCCTCCAGGTATATTTTTGCTTATTCCATGCTATGCTTCCCAAGAATGGAATTCAAAGCTTTTCCCTGAATATGAAGCACACTGTTGTCGACTGTACGTGGATCTTTAAACGATAGGAGTCAGAATTCTATTCCGTAAGTATTCACCTGAAGACGTGGATATTAAAGAAAAAATGGGCTCTTCTATACCCAGACAGAATCCCGTTCTCGTCTTTGCAAAGGCACGCTTACCCTCGCATCTATATGTTGCCGGCCAATTCAAATTGTAGTCGCAGTCTGCCTCCTCTTTTATACATGTACAGGACCTGAACGTTAATTTCGACTTTGCAACACGGATACATAGAACTCTTCCAGGCTGCAGACTTCAAGATCACCTCGTCAAAAGCATCGTCCGCAGTCTGATACTACGTGAAACGAACAAAACACAGCGTATTCGGCTTCTGCCTTAGTTTCAGCGTCAAGTGACTGCCCCTTGGTCAGTATCATTAGTAATTTACCCTGCCGTTGCAGACCAGAGGGTTGTTGGAATTTCCAGTCCCGAGATATCCACACACTAGTAAATAATGCACATATCGATCCACAGGATTTACGTGGTTCACTTCAGTTGCAATTGCTTCACCGCCTCTTCAGCTATCTGGCTCTCCCGCATCAAATTGGTCCTCAATGCCTCCAATTCCTTACTCAAACCTTCGATTTGGCTGTGTGCCTTCGTAAGAACCCCGGTTTCCTACCAAAGGCCTGCCAAATTCTCCTTTAACGGAAGAAGGCGACCGCGTAGGGAAAACGAAGGATGGGAAGACCTCATCAAGCCGTACAAGGGAGAGACAAGAAAAGGGTGTTCTCTTCTTCCAACCTCGCCTTCTCATCCTGTGACGACCGGCAAAAATCCACCAACTCCAGGCATTAACTCAATCATCTGGAAAGTTGTTGCTACACTGGCCCCCTCCATCGCATCCAACTTTCGGTGGTTCACTTCCTTCCTGTACACCGCCGAACATTCTCGCTCGCTCAATATTTATTGAAGTATCACAGATATATACAATTCGTGATCGTCACTAGTCAATTTCATTCTGCTGAATACTCTCGACACAGTGGATGTTTTATCGCCTCGACTCAAGGCCTGTTCCCCCCCCCTGGTCGCCTTAGCCGTCAATTAGAAATCGCGTCCATCATCAGTCAGCATTCATTTTTAAATAAAATAACGAGACATACTCGACAAGGGTCACCCAACAAAGCTACAGTAGCTAGTAAAGCACCTGATGTTTGATGTCGAATATGTACGTCTTTGAGACATGATGGACTCTATAACGCGGTTAGGTAAAAGATATGTCAAGATGACCGTAGTTAACGTATTCAATTTCCAAATGAATGTACACTCATGAATATTTCTCAAGAAGCTCCAGGGTATGTGCGAAGGATCAGTACAAAACGAGAAACAGAGTTGGCTATTGAGTACAGAAAAAGTAGTTGCTGGTTGGGGATCTCCACAAGCTTGACCTGTCTATTTCCTTACATATTTAGTTACGTATCCCAAGTGATCAGTTCATGAAATTCCCATGGACTAATTTTCAAGTCACTCTACAAGCGTTCTGCTATTCACTGGGTTTCCTTCTTCCAGCTAAAAGTTTGAGCTTCCCAGACGTATAACAGAGGGATACATGTGAGGGTCTCCTCCGGTTGCCTTATTATTTTGAGTTACGATGAGTTGTACATCTTCGTTTTGCGTTACAATGGTCAATTCATCAACAAATCATATTACTGTATCGTAGAAGTATATGTGCTAAATGAGATGAGCTCCGTAATTCATGTTTCTGTATGGAATAATTTGCGGTGGTCAGCTTCTGTTCACGTCCACCAATCAAAACTGTTGCTCCGAACGGTTCTAAGATCTACCCTTAATGCCTCGAGGAGAAGTTACAAGGTTCGCCTCTAACGACAAAATCTTTAGGTCCTCGTGTTCGTCCCATAGGTCAAGACGTGTTCGAGTGAAGCACACCATTAATTAGCTTGGCTATCGGAGCTACTTCATTAACAACTAGCTTGTACTAGCATCTACCATCTAGAAATTAACAGGGTAAAACATCAAAACACCAAGACTCGCGGGTATGAGACCTTGAATTCTCATCATAAGCAATGTTAGGAACACAGGTAAGACGATCGAGAGAGCTTGAAAGTATATGCTGACCATAACAAAAAGGATCCAGAAACAAAACTGAGCATCTCGAGACCCTGACGAGTTTTGAGGCATAACGCTCAAAGTAAATTCCATCTGCTCAGAAGGTACTCTGAAACAAAACTGCAGCTCCCGAGACTCTGAAGACCTTTCAGGAATAACGCTCAAAGTAAATTGCATCTGCTCAGGAGGTACCAAGCACTTGGATGCAAGTTCTTCTCAGCAATTCAAGTTAAACTTAGGAACGCTAGCCGCATGAACGTGAGCTATGACCTGGCATCCATCAAAGGATCTCTACCGATTTCTGCTAGGGGGAAAACATGGGAAACAGAGAAATGCTTTTATAGCTTGAAGGACTGCAGTCAGCGTGGAGGTTGAAGCACCTATCAAGTATCAGAAAGTGGCTCGGTGTACGAAAGTTTAAAGATCGCAGCTCCATTAGCGTTCCCGAAGACCAATCTTCAGATTTATTCTAGATGAAATCAAGTGATTCTCCAGAAGTGCTTCCATGTCACAGTCGACCTCTGCATGCATTTGCAAGGTGTGCGTTTTACTACACAAGTGGAGAAGCATTCCATCTAAATGTGGTTTGAAACTATTCAATGGAAGCATTTAAGCTTGACAGCCAGACCTGAAATATGATGCAAACGAAGATGCAATTACCAGCCAACCTAGTTCATCATTTACCCAAACTATGTAAAAAGCTAATGTCATAAAAGTGAGAAAACCAAAAGTTTACGTCATGTCAGACCTGTGAAGGTAAACGATTTTGGTGCTTTTATTGAGTATCCTTTCTTCTGGATCACTGCTCAGATGTCCATGTCCGTTTCTTTCTTTCTGCAGATCTCCCCATGCCCTCGAAAATGGATGGTTGATCGACAAATATCCGTCAGAACATCTTTCTCCTCGCTCCAGAGGCCACATATACTTCCAATCCCATTCCCTACTCATGAGCAGGCCCTCCTGCCATCAGATGACCACCAAAGCCAATTGATTCACTATGTGTCCGTAAGCTGTTGCACCAATCTGGATACGAGTTTGGTACTGGCGAATTGACAAGTCGGGCTACACATCAGAATAGAGAAGCACAGTTGGTACACTCAGTCTCCAATTATGCAAGAGTCATATATTGAAGTAATGTGCAATACAACATTCTCTGAAATGCTCAGAAATGGCACAGAAAAATGTATATAATCTAGTTGCAGAGAAAAACTATGTGTACATGAGGAGAACTGAAATGAAACTGAACAATATCAAACTGGTGCGGTTCGGATGATGCCTTCACGTTGCAGGGATTGCGTTTCATTCTCCTCCGATCCAAAATAAAATTCTTCCGACTGATCGTCCTCTTCGACCTCCTCGAACAGCTTCTTTGTCTTCCTGATCAACTTAATAACTAGGAATGGAAGAGGGATAGCAGCTGCTACCAGCAGATACCAAGGTATCTGGCGAATCACCTGGTAACAGAGATTCAAGAAAGAGGAAACCCCATAGCCCCCCCAGTACATGATCACACAGAAATCAAAAGTTAAAAGAACGAGGCTTACTAAGCCGAGCTCCAGTAGAGCATATGATACAATCAACTGCAGAGGCAGGGGTAGTGGATCATAAAACCCGGCCCTCAAGTCCACATCCTCTAAGTGTGGATATATGAATGTAACTACACTGCCAATAGCAGAAAATATGAAGGGAACTGCAACACTGCCCAGTGCTATCGAAGTCCCTACTATGTTATCTTCGTAGGTTGTTTCATCAGATGGAACGTAATCAATCACCGTGATGAAACAATAGGTGCAAGGAACTAGAAGTATCAGAGCTAGGAAAGACATGACCAGGGCGAAGATGGCCAACACTGCACCTCCTGCTACTAACATCAAGCTCCAGTACGCAGTATCTGCCACTGCTAGCAAGGGAGCCCTGACCAGTGGATGCAGACCAGTGCTGGCTGATTCCAAGCGGAACCGAGCTGTTCTAATTTGACCATGGAATTCTGCTAGTGTTTGATGCGTGAAAGCCCACGCTCGTTGACCTTTAGTCATTCTAATTTGTATCACCTCCATCGTGTAAATCTTCTAAGTATCAGGCCCTGCAGAGATCTGAACTCGAAAAATGATGGTCAGGTCGATCGCAGGCCGTAATGAAGATGATTGAGTACCACCAAAGATAACAGATCAACAACAACGACTGTCTGAAAATTCACACCTCCTCCTGTCCATAGTTCCTTCCTTCTGTTCCCAATCTGAATTCCTCTGTTTCCACAGACTTGGCCCTGCTTAGATTTGGAACTTGCAGTAAACAGAGAGGGATCACAATGGCAAACTTCTAGATCTCAGCTTCTGTGGAACACTGCTATCAGGCTACTCCTTGCAAGTCGAGATCGTTCCAGGAGCGCTGTCTTCTGTTCAAGAAAATCGTCACCTGGATCGAGTGGTCCAGAAATTGATGGGGTCAGCAGACTAGGTAACTAGTACTCCATCAACAATCGGCATCCAACTCTGAGCCACTCACCCAGACGACTCGCACAACTTGGATGTCGAGAAGTTGCACACCTTAGACCCCAAATTGACGCGATTTCAGTCCACGTTTCGGTCTGCAGTAACCTCGTGGGTCTGATGAACGGATCCAAACAATGTCTGTTGCACTTTCCCAACCTCAAAGAATTCGGAAAATTCTCGATCTGGTACAATACAGAAACCTGGCCTAGCCTTTCAAACTAGGCTGACCCGGAAAAACGCTACTTCTCAGAGCAGTTCCCCTTACCATGAACTTGGCGACCATAATTAACTCCACCTTTCTTCCCCTTACGTGGCCATGACCTCTGGCCAACCGGGACTCGCGCAACGATCGCCGCAATTCGTATCTTTCATTTGCTATAGACTCTATAGTGCGGATATCACCCCAGAAGTTTGAACACGTTCCCTTTTTAACTCATTACTCAGAGAGAAAACAACTCCTACTTGAAACTTCCCGATCTTATAATGTAGTAGTAGCAGTACCTGTTTGAAGTTGAAAAAGTCAGACAGGTTTTCTTCAATCTTGCAACAAATGTATGGTCCTTACTGTGAATGAGACTAAATTGGGACACCGGGTCGTGAATTCGGATCACGGGAACTGCCATATCGATGCGGTGGAGGGGACGACCATACAGCAGAATAGAATCTGGTAGAGAAAGATCGATGGGACAGATGAATACGATCGGATAGTCCAAGAGTACGGGTCATGACAGATCAGTGCGGTAGATCGAGCACTGTACTGTACTCCTCGAGCATTCAATCGTTAAAGGGCGATCTGAAGGGCTAAGATATCCAGGCAGACAATTACTGTACTCATGTTTTCACAGGAAGGCTACTGTAGCTAGAGAGCGAATGACGTCAAAGATGACGTCTAGGGACGAACGTTTTCGATGAGTCCCAAACCAAATCAGACCAGATACCATTACACAGATTAAAATGTGGGGTTCCGTGTGTTGTTCCCGTTCATTGATGCTAAAGGTGTTGGTTGTCGTCTGTGATTCCACGAGCAACGGCGATACGATAAAATAACCCTGAGTAATCTGGGTACTTCAAGATGTGTTAACTTGCTCATAAACGGTCTTTGACATATTTTACAGCTCCTTCAAGTCAAGCGATTGTAATCAACGTGAGCACTATTTAGATGAAGTAGAGTTGTAAAGAATGCGATTACACCTTGGAATTACTGGAGATTTCTCTGTGAGGAGGAGATGTCCGTCATTTGCCGCAGCAAGGAAAACCTTTTGAGTTTTCTCGACAACTAAGCGTAGAATGAGAATTGGAGGGGGCCATTCTTGTGGGGCTTGCCACCAAAGTCTTCAGAATTTTGAGAAAGAGAGGCATGTCAACTCAGAGCTAGCACTTTACCAGGACTACATCTACAGCCTGGTTCCACATCGCAGAACTATCACTTCAAAATTTTCTGGCTCGTTTATGCAACTAGCTGAAACCCGACTGTAAACTCTCATTTCTGTCTGGCTCACTTGCTGGTTAGAGTGTTTCCCTTCTCTTCGCGAGGGATTAACGAAAGCAGCAATACTTGAAATCATACAGACAAAGCAACAGGTCTTATGTCCTGGCATCCAGGTAAACAGAACCAGAGCATTAAAAGGTTGCCTCCATGGTCCTTTGGTGATAACTTTTCCATATTTATTCTGAAAGCAGACCGTACAGATCGGTACTGCTGAAAAGACGAGCAAAAGTTTTCACCTCCCTCTCCATATCATGTACCTTACGATCGGAGTCGAACTAAGACTTGTCAAGGCAGTCGGAACCGTGCTACAAAAACTAGGAGTTCTGACAGAATTACTATCGGTAGGCTATCATACTTCCATACATCCACACTTAAGCAGAAACAAGTGTAACTCCTGTGTGCAATCTAAGCATGTATCTATCTACAGTTACAGCTATATAACGATGATACGGAGCAGCCACCACATTTGGTACTTTTGCCAAAGGGTGCTTCAAGATTTCGCTTGACTTTCATCCTCCCTAATTACGATGCGCGTTTGTGTGTATGTACAGATTATCATCACAAAAAACAGGCAGCTGCTTTATAACTTACGCACTCGCTCGAAGCCGTTGAGATTTAGACGTGGGCAGCTCACCTGGCTCCGAGTCCCGCATTACTTTTGCCACCCAACTTCTTATTTGTGGTCTTGGAGGTTTCATGGAAGTTTTGGCGATGGTCTGAGCTGACCTGGTGTCACACAAGGAAATTTTCATCACCTGAGGCTACCTTAGACTCTTATACCGCGTCCTGACAGCTTTGTTACAGGTAAACACAACCCCTAATCTGCACTACAGTTCTTGTCGCGACGAAGGAACAAAAATTATTGATCTCAGATGGAAGCAGCAAAACGTCTACGAACAATTTCTTCAAAATCAGCAAATGCGAGAAGTTCAATCACTCATCGAAAGCTGAGGAGGAGCATACCTCGATTCAGTTAATTTTGGACGTGCATCAGTACTGTCACCCAGTCCGAGGGATTCTTTCCTGCCCGAGCTTTCTTCCATTGACCTGGTCATTTGCTTCCCGTAGGCAAGAAGATTTTGTCTGTGCTCGAGGTATTGTTGGTCAAAGTGGCTATCTACAAGTTCTTCAATTGCAACCTCTGTTTCACTACTTTCCTCCTCCGACGACGAAGTCTCCATGTATACCCTGTCCTCCTCCCTGTCCGACGACAGTGATTCACTGAAATGTGGTCGTGTCAAATCCTGGACCTTCAACGCCGTGAACGACCAGATTTCATAGAACGAAACCTAATTTCAAGAGCGTTCCGCTACAAGAAACAAATAAACGTTCCTCGCGCAAACAAACGTACCTCGTGCTCTCTCCGATGACTTGGACTGAATCTTTGACTTTGGGCTCTTTTGTTGACAACCTTCGCAGCTTGGAGAAACTGAGACCCCGGGCTCTGAGCGACCGCATACTTAAGAAAGTACTAAACTTTAAACCGAGTTGTCAGTACCTCTCCCAGGTCCGACAGAGAGAAAACCTAAATACCTCCGTACTTTTAGCTATCGACAATCACTTTTTTAGCCGTTGATTATGATGTACGCCAAGCTAGATTGTCTGTCAATTTGCTCTTGTTGGCAATCTAGCTCTCTCTAACAAACTAGCTTGCTCCAACGCAAAGAAGAAACAAGGGGAATTGGGAATTGGTTGATTGCTATCAAATTTTGTGATCGTTTTTAACTGACAAAGAAACAAGTCGGTAGATCCGATGGAGCATGTGCGTTCTGAGTAGAGACAAAGAGTTATTTCGGGTTCAGAAGAGGGGAGCTTCCAGGAATTGCATCGCTAATTGCAGGTGTGATAGATGTATCAAAGGAATTTACTTGGTCATGTATGGCATGTCTTCGACAACTTTACAAGTGGCACCTTCCTACATAACGATGCTGCACATGCTGCTATCACCCTCTTGCTATTGTCTAAAGAATCTGTAACTGCTGGGATGGTGCTGCAGATTTTCTCCCAGGGATTCGTTGTTTAGGGTTCTGAATCGCCGGTGACAAAATGCTCACCACCAGATTGATCATCCTCCTTTTGACATATATATGAATCCAGCTCAATCCACGGCTGGATGCATCTCTTCAACGGCTAACCGCTCAACAGTTGGCCGAGGTCCAATCCTTCACAGACTCATAAGGTTGCATCAATACCTCACAGCCTGCAGCCGTTGCACTATGCTAGACTCCAGTAATGACGGAGTTTACTTCTAACTCATCTCACGGTTCATTCCAGGAACTTTGGCTGAACAGAATCCAGAATCATATCGGCCGGCCGTTTCCTGTAGCCTATATATCTCCATTCCGGCCAGCCAGATAGCTTCCACGACACAGGTACCGTGGACATCACCTCTAAATGTCAAGCATCTTCTGACGAGATTCAGGCAAACGCAAATCAGGAGATTCGGAGGAACGACGCTTAACTTGAGACGCCTCCATGTTCTCACGAGACTGCCTTCAAGTTAGGGCGGTGGCGACAAGTAAGGGCGACGACACGTGGCGATTAGCTCTTCGGGCAGACAGGACAAGTAGACCCCTGCAAAACACTTGCCTTTGGGTAAAACCTAACATGTCCATATTTCGTTCCGAAGAAGACCGCTCTATCACAAGAATATCTCCACTTTCCCGTAAGTTCTCGAATGCGTACGCCCCTACTCGCATCATCGGCGCGTACCTGAAGCTTCTCCCTGTTATGACTGGTTCCGGGCGGTGGGACAAGGGGGGACAAGTGGAACCCGATTTCGTCGAGCACGGACCCATCCGTGACACGCCTAAGTTCCTAAAATTAGTGTGTGGACTTGGCCTTCTGTGAAACTGCGGCAAACTCGAAGCCATGAACCATACACAGAGTTGGGGAGAAGGCTGAGAACGAGAATTGAAAAAACGAATGGCTGTGGAGAAGTTAATATTTGTTTTTATGATCATCTTAGAGCAAGAGCGGTTTATAATATCCCCTCAAGAATTTCATGAGCATCGTCAGCAGTGTAACAACTACTGGTGCACGTCGATATGGTTGTTGGTTGATCGATTTAAATCAAGCAAATCATCTATAAGGTCCTTTGTTTTAGTTGTTTGCTCTGGAGATAATAAGCCAAATTGTTTGCAAAGTTAGAAAGGCGGACCGCGTAGAAAAAATGAAGGATGGGAAGACCCCATGAAGCTGTACAAGGGAGAGATGGAAAAGGTAAAATTGGGCTAAGACCCAATAGAGTCTATATGAGGCTAATGGGTTATGCAAAGTTCCGTTTAAATAAGTAATGATAAGGGCAAGCGTGAAGCAGTACAAACGCTATCCAACTTTTGACTTTCCTGCCCAGTTCCGGAGAGCTCGGCATCATCAGCGTGCTTTTGATACTCTTTGTGGATGGAAGTCTTAAGAAGGCCAAGAGATGATCTGACTCTCCCTCCAAATTCTGCCGCGAATCGTAAACTCCAGTGACTTTGATGTGATGTGCTGGGGACGTTTCCTGGCTCATGTTGTACTTCAACTTCCAATCGTGCGTTCAGTGCTCAGGTAGACCACTTGAGCTCACTGATGTAGTTCTCCCGATTGTGCTTGTTCTCTAGGTTGGCCATCATCATGCTCTTCACGGCAGTATCCTTTTCGTAGTATTAGATGGATATCGTTGTTCAGCTACGACCTTCGAGATCGAATTCATCCGGATTTGGTGCACAGTCTTAGCGCTGTCGATCCACCCATGGATTTAAACGGTTTAAGATTAGTTAGACCTTCTAGGAACCGCACGAGCCCCGGGAGCTCGACTCTCGAAGTTGTGCAACATACAATTAATCTCGTTGAACCGATGGAAAGCGGCGAAAGTCAGGACGAATTGCAGATCTACAGAGTCCCGATCAAGGAACTTTCTCATTCTTTGAAATGTCTGCGAGGTGTACTTCGGGAGTATTTCTCTCAAAATCAAACAGCTCCAAGGGCAACTTCCTCCACTGCCGGATCATTTTCAGATACCAACTCGCTCCTTCATGACATCAACCAGTTCTTTGCAAAGTCACCGAACAAGATACCAGATGACGCCAAAGCTCACGTTCATCTGTTGCAGTACCATCGGCGCATAAGTGAACAAGTCTTAGTTTTTCAAAACGCATGGTTAAGCGGGGAATTGACCATGACCCACAACCTTCTTCTCAACGTCGGTATTATGTCACCGCAGGTGCCTGTTTTCTCCAGCGAGCACCATATGAGCGAAAGGACTGTCCCAGATGGCTTGAAGGAATTTTTCTCCCTCGATTTCCTGAACAATCCAGTACACCACGGTCTCTTCGTGGGTTATTACACTTACGTTCATGAACCTATACTCGTAGGCCATATGCCATCACGTTTGATTTTACGATTCGACTTGAAAGTAAAAATCATCCAGCAAATCGACGGCTCCGACCTCGTTGCGTACTTCGATGGAGAAATGGGACAGTTCGACAACAGACTCCAGACGGCCTCACTAAGAGAAATCTCTTTCACCAAACGGTATAAACCAGGTAATGTCCCCTCACAGAAGCACGAGGAGTTCGAAGGAAGACGTCTCCAAGTACAGAAGTGGCAATTCGGCGGTGAATGGAGAGATCAAAACCTCGAGATGCACAATGCAGAATGTTTAGGCAACTTGATCCACAACGAAGTTGACACGGAAGTCGCCCTTGACGGAGTCTGGTACGGGTTCTATTACTACGGAACTCGAGAGCGCCTGCCCCGTGACCAACCGATGCATCTGACGTTGAGATTGGGAGACAATGGAATCACAGTAACAGGGGAAGGAACTGATCAGCATGGACAGTTCCTCATCAAAGGGAGTGTGCTTAAAGATGAGCATCCAAGAAGAAGGCTGGAATGCAGAAAAGTCTATACCGTCCACCATACCCACGGCTGGGATTACCGGGGGTGGATCGAGGCAGGGGGTCGAGGCGTGACTGGAACTTGGGGTAGTGCTTCGACAAACTTCGGTACCTTTTCAATTGCCAGAGTTGACTGAAGTACCGCCGGAATTTCGCGACAGCAGCAAATTCAATCTGCACGCATGAAATTATATGGTCGAGCCGGAACCGTAGTAGGTGTATCGACCTCGGTAGAAACAACACGATACACTACTGGAGTAGTTAGGTCGCCTACGACATTTGCCCCTCGGACATGACCAGGGTTTTCATTGCTTCTCGTCCTCCCTAATTCACATGTACTTTAGTTCTTCTTGTGGTGTCGTTCTTGCTAAGCACAGGGAGCGCAATGACGAGTTTTGCAAACCCTGAAGTTGGAAAAGGACTCGTTGTATTCTGACTGACAAGTACTCGCTCTTTGAGCGATGATACAGTCATACAGACATGGAGTGATACAGACCAAGCGGACAATTTTGACAGGTTCCTCTTTGACGAGAATCTGCTGACAATATATACTGAAATGTATTTCATCATCTTCTGTTTTGATTATCCCAAATCTGGATTTGCTTACATTGAGGAGTCGTGGCCCATCTAAGGTCTTGCTGAAACCCCACGCAATCCTAGGGGAAAGTACCAAATCAGACCAAAGGATCTAGAGGTCCTCTCGTACCATCCGGCAGAAACCCAGTAGTCAGCAGCTAAAAATTCTTAATGGTGCTGGGACTTGAGAACTCGATTGATAACAAGAACTTAATACGAACTGTGTAGGTACAGCATTCTTATGAAGTCGAAAGTTGTGGAAATGGTTTGGAATTCATAAATGAGAGTCAATATTGAAGTTCAGCAGGAGCGAGTTCGCGATTAAATGACTCTCCGGTTAAATCCATAATTGTGTCGAGATTATGTTGGTTTACCAGAAAATGTTGCAGAGATAGACTTAACAGCACCCCAACATTGGCACTTCGATTTACCGTTACCGTTACCCCAAGTTGACGCAAAGACTTAACAGTACCCCAATGCTTGACGTGGCTTGGTCAGTTCGTGTTCGCACTGAAATTCTCGACCAGCTAGGTTATGTTCTTATAACGCTCATTGTAATAAATCTGGTGTGACTTATCGAAGTTTTGGAAATCGACCAATTCCTTGTTTTGGGGATCGGCACTTCATCGACCAATCTTCGTGATAGCTACCGACGTGCAAGGGAGAGAAGCGGGGTATGAAGAATCGCAGGAGTGACAAGAGAAACTAAACGTCCTGAATTCTTAGCATGTATAATGAGCGATGTGGTATTACTAAGAGACCTGATTTTTCCAGCACGCAAATGAACGATGTTACGGGGAACCCGGAGGGCATTTCTTCGAGAAGGACCGTCTGCTCTTCAGCCGGTTCTGTTATCACAGCTCAGGAGGCCCGGCGACTCGTCAGTGTCCATCAAAGGTGGTGCTCATCCCTTCACTCCAGGCTATTTCCTTCTTCCTAGAGAACTTCTTCTCGGTCCATATTGTGTTCATAGTCTTCAAATACTTCACTCTAGAGTTCTCCTCGTAAGTGCCATCGGAAGTGGTATTCATCTGCTGACTCCGAGCTGTCTCTTTCTTCCTAAAATACTTCTTCTCGCTCATATTCATAGCCTTCGACTGCAAATACTCCACCTAGCGTTAAACGACTTCGCACTAGCGAACATCTCAGCTCACAATTGTGTAGCACCCTTGGCTTGCTGCGGTTATGAAAAACTTATTCTCGCTCCATTTTTTATTCATTGTCTTCCACTGTAAATACTTCCCCCTAAAGTCATGCTGTAAATACTTCCTCCTAGAGTTATGCGAGATCGCAGTAGCGAACGTGTCACCTTTGTGTAACCCCTTTAGCCTCTAGCTAACCCTCCTCGTTTTTCAATTTTGGTTCCATTTGCAACTAGATTGAAGACTATGGAGAATGTAATAGAAAGTTATGAAAATTTTTAGTTTTTTTAGAGTTTAGAGAATCATTATACATTGAAAGTGATAGGTTGTGAATTTTCATTTCTAATCCCTTGGTTTTTATGAATAAATTCCATAAAAATTTAGTTTGAAAATTTTAGAGATTGAAATTGAAAGTTATGAGAGTTATAGATTTTAGTGTTTTAGGAGATTGTTTTCTTATGTGAATTGGGATGTGAGGAGTTTTGGTTTTGCAGATATGGTGAGATATGGAGATGTGCTAGCAGCATGTGTTACTATCATTATTCTTGTGTTAGCCATTGCTACACCTTTTCATATGAGGTCGTTTAGAGCGGGTCGGGATACACCATCCACGGTGTGTCACCGACGATTTACCTCGTAAGAGGTAAAGACCCATGTGGGAAGGATGCACAAGGACTATGATTGGACCACTTGGGATGTCCACGTGAGACGAGCGACCACATCGACAACATCGACACTCGGGATTACACATGCTTCTTCTATCCCTTTGTTGATCGTTCTAGGGATATCGATTGAGTCATGGGAGTCGTTAGCTTCTCAGGCGGGTTGCATTTTGGGGTTATTTGAGACTAGTTTTCCATATCCACGTCTATTCCATAGACTACCCTACACATTCCATGATGAGGCTAGATAGGCTTTTCGCTTACCACTTGATCGTTTGGCACGTGATCCCTTGGTGTAATACCAAGGGTTAGCCATATGACATAGATGTGAAATTTGGTTTGGTAACTTCTAGAATGATGTTATACATGATGGTCAAAATAGATCCGATAGAAGTATCACCAAAAGAGTACTTCTACTAATAGGGCAGAAACCAAAATAGACCTGAGAACCTTAGAACCAATAGTTAGACATATGATTTAAAGGTGAGAATTGGTTTGGTAACATCTAGAAGGATGTTACACATGATGGACTAAACAGATCAAAAAGAGGTATCACCAAAAGGGGACTTCTACTAATAGAGTAGGAACCGAAATATGCTAGAAATCTTTGAGTGCAATTTCGGAGGCCTAAACGGATGAATTAGGCCTCAAAAATGTGCGAAGCCCCCCCCCCCCCAATGGAGGAAAGGTTGGCTTTCCCTCCCCCCTGCTCTGTCTCGTTGAGAGCTTTCCAACGATACCTTATGTGATTTTGAGATTCCTACAAGAAGATTCCCTAAAAGATTCCCTCCGGTCAAAGCTTGTTTGACCAACCAGATAGGACCTAGACCAGACAGGTCACCCATCCAAGTAAGTAATCCAAGGGTGGAGCTTGTTGACATGTCACCTATCTGTGTCACTAATCCTATGGTGGAGCTTCCTTGGAGGAGATACTCTTTGTCTATATAATAAAGAGAAGGTGCTCCCTTGGGGCATTGAATGTTTGAGTGTGCAATCTGTGTTTTCTATCTTCTCTTGTCCTTGGAGTATTACACTTGGACGACTAAGCATGGTTCCTATTTCTCTTACTCCCTTGATGGTGTCTTCGTTATGCTAGAGAGGGACGTGCAGGGCATAGAGAGGTGGTTGCTAGATTTCTTCAATTCCGAGCAGGGGATTGTGCATCCCTTCAGGAGGAGTTTGTAAGGGCTACACGATTTAGGAGACAAGCATCGCCACAAGATACAACACAGTCCACTTGATTACAATGATGTAGGACATTGGGTCAGGTTGGAGAGTTTAGTAGAGTAGTACGAGCGCTACACCCTTTGTCTATAGTAAGTCCTACTGATGAGACTATCTCTTCCCTACGCTCACTACATCCTATAGCAGTCAAGGGACTACCACTAGAGGTCTTGGATTATCAACTTGAGTAGCCTTTATGTCTTGATAGGTCGCTATTTGCACAAGCATTGTGCACTGCCCCTTGCCTTTCCTCAGGAGGCGTGTTAGGGATGGATTATGAGCACCTTAGAGATTGCTTCCAAGCAAATTATTCTTCTAGTAGTTTTATCAAGTTGTTTCAAGTGGCTACAGTAGTAGCAAGAGGAGACATCCCTATGTCTGTTAGTCGGGTGTTAGGTGTTAGTCGACTTCTTGCGATGGAGAATGGCAAGGGAGGCATTAGACCAATTGCTATTGGAGAGACCTTTTTGCGGTTGGTCAATCATACCATTGTCCTTTAGTATCGTTCTCACTTTTGGCAGCACCTTAGTCCAGATCAGTTTGGAGTAGCAACACCTAGTGGATGTCAGGCTATATCTCTAGCCATTAGAGCACTCCTAGATATCCATCCAAAGTGGGTCGTCCTATAGGTGGATGTTGAGAACACTTTTAATAGTATCTCACGGGCATCCATCTTTAGAGAGCTTAGGGAGGTTGGTGGGTCCTTGGCGAGTCTCATTTCTTTTGTGCGGTCTTTTTACGGCTCTCCTGCTTCCTTTTACTACCAGCATGGTAGTTCACAAGAGGGAGTCATCGTCTTGGAGTCAGCTGTTGGTACACATCAAGGAGATCCTTTGGGGGGGCTTTTATTTGCCATGGCTCACTTTAGAGCTCTCTTATCTACTACTTTGGCCATGCTAGGTTGTGTATTTTCCTCCTTGGAAGATGATACACACATCGTAGGCCTTGTAGATCAGATTAGGCAGGCCTTTGACTACTTGACTACCGAGCTATATCTAGTAGGCTTGAGAGTCAAGGTGTCAAAGTGTAGTGCATGGTCCCCTTTAGGTATCCCTCTCAACCTTGAGCTTCCAGAGGGGTGTATCACATCCATAGATGGACTTCATGTTCTTGGAGTGCCGGTAGGATCGGAGGATTTTGTCACACGCTTCCTAGACGATGCTCTTGTAGAGGATGTTCTCTATGTGGATGACCTTCCATTATTAGGAGATCTGGAGGTGGCATATGGTATACTCTCTTCCAGTATTGCTCGTCGACCATCCTACCTCATCCGTACAATTCCCTCCTCACCGTCCTTCCTATCACATTTGGGAGCATTTGATAAGAGGATTATGGGAGTTTTTGGTGAAATTATTGGACCATGGACTTTTGAGTGTGTGACAGGGGATTTTGCTCGTAGATAGATGGCTCTGCCAATCTCATGTGGTGGGGTTGGCTAGCTTTCTATGGAAGAGACGGCACCTATAGCATTTTTGGGTAGTTGGGCTCTCTCAACAACCCTACTTTCTTCTCATTTTGTGGTTGTTGATAGGCCCATTTTGGAGACTTATGTGACAGAGGTGGAGGGAGGATCCTATTCTCTCCATGTGTTATTGCAAAGACAAGAGATAGTCTATCTCCTCAAACACAAGAGGATTTTCCACCTTTTGCTTCACTATCGTTAGTTTGGACTAGAGGTTTACAGTCTTCCTTGATGGAGCAATAGTGTGAGCATACCTTACATTCTCTCTTAGTTGACTTGTCAATTCCTCAAGCTACTAAAGCACGTCTTTTCTCTTGCTCCGGCAATGATGTAGGCTCTTGGATCCTAGCTGGACCGTGCATTAGGGCATTCTGACTTGCACCGGCTACTTTCTCTACAATGATGAGGTTTTGCCTAGGTTTGGTCCACGCATCTGCATCTTCATTACTCACTTGTGAGTGTGGTTCTACACTAGATACAACAGCGGTCCACATGACACGGTGTCCTTTTGGATGACAGAGGATAGTTATCCATGATGCCATTAGGGACATAGTGTTTGCTATGGCACGAGATGAGTGGATACTTGGCTTGGAAGGAGCGTTCATATGCTTTGCAGACAATATGTGTCAGAGTAGACTTATACTTGGTCCAAGATGATCAGGTAATAGTAGCGGATGTTGTGGTGATAGACCCTACACGGGATATAGTTTTGGAAGGAGTGATTACCCATCCCCCTAGATGGGCGGTGAGTGCAACAGCAGGTCACAAGGTCTCCAAGTATAGGGGCATGCAGCAAAGTTATCTCTTTGTCCCTCTAGCCTTGGAGTTATATGGAGCGATGGACACAACATTTGACACATTTGTTAGGGAGTGCATGAGAGCTTAGCATGTCAGGCATTAGGGGGTACCACTCTCACTTTCATACTTTGTAGCATATTTTAGATAGCATGTGTCCACTGCTCTATAGAGGTGGTTGGAGGAGATCCAACCACGGCCCTCTACAATCCATAGGAGAGTAATCACATTAGGTGATGTTTCTTTGGATGCTCTAGTTGTGTGTAGACCGTACGACTTCCATATCTTGGATATCTTAGGTGCGGTAGGGCAGATTTCTCATATAGACTCTATTGAGGCTTAGCCCCATGTTACCTTTTTTGTCTCTCCCTTGTACGGCTTGATGGGGTCTTCCCATCCTTCATTTTTCCTACGCGGTCGCCTTTGCAATTTTAGCTTGCCACGGATGGCATATGCTCCAAGATGCCTCAATTGTGCTTCCTTGTTTCTAAACACCATTTTGGTTGGGCAATAAATTTTCCTATACTTTAATGGACTTCTTGCTTTCAAGAGAGAGAAGAGAGTGGAGAAATTTGTGCATTTCAAATAATTCAGCCGGGCACCCTCAAGCTCCTCAATGGATCTTGCTTCAAATTTACTAAACATTCAACAAATTCCTCATGCTGACCCAAATCTAGGAGAGTCCATCCAAGGAGCTTACCCCAAAGTTTGAGGCAAGCTCTGCAAAATTCCTTAACATGAAATTATTCCCCTTTTAAGATCTTGCTTGAATTTTAAGGGACCCAATCAAAGGAGCTCATCTTGAAATGGGAGGCAAATTTCAAGTGCAATCAGAAAGTGAGCTCATCACGAAGGTCGGGACTGAATAGTCCTTTCTTTATTACCTACATAAAAGAAAGGTATCACATGAGAATGATAACATAACCTGGAATTATAACTTGCATAGCTTAGGTACGGTAGGGCAGAATGATACATGATTTTTCTTGGAAGAGAAGTCTCTGCTCCAAGACTTTAAGGGAGGAGCACTACACCAAGAGAAAGTTGAATGAGTGGTCGGGACTAAGCTGCGGCGCGCTACCTTGCAGTGCAAATGAACTGCGACGGCACAACAAACCCCACTACCGCAAAGGCTTTGTGGGTGCTGGATGGAGGTTAGTATTGGAAAGGGGAAAATGCAAGAGTTTCATATTGAGAGTTGTGGAGGAATATTGTGGGAGAACATGGGAATGTGATAGCTCTAGGAGAAGAAAAAAGAAAGGTTTAGAGAGTTTTGAGGTTGGAAGAAAGAGGGTTGAGACCAATGTGTGCATCAAGGGTACAAGTTTGAGGCCCAAGGAGCACTTTAATGAGAGAATTTGTTAGGTTGTTCAATTTGAGAATTGGAATTCACGGGACAAGTGTTTTTGTAACAACGTCTTTGATGTAGTGGTGATGAATATTGATGTGAATGTGTTTCATTTGAGTGGAGGCAAAAAATGTTTGTATTTGAGGCCATAGCAATTGCTCCATAGCTATCTGCATAGATGATAACTGGTCCGTTGAAATTGCTGATGGAGGTGAGGAGTTCATGTGCCCATGTGGCTTATGGGTGCAACAACAAGAGTTTAGTACTCTGCTTCAACTGTCTAAAGTGTGACTATTGTACATTTCTTGGAGAACCAAATGATAGCATAATATCATAGAGAAGGAGAAGTACACTAGTGTATGATTTGCAATACTATTTTTGGTTGGCCTAATCTACATCCGCATAAGCAACTAAGATGGGTGTGGTTTGAGACACTGCGTAGGTAAGACAATGATCAATTGTGCCGATAATTTAGTGACAGACATGTTCAAGGGCTGCCCAATGTGAATGTTGAGCAAGTAAAGATAGATAGTGAGCAATGTGTGGGCACATGCAAGTGGTAGCGTAGTTGAGTTTGCCAAGAAGTTGTTAAAATGGATGCTTTATTTTGTACTCTATTTGGTTAGTTTTAGCGAGTTCAGTTCTAAGAATGAGGAATCTACAAATTGAGTGCAGGTTGACCAGATTTGCCCAAGAGAGTACTCGTTTGAGGTAGCTGGTTTGGTTGATGGTGATACTACCAATGCCTTGGCGGATGATCTCAAGGCCACATAGTTAGTGTAGTGGACCAAGATCCTTGATGTCACATTTACAAGCACGTGATTGTTTGATTGTAACAAGGAGTGAGGAAGATTTTGTGATGAGAAGGATATCATCTATGGATAAAATGAGGTGCAATGATTGTCCATTATCAAGAGATGGAACAAGCACTAATTGGAAGATGATGTAATTAAAACCATGTTAAGTACTCTAAGTGTAAATGCCGTGAACCACTTGTGACCAGATTGTTGGGGACCATATAGTGCATTTTTTAATTTCCAAATAATTTTGGGTGTGGCATAACCAGGTGGTGGTGCCAAATAGACATCATGTTCAAGTAGTTCCATTTAACAAAGCTATGATAACATCAAGCTGCTCAATAAAGAAACCATGTGTTGCAACCATTCTAACAAAGATGCAAATAGAGGTAATAGAAGTGTGTCGTGCGTATATACATCACTACACAACAAACATCATTGTCTACATCATACACTATAGAAGCACAACTCACACATAAGTCATACATAGACTCTAAAGTGCCACAATAATCAGATTGTTTATCACTCTCAACTCAACTCAACTCAGATCAGTACTTGATATGGCACTCTATAAACTACCAACAATAGGGCACTTATTACAGTCAAGCCACACCCACTCTAGCTAAGAGAATCCAGGTGATGCTCACCGGCCTTTGTCCACCATAGCTAGGAACTCAAAGGCTCAACATTAGAGAAGCAAGCTCTTTGGAGCTACACTTCAAAAGTATACCCCTGGACTTGAGCTAGGTCTAAAACCCTAAAGGTCCCATTGATGGCACACTCAACGGTGCAAATGGTGCACAGTGATAGTGGGCCTCACCGTGAAGTCAGTACCCTGAACACAAAATCTGACCGTTAGAAAGTAGTATTTGAGAAACAATTGCAATAACTCTAACTACTATCACTACAACTCAAGTGTCCAAGCAATCTAGATGTAACACTACAAATGGTGTGACAATTGTCATGCGTATATACATCACTACACAACATACATCACTGTCAACATCATAGACTATAGAAGCACAACTTGCACATAAGTCATACATAGACTCTAAAGTGCCACAATTGCCTCCCTAGCTGGCGGTTAGGTCCCTCTAACTCTAGATAGCCATCTACTCTAAGTTTATGGTATACCCTATAATGGGCAAAGATCAAGAGAGCGGATGCTATGGAGCCCCATCATTAGTTGCCTGTTTGCAATCTATACCATATAAAGAATGAACTAGCTATAGGTCAAGTACATCTAGGACATAACCATTGTCCCTGAGGAACCATCATGACGGGAGGAGTCATACATGCTATATGCCATACTCCTGAATAGCTATCACACACTAATATAGTAGCAGCTCCACCAAAAGAGCCACATAACATACACCTCAAGCCTGCACATACAAGTGCCAAGCTTGGGTCTATAGTACCATCAATGTTTGGGAGGTGGCATGGCGCACAATTGCACACATGATCCTTCCAAACAACACCATCACATCCTTCTAACACAAGGACTCCAGATAGCAAAGCATCACGCACTCTCAAGATAGTACAACCTATCAAAACATCAAATGTCATTGGTGCTATCTATTGTAGATATATATATATATATATATAGTTTCCTAGATGAAATTGACGGATCAAGGGTGTATAACCTCCTCCTTGAATGGTAGCATAGCGTGAAGTATCTCTATGCTAAGCAATCGCCAAGTTCTCAAAGGCCATCAGCATCACTCTCCAAAAGATCTCTGCCTACTAAGAACATGTGCTCATCTATACATTTGGGTCATCCAAGTCCAAAACTACAGTAGCATCTTGACGAATGGCTGCAGAATCAGTAAATCTAGATCTTATCCAAAGAGTAGAAAGTACGGAGAGAATGATGCTAAGGAGGCTTGCTAGCTGAACCGATAGCCCATGGCCAACCAAGGTAACTAGAGATCCCAATCTCCCAAGTGGCCTCTCTACAAACCGTACTTTTACAATCCTCTCTTCACCGTCTGAACCACTCTCTCTGCTAAGCCACTTGCCTCGGGGTGATCTTGGGATGTAGTATGATGATCAATCAAAGCCTTGTCACACAAGACCTGAAACTACCCCAAGAACTTTGTACCTTGATCAGTCAAAACCTCAGTTGGTGCACCAAAATGACTAAGAACTCAATCCAAGAACGAGTAAGTTGTCCCTTCATTAGACTTGTCAAGAAGTGCCACCAACTCAATCGACTTGGAGAAATACTCACCATCACCAAAACATATTGATGATGTCTCAAGGTCAGCTGGTAGGTAATGGGTGTAACTATGGTGAAGAAGCATTGAATGATGCTTTTACTCGGTCACAAACCACACATCTAGCAACAAACTGTTGTACCTTGATCTGCATATTGCACCACTCGTAATGACTCTCAAGTAAGCTATATGTACGCTTGACTCCAAAATGACCTAGCTCTTCATGAGCATGACAAAACAACTGTGGTCTTTGAGATGGAAATTGTACTACTTGCACTCGACCACCCTCCCATACACGCACAAGGTGTCTGCCTCCCAATCTGAACCGTCTAGCTCACTAAAGAACATAGACTCTCTCCTTGGCCCCAACTGTGCCATCTATGACACCAATGCAAAGATAGTCCATCACTAAGGCATCATCATGAATGTCTTGCTGAACTTTACCAATATCTTCACTCTCTGGATCTTTGACCTCAATAACTCCTCCTGTATGTGTTGAGAGAGATACCACCAAAGCCTCAAAAAATATACACAAAAAGGCAAATGCATGCCAACTTGGCACCATCTTCTCATCTATCTCACCATACCAATGTGCTCCGGTCTGATCCTACTAGTTGGGACATGGCTTTCTACTCAACCCATCTGCATCATGGTTCACCACTCTAGCTAAGTATGTGAACAACCATGAAATCATACTCCAATAAAATCAGAGCCCATCGTGCAAGCTTCACAGAGAGCTTGTCGGACTCCATCAACCACTTCAGCGGCTGATGATCAATGATGAGAGTGAAGGGGTTACCAAATAGGTAACATCGTAAATGTGCTACTGCCCAAACTGCTACCAAGCACTCTCGCTCATATGAACTATACTTTGCCTCCACTGAATTGTTGGAGCAACTAGCAAAGGCCACCACAAACTCCTTCCCCTCATTATCATGTTGGGTGAGCACCGCTCCAAGCTCCAACAAACTCCAATTAGTATCAACCTGAAATGGTCGTCCTCTGGTCGGTCTCCTCAAAATAGGAGCAGATGTCAACCTCTCCTTGAGCTCTACAAAAGCTCTCTCTTGCTTATCTCCCCAACACCACTCTATGTAAGCTTTGTCAACCTTGTCAAGGCCTTGGCAATGGCACTAAATTCTTTAACATAGCGGCAATAGAAGTTTACCAACCCAAGGAATGCTTGCACTGTGCTCACATTTATAGGCCAAGGAATACGTGCAATAGCCTCCACCTTTGTTTGATGAACACCAAGTCCTCCAAGGTAGATAGTGTAACCCAAATAATCAACTTGCTCATGGAAGAACCTACACTTCCTAGGATGTAATTTGAGTCTATGAGATCTCAACCTCTCAAACATCTCCAACAATTGTCTCTCATGCTCCTCAACAATAGTGCTATAGACCAAAATGTCATCAATATAGCATCGAGCAAAATCCAATCCAGCTAGGATCCTATCCATAACCCTTTGGAACTCAACAGGAGTGTTCTTCAACCCAAACGGTAAGAACCTCCACTGATATGACACATCCTTACCGTGAGGATCAATAGCCCAAATTGTTGTCTTGGACTTATCTTCCTCCCTTATCGGCATCTGATGATTTCCCGCTCAAAGATCCAAAGTATTGAAGACCTTTGCATACCCAATTGCATCAAAAATCTCCTCTGGTGTAGGCATGGCATATCAATCAGCCCTAGTCTACCGGTTGATAGGACAGTAAGCTCCACACATCCACCTATCTATGTAGTTTCCATGTATATCCTTCTTGGCTGGCATCACTATTGCTGATACATACTCTCCATTGAAATCTCCACCAAAATAGCCTCAAAAAGATCACTACTCCGGCTCTAAATCAATGTCTTCTCCATCTCACTATATCAATAAGGACATTGGAAACTGGTGTATTGCTAGTCAACTCAATCCATATACCAGATCCCTTAAGAGGACCAAAATCCTTCATATTAAAAGCAAAACAACTCGTGTGACTCCTCAAGAATCTCCAAACCCTCCGTCTTTCCTCTCTAGTAAGCTTGGGTCCAAGATCTGGCTCCCAAGTATCCTCTATAATTGTCATAGGAGTAGAAGACGTACTTGATGGCTGCTACATTGGGCCCTTGGGAGCAATTGTGTCATGCTTCCGATCACTAGAGGTCCTGACCACTAGAGGTCCCGACCTTTGTGTGAAAAACTTGCTCCACTCTAATTGCAAGCTCCACACGTCCTCTTGCTGCATCCAAAGTGGACCAAGAGTGTAATCCAAGTAGCCCATGGTTGCTTGCATGGACTCTTATTAGACCACTCTCCCTAGTAGCTATTGGCTATGTCCCAAGAATACCATGTCTACTCAGTCCATCGCCCCTAGCATGTGTCGGAATCATCTTGCTAGGCACATGGCTCACAAGTATCCGAGAGGTGATGCCTATCAAGCGCATCCAACACTGCTCTGCCAAGCCAAGGCTCACAATCCAGGTCAAACAATTCAGGTCCATAGCCTGACCTAACACTTGACTCCTGGATGCCTTTGACACTGCTAGAACAGCGGTAATACCGGTGCGTAAACCTATTGCCCGCTCTCTCTCATCAGCATTGGGCTCCACCAACTGTTGTAACTATGAGTCCCAAACAAGTCCAAATCCTCCCTCTCAAAAAGCATGAGAGCTTGGAAAACTCATGAGTGTGGGAAATGCGGCACTAGGCTGTCTAACTAGGTTCACCACTGCCATAGGTGACCTACCGGCCACTACCACGGTCTGAGATTGACACCCAACATCCAAGATATCATCAACAAGGATGTGGTCAAGGCGTTGAATCCCATCATAAGCACGTTGTAGAACCCCTTTGGGTAAGAGGTTTGTCTACCAAAGACAAAGATGATGAGCCCGTGATCCCACTCTGGCTGCATCTACAATATAGCGGGTCCCATCCAAGAATGGACTTGATGTGTACTTGCCACCACTCTAGTGCAAGAATCACCCATCAAAGGAACGTTCTCCATAAGGTAACCAGGAGATGTCATAGTATCCATAATATCTCCCAAAACACACCAAAACAAGGATCCTAAAGACCCAAACCTTGGCAAGCACGTGTATGTCCTTTACATGGCCATCCATAAATCACCAAGTGAATAGGTCCATATCTCTCTTGATCATGCGCCTCCAGTAAGGAAATGTCTATTGGTAGGGCCTTTTGGTAACCTCCGATTGCTAACAGGTAATAACTCCGGATACTGATTGGCTAAGTGTGCCACATGATGTAGAGAGACTTGCCTAGCATTCTCATCTCTCTCTACATACAAGTACATATGTACTCATATACCCACATATAATACCGCAGCTAGTCTAGTGCTAATCCCAAACAACTCCAATAGACATATCCCCTCTATTGGATATTGCCAAGCAATGAGTGTGGTATCCAGAGGTGTCAAAGTAATCAACTCTGGAGGCTCATCCTCACACTCATCTGATGATGGTACCAAGGCTCCACTCCAAGCCTCTTGCACCAACTGATTTGCATGTTGTTGTAACACCTCCATTGAACTCCACAATGGAACATCCAAGGTGGATGGAACAATCCCACTCATACTCCAAATCCGAGTGATCTCCTTTGGTATTGGAGTATCCTTTGCATGGGTGTTCTCTTCCAACAAGTCACCGGGCCAAGTAACTACACCATTGAAAGCTAAAACTGATGTTGCCATGGTCTTGGACTGTAGTGAGCCAAGATTGCCACTACTGAAGTGAACTGGTAGGCGACATACATGTCCCTCACCAAACTGACAACCTGGTCTATAGGAGGTTGTTTCCTCCCTATAGTCAATATTGAAACCCATGGGGTATAACACTGCTCCCCCAACTAGCACATCATATGACTCAACTATTGTCGCAATAGCATGAGCTCTCACCACCAAGCTATGGTGGTGCCCACATTTTTTGTTTTTTTCAAAATAAAGGAGAAGTGTATAGAGAAGTCGGATTGCGCCTGTATGGCCAAAGAAGGCAAAGAAAATTGCCTTTGGGATGAAACCCAAAGTAAAGTGACTTTGGGTCATAAGGCGAAGTACTTGGAAATGCCCTGTCAGCATACAATACGAAGTAAATTGTCTTCGGATCGGGAGGAGCTCAACCCGAGGCAAAGACAGTCTAACAACCTTTTGTCGGGGCGAGAAATTCAAGAAGGGGCCGTTTCAAAGCTGGCGGCTCATATGCGCGAAGGTTGATTGACAGTGATAGGTGCATGCCGGAGGTGTGATTTCTTGGTAGAAACTCGAAGTGACGGAAGACAAAGAATTGCAACTCTATAAAAATCAAAACTGCAACGACAAAATGTCAAGCAATTTTCCTTTGCCGTTGAGGAGTTGTCTTGCAAGTGATTGGGGAAAGGGAAATAAAGTTGGACTCGGGTTAGTGCGCAAGGGAGAAGTCGCAAGAGAGAAATCGAGAGACAATAAGAAAGCAAAAGAGATGGGAGGAGGGAAGAAAAACTCCAAATTTGCAGTGAGAAATCATGCAATTTGGAGATTAGATGTAGTAGCAAGGATCGAAGTCTTGAGCCGACTTCGGATCACCTTTCTGGCATGGAACTGGAACGTTAGTTTTCCAAGATTTATGATAGAAATCATCGAGAGTAAGTGTCTCGATGGTCCCGAGGAAGAAGGGAAGAGAGGAAATCCGGCTTGCTGGACAGAGTCGGATTGGAGACTCGTACTCGGGAAGGAGGCGGGTTTGGAGCAGGGAGCCACGTTCTTGGGGAAAGGAGAGATAGCCCGAGAAACGCAGGAGGTGAGAGATGCCTTCTCGTCAAAGAGAACGAAGAATGGGTACAAGGTAGAAAGTTACAAAGATCCTGTCAAGAGAGGAATCGTGAGTGCTTTGATGGCAATCCTGAAGCCGGAGAGAACAACTTATGTGATGAAACACCAAGCGGTGTTCTTTCACAAATTGTTTGCAAGAGAATCAATTAATTGGGCAAGGTGTTTTCACAGGAGAACGAGGCAGATGGTGTGGAATCTACAAGATTAGTCACCTCCATATTACATTGTGCCATTTGCGGCACACTTCTACCTCGGGCTCAATTTGCTGACCTCGGCGGAGCAAAATTGGATGGTGTCGCACTTTCATCCGGATGTGCGAAAGGAAGTCGATGTCGAGGAATAGCAATACATTCTCCAAATCCGGAGCACGGACGACTACTATGCAAAGATAGGGAAAAACGTGGAGGTTGTAGTAAGTACCCCAACGAAGAAGAGAACTCGGCACGCAGAAGCCAAAGAAAACAAGAAACCTCGGAAGATGCAGAAAAATAACCCAAGGCGAGGAATGGTGGTGATTGAGTCAGAAGATGAAGACTTAGAAGGCAAGGCCAAGCTCAAGACGGAGGACTCGGAACGTGAGGAGGAACCTAAGCTGACACTACAAAGCGGAGATACTAGTAGTGACAATGAAGACGGCGGAGAAATGACCTCGGCACCAGCGGCTGAAGAATACAAAGAAGAAGTGCAAGCCGAAGTAGAAGCCAAAGACAATGCGGCGGTGGAAGACAAAGTACCGGTGCTCAAGGAGAAGAAGATTGCAGTACAGCAAGGAGTTCGCTCGAGACATAAGGCGAAGTGTGAGGCAGGGCCGAGTAAAGTGAAGGAAGAGGCAGAAGACAGCACGGGTAGTGAGGCATCAATCCCAATACAAAGACTTCAAAGAAGAAGGCGCGTATCAGGAGAACACAAGGAGAAACAAGAAATTACTCCGCGGGAGGAAGAAGTTGCCAGCGAGGGAGTAGAGTACCTGCGAGAGGTAGTGTGCCCGCTATTGGTGAAGTTGGAGCGGAAGAAGAAGGAGATGCAGTCAACTTGTCCAGAAGTAAAGACTGTATTGCAGGTGGAAGCACGATTAGAAGAGGAGAACTCGGAGTTGAAGAGGAGTATAACTTGAGGTGAGAAGGAGAGAGAAGTACTGCGAGCGAAAGCAGTAGAGAGAAGTCAGGTAATTGAAGACCTGAAGAGAGAAGTGAGCTATCGAGAGGATCTTGCAAGGCAGAGTGACATCGCAAGAGAGAGACAGGTAGTGGAGCACAAAATCTTGAAGCAGCAGTTTGCTGATTCAAGAGTAGAGCTTATCCATACTATGGCGAGGGTAGCATCAAAGGAACAAGAGCTTGATCAAGTGAGAGTATGGAGGAGAAGAAGCAACTCTGGCAAAGAGAGTTGTCTGTGCGGTATAGAGAAGAAAAGAGATTACGAGAGTTACTTTGTAATCAGGAAGAGAAAGTTGTACAGAAGGAGAAAGAGAAGGAAGCGGTGAAAGCCGAGTTCGAGGAAGAGTTGGTGATGTACAGAGAGGAATGGCTTGCAGATCGGGAACAAGAACGAAAGACAAGATTGGAGCCATTGAAGGAGATAGTCCTCAGAGTGAATGCAATGTTAAGTACATAAGTCAGCGTTCAAATTGAAGAAGCGCAACTGCACGAGTTGAAGTTGTTGGTGCAGGAGACGAGGCGAAGACAAGCAAAGGATACAGAGATGAATGCCTTGTTAATCAAACTAAGAACTCGTGTAGATAGAAAGGTGTTAGAAGTAGAGGATAACATTTCAATTAGATTAGACTTAGTGAAAATAGAGTTAGAAAAGCTTCGGAAAGATGTTAAGGCAAAACCCAAAGTAGATACCATAGGAATCCAAATGTCTTCGGAGTTGCCCTCAGAGACATTAGA
Source organism: Lunularia cruciata (assembly GCA_948567375.1). Taxonomy (NCBI): domain Eukaryota; kingdom Viridiplantae; phylum Streptophyta; class Marchantiopsida; order Lunulariales; family Lunulariaceae; genus Lunularia; species Lunularia cruciata. The sequence continues at coordinate 23,183,040 of OX419756.1, forward strand.
GAAGAGTGGGTCAAAAGATGAAGAGTTAGATAGATTACCCACTAGTGCAATTTCAGATCAAGAAAGAGAATTGCTGGATCTGGTAGAAGAAGTAGAAGATCTGAAACCCGAGGAAAATGTAGTAGGAAGTAAGATTACTTCGGGTTCGGGTTTGAAAGCCAATGATGATGTAGACATTGGATTGGAGTAGAAACCGATTTGAGATTTGAAGGGGCAGATATGAAGAGGTGCATTGTCATTTCGGATCTGCAGGTTAGAACAGTTGTTGTAGAATGGTATAGTTGTTAGAAACTATTGATTGCTTCACTATTTAAGAGTGGCATTCGTAGGAAATTGTTATTCAGTGCTCATTATTTCTGAGAATAGATAAAGCAAAGTGCTGTGAAGTAGTGCTCATCGCTTGAGCTTGATTCCGGGTATCAATTTTGCAATTGTGTTTGTGAGTGTTTGGAGAAATTTGAAGTGCAAATCAGAGTGCTTGTTGGATGTTGGATTCCACAGCCTTGATCTTCATTCTGTGTGTTTGATCCTTAGTGAAGTGCAATCAAAGCAATGCCTTGACAGATCTGAGAGGAATTGTAGTGTTGGTAGTATTTTGCATTTGTAAGTGCAGTGCAAAGTTGATGTGAAGCGATTTTGATTGAGGAAGTTGTGCCTTTAGTGGAGGGGTAGAACACAATTTTGAGGCGAAGTCGTTTTGCAGTGAAGTGCCGTTTTTGGGGGAGCCTGAATCATCACAATCAAGATTGTTTGGAAAGAATTGAAGGATTTGTGATTAAGGAGTGTGAATTTGTGACAAGACTGCGAGTCAATGCTTGTTACTCTCTTCTAGGTGTGGTTTCTACCTGAGAGATTAAAGACGCAACCAAGAAGAACTACATGTTACTGTTTGACTTCGTATTTCTGACTCGTGTCTCTATTGGAACAAACTTTACTTACCCGATTACCGCAAAAGTGATATTTGCCGGGTTGTCACAGCTATCAGTCATATGACCAAGCTGAACGTAGACAACAAGCTCCCCATGTGTGATGTATTATGTCGAACTACCACCTAGAGATGTCTGGATCTAAAATAGACACCTCTCCACATTGGTCTTCTGTAACTCCAAACCAACAATTGCAACCTTCCCCAACATAAAGGGCCGCTCACCAGAGTCTAACAAGACTCTATGTGGTGTATAGACCTTCCCTAATGGTCCCACCAAACAGAAAATCCCCCTTTGGCTATCCAATAAGACAACACCAAGTGTGAACCGTGCTCTCTCAAAGGCCGGTCTAGTTGGCAACTCCTCTAGTCTAGCCGTTACTGCCTGCCATAAACCATTGGTCACTGAATGGATCCCATGCTCCTCAACCAAGTCAACTCCACTATCAACCACCTCTACTCTAGTAGTAGGAACCACATCATCCTTACTCTCACACAACATGGGGTCAACTCCCGATGTAAACATGTCACTGGTTGAAAACAAAGAGCAACGCATAATCAGCTTAGCCGCCTCTAACATTGTGATAGACTCAGTCTGTGTAGTAGCAAGTGGCTGACAAGTTAGTAGTCCATCACCACCTACCATACCTGCATTGGGACATCTAGGAGCCTTGGATGTCATCTGCAATGCCTCAGATAGTATGAAAGACTAAGGAAGTCTGACCTGTCTTCTAACCTCTCCTCTTTGTGGGTCCAACTCCACTAATGCTCCTCTAGGCTTTGTAGCATGTACTGCACTCCTAGTCATTGTTGCATATGCATCCACCTTTGTTGCTCTACACATGAAGTCCAAAGCATCTCTATCACCAGCATATGAGGTGGAAGCCTCAACACCTAAATCTGATCTCCTCTTAGCAATGGCCATACTAGCCGATCTCTACTCCAACTGCTCAATCCGAGTAGCCATAGTTTTATCATAAGTAAGGGCAGGTATTGCACCCCTACTGGGTGTAGATCCTTTACCACCACCTCTATCACCTCATCCTCCATGAACTGGAGCTCCTCTACTACTTGCCATAGCAGCCTTACCACTTTGTAACTCCAAGTGTATGTCAAAACATCGGTCACTAGTGTGACCAAATTTGTGGCAATGCTCACACTGCCTCTATGTTGGTTGTAATGCACCCAAGGTATCAGGTCTGCTGCACTAAGTACACTCTCTCCAATGGTGAGGTCCACCACAAGTCCAACAAGCAACACCATCACTCACTGGCTACTGTTGTGACAACCCGGCAAATATCACTTTTGCGGTAATCTGGTAAATAAAGTTTTTTCCCACAAAGATACTAGTCAAAATTGGTCAAATACAAAGTCAAATGTCAAAATGTAGTTCTTCTTGATTTTGTCTTTAATCTCTCAAGTAGCAACTACACCCAGAAGAGAGTAACAAGCATTGACTTGCAGTCACGTCACAAATCAGCACTCGTTAATCACAACTCCATCAAATCTTTCCAAACAATCTTGATTGTGATGATTTAGGCTCTCTCAAAAACGGCACTTCATTGAAAAATGACTTTGTCTTAGAATTTTGTTCCACCCCTCCATTGAAAGCACAACTTCCTTGATCAAAATTGCTTCACATCAATTTTGCGTTGCACTCACAAATGCAAAATACTACCAAAATTACAATTCCTCTCAGATCAGTCAGGGCATTGCTTTGATTGCACTTCACTCAAGATCAAACACACAAAATGAAGATCAAGGCTGCGGAATCCAACATCCAACAAGCACATTGACTTGCACTTCAAATTTCTCCATACACTCACACATACACACACAATGTTGATACTCAGAATCAAGCTCAAGCGACAAGCTCAAGCGACAAGCTCAAGCGACAAGCTCAAGCGACAAGCACTATGCATAGCACTTTGCTTTATCTATTCTCAAAAATAATGAGCACTAAACAACATGTGACTATGAATGCCTCTCTTAAATAGTGAAGCAAATGATAGTTACTAACAACTATACCATTTTCTAACAACTCTTCTAACCTACAAATCCAAAATGACAAACCACCTCTTCATATCTGCCTCTTCAAATCTCAAAACTATTACTACCCCAATCTAATGTCAACCTTGACTTTGGCTTCCAATCCCTATGATCCCTTGATAATTTCACCATCCTCGGGTCTATCTAATCCTACTCCTAACTCTTCTATTTCTACAATTTCTTCACTACAAACTACAATTGAGGTCTTGGGTAATCTTTCCAACTCTATATCTCCTAACCCACTCTTCTCTAAAGTTTTAGAGAACAACTCCAAAGACCCTTGTACTCCTACTTCTACAACATCGGGTCTTCATAATTCTTGTACCTCATTATGAATTTTATCTAACTCCGCTCTGACAAGATGAAGTCTGAGACACACATTGTCCCCCACCTCTAACATCTGCCTATCTACACGATCTCGCAAATGAATTAATAAATTATTCAACTCCGTGTCCTTCACCTTTGTCTTGCACGTCTCTTGCACTAATAACTTCAGCTCATGCAATCTCGCCTCCTTGATTTTACCTTCAACTTCTATGCTCAACATTGCCTTGATTTCAATGATGACTCCTTCCACCTCATTTGCTTCTCCTTCTTCCTTTCTTCCTCCAACTCACTATGATACATCTCGAGCTCATCTTCAAATTTGGCCTTCAATGCCTACTTCTCCATTTGATTCATAGAGATTTGCTCCTCTACCATCCGCACCAATCAAATTTGGCCTTCAATGCCTCCTAACTCTTGTTGCCAGGCTTGATCTTTCTCCGTTGCCTTCTTCTTGAGACTCTCCAACTCTTGCTCCATCACCGGTGTAATTGCTTTTGAGTGAATTAACTCTACACGCGCATCTGCAATTCCCCTTTCAACATTGCAACCAATGCGGTCATCTCCTTTGCCTCCTTGCAACTCTTTACTAGTTCCTCCTTTGTCACCTCAAAGTCCTTACTCCAAAGAACCTCTTCAACCCAAAGTTCTTTGACTTCCATCTCCACTCTTGTCAACTAACTTCATAACAATGAGGTTTCCACACTTTAGGTCTTCACTACTGCCAGCTCATCTTGCACCTCAAGATTGGCACTTACCATCTCCATCTTCTTCTGCTATAGCAACATCAATAGCAGACATACTACCTTAGACAAATAGTCCACTCCTTTGCACTTTGTGCCATTGGCTCGGCCTTTATGTTCCGACCACTCTACTTCTTGCACCTTGCTCCAAAGTTGCAATCTTCGCATCTTCAAAGTTTCTTCCTCTGAGCTTTCTTCCTCTTCCCAAGTAGCTTTACTGGGCCCCACTTTAGATGCAGTCATAACATTCTTCTCCTTGGCAGTCCGGGGTTGTGTCATGACTTCCTCTCCCTTCTTCTTCTCACTTCTTTGTTCAAGCATGCAAACTTGACTTGGCTTTCCTACCTCAATCATCGGCTTTTGTGTATGCTGAACCTCCACTTTGCCTTTGCTGCCACTGCTCAATTCTTTGCTTCATAGCGTGAACTCCTCTTCTTCTCTTGACAATTCTTCCTTTGATCCAGTTTCTCCTTTCGACTCTTCTACTGATTCCGGCGTGGCTTCCTTCGTCTTCACTACCACTGCCGTTGGGTTAAGCTTTGGAACTTTCTGGGGCTGGACTATTGTAACACAACTCTCAAGCTTGGCTCTCTTTCTAGCCCTTGGAAGGTCAATTGCTATGATTTTCTCCTTCTCACTCTTCTTGTAGTAGTCATCCCTATCTTGCACTCTCTCCATATAATATCGCTCATCTACATCTGCCTCCTTCCGCAAATCTAGATGAAAGTGCGAGCACATGCAATTTTGTTCTTCCGAGGTCAACAAGTTCAATCCAACATAAAAGTGCATTGTGAAGGACACAAAACAATGTGGTGGCATATCCATTCTCCATCCCGAAATCATCTGCCCCACTCTCAAATGCAGACATTTTGCCAAATCGACTACCTCCCCTGCAAACATTTGGTGAAAGAACACCACTTGTTGAAGAGTAACATTGGTAGTTTGCTCTAGCTTGAACATTGCAATCATTGTGCTTACTATCTCTCTTTGTGCAGGGTCTCTATAACGTCCATCTTATACCCATTCTTGGTGCAAGGTTGATTAAACTAAATCCTCACTTTGGCAGTGTCTTCTGAAGCATCACACTTCAGATAGAAGGTGGTACCTCCTACCTCTCCTGCTTTTCTTCCAAAAACAACTCTCCAATCCGCCTCCGTCCATCACCCAAGATTCCCTCTCTTCCCCTCGTGCTTTGGTCCATCCTTGCAATTGCTTGTTGCAATTTCTACCATGAACTTGGAAAACTGAAGTTCTTGTTCCAAGCCAAGAATGTGATACAAAGTCTCTTCAAGACTCCAATCCGCGCTATTACTTCTAATCTACAAATTGCAAGCCCTGTCACTGCACTCTACTTACTCACTTTTGGGATCATTGTGTGCTTTCTCACCTTCTTCTTGTGGAAGATTGTTCCCGAGATCCTAACCCACTCCTCTTCCTACAGATTTGCAATTTGCATTACTTCGGGTCGACTCTAAAAAGGAATTGGGTAGCGACTAATCATTGCTCTACTTCCTCACACAACTTGTAATTTTATAGTCCTTCTTGATTGGTTGTTCTTCAGTTGCTCCTCCTCTCTTGTCTCCGATTCAGTGAATTTTTTTTCCTATCACTATCAAGAAGTTCTTGATCCCAAGGTCATTACTTTCTTCCCGCATACTTTCTTGATTGGGCTAACTCCAAAGAAGTCTGTTATAGGTTCTTTGGATCAAATCTGTAACACCCACTTGTGCATGTGTGTAGTATTGTGATATTTAGCTTGGTATTACAAGTACTTGATAGATATTATTTATATAAGGATAAAGGATGGTTCTACATTAGTCATGATTATCTAGAGTTAGTCATAGTTAAGATAGAAGGGACCTTACTTTAGAGGAGGTGGAAAAGATGAGCACCACTGTTTTGGATTCTAGTGTGTTGACTTGGTATTATTCCTAGGTGTTTGGCTTTGAGGAAAGAGTTGAGAACTCTTGAGCCTACAAGTCTTTTTGTTCTGGATTCTTCTATAGTCCAAGGATAGCCCATGTGAAGGAATCCTTAACTTAGTGGTTGGGTCAAGATAAGATCACATGCTAGTGGAATATGCCCATGTGAATGAATATTCCTTTCTTCTTTTTGACATTACTTGAATTTTAGTCTAGTAACTTGAGTTATTGTAGTAATAAGTAATGTTGGTAGGTAACTATTTCACAAGTATATAAACAAGGGGTGAGGAGTTACTCATCATCCTTTCATTTGTAACTATCTCTCTCTCATTGAGTTCTCTAGTGAGCAATGTCTTGAGTCTTGGAGTGTTAGCCTTGGAGGAGTATGATGGAGTTGGGGTTCCTTGCCTTCTAGGTCCATGGTGCACTCCAAAATAGCAAGCAGAGGTTCATCCTGAGTGAAAGACAGGCTAGCTCACTGATCACACCGCCCGATATGAAGTCTCTCCTTCATCTTCTTTGTCTTCGTGTCTGCTTTGATCTTGACCTGTGAGCCGGCTTGTCTCTCACTCAAGATGAACCTCTAATGGCTATTTTGGAGTGCACCATGGACCTAGAAGGCAAGGAACCCCAACTCCATCATACTCCTCCAAGGCTAACACTCCAAGACTCAAGACATTACTCACTAGAGAACTCAATGAGAGAGAGATAGTTGCAAATGAAAGGATGATGAGTACCTCCTCATCCCTTGTTTCTATACTTGTGAAATAGTTATGTACCAAATTTACTCATTACAGGAGTAACTCAAGTTACTAGGCTAAAAGTCAAGTAAAGTCAAAAAGTAGAAAGGAATATCCATTCACATGGGCATATTCCCTTAAGCATGTGATCTTATCTTTACCCAACCATTAAAATCAAGGATTCCTTCACATGGGCTATCCTTGGACTATAGAAGAATCCAAAACAAAAAGGCTTGCAGGCCCAAGAGTTCTCAACTCTTTCCTCAAAGCCAAACACCTAGGAATAATACCAAGTCAATACACTAGAATCCAGAATAGTGGTGCTCATCTTTTCCACCTCCTCTAAAGTAAGGTCCCTTCTATCTTAAGAAGCTATGACTAACTCTAGCTAATCATGACTAATGTAGAACCATCCTTTATCTCTATATAAATAATATCTCTCAAGTACTTGTAATACCAAGCTAAATATCACAATACCACACACATGCAGAAATGGGTGTTACATCTACTCTCGGACTAAGTTTTCACTTTGTCCTCAAAGTGAAGGTCTCTCTACCTTCTATGGTACATCTTCAACTTATCATGGTTAATCTCATCAAAGTGTCTTCCTCCTAAATCCTTGAGATCATAGATATAATGGCCCCACACCTTCTCCACTATGAAAGGTCCAAAGTTCTTAGGCAAAAACTTCATTTGCATTCTATGATCAAGCTAGAAGGTGTGAAGGGATGCTCACCATACATAAGGAAGAACGGAGTGACCTGGGTGGAGGCATTCACTGAATTGTTGTAAGCAAATTCCACCAATGGTAGTAGGGTGTCCCACCTCTCTTGCTCTTCTAAGGTGAAGCCGCGTAACATGTCTTCAATCGTGCGATTAGCCCGCTCTGTTTGGCCATCTGTTTGTGGGTGGTGGAGACATGGCCAACTTGGTTTTGAAGAAACCAAAGAGTGTTTTCCAAAACAAACTGGTGAATTGGGTGCCTTTATCGGTGATGAGTACTCTAGACAAGCCATGGTGAGCAAAGACTGCATCTAAGTATAGTTGAGCTAGTTGTGGAGCGGTCATCTCCTTGGTGGTAGGGCGTACATGAATCATTTTGCTGAGCCGGTCCACAAAGACCACAATGGAGTCAAACCCTGAGGTGGTCTTAGGTAATTTGCAGACAAGATCCATACTCACTTGTTCCCAACGTTGGGTAGGAGTGGAGAGAGGTTGAAGGACCCCTGCATGAGCTTGATTAGAAGTTTTGTTATGTTGACAAAGTAGGCAGCTACGCACATAGTCCATCATGTTGTTGCTCATCTTGGGCCAATAGTAATGGCGCTTGACTACATCCAAGGTCTTGTCTACTCCGACATGAGTTGCAATGGCCGAATCATGACATTCCGCTAGAATGGTGGTGCGTAAGTCTAGGACATTTGGGATCCATAATCTGCCATCCTGAAAGGTGAGTCCTTGGGTGCTGGTGACACCTTTGGACGATTGCGCTTCTATAATCTGTGGATCAGTTTTTGTAGCAACTAGAATCTCTTGCCAGAATTCAGGGTTAATCTTAACCTCTGCCACTAAGTTGTTGGCCATTGGCATACGGGTGAATGCATCTGCCAATTGTTTCTTACTTTCCACGTAGGTGATTGTCATGTTGAAGCGTTGTCGCCACTCTGCCCACCAAATTTGGCGACGAGATAGATCCTTCTGCGTCTTGAGGTAGACTAGAGGTTTGTGGTCTGTCTCTACTACAAATGCCTTCTTGCCTAGGTAGTGCTTCCAATGCTTGGTTGCTAGAACAATGGCCAGCTCTTCTCGTTCTGTGGTGTGGTAGTTGCGCTCTGCCGGTAACAACTTTTGAGAGAAATATGCAATTGGATGCCATCCATCATGCCACTCTTGTTGTAGGACTGCTCCTATTGCTACACCCAATGCATTTGTAGCCAACTTGATTGGACGTTTTGGGTCATACCACTTCAAGATTGGTGCATGTAGCAAGGCGGCCTTCAATTCTTGAAAGGCCAACTCTTGTGCGGTTCCCCATGTCCATTTCTTCCCCTTGCCAAGTAGTGCCATTAAAGGCTGTGCAACCTTGGACAAGTCCTTGACAAATCTACGATAGAATCCCGTCAACCCCAAGAAGCTCTTAAGTTGAGTCTGATCTTCTGGGGCACTCCATTTTTGAATGACCTCTATTTTATCTATCAATGCTTGAATGCCCTCTACACTTACTCTATGCCCTAAGTAGTCTACTTCAGACTTGCCAAACTCACACTTTGAGATTTTGGCATACAACTGATTCTGTCTTAGAATCTGGAGGACCTCTTGTAGATGTTGTTTGTGTTCTGTCATCGTACTACTATATACTAAGATATCATCCAAGAAGACAATAACAGACTTATCTAAGTATGGACAAAATATGTCATTCATTAGGCTCATGAAAGTGGCAGGCGCATTGGTGAGGCCAAAAGGCATCACAAGATACTCAAAGTGGCCATATCTGGTTCGAAAGGTAGTTTTGTACACATCCTCCTCTACAATTTGGATTTAATTATAACCGCTTCGCAAGTCCAGTTTGGTGAAGTATCTCGCTCCATGGAGTTGATCAAACAGGTCATCCATGCAAGGTAAGGGGTATTTGTTCTTCACTGTTTGCTGATTGAGACCTCGATAGTCAATGCACATGCGCATTGTACCATCCTTCTTCTTCACAAACAAGACAGGGGCCCCATATAGTGATACGCTAGATTGGATGAACCCTTTCTGTAGCATCTCCTCAATTTGAGTCTTACACTCCTCCAACTTATGAGGTGATAGGCGATATGGGGCCTTACAAGGAGGTGTCTTCCCCGGGAGTGTCTCTATTTTGTGATCTACTCGCCTTTTAGGTGGTAATCTTGAGGGTAGATCATTGGGAAAGACATCTTGAAACTCATCCTCCACATCCTTTAATTTCTTAGGAATTTGTCCAGCGAGTTGTCCACTCTGGACTTCTCTTATTAGACCCATAAAACATCTATCGGTCTTATAGACAGTTGTCGTCCCTACGACATATAGAGGCAGTTTCTGCCTGTGTGATTTTTCTTTAACCCTAATGATTGACCATTGGTGGGTTCTCACTACTTTCTTCCTCCAATCCACCATTGGGTTGTACTGCTCCATCCATGGTATGCCTAAAATTGCATCATAACGGGCTAACTGTATCACTCGCCACTCAATTGCTTCCTGATATTCTCCTACAGAGAGGGTTACCCGTCTAGGTAATGATTCAATCCTCTCTGTTTGCCCATTTGGTAACTCTACTTCTTCACTTCCATCTCTCTCTAGATCCATTCCCAATCTTATTGCAACAGAGCGAGACAAGAAATTCTCTATTGCTCCCAGATCTATTAATACTCTCACTTGATTACCTTCTAGGATTCCATTCACGACAATCAATTGTGAGGTTGCCTTTTGGGATCTTTGTGCATTATTCTTCTTCCTTCCCTTGCTTCTCTGCTTCCTTATTGAGCCAGTAAGGCCATGAGGTACATTTACTAGCGATCTTTGTTTTCTGAAGTGGTTTCCACCTCCTCCTCTTCAATGTTCCTCTCCATGTTGTTCAAAGATCGCCTGTACGAAGGCCAAGGGCCTCTAGGGAAACGAGTGCAACAATTGGTAGATATGTGCCCAATACGGCCACAATTGTAACAACTGCATTGTTCTCCTCGAGTCCCTTCTCCTTGTGGGACTTCATCTCTTTGTTCTTCTACCCGCCCCTGCTCCCCTTGAAGCGGCCGTGCTCCTCGATCCCGGAATTGAAGGTTGCCCAATTCCATCGGTACTGGTCCACTCATGTGTGGCATTTCTGCCCGATAATGTTGAGGTGGAACTACTCCTTCACCTCCACCTAATGCTCCTACTATTCTCTGCGCACAAGCAATGGCATCAAATACCGTGCGAGGGTTTTGCACCATGACTTCTTGGCGAATCCGCTCTTTCAACCCTCATTTGAAATAGACAAGAGCCTCTACTGGACTCATGTCGGTAATTGCAACTTGTAGATCCAGTAATGCCGCCACATACTCTTGTACACTATTCTTCTGTCTCAATCCCTATAGTCGGGCCCAAGCCATCTGCACAAAATCCACCGATTGGAAATTCTTCAACAGTCCTTCTTGCATTGCTGTCCATATGACCTCCCTTCTCTTGGCCAGCATGGATCGTTCTCAAGCATCATACCATGTGAGCACTTTATTGGTCAAGTACCCACATGCAAACACGCCTGCAGCATGCTCTGTGATCTCTGTTGAGAACAATCAAAAATATCAATTCATTCTCAAGATCCAATTTTCCACTACTCCCATCATACGCTGCCCCTTGTAAGGCTCGATGTTGCAGGTCTTCTTCATCCGGAGTAGCAATGTGGCTTCATCGTTGATAGGGTTTGTAGGCACGGATGCCTCTCCAAGTACTTTGGTCGTAGGTACTGGGTTTTGAGACGGCTCTTCTCCTTGCATGGCTTGATTGTTCTTGAGGATCTGCACTTGACTTTGTAATGTCTCCATGGTCATCTTAATCTCTCGAAATTCATTCAGCATCCCTTGCATTCCTTGCACTAGCTCTTGCAACTGCGGATCCATGGTTCCTGCAACACCCAATTGCTAATGTCTACTTCAATACAGAGTCAATATAATCACTCTGGAAGGCGCACAAACTATCGGAACTACCATTGGGACCTCAGAAGATATCACTCGTTGAAAATACTCCTCACCAAAATTCCTAACCACAAAATCTCTAAACATCACTTTCGGCCTCACTACATAACGGATTTCTACTTGAGTGGTGAAAGGGAGAGGATTTGGGACATTCATATCCATATTATCATAATAGAATGTAGATTGTCAAATCCCACTCTCTGTCATATATCACCACAGGTAGAATCACCGGGTTTGGTGAGTTCATCACTCTGTCCATGAATTCCGCACCAAAGTGATAAACTAGCGATACCTTCATCTGCTCACGTTGGATGTACATAACCTTGATGTGGAATGGGTTTGAAAATGGAAAGCTAGGTACAGGAAATTGTCCCCCCGGTGCATCCATCCCATCCGCTCTCTAAAGCCCTTCCTAAGTCTAGCGATTACTCTATATTCTCCACCTCAAATTACTCGGTTTTAGTAGTTCGTGCTCTTCCAAGAGGGGTGATCCACTCTCTTGGACTAGAACACTCGCTCTGATACCATTGTAATACTCCAAGGACAAGAGAAGAGAGAAAACACAGATTGCACACTCAAACATTCGATGTCCCAAGGGAGCACCTTTTCTTTATTATATAGACAAAGAGGATCTCCTCCAAGGAAGCTCCACCATAGGATTAGGGACACAGATAGGTGACATGTCAGCAAGCTCCACCCTTGGATTACTTACTTGGATGGGTGACCTGTCTGGTCTAGATCCTATCTGGTTGGTCAAACAAGCTTTGACCGGAGGGAATCTTTTAGGGAATCTTCCTGTAGGAATCTCAGAATCACATGAGTAAGGTACCATTGAAAAGCTCTTGACGAGACAAAGCATGGAGGTAGGGAAGGCCAGCCTTTCCTCTGTTGGGTGGGGAATTTGCACATTTTTGAGGCCCAATTCATCCATTTAGGCCTCCAAAATTGCCTTCAAAGATTTCAGGTATATTTTGGTTCCTACTCTATTAGTAGAAGTCCCCTTTTTGTGATACCTCTTTCTGATCTGTTTAGTCCATCATTTGTAACATTCTTCCAGATGTTACCAAACCAATTCTCACCTTTAAATCATATGTCTAGCTATTGGTTCTAAGGTTCTCAAGTCTATTTTGGTTTTTGCCCTATTAGTAGAAGTACTCTTTTGGTGATACTTCTATCTGATCTATTTTGACCATCATGTATAACATCATTCTAGAAGTTACCAAACCGAATTTCACATCTAGATCATATGGCTAACCCTTGGTATTACAATTGTGGGAAGGAAGTAGAGTCAAAGACGCGTTGGTATGTAGAGAAGAATTTGAGAGAGCTAATCTGGGAATCAGTAGGAAGGATAGTCCCCAGCCTAGAGTGGAAGAGAGAAAGATGGGAGGATGGAAAAAGAACTCCAAATTTGTAGTGAGAAATCATGCAATTTGGAGGTCAAATGTGATTGCAAGAATTGAAGTCTTGAGGAGACTTTGGATCACATTCTTAGCATGGAACTAGAATGTAAGCTTTCCAGGGTTCATGACTAAGATCATCAAGAGCAGATGTCACGATGGACCCAAGGAAGAAGGGAAGAGAGATAATCCGGCTTGCTGGATAGAGTCGGATTGGAGGTAAGTACTTGAAAGAGAAGCAGGCATAGAGCATGGTGCCATGTTCTTGGAGAAGGGTGAAGTAGCAGAAGAAACCCAGGAGGTGAGAGATGCTTTCTCTTTGAAGCACACAAAGAATGGTAACAAAGTAGAGAGTTACAAGGATCTTGTCAAGCAAAGGATCGTGAGTGCTCTAATAGCAATCTTGAAGCCGGAGAGAAAAACTTATGTGATGAAGCACCAAGCGGTGTTCTTCCATAAGATGTTTGCAAGAGAGCCAAGCGATGAGTACTACACGCAGATGGGAAAGAGTGTGTAGTTGGCCGTGAGTACTCCAAAGTTGGAGAAGAAGAGTCAAGAAGGAGAAGGAAAAGATGTCAAGAAAGTAAGACCACAGAAAGCTAGAAGAGTAAACCCAAGGAAAGGTATGGTGGTAATTGCATCATCGGAAGAAGAACAGAAGGCGAAGCCAAGTGCAAGTCCAAAGACTTGGAAAGAGATGAAGAACCCGAGCTCACACTACAGAGTGGAGACACAAGTAGTGATAGCGACGATGGAGGGGAGATGATATTGGCACCCAAGGAAGAGAAAGCTAAGATGGAGATGGAGGAGAAAGGTAACTCAAAGTTGGAAGACAAAGTGCTAGAGCAGGAAGAGAGGAAAGTTACCATTCAACAAAGAGTTCATTCCAGGCAAAAGGCAAAGTGTGGAGCAGGGCCAAGTAAGGTAAGAGAAGAGGAGGGTTAAAGTTTGGGGAGTGAAGCATCCATTCCTATACGGCAACTGCGGCTCAGAAGAGGTGAAGAAGGAGATCACTCCGCAAGTCAAGGTAACTTCGAGTGAAGGAGTGGAGTACGTGCATGATGTTGTGTGCCCATTATAAGTAAAGTTATAGCACAAGAAGAAGGAGATGCAGTCAAAGTGTCCGGAGGTGAAGATTGTGTTGCAAGTGTTAACATGATTAGAAGAAGAGAACTTGGAGTTGAAGAAGAGTATAATCCAAGGTGAGGAGGAAAGGGAAGTACTACGAGTAGATGTAGTGGTGCAGAAGAATCAAGTGCTTGAGAATTTGAGGAGAGAAGCAAGGAATCAAGAGGAACTAATAGAGCAGAACGTCATAGCAAGGGAAAGACAAATTAATGAATATGAAATCTTGAAGCAGCAGTTTGCTGATTCAAGACTAGAAATTATCCATGCTATGGCAAGAGAAGTAGAGAAAAGAACAAGAGCTCGATAGAGTGATGGAGAGTGTAGAGGGGAAGAAGCAGCTATGGCAACGAGAGTTGATAGTGAGGTATAGAGAGGAAGAAAGGTTGAGAGAGTTACTTCGCAATCAGGAGGAAAAGATTGTGCAGAAAGAGAAGGAGAAGGAAGCTGTGAAAGCCGAGTTTGAAGTAGAATTGGTAATGAATAGAGAAGATTGGCTTGCAGATCAAGAACGGGAGAGGAAATTGAGATAGGAGCCATCAAAGGAGATCGTGATCAAGATGAATGCAATGTTGAGTACAGAGGCTAGTGTGCGCATCAAAGAGACGAGGCTGCACGAGTTGAATTGGTGGTGCAAGACACAAGGAGGAGAAATGCAAAGGACAAAGACTTGAATGCTTTACTGATTAGTCTCAGAACTCGTGTAGATAGAAAGATATTGGAAGAAGAAGATAATATCACAATCAGATTAGACTTAGTCAAACAAGAGATAGATAAACTTTGGAAGGATGTCAGAGCAAAACCCAAAGTAGATGAAGTAGGAGTACAGATGTCTTCAGAGTTACCATTGGAGATATAAGAAAAGAGTGGGTTGGGAGATAAGGAGTTAGAAAGATTACCCACTAGTGGAATTTCAGATCATGAAAGAGAATTGTTAAATTTGGTAGAGGAATAAGGAGTTGTGAAACCCGAGGATAGGGTAGTAGGGAGTGAAGTTACTTTAGGATTGGGTTTGAAAGCTGATGACAAAGTAGACATCGGATCTGTAACACCCATTTGTGCATGTGTGTGGTATTGTGATATTTAGCTTGGTATTACAAGTACTTAAGAGATATTATTTATATAGAGATAAAGGATGGTTCTATATTAGTCATGGTTAGCTAAATTTAGTCACAGCTAAGATAGAGGGGAATTTACTTTAGAGGAAGTAGAAAAGATGAGCACCACTATTTTGGATTTTAGTGTGTTGACTTGGTATTATTCCTAGGTGTTTGGCTTTGAGGAAAGAGTTGAGAACTCTTGGGCTCGCAAGCCTTTTTGTTTTGGATTCTTCTTAGTCCAAGGATAGCCCATATGAAGGAATCCTTGACTTAGTAGTTGGCTCAAGATAAGACCACATGCTTAGGGGAATATGCCCATGTGAATGGATATTCCTTTCTACTTTTTGACTTTACTTGACTTTTAGTCTAGTAACTTGAGTTACTACAGAAATTAGTAACTTTGGTATGTAACTTTTTCACAAGTACATAAACAAGGGGTGAGGAGGTACTCATCATCCTTTCATTTGCAACTATCTCTCTCTCATTGAGTTCTCTAGTGAGCAATGTCTTGAGTCTTGGAGTGTTAGCCTTAGAGGAGTATGATGGAGTTGGGGTTCCTTGCCTTCTTAGTCCATGGTGCGCTACCATAATAGCCATCAAAGGTTCATCTTGAGTGAGAGACAGGCCGGCTCACAGATTGGATTAGTAACAAAATTGAGATTTGAAGAGGCAGATATGAAGGGATGCATTGTCATTTTGGATTTGCAGGTTTGTAGAGTTGTTAGGAAATGGTATTTTGTAAGAGTTGTTGTTTGCTTCACTATTTAAGAGTGGCATTTGCAGGAAGATGTTGTTCAATGCTCATTTTTTTTAGAATAGATAAAGCAAAGTGCTGTGAAGCAGTGCTCATCGCTTGAGCTTGATTCCAAGTATCAACATTGTGTTTGTGTTTGTGAGTGTGTGGAGAATTTTGAAGTGCAAGTGAGTGTGCTTGTTGGATGTTGGATTCCGTAGCCTTGATCTTTACTCTGTGTGTTTGATCCTTAGTGAAGTGCAATCAAAGCAATGCCTTGACAGATCTGAGAGGAATTGTAGTGTTGGTAGTATTTTGCATTTGTGAGTGCAATGCATTGTTGATGTGAAGCAATTTTGATCAAGGAAGTTGTGCCTTCAATGGAGGGGTAGAAAACAATTTTGAGGCAAAGTTTTTTTGCAGTGAAGTGTCATTTTCAAGAAAGCGTGAATCATCAAATCAAGATTGTTTGAAAAGATTTGATGGAGTTGTGATTAAGGAGTGTGAATTTGTGACAAGACTGCGAGTTAATGCTTGTTACTGTTTGACTTTGTATTTGACCAATTCTGACTTGTATCTCTACGTGAATAAACTTTACTTACCCAATTACCGCAAAAGTGATATTTGCTGGGTTGTCACATGATTTTTGGCACCGCTGCCGAGGATACAAATCTCAGAAGTGGAAGAATATGAAGCCAAATTTGAAACTGGGTATCAAAGCAATATGAATGTCTGCATCAAGAGAACAATGGGAAGAGAGAGTTTGAAGATGAGCGTTGCATCATGAAGAAGATGAACATCTGAAGATCCAAGCTACTTTTGACGAAACAAAACAAGAGGCATTGGACTTTCAACTCCTTCACGAAGTGCAAGAAGCCCTACCTGCACTTGACCAAAAGAAAAATGAAGGCGGTTGGCAAGGCTACTTTGCATCCCCATCTTCCAAAAAGAAGAAAGACTCGACCGGCCAAACATATTCACTATGGCCTAGTACACCGACTTCTCCTAGAGTTGTAAAGGAAGTTGCACCTCTAAAGAACTTTGTTTGAGAAAAGCCAACAAGAACACTAACGGAAGAAGAGTGTCAACATCTTCTTTGAACGATTCCTCAATTGTCTTGAAGAAATTTTGAAGAACACATCAAAGCTGTTGAGCCTGATTCTTCCACTCGAAATGAAGTCAACAACCTCAAAGCAGAAATTGTCAAAGAAGACCCTACCTTGAACTTGATTAATTCAAACCGTCGGGCTATCAACACGGCATCAATACCATCCTGCTCCTCAGTTCCGTCAAGTTCAAACTTACTCCAGCTGATCCCATCAAATCAAATGATGACTTTGTTGCCTATCACCTCACACGCTTATCAAAAGTACAAGAAGACAAAACAAGACGAAGACCCCGATGAATTCATCAAAGAATTTGAAGTCATCTCTTTTGCTAACAAGGAGCATGACTTGGCGGATTGACTGTGAATTTTCCCAAGTCTTCTCCAAAAGAAAGCTCAGAGCTGGTACTGTGAGCCGGCCTGTCTCTCACTCAGGATGAACCTCTGATGGCTATTATGGTAGCGCACCATGGACTAAGAAGGCAAGGAACCCAAACTCCATCATACTCCTCCAAGGATAACACTCCAAGACTCAAGACATTGCTTACTAGAGAACTCAATGAGAGAGAGATAGTTGCAAATGAAAGGATGATGAGTACCTCCTCACCCCTTGTTTATATACTTGTGAAATAGTTACGGACCAAAGTTACTAATTACCGTAGTAACTCAAGTTACTAGACTAAAAGTCAAGTAAAGTCAAAAAGTAGAAAGGAATATCCACTCACATGGGCATATTCCCCTAAACATGTGGTCTTATCTTGACCCAACCACTAAGTCAAGGATTCCTTCACATGGGCTATCCTTGGACTAAAGAAGAATCCAAAACAAAAAGGCTTGCGGGCCCAAGAGTTCTCAACTCTTTCCTCAAAGCCAAACACATAGGAATAATACCAATTCAACACACTAAAGTCCAAAATAGTGGTGCTCATCTTTTCTCCTTCCTCTAAAGTAAGGTCCTCTCTTTCTTAGCTATGACTAACTTTAGCTAACCATGACTAATATAGAACCATCCTTTATGTCTATATAAATAATATCTCTTAAGTACTTGAAATACCAAGCTAAATATCACAATACCACACACATGCACAAATGGGTGTTACATTTACCCCCGGACTAAGTTTTCACTTTTCCTCAAAGTGAAGGTCTCTCTACCTTCTATGGTACATCTTCAACTTATCATGGTTAATCCTACCAAAGTGTCTTCCTCCCAACTCCTTGAGATCATAAGTGTAATTGCCCCACACCTTCTCCACTATGAAAGGTCCAAAGTACTTAGGCAAAAACTTCTTTTGCACTCTCTTGAATCGAATGGAATCAAACAACATTACCCAATCACCTTCTTTGAAAAGCTACACCTTCTTCTTGCCTTGCCTCTTGTCATAGCTCTCCTTTTGTTTCCTTTGGGCTTGCTCCACTCGAACTATAGCAATTGCTCTTGCCTCTTCCAACTCCATGAGTTGTTCCTTCCTTGACTTCTCTGCATCACCTCCTTGTGCTTTCTTCAATCTCCTATGAATGCTTTGGAAGGCAGGAAGATCAAAGTGAATAGGTAAGGTAGACTCAATACCATACACCAATTGAAATGGAGAATATCCGGTGGAAGTCTTCATGGTTGTCCTATACTCCCACAAAATTGCATGAATCCTCTTGTCCCAATGATGTTTAGCCCCCTCCATTTCTGCATCTTTGGCCAACATCATGCACAAGGTCTGATTGGTTCTCTCTGCCAAGCCATTGGAATTTGGCTTATAGGATGTAGTTACTCTATGTGTGATAGAGAAATGTCGTAGCATGGCTGTAGTAATGCTTCCTGTAAACTCTCCTCCTCTATTAGAAACCAACTCCAAAGGGCATCCAAACCTAGTGATAATGCGTTCATAAAGAAATCTACCCACTTCATCTTCATTCTTGTCCCTCAATGGTCTAGCCTCAACCCACTTGGTAAGGTAATCAATACCTACCACAATGTACCGATTGTTCCTTGGGGTTCTATTGAGAGGACCTACAAAATCAATTCCCCACTTCTCAAAAGGTCCTAGTAATGGAATTGATCTAAGTGGTGGAATGGATGTAGACTTTCTAGCAAAAGCTTGACAAACATGACAAGTTTTGCAATAATCAAGACAATCCTTGAAAATCCCTCTCCAATGGTAACCTGCATCTAGAATCTTGAAAGCAGTCACCTTTCCTGCAAAGTGTCCTCCACATACTAAACCTTCATGAAACTCCTTTATGAGTAGGATAGACTCTTCCTTACCCACTGCTCTTCAAAGTAGACCATCTGCTCCTTGGTGAAAAAGAATATCCTCCACTATTGTGTAAGGTCTAGATCTTGCTGCAAGGGCCTTCCTCTCCCTAGCATGCATCCCTTCTGGATAGTAACCTCTTGTCACAAAGTCCACAATCTCCTTGTATTCCATCGGAACCCCTTGAGTGACTGAGATTGATATGAGCTCCTCATCTGGGGAGGAATCATCCACTGGCTCATCTCCATCATGATCATAGGCTCTAGATAACAAATCAGCATTTGCATGTTTCTTTCCTGGCCTATCCTCAATGGTGTAGTCATACTCAGACAAGAGTATCATCCATCTTGCTAGTCTCCCTTCAACATTAGGTTTGTTGAAGATGTACTTCAAAGCCTTGTGATCCGTGACAATGGTGGCCTTCCCTCCAATCAAGTAGTGTCTAAACTTCTTGAGACCAAAGATCACTGCCAACCCTTCTCTCTCCGTGACAGAGTAGTTCTTCTCTGCTGAAACCATCTGCCTACTAGCATAAGCTATTGGATGATCATGCCCATCTTGGTCTAATTGACTAAGAGTGCATCCTATAGCTACATTAGAAGCATTAGTGTATAGGATGAAAGGCTTACGCCTATCAGGTTTAGCAAGAATTGGAGCTAGAACAAGGGATTGCTTGAGCTCCTCAAAAGCTTTGAGAGCCTCCTTGTCTTCCAAAATCACCATGTAATCTTCACCCTTCTTCATGTAGATGGTCAATGCATAAGCCTTGTTGGAAAATGAGAAGATGAACCTCCTATAGTACCCAACCATCCCCAAGAATTGGTGTAACTTTGTAAAGCTTGAAGGGAATGGAAGGTCTGAGATTTTCCTCACCTTCTCAGGATCAACAACTATTCCGTCCTTGGAGATGATGTGCCCCAAAAGTAGACCTTCTTCACATCCAAAAATGCACTTCTCTAGGTTGAGTGATGCATTTGCCTCATCCAAGCGTTGCAAGACTTTGATTAGGTGCTCAAAGTGCTCCTCCTTGCTCCCATACACACAAAAGTCATCAATGAAGTCTCTCACAAATTTCCCAATGAAAGGTTCAAATACCTTGTTCATGAATTGTTGGAATGTGGCTGGAGCATTGCAAAGCCCAAAAGGCATGACCTTGAAAGCGTAAGTTCCCCAAGGTGTGGTGAATGTAGTGAGTTGTTGATGCTCTAGTGCAATCTTGATTTGATTATATCCACTATAACCATCTCCAAAACTGTACCTCTCATGACCTTCAACCTCCTCCAAGATCTCATCAATGAATGGCAATGGGTAGTAGTCCTTCTTGGTAACAGCATTGAGCTTCTTGTAATCCACATATACCCAAAGCTTGCCATTCTTTTTCTTCACAATGACAATTGGAGACACCCATTCTGAATTTTCTACCTCAAAGATAAATCCAGCCTCCTTGAGCTTATCAATCTCCTCCTTCACAACCAAAGATATTGGTGGGCTAATGCGACGTTGCTTTTGGCGGATTGGTCTTGCATGTGACTCCACCTCTATCTTGTGCTCCTCCAAGGTGACCTCCTTCAAATCCTTGTAACTAAAAGCAAACACATGGATGAACTTGTGGAAAATCTCCTCAAATCTCACCTTCTCTTCCTTGGTAACATTTGGGCCATACTTGAGGGTAGCTAACCTTCTCTCTACCTCTTCAAGTGTCAATGGTGATTTGTCAGGGTCCTTCAAAACCTCTGGCTTAGGTGCAAAATCCATAGCACACAAGGGATACACATCTGAATCAGATTTAGATTCATCCTCCTCCGTGGAAGTCTCCTCTTCCATGCTTGTGTCCACACCTGAAGCTCCTTCTTCAGAAT
This sequence comes from Lunularia cruciata, assembly GCA_948567375.1. Taxonomy (NCBI): domain Eukaryota; kingdom Viridiplantae; phylum Streptophyta; class Marchantiopsida; order Lunulariales; family Lunulariaceae; genus Lunularia; species Lunularia cruciata. Next base: position 23,203,999 of record OX419756.1, read on the forward strand.
CTGATTCCCAATAATCAGAAGATGGTGTATCTGAATGTGAAGTGTTGGTGGTGTTAGTCACAGGAACTATGACTCTATAGTTTGATGGCCCAATCCTCAAGTAGCCTTTGTGCCATCGATCAGTTGTGCGTGCTACTCTCAACCATGGCCTCCCAAGAAGTAAGTCATAGCTTGAATCCTTCAAGACTTGGAAAGTCATGAGATTTTGAACTCCCATAACTGAAACTACCACTTTATCCATCACCCGTACTCGTCAAACGTGTTGCTTGTTTGCCATGCTCACCACAAATGTTGAAGGTCTTGAGGGTATCATACCCAACTTCTTCATCAACCTTTCTGACATGGCATTCACTGCTAATCCCCCATCAACCAATGCATCCTTGATGTTGTGACCATTCACTCTCACATCAATCTTGGAGGCATATTCACAAGCTTCCCATGGTGGTGGCTTGGCATCCACCACCCCCGTTGATACCGGAAATTTGCCTTCTTCTTCCTCTTGCTCCTTGTAGAATTCAAACCACCTCTAAGCTCCTTTCTCAAGGTAGGGTTCAAAGCAATTAATTGGCCCACTATGATGTTAGCCTTGTGAATACCAACATCCTCCAACACATTGTAGTTCCATTGTTGCTTTGAGATCAAGAAGTCCTCCATCCCCAACTTCTTCCTTGGAGTCTTTGTTGTTGATGGTGTTGAGATGCGAGTGCTCCTAGTAGACATAGGAGTATCCTTGCTTGAAGTAAATCCTTGAGAAGAGTGGACATCCTTTGCAAAACGAGCTCTCTTCTTCTCTTGTGCCAAAAGCTCCAAATTAAGACCCTTGGAGTTTGAGCACTCTCCCTTCTCATACTTGCTCTCAACCACATCTACAAATGCTATCCCCTTACCTTTGTTGGGATTAGGAGCCACTTGGGTTTCACTACCTCACTCTTTCCCTGTATTGGCTCCTCATAACCCCTTCCTCCATGGTAAGTGGAATTTGGGCAATTCCTTTGGATATGGCCTCTTCCTCCACAACCAAAACAATTTCTATCATTGAAATTGTTGGCTGGTTGGCCTCCTCTCTATGGATAGTTTCCATAACTCCTAGACCCTCTCCCTACATTCTGATCCACCTCTCTCTTCTCCCATAGTTGCACTACATTGATCTTGAGATCCGCAAGTTGTTCTGTGATGGTTTGGAGTGGATCTTTTGGTGGAGGTGCAAGAACTGGAGCAACTACTACTTGTGGTGCAACCCTTGTCACCAAAGTATCAGAGGTTCCACCATACTTGTAACCTTGAGGAGGATGCACAACCTCTTTCACCACCAAATCACTCTCATCTCCTTCCAAACTCTCCTCCATACAAATTGCAATCTTGATAGCTTCAACCTTGGAAGAAGGTTTCTCATATCTCACCTTGCTTCTAATTTGTGGTCTCAACCCTCCCACAAAATTCTTGGTAAGCATGGCCCCTATGCCAATCATTGTAGTCTCCACATCATCCCCACCTTTCCTCAACACTATGCAAAATCTGGACTCTAACTTTTCCACTCTTTCCACATAGACTCTCACTTTCTCTCCATCTCCTTGCTTGAAAAATGTAACCTCACTCATCAATCTCTCATAACTCTCATCAGAAAGAAAGTTTTCAATGAGTGCTGAAGTCAAAGTTTCCCAAGACTCTTCTTCCCCATCTCTCCTCTCTCTCTTTTGGTATTCTAACTCATACCATGTAAGTGCTGCATCCTCAAAGAAATCTGGTAATAATGAGGCCCACTCATTCTTCCTCCTCTCATTGTTTCCTATGCAAGCTCTCTTGAAGTCTCTCACAAAGGCCTCCACAAGTTCTCCATCCTTGCCAAAGAAAACCGGAAGTTTTCCTATCTTAACCCCTCACTATCTTTCTTTTCTCTCAATTTTTTTTTTCTATTTTCTTTTCTCTCACTCTATTACTAATAGAGTATATACATGACTAACACCATCTGAGAATAGTCCACTCTAGGAACACAAAAGGTTCAGGTTGCTCCAAGATTTCTATAGCAACATCAAATCCTAGAGTGCATATTAATCTAACTCTCATGGATAGTTTATCCATAAGTTGAAAGATTATCTCCATCACTAATCTTGAGAACTAGTTGATGAAGGTGGTAGTATTTCTGTAACTGTACTAAGACTCTCTCCAAGATCCTTCACCAAAGTCTCCAAAACTGATTTTACTCCACTACACTCATGTCCTTTTGGAAGTCCTTCCACTCCACAAACCTCACATAACTCCTTGGTCTTAGATCTTCTCCCTCCTAATCTTGGTGAAAAAGGTCCAACATGCAAACCCAAGTCAAGTAAGCCTCTCCTTTCCCTCAATCTCTTGCTCTCAAAGGTCAATGGACATGAACTTGCCTTATGTCTCTTCTCTCTACATAGAAAGCACTTAGACTCACTCTTTCCTCCAAGTGGTGTAGGTTTTTGAATCCTCTCAACACTCTCTTCAAATTCTATTGTAAACTCTCTTTTCCTCAAATCCACCCCTACAATCACCTAAAACCCTTGGGGAACCTTGCATAATCTCAATTTCCATGCTTGATGACCCTCCATGTTCCCAAGATGAATCTAAACACTCAAACAAGCTTTTTGTTGATCTCAAACTCCTCATGCATGAGATCTCCACTCTGCAGAATTGACCCTTTCTCACAATGTCACTCAAATCTCCCAACAGTATGTCACAGTCCTCTGAAATTTTTTACACTTAATCACAACTCTAGGGCGTCCATCCCTGCAAAATTTTAGATCTTTTCATCAAGCCATTTGGCCTAGATACCTTTCTATTCAGCACCCATATTTCAGATTTGGTTTGAAAACCACCCCCTTCACTTCAAAAACTCATTTCTCCTTGCACAAAAACGATCTCTCTCTAATTTTTGTAGCATCAGGTAGGATACAATGCATTGAAAGTTCTTAGAAATGTTCAGGAGAATTCACTGAAAATTGAAGAAATGGCAGACTTTGTACAATTTTCCAGAGAGCATGTAGTTGCGGGAGCACTTTACCCTATCAACTTTCAAAACTTCTAGCCCAGTGCGCATAGAAGCTCTCACAATAATTTCAAGTGTGATAACTAAAAGATAACCCAAGCTATCATGTATAGAAATTTCAAGTCTAGATCTCAAACTTGAGATTTTGCCCAAAATCACCTTAATCCCCAAAATCTGCAATCCACCTCACACAATCTCTCCAATTCCTCTCATGTGTACAAGATGTACAAAATCACCTCAAAGACATCATAATGAACTACAGGGTATACAAATAGATCTTGGTTCTCTAACATAAGTTCAGCCCTCTCCTCTCCTAATGTTCTCTCCAAGTGAGCTCTCATAGCCTCCTTCTGTCTAATGTAGAATTGAACGCAGAACATTATCTTGCCTTCTAGAGAGGTCTCGGCAACGGAACCAAAAATGTGAGCCGGCCTGTCTCTCACTCAGGATGAACCTCTGATGGCTATTATGGTAGCACACCATGGACTAAGAAGGCAAGGAACCCGAACTCCATCATACTCCTCCAAGGCTAACACTCCAAGATTCAAGACATTGCTCACTAGAGAACTCAATGAGAGAGAGATAGTTGCAAATGAAAGGATGACGTGGGGGTAAGAAACTAGTGACTCTGCCAACAAAGAGTGTACATAAGGCTGATACTAAGTTGGATGCCCTAATCAAGGAGTTTTTGGATTTTAAGATCTATATGATTGGGGCTAAGAATAGAAGGAAGCCCCCAGCATTTGGCAGATTCAATGTATGGTGCACCGCATGTGGCAAGTTAGGCCATGCAAACACGGAATGCAATACTCGTAATGCATTCCCGGTGCAGCAGATTGATTGTGTTCCAGGATGGAACCAAGAAGAGGAAGAAGAGGTGGTGTACCAAACACAAGAGGTACAGCCTCAGGCAAGCACATCGTATCAAGGTCCGAGGTACGGACCAAGGGAGTATAAACCCAATGCTCCTCCATGAAGACCACCGATGAGCAACCAAAATTGACCTCAAAATGTTGCACTCGGGGCATGTTACAATTATGGCTCGATGGGACATTGGTCTCCAAACTGTCCGGAGCCAAGAAGGCAAATCAAGTATGTTCCCCTATGCGGAAATTGCAAAGGATCAGGTCATACGAGCAACCAATGCCCTCACCCACCAAACCCGCAGCCGCTTGTAAAGTATGTATAGACCCCAGATGAGCGTGCAGCGCTTCAGGCAAAGGGTGACACAAAAATAAATTGTATAACACTTGAGGAGGAAAGACCTCAAGAAGGGAGTCCGGCCTCAGAAGGAGAATGGCCAGACCTTGAAATTTTGAAGGTTGAGACACGCACAAGTAAGAAGAAGCGTGATCCCAAAGAGCAGGGTACGACCTTGTTGTCTTCCATAAAGCCGAAGAGACTGCGCCCAAAGGCAATCCTTTCTGCCAAGGAGCAAAAGATCCTCGCTAAAGCCAAAGCTAAAGCCTTGCAGAGAGAACTCAAGGAAGCGATACTCAGAACTCGGGAAATGAGTTTGGAGGAGGAGATGAAGACGAAGCCTCCAAGTTTTCCGGTGGACATCCAATCCAAAGTAAAGGGTCTGATCCAAGCTGAGGTGGGCCAACCCGAGGAACCTTGGGTCAAGACCACTAGCAATCTCATCACCATTCTGAAGCATCCCAAAGTCAAAATCAAACATGGAGAGACTTTGAATCCAAAGCCAAAGGCAAAGATGGTCAAATTGGGAGGAGTACCCCAATACGACATTGAAGCAGATTTGGTAGCCACAAATGCCAACATCACATTTAAGCAATTGTGGGAAGACAACAAGCTGTACAAGAGGCAGTTGAATTTAGCCCTCAAGAAAGTAAGGTCGATGTCAAAGAAAGACCTACCCACTATATATCATATTGAGCAAGAAGATCTGGGATCTTCCAAGGTCAACGCAGAGATTGTAGGGTGCATGATCATTGATACCCATTGATTTGGGGTTGGGTATGAATGTCATGACCAAAGATATTGCAAATTGACTAGGGTATCATACGTTTGAGCCAACATCCCAAGTCTTGAAATTTGCAGACCAAACCAGGAGAAGGCCTTGGACATGCTGTTAAACATTACTACGATCATTGGAGGGGTGTCCTTCAAGTTAAACTACATTTTGTTGCAACCAATGACCAAGACTGGTTACCTTCTGTTGATCGGAAGACACTAGTTGTACAGTTCCCAAGTTGTGGTGGATTGGCACCAATAGAAGCTACAGTTCAAGGACATTTTGTCCAAAGACCATAAGCTGGTGACTGCGAGTTGGACAAAGGTTCCCATCTCGAGGAAACTAGTTTGTCAGAAGATGAGGATGAATCCAAAGACTTATTGGCTTTGTCCTCAGACAAATCCAAAGATGAAGTCCATATCAATTACTTGGAATGCTACGAGATGGATGTCAAAGACAAAGATCCATATGACCTCGCCTCATGTGAACCTAACTTGGAGGAAGGGGGTTTGATAGTAGCTCGCCTTGGGTTAAGCCGAGTAAGCCACGTTGAAGGAGTCATCAACCCCAATGACTGTCAAGATGTTGTCTTGTCTGAAAAGAAAATTTTAAAAATTTCAAAGACAGTCACTTCGGAGGAGTTGGCAAGATACACTGCCCTGTATATAGAATTCCAGGATGTATATTCTTGGTCTATCAATCAAATGCCGGGTATTCCACAAGAATTTGGAGAACACCGGATTGATCTAGTTGAAGGTATGGTTCCGGTTTGGCAGAGACAATACCGTCTGAACCCAAAGTACTCCCTTTTGGTGAAAGATGAAATCGACAAGTACTTAGGAGCCAAAATCATCTTCCCTGTTTTAAGTAGTGAGTGGGTCTCTCCCATGGTCATTGTACCAAAGAAGAAAACAGGGAAGATCTGAGTGTGCCAAGACTTCCGCAAATTGAATGCAGTCACAAGGAAGAATTATCATCCCTTGCTTTTTACTGATACCATTTTGTCACCCTTGATATAGTTTTCTCAATGGATTTTTAGGATACAATCAAGTATCCATCCAAGAAGAGGTCAAGGATAAAACTACATTCACAACTGATTAGGGCACTTTTGCTTACAATCAAATGCCCTTTGGGTTGTGTAATGCTCCCACTACTTTCCAGCCGATGATGAATTCAATCTTCAATGATTTCTTGTGTAAATTTGTGGAAGTTTTCATTGATGATTTTTGTGTGTTTGGGCAAAGAGATGTACATTTGGATTACCTTCGCCAAACTTTTGAAAGGTGTCATTTTGCCAGGTTGTCATTACACCCGGAGAAATGTTTCTTTGCTATGAAGGAAGGAATTCTTTTGGGGCATCGGGTGTCAAGCCGAGGTATTGAGGTTGATGTTGAGAAGGTCAAAGTGATCTCAACTTTGGAATCCCCAAAGAACATCTGAGAGCTGAGGGCCTTCTTGGGACATGTCATATACTACAGACGCTTTGTTTTGAACTATGCAGTGCTTGCTGCACCCCTTACAAAGCTTCTTAAGAAATCCGAAGACTAAATATGGGAAGTAGATCAAGAAGAAGCTTTCCAGGTGTTGAAGAAGAAATTGGTTGAAGCACCAGTTATGAGGGCCCCAAACTGAGACGTCCCTTTTCATGCATATGTGTACACTTTGTCCATGGCAATTGGAGTTGTCTGAAGTCAGAAGGACGAGAAGAAAAAGGACTACCTGGTGTATTATGCCAACTGACAACTTTCAGTTTCTGACAAGAATTATTCAACGACTGAAAGAGAAGCCTCAGAATGGTGTATGCCTGCAAGAAATTTTGCTACTACCAGGGATACAAGTTTGTCTTCTATGTTGACCATTACGCATTGCAACATTTGGTCAAGAAGACAGATTTGTCCGGGAAAATTGCAAGATGGATCTTGAGTTACAAGAATTCACATATATGGTACAAGTACAGAAAGGAGCTTTTCATTCAAACACGGACTTCTTGTCCAAGTTAGAAACTCAAGACCAGGAGTGGGAAATCGACAATCGGTTCACTGATGAAGAGTTATATCAATTAACAGCAATGCAAAGTATGAGGTATGCAGCAGAATACCATTCTTTGCATACTCTCCATTGTCCTGAAGGGCTAGACTCGGAGCAGAGGGCAGTATTTCTTAGGAAAATGGGTCCGTATTAGCTAAAACACTACATTTTATTCAAGATGGGCAAAGACGAAGTACTTTGATGATGCTTGGAGTCATACAAAGTCGGAGGCATAATTGAGTCTTTACACTCCGAAGCATCGGGAGGACACTATGCTCTGAAGAATACTATAAAGAAGATTCTTTCCTTGGGGCATTGGTGGCCTATGATGTACAAAGACACGCATGCTCATATCTGAAGCTGTGATGTTTGTCAAAGAACGGGGAAGCTGATGGCTACTTCTCAATGGTCTTTGAGACCAATTTTGCCATTGGCCCCATTTGAGAAATGGGGAATTGATTTTGTGGGTCCCATTCAACCAATGACTCAAGTCACAAGGAAGAGATACATTTTGGTGTGCACTAACTATGCTACCAAGATGGTCGAAGCTGAAGCAACTTGCAGAGATGATGCCAAAATTGTGGCGGAATTTTTTTTTCAAAACATCATCTCCTGATATGGGTGTCCTCTGGAATTGGTTAGTGACAGAAGGACCCATTTTTTGAACCCTATGATGGAAACATTAACCAAGTACTTCCCGATTAAACATTGGAAGATGACTCCTTATAACCCAGAAGCAAATGGCTTGACAGAAAAGGCAAATGGGTTACTTTGCAAAATTTTGAATAAGGTGATTGTCAATTATGCCTATGACTGGGATACAAAATAACCAGCCGTGTTGTGGGCATATAAAACAACAAAAAATATCAGAACCAAACAAACTCCATACTTCTTGACATACGGCTTGCATCCTATACTACTAATTGAATATGAAGTACTGACATATCAGATTCTTTGCAAAGAATGATTGTTGAAGGAAGAAAGCTAGGATCTTCAGATCCATCAACTAATGTGGTTAGAAGAGAAAAGAGACGATCCAATGCAGGCCCCTTCTTGAATTTCTCACCGCGACGAAAGGTTGTTAGACTGTCTTTGCCTCGGGGTGGAGCTCCCCCCAATACGAAGACAATTTACTTTGGGTTGTATGCTGATAAGGCATTTCCGAGTACTTTGCCTTATGACCTGAAGTCACTTTACTTTGGGTTTCATCCCGAAGACTCTTTTCTTTGCCTTCTTTGGCCATACAGGCGCAATCCGACTTCTCTATACACTTCTTCTCCTTTATTTTGAAAAAACCAAAAAAATGTGGGCACCACATACCCTTTCCCTCAAATGTGAGCGTCCCCGCAAACATAGACCTCGATTGTTTTAGAAACTTCCAAGTCTTTGGTCCAATATTTCCGAACTCTCCACCCGTCTACTCAAGTGGCAAAAGGATTATCTTCCAAGTCGACAAGCTGCAAGGACCCATTTTCGTAAAGATGAAGAACTTGATAGGGACCCATCCATCTCAAATGCAACTTGCCTGCAAAAAATATTCGGCGATTGTCATATAACAGAACCAAATCTCCTTCTCTTACAATCACATGCTTGATTCTCTTATCGTGCCTGACTTTCCTCTGTGCTTGTACTTCTTTTGTGGTTTGCATTGCATCGTCTCTTTTCTCTTCTAACCACATCAATTGACGAATCCGAAGATCTTGACTTTCTTCTTCCGACATTTGTTCTTTGCAAAGAACCCGATATGTCGGAACTTCAAATTCAATTGGTAGTATGGGATGCAAGCCATATGTCAAGAAGTATGGATTTTGTTTGGTTGTAATCTTCTTTGTCGTTTGATATGCCCACAACGTGGCTGGTAATTTTGTATCCCAGTCATAGGCATAATTGACAATCACTTTATTCAAAACTTTACAAAGTAACCCGTTTGCTTTTTCCATTAAGCCATTTGCTTTTGGGTTATAAGGAGTCATCTTCCGATGTTTAATCTGAAAGTACTTGGTTAACGCCTCCATTACAAAGTTCAAAAATGTGTTCCTTGGTCACTGACCAATTCCAAAGGACACCCATATCAAGAGATGATGTTTCAAAAGAAGAATTCTGCCACAGTTTCAGCATCATCTCTACGAGTTGCTTCAGCTTTGACCATCTTGGTAGCATAGTCAGTGCAAACCAAAATGTATCGCTTTCTTGTGACTCGGGTCACTGGTTGAATGGGACCCACAAAATCACTCCCCCATTTCTCAAATGGGGCCAAAGGCAAAATTGGTCTCAAAGGCCATTGAGAAGTAGCCGTTGGCTTCCCCGTTCTCTGACAAGCATCACAGCTTTGGATATGAGCATGCACGTCTTTGTACATTGTAGGCCACCAATACCCTGCCAAAAGAATTTTCTTTAGAGTATTCTTCAGAGCATAGTGTCCTCCCGATGCTTTGGAGTGTAAAGATTCAATCACTCCTACTTCGTATGACTCCAAGCATCACCAAAGTACTTTGTCTTCGCCCATCTTAAATAAATTGTTGTGTTTAAGCTGATATGGCCCCATTTTCCTGAGAAAGACTGCCCGCTGTTCCAGGTCCATCCCCTCAGGACAATGGAGAGTATTCAAATAATTATATTCAGCTGCATACCTCGTACTTCGCATTGCTGATAAGTGGTACAACTCTTTGTCTGGGAACCGATCGTCAATTTCCCACTCCTGGTCTTGAGTTTCTAACCTGGACAAAAAGTCCGCATTTGAATGCAAAGCTCCCTTCCTTACTTGTATAGTATACATGAACTCTTGTAACAACAAGATCCATCTTGCACTTTGTCCCAATAAATCTGCCTTCTTGACCAAGTGTTGCAATGCGTAATGGTCCACATAGAAGACAAACTCATATCCCAACAAATAATGACAAAATTTCTTGCAGGCATACACCATTCCGAGTGCTTCTCTTTTAGTCGTAGGATAATTCTTTTCAGAAACTGAAAGTTGTCGGCTGGCATAATACACCGGGTAGTCCTTCTTCTTCTTGTCCTTCTGACTTAAGACGATTCTGATGGCCATGGACAAAGTGTCTACATATACATGAAAAGAGACGACCCAATTCGGGGCCCTCATAATAGGTGCTTCAACCAGCTTCTTCTTCAACACTTGGAAATCTTCTTCTTGATTTGCTTCCCATAGATAGTCTTTGGATTTCTTCAAAAGCTTTGTAAGTGGTGCAGCAAGTACTGCATAGTTTGACACAAAGCATTTGTAATATCCGACATGTCCCAAGAAGGCTCTCAGCTCCCGGATGTTCTTTGGGGATTCCAAAGCTGCGATTATCTTAACCTTCTCAACATCGACTTCAATACCTCGGCTTGACACCCAATGCCCTAGAAGAATTCCCTCCTTCATTGTGAAGAAGCATTTCTCCAGGTGTAATGACAAGCCGGCAAAATGACACCTTTCAAACGTTTGGCGAAGGTAATCTAAATGTACATCTCTTTGACCAAACACACAAAAGTCATCAATAAAAACTTCCACAAATTTGCGCAGGAAATCTTTGAAGATTGAATTCATCATCCGCTAGAAAGTAGCGGGAGCATTACACAACCCAAAGGGCATTTGATTATAAGCGAAAGTGCCCCAATTGGTCGTGAATGTAGTTTTATCCTTGTCTTCTTCTCGGATGGATACTTGATTGTACCCTGAAAATCCATCGAGAAAACTATAACAAGGATGCCTAACTACCTGATCTAAAATTGTATCGATAAAAGGCAAGGGATGATGATCTTTCCTTGTGACTGCGTTCAACTTCCGGAAGTCTTGGCACACTCGGATCTTCCCTGTTCTCTTCTTCGGAACAATGACAATGCGGGAAACCCATTCACTGCTTAAGACACGGAAGATGATTCCGGCCCCTAAGTACTTGTCGATTTCTGTGACAACCCGGCAAATATCACTTTTGCGGTAATCGGGTAAGTAAAGTTTGTTCCCGCAGAGATACGAGTCAGAAATGTCCAAATATAAAGTCAAACAGTAACATGTAGTTCTTCTTGGTTGCGTCTTTAATCTCTCAGGTAGAAACCACACCCAGAAGAGAGTAACAAGCACTGACTCGCAATCTTGTCACAAATTAACACTCCTTAATCACAACTCCATCAAATCTTTCCAAACAATCTTGATTGTGATGATTCAGGCTCTCCCAAAAACGGCACTTCACTGCAAAATGACTTCGCCTCAGAATTGTGTTCCACCCCTCCACTAAAGGCACAACTTCCTCGATCGGAATTGCTTCACATCAACTTTGCACTGCACTCACAAATGCAGAATACTACCAACACTACAATTCCTCTCAGATCTGTCAAGGCATTGCTTTGATTGCACTTCACTTAGGATCAAACACACAAAATGAAGATCAAGGCTGTGGAATCCAACATCCAACAAACACTCTGACTTGCACTTCAAATTTCTCCAACACTCACAAACATAGACACAAAGTTGATACTCGGAATCAAGCTCAAGCGATGAGCACTGCTTCACAGCACTTTGCTTTATCTATTCTCAGAAATTATGAGCACTGAACAACATTTGATTGCAAATGTCACTCTTAAGTAGTGAACAAATTGACAATTCTAACAACTATACCGTTCTACCACAACTGTTCTAACCTGCAGATCCAAAATGACAATGCACCTCTTCATATCTGTCTCTTCAAATCTCAAATCGGTTTTTACTCCGATCCGATGTCTACTTCTTCTTCGGCTTTCAAACCCAAACCCAAAGTAATCTTACTTCCTACTACTCTGTCCTCGGGTTTCACAACTCCTAATTCCTCCACTAATTCTAACATTTCTCCTTCTTGATATGAAATTACTATCATAGTTAAGCCTTCTTAATCTCTATCTCCCGACCCACTCTTCTCTAAAGTGTCAAATGTCAAAACCGAAGACACCTGCACTCCTATCTTTCTTACCTCGGGTCTAACTATTATCAATTCTTTTGCTAATTCTACTATATTCTCATCAAGAATTGTAATTGAAAGCATGGGTACTGTAATACTCCGAGGATAAGAGAAGAAAGAAAACACAGATGCACACTCAAACATTCGATGCCCCAAGGGAGCACCTTCTCTTTATTATATAGACAAAGAGTGTCTCCTCCAAGGAAGCTCCACCATAGGATTAGGGACACAGATAGGTGACATGTCAGCAAGCTCCACCCTTGGATTACTTACTTGGATGGGTGACCTGTCTGGTCTAGGTCCTATCTGGTTGGTCAAACGAGCTTTGACCAGAGGGAATCTTTTAGGGAATCTTCTTGTAGGAATCTCAGAATCACATGAGTAAGGTACCGTTGGAAAGCTCTCGACGAGACATACCAGGGGGAGGGAAGGCCAGCCTTTCCTCCCTTGGGGGGGGGGAATCTGCACATTTTCGAGGCCTAATTCATCCGTTTAGGCCTCCGAAATTACCTTCAAAGATTTCAGGCATATTTCGGTTCCTACTCTATTAGTAGAAGTCCCCTTTTGGTGATACCTCTTTCTGATCTGTTTAGTCCATCATGTGTAACATCCTTCTAGATGTTACCAAACCAATTCTCACCTTTAAATCATATGTCTAGCTATTGGTTCTAAGGTTCTTAAGTCTATTTCAGTTTCTGCCCTATTAGTAGAAGTACTCTATTGGTGATACTTCTATCTGATCTATTTTGACCATCATGTATAACATCATTCTAGTTGTTACCAAACCGAATTTCACATCTAGATCATATGGCTAACCCTTGGTATTACAGACCTCCCTCCTTTTAAGACGCAACGTCCTCGTTGTGCAATTGTTGTTCAAATGCTTGCACCAACACCGGTGCATGTGCCAAATTGGCAGCGGGTTCCCAGGTTGCTTCATAGAGGGGGTAACCTTTCCATTGTACTAGATATTCCACCCGCGGATGGCAAGTACCACGCATGCGCTTTTGGAGAATCCGCTCCACTTCATATTCCTCTATGCCATCAATGACTGTCCGACAAGGTCGAATGTCCTATGTGGAAGTACCTTGGCCTGATCGGGGAGCATATCTGCGTAATAGGGAGACATGGAACACTGGATGGATCTTCATGTGTGGTGGTAGCTCAAGGTGATAGGCCACAGCGCCGATGCGGCGAAGAATCGAGAAAGGCCCAATAAAACGAGGTCTGAGCTTACGAGATCCAACTAATGTGAGGTTGGTTGTCAATAGCCACACTTGATCCCCAACATTGAACTCCATGTGCCTACAGTGTGCATCAGCATACTACATTTGCCGATTTTGTGCAATCTGTAACCTGTGCTTGGCGCTCTCCGCACCTTGTTGGATTCTAGAAACAAATGTGTTGACTGCATCAACCTTGGTAGTCACTGGACGGATCTTCATCAAGCTAGAAGGTGTGAAGGGATGCTCACCATACATGAGGAAGAACGGAGTGACTTGGGTGGAGGCATTCACTGAATTTTTGTAAGCAAATTCCACCAACAGTAGTAGGGTGTCCCACCTCTCTTGCTCTTCTAAGGTGAAGCCGCGTAACATGTCTTCAATCGTGCGATTATCCCGCTCTGTTTGGCCATCTGTTTGTGGGTGGTAAGCTGTAGACATGGCCAACTTGGTTTTGAAGAACCCAAAGAGTGTTCGCCAAAACAAACTGGTGAATTGGGTGCCTCTATCGGTGATGAGTACTCTAGACAAGCCATGGTGAGCAAAGACTGCATCTAAGTATAGTTGAGCTAGTTGTGGAGCGGTCACCTCCTTGGTGGTAGGGCGTACATGAATCATTTTGCTGAGCCGGTCCACAAAGACCACAATGGAGTCAAACCCTGAGGTGGTCTTGGGTAATTCACAGACGAGATCCATGCTCACTTGTTCCCAACATTGGGTAGGAGTGGGAAGAGGTTGAAGGAGCCCTGCAGGAGCTTGGTTAGAAGCTTTGTTTTGTTGACAAAGTAGACAGCTACGCACATAGTCCATCACCTCGTTGCTCATCTTGGGCCAATAGTAATGGCGCTTGACTGCCTCCAAGGTCTTGTCCACTCCGACATGAGCTGCAATGGCCGAATCATGACATTCCACTAGAATGGTGGTGCGTAATTTTGGGACATTTGGGATCCACAATTGGCCCTCCCAAAAGGTGAGTCCTTGGGTGCTGGTGACACCTTTGGATGATTGCGCTTCTACAATCTGTGGATCAGTTTTTGTAGAAGCTAGAATCTCTTGCCAAAATTCAGGGTTAATCTTAGCCTCTGCCGCCAAGTTGTTGGCCATTGGCATGCGGGTGAATGCATCTGCAAGTTGCTTCTTACCTTCCACGTAGATGATTGTCATGTTGAAGCATTCTCGCCACACTGCCCACCAAATTTGGCGACAAGATAGATCCTTCTGCGTCTCGAGGTAGACTAGAGGTTTGTGGTCTGTTTCTACTACAAATGCCTTCTCGCCCAAGTAGTGCTTCAATGCTTGGTTGCTAGAACGATGGCCAGCTCTTCTTGTTCTGTGGTGTGGTAGTTGCGCTCTGCCGGTAACAACTTTCGAGAGAAATATGCAATTGGATGCCATCCGTCATGCCACTCTTGTTGTAGGACTGCTCCTATTGCTACGCCTGATGCATCCGTAGCCAACTTGATTTGACGTTTTGGGTCATACCACTTCAAGATTGGTGCATGTAGCAAGGCGGCCTTCAATTCTTGAAAGGCCAACTCTTGTGCAGTTCCCCATGTCCACTTCTTCCCCTTGCCAAGTAGTGCCGTTAAAGGCTGTGCAACCTTAGAGAAGTCCTTGACAAATCTACGATAGAATCCCGTCAACCCCAAGAAGCTCTTAAGTTGAGTCTGATCTTCTGGGGCACTCTATTTTTGAATGACCTCTATTTTATCTGTCAATACTTGAATGCCCTCTGCACTTACTCTATGCCCTAAGTAGTCTACTTCAGACTTGCCAAACTCACACTTTGAGATTTTGGCGTACAACTGATTCTCTCTTAGAATCTGGAGGACCTCTCGTAGATGTTGTTTGTGTTCTGTCATCGTGCTACTATATACTAAGATATCATCCAAGAAGACGATAACAGACTTATCCAAGTATGGACGAAATATGTCATTCATTAGGCTCATGAAAGTGGCAGGCGCATTGGTGAGGCCAAAAGGCATCAAAAGATACTCAAAGTGGCCATACCTGGTTCAAAAGGCAGTTTTGTACACATCCTCCTCTGCAATTTGGATTTGATTATACCCGCTCCGCAAGTCCAGTTTGGTGAAGTATCTTGCTCCATGGAGTTGATCAAACAAGTCATCCATGCGAGGTAAGGGGTATTTGTTCTTCACTGTTTGCTGATTGAGACCCCGATAGTCAATGCACATGCGCATTGTACCATCCTTCTTCTTCACAAACAAGACAAGGGCCCTATATGGTGATACGCTAGGTTGGATGAACCCTTTCTGTAGCATCTCCTCAATTTGAGTCTTACACTCCTCCAACTCATGAGGTGATAGGCGATATGGGGCCTTACAAGGAGGTGTCTTCCCCGGGAGTGTCTCTATTTTGTGATCTACTCGCCTTTTAGGTGGTAATCCTGAGGGTAGATCATCGGGAAAGACATCTTGAAACTCATCCACCACATCCTTCAATTTCTCAGGAATTTGTCCAGCGAGTTGTGCACTCTGGACTTCTCTTATTGGACCCAGAAAACATCTATCGGTCTTACAGACAGTTGTCGTCCCTACGACATATAGAGGCAGTTTCTGCCTGTGTGATTTTTCTTTAACCCCAATGATTGACCATTGGTGGGTTCTCACTACTTTCTTCCTCCAATCCACCATTGGGTTGTACTGCTCCATCCATGGCATGCCTAAAATTGCATCATAACGGGCTAACTGTATCACTCGCCACTCAATTGCTTCCTGATATTCTCCTACAGAGAGGGTTACCCGTCTAGGTAATGATTCAATCCTCTCTGTTTGCCCATTTGGTAACTCTACTTCTTCACTTCCATCTCTCTCTAGATCCATTCCCAAGCTTATTGCAACAGAGCGAGACAAGAAATTCTCTGTTGCTCCCGGATCTATTAATACTCTCACTTGATTACCTTCTAGGATTCCATTCACGACAATCAATTGTGAGGTTGCCTTTTGGGATCTTTGCGCATTATTCTTCTTCCTTCCCTTGCTTCTCTGCTTCCTTATTGAGCCAATAAGGCCGCAAGGTACATTTACTGGTGATCTTCATTTTCCGAAGTGGTTTCCACCTCCTCCTCTTCAATGTGCCTCTCCATGTTGTTCAAAGATCAGCTGTACGGAGGCCGAGGGCCTCTAGGGAAACGAGTGCGACAATTGGTAGATATGTGCCCAATACGGCCACAATTGTAACAACGGCGTTGTTCTCCTCGAGTCCCTTCTCCTCGTGGGACTCCATCTCTTTGTTCTTCTACCCGTCCCCGCTCTCTTTGAAGCGGCCGTGTTCCTCGATCCCGGAATCAAAGGTTGCTCAATTCCATCGGTACTGGTCCACCCATGTGTGGCATTTCTGCCTGATAATGTTGAGGTGGAACTACTCCTTCACCTCTACCTAATGCTCCAGCTATTCTCTGCGCACAAGCAATAGCTTCAAATACCGTGCGAGGGTTTTGCACCATGACTTCTTGGCAAATCCACTCTTTCAACCCTCGTTTGAAATTGTCGAGAGCCTCTGCTGGACTCATGTCGGTAATTGCAACTTGTAGATCCAGAAATGCCTCCACATACTCTTGTACGCTATTCTTTTGTCTCAATCCCCATAGTCGGGTTCGAGCCATCTGCACAGAATCCACCGATTGGAAATTCTTGAGCAGTCCTTCTTGCATTGCTGTCCATGTGACCTCCCTTCTCTCTACTAGCATGGATTGTTCCCAAGCATCATACCATGTGAGGGCTTTATCGGCCAAGTACCCACATGCAAACACGCCTGCAGCATGCTCTGTGATCTCTGTTGAGAACAATCGAAAATATCGATTCATTCTCGAGATCCAATTCTCCACTACTCCCATTGTACACTGCCCCTTGTAAGGCTCGATGTTGCAGGTCTTCTTCATCCGGAGTAGCAATGTGGCTTCATCGTTGATAGGGTTCGTAGGCACGGGTGCCTCTCCAAGTACTTCAGTCGCAGGTACTGGGTTTTGAGACGGCTCTTCTTCTTGCATAGCTTGATCGTTCCTGAGGATCTGCACTTGACTTTGCAATGTCTCCATGGTCATCTTAATCTCTCGAAATTCATTCAACATCCCTTGCATTCCTTGCACCAGCTCTTGCAACTACGGATCCATGGTTCCTGCAACACCCAATTGCTAACGTCTACTTCAATACAGAGTCAATATAATCACTCTGGAAGGTGCACAAACTATCGGAACTACCATTGGGACCTCACAAGCTATCACTCGTTGATAATACTCCTCACCAAAATTCCTAACCACAAAATCTCTAAACATCAATTTCGGCCTCACTACATAACGGATTTCTACTTGAGTGTTGAAAGGGAGAGGATTTGGGACATTCATATCCATATTATCATAATAGAATGTAGATTGTCAAATCCCACTCTCTGTCATATATCACCACAGGTAGAATCACCGGGTTTGGTGAGTTCATCACTCTGTCCATGAATTCCGCACCAAAGTGATAAACTAGCGATACTCTCATCTACTCACGCTGGATGTACATAACCTTGATGTGGAATGGGTTTGAGAATGGAAAGCTAGGTGCAGGAAATTGCCCCCCCGGCGCATCCATCCCATCCGCTCTCTAAAGTCCTTCCTAAGTCTAGCGATTACTCTATGTTCTCCACCTCAAATTACTCAGTTTCAGTAGTTTGTGCTATTCCAAGAGGGGTGATCCACTCTCTTGGACTAGAACACTCGCTCTGATACCATTGTAATACTCCGAGGATAAGAGAAGAGAGAAAACACAGATTGCACACTCAAACATTCGATGCCCCAAGGGAGCACCTTCTCTTTATTATATAGACAAAGAGTGTCTCCTCCAAGGAAGCTCCACCATAGGATTAGGGACACAGATAGGTGATATGTCAGCAAGCTCCACCCTTGGATTACTTACTTGGATGGGTGACCTGTCTGGTCTAGGTCCTATCTGGTTGGTCAAACGAGCTTTGACCGGAGGGAATCTTTTAGGGAATCTTCCTGTAGGAATCTCAGAATCACATGAGTAAGGTACCGTTGGAAAGCTCTCGACGAGACAAACCAGGGGGGAGGGAAGGCCAGCCTTTCCTCCCTTGGGGGGGGGAATCTGCACATTTTCGAGGCCTAATTCATCCGTTTAGGCCTCCGAAATTGCCTTCAAAGATTTCAGGCATATTTCGGCTCCTACTCTATTAGTAGAAGTCCCCTTTTGGTGATACCTCTTTCTGATCTGTTTAGTCCATCATGTGTAACATCCTTCCAGATGTTACCAAACCAATTCTCACCTTTAAATCATATGTCTAGCTATTGGTTCTAAGGTTCTCAAGTCTATTTCAGTTTCTGCCCTATTAGTAGAAGTACTCTATTGGTGATACTTCTATCTGATCTATTTTGACCATCATGTATAACATCATTCTAGATGTTACCAAACCGAATTTCACATCTAGATCATATGGCTAACCCTTGGTATTACAAGTACACTATCTACACCTTTAATTTGTAACCCACTTTCCCCTAATCACTCATGTTACTAACCCGAAGACACTTACTGTCGGATCCTGCACTTCCGGTTTATTCACTACTTCAAGTTTATTCACTACTTCGAGTTTATTCACTACTGCTACTTCTCCTTCAATTTCTATTCCATCTTCAATCAGAACTGAAATTGAAGTCATGGGTATCCTAACTATCTTCTTTCCATATTCTAACTTCCTCTGACCCCTCTGGCAAAACTTCCAAAGTCACCTTCACTGCACTCCGAGGTCCGGCTACCTTTGATTTAGTCATCTTCATCTTGAGGCAAAGTCTCATGACCCAAAGTCATGTAAACCTGAAGTCCGAAGTAAAGTCCAAAGTCACATTGACCCAAAGACACTTTGACTTGAAGTACATCTACTCCAAAAACTTCAAATGCTTGTAACTTCTTTTACAAACCTCCAAACTTTGCGATTTTGGTGGCAACGGAAAGCCTTGGACAAGACGCTTTCAAGAAGATACAGCACGCTTGATTTGGTGTTGTGTTCATTGAGATATGGCCCCCGTAGTATTTTTGACCTGTAACCTTCATTCCGATGCGAAGAAATCCTCTTTTGGCACCTGATCCGAGTTTTTCCCTCCTCTGACACGAAGTAAGCTTCTTCGGGTCTGATCCAAACCAAGCCCTTCTTCCTCTTACATGAAGTCAACTTCCTCGGGTCTGATCGAATCACAAGTTTTCACTCATTTCTTTTCCATTTGCTTTCAATTTGGTTTCAGCAGTGCATTTCTTCTTCTAAACTCGTCCAAAATGAAAAATGTGGATTCCACAATTTCATCTTTTACCAAAAGCGAGTACTTTGGGTTCAGACGGTTTTGTTGCTGCCAAACCGGAACTGCATCTTCAACCAGATCAATCCGGTGTTCTCCGAATTCTCATGGAATACCCGGCATTTGATCAATAGACCAGGCAAATACATCATGGAATTCTATAAACAAGGCAGTGTATCTTGCCAACTCATCTGAAGTAACTGTCCTCGAGATTTTTAAAATTTTTTCTTCAATTAATAAAACATCTTGACAGTCATCGGCGTTGATGACTCCTTCAACGTGGCTTACTCGGCTTAATCCGAGGCAAGCTGCCATCAAACCCCCTTCCTCCAAGTCCAGTTCACCCGAGGCAAGGTCATATGGATCTTAGTCTTCAACATCCACCTTGTAGCATTCCAAGAAATTAACTCGGACTTTGTCTTCGGATTCGTTTGAGGACGAAGACAATGAGTCTTCGGATTTGTCCTCCTCTTCCGACGAACTTCTTTCCCCCAGATGGGGAACCTTTGTCCTGTGAGCAGGCATGTCTCTCACTCAGGATGAACCTTTGATGGCTATTATGGTAGCGCACCATGGACTAAGAAGGCAAGGAACCCAAACTCCATCATACTCTTCCAAGGCTAACACTCCAAGACTCAAGACATCGTTCACTAGAGAACTCAATGAGAGAGAGATAGTTGCAAATGAAAGGATGTTGAGTACCTCCTCACCCCTTGTTTATATACTTGTGAAATAGTTATGTACCAAAGTTACTTATTACCATAGTAACTCAAGTTACTAGACTAAAAGTCAAGTAAAGTCAAAAAGTAGAAAGGAATATCCATTCACATGGGCATATTCCCCTAAGCATGTGGTCTTATCTTGACCCAACCACTAAGTCAAGGATTCCTTCACATGGGCTATCCTTGGACTAAAGAAGAATCCAAAACAAAAAGGCTTGCGGGCCCTAGAGTTCTCAACTCTTTCCTCAAAGCCAAACACCTAGGAATAATACCAAGTCAACACACTAAAATCCAAAATAGTGGTGCTCATCTTTTCTACTTCCTCTAAAGTAAGGTCTCCTCTATCTTAGTTATGACTAAATTTAGCTAACCATGACTAATATAGAACCATCCTTTATCTCTATATAAATAATATCTCTTAAGTACTTGTAATACCAAGCTAAATATCACAATACCACACACATGCACAAATAGGTGTTACATTTACCCCCGGACTAAGTTTTCACTTTGTCCTCAAAGTGAAGGTCTCTCTACCTTCTATGGTACATCTTCAACTTATCATGGTTAATCCTATCAAAGTATCGTCCTCCCAACTCCTTGAGATCATAAGTGTAATTTCCCCACACCTTCTCCACTATGAAAGGTCCAAAGTACTTAGGCAAAAACTTCTTTTGCACTCTCTTGAATCAAATGGAATCAAACAACATTACCCAATCACCTTCTTTGAAAGTCTCCACCTTCTTCTTTCCTTGCCTCTTGTCATAGCTCTCCTGTTGTTTCCTTTGGGCTTGCTCCACTCGAACCATAGCAATTGCTCTTGCCTCTTCCAACTCCATGAGTTGATCCTTCCTTGACTTCTCTGCATCACCTCCTTGTGCTTTCTTCAATCTCCTATGAATGCTTTGGAAGGTAGGAAGATCAAAGTGAAAAAGTAAGGTAGACTCAATACCATACACCAATTGAAATGGAGAATATCCGGTGCAAGTCTTCATGGTTGTCCTATACTCCCACAAAACTGCATGAATCTTCTTGTCCCAATGATGTTTAGCCCCCTCCATTTCTGCATCTGTGGCCAACATCATGCACAAGGTCTGATTGGTTCTCTCTGCCAAGCCATTGGAATTTGGCTTATAGGATGTAGTTACTCTATGTGTGATAGAGAAATGTCGTAGCATGGTGGTAGTTATGCTTCCTGTAAACTCTCCTCTATCAGAAACCAACTCCAAAGGGCATCCAAACCTAGTGATAATGTGTTCATAAAGAAATCTACCCACTTCATCTTCATTCTTGTCCCTCAATGGTCTAGCCTCAACCCACTTGGTAAGGTATTCAGTAACTACCACAATGTACCGATTGTTCCTTGGGGTTTTATTGAGAGGACCTACAAAATCAATTCTCCACTTCTAAAAAGGTCCTAGCAATGGAATTGATCTAAGTGGTGGAGTGGATGTAGACTTTCTAGCAAAAGCTTGACAAACATGACAAGTTTTGCAATAATCAAGATAATCCTTGAAAATCCCTCTCCAATGGTAACCTGCATCTAGAATCTTGAAAGTAGTCACCTTTCTTGCAAAGTGTCCTCCACATACTAAACCTTCATGAAACTGCTTTATGAGTAGGATAGACTCTTCCTTACCCATTGCTCTTCAAAGTAGACCATCTGCTCCTTGGTGAAAAAGAATATCCTCCACCATTGTGTAAGGTCTAGTTCTTGCTGCAAGGGCCTTCCTCTCCCTAGCATGCATCCCTTATGGATAGTTACCTCTTGTCACAAAATCCAAAATCTCCTTGTACTCCATTGGAATCTCTTGAGTGACTGAGATTGTCATGAGCTCCTCATCCGGGAAGGAATCATCCATTGGCTCATCTCCATCATGATCATAGGCTCTAGATAACAAATCAGCATTTGCATGTTTCTTTCTTGGCCTATCCTCAATGGTGTAGTCATACTCAAACAAGAGTATCATCCACCTTGCCAATCTCCCTTCAACATTAGGCTTGTTGAAGATGTACTTCAAAGCCTTGTGATCCATGACAATTGTGGCTTTCCCTCCAATCAAGTAGTGTCTAAACTTCTTGAGACCAAAGATCACTGCCAACCCTTCTCTCTCCGTGACAGAGTAGTTCTTCTCTACTGAAACCATCTGCCTACTAGCATAAGCTATTGGATGATCATGCCCATCTTGGTCTAATTGACTAAGAGTGCATCCTATAGCTACATTAGAAGCATCAGTGTAGAGGATGAAAGGCTTACTCCAATCAGGTTTAGCAAGAATTGGAGCTACAACAAGGGATTGCTTGAGCTCCTCAAAAGCTTTGAGAGCCTCCTTGTCTTCCAAAATCACCATGTAATCTTCACCCTTCTTCATGTAGATGGTCAATGCATAAGCCTTGTTGGAAAATGAGAAGATGAACCTCCTATAGTACCCAACCATCCCCAAGAATTGGCATAACTTTGTCAAGCTTGAAGGGAATGGACGGTCTGAGATTTTCTTCACCTTCTCATGATCAACTGCTATTCCATCCTTGGAGATGATGTGCCCCAAAAGTAGACCTTCTTCACATCCAAAAGTGCACTTCTCTGGGTTGAGTGATGCATTTGCTTCATCCAAGCGTTGCAAGACTTTGATTAGGTGATCAAAGTGCTCCTCCTTGCTCCCATAGACACAAAAGTCATTAATGAAGTCTCTCACAAATTTCCCAATGAAAGGTTCAAATACCTTGTTCATGAACCGTTGGAATGTGGCAAGAGCATTGCAAAGCCCAAAAGGCATGACCTTGAAAGTGTAAGCTCCCCAAGGTGTGGTGAGTTGTTGATGCTCTGGTGCAATCTTGATTTGGTTATATCCACTATAACCATCTCCAAAACTGTACCTCTCATGACCTGCAACCTCCTCCAAGATCTTATCAATGGATAGCAATGGGTAGTAGTCCTTCTTGGTAACAACATTGAACTTCTTGTAATCCACACATACCCGAAGCTTGCCATTCGTTTTCTTCATAATGACAATTGGAGACACCCATTCTGAATTCTCCACCTCAAAGATAAATCCAGCCTCCTTGAGCTTATCAATCTCCTCCTTCAAAACCAAAGATATTGGTGGGCTAATGCGACGTTGCTTTTGGCGGATTGGTCTTGCATGTGACTCCACGTCTATCTTGTGCTCCTCCAAGGTGACTTCCTTCAAATTCTTGTAACTAAAAGCAAACACATGGATGAACTTGCGGAAAATCTCCTCAAATCTCACCTTCTCTTCCTTGGTAACATTTGGGCCATACTTGAGGGTAGCTAACCTTCTCTCTACCTCCTCAAGTGTCAATGGTGATTTGTCTGGGTCCTTCAAAACCTTTGGCTTAGGTGCAAAATCCATAGCAACAAGGGATACACATCTGAATCAGATTCAGATTCATCCTCCTCCGTGGAAGTCTCTTCCTCCATGCTTGTGTCCACACCTGAAGCTCCTTCTCAGAATCTGATTCTCAATAATCAAAAGATGGTGTATTTGAATGTGAACTGTTGGTGGTGTTAGTCATAAGAACTGTGACTCTATGGTTTGATGGCCCAATCCTCAAGTACCCTTTGTGCCATGGATCAGTTGTGCATGTTGCTCTCAACCATGGCCTCCCAAAAAGTAATCATAGCTTGAATCCTTCAAGACTTGGAAAGTCATGAGATTTTGAACTCCCATAACTAAAACTACCACTTTATCCATCACCCCTACTCGTCAAACTTGTTGCTTGTTTTCCATGCTCACCACAAATGTTGAAGGTCTTGAGGGTATCATACCCAACTTCTTCATCAACCTTTCTGACATGGCATTCACTGCTGATCCCCCATCAACCAATGCATCCTTGATGTTGTGACCATTCACTCTCACATCAATCTTGGAGGCATATTCACAAGCTTCCCATGGTGCTGGCTTGGCATCCACCACCCCTTTTAATACTAGAGCTTTTGCCTTCTTCTTCTTCTTGCTCCTTGTAGAACTCAAACCACCTCTAAGCTCCTTTCTCAAGGTAGGGTTCAAAGCAATTAATAAGCCCACTATGATGTTAGCCTTGTGACTACCAACATCCTCCAACACATTGTAGTTCCATTGTTGCTTTGAGATCAAGAAGTCCTCCATCCCCAACTTCTTCCTTGAAGTCTTTGTTGTTGATGGTGTTGAGGTGCAAGTTCTCCTAGTAGACATAAGAGTATCCTTGCTTGAAGTAAATCCTTGAGAAGAGTGAACATCCTCTGCAAAACGAGCTCTCTTCTTCTCTTGTGCCAAAAGCTCCAAATTAAGACCCTTGGAGTTTGAGCACTCTCCCTTCTCATACTTGCTCTCAACCACATCTATGGATGCTATCTCCTTACCTTTGTTGGGATTAGGAGCCACTTGGGTTTCACTACCTCCCTCATCACCCCTTCCTCCATGGTACGTGGAATTTGGGCAATTCCTTTGGATGTGGCCTCTTCCTCCACAACCAAAACAATTTCTATCATTGAAATTTTTGGCTGGTTGACCTTCTCTATATGGATAGTTTCCATTACTCCTAGGCCCTCTCCATACATTCTGATCCACCTCTCTCTTCTCCCATAGTTGCACCACATTGATCTTGAGATCCGCAAGTTGTTTTGTGATGGTTTGAAGTGGATCCTTTGGTGGAGGTGCAAGAATTGGAGCAACTACTACTTGTGGTGCAACCCTTGTCACCAAAGTATCAGAAGTTCCACCATACTTGTAGCCTTGAGGAGGATGCACAACCTCCTTCACCACCAAATCACTCTCATCCCCTTCCAAACTCTCCTCCATACGGATTGCGATCTTGATAGCTTCAACCTTGGAAGAAGGTTTCTCATATCTTACCTTGCTTCTAATTTGTGGTCTCAACCCTCCCACAAAATTCTTGGTGAGCATGGCTCCTATGCCAATCATTGTAGTCTCCACATCATCCCCACCCTTCCTCAACACTATGCAAAATCTGGACTCCAACTTTTCCACTCTTTCCACATAGACTCTCACTTTCTCTCCTTCTCCTTGCTTGAGAAATGTAACCTCACTCATCAATCTCTCATAACTCTCATCAGGAAGAAAGTTCTCAATGAGTGCTGAAGTCAAAGTCTCCCAAGACTCCTCTTCCCCATCTCTTCTCTCTCTCTTTTGGTATTCTGACTCATACCATGTAAGTGCTGCATCCTCAAAAAAATCTGGTAATAATGAGGCCCACTCATTCTTCCTCCTCTCATTGTTTCCTATGCAAGCTCTCTTGAAGTCTCTCACAACCTCCACATCTTCTCCATCCTTGCCAAAGAAAACCGGAAGTTTTCCCATCTTAACCCCTCACTATCTTTCTTTTCTCTCAAAATTTTTTTTCTCTCACTCTATAACTAATAGAGTATATACATGACTAACACCATCTGAGAATAATCCACTCTAGGGAACACAAAAGGTTCAGGTTGCTCCAAGATTTCTATAGCAACATCAGATCCTAGAGTGCATATTAATCTAACTCTCATGGATAGTTTATCCATGAGTTGAAAGATTATCTCCATCACTAATCGTGAGAACTAGTAGATGAAGGTGGTAGTATTTCTGTAATTGTACTAAGACTCTCTCCAAGATCCTTCACCAAAGTTTCCAAAAGTGTTTTTACTCCACTACA
Source organism: Lunularia cruciata (assembly GCA_948567375.1). Lineage (NCBI taxonomy): Eukaryota > Viridiplantae > Streptophyta > Marchantiopsida > Lunulariales > Lunulariaceae > Lunularia > Lunularia cruciata. The sequence continues at coordinate 23,229,850 of OX419756.1, forward strand.
CTCATGTCCTTTTGGAAGTCCTTCAACTCCACAAACCTCACACAACTCCTTGGTCTTAGATCTTCTCCCTCCCAATCTTGGTGAAGAAGGTCCAAGATGCAAACCCAAGTCAAGTAAGCCTCTCTTTTCCCTCAATCTCTTGCTCTCAAAGGTCAATGGACATGAACTTGCCTTATGTCCCTTCTCTCCACACAAAAAGCACTTCGACTCACTCTTTCCTCCAAGTGGTGTAGGTTTTTGGATCCTCTCAACACTCTCTTCAAATTCTATTGTAAACTCTCTTTCCTTCAAATCCACCCCTACAATCACGTCAAACCCTTGGGGAACCTTGCATAATCTCAATTTCCATGCTTGATGACCCTCCATGTTCCCAAGATGAATTTAAACACTCAAACATACTTTTTGTTGATCTCAAACTCCTCATGCATGAGATCTCCACTCCACAGAATTGACCCTTCCTCACAATGTCACTCAAATCTCCCAACCAGTATGTCACAGTCCTTTGAAATTTTTTACACTTGATCACAACTCTAGGGCGTCCATCCCTACAAAATTTCAGATCTTTTCATTAAGCCATTTGGCCTAGACACCTTTCTATTCAGCACACAAATTTCAAATTTGGTCTGAAAACCACCCCCCCCCCACTTCAAAAACTCATAACGCCCTGTGCAAAAACGATCTCTCTCTTATTTGTGTGGCAGAAAATAGGATACAACGCACTGAATTTTTGTGGAAATTTTCAGGACAATTCACCGAAAATTGAAGAAATTGGAGACTCTTTACAATTTTCTAGAGATCATGCAGTTGCGGGATCACTTTACCCTATCAACTTTCAAAAGTTATAGCCCAGTGCGCATAGTAGCTTTGATAATAATTTCAAGGGTGCTAACTGAAAGATAACCCAAGCTATCATGTGTAGAAATTTTAAGTTCAGATCTCAAACTTGAGATTTTGCCCAAAATCACCTTAATCCCCAAAATCTGCACTCCACCTCACACAATCTCTCCAATTCCTCTCATGTGTACAAGATGTACAAAATCACCTCAAAGACATCATAATGAACTACAGGGTATATAAATGGATCTTGGTTCTCTAACATAAGTTCAGCCCTCGCCTCTCCTAATGTTCTCTCCAAGTGAGCTCTCATAGCCTCCTTCTGCCTAATGTAGAATTGAACGCGGAACATTATCTTGCCTTCTAGAGAGGTCCTGGCAACGGAACCAAAAATGTGAGCCGGCCTGTCTCTCACTCAGGATGAACCTCTGATGGCTATTATGGTAGCGCACCATGGACTAAGAAGGCAAGGAACCCAAACTCCATCATACTCTTCCAAGGCTAACACTCCAAGACTCAAGACATTGCTCACTAGAGAACTCAATGAGAGAGAGATAGTTGCAAATGAAAGGATGATGAGTACCTCCTCACCCCTTGTTTATATACTTGTGAAATAGTTATGTACCAAAGTTACTAATTACCGTAGTAACTCAAATTACTAGACTAAATGTCAAGTAAAGTCAAAAAGTAGAAAGGAATATCCATTCACATAGGCATATTCCCCTAAGCATGTGGTCTTATCTTGACCCAACCACTAAGTCAAGGATTCCTTCACATGGGCTTTCCTTGGACTAAAGAAGAGTCCAAAACAAAAAGGCTTGCGGGCCCAAGAGTTCTCAACTCTTTCCTCAAAGCCAAACACCTAGGAATAATACCAAGTCAACACACTAAAATCCAAAATAGTGGTGCTCATCTTTTCTACTTCCTCTAAAGTAAGGTCTCCTCTATCTTAGCTATGACTAAATTTAGCTAACCATGACTAATATAGAACCTTCCTTTATGTCTATATAAATAATATCTCTTAAGTACTTGAAATACCAAGCTAAATATCACAATACCACACACATGTACAAATGGGTGTTACAGTCCAACTCACAGTCACCAGCTTCCGATCTTCGGATGAAATGTCCTTGAATCTTAACTTCTGCTGATGCCAATCCACTACAACTTGGGCACTGTACAACCAGGGTCTACCGATCAACAGAGGGTAACCAGTCTTTGTCACTGGTCGCAACACGATATAATTCAACTTGAAGGGTACCCCTCCAATGATCGTGGTAATGTTTGACAGCATGCCCAAAGGCCATCTCTTGGTTTGGTCTGCAAACTTCAACACTTGGGGTGTTGGTTCAAACGTATGATACCCAAGTCAATTTGCAATATCCTTGGTCATGACATTCACACCGGACCCAGAATCAATGGGAATCGATGTGATCATGCACCCTGCAATCTCCACGTCTATCTCGGGAGATCCCAAATCTTCTTGCTCAATATGATAGATAGCAGGCAGGTCTCTCTTTGACATCGACCTCACCTTCTTGAGGGCCGAATTCAGCTGTCTCTTGTACATCTTGTTATCTTCCCACAATTGCTTGAATGTTACATTGGCATTTGTGGTTGCCAGATTTGCTACAATATCATATTGGGGAACTCCTCCCAATTTGACCGTCTTCGCCTTCTACTTTGGATCCGAAGTCTCTCCATGTCCCATCTTGATTTTGGGACGCTTCAAAATGGTGATAGGCTTGCTGATGGCCTTAACCTGAGGTTCCTCGGGTTGGCCCACCTCGGCTTGGATCAGACCCTTTACTTAGGATCGGATGTCCGCCGGAAAAACTGGAGACTTCGTCTTTGTCTCCTCTTCCAAACTCAGTTCCCGAGTCTTGAGTAGTGCCTCCTTTAGTTCTTTCTGCAAGGCTTTAGCTTTAGCTTTTGCAAGGATCTTTTCCTCCTTAGCAGAAAGATTTGCTTTTGGGCGCCGTCTTTTTGCCATTCTCGAAGACGACGAGGTCATACTCAGTTCTTCGGGATCATGCTTCTTCTTACTGGAGCGTGTCTCAACCTTCAAAATTTCAAGGTCCGGCCATTCTCCTTCTGAGGCCGGACTCCCTTCTTGAGGTCTTTCTTCCTCAAGGGAAATGCAATTTACATTTGTATCCCCCTTTGGCTGAAGTGCTGCACGCTCAGCGGGGGTCTGTACATACTTTACAGGCGGCTTGGGTTTGGTGGGTGAGGACATTGGTTGCCCGTATGCCCCGATCCTTTACAATTTCTACACAAGGGAACATACCCAATTTGCCTTCTTGGCTTGGGACACTTTGGAGACCAATGTCCCATCGAGCCCAATTATAACAGGCTCCGGGTGCAACATTCTGAGGCTGATTTTGGTTGCTCATCGGTGGTCTTTGTGGGGAAGCATTGGGGTTATACTCCCTGGGTCCATACCTCAGACCTTGATACAATGTGCTTGCTTGAGGTTTTCTTCTTGCGTTTGGTACATAGCCTCTTTGTCCTCGTCTTGGTTCCCGGAACCCAATCAATTTGTTGCACCGGGAATGCATTACAAGTATTGCATTATGTGTTGGCGTGGCCTGATTTGCCACATGCGGTGCACCATACATTAGATCTTCCAAACACTGGGGCCTTCCTTTGATCCTTTGCCCCAATCATCTGGATCTTGAAATCTGAAAACTCCTTGATGACGGCATCCAGCTTGGCATCCGCCTTATGTACACTCTTGGCTGGAGGAGTCACTGTTTTCTTGCCTCCACGTCTACTTTTGACTTGTCTTGGCTTTGATTCTTCTTCAGATTCCAAAGAAGAGCTCAAAGACGTAGAGGATTTGTCCGAAGAAGGGGAGGTGCTGCGCGAAGCTCTCCTTCTAGGCTTCTTGCCTTTCTTCTCCCGATTTCTCCGGTTACCGGCAGAGTGAGAGTGGGCCGCTTCATAACGAGCAACATGTTTGAGTACTTTGTCCAGGGAAGTTACATTCCTCTCCCTGGAAAAGATTTGTATCTCTGGTGAAAGGCCCCTTAGGAACCAAGTAATGGCTTGGGCATCGGAGTAACCAACCACCCCCGATTGCTTGGGAACTCGGTTCAACAATGCCATGAACCGCTCAGAGTAGTCTCTCAATGTCTCCTTTTTGCCTCGGTCCAAATCATTGAGTGCCGCAAAGACACTCGTGTCATAGTCAACCTCCCGGAATCGTTCCATGAAGTTGTTTCTCAAGTCTGCCCAGTCTGCTGGTACAAACCCCTTCTGGGTCACATGGGTGTACCAACTCCAAGCTTTCTTGCGGAGCAAACTTGGGAAAATTCTCAATCGATCCGCCAAGTCATGCTCCTTGATAGCAAAGGAGATGACTTCGAATTCTTTGATGAATTCATTGGGGTATTTGTCTTGTTCTGTCCCCTTGTACTTCTGATAGGCGTGTCGGGTGACAAGCAGCAAAGTCATTGTTTGATGCATTGGGATCGGCTGAGATGGTGTTGAACTTGACGGAACTAAAAGATTGGCTGGTATTGACGCCGTGTTGTCAGCCCATGGATTCCAATTCGTCAAATTCAAGGTGGGGTCTTCCACAACAATTTCTGCTATGAGGGTGTCGACTTCAACCCGAGTGGAAGATTTAGGATCAACATCTTTGATTGGTTCTTCAAACTTCCTTCAAGACAACCAAGGAATCGTTTGTAGAAGATGTTGACACTCATCTTCAGTAAGTGTTTGTGCTGTCTTTTCTCGAACAAAGTTCTTCAAGGAAACAACTTCTTTTACCGCTCTAGGGGAAGTTGGTGTACTGGGCCGCAATGCATATGTTTGCCCACTCGATTCTTTCTTCTTCTTGGAAGAAGAGGGAGATGCAAAGTAGCCTTGCCAACCGCCTTCACATTTCTTGTGATCAAGTTCTTGCAGGGCCTCTTGCACTTTGTGAAGGAGTTGAAAATCCAATGCCTCTTGTTCAGTTTCAACAACAAGGGATGGGACGTTCAAACGTTTGTCTTCTTCACGCTGAAGTGCTTGTCTTTGAGCTCTCTCTTCCCGTTGTTCTCTCGATGCAGACATTCATATTGCATTGATACCCAATTTCCAATTTGGCTTTGTATTCTTCAACTTCCGAGATTTGTATCCCCGGCAGTGGTGCCAAAAATCAGGTGACAACCCGGCAAATATCACTTTTGCGGTAATCAAGTAAGTAAAGTTTGTTCCCGCAGAGATACGAATCAGAATTTGTCAAATACAAAGCAAAGTAACAATTTAGTTCTTCTTGAGTTCTTCTTTAGTCTCTCAGGTAGAAACCACACCCAGAAGAGAGTAACAAGCACTGATTCGCAGTCTTGTCACAAATTAACACTCCTTAATCACAAAACCAACAAATCTTTCCAAACAATCTTGATTGTGGTGATTGAGGCTCTCCCAAAAACGACACTTCACTACAAAACGACTTCGCCTCAGAATTGTGTTCCATCCCTCCACTGAAGGCACAACTTCCTCGATCAAAATTGCTTCACATCAACTTCACACTGCACTCACAAATGCAGAATACTACCAACACTACAATTCCTCTCAGATCTGTCAAGGCATTGCTTTGATTGCACTTCACTTAGGATCAAACACACAAAATGAAGATCAAGGCTGTGGAATCCAACATCCAACAAGCACACTGACTTGCACTTCAAATTTCTTCAAACACTCACAAACACACTTGCAAAGCTGATACTCGGAATCAAGCTCAAGCGATGAGCACTGCTTCACAGCACTTTGCTTTATCTATTCTCAAAAATTATGAGCACTGAACAACATTTCTCTGTGAATGCCACTCTTAAGTAGTGAATCAATAGACAGCTCTAACAACTATACCATTCTACAACAACTCTTCTAACCTACAGATGCAAAATGACAATGCACCTCTTCATATCTGCCTCTTCAAATCTCAAATCTGTTACTACTCCGATCCGATGTCTACTTCTTCCTTGGCTTTCAATCCCAAACCCAAAGTAACTTTACTTCCTAATATTCTAACCTCGGGTTTTGTATCTTCTACTTCTTCTACCAGATCCAACAATTCTCTTTCCTGATCTGAAATTCCACTAGTGGGTAATCTATCTAACTCCTTATCTCTCGACCCACTCTTCTCTAATGTCTCCATTGGTAACTCCAAAGACATTTGGACTCCTATGTTATCTACTTCGGGTTTTGCTTCAACATCTTTCCAAAGCTTTTCTATCTCTATTTTCACTAAGTCTAGTCTAATTGAAGTGTTATCTTCTACTTCTAATATTTTCTTGTCTACACGAGTTCTTAACTTGATCAACAAAGCGTTCATATCAGTGTCTTTTGCCTGTCTTTGCCTCGTCTCCTGCACCAACAATTTCAACTCGTGCAATCTCGTCTCTTCAATTTGAATGCTGGCCTCTCTACTCAACATTGCATTCATCGGGACGACAATCTCCTTTATCGGCTCCAATCTTGTCTTCCTTTCTCGTTCTCGATCTGCAAGCCAGTCCTCTCTGTACATCGCCAACTCCTCCTCAAATTTGGCTTTCACCGTCTCCTTCTCCTTCTCCTTCTGTACTACCTTCTCCTCTTGATTAGGAAGTAATTCTTGTAATGGGTCTTCTTCTCTGTATTGTACCGCCAACTCTCGTTGCTTGAGTTGCTTCTTCTCTTCCATACCCTTTATCACTCTATCGAGCTCTTAATCCTTTGCTGCTACTCTCGCCATAGCATGGATAACTTCTACTATAAGACACGATAAGATCTCCTCCCTCCCAATCTTGGTGAAGAAGGTCCAACAAGTAACCCAAGTCAAGTTACCCTCTCCTTTCCCTCAATCTCTTGCTCTCAAAGGTCAATGGACATGAACTTGCCTTATGTCCCTTCTATCCACATAGAAAGCACTTAGACTTACTCTTTCCTCCAAGTGGTGTAGGTTTTTGGATCCTCTCAACACTCTCTTCAAATTCTATTGTAAACTCTCTTTTCCTCAAATCCACCGCTGCAATCACCTCAAACCCTTGGGGAACCTTGCATAGTCTCAATTTCTACTCTTGGTGACCCTCCATGTTCCCAAGATGAATCTTAACACTCAAACATGCTTTTTGTTGCTCTCAAGCTCCTCATGCATGAGATCTCCACTATATAGAATTGACTCTTCTTCACAATTTCACTCAGATCTCTCAACTAGTATGTGACAATCCTCTAAAAATTTTCACATGTGATCAAAACTCCAGGGGTCATAGCGTGCAAAATTTCAGATCATTTCATTGAGCCATTTGGCCTAGACACCTTTCTATTCAACACACATATTTTAGCTTTGGTCTGAAAACCACCCCTCTCACTTCAGAAACCCATAACGCCCTTTGTAAGACTGATCTCTCTCTAATTTTTTGTGGCAGCACGTCAGATACAATGCTTTTAATTTTCTTGGAAATTTTCAAGACAATTCACCGAAAATTGAAGAAATGGCACTCTCTTTTGAAGTTTCTAGAGATCATGCAGTTGAGGGAGTAGTTTACCCTATCAACTTTCAAAAATTCTAGCCCATTGTGCATAGTAGTTCTCAAAATAATTTCAAGTGTGGTAACTGAAAGATAACCCAAGCTATCATGTGTAGAAATTTCAAGTCTAGATCTTAAACTTGAGATTTTGCCCAAAATCACCTTAATCCCCAAAATCTGCAATCCACCTCACACAATCTCTCCAATTCCTCTCATGTGTACAAGATGTACAAAATTACTTCAAAGATATCAGAATGAATCACAGGGTATAAAAATGGATCTTGGTTCTCTAACATAAATTCAGCCCTCTCTTCTCCTAATATTTTTTCCAAGTGAGCTCTCATAGTCTCCTTCTGCCTAATGTAAAATTGAACACGGAACATTATCTTGCCTTCTAGAGAGGTCTCAGCAATAGAACGAAAAATGGGAGCCGGCATGTCTCTCACATAGGATGAACCTCTGATGGCTATTATGGTAGCGCACCATGGACTTAGAAGGCAAGGAACCCCCAACTCCATCATACTCCTCCAAGGCTAACACTCTGAGACTCGAGACATTGCTCACTAGAGAACTCAATGAGAGAGAGATAGTTGCAAATGAAAGGATGATGAGTACCTCCTCACCCCTTTTTTATATACTTGTGAAATAGTTACGTACCAAAGTTACTAATTACTAGAGTAACTCAAGCTACTAGGCTAAAAGTCAAGTAAAGTCAAAAAGTAGAAAGGAATATCCATTCACATAGGCATATTCCCCTAAGCATGTGACCTTATCTTGCTCCAACCACTAAGTCAAGGATTCCTTCACATGGACTATCCTTGGACCATAGAAGAATCCAAAACAAAAAGGCTTGGGGGCCCAACAGTTCTCAACTCTTTCCTCAAAGCCAAACACCTAAGAATAATACCAAGTCAACACACTCCAAAATAGTGGTGCTCATCTTTTCCACCTCCTCTAAAGTAAGGTCCCTTCTATCTTAGCTAGGACTAACTCTAGCTAATCATGACTAAGATAGAACCATCCTTTATCTCTATATAAATAATATCTCTCAAGTACTTGTAATACCAAGCTAAATATCACAATACCACACTCATGCACAAATGGGTGTTACAAACCCGAGGTCAACTTTGAATTTTACTCCAAACCCCCGCTTCTTCTTATTTCTTCCCGGGTTAGCCCTCTTTAGGCTCTATCCACATACTTCTTCTTCAAATTTTCCTAAAACTATCCAAAACCAAAAAATTGTGGGTACCACAGCTGCCGACCCAAAAATGAAGGTAAGGGTTTTACTCCACTAGGCCCTCTATTGGCTTTGTAGGATTTGGGCTGTGCACCCTATCCTCAAAAACCAATTGGGCGTGGTGCACTCTACTACATTCTAGAAGAAGTCAAAGTTGTGGATGAGGTCTCCCTACCAAATCTAGATGTCACCACTCTCTCCTCTACCATGTTGAGCTCAATACGCTCAGCCAAACCAAAGACCACTGCCAAAGTAGACAAAGTAGCCTGTAACAATGTAGGATCACAAACTCTACGTCACAACTCCTTGTTTAGTATCCCATACTAAAACTGGACTACTTGGGCCTCAATTACTCCCTAAGTGAAACTGATCAGCCGCCTCATGCAAGTGTCTGCATTGCATAGGCTCTATCCAGCCTTTTGCTAGAACTCTTGCAAGCTCCTCAACTTGTCAATCCGCACTCCTTGGTAGTTCTACCTCAAACACAGTAAGAACTCCACCATGGGTTAAACCCCAATACCACACCACCTCCTGCAATGGTACCTCCACTCGTAGTAGCACTATCTCCAGCTACTATACCTCCATTAGCTCCACCAACACTACTCAAGCTAGAACTCATAGGTACAATCAATCTACTCCTGGCCACCAAGCCTGAAGTGATAGAGACAAAGTTTGGAGACCAATATGTCTCCATAACTCAATCTCCTCCAAACAAGCTCCTTTGAACTCATGTTAGTCATCCATTTGTGGACCCTCCAAATGCTGAAACAACCCTTTCTATGCCATGAAGGGCGTAAACAAAGTCGGGTTACGCATCTACTACAGATCACACCAACTATCAAACTCCTGATGAAGTCACCCAACTCAATGGTACCCATTGTACCAGAGTAATGGCTAGGGCCTTTGGAGGCCCCATAAATCTTGTCCATGTCCCACAATAACGGTGCAGACACACTAAGTGCACTCTCAACTGAATCAACTCCTATGTCAAACTCCAACTCAAAGTCAATCTCCTCCCTCACTAGGACCTGAGATACAAGCTGATACCAAGTACCACTCTGAGTAAACCCACTGCATACTACAGTGCTATCTCCTCTAGAATCCCTAAAGAACTCCATTGTGATAAAGTAACCGCAACCGCAATCTGCAATAGCAAACCAAAACCACAAATTGCAACCACAAGTCACAACCGCAAGTACCCCACCAAGTGCCAACACCACCAAGTGCCAATACCAACTAAGCACCACCCACTAATGTAACTTTAACCGAGATAACTACATTAGGGGAAAATGCAACTTGTAACCTGCCATCACAAGATGCACTCTCACGGTCTGCAAGTCATCACTTCCTGCCTGACTAGAGAGAAATAAAGGTAGCCTGATTGGTCATCACTCCAGCTTCACTATAGAGAGCACACTAGAGCTCCAACGCTCAAAAGTCAGGGCACCTAACACAAACATGGTGCACAAACAAGAAGTAGAGAATGTAGGGGGTCCAATCACAAGAAATCTAAATGAAAACCCTCCATCTCATAAAACAACACGGAATTGACTCTGCCACCATTTGGCATTTGACATAAGAGAAGTTTGAATCTAAGTCCTAAGCTACCAAGATCATCAAGAATGGGATCAAATTGCCTCTCCTAGCCAAATTTACAAGTGTATAGATCATAGTGGCACCATCACTAGGACAACAAGTGAGGGTGGACCTATTGGCTAGGGCACCAATCTAGGAACAAGAGATCTAGGGGTCAAACCTTGATGCGCACAATCAAGCAAGATAGGCAGATTTTGCCAACCAATGACCAAGATCTACTCTAAACTAGCTAGTCTCACTCTTGCCCTTTTGGCCCTTTGTAGCCTCTCATAGCCCATAGCCTTATGCCTCAACATGCTGAAATTCAGCCGAATGAGGCCTTTCTTCTTGCCACTTCAAACCTCCTCCAAAATTGGGCAAAACTCCTCCAACTTAGTGAAACTCCTCCAAATCTGGCCAACCTGCAAAATTCCTCCAAATCTGGCCAAAATTTAATGTAAAATCCAGCCAAAATCTGATGTAAAATTTGACATAAACCCTAAAGTTGGCCGACCGCCAAATCCTCCGCCAACTTTACACTCGTGCCAAATTGAAAACACGGGTTTCTCCATATCTCTAATTCATAAGGATGCTTCCCAACTCCACCTTCAATTTTACTTTTTGAGCCCAACTCGCAACAAATTGGTCCTGCCTTCACCTTGTGAGCTCAAAATCACAACCACTGCCCAAAATTTTCTCCTTCTATGCTCAAAAATTGGCCAGTGCTTCTGCACACCGTTTGCCTTATTGCCAAATCTCTATCAAGCAACAAGCTTTTGCACACCAAGGAAAAGTTGAACTTCAATCGAGCTACCAATGATTCATCGAGCTTGGAGATACCACCAACAAAGTCCTTGCACCCGATTTCCCTCTTATTTCATTTCTTTGATGTAATCAAGTTGTTTATCACTCTCAACTCAACTCAACTTAGATCAATACTTGATCTGTCACTCTATAAACTACCAAACAATTGGGCATTGATTACAGTCAAGCCACACCTACTCTAGCTAAAAGAATCCAGGTGACGCTCACCGGCCTTTGTCTTGTAACACCCATTTGTGCATGTGTGTGGTTGTGATATTAAGCTTGGTATTACAAGTACATTATGTGAGTGAAATTGTGAGGAAGGGTCAATTTTGCAGAGTGGAGATTTCATGCATGAGGAGTTTGAGAGCAACAAAAAGCATGTTTGAGTGTTTAGATTCATCTTGGGAACATGGAGGGTCACCAAGAGCGGATATTGAGACTATGTAAGGTTCCCTAAGGGTTTGAGGTGATTGTAGGGGTGGATTTGAGGAAAAGAGAGTTTACAATAGAATTTGAAGAGAGTGTTGAGAGGATCCAAAAACCTAAACCATTTGGGGGAAAGAGTGAGTCTAAGTGCTTTCTATATTGAGAGAAGGGACATAAGGCAAGTTCATGTCCATTGAACTTTGAGAGCAAGAGATTGAGGGAGAGGAGAGGCTTACTTGAATTGGGTTTGCATGTTGGACCTTCTTCACCAAGATTAGGAGGGAAAAGATCTAAGACCAAGGAGTTGTGTGAGGTTTGTGGAGTTGAAGGACTTCCAAAAGGACATGAATGTAGTAGAGTAAAAGCAATTTTGGAGACTTTGGTGAAGGATCTTGGAGAGAGTGTTCGTACAGCTACAGAAATAATACCACCTTCATCAGCTAGTTCTCAAGATTAGTGATGGAGATAATCTTTCAATTGATGGATAAACTATCCATGAGGGTTCGATTAATATGCCCTCTAGGATTTGATGTTGCTATAGAAATCTTGGAGAAACTAGAGCCTTTCGTGTTCCCTAGGGTGGATTAATCTCAAATGGTGTTAGTCATGTACATACTCTATCAGTTATGGAGTGAGAGAAAAGAAAAGAAAAGAAAATTTGAGAGAAAGAAAGATAGTGAGAGGTTAAGATGGGGAAACTTCCGGTTTTCTTTGGCAAGGATGGAGAAGATATGAAGGCCTTTGCGAGAGACTTCAAGAGAGATTGCATAGGAAACAATGAGAGGAGGAAGAATGAGTGGGCCTCATTATTACCAGATTTCTTTGAGGATGCAACACTTACATGGTATGAGTCAGAATACCAAAAGAGAGAGAAGAGAGATGGGGAAGAGGAGTCTTGGGAGACTTTGACTTCAGCACTCATTGAGAACTTTCTTCCTGATGAGAGTTATGAGAGTTTGATGAGTGAGGTTACATTTCTCAAGCAAGGAGAAGGAGAGAAAGTGAGAGTCTATGTGGAAAGAGTGGAAAAGTTAAAGTCCAGATTTTGCATAGTGTTGAGGAAGGGTGGGGATGATGTGGAGACTACAATGATTGGCATAGGAGCCATGCTCACCAAGAATTTTGTGGGAGGTTTGAGACCACAAATTAGAAGCAAGGTGAGATATGAGAAACCTTCTTCCAAGGTTGAAGCTATCAAGATCGCAATTCGTATGGAGGAGAGTTTGGAAGGGGATGAGAGTGATTTGGTGGTGAAGAAGGTTGTGCATCCTCCTCAAGGCTACAAGTATGGTGGAACTTCTGATACTTTGGTGGCAAGGGTTGCACCACAAGTAGTAGTTGCTCCAATTCTTGCACCTCCACTAAAGTATCCACTTAAAACCATCACAAAACAACTTGCGGATCTCAAGATCAATGTGGTGCAACTATGGGAGAAGAGAGAGGTGGATTAGAATGTAGGGAGAGGGCCTTAGAAAGGAGCTTAGAGGTGGTTTGAGTTCTACAAGGAGCAAGAAGAAGAAGAAGGCAGAAGCTTGAGTATCAATGGGGGTGGTGGATGCCAAGCCAGCACCATGGGAGGCTTGTGAATATGCCTCCAAGATTGATGTGAGAGTGAATGGTCACAACATCAAGGATGCATTGGTTCATGGAAGATCAGTAGTAAATGGCATGTCAAAAAGGTTGATGAAGAAGTTGGGTATGATACCCTCAAGACCTTCAGCATTTGTGGTGAGCATGGCAAACAAGCAACAAGTTCAACCAGTAGGGGTGATGGATAAAGTGGTAGTTTCAGTTATGGGAGTTCAAACTCTCATGACTTTCCAAGTCTTGAAGGATTCAAGCTATGACTTACTTCTTGGGAGGCCATGGTTGAGAGGAGCACGCACAACTGATCAATGGCACAAAGGGTACTTGAGGATTGGGCCATCAAACCATAGAGTCACAGTTCCTGTGACTAACACCACCAACACTTCACATTCAAATACACCATCTTCTGATTATTGGGAATCAGATTCTGAAGAAGGAGCTTCAAGTGTGGACACAAGCATGGAAGAGGAGACTTCTACGGAGGAGGATGAATGTGAATTAGATTCAGATGTGTATCCTTTGTGTGCTATGGATTTTGCACCTAAGCAAGAGGTTTTGAAAGACCCAGATAAATCACTATTGACACTTGAGGAGGTAGAGAGAAGGTTAGCTACTCTCAAGTATGGCCTAAATGTTACCAAGGAGGAGAAAGTGAGATTTGAAGAGATTTTCCGCAAGTTCATCCATGTTTTTGCTTTTTGTGATGCCCACATTTTTTGTTTTTTTTCTGTTTATTAGCATGTGAGGGAAGAAGTAAGCACGAAAAGCTGAATTGCAAAAGAAGAAGGGACGGAAGTGACTTTAGAGGAAATCCGAAGAAGGCAAGATCAGATCTGATGATGGAGGTACTCAAAAGAAGGGTACAATGGAAAAAAGTCCAAAGAGCATCGTCTTCAAGACAGAAGGTGCAGGTGATACAAAGACCGTCTAACAAACTTGGTACGTAGCAAGAAAGTACACTTCAAGAAACGGCAGAGGCAGAAGAAGCATGTCTTGATAGTGACCGGACATCAACATGCAGAAGAGTGGAGGTCAAATTTGAAATAGATTGAACAATGACTGCAATTTGGGGTAATATAAAATTGCAATTGTGTAGGGACAAGTTGAATATGCCAAGTAAATTTCCAATTCCTTTGAGTAGTCGGCCTGCAGTAATGCATGTCTAGAAGCCAATTGAGAGTGAAAATTTCCAAAATCTAGAAGGGGTTAGAGTGTCTTGTCCAGGAGAGGGCATTGTCTTTTAGTGTAGAAGAACGCAAGAGCAGATCATGGCGAAGAAGGTCACAAATGCTCTGACGGTGCAAAGTTTCCCAATTCATAGGTTAGATGTGGTAGCCAAAATCAAGGTCTTGAATAGACTTTGTATAACATTTTTAGCATGGAACTAGAATTTAAGTTTCCCAAGAGTGATGGCAGAGATAGCTACGAGCAATTGTAAGGAGAGTCCCAAAGTTGAACGGAAGAGAGGAAATCCGGCTTGATGGACTGAGTCGGATTGGAGGTTAGTATTGGGGAAGGAACCAGGAGAACCGATGGGGATCACCTTCTATCGGAAGTGTGATGCTGCAAAAGAGACGGCGGAAATCCAAAACTCTTTCTTTGCTCCAAGAACCACAAATGGCTACAAGGTGGAGTCCTATCGGGATCTGATTAGGAGAAGTATCGTGGGGGCAATGATGGCCATGTTCAAGCCAGAACAAACAACTTACGTGAACATGCAGCAAGCGGTCTTCTTCCACCAGATGTTTGTAGGGGTAAAGGTGAATTGGGCAAAGTGTTTTCACCACCGAACAAGGCAGATGGTAATCAATTGGCGGACAGATTTGCCTGCCCATTATTTCACACCATTTGCAGCACATTTCTACTTTGAGTTGAACTTGCTAATAGTAGAGGAGATGCATTGCATGGTTTCCCATTTCCATCCTGACTTAAGACGGGAAATGGATGAAGAAGAGCGACAATATATGATACACTTGTGAGCCAATGATGAATACTTCTTGAAGATAGGACAATGGATGATGGTAGAAGTCACAAGTCCAAAGAAGAAGAAGTGCAGTAAACCCAAAGAAGCAAAGTCACCTCTAGCTCAAAGGAAGACTCAAAGACTGGCTGTGCAAAGTAAGAAGATGGTGAGAGAAGCATCATTGGAATCAGAGTTTGAAGAAGAAACAAAAGTTGCAAGGAGAGGAATCAGAAGAGGATGAACTTACCTTACAAAGTGAGGAGTCTGGAAGTGATAGTGAGGGGGAACCTGAGGTTCAGCAATTGGTGGGGGTCAATGAAGCTTGTCATGCAATGATTGACAGAGTACCTAGAACAACAAGTCATTGCGTAGCCCTGGTGGTAGATAAGCAAAGATCAAAGGAAAAGGAGGAGTATCTTGCGGGGCCGAGTTCAATCTGTAAAGGAGAAGAGAGTTTAGATGCGGTGTCTCTGAAGATACAAAGATCACGACTTTGGCAAAAGGAGCCGATGAAGGAGCCAAAGAATGAAGACAAAGACGGCAACAAAGATAAAGATAACTTTAGTGGGATACTGTATCTAACATAGGTTGTCACACCGTTGCTGGAGCTACTAAAGGAGCATCGGAAGATGCTCCTTGGTCATTCCCCAAGATCATAGAAAGGTGATGAATGAGTTGCAAGTGGTGAAGCATCTATTGAGTGAAGTGAAGGGGTTACAGGAGCAACAAGTCCAAAGAAATGAAGAAATTGGAGAACTTTGGAGAGAGGAAGTCTTGAAGAAGAAGGCTTTTGAGATGTTACAAAAGAGCTGCAAGTCAAGAGGAAAAGAACTGCAGAAGCAAGCATGAGAATTGAAGGAGCAGGCAATGTGGCTGAGCAAAATGAAGGAGGAAGTGAGTGATGTGCGCATCAAGAATATTCATTTGAAGGCGATAACAACAATAATGGAGCAAGAGTTGGACAGCTTGAAGAAGAGTGCAGCTGGGAAGGATCAAGCATGGCAAAGGGAGTTAGCAGTCAGGCATGAAGAAGAAGGACGATTGCAAGAGCTGGTACAAAGTGCTGAGTTACAGAATGCACAGTATGCGGAGGAGAAGAAGATGCTTGCTGCTAAGTACAAAGATAAGTTGAAGATGTACCACGAAGAGTTGAAGGCAGAGCGCTCTTGACGGTATGAGTCGGAATCAGTAGGAGAAGTTGCAAGAAAGTTGCAAGCAATCTTGAGCACAGAGGCTAAAGGGAGGTTGGAAGAAGCACGTCTCTATATGAGTTAAAGTTGTTTGTGTAGGAAACTCAAAAGAGAAAAGCCAAAGATGTGGATATGAACACATTGCTGATCCGATCAAGGGAGCGAGCAGACCGGAAAATGTTAGAAGTAGAAGACAATGTTAGTCTCAATTTAGATTTAGTCAATTTGGAGTTAGAGCAAATTTGGAATAGTGTGACAATGGAGAGGAAGTCCAATGTTGCAGAAGTAGGAATTCAGGTGTCATTGGACTTATTATTAAAGACATAAGAGAAGAGTGGGTAAGGAGATAAAGAGTTAGATAAGTCACTCCTTAGTGCAATTATAGTTCCTAGTGTAAAAGTAGTAGAAGTAGTGCAAGAATTAGTAGTTGTAGATACACCAGAAGAAGGAGAAGTAGTAAGAAGATCATCGGGTTTGGAAGCCGATGGTGAAGTAGACATCAGATCGGTGTAAGTACCAATTTTGAGATAAGAAGAGGCAGGTATGAAGAGATGGATTGTCAATTTGGATTTGCAGATAGAAAAAGATTGTTAGGAAACGGTATATTAGGAAGAGAATTGCCATTTGCTTCAGTATTTAAGGGGAGCAATCCCAATATTATGTTGTTCAGTATTCGAATTTCTGAAGATAGATAAAGCAAAGTGATGTTTTGAGTGCTCGTCACTTGAGCTTAATTCCGATTGTCAATTCTGTGTTTGTGTTCGTGAGTGTGTGGAAAATTCCGAAGTGCAAGTCATTGTGTCTGTGGATGTTGGATTTTGTAGCCTTGATATTCATTGTGTGTGTGTGATCCTGAGTGAAGTGCATCGGAGCAATGCCTTGATAGATTTGAGAGGAATTGTATTGTTGGTATTCTGCATTTGCGAGTGCAACACAAAGTTGATGTGAACCAATTTTGATCAAGGAAGTTGTGCCTTCTATGGAGGGGTGGAACACAATTTAGAGACAAAATCATTCTTTGTAGTGAAGTGCAATCTTTGGGAGAATTTGAATCATCACAATCAACAGTTGCTTGGATAGAATTTGCTATTTTGTGATTATGTGTGTGTGTATTTGTGACAAGTTGTCAAGATTGTGAGCTTGTTACTCTCTTCTGGGTGTAGTTTCTACCTGACAGATTAAAGAAGAAATCAAGAAGAACTACAAGTGATTGTTTGACTTTGTATTTGACCAATTCTGAATTGTATCTATGCGGGAACAAACTTTACTTACCCGATTACCGCAAAAGTGAAATTTGCCGGGTTGTCACACTTTCAGTTACAAGGATTTGAAGGAAGTCGCCTTGGAGGAGCACAAGATAGAGGTGTAGTCACATGCAAGACCAATCCACCAAAAACAACGTCTCATTAGCCTACCAATATCTTTGGTTGTGAAGGAGGAGATTGATAAGCTCAAGGAGGCTAGATTTATCTTTGAGGTAGAGAATTTAGAATGGGTGTCTCCAATTATCATTGTGAAGAAAAAGAATGGCAAGCTTTGGGTATGTGTGGATTACAAGAAGCTCAATGTTGTTGCCAAGAAGGACTACTACCCATTGCCATTCATTGATGAGATCGTGGAGGAGGTTGCAGGTCATGAGAGGTACAGTTTTGGAGATGGTTATAGTGGATATAACCAAATCAAGATTGCACCAAAGCATCAACAACTCACCACATTCACCACACCTTGGGGAACTTACGCTTTCAAGGTCATGCCTTTTGGGCTTTGCAATGCTCCAATCACATTCCAACGGTTCATGAACAAGGTATTTGAATCTTTCATTGGGAAATTTGTGAGAGACTTCATTAATGACTTTTGTGTCTATGGGAGCAAGGAGGAGAACTTTGAGCACCTAATCAAGGTCTTGCAATGCTTGGATGAGGCAAATGCATCACCCAACCCAGAGAAGTGCATTTTTGGATGTGAAGAAGGTCTACTTTTGGGGCACATCGTCTCCAACGATGGAATAGTAGTTGATCTTGAGAAGGTGAGGAAAATCTCAGACCTTCCATTCCCTTCAAGCTTGACAAAGTTAAGCCAATTCTTGAGGATGGTTTGATACTATAGGAGGTTCATCTTCTCATTTTCCAACTAGGCTTATGCATTGACCATCTACATGAAGAAGAGTGTAGATAACATGGTGATTTTGGAGGACAAGAAGGCTCTCAAAGCTTTTGAGGAGCTCAAGCAATCCCCCATTGTAGCTCCAATTCTTGCTAAACCTGATTGGAGTAAGCCTTTCATCCTCAACACTGATGCTTCTAATGTAGCAGCTATAGGATGCACTCTTAATCAATTAGACCAAGATGGGCATGATCATCCAATAGCTTATGCTAGTAGCCATATGGTTTCAACAAAGAAGAACTACTTTGTCAGGAGAGAGAAGGGTTGGCAATGATCTTTGGTCTCAAGAAGTTTAGACACTACTTGATTGGAGGGAAAGCCACCATTTTCACGGATCACCAAGGCTTTGAAGTACATCTTCAACAAGCCTAATGTTGAAGGGAGACTAGCAAGGTGGATGATACTCTTTGTGACAACTCGGCAAATATCACTTTTGCGGTAATTAGGTAAGTAAAATTCATTCCCGCAAAGATACGAGTCAGAATTGGTCAAATACAAAGTAAAGTAACAATGTAATTCTTCTTGGTTGCGTCTTTAATCTCTCAAGTAGAAACCACACCCAGAAGAGAGTAACAAGCACTAATTCGCAATCTTGTCACAAATTAACACTCCTTAATCACAAATCCTTCAATTCTTTCCAAACAATCTTGATTGTGATGATTTAGGCTCTCCTGAAAATGGCACTTCATTGCAAAATGACTTCACCTCAGAATTGGGTTCCACCCCTCCACTGAAGGCACAACTTCCTCGATCAAAATTGCTTCACATCAACTTTGCACTGCACTCACAAATGCAAAATACTACCAACACTACAATTCCTCTCAGATCTGTCAAGGCATTGCTTCAATTGCACTTCACTCAGGATCAAACACACAGAATGAAGATCAAGGCTATGGAATCCAACATCCAACAAGCACACTGATTTGCACTTTGAATTTCTCCAAACACTCACAAACATAGACACAAAGTTGATACTCGGAATCAAGCTCAAGCGACGAGCACTGCTTCACAGCACTTCGCTTTATCTATTCTCAGAAATAATGAGCACTGAACAACATTTGACTGCAAATGCCACTCTTAAGTAGTGAACAAATTGACAGTTCAAACAACTATACCATTCTACAACAATTGTTCTAACCTGTAGATCCGAAAGGATAATGCACCTCTTCATATCTGCCTTTTCAAATCTCAAATCTATTACTAATCCGATCCGATGTCTACTTCTTCTTTGGCTTTCAAACCTGAACACAAAGTAATCTTACCTCCTACTACTCTGTCCTTGGGTTTCAGATCATCTACTTCTTCTACCAGATCCAGCAATTCTCTTTCTTGATCTGAAATTTCACTAGTGTGCAGTCTATCTAACTCCTTATCTCCCGACCCACTCTTCTCTAATGTCTCTGATGGCAACTCCAAAGACATTTGGACTCCTATGTTATCTACTTTGGGTTTTGCTCTAACATCTTTCCAAAGTTTTTCTAGCTCTATTTTCACTAAGTCTAATCTAATTGAAATGTTATCCTATACCTCTAAAACCTTTTTGTCTACAAGAGTTCTTAATTTGATCAACAAGGCATTCATCTCGGTGTCTTTTGCTTGTTTGCGCCTTGTCTCTTGCACCAACAGCTTTAACTTGTGCAGTCGTGCTTCTTCAATTTGAACGCTGGCTTCTGTACTTAACATCGCGTTCACCCTAAGAACTATCTCCTTCAATGGCTCCAATCTTGTCTTCCTTTCTCGTTCCCAATCTGCAAGCCATTCCTCTTGGTACATTGCCAACTCTGCCTTGAACTCGGCTTTCACCGTCTCCTTCTCCGTCTCCTTCTGTACAACTTTCTCTTCCTGATTACAAAGTAACTCTTGTAATCTCTCTTCTTCTCTATACTGCTCAGCCAACTCTCTTTGCCAGAGTTGCTTCTTCTCCTCCATACTCTCCATCACTCTATCGAGTTCTTGATCCTTCGCTGCTATCCTCGCCATAGCATAAGTTCTACTCTTGAATCAACAAACTGTTGCTTCAAGATTTCATATTCAGCTACCTGTTTCTCTCTTGCTATGTCACTCTTCCTCACAAGATCCTCTTGATAGCTCACTTCCCTCTTCAAGTCATCCATTACCTGACTTCTCTCTATTGCCTCCGCTCGTAGTACTTCTCTCTCCTCCTCACCTCGGGTTATACTTCTCTTCAACTCCAAGTTCTCTTCTTCTAATCTTGATAAGACCTGCAGAACAGTCTTCACCTCTGGACAAGTTGACTGCATCTCCTTCTTATGGTACTCTAGTTTCACCAATAGAGGACACACCACCTCTCGCAGGTACTCGACTCCATCACTGGCAACTACTTCCTTCCGCGGAGTGGTCTTTCTTCTCTCCTCGTGTTCTCTTGATACTCGCCTTCTTCTCTGGAGTCTTTGTATCGGGATTGATGCCTCACTGCCCGAGCTTTCTCCTGCCTCTTCCTTCACGATACTCGGCCCCGCTTCACACTTTGCCTTACGTCTTGAGCAAACCCCTTGCTACACTACGATCTTCCTTTCCTCAGGCACCGGGACTTCGTCTTCCAACGGCAAGTTGTCTTCGGCCTCCAACTCGGCTTGCACTTCTTCTTCTTCTTTGTTAGCCACTGGCACTAATGTCATCTCTCCTCCTTCTTCATTGTCACTGCTCGTATCTCCACTCTACAATGTCAGCTCAGGTTCCTCCTCATGTTCCGAGTCTTCTGTCTTGAGCTCGGCCTCGCCTTCTGAGTCTTCATCTTCCGACTCAATTACTACCATACTTTGCCTCGGGTTACTTCTCTGCATCTTCCAAGGTTTCTTGCTTCCTTCGGCTTCTCCTTGCCAACTCCTCTTCTTTGTCGGGGTACTCACTACGACCTCCATGTTCTTCCCTATCTTCACGTAGTAGTCGTTTGTGCTCCAGATTTGGAGAATGTACTGCTGCTCCTCGACGTCGACCTCCTTTTGCACATCAAGATGGAAGTGCGACACCATCCGAGTCCGCTCTGCCGAGTTTAGTAAATTGAGCCCAAGGTAGGAGTGTGCTGCAAACGGCACAATGTAGTGTGGAGGCGACTTATCCCGCAAATTCCACACCATCTGCCTTGTTCTCCCGTGAAAACACCTTGCCCAATTGATAGGTTCTCCTGCAAACAACTTATAGAAGAACACCGCTTGGTGTTTCATCACATAAGTCGTTCTCTCCGGCTTCAAGATTGCCATGAGAGCACTCACAATCCCTCTCTTCACTGGATCCTTGCAACTCTCAACTTTGTACCCATTCTTTGTTCTTTTTGACGAGAAGGCATCTCTCACCTCCTGCGTCTCCTGAGCTATCTCTCCTTTCTCCAAGAACGTGGCTCCCTGCTCCGAGCCTGCCTCCTTCCCAAGTACAAGTCTCCAATCCGACTCTGTCCAGCAAGCCGGATTTCCTCTCTTCCCTTCTTCCTCGGGTCCATCAAGACACTTACTCTCAATGATTTCTATCATGAATCCTGGAAAACTCACGTTCTAGTTCCATGCCAGAAATGTGATCCAAAGTCGGCTCAAGACTTCAATCCTCGCTATCACATCTAACCTCCAAATTGCATGATTTCTCACGGCAAATTTGGAGTTCTTCTTCCCTCCTCCCATCTCTTCTACTTTCTCACTTTCTCTCAATTTCACTCTCGTGACTTCTCCCTTGTGCACTAACATGAGTCCAACTCTATTGCCCTTTCCCCGATCACCTGCATGACGACTCCTCAACGGCAAAGGAAAATTGATCAACATTTTGTCGTTGCAGTTTCAATTTTTATAGAGTTGCGCTTCTTTGTCTTCCGTCACTTCGAGTTCCTACCAAGAAATCACACCTCCAACATGCACCTGTCACTGTCAATCAACCTTCGCGCGTATGAGCCACCAGTTTTCAAACGGCCCCTTCTTGAATTTCTCGCCCCAACGAAAGGTTGTTAGACTGTCTTTGCCTCAGGTTGAGCTCCTCCTGATCCAAAGACAATTTACTTTGGGTTGTATGCTGACAGGACATTTTTGAGTACTTCGCCTTATGACCCAAAGTCACTTTACTTTGGGTTTCATCCCGAAGACTCCTTTCTTTGCTTTCTTTAGCCATACATGCGCAATCCGACTTCTCTATACAACTTCTTCTCCTTTATTTAGAAAAAACAAAAAATGTGTGCACCACACTCTTGTCTGAGTATGACTACACCATTGAGGATAGACCAAGAAAGAAACATGCAAATGCTGATTTGTTATCTAGAGTCTATGATCATGATGGAGATGAGCCAGTAGATGATTCCTTCCCAGATGAGGAGCTCATGACAATCTGAGTCACTCAAGAGGTTCCAATGGAGTACAAGGAGATTGTGTATTTTGTGACAAGAGGTAACTATCAAGAAGGGATGCATGTTAGGGAGAGGAAGGCCCTTGCAGCAAGATCTAGACCTTACACTATGATGGAGGATATTCTTTTTCACCAAGGAGCAGATGGTCTACTTCAAAGAACAATGGGTAAGGAAGAGTCTATCCTACTCATAAAGCAGTTTCATGAAGGTTTAGTATGTGGAGGACACTTTGCAAGAAAGGTGACTGCTTTCAAGATTCTAGATGCAGGTTACCATTGGAGAGGGATTTTCAAGGATTGTCTTGAAACTCAAAACTTGTCATGTTTGTCAAGCTTTTGCTAGAAAGTCTACATCCACTCTACCACTTAGATCAATTCCATTGCTAGGACCTTTTGAGAAGTGGGGAATTGATTTTGTTGGTCCTCTCAATAGAACCCCAAGGAACAATCGGTACATTGTGGTAGTTATTGATTACTTTACCAAGTGGGTTGAGGTTAGACCATTGAGGGACAATAATGAAGATGAAGTGGGTAGATTTCTTTATGAACGCATTATCACTAGGTTTGGATGCCATTTGGAGTTGGTTTCTGATAGAGGAGGGGAGTTTACAGAGAGCATTACTACAGCCATGCTACAACATTTCTCTATCACACATAGAGTTACTACATCCTATAAGCCAAATTCCAATGGCTTGGCAGAGAGAACCAATCAGACCTTGTGCATGATGTTGGCCAAAGATGCAGAAGTTGCATAATGTTTTCAATTGACAACTTGAAGACGTCTCTATCTTGTTACAATAAGATTTTAGTACAAATAATGTATCTGATCTATGCTTGAGAGGTGCAACATCAACTATTTGTGTGAATTTTTCCACTATGACTAGAAAATAAAGGTTACCTTGGAGTGATCTAGTACCCATAAGCCCAACCAAATTTGCATAAACTTGTTGAAGTTTTACAATGGTAGTGTGTGAAATACCATGGATGGCAATTGTTGATGCATGGTGGGACTTAGCTAGAACATAGGGTTTGTAGATCCCATGAGGTAGATTGCTATAGCAAAGTATCCCTATACCAAAGTTTCATATTTTTCCCATATTTGAGGCTCCAAGGTGCCCTAAACATTGGTGCCATAGTGTGGTATTGTTCTTGATGGCTATAGCAATGATTCAGATGGATAAATGATCAAGCAATCAAGCTTATATAGGCAATCAACTATATTTGTAAGTGCTAGCATATGTTTGTCTTTGTGTATAGTTGCTTTGCTTCCTTCAAAGAAAACCCATGCACAAGCAACCCTAGCCATACAAATAGAGAATAGTGTCATTCCAAGGTTGGAGCAAAGCAAGCAATGATGAAAAGAAAGTGTCTTACCAACCATTGTGTGGACACAAAATGTACCTATACCTATAGCATTGGAAGTGCAACCATCTTTAAGGATAACTAGTTTATAGATACCCAAAGTCTTGTAATCATGAAGAGCATCACCATCATTGGTGATGTGACAAGTTGCATCATAGTCAAGGACTAATCTGCCAAACCTTGTTTGTGATGTTGTAGACATACCCAAGAGTAACCACTCATGGTCTTGGATAGAAGAGAAAAATCTATATGTTATCCAACTAGATTTAGTTGTTGCACCTACAATGGGTGGTACTTGGCTTAGTGTGTTGTTGATTGCCATTATATGAACATGGTTTTGGAGAAGTCCACCTAAGGTGGTTCTATGGGGTAAATTGGTTTGTTGATTGTGGCATGGGTACCCATGAGGGAAACCCAACTAGCTTTAACATACACTCTCTTGATGTTGTCTTTTGCCACAATAATTGCAAGTGATGTTTGTCTTGTTTCTTCTCGGTAGATAAGTTGTTGCTACAAAAATTGATTTATGTTCCTTTCCTAATCTGCCCTAGCACAAAGTTCTTCACTATGTAGTGCTAATTCAACATCAGCTACCTCGAGCCCACATGTTCCTATAGCAGTTGTGGGAGTCATGACAAGTGGTAGGCATTCTAGTGTTGGAAGTGATCTCAATAGAGTTGTAGCTTGAGCATCCTCCTCAATGTCAGTTCCAAAAATGGGCAATCCATTGGAGAGCATGCAAGAAAGCAATAACTGCTGAGAGTGTCTCTACATTGCAAAGTTTGAGAGTGTTGAATTCACATAGAAGGACAATGTTGTGCATATATACATCACTAGACAACATACATCAATGTCAACATCATACGCTATAGAAGCACAACTCACACATAAGTCATACATAGACTCTAAACTGCCCTAATAATCAGATTGTTTACAACTCTCAAATCTACTCAACTTAGATCAGTACTTGATCTGTCACTCTATAAACTAGCAACAACTGGGCGCTGATTATAATCAAGCCACACTCATTCTAGCTAAGAGAATCAATTTGATGCTTGCCGGCCTCTGTCCACCATAGCTAGGAACTCGAAGGCTCAACATCAGAGAAGTGAGCCCTTTGGAGCTGCACTTTGAAATTATACCTCCAGACTTGAGCTAGGTCTGAAACCCTTCAGGTCCCACTGATGGTACACTAGATGGTGCAAATGGTGGAAAGTGATGGTGGGCCCTACCGTGAAGTCAGTACCCCAAACACAAAATCTGACCGTCAAAAAGTAGTCCTTGAGAAACTACTAAAAAACTCTAACTACTATCACTACAACTCTAGGGTCCAAGCAATCTAGATGCAACACTACAAATGGTGTAAGAGCTATTGTGCATATATACATTGTTACACAACGTACATTGCTATCAACATCATACACTATAGAAGCACAACTCATACATAAGTCATACATAGACTCTAAAGTGCCAAAATTGCCCCCCAAGCTAGGGGTTAGGTCCCTCTAACTCCATATAGCATCTACTTTAAGTATATGGTATACCCTATGATAGGCAAAGATCAGGAGGTCGGGTGCTATGGAGCCCCATCGTTAGTCGCCTGTCTGCAATCTATACCATATAATGAATGAACTAGCTATAGGTCAAGTACATCTAAGACATAACTACTGTCCTTGAGGAACCATCATGAGTGGAGGAGTCATACATAACATATGCCATCCTCTCAAACAACTATCACACACTAACATAGTAGTATCTTGTGGTGCCCACATTTTTTGTTTTTTCTCTATTTATTAGCATTTGAGGGAAGAAGTAAGCACGGAAAGCTGAATTGCAAAAGAAGAAGGGACGGAAGTGACTTTGGAGGAAATCCAAAGAAGGCAAGATCAGATCTGATGATGGAGGTACTCAAAAGAAGGGTACAATGGAAAAAAGTCCAAAGAGCATTGTCTTCAAGACGTAAGGCGCAGGTGATACAAAGACCGTCTATACACCTTGGTACATAGCAAGAAAGTACACTTCAAGAAACGGCATAGGCAGAAGAAAAATGTCTTGACAGTGACAGGACATCAACACACAAAAGAGAGGAGGTCAAATTTGAAATAGACTGAACAATGACTGCAATTTGGGGTAATATAAGATTGCAATTGCGCATGGACAAGTTGAATATGCCAAGTAAATTTCCAATTCCTTTGAGTAGTCGTCTTGTAGAAATGCATGTCCGGAAGAGTGAAATGAGAGTGAAATTTTCCAAAATCCAGAAGGGGTTAGAGTGTCTCGTCCAAGAGAGGGCATTGTCTTTTAGTGTCAAAGAACGCAAGAGCAGATCATGGCAAAGAAGGTCACAAATGCTCTGGCGGTGCAAAGTTTCACAATTCTTAGGTTAGATGATGTAGCCAAAATTGAAGTCTTGAATAGACTTTGTATTACGTTTGTAGCATGGAATTGGAATTTCAGTTTCCCAAGAGTGATAACAGAGATAGCTACCAGTAATTGTGAGGAGGGTCCCGAAGTTGAAGGGAAGAAAGGAAATCCGGCTCGGTGGACTGAGTCAGATTGGAGGTTAGTATTGGGGAAGTAAGCAGGAGAGCCAATGGGGATCACCTTCTATTGGAAGTGTGATGCTGCAAAAGAGACGGCGGAAATTTGAAACTCTTTCTTTGCTCCGAGAACCACAAATGGCTACAAGGTGGAGTCCTATCGGGATCTGATTAGGAGAAGTATCATGGGGGCAATGATGGCCATGTTCAAGCCTGAACAAACAACGTATGTGAACATGCAGCAAGCGGTCTTCTTCCACCAGATGTTTGTAGGGGTCAAGGTGAATTGGGCAAAGTGTTTTCACCACCAAACGAGGCAGATGGTGATCAATTGGCAAACATGTTCTCCTCCCCATTATTTTGCACCATTTGCAGCACACTTCTACTTCGGGTTGAATTTGCTAACAATGGAGGAGTGGCAGCGCATGGTGTCCCATTTCCATCCTGACTTAAGGCGGGAAGCGGACAAAGAAGAGCAGCAATATATGATACACCTGCAAGCCAATGATGAGCACTTCTTGAACACAAGACAATGGAAGATGGAAAAAGTCACAAGTCCGGAGACAAAGAAGCACAGTAAACCCGAAGAAGCAAAGTTGCCTCTAGCTCAAAGGAAGACTTGAAGACTGGTTGTGCAGAATAAGAAGATGGTGAGAGAAGCATCATTGGAATCAAAGTCTGGAGAAGAAACCAAGTTGCAAGAATAGGAATCCAAAGAAGATGAACTCACCTTAAAAAGTGAGGAGTCTAGATGTGATAGTGAGGGGGAACCTGAGGTTCAGCAATCGGTGGCAGTCAGTGAAGCTTGTCATGCGATGATTGATAGAGTACCCGGAACAACAAGTCATTGTGTAGCCATGGTGGTGAATAAGCAAAGACCAAAGGAAAAGGAGGAGTATGCTGCGGGGCCGAGTTCAATTGGTAAACGAGAAGAAAGTTCAGCTGCGGTGTCTCTAAAGATACAAAGATCGCATCTTTGGATGAAGGAGCCAATGAAGGAGCCGAAGACTGAAGACGAAGACGGTGACAAAGATAAAGATAACTTTGGTGGGATATTGTTTTTGACAAAGGTTGTCACACTATTGCTGGAGCTATTGAAGGAGCATTGGAAATGGAATTCTCCAAGATTGTAGAAAGAGGATGAATGAGTTGCAGGTGGTGAAGCATCTGTTGAGTGAAGTGAAGGGGTTGCAGGACCAACAAGTCCAAAGAAATGAAGAAATTGGAGAACTTCAGAGAGATGAAGTCTTGAAGAAGAAAGCTTTTGAGATGTTACAAGAGAGTTGCGAGTCAAAAGAGAAAGAACTGCAAAGGCAAGCAGGAGAATTGAAGGAGCAGGCAATGTGGCTGAGCAAAATGAAGGAGGAAGTGAGTGATGTGCGCATTGAGAATATTCATTTGAAGGTGACGGCGGCAATGATGGAGCAAGAGTTGGATAGCTTGAAGAAAAGTGCAGCGGGAAAGGATCAAGCATGGCAGAGGGAGTTAGCAGTCATGCATGAAGAAGAAGGACGATTACAAGAGCTGGTCCAAAGTGCTGAGTTATAGAGTACACAATATGTGGAGGAGAACAAGATGCTTGCTGCGGAGTACAAAGATGAGTTGAAGATGTACCGCGAAGAGTTGAAGGTAGAGCGCTCTTGAGGATATGAGTTGGAATCAGTAGGAGAAGTTTCAGGGAAGTTGAGAGCAATCTTGAGCACAAAGGCTGAAGGGAGATTGGAAGAAGCACATCTACATGAGTTGAAGTTGCTTGTGCAGGAAACTTGGAAGAGAAAAGCCAAAGATGTGGATATGAACACATTGCTGATCCGATTGGGGGAGCGGGTAGACTAGAAGATGTTAGAAGTAGAAGACAATGTTAGTCTCAGATTAGATTTAGTCAATTCGGAGTTAGAGAAAATTAGGAATAATGTGACAGCAGAGAGGAAGTCGGATGTTGCAGAAGTAGGAATTCAGGTGTCATTGGACTTATTATTAGAGACATTAGAGAAGAGTGGGTTAGGAGATGAAGAGTTAGATAAGTCACTCCTTAGTGTTATTGTAGTTCCTAGTGTAGAAGTAGTAGAAGTAGTGAAGCAATTGGTAGAATTAGCTATACCCAAAGAAGGAGAAGTACTTGAAAGATCATCGGGTTTGGAAGCCAATGATGAGGTAGACATAGGATCGGGGTAGTACAATTTTGAGATAGAAAGAGGCACATATGAAGAGATGGATTGTCAGTTTGGATCTGCAGGTAGGAATAGATGTTAGGAAGCGGTGCATAGGTAGGAAGAACTGCCATTTTCTTCAGTGTTTAAGGGGAGCATTTACAATACTATATTGTTCAATATTCATATTTTTGAAGATAGATAAAGCAAAGTGTTGTTTTCAGTGCTTGTTGTTTGAGCTTAATTCCGATTATCAATTCCGTGTTTGTGTTTGTGAGTGTGTGGAGAATTCCGAAGTGCAAGTCAGTGTGTATGTGGGTGTTGGATTCTGCAGCCTTGATCTTTATTTTGTGTGTTTGATCCTGAGTGAAGTGCATTGGAGCAATGCCTTGATAGATCTGACAGGAATTGTAGTGTTGGTAGTATTCTGCATTTGAGAGTGCAACACAAAGTTGATGTGAAGCAATTTCGATTGAGTAAGTTGTGCCTTCAATGGAGAGGTGGAACACAATTCTGAGGCAAAATTGTTCATAATGAAGTGCCACATTCGGGAGAATCTGAATCATCACAATCAAGAGTTGTTTGGACAGAATTTGCTATGTTGTGATTATGTGTTTGTGTAGTTGTGACAAGTTGTCAAGATTGTGAGCTTGTTACTCTCTTCTGGGTGTAGTTTTTTCCCAAGAGATTAAAGAAGAAATCAAGAATAACAACAAGTTACTGTTTGACTTTGTATTTGACCAATTCTGAATCATATCTCTGTGGGTACAAACTTTACTTACCCGCTTACCGCAAAAGTGATATTTGCCGGGTTGTCACATGATTTTTGGCACCACTGCCGAGGATACAAAACTTGGAAGTAGAAGAATACAAAGCCAAATTCAAAACGGGGCATCAAAGGAATATGAATGTCTGCATCAAGAGAACAACAAGAAGAGAGAGTCAAAGACAAATGTTGCATTGTGAAGAAGAAGAACGTCTGAAGATCCAATCTACTTTGGCCAAGACTGAGCAAGAAGCATTGGACGGTCAACTTCTTCACAAAGTTCAAGAATCTTTATGAGAACTCAAACAAAAGAGACGTGAAGGAGGGTGGCAAGGCTACTTTTCATCCCTGTCTTCCAAGAAGAAGAAAGACTCAAGCGGGCATACATATGCATTACGACCCAAAAGACCGACTTCCCCTAAAGTTGTAAAGGAAGTCAAATTCATTAAGAAGTTTGTTTGCAAAAAGACAGCACAAACACTTACGGAAGAAGAGTGTCTGCATCTAGTACAAACAATCCCCTGATTGTCCCAAAGAAATTTCAAAAACCAGGTTGAAGGTATGGAACCTCTTACTTCTAATTGGGTTGAAGTCGACACAACCAAAGAAGAATTTGTCAAAGAAAACCCCACTTTGAACTTGACAAATTGGAACCCTTGGGCAGACAACACGGTGTCCATACCAAGTAGCTCTTTGGTTCCCGTAAGTTCAAAATTGTGAAGGTAGAAACTTGTGCGGGGAGGAAGAATTGACCTCCCGAAGAAGTAAGTTCTACGTCTTCGTTCTCACAAAAAATGAAGAGATTGTGACCAAAAGCTATCCTTTCTGTTAAGGAGGAAAAGGTCCTAGCAAAAGCTAAAGCAAAAGCCTTGTAGAAAGAAATTAAGAAAGCAGTACTCCGCACGCGGGAGATGAGTTTGGAGGAAAATACGAAGACACAACCTCCAGTTTTTCCAGCGGATATCAAGTCCAAAGTAAAGACTTGATCCAAGCTAAAGTTGGTCAACCCAATGATCATTGGGTCAAGAACATACGCACTCCAATTACCATCGTTAAGCACCCCGAAGTCCACTTTGAACAAGCACAAACTTTAGATCCAAAGATAAAGGCAAAGCAAGTGAAATTAGGAGGAGTTCCACCATACAATATTGTGGCAGATATGGCGTCTACAAGTGCTAACGTCACATTTAAAAAATTGTGGGAGGACAACAAACTATATAAAAAGCAGCTAAGTTCAGCCCTCAAGAAAGTAAGGGCGATGACCAAGAAATACTTGCCCGCAATTTATCATATTGAACAAGAAGATTTAGGATCTCCCGAGGTGGATACGGAGATAGCAGGCTGTTTGATCACATCCATACCCATTGATTCGGGGTCTGGTGTGAATGTCATGATAGAAGACACTGCACATCAACTGGGGTATACAACGTTTGAACCAACACCCCGAATTCTGAAGTTTGCGGATCAAACCAGGAGACGGCCCTTGGGCATGCTCTTGAATATCACCAAGATCATAGGAGGGGTGTCCTTCAAATTGAATTACATTGTGCTATGACCAGTAACCAAAACTGGTTATCCTCTCTTGATCGGAAGACCCTGGTTCTACAGTGCCCAGGTCATGGTGGATTAGCACAAGCAAAAATTGAGATTTAAAGACATTTTTTCCAAAGAGCAAAAGCTGGTGACTATAAGTTGGACAAAGGTTCCTCACCTTGGGGAAACTACTTCGTCAGAAGACGAAGATGAATCCAAAGATTCATCCTCTTCGTCTTCCGAGGACTCCAAAGACAAAGTCCAAGTTAATTACCTAGAATGCTATGAGGTAGAGGTCAAAGACAAAGACCCATATGACATCGCCTTGGGTGAACAAGACTTGGAGGAAAGAGGTTTGACAGTAGTACGTCTCGGATTGAGCCGAGTGAGCCACATGGAAGGTGTCATTAACCCCGATGATTGTCAAGATGTGGTCTCGACTAAAGGAAAAACTTTAAAGATTTTGAAGACAGTCATCATAGAGGAGTTGGCAGGATACACTGCCATGTTTATAGAATTCCAAGATGTATTTGCCTGGTCTATTGATCAAATGTCGGGAATTCCATGAGAATTTGGAGAGCACCGGATTGATCTGGTTGAAGGTGCAGTTCCGGTTTGGCAAAGACAATACCGCTTGAACCCGAAGTACTCACTCTTGGTGAAAGCTGAAATTGATAAGTACTTAAGGGCTAGAATAGATTTTCTTGTCCTAAGCAGTGAGTGGGTTTCCCCCATTGTCATCATTCCAAAGAAGAAAGACGGGAAAAATTTGAGTGTGCCAAGATTTTTGCAAATTAAATGCAGTCACAAGAAAGGACCATCATCCTTTACCTTTTACTTATACAATTCAGGACCAAGTAGCTGGTCATCCTTGCTATAGTTTTCTCCATGGATTTTCCGGATACAATCAAGTATCCATCCAAGAAGAGGACAAGGATAAAACTACATTCACCACCAATTGGGGCACCTTTGCGTACAATCAAATGCCCTTTGGGTTGTGTAATGCTCCCGCTTCTTTCCAGCGGATGATGAATTCAATCTTCAAAGATTTCCTATGCAAATTTGTGGAAGTCTTCATTGATGATTTTTGTGTGTTTGGGCAAAGAGTTGTACCTTTGGATTACCTTTGCCAAACTTTTGAAAGGTGTCGTTTTGCCGGCTTGTCATTACACTTAGAGAAATGCTTCTTTGCAATGAAGGAGGAAATTCTTTTGGGGCATTGGGTGTCAAGCCGAGGTATTGAAGTTGATGTCGAGAGGGTTAAAGTAATCGTAGCTTTGGAATCCTCGAAGAACATCCGGGAGCTGAGAGCCTTCTTGGGACATGTTGGATACTACAGATGCTTTGTGTCAAACTATGTGGTGCTTGCTGCACCTCTTACAAAGCTTCTGAAAAAATCAAAAGACTATCTGTGGGAAGAAAATCAAGAAGAAGCTTTCCAGGTATTGAAGAAGAAATTGGTTGAAGCACCAGTTATGAAGGCCCCAAATTGGGACGTCCCTTTTCATGTGTATGTGGACACTTTGTCCATGGCCATCGGTGTGGTCTTAAGTCAGAAGGACAAGAAGAAGAAGGACTACACGGTATATTACACCAGCCGACAATTATCAGTCTCAGAAAAGAACTATTTGATGACTGAACAAGAAGCACTCAGAATGGTGTATGCCTGCAAGAAATTTTGCCACTACCTGCTGGGATAAGAGTTTGTCTTCTATGTTGACCATTATGCATTACAACACTTGGTCAAGAAGGGAAATTTGTCCGGGCAAATTGCACGATGGATCTTGTTGTTACGAGAATTCACATATACTATACAAGTAAGGAAGGTAGCTTTGCATTCAAATGCATACTTTTTATCCAGGTTAAAAACTCAAGACCAAGATTTGGAAATTGATGATCGGTTTCCTGATGAAGAGCTATATCATTTAATGGCTATTTGAAGTATGAGGTATGTGGCAGAATATCACTTTTTGCATATGTGTCATTGTCTTGAGGGGCTGGACCCGGAACAAAGGGCAGTCATCCTCTAGAGAATAGGACCGTACCAATTAAAACACAACATTTTGTTTAAGATGGGCAAAGATGAAGTACTTCAAAGATGTTTGGAAGCATACAAAGTTGGAGGAGTCATTGAATCCTTAGACTCTGAAGCATCGGGAGGACACTATGCCTTGAAAAATATGGTGAAGAAAATTCTTTCAGCAGGGTATTGGTGGCCTACAATTTATAAAGATACTCACGTCCATATCCAAAGTTGTGATGCCTATCAAAGAATAGGGAAACCGACGGCGACTTCCCAGTGGCCCTTGAAACCAATTTTGCCCCGGGCCCCATTTGAGAAATGGGGTATTGATTTTGTGGGCCCTATTCATCCAGTAACCCATGTCACGAGGAAGAGGTACTTCTTGGTATGTACCGATTATGCCACCAAAATGGTGGAAGTAGAGGCAACACAAAGAGATGATGCAGAGATAGTGACAAAATTTTTCTTTCAAAACATTATTTCCCATTATGGGTGTCCTCTGGAATTGGTCAGTGATCAGGGAACCCATTCTTTTAACTCAATGGTGGAAGCCTTAACCAAGTGCTTCCAAATTAAACATCAGAAGACCACGCCTTACAACCCAAAAGCAAATGGACTCACGGAGAAGGCCAATGGATTGCTGTGCAAAATTTTGAATAAGGTGACAGTCAATTATGCCTATGATTGGGACATGAAGTTACCTGCAACGTTGTGGGCATATCAAACAACTGAAAAGATTACTACCAAGCAAACTCCTTACTTCCTGACATACAGATTGCATCCCATATAACCATTTGAATTTGAAGTACCGACATATCGAATTCTTTGTGAAGAACGCTTGTCGGAGGAAGAAAGCCAAGATCTTTGGATCCATCAACTGAAGTAGTTGGAAGAGAAAAGGGATGATGCAATGCAAATTATGAAGGAAATTCAAGAACAACGGAAGGTCAAGCACGATAAAAGAATCAAACCTATGGCTATTTAGGAGGGCAACTTGGTATTTTTATATGACAATGGCCGCATATTTTTTCCAGGACAATTACATTTGAGGTGGATGGAGCCGTATTGTGTGATGCACATATATGTTAATGGCTCTATTCAACAAGCAGACCTGGATAGCAATCCTTTTGCCACTTGCATCAACGGGTGGAGGGTTAGAAAATATTGGACCCCAAACCCGACTTTGTATAAAACCCCGGTTGTCGGTGTTTGCGGGGACACTCATATTTGAGGGAAGGGGTATGTGGTGCCCACATTTTTTGTTTTTCTCTGTTTATTAGCGTTTGGGTGAAAAAGTAAGCATGGAAAGTTGAATTGCAAAAGAAGAATGGACAGAAGTGACTTTGGAGGAAATCCAAAGAAAGCGAGATCAGATCCAATGATGGAGGTACTCAGAAGAAGGGTACGAGGGAAAAAAGTCCAAAGAGCACCATCTTTGGGTCAGAAGACGCTCGTGATACGAAGACCGTCTAACAACCTTAGTATGTGGCAAGAAAGTACACTTCAAGAAATGGCGGAGGTAGAAGAAGCATGTCTTGACAATGACTGGACATCAACACGCAGAAGACGGGAGGTTGAATTTGAAATTGACTGAAGAATGACTGCAATTCGGGGTAATAAAAGATTGCGATTGCGTAGGGAGAAGTTGAATATGCCAAGTAAATTTCCAATTCCTTTGAGTAGTCGTCATGCAATAATGCATGTTTGGAAGCCGATTGAGAGTGAAATTTTCTGAATTCTAGAAGGGATTAGAGTGCCTCGTCCAGGAGAGGGCATCGTCTTTCAAATATTGAAGAACGCAAGAGCAGATCATGGCAAAGAAGGTTACAATAGCTCTGGCAGTGCAAAGTTTCACAATTTGTAGGTTAGATGTAGTAGCCAGAATCAAAGTCTTGAATAGACTTTGTATTACGTTTTTAGCATGGAATTGGAATTTTAGTTTCCCAAGAGTGATGGCAGAGATAGCTGCCAATAATTGTGAGGAGGGTCCCAAAGTTGAAGGGAAGAGAGGAAATCCGGCTTGATGGACTGAGTCGGATTGGAGGTTAGTATTGGGGAAGGAAGCAAGAGAGCCAACACGGATCACCTTCTATTGGAAGTGTGATGCTGCAAAAGAGACGGCAGAAATTCAAAACTCTTTCTTTGCTCCGAGAACCACAAATGGCTACAAGGTGGAGTCCTATTGGGATCCGATTAGGAGAAGTATCATGGGAGCGATGATGGCCATGTTCAAGCCTGAAAAAACAACGTATGTGAACATGCAGCAAGTGGTCTTCTTCCACCAGATGTTTGCAGGGGTCAAGGTGAATTGGGCAAAGTGTTTTCACCACCAAACGAGGCAAATGGTGATCAATTGGCGAACAGGTTCTCCTTCCCATTATTTCGCACCATTTGCAGCACACTTCTACTTTGGGTTGAACTTGCTAACAGTAGAGGAGTGGCAGCACATGGTGTCCCATTTCCATCCTGACTTAAGACGGGAAGCGGACAAAGAAGAGCAGCAATATATGATTCACCTGCGAGCCAATGACAAGCACTTCTTGAAGACAAGACAATGGAAGATGGAAGAAGTCACAAGTCCGAAGATGAAGAAGCGCAGTAAACCCAAAGAAGTAAAGTCCCCTCCAGCTCAAAGGAAGACTCGAAGACTAGTTGTGCAGAATAAGAAGATGGTGAGAGAAGCATCATCGGAATCAGAGTTTGAAGAAGAAACCGAGTCGCAAGAAGAGGAATCCAAAGAAGATGAACTCACCTTAAAAAGTGAGGAGTCTAGAAGTGATAGTGAGGGGGAACCTGAGTTCAGCAATCGATGGTGGTCAGTGAAGCATGTCATGCAATGATTGACAGAGTTACCAAAACAACAAGTCATTGCATAGCCATGGTGGTGAATAAGCAGAGACCAGAGGAAAAAGAGGAGTATCTTGCGGGGCCAAGTTCAATCGGTAAAGGAGAAGAAAGTTCAGATGCGGTGTCTCTGAAGATACAAACATTGCATCTTTGGATGAAGGAGCCAATGAAGGAGCCAAAGACTGAAGACAAAGACGGCAACAAAGATAAAGATAACTTCGGTGGGATACTATATCTGACAAAGGTTGTCACACCGTTGCAAGACCTACTAAAGGAGCATTGGAATGTAATTCTCCAAGATCGTAGAAAGGGGATGAATGAGTTGCAGGTGGTGAAGCATCTGTTGAGTGAAGTGAAGGGGTTGCAAGAGCAACAAGTCCAAAGAAATGAAAAAATTGGAGAACTTTGGAGAGAGGAAGTCTTGAAGAAGAAGGCTTTCAAGATGTTACAAGAGAGCTGCGAGTCAAAAGAGAAAGAACTGCAGAGGCAAGCAGGAGAATTGAAGGAGCAGGCAATGTAGCTGAGCAAAATGAAGGAGGAAGTGAGTGATGTGCACATCGAGAATATTCATTTGAAGGCAATGGCAACAATAATGGAGCGGGAGTTGGACAACTTGAAGAAAAGTGCAGCCGAGAAGGATCAAGCATGGTAGAGGGAGTTAGCAGTCAAGCATGAAGAAGAAGGACGATTACAAGAGCTGGTCCAAAGTGCTAAGTTACAGAGTACACAGTATGTAGAGGAGAAGAAGATGCTCGCTGCGGAGTACAAAGATGATTTGAAGGTAGAGCCCTCTTGAGGATATGAGTTGGAATTAGTAGGAGAAGTTGCAGGGAAGTTGAGAGCAATCTTGAGTACGGAAGCTGAAGGGAGATTGGAAGAAGCACGTGTACATGAGTTGAAGTTGCTTGTGCAGGAAACTCGGAAGAGAAAAGCCAAAGATGTGGATATGAACACGTTGCTTATCCGATTGAGGGAACAAGTAGACCGGAAGATGTTAGAAGTAGAAGACAATGTTAGTCTCAGATTAGATTTAGTCAATTCGGAGTTAGAGAAATAAGGAATAATGTGACAGCGGAGAGGAAGTCCAATGTTGTAGAAGTAGGAATTTAGGTGTCATCGGACTTATTATTAGAGTAGCGAAGGAATTGGTAGAATTAGCTATACCCAAAGAAGGAGAAGTACTAGGAGGATCATTGGGTTTGGAAGCCGATGATGAGGTAGACATCGGATTGGGGTAGTACAATTTTGAGATAGGAAGAGGCAGATATGAAGAGATGGATTGACAGTTTGGATCTGTAGGTAGGAAAAGACATTAAGAAGCTGTGCATAGGTAGGAAGAATTGTTGTTTGCTTCAGTATTTAAGGGGAGCATTCGCAATACTATGTTGTTTAGTATTCATATTTCTGAAGATAGATAAAGCAAAGTGTTGTTTTCAATGCTCGTCGCTTGAGCTTAATTTAGATTGTCAATTCCGTGTTTGTGACTGTGAGTGTGTGGAGAATTCCAAAGTGCAAGTCTGTGTGTTTGTGGATGTTGGATTTTGCAGCCTTGATCTTCATTCTATGAGTTTGATCCTGAGTGAAGTGCATCGGAGCAACTTAATCCACTTGGAGAAGTGCTCCACCATCACCAAGACATAACGATGATGTCTCACAATCAACCGTAAAGGTCCCAACAAAGTCCAAAATCCAACGGTAACCCAATCCTCTGATAGGTAATGGTTGTAACTTTGGTGTATGAGCATTGAATGGAGCTCTTACTCAATCACAACCCACACGGTTGGCAACACACTACTGTACCTTGGTCTGTAACACCCATTTGTGCATGTGTGTGGTATTGTGATATTTAGCTTGGTATTACAAGTACTTAAGAGATATTATTTATAAAGAGATAAAGGATGGTTCTATATTAGTCATGGTTAGCTAAATTTAGTCATAGCTAAGATAGAGGGGACTTTACTTTAGAGGAAGTAGAAAAGATGAGCACCACTATTTTGGATTTTAGTGTGTTGACTTGGTATTATTCCTAGGTGTTTGGCTTTGAGGAAAGAGTTGAGAACTCTTGGGCCCGCAAGCCTTTTTGTTTTGGATTCTTCTTTAGTCCAAGGATAGCCCATGTGAAGGAATCCTTGACTTAGTGGTTGGGTCAAGATAAGACCACATGCTTAGGGGAATATGCCCATGTGAATGGATATTCCTCTTTCTACTTTTTGACTTTACTTGACTTTTAGTCTAGTAACTTGAGTTACTATGGTAATTAGTAACTTTGGTACGTAACTATGTCACAAGTATATAAACAAGGGGTGAGGAGGTACTCATCATCCTTTCATTTGCAACTATCTCTCTCTCATTGAGTTCTCTAGTGAGCAATGTCTTGAGTCTTGGAGTGTTAGCCTTGGAGGAGTATGATGGAGTTGGGGTTCCTTGCCTTCTTAGTCCATGGTGTGCTACCATAATAGCCATCAGAGGTTCATCTTGAGTGAGAGACAGGCCGGCTCACAGATCGGATTAGTAACAAAATTGAGATTTGAAGAGGCAGATATGAAGGGATGCATTGTCATTTCAGATTTGCAGGTTTGTAGAGTTGTTAGGAAATGGTACTTTGTAAGAATTGTTGTTTGCTTCACTATTTAAGAGTGGCATTTGCAGGAAAATGTTGTTCAATGCTCATTATTTTTGAGAATAGATAAAGCAAAGTGCCGTGAAGCAGTGCTCATCGCTTGAGCTTGATTCCAAGTATCAACATTGTGTTTGTGTTTGTGAGTGTGTGGAGAATTTTGAAGTGCAAGTGAGTGTGCTTGTTGGATGTTGGATTCCATAGCCTTGATCTTTACTTTGTGTGTTTGATCCTTAGTGAAGTGCAATCAAAGCAATGCCTTGAAAGATCTGAGAGGAATTGTAGTGTTGGTAGTATTTTGCATTTGTGAGTGCAATGCATTGTTGATGTGAAGCAATTTTGATCGAGGAAGTTGTGCCTTCAGTGGAGGGGTAGAACACAATTCTAAGGCAAAGTTGTTTTGCAGTGAAGTGCCACTTTCAAGAGAGCGTGAATCATCACAATCAAGATTGTTTGGAAAGATTTGATGGAGTTGTGATTAAGGAGTGTGAATTTGTGACAAGACTGCGAGTTAATGCTTGTTACTCTCTTTTGGGTGTGGTTTCTACCTGAGAGACTAAAGAAGAACTCAAGAAGAACTACATTGTTATTGCTTGACTTTGTATTTGACCAATTCTAACTCGTATCTCTACGTGAATAAACTTTACTTACCCAATTACCACAAAAGTGATATTTGCTGGGTTGTCACATGATTTTTTGCACCGCTGCCGAGGATACAAATCTCGGAAGTTGAAGAATATGAAGCCAAATTTGAAACTGGGTATCAAAGCAATATGAATGTCTGCATCAAGAGAACAATGTGAAGAGAGAGTTTGAAGATGAGCATTGCATTGTGAAGAAGATGAACATCTGAAGATCCAAGCTACTTTTGACAAAACAAAACAAGAGGCATTGGACTTTCAACTCCTTCATGAAGTGCAAGAAGCCCTACAAGCACTTGACCAAAAGAAAAATGAAGGTGGTTGGCAAGGCTACTTTGCATCCCCATCTTCCAAAAAGAAGAAAGACTCAAGCGGCCAAACATATTCACTATGGCCCAGTACACCGACTTCCTCTAGAGTTGTAAAGGAAGTTGCACCTCTAAAGAACTTTGTTCGAGAAAAGACAACAGGAACATTAATGAAAGAAGAGTGTCAAAATCTTCTATGAACGATTCCTCGATTGTCTTGAAGGAATTTTGAAGAACAC
This sequence comes from Lunularia cruciata, assembly GCA_948567375.1. Lineage (NCBI taxonomy): Eukaryota > Viridiplantae > Streptophyta > Marchantiopsida > Lunulariales > Lunulariaceae > Lunularia > Lunularia cruciata. The sequence continues at coordinate 23,269,502 of OX419756.1, forward strand.
ATCGAAGGTGTTGAGCCTGATTCTTCTACTCGAGTTGAAGTCAACAACCTCAAAGCATAAATTTTTGAAGAAGACCCTACCTTGAACTTGATGAATTCAAACCGGCGGGCTGTCAACATGGCATCAATACCATCCTGCTCCTCGGTTCCGTCAAGTTCAAACTTACACCAGCTGATCCCATCAAATCAAACAATGACTTTGTTGCCTATCAACTGACACGCTTATCAAAAGTACAAGGGGACAAAACAAGACGAAGACCCCGATGAATTCATCAAAGAATTTGAAGTCATCTCTTTTGCTAACAAGGAGCATGACTCGGCGGATTGACTATGAATTTTCCCAAGTCTTCTCCAAAAGAAAGCCCAGAGCTGGTACACCCATGTCACTCAGAAGAGATTTGTACCGGCAGCTAGGGCGGACTTGAGAAACAATTTCCTGGAACGATTCCGAGAAGTTGATTACAACACGAGTGTCTTCGTAGCACTCAACAATTTAGACAAAGGCAAGAAGGAGAAGTTATGAGACTCCTCTGAGAGGTTCATGGCGCTCTTGAAACAAGTCTCAAAGCAATCAGGTGTAATGGGTTACTCCAATGCCCAAGCCATCACTTGGTTCCTGGGAGGACTTTCACCAAAGATTCAGATCTTTGCAAGGGAGAGGAATGTAACTTCCATTGACAAAGTACTCAAACATATTGCCCACTACAAGGCGGCTCACTCTCATTCTGCCGGCAATCAAAGAAACCGGGAGAAGAAAGGCAAGAAGCCTAGAAGGAGAGCTTCTTGCAGTATATCCCCTTCTTCAAAGGAATCCTCCACATCTTCAAGCTCTTCTTTGGAATCCAAAGAAGAATCAAAGCCAAGATGAGTACAAAGACGTGGGGGTAAGAAACTAGTGACTCCGCCAACAAAGAGTGTACATAAGGCTGATACTAAGTTGGATGCCCTCATCAAGGAGTTTTTGGATTTTAAGATCTAGATGATTGGGGCTAAGGATAGAAGGAAGCCCCCGGCATTTGGCAGATTCAATGTATGGTGCACCGCATGTGGCAAGTCAGGCCATGCAAACACGGAATGCAGTACTTGTAATGCATTCCCGGTGCAGCAAATTGAATGGGTTCCGGGATGGAACCAAGAAGAGGAAGAAGAGGTGGTGGACCAAACACAAGAGGTACAGCCTCAGGCAAGCACATCGTATCAAGGTCCGAGGTACGGACCAAGGGAGTATAAACCCAATGCTCCTCCATGAAGACCACCAATGAGCAACCAAAATTGACCTCAAAATGTTGTACTTGGGGCATGTTACAATTATGGCTCAATGGGACATTGGTCTCCAAACTGTCCGGAGCCAAGAAGGCAAATCAGGTATGTTTCCCTATGCGGAAATTGCAAAGGATCAGGTCATACGAGCAACCAATGCCCTCACTCACCAAACCCGCAGCCGCTTGTAAAGTAAATATAGACCCCAGATGAGCGTGCAGCACTTCAGGCAAAGGGTGACACAACAATAAATTGTATAACACTTGAGGAGGAAAGACCTCAAGAAGGGAGAAGAAGAAGTGTATAGAGAAGTCGGATTGCACCTATATGGCCAAAGAAGGTGAGGAAAAGAGTCTTTGGGATGATACCCAAGATAACGTGGCTTTGGGTCATAAGGCGAAGTACTCGGACTTGCCTTGTTAGCATATAACCCAAAGTAAGAAGTCTTCATTTTGGAGGTGCTCAACTTGAGGCAAAGATAGTGTAACAACTTTTCTTCAGGGCAACAAATTCAAGAAGGGACCGTTCAAAAACCGGCGGTCATACGCGTAAAGTACACTTCACAGTGACAGGCGCATGCAAGAGGAGTGATTTCTCAATAGAAACTCAAATTGAAGAGAGATGAAGAAGGCACGACTCTATAAAAATTGCGCTATCTACAAAGCAATGTCGAGCGATTTTCCTTTGCTATTGAGGAGTCGTCCTGCAGGAGATCGTGGGAAGAGAAGTAGAGTTGAAGACGTGCTAGTGTGTAAAGGAGAATTTGAGAGAGGTAACCCAAGAGATAGTGAGGAAGAAAGAAAGATGGGAGGAGGAAAGAAGAACTCCGAATTCATAGTGAGAAATCATGCAATTCGTAGGTTAAATGTGATCGCAAGGATTGAAGTTTTGAGCCGACTTTGGATCACATTCTTGGCGTGGAACTGGAATGTAAGTTTTCTAGGATTCATGATCGAGATAATTGAGAGTAAATGTCTCGATGGCCCCAAGGAAGAAGGGAAGAGAGGAAATCCGGCTTGCTGGATAGAGTCGGATTGGAGATTAGTACTCGAAAGAGAGGCAGGTGCGGAGCAGGGTGCCACGTTCTTGGAGAAGGGAGAGGTAGCCGAAGAAAACCCAAGAAGTGAAGGATGCATTCTCTTTGAAGAGGACAAAGAATGGGTACAAAGTAGAGAGTTACAAAGATCCGATCAAGAGAGGGATTGTGAGTGCTCTCATGGCAATCTTGAAGCCGGAGAGAATGACTTATGTGATGAAACACCAAGCGGTGTTCTTCCATAAGATGTTTGGAGGAGAGCCAATCAACTGGGCGAGGTGCTTCCATGGGAGAACAAGGCATATGGTGTGAAATTTGTGGCATAAGTTGCCTCCACATTACATCGTGCCATTTGGAACTTATTTCTACCTCGGGTTGAATCTGCTCAATACGGCGGAGTGCAATAGAATGGTGTTGCACTTTCATCCCAACTTAAGAAAGGAGGTCAACATGGAGGGGCAAAAGTATATTCTTCAGATCCAAACCAATGATGAGTACTACGTGCAGATTAGGAAGAGTGCGTAGGTAGAAGTAAGTACTCCAAAGTCAAAGAAGTGGAGTCAACAAGAAGAAGGCAAAGATGTCAAGAAGACAAGACCTCGGAAGACTAGAAGGGTAAATCCAAGGAAAATTATGGTGGTGATTGTGTTGTCGGAAGAAGACTTGGAGGGCAAAGCCGAGTGCAAGTTTGAAGACTCAAAATGTGAGGAAGAACCCGAGCTTACACTTCAAAGTGGGGATACAAGTAGTGATAGCAATGAAGGCGGGGAGATGATGTTGGTGCCTATAGAAGAAGAAGAAGTTTGGGTGGAGCTCGAGGAAGAGAGTAACGTGAAGTTGGAAGACAAAGTGCCCGAGTTGGAGGAGAAGAAGATTACTATTCAGAGAGGAGTTCGGTCAAGGCGCAAGGTGAAGTGTGAAGCGGGTCCGAGCAAGGCAAGGAAGAAGAGAATGCTAGTTTGGGAAGTGAAGCATCTATTCCGATACGACGACTGCAGAGAAGAAGGCAAGTACCAGGAGAAGAAGAGGTAAAGAAGGAGATCACTCCGCAAGTTGAAGTAGTCGCAAATGATGGAGTGGAGTACCTGCAAGAAGTTGTGTGTCCTTTGTTGGTGAAACTGGACACAAGAAGAGGTAGATGCAGTCAAAGTGTCCGGAGGTGAAGACTGTATTGCAGGTATTAGCACGATTGGAAGAAGAGAACTCGGAGTTGAAGAAGAGTATAATCCGAGGTGAGGAGGAAAGGGAAGTACTACAAGTGGATGCAGTAATGTAGAGTCAAGTGATTGAGAACTTGAAGAGAGAAGCAAGGTATTGAGAGGAACTTGTGAAGCAGAGTGACATAGAGAGGGAAAGACAAGTAGCCAAGTATGAAATCTTGAAGCAACAATTTGCTGATTCAAGACTAGAAATTATCCATGCTATGGCGAGGGTAGCAGAGAAGGAACAAGAGCTCAATAGAGTAATGGAGAGTGTAGAAGAGAAGAAGCAACTGTGGCAACGGGAGTTGACAGTGAGATACAGGGAAGAAGAGAGATTACAAGAGTTACTTCCTAATCAGGAAGAGAAGGTTGTACAGAAGGAGAAGGAGAAGGAAACTATGAAAGCTAAGTTGGCAATGTACCAGAAAGATTGGCTTGCAGATTGGGAGCGCAAGAGGAAAATGAGATTGGAGTCCATGAAGGAGATCGTAATCAAGATGAATGCGATGTTGAGTATAGAGGCTGTGTGTATCAAAGAGATGAGGCTGCATGAGTTGAAGTTGTTGGTACAGGAGATGAGGAGGAGACATGCAAAGGATACAGATTTGAATGCATTGTTCATTAGTCTCGGGACTCATGTAGATAGGAAGATATTAGAAGTGGAAGATAATATCACGATTAGATTAGACTTGGTAAAGTTGGAGATAGATAAATTTCGGAAAGATGTTAGAGCAAAACCCAAAGTAGATGAAGTAGGAGTACAGATGTCTTTTGAGTTATCATTGGAGACATAAGAGAAGAGTGGGTCAAGAGATAAGGAGTTAGATAGATTACCCACAAGTGAAATGTCAGATCAGGAAAGAGAATTATTAGATTTGGTAGAAGATGTAGGAATTATGAAACCCGAGGATAGAGCAGTAGGAAGTAAAGTTACTTTGGGAATGGGTTTGAAGGCCGAGGAAGAAGTAGACATCGGATTGGATTATAAACAGATTTGAGATTTGAATAGGCAGATATGAAGAGGTGCATTGTCATTGTCTGTAGGTTTGTAGAGTTGTAAGGAAGAGGTACATTAGGTAGATAATTGCCGTTTGCTTCAATATTTAAGAGTTGCATTCGCAGTCAGATATTATTTAGTGCTCATAATTTTTGAGAATAGATAAAGCAAAGTGTTGTGGAGCAGTGCTCGTCGTTTGAGCTTGATTCTGAGTATTAACTTTGTGTTTGTGTTTGTGTTTGTGAGTGTGTGAAGAAATTTGAAGTGCAAGTCAGTGTGTTTGTTGGATGTTGGATTCCGCAGCCTTGATCTTCATTCTGTGTGTTTGATCCTGAGTGAAGTGAAATCAAAGCAATGCCTTGACAATTCTGAGAGGAATTGTAGTGTTGGTAGTATTCTGCATTTGTGAGTGCAATGCAATGTTGATGTGAAGCAATTTTGATCAAGGAAGTTGTGCCTTTAGTGGAGGGGTGGAACACAATTTTGAGGTGAAGTCGTTTTGCAGTGAAGTGCCATTTTTGGGAGAATCTAAATCATCACAATCAAGATTGTTTGTAAAGAGTTAAAGGTGTTGTGATTAAGAAGTGTTACTTTGTGACAAGACTACAAATCAGTGCTTGTTACTCTCTTCTGGATGTAGTTTCTACTTGAGAGATTAAAGAAGAAATCAAGAAGAACTACAAGTTACTTTTTGACTTTGTATTTGACCAATTCTGAATGGTATCTTTACGGGAACAAACTTTACTTATCCGATTACCGCAAAAGTGATATTTGCCAGGTTGTCACATGATTTTTGGTGCCGTTGCTGGGGATACAAATCTCGGAAGTGGAAGATATACAAAGCCAAATTCAAAACTGGGTATCAAAGCAATATGAATGTCTGCATCGGGAGAACAATGGGAAGAGAGAGTTCGAAGACGAGCATTGCAGCATGAAGAAGACAAACGTCTGAAAGTCCCATCTACTTTTGACAAAACTGAACGAGAGGTTTAGGGTTTAGGGTTTAGGGTTTAGGGTTCAACTCCTTCACGAAGTGCAAGAAGCCCTGCGAGAACTTGCCCACAAGAAAAGCGAAGGGGGTTGGCAAGGCTACTTTGCATCTCCCTCTTTGTCCAAGAAGAAGAAAGACTCAAGTGGCCAGACATATGCATTATGGCCTAGTACACCGACTTCTCCTAGAGCTGTAAAGGAAGTTGCATCCTTAAAGAACTTTGTTCAGCAAAATACAACACAGACACTGATGGAAGAAGAGTATCTGCACCTTCTGTGAATGATTCCTCGGTTGTCCCAAAGGAATTTTGAAGAACACATCAAAGGTGTTGATCCTGAATCTTCCAACCGGGTTGAAGTCGACACCCTCATAGAAGAAATTCTCAAAGAAGACCCTACCTTGAATTTGACAAATTGGAATCCTTGGGTTGACAACACAACATCAATTCTAGCCAATTCCTTGGTTTTGTCAAGTTCAAATCTACCTCAGCCAATCCCACTGCATCAAATGATGACTTTGTTGCCTATCACTCATCAAGCCTATCAAAAGTATAAGAGGACGGAACAAGACAAAGACCCCAATGAATTCATCAAAGAATTTGAAGTCATCTCCTTTGCTAACAAGGAGCATGACTTGGCGGATCAATTGCAAATTTTCCCAAGTCTGCTCCGAAAGAAAGCTCGGAGCTGGTCTACCCATGTGACCTAGAAGGGGTTCGTACCGGCAGACTAGGTAGACTTGAGAAACAACTTCTTGGAACTATTCCGAGAGGTTGATTATGATACGAGTGTCTTTGTAGCACTCAATGATTTAGACTGGGGCAAGAAGGAGAAGTTGAGAGACTACTTTGAGCGGTTCATGGCACTCTTGAACCAAGTTCCAAAGCAATTGGGGGTGGTGGGTTACTCTGATGCCCAAGCCATTACCTGGTTCTTGGGAGGACTTTCACCAGAGATTCAAATCTTTGCAAGGGAGAGGAATGTAACTTCCCTTGACAAGGTACTCAAACATGTTGCCCACTACGAAGCGGCTCACTCTCACTCTACCGGCAACCGGAGAAAGCGGGAGAAGAAAGGCAAGAAGCCCAGAAGGAGAGCTTCTTGCAGTACATCCCCTTCTTTGGAGGAATCCTCCACATCCTTGAGCTCTTCTTTGGGATCCAAAGAAGAATCAAAGCCAAGACAAGTAAGAAGACGTGGGGGTAAGAAACCAATGACTCCTCCAGCAAAGAGTGTACATAAGGCGGATACCAAGCTAGACGCCCTCATCAAGGAGTTTTTGGATTTTAAGATCCAGATGATTGGGGCTAAAGACAAAAGGAAGGCCCCATCATTTGGCAGATCAAATGTATGGTGCACCGCATGTGGCAAGTCGGGCCATGCAAACACGGAATGCAATACTCATAATGCATTCTTGGTGTAGCTGATTGATTGGGTTTTGGGATGGAACCAAGACAAGGAAGAAGAGGTTGTGTACCAAACTCAAGAGGTATAGCCTCAGGCAAGCACATCGTATCAAGGTCTGAGGTTTGGGCCAAGGGAGTATAAACACAATGCTCCTCCACAAAGACCACCAATGAGCAACCAAAATCCACCTTAGAATGTTGCACCCAGAGCCTATTACAATTGTGGCTTGATGGGACATTGGTCTCCAAACTGTCCGGAGCCAAGAAGGCAAATTGGGTACGTTCCTTTGTGCGGAAATTGCAAAGGATCGGGGCCATATGGGCAACCAATGCCCTCACCCATCAAACCCGAAGCCGCCTGTAAAATATGTACAGACCCATGTTGAGCATGCAAAGATTCAGGCAAAAGGGGATACTAATGTAAATTGCATCACGCTTGAGGAAGAGAGACCTCAAGAAGGGAGTCCGGCCTCGGAAGGAGAATGGCCAGACCTTGAAATTTTGAAGGTTGAGACACGCACAAGTAAGAAGAAGCGTGATCCCAAAGAACTATGTATGACCTTGTCATCTTCCAGAAAGGCAAAGAGACTGCGCCCAAAGGCAATTCTTTCTGCCAAGGAGGAAAAGATCCTCTTGAAAGCCAAAGCTAAAGCCTTGCAGAAAGAACTTAAGGAGGCACTACTCAGAACTCGGGAACTGAGTTTGGAGGAGGAAACAAAGACAAAGCCTCCAGTTTTTCCGGTGGACATCCGATCCGAAGTAAAGGGTCTGATCCAAGCCAAGGTGGGCCAACCTGAGGAACCTTGGGCTAAGGCCACTAGCAATCCCATCACCATCTTTAAACGTCAAAATGGAATATGGAGAGACTTCAAACCCAAAGCCAAAGGCGAAGACGGTCAAACTGGGAGGAGTACCCCAATATGATATTGTAGCAGATTTGGCAGCCTCGAATGCCAATGCTACATTCAAGCAATTGTGGGAAGACAATAAGTTGTACAAGAAGCAGATGAATTCAGCCCTTAAGAAGGTAAGGTCGATGTCAAACAAGGACCTGCCCGCTATCTATCATATTGAACAAGAAGATCTGGGATCTCCCGAGGTTGATGCGGAGATTGCAGGGTGCATGATCACATCAATACCCATTGATTTGGATTCCGGTGTGAATGTCATGACCAAGGATACTGCAAATTGACTAGGGTATCATATGTTTGAGCCAACACCTTGAGTTTTGAAATTTGCAGACCAAACCAGGAGACGGCCTTTGGGCATACGGTCAAACATTACCACGATCATTGGAGGGTGCCCTTCAAATTGAATTACATTGTGTTGCAACAAATGACTAAGACTGGTTACCTTCTGTTGATCAAAAGACCTTGGTTGTACAATGCCCAAGTTGTGGTGGATTGGCATCAGCAGAAGTTACGATTCAAGGACATTTTGTCCAAAGATCAGAAGTTGGTGACTGTGAGTTGGGCGAAAGTTCCCCATCTCAAGGAAACTAATTCATTAGAAGAGGAGGACAAATCCAAAGACTCGTCATCTTCATCATCACACGAATCCAAAGACGAAGTCCAAGTCAATTACTTGGAATGCTACGAGGTGGATGTCGAAGACAAAGATCCATATGACCTTGCCTCGGGTGAACTTGACTTGGAGAAAGGGGGTTTGAGGGCAACTTGCCTTGGGTTAAGCCAAGTAAGCCACATTGAAGGAGTCATCAACCCTGATGACTGTCAAGACGTTGTGTTGACTGAAGGGAAAATTTTAAAAATTTTGAAGACAGTCACTTTGGAGGAGTTGGCAGGATATACTGCCCTGTTCATAGAATTCTAGGATATATTTGCCTGGTATATTGATCAAATGCCGGGTATTCCATGAGAGTTTGGAGAACACTGGATTGATCTGGTTGAAGGTGCAATCTTGGATCGGTAGAGACAAAACCGTCTGAACCCAAAGTACTCGCTTTTGGTGAAAGATGAAATCGACAAGTACTTAGGGGCCGGAATCATCTTCCTTGTCTTAAGCAGTGAATGGGTCTCCCCCATTATCATTGTGCCAAAGAAGAAAACAGGGAAGATCCAAGTGTGCCAAGACTTCCATAAGTTGAACGTAGTCACAAGGAAGGATCATCATCCCTTGCCTTTTACTGATACAATTCTAGACCAAGTAGCTGGTCACTCTTGTTATAGCTTTCTCGATGGATTTTTAGGGTACAATCAAGTATCCATTCAAGAAGAGGACAAGGATAAAACTACATTCACGACCGATTGGGGGACTTTTGCTTACAATCAAATGCCGCTCGGGTTGTGTAATGCTCCCGCTACTTTCCAATGGATGATGAATTCAATCTTCAAAGATTTCCTATGCAAATTTGTGGAAGTATTCATTGATGATTTTTGTGTATTTGGGCAAAGAGATGTACATTTGGATTACCTTCACCAAACTTTTGAAAGATGTCATTTTTCCGGCTTGTCATTACACCCGGAGAAATGCTTCTTTGCAATAAAGAAGGGAATTCTTGTGGGGCATCGGATGTCAAGCCAAGGTATTGAAGTCAATGTTGAGAAGGTTAAAGTAATTGTAGCTTTGGAATCCCCGGAGCAGAGAGCCTTCTTGGGACATGTCAGATACTACAGACGCTTTGTGTCAAACTATGCGGTGCTTGCTGCACCCCTTACAAAGCTTTTGAAGAAATCCAAAGACTATTCGTGGGAAGAAAATCAAGAAGAAGCTTTCCAGGTGTTGAAGAAGAAACTGGTTGAAGCACCAATTATGAGGGCCCTGAATTGGGATGTCCCTTTTCATGTATATGTGGACACTTCGTCCATGGCCATCGGTGTCGTCTTAAGTCAGAAAGACGAGAAAAAGAAGGACTACTTGGTGTATTATGCCAACCGACAACTTTCAGTTTCTAAAAAGAACTATTTGATGACTGAAAGAGAAGCACTTGAGATGGTGTATGCCTGCATGAAATTTTGCCACTACCTGCTGGGATACGAGTTTGTCTTCTATGTTGACCATTACGCATTGCAACATTTGGTCAAGAAGGCAGATTTGTTTGGGTGAATTGCAAGATGGATCTTGTTGTTACAAGAATTCACATATACTATACAAGTAAGGAAGGGAGCTTCGCACTTGAATGTGGACTTCCTGTCCAAGTTAGAAACTCAAGACCAGGAATGGGAAATTGACGATTGGTTCCCTGATGAAGAGTTATATCAATTAATAGCAATGAAAAGTACAAGGTATACAGCAGAATATCATTATTTGCATACTCTCTATTGTCTTGAAGGGATGGACCCGGAGCAAAGGGCAGTCTTTCTCAAGAAAATGGGGCCGTACTAGCTCAAACACAACATTCTATTCAGGATGGGTGAAGATGAAGTACTTCAGTGATGCTTGGAGTCATACAAAGTAGGAGGCGTGATTGAATCTTTACCCTCCAAAGCATTAGGAGGACACTATGCTCTTAAGAATACTGTAAAGAAGATTCTTTTGGTGGGGTATTGATGGCCTACGATGTACAAAGACACGCATGCTCATATCCAAAGCTGTGATGCTTGTCACGGGGAAGCCAATGGCTACTTCTCAATGACCTTTGAGACCAATTTTGCCTTTGGCCCCATTTGAGAAATGGGGAATTGATTTTGTGGGTCCCATTCAACCAGTGACCCAAGTCACAAGAAAGCAATACATTTTGGTTTGCACTGACTATGCTACCAAGATGGTCGAAGCTGAAGCAACTCGTAGAGATGATGCCAAAACCGGGGCGGAATTTTTCTTTTGAAACATCATCTCCCAATATGGATGCCCTCTGGAATTGGTCAGTAACCGAGGGACACATTTTTTGAACTTTGTAATGGAGGCATTAACTAAGTACTTTCAAATTAAACATCGGAAGATGACTCCTTATAACCCAAAAGCAAATGGCTTAACTGAAAAGGCGAATGGGTTACTTTGCAAAATTTTGAATAAGGTGACTATCAATTATGCCTATGACTGGGATACAAAATTACCAGCCATGTTGTCAGCATATCAAATGACAGAAAAGATTACAACCAAACAAACTCCATACTTCTTGACATATGGCTTGCATCCCATACTACCGGTTGAATTTGAAGTATCAACATATCGGATTCTTTGCGAAGAATGACTGTCGGAGGAAGAAAGCCAGGATCTTTGGATCCATCAACTAATGTGGTTAGAAGAGAAAAGAGACGATGCAATGCAAACCACAAAGGAAGTACAAGCAAAGAGGAAATTCAGGCACGATAAGCATATCAAGCTTGTGGTTGTGCGTGAAGGAGATTTGGTTTTGTTATCCGACAGTCACCAAATATTTTTTCCAGGCAAGTTGCATTTGAGATGGATGGGGCCTTATTGAGTTCTTCATCTTTATGAAAATGGGTCCATGCAACTTGTAGACCTGGTGGGCAATACTTTTGCCACTCGAGTAAACAGGTGGAGAGTTTAGAGATATTGGACCATAGACTCATAAGTCTCTAAGACACACCCAAGGTCTATGTTCACGGGGACGCTCACATTTGAGGGAGGGGGTATATGGTACCCACATTTTTTTTTTATTTTTTTTTAATGGAGAAGAAGAAGTGTATAGAGAAGTTGGATTGCGCCTGTATGGCCAAAGAAGGCAAGGAAAAGAGTCTTCGGGATGAAACCCGAGGTAACATGGCTTTGGGTCATAAGGCAAAGTACTCGAACTTGCCTTGTTAGCATACAACCCGAAGTAAGAAGTCTTCCTATCAGTGGTTGCTCAACCCGAGGCAAAGATAGTGTAACAACTTTTCTTCGGGGCAAGAAATTCAAAAAGGGACTATTAAAAAACCGGCGGTCATACACGTGAAGTACACTTGCCAGTGCTAGGCACATGCAAGAGATGTGATTTCTTGGTAGAAACTCAAATTGAAGAGAGATGAAGAAGGCATGACTCTATAAAATTTGGGCTAACGACTTAGCAATGTTGAGCAATTTTCCTTTGCCGTTGAGGAGTCATCCTGTAGGAGATTGTGGGAAGGGAAGTAGTGTTGAAGACGCGCTAGTGTGTAAAGGAGAATTTGAGAGAGAGCTAACCCGAGAGACAGTGAGGAAGAAAGAAAGATGGGAGGAGGAAAGAAGAACTCCAAATTCATAGTGAGGAATCATGTGATTTAGAGGTTAGATGTGATCACAAGGATTGAAGTTTTGAGCCAACTTTGGATCACATTCTTGGTGTGGAACTAGAATGTTAGTTTTCCAAGATTCATGACTGAGATAATCGAGAGTAAATGTCTTGATGGCCCCCAAGAAGAGGGGAAGAGAGGAAATCCAGCTCGCTGGACAGAGTCGGATTGGAGATTAGAACTCAAAAGAGAGGCAGGTGCGGAGCAGGGTGCCACATTCTTAGGGAAGGGAGAAGTAGCCAAAGAAACCCAAGAAGTGAGGGATGCATTCTCTTCGAAGAGGACAAAGAATGGGTACAAAGTAGAGAGTTACAAAGATCCGGTCAAGAGAGGGATCGTGAGTGCTCTCATGGCAATCTTGAAGCCGGAGAGAACAACTTATGTGCTGAAACACCAAGCGGTGTTCTTCCATAAGAGAGCCAATCAACTAGGCAAGGTGCTTCCATGGGAGAACAAGGCAGATGGTGTGGAATTTGCAGGATAAGTTGCCTCCACATTACATTGTGCCGTTTGCAGCTCATTTCTACCTCGGGTTGAATCTGCTCAATGCGGCGGAGTGCAACAGAATGGTGTCGCACTTTCATCCTGACTTAAGAAAGGAGGTTGATGCAGAGGAGCAATAGTATATTCTTCAGATCTGAAGTAGTGATGAGTGCTACGCGCAAACGGGGAAGAGTGCACAGGTAGAAGTAAGTACTCCAAAGTCAAAGAAGCGGAGTCGATAAGGAGAAGGCAAAGATGTCAAGAAGACAAGACCTTGGAAGATCAGAAGGGTAAACCCGAGGAAAAGTATGGTGGTGATTGCATCATCGGAAGAAGACTTGGAGGGCAAAGCCAAGTGCAAGTCCGAAGACTTGGAATGCAAGGAAGAACCCAAGCTTACACTACAAAGTGGGGATACGAGTAGTGATAGCAATGAAGGTGGGGAGATGACGTCGGTGCTTGTAGAAGAAGAAGAAGTTCAGGTAGAGCTCGAGGAAGAGAGTAATGCAAAGTTGGAAGACAAAGTGCCCAAGCTGAAGGAGAAGAAGATTACTGTTTAGAGAGGAGTTTGGTCAAGGCACAAGGTGAAGTGTGAAGCGGGTCCAAGCAAGGCAAGGGAAGAAGAGAATGCTAGTTTGGGAAGTGAAGCATCTATTTTGATACGATGACTGCATAGAAGAAGGCGAGTACCAGGAGAAGAAGAGGTAAAGAAGGAGATCACTCCGTAGGTTGAAGTAGTCGCAAGTGATGGAGTGGAGTACTTGTGAGAAATTGTGTGTCCTTTGTTGGCAAAATTGGACCACAAGAAGAGGGAGATGCAGTCAAAGTGTCCGGAGGTGAACATTGTATTGCAGGTATTAGCACGATTGGAAGAAGAGAACTTGGAGTTGAAGAAGAGAACTTGGAGTTGAAGAAGAGTATAATCCAAGGTGAGGATGAAAGGGAAGTACTGCGAGTGGATGCAATAGTGCAGAGTCAAGTGATTGAGAACTTGAAGAGAGAAGCAAGGTATCAAGAGGAACTTGTGAAGCAGAGTGACATAGCGAGGGAAAGACAAGTAGCCGAGTATGAAATCTTGAAGCAGTAGTTTGCTGATTCAAGACTAGAAATTATCCATGCTATGGCAAGGGTAGCAAAGAAGGAACAAGAGCTTGATATAGTAATGGAGAGTGTAGAAGAGAAGAAGCAACTGTGGCAACGGGAGTTGACAGTGAGATATAGGGAAGAAGAGAGATTACGAGAGTTACTTTGTAATCAAGAAGAGAAGGTTGTACAGAAGGAGAAGGAGAAGGAAACTATGAAAGCCAAGTTCAAAGCAAAATTGGCAATGTACCAGGAAGATTGGCTTGCAGATCGGTAGCGCAAGAGGAAAATGAGATTGGAGCCCTTGAAGGAGATCGTAATCAAGATGAATGCAATGTTGAGTATAGAGGCCAGTGTGTGTATCAAAGAGACGAGGCTGCATGAGTTGATGTTGTTGGTGCAAGAGATGAGGAGGAGACATGCAAAGGATATAGATCTGAATGCATTGTTGACTAGTCTCAGAACTCGTGTAGATAGGAAGATATTAGAAGTGGAAGATAATATCACGATTAGATTAGACTTGGTAAAGTTGGAGATAGATAAACTTCAGAAAGATGTAAGAGCCAAACCCAAAGTAGATGAAGTAGGAGTATAGATGTCTTCCGAGTTATCATTGGATACATTAGAGAAGAGTGGGTCAGGAGATAAGGAGTTAGATAGATTACCCACAAGTGAAATGTCAGATCAAGAAAGAGAATTATTAGATTTGGTAGAAGATGTAGAAATTATGAAACCCGAGGACAAAGCAATAGGAAGTAAAGTTACTTCGGGATTGGGTTTGAAGGCCGAGGAAGAAGTAGACATCAGATCGGATTAGAAACAGATTTGAGATTTGAATAGGCAGATATGAAGAGGTGCATTGTCATTTCAGATCTGCAGGTTTGTAGAGTTGTAAGGAAGAGGTACATTAGGAAGATAAATGTCGTTTGCTTCAGTATTTAAGAGTGACATTCATAGTCAGATGTTGTTTAGTGCTCATAATTTCTGAGAATAGATAAAGCAAAGTGTTGTGGAGCAGTGCTTGTCATTTAAGCTTGATTTTGAGTATCAACTTTGTGTTTGTGTTTGTGAGTGTGTGAAGAAATTTGAAGTGCAAGTCAGTGTGCTTGTTGGATGTTGGATTCCGCAACCTTGATCTTCATTCTGTGTGTTTGATCCTGAGTGAAATGCAATCAAAGCAATGCCTTGACAGATCTGAGAGGAATTGTAGTGTTGATAGTATTCTGCTTTTGTGAGTGCAGTGCAATGTTGATGTGAAGCAATTTTGATCAAGGAAGTTGTGCCTTCAGTGGAGGGGTGGAACACAATTTTGAGGCAAAGTTGTTTTGCAGTGAAGTGCCATTTTTGGGAGAGCCTGAATCATCACAATCAGATTGTTTTGAAAGAGTTGAAGGTGTTGTGATTAAGAAGTGTTACTTCATAACAAGACTGTGAATTAGTACTTGTTACTCTCTTTTGGGTGTAGTTTCTACATGAGAGATTAAAGAAGAAATCAAGAAGAACTACAAGTTACTATTTGACTTTGTATTTGACCAATTTTGAATAGTATCTCTGTGGGAATAAACTTTACTTATCCAATTACCGCAAAAGTGATATTTGCCAAGTTTTCACAATACAATCTCTCTCCTTGGCCCAAACTGTGCCACCTACAACTCCAGTGCAAAGATAGTCCATCACTAAGACATCATCATGAATTTCTTGCTGAACTATACCAATATCTTCACTCTTTGGATCTATGACCTCAATACCTCCTCCTATATGTGCTGAGAGAGATACCACCAAAGCCTCAGAAAATATTCACAAAAAGGTCGATGCATGCCAGTCTGGCACCATCTACTCATCTATCTCACCATGTTGACGTGCTCCGGTCTGATCTTGCTGGCTGGGACATGGGTTCCTACTCAACCCATCTGCATCACGGTTCACCACTTCAGGTCTGTGAACAATTGTGAAATCATACTCTTGTAAAATCAGAGCTCATTGTGCAAGCTTCATGAAAGCTTGTCGTACTCCATCAACCACTTCAATGGCTGATTATCATTGATGAGAATGAAGGGGTTATCAAATAGGTAACATCAAAAATGTGCTACTGTCCAAACTACTACCAAGCACTCTCCCTCATATGAACTATACTTTGCCTCCGCTGAATTATTGGAGCGACTAGTAGATGCCACCATAAACTTCTTCTCATCATCATGTTGGATGAGCACTGCTCCCAACCCCAACATACTCCAATCAATACAAACCTAAAATGGTCGTCCTTTGATTGATCTCCTAAAACTAGGAGTAGATGTCAACCTCTCCTTGAGCTCTACAAAAGCTCTCTCTTGCTCATCTCCCCAACACCACTCCTGTATAAGCTTGGTTTGCTTTGTCAAGGCCTTGGCAATGGCACTAAACTCTCTAACATAGCTGTGATAGAAGTTTGCCAACCCAAGGATTGCTCACACTCTGCTCACATCAGTAGGCCAAGGAATACATGCAATAGCCTCCACCTTGGTCTCTTGAGCACCAAGTCCTCTAGGGTAGATAGTGTGACCTAAATACTCAACCTGATCATGGAAGAACCTACACTTCCCAAAATGTAATTTGAGTCCATGAGATCTCAATCTCCCAAACACCTCCAACAACTGCCTCTCATGCTCCTCCACAATAATGATATAGACCAAAATGTCATCAATATAGCACCAAGCAAAATCCAATCCAGCTAAGATCCTATCCATGATCCTCTAGAACTTAGCAAGAGCATTCTTCAACCCAAATGGTAAGAACCTCCATTGATATAACACATCCTTACCGTGAGGATCAATAACCCAAAATGTTGTCTTGGACTTATCCTCCTCCCTACTCGGCAACTGATGATATCTTGCTCAAAGATCCAAAGTACTTACAACCTTTGCATGCCCAATTGCATCAAAGATCTCCTTTGGTGTAGGCATGGCATACTGATCAGCCCTAGTCTGTTGGTTGATAGGATAGTATTCTTCACACATTTGCCTATCTTTGTAATTGCCATGCATATCCTTCTTGGCTTGCATCACTGTTGTTGATGCATACTCTCCATGTGAAATCTCCACCAAACCAACCTCAAAAAGGTCACTACTCCAACTCTGAATCAATGTCCTCTATATCACTATATTGATTGGACATCAAAAAATTGATAAATTGCTAGTTAGCTCAATCCATATACCAAGTCCCTTTGGAGCACCCAAATCCTTCATATTGAAGGCAAAAAAACTTGTGTAGCTCCTCAAGAACCTCCAAACTCTCCATCTTTCCTCTCTTCTAAGCTTGGGTCCAAGATTTGGCTCCCAAATATCCTCTGTAATTGTCATAGGAGTGGAAGACATACTGATTGGCTGCTACACTAGGCCCTTGCGAGCAAAAGTGCCATGCCGCTGACCACTAGAGGTCCCAACCTCTATGTGAGAAACTCCCTCCACTCTGGCTGCAAGCTCCACATGTCCTCTAACTGCATCCCAAGTGGACCAAGGGTGTAATCCACGTAGCACATGCTCACCTGGATGGACTCCAAGTAGACCACTCTCCCTAGTAGCTATTGGCTGTGTCCCAATAATACCATGTCCACTCGGTCCATGGCCCCCAGCATGTGCCTGAATCGTCTTGATAGGCAGAGTGCTCACAAGTGTCCGAGTGATGATGCCTATCAAGCGCATCCTACATTGCTATACCAAGCCAAGGCTCATAATCCAAGTCAAACAGTTCAGGTCCATAGCTTGACCTAACGTCTGACGCTTAGATGCCTCTGACACTTCTAGAACAATGGTAATTTTGGTGCAAAAACCCATCGCCCGCTCTCTCTCATCAGCATTGGGCTAACACTCCAAGACTCACGACATTGCTCACTAGAGAACTCAATGAGAGAGAGATAGTTGCAAATGAAAGGATGATGAGTACTTCCTCACCCCTTGTTTATATACTTGTGAAATAGTTACGCACCAAAGTTACTAATTACAGGAGTTATTCAAGTTACTAGGCTAAAAGTCAAGTAAAGTCAAAAAGTCAAAAGGAATATCCATTTACATGGGCATATTCCCCTTAGCATGTGATCTTATCTTGACCCAACCACTAAGTCAAGGATTCCTTCACATGGGCTATCCTTGGACTAAAGAAGAATCCCAAAACAAAAAGGCTTGTGGGTCCAAGAGGTCTCAACTCTTTCCTCCAAGCCAAACACCTAGGAATAATACCAAGTCAACACACTAAAATCCAAAATAGTGGTGCTCATCTTTTCTAGTTCCTCTAAAGTAAGGTCCCCTCTATCTTAGATATAACTAACTTTAGCTAACTATGACTAATATAGAACCATCCTTTATCTCTAAATAAATAATATCTCTAAATAAATAATATCTCTAAATAAATAATATCTCTAAATAAATAATATCTCTTAAGTACTTGTAATACAAAGCTAAATATCATGATACCACACACATGCACAAATGGGTGTTACATTTACCCCCGGACTAAGTTTTCACTTTGTGCTCAAAGTGAAGGTCTCTCTAGCTTCTATGGTACATCTTCAACTTATCATGGTTAATCCTATCAAAGTGTCTTCCTCCCAACTCCTTGAGATCATAGGTGTAATTGCCCCACACCTTCTCCACTATGAAAGGTCCAAAGTACTTAGGCAAAAACTTCTTTTGCACTCTCTTGAATCAAATGGAATCAAACAACATTACCCAATCACCTTCTTTGAAAGGCTCCACCTTCTTCTTGCCTTCCTCTTGTCATAGCTCTCGTTTTGTTTCCTTTGGGCTAGTTCCACTCGAACCATAGCAATTGCTCTTGCCTCTTCCAACTCCATGGGTTGATCCTTCCTTGACTTCCCTGCATCACCTCCTTGTGCTTTCTTCAATCTCCTATGAATGTTTTGGAAGGTAGGAAGATCTGTAACAAACATTTGTGCATGTGTGTGGTATTGTGATATTTAGCTTGGTATTACAAGTACTAAAGAGATATTATTTATATAGAGATAAAGGATGGTTCTATATTAGTCATGGTTAGCTAAAATTATTCATAGCTAAGATAGAGGGGACCTTACTTTAGAGGAAGTAGAAAAGATGAGCAACACTACTTTGGATTTTAGTGTGTTGACTTGGTATTATTCCTAGGTGTTTGGCTTTGAGGAAAGAGTTGAGAACTCTTGGGCCCGCAAGCCTTTTTGTTTTGGATTCTTCTTTAGTCCAAGGATAGCCCATGTGAAGGAATCCTTGCCTTAGTGGTTGGGTCCAGATAAGATCACATGCTTAGGGGAATATGCCCATGTGAATGGATATTCCTTTCTTCTTTTTGACTTTACTTGACTTTAAGCCTAGTACGTTGAGTTACTCTGGTAATTAGTAACTTTGGCACGTAATTATTTCACAAATATATAAACAAGGGGTGAGGAAGTACTCATCATCCTTTCATTTGCAACTATCTCTCTCATTGAGTTCTTTAGTGAGCAATGTCTTGAGTCTTGGAGTGTTAGCCTTGGGGGAGTATGATGGAGTTGGGGTTTCTTGCCTTCTTAGTCCATGGTGCGCTACCATAATAGCCATCAAAGGTTCATCTTTAGTGAGAGACAAGTTGGCTCACATTTTTGGTTCCATTCCTAGGACCTGTCTAGAAGGTAAGATAATGTTCCGTGTTGAATTCTACATTAGGCAGAAGGAGGCTATGAGAGCTCACTTGGAGAGAACATTAGGAGAGAAGAGGGCTGAACTTATGTTAGAGAACCAAGATGTTAACCTTGTAGTTCATTATGATGTCTTTCAAGTGATTTTGTACATCTTGTACACATGAGAGGATTTGGAGAGATTGTGTGAGGTGGATTGCAGATTTTGGGGATTAAGGTGATTTTGGGCAAAATCTCAAGTTTGAGATCTGAACTTGAAATTTCTACACATGATAGCTTGGGTTATCTTTCAGTTAGCACAATTGGAATTATCATGAGGGCTATTATGTGCATTGGGCTAGAATTTTTGAAAGTTGATAGGTAAACTGCTCCCGCAATTGCATGCTCTCTAGAAAATTGTACAGAGTCTGCCATTTCTTCAATTTTTAGTGGATTGCTGTAAAAATTTTCAAGAAAATTCAGTATGTTATATCCTACCTACAAACATTAAAAGTAGAGAGATATCATTCTTGAGCAGAGAGTTATGAGTTTTTGAACTGAGGGGGTTGGTTTATAGACCAAATCTGAAATATCTGTGCTGAATAGAAAGGTGTCTAGGCCAAATGGCTCAATGAAAAGATTTAAATTTTTGCACAGAGAGACACTATAAACATGCGATCACGTGTGGAAAATTTCAGAGGATAGTCACGTGCAAGTTGAGAGGTCTGAGTGAAATTGTGAGGAAGTGTCAATTCTATAGAGTGGAGATCTCATGCATGAGGAGTTTGAGAGCACCAAAAAGCATGTTTGAGTGTTAGGTTCAAGCACCCCCAATAAGGATATGTTTTCACCCCCAATAAGGATATGTTTGCTGGTAAGGCCCTTCGGTAACCTCTGACTGTTGATATTGGTAATAAATCCAATTACTAATAGGCCAAGTGTGCCACATGATGTAGAGACTTACCTAGCCATCTCATCTCTCTCCACATACAAGTACCTCTGTACTCATATACCCGCCTGTAATACCGTAACTAGTCTGGTGCTAATCCCACCAAACAACTCTAATAGACATATCCTCTCTACTAGATACTGCAAAGCATTGAGTGTGGTATCTAGAGGTGTCAAAGTAATTGACTCTGGAGGCTCATCCTCACACTCATCTGCCAATGGTACAAAGGCTCCACTCCAAGACTAATGCATCAACTGCTATAATGCCTCCTCTAAACCCCACAATGGAACATCCAAGGTGGATAGAACAATCCCACTTGTACTCCAAATCCAAGTGATCTCCTCTGGTATTGGAGTATCCTCTACATGGATATTCCCTTCCAAGTAACTACACCACTAAAAGCTAAAATTGATGATGCCATGGTCCTAGATTGTAGTGAGCCAAGATTGCCACTATTAAATCATATTGGTAGGCGACATACCCGTCCCTCACCAGATTGCCAACCTAGTCTATAGGAGGTTGTCTCCTCCTAATCGTGAATGCTGAAACCCATGGAGTATAACACTGCTCCCCCAACTAGCACATCATATGACTCAGCTATTGTCACAACAGTCAAATGACCAGGCTAAACCTGGACAACAAGCTCTCCACGTGTGAGGTACTATGTTGAACCACCACCTAGAGATGTGTGGATCTGAAATAGACACCTCTCCACATCAGTCTTCTGTAACTCCAGACTGACTACTACAGCCTTCCCCAACATAAAGGGTTACGCACCATAGTCTAACAAGACTCTTTGTGGTGTATAGACCTTCCCTAAAGGTCCCACCAAGCAAAACATCCCCCTTTGTTTATCCAATAGAACAACACCAGGTGTGAACCATGCTCTCTCAAAGGCTGGTCTAGTTGGCAACTCCTCCAGTCTAGCCGCTATTACGTGCCATAAACCATTGGTTGCTGAACGGATCCCATGCTCCTCAACCAAGTCAGCTCCACTACCAACCACCTCTACTCTAGTAATAGGAACCGCATCATCCCTACTCTCATAAAGCATGGAAGCTAACCAAAACACTAAGGCTAGGCCAACTCCCAATGTAAACATGTCACTGGCTAAAAACAAAGGGCATTGCATAATCAATTGAGCCGCCTCCAACATTGTGCTAGACTCAATCTGTGTAGTAGTAGGTGGCTGACTACTAGGTAGTCCATCATGCACTCCATCACCACCTACCACACCTTCACTGGGACGTCTAGGAGCCATGGATGTTGTCTGCAATACCTCAGATAGCATGAAAGATTGGTGAAGTCTGACTTGTCTCCCAACCTCTCCTCTTTGTGGTCCAACTCCACTGATGCTCCTCTAGGCTTTGGAGCACATATTGCACTCCTAGTCATAGCTGCAGATGCATCCACCTAAGCTGCTCTGCACATGAAGTCCAAAGCATCTCTATTACTAGCATATGAGGTAGAGCCTTGGCACTCAAATCTGATCTCCTCTTAGCAATGGCCATACAAGCCAATTTCTGCTCCAACTGCTCAATCCGAGTAGCCATAGCTATATCAAAAGTAGGAGTAGGTACCGCACCTCTACTAGGCATAGATCCTCTACCACCACCTCTTTCATCTTGTCCTCCATGAACTTGAGCTCCTCTACTACCTGCCATAGTAGCCCTACCACTCCGTAACTCCGGGTGTAAGTCAAAGCATTGGTCACTAGTGTGACCAAATTTGTGGCAATGCTCACACTACCTCTGTGCTAGTTGTGATGCACCAGAGGTATCAAGTCCACTGCCCTGAGTACACTCTCTCTTATGGTGAGATCCACCACAAGGCCAACAAGCAATACCACTACTCACTGGCTACTAACCCAAAAATGAAGGTAAGGGTCTAGCTCCACTAGGCCCTTTACTTGCTCCATAGGATTTGGGCTGTCCACCTTGTCCTCAAAAACCAATTGGGTGTAGTGCACTCTGCTACACTCAAGAAGAAGTCACAATTGTGGATGAGGTCTCCCTACCAAATCCAGATGTCACCCCACTCTCCTCCACCATGTTGAGCTCAATATGCTCAGCCAAACCAAAGACCACTGCCAAAGTAGGCAAAGTAGCTTGTAACAACATAGCATCACAAACTCTACATTGCAACTCCCTATCCAATATCCCACACCAAAATAGGACTGCTTGGGCCTCAATAACTCCTTGAGTGAAACTGATCAGCCACCTCATGCGAGTGTATGCCTTGCATAGGCTCTCTCTAGCCTTCTGCTTGAACTCTTGCAAGCTCCTCAATTTGTTAGTCCGCACTCCTCGGTAGTTGTGCCTCACACAAAGTAAGAACTCCACCATAGGGTTAAACCTTGGTACCACTCCACCTCTTGTAGCATTACCTCTACTCATAGTAGCACTATCTCCAACTAGTGCACCTCTACTAGCTCCACTAATACTCCTTGAGCTAGGACTCGTAGGTACGGCCAATCTACTCATGACCACCAAACCTAAAGTGATAGAGACATAGTTCGGAGACCAATATTGTCTCCATAACTCAATCTCCTACAAATGAGCTCTACTGAACTCATGGTAGTCATCCATCAATAGACCCTCCAGATGCTGAAACAACTCCTTCCATGCCATGAGTAAACAAAGTTGAGTTCCGCATCTGCTACAAATCACACCAACTATCAAACTCTTGGATGAAGTCATCCAACTCAATGGTACCCACTATACCAAAGTAATAGCTAAGGCCTTTGGAGGCCCCATAAATCTCATCTATGTCCCACAACAATGGTGCAGACACACCAAGTGAACTTTCAACTAAATCAGCTCTTGTATCAAACTCCAACTCAGAGTTGTAACACCCATTTGTGCATGTGTGTGGTATTGTGTGGTATTGTCTGAATAGATATTCCTTTCTACTTTTTGAATTTACTTGACTTGAGCATTGGTGCTCTGGTCTTGAGGGTATCATACAAGGTCTTGAGGGTATTATACCCAACTTCTTCATCAACCTTTCTGATATGGCATTCATTGCTAATCCTCCATCAACCAATGCATCCTTGATGTTGTGACCATTCACTCTCACATCAATCTTGGAGGCATATTCACAAGCCTCCCATGGTGTTGGCTTAGCATCCACCACCCCCATTGATACTGGAGCTTTCACCTTCTTCTTCCTCTTGCTCCTTGTAGAACTCAAACCACCTCTAAGCTCCTTTCTCAAGGTAGGGTTCAAAGCAATCAATTGGCCCACTATGATGTTAGCCTTGTGACTACCAACATCCTCCAACACATTGTAGTTCCATTGTTGCTTTGAGATCAAGAAGTCCTCCATCCCCAACTTCTTCCTTGGAGTCTTTGTTGTTGATGGTGTTGAGGTGGGAGTGCTCCTTGTAGACATAGGAGTATCCTTGCTTGGAGTAAATCCTTGAGAAGAGTGAACATCCTCTACAAAAACAAGCTCTCTTCTTCTCTTGTGCCAAAAGCTCCAAATTGAGACCCTTGGAGTTTGAGCACTCTCCCTTCTCATACTTGCTCTCAACCACATCTATGGATGTTATCCCCTTACTTTTGTTTGGATTAGGAGCCACTTGGGTTTCACTACCTCCCTTTTTCCCTTGATTGGCTCCCTCATAACCCCTTCATCCATGGTAAGTAGAATTTGGGCAATTCCTTTGGATATGGCCTCCTCCTCCAAAACAACCAAAAAAATTTATATCATTGAAATTGTTGGCTGGTTGGCCTCCTCTGTATGGATAGTTTCCATAACTCCTAGGCCCTCTCCCTACATTCTGATCCACCTCTCTCTTCTCTCATAGTTGCACTACATTGATCTTGAGATCCGCAAGTTGTTCTGTGATGGTTTGAAGTGGATCCTTTGGTAGAGGTGCAAGAATTGGAGCAACTACTACTCGTGGTGCAACCTTTGCCATGAAATTATCAGAAGTTCCACCATACTTGTAACCTTGAGGAGGATGCACAACCTCCTTCACCACCAAATCACTCTCATCCCCTTCCAAACTCTCCTCCATACAAATTGCGATCTTGATAGCTTCAACCTTGGAAGAAGGTTTCTTATATCTCACCTTGCTTCTAATTTGTGGTCTCAATCCTCCCACAAAATTCTTGGTGAGCATGGCCCCCTTGCCAATCATTGTAGTCTCCACATCATCTCCACCCTTCCTCAACACTATGCGAAATCTGGACTCCAACTTTTCCACTCTTTCCACATAGACTCTCACTTTCTCTCCATCTCCTTGCTTGAGAAATGTAACCTCACTCATCAATCTCTCAAAACTCTCATCAAGAAGAAATTTCTCAATGAGTGTTGAAGCCAAGGTCTCCCAAGACTCCTCTTCCCCATCACTCCTCTCTCTCTTTTGGTATTCTGACTCAAACCATGTAAGTGCTGCATCCTCAAAGAAATCTGATAATAATGAGGCCCAATCATTCTTCCTCCTCTCATTGTATCCTATGCAAGCTCTCTTGAAGTGTCTCATAAAGGCCTCCACATCTTCTCCATCCTTGCCAAAGAAAACCAGAAGTTTCGCCATCTTAACCTCTCACTATCTTTATTTCTCTCAAAAAAAATTTCTCTTTTCTTTTCTCTCACTCTATAACTAATAGAGTATGTACATGACTAACACCATTTGAGAGTAATCCACCCTAGCAAACACAAAAGGCTCAGGTTGCTCCAAGATTTCTATAGCAACGTCAAATCCTAGAGTGCATATTAATCAAACCCTCATGGATAGTTTATCTATAAGTTGAAACATTATCTCCATCACTAATCTTGAGAACAAGCTGATGAAGGTGGTAGTATTTCTGTAGCTGTTCTAAGACTCTCTCCAAGATCCTTCACCAAAGTCTCCAAAAGTGATTTTACTCCACTACACTCATGTTCTTTTGGAAGTCCTTCAACTCCACAAACCTCACACAACTCCTTGGTCTTAGATCTTCTCCCTCCCAATCTTGGTGAAGAAGGTCCAACATGTAAACCCAAGTCAAGTAAGCCTCTCCTTTCCCTCAATCTCTTGCTCTCAAAGGTCAATGGAGATGAACTTGCCTTATGTCCCTTCTCTCTACATAAAAAGCACTTAGACTCACTCTTTCTTCCAAATGGTTTAGGTTTTTGGATCCTCTCAACACTCTCTTCAAATTCTATTGTAAACTCTCTTTTCCTCAAATCTACCACTTCAATCACCTCAAACCCTTGAGGAAACTTACATAGTCTCAATATCCACTCTTGGTGACCCTCCATGTTCCCGAGATGAATCTTAACACTCAAACATGCTTTTTGTTGCTCTCAAACTCCTCATGCATGAGATCTCCACTTTGCAGCATTGACCATTCCTCACAATTTCACTTAGACCTCTCAACTTGTATGCAACAAGTCTCCAAAATGTTACACACATGATCAAAACTCCAGTGTGCCTCTGCCTGAAAAATTTCAAATCTTTTCATTGAGCCATTTGGCATAGACAGCTTTGTGTTCAGCACACATATTTCAGATTTGGTCTGAAAACCAGCCCCCTCACTTCAAAAACTCATATCTCTCTGCTCAAGAATGATGTCTCTCTATATTTTGTGTCAAAAAATAGGATGTAACAAACTAAATTTTCTTGAAAATTTTCACAAAAATCCACTGAAATTTAAAGAAATGGTAGACTCTGTACAATTTTCCAGAGAGCATGCAGTTGCGGGAGCAGTTTACCCTATCAACTTTCAAAAATTCTAGCCCAATGCATATAATAGCTCTCATAATATTTTCAAGTGTGCTAATTGGAAGATAACCCAAGCTATCATGTGTAGAAATTTCAAGTTCAGATCTAAAACAAGTTATTTTGCCCAAAATCACCTTAATCCCCAAAATCTGCAATCCACCTCACACAATCTCTCCAAATCCTCTCATGTGCATAAGATGTACAAAATCACCTCAAAGACATCATAATGAACTACAAGATATACAAATGGATCTTGGTTCTCTAACATAAGTTCAGCCCTCTCCCCTCCTAATGTTATCTCCAAGTGAGCTCTCATAGCCTCTTTCCGCCTAATGTAGAATTGAACGCGGAACATTATCTTGCCTCCTAGAGAGGTCCCGGCAACGGAACCAAAAATGTGAGCCGGCCTGTCTCTCACTCAGAATGAACCTCTGATGGCTATTATGGTAGCGCATCATGGACTAAGAAGGCAAGAAACCCCAACTCCATCATACTCCACCAAGGCTAACACTCCAAGCCTCAAGACATTGCTCACTAGAGAACTCAATGAGAGAGAGATAGTTGCAAAATGAAAGGATGATGAGTACTTCCTCACCCCTTGTTTATATACTTGTGAAATAGTTACGCACCAAAGTTACTAATTACTGGAGTAACTCAAGTTACTAGGCTAAAAGTCAAGTAAAGTCAAAAAGTAGAAAGGAATATCCATTCACATGGGTATATTCCTCTAAGCATGTGGTCTTATCTTGACCCAACCACTAAGTCAAGGATTCCTTCACATGGGCTATCCTTGGACTAAAGAAGAATCCAAAACAAAAAGGCTTGCGGGCCCAAGAGTTCCCAACTCTTTCCTCAAAGCTAAACACCTAGGAATAATGCCAAGTCAACACACTAAAATCCAAAATAGTAGTGTTCATCTTTTCTAGTTCCTCTCAAGTAAGGTCCCCTCTATCTTAGCTATGACTAACTTTAGCTAACCATGACTAATATAGAACTTTACTTGCAATAAGTTGGAGTTTGACACAAGAGCTGATTCAGTTGAGAGTGCACTTGGTATGTCCGCACCATTGTTGTGTGACATGGACGAGATTTATGGGGCCTCCAAAGGCCCTAGGCATTACTCTGGTATAGAAAGTACTATTGAGTTGGATGACTTTATCAAGGAGTTTGATAGTTGATGTGATCCGCAGCAGATGTGGAACCCGACTTTGTTTACACCCTTCATGGCACGGAAGGGGTTGTTTCAGCATCTGGAGGGTCCACCAATGGACGAGTACCATGAGTTCAGTAGAGCTCATTTGGAGGAGATCAAGTTATGGAGACAATATTGGTCTCCAAACTATATCTCTATCACTTCAAGTTTGGTGGCTAGGAGTAGATCGGTTATACCTCCAAGTTCTAGCTCAAGTAGTGTTGGTGGAGCTAGTGGAGGTGCACTAGCTAGAGATAGTGTTACCACAAGTGGAGGTACCACTGTAGGAGGTGGTGTGATACCGGGGTTTAACCTCATGGTAGAGTTCTTCCAGTGTTTGAGGCAGAACTACCAAGGAGTGCGGACTGACAAGCTGAGGAGCTTGCAAGAGTTCCAGCAGAAGGCTGGAGAGAGCCTATGCAAGGCATACACTCACATGAGGCGGCTGATCAGTTTCACTCAAGGAGTTATTGAGGCCAAGGCAGTCCAGTTTTGGTTTGGGATACAGGAGAGGGAGTTGCAACGTAGAGTTCATGATGTTATGTTGTTACATGCTACTTTGCTTACTTTGGCAGTGGTCTTGTAATACCAAGGATTAGCCATATGATCTAGATGTGAAATTTGGTTTGGTAACTTCTAGAATGATGTTATACATGATGGTCAAAATAGATCAGATAGAAGTATCACCAAAAGAGTACTTCTACTATTAAGGCAAAAATCAAAATAGACTTGAGAACCTTAGAACTAATAGCTAGACATATGATTTAAAGGTGAGAATTGGTTTGGTAACATATGGAAGGATGTTACACATGATGGACTAAACAGATCAGAAAGACGTATCACCAAAAGGGGACTTCTTCTAATAGAGTAGGAACCGAAATATGCCTGAAATCTTTAAAGGCAATTTTGGAGGCCTAAACGGATGAATTAGGCCTCAAAAATGTGCAGATTTCTCCCCCCAATGGAAGATAAGCTGGCCTTCCCTCCCCCTACTTTGTCTCATCAAGAGCTTTCCAACGGTACGTTACTCACGTGATTCTGAGATTCCTACAGGAAGATTCCCTAAAAGATTCCCTATGGTCAAAGCTTGTTTGACCAACCAGATAGGACCTAGACCAGACCAGTCACCCATCCAAGTAAGTAATCCAAGGGTGGAGCTTGCTGACATGTCACCTATCTGTGTCCCTAATCCTATGGTAGAGCTTCCTTGGAGGAGATCTTCTTTGTCTATATAATGAAGAGAAGGTGCTCCCTTGGGGCATCGAATGTTTGAGTGTGCAATCTGTGTTTTCTCTCTTCTCTTGTCCTTAGAGTATTACAATGGTATCAGAGCAAGTGTTCTGGTCCAAGAGAGTGGATCACCCCTCCTAGAATAGCACGAACTACTGAAACTGAGTAATTTGAGGTGGAGAACATAGAGTAATCGCTAGACTTAGGAAGGACTTTAGAGAGTAGATGGGATGGATGCACCGGGGGACAATTTCTCGCACCTAGCTTTCCATTCTCAAACCCATTCCACATCAAGGTTATGTACATCTAGCATGAGCAGATAAGAGTATCACTAGTTTATCACTTTGGTGCGGAATTCATGGACAGAGTGATGAACTCACCAACCCCGGTGATTCTACCTGTGGTGATATATGATAGAGAGTGGAATTTGACAATCTACATTCTATTATGATAAAATGGATATGAATGTCCCTAATCCTCTCCCTTTCAATACTCAGGTAGAAATCCATTATGTAATGAGGCCAAAAGTGATGTTTAGAGATTTTGTGGTTAGGAATTTTGGTGAGGAGTATTATCAATGAGTGATAGCTTCTGAGGTCTGAGCTTCCAATGGTAGTTCCGATAGTTTGTGCGCCTTCCAGAGTGATTATATTGACTCTGTATTGAAGTAGACGTTAGCAATTGGGTGTTGCAGGAACCATGGATCCGCAGTTGCAAGAGCTGGTGCAAGGAATGCAAGGGATGTTGAATGAATTTTGAGAGATTAAGATGACCATGGAGACATTACAAAGTTGAGTGTAGATCCTCAGGAACGATCAAGCCATGCAAGAAGAAGAGCCATCTCAAAACCCAGTACCTACAACTGAAGTACTTGGAGAGGCACCCTTGCCTACGAACCCTATCAATGATGAAGCCACATTGCTACTCCGGATGAAGAAGACCTACAACATTGAGCCTTACAAGGGGCAGCGTACAATGGGAGTAGTGGAAAATTGGATCTCGAGAATGAATCGATATTTTTGATTGTTCTCAACTGAGATCACAAAGCATGCTGCATGCGTGTTTGCATGTGGGTACTTGACCAATAAAGCCCTCACATGGTATGAAGCTTGGGAACGATCCATGCTGGCAGAGAGAAGGGAGGTCACATGGACAGCAATGCAAGAAGGACTGCTGAAGAATTTCCAATCGGTGGATTCTATGCAAATGGCTCAAACCCGACTATGGAGATTGAGATAGAAGAATAGCGTACAAGAGTATGTGGAGGCATTTCTGGATCTACAAGTCGCAATTACCAACATGAGTCCAGCAGAGGCTCTCAACAATTTCAAATGAGGGTTGAAAGAGCAGATTCGCCAAGAAGTCATGGTGCAAAACCCTTGCACGGTATTTGAAGCTATTGCTTGTGCATAGAGAATAGCAGAAGCATTAGGTGGAAGTGAAGGAGTAGTTCCACCTCAACATTATCGGGCAGAAATGCCACACATGGGTGGACCAGTACCGATGGAATTGAGCAACCTTTGATTCCGGGATCGAGGAGCACGGCAGCTTCAAGGGGAGCGCGGACAGGTAAAAGAACAAAGAGATGGAGTCCCACAAGGAGAAGGGACTCGAGGAGAACAATGCCGTTGTTACAATCGTGGCTGTATTGGGCACATATCTACCAATTGTTGCACTCGGTTCCCTAGAGGCGCTTGGCCTTCGTATAGGCAATCTTTGAACAACATGGAGAGGCACATTGAAGAGGAGGAGGTGGAAACCACTTCGAAAAACAAAGATTGCTAGTAAATGTACCTCACGGCCTTACTGGCTCAATAAGGAAGCAGAGAAGCGAGGGAAGGAAGAAGAATAATGCGCAAAGATCCCGAAAGGCAACCTCACAATTGATTGTCATGAATGGAATCCTAGAAGGTAATCAAGTGAGAGTAGTAATAGATCCGGGAGCAACAGAGAATTTCTTGTCTCGCTTTGTTGCAATAAGCTTGGAAATGGATCTAGAGAGAGATGGAAGTGAAGAAGTAGAGTTACCAAATGGGCAAATAGAGAGGATTGAATCATTACCTAGACGGGTAACCCTCTATGTAGGAGAATATCAGGAAGCCATTGAGTGACAAGTGATACAGTTAGCCCGTTATGATGCAATTTTAGGCATGCCATGGATGGAGCAATATAACCCAATGGTGGATTGGAGGAAGAAAGTAGTGAGAACCCACCAATGGTCAATCATTGGGGTTAAAGAAAAATCACACAGGCAGAAATTGCCTCTATATGTTGTAGGGACGACAATTGTCTGTAAGACCGATAGATGATTTATGGGTCTAATAAGAGAAGTCCAGAGTGCACAACTTGCTGGACAAATTCCTGAGAAATTGAAGGATGTGGTGGATGAGTTTCAAGATGTCTTTCCCGAAGATCTACCCTGAGGATTACCACCTAAAAGGCAAGTAGATCACAAAATAGAGACACTCCTGGGGAAGACACCTCCTTGTAAGGCCCCATATTGCCTATCACCTCATGAGTTAGAGGAGTGTAAGACTCAAATTGAGGAGATGCTACAAAAAGGGTTCATCCAACCTAGCATATCACCATATGGGGCCCCTCTCTTGTTTGTGAAGAAGAAGGATGGTACAATGCATATGTGCATTGACTATCGGGGTCTCAATCAGCAAACAGTGAAGAAAAAATACCCCTTACCTCGCATGGATGACTTGTTTGATCAACTCCATGGAGCGAGATACTTCACCAAATTGGACTTGCAAAGCGGTTACAATCAAATCCAAATTGCAGAGGAGGATGTGTACAAAACTGCCTTTTGAACCAGGTATGGCCACTTTGAGTATCTTGTGATGCCTTTTGGCCTCACCAATGCGCCTGCCACTTTCATGAGCCTAATGAATGACATATTTCATCCATACTTGGATAAGTTTGTTATCGTCTTCTTGGATGATATCTTAGTATATAGTAGCACGATGATAGAACACAAACAACATCTACGAGAGGTCCTCCAGATTCTAAGACAGAATCAATTGTACGCCAAAATCTCAAAGTGTGAGTTTAGCAAGTCTGAAGTAGACAACTTAGGGCATAGAGTAAGTGCAGAGGGCATTCAAGTATTGACAGATAAAATAGAGGTCATTCAAAAATGGAGTGCCCCAGAAGATCAGACTCAACTTAAGAGCTTCTTGGGGTTGACGGGATTCTATCGTAGATTTGTCAAGGACTTCTCCAAGGTTGCACAGCCTTTAACGGCACTACTTGGCAAGGGGAAGAAGTGGACATGGGGAACTACACAAGAGTTGGCCTTTCAAGAATTGAAGGCCGCCTTGCTACATGCACCAATCTTGAAGTGGTATGACCCAAAACGTCCAATCAAGTTGGCTACAGATGCATCAAGCGTAGCAATAGGAGCAGTCCTACAACAAGAGTGGCATGACGGATGGCATCCAATTGCATATTTCTCTTGAAAGTTGTTACCGGCAGAGTGCAACTACCACACCATAGAACAAGAAGAGTTGGCCATCGTTCTAGCAACCAAGCATTGGAAGCACCTCTTGGGCAAGAAGTCATTTGTAGTAGAGACAGACCACAAACCTCTAGTCTACCTCGAGACGCTCAAGGATCTATCTCGTCGCCAAATTTGGTAGGCAGAGTAGCAACAACACTTCAACATGACAATCACCTAAGTGGAAGGTAAGAAGCAACTTGCAGATGCATTCACCCGCATGCCAATGGCCAACAACTTGGTGGTAGAGGTTAAGATTAACCCTGAATTTTGGCAAGAGATTCTAGTTGCTACAAAAATTGATCCACAGATTGTAGAAGCGCAATCATCCGAAGGTGTTACAAGCACCCAAGGACTCACCTTTTGGGAGGGCCAATTGTGGATCCCAAATGTCCCAAAATTACGCACCACCATTCTAGCAGAATGTCATGATTTGGCCATTGCAGCTCATGTCGGAGTGGACAAGACCTTGGAGGCAGTCAAGCGCCATTACTATTGGCCCAAGATGAGCAACGACGTGATGGACTATGTGCGTAGCTGCCTACTTTGTCAACAGAACAAAGCTTCTAATCAAGCTCTTGCAAGGCTCCTTCAACCTCTCCCTACTCCTACCCAACGTTGGGAACAAGTGAGTATGGATCTTGTTTGTGAATTACCCAAGACTGCCTCAGGGTTTGACTCCATTGTGGTCTTTGTGGACCGGCTCAGCAAAATGATTCATGTACGCCCTACCACCAAGGAGATGACCGCTCCACAACTAGCTCAACTATACTTAGATGCAATCTTTGCTCACCATGGCTTGTCTAGAGTACTCATCACCGATAGAGGTACCCAATTCACCAGTTTGTTTTGGCGAACACTCTTTGGGTTCTTCAAAACCAAGTTGGCCATGTCTACAGCTTACCACCCACAAACAAATGGCCAAACAGAGCGGGCTAATTGCACGATTGAAGACATGTTACGCAGCTTCACCTTGGACGAGCAAGAGAGGTGGGACACCCTACTACCATTGGTGGAATTTTCTTACAACAATTCAGTGAATGCCTCCACCTAGGTCACTCCGTTCTGTGAGCCGGCCTGTCTCTCACTCAAGATGAACCTCTGATGGCTATTATGGTAGCGCATCATGGACTAAGAAGGCAAGGAATCCCAACTCCATCATACTCCTCCAAGGCTAACACTCCAAGACTCAAGACATTGCTCACTAGAGAACTCAATGAGAAAGAGATAGTTGTAAATGAAAGGATGATGAGTACTTCCTCACCCCTTGTTTATATACTTGTGAAATAGTTACGTACCAAAGTTACTAATTACTGTAGTAACTCAAATTACTAGACTAAAAGTCAAGTAAAGTCAAAAAGTAGAAAGGAATATCCATTCACATGGGCATATTCCCCTAAGCATGTGGTCTTATCTTGACCCAACCACTAAGTCAAGGATTCCTTCACATGGGCTATCCTTGGACTAAAGAAGAATCCAAAACAAAAAGGCTTGCGGGCCCAAGAGTTCTCAACTCTTTCCTCAAAGCCAAACAATTAGGAATAATACCAAGTCAACACACTAAAATCCAAAATAGTGGTGCTCATCTTTTCTACTTCCTCTAAAGTAAGGTCCCCTCTATCTTAGCTATGACTAACTTTAGCTAACCACGACTAATATAGAACCATCCTTTTTCTCTATATAAATAATATCTCTTAAGTACTTGTAATACCAAGCTAAATATCACAATACCACACACATGCACAAATGAGTGTTACATTTACCCTCGGACTAAGTTTTCACTTTGTCTTCAAAGTGAAGGTCTCTCTACCTTCTATGGTACATCTTCAACTTATCATGGTTAATCCTATCAAAGTGTCTTCCTCCCAACTCCTTGAGATCAAAGTTGTAATTGCCCCACACCTTCTCCACCATGAAAGGTCCAAAGTACTTAGGCAAAAACTTCTTTTGCACTCTCTTGAATCGAATGGAATCAAACAACATTCCTAATCACCTTTTTTGAAAGTCTCTACCTTCTTCTTGCCTTGCCTCTTGTCATAGCTCTCCTTTGTTTCTTTTGGGCTTGCTCCACTCGAACCATAGCAACTGCTCTTACATCTTCTAACTGCATGAGTTGATCCTTCCTTTACTTCTCTGCATCACCTCCTTGTGCTTTCTTCAATCTCCTATGAATGCTTTGGAAGGTAGGAAGATCAAAGTGAATAGGTAAGGTAGACTCAATACCATATACCAATTGAAATGGAGAATATCCGGTGGAAGTCTTCATGGTTGTCTTATACTCCCACAAAACTGCATGAATCCTCTTGTCCCAATGATGTTTAGCCCCCTCCATTTCTGCATCTTTGGCCAACATCATGCACAAGGTCTGATTGGTTCTCTTTGCCAAGCCATTGGAATTTGGCTTATAGGATGTAGTTACTCTATGTGTGATAGAGAAATGTCGTAGCATGGCTGTAGTAATGCTTCCTGTAAACTCTCCTCCTCTATCAGAAACCAACTCCAAAGGGCATCCAAACCTAGTGATAATGCGTTCATAAAGAAATCTACCCACTTCATCTTCATTCTTGTCCCTCAATGGTCTAGCCTCAACCCACTTGGTAAGGTATTCAGTAACTACCACAATGTACCAATTGTTCCTTGGGGTTCTATTGAGAGGTCCTACAAAATCAATTCCCCACTTCTCAAAAGGTCCTAGCAATGGAATTGATCTAAGTGGTGGAGTGGATGTAGACTTTCTAGCAAAAGCTTGACAAACATGACAAGTTTTGCAATAATCAAGACAATCCTTAAAAATCCCTCTCCAATGGTAACGTGCATCTAGAATCTTGAAAGCAGTCACTTTTCTTGCAAAGTGTCCTCCACATACTAAACCTTCATGAAACTCCTTTATGAGTAGGATAGACTCTTCCTTACCCACTACTCTTCAAAGTAGACCATCTGCTCCTTGGTGAAAAAGAATATCCTCCACCATTGTGTAAGGTCTAGATCTTGCTACAAGGGCCTTCCTCTCCCTAGCATGCATCCCTTCTGGATAGTTACCTTTTATCACAAAATCCACAATCTCCTTGTACTCCATTGGAACCTCTTGAGTGACTGAGATTGTCATGAGCTCCTCATCCGGGAAGGAATCATCCACTGGCTCATCTCCATCATGATCATAGGCTCTAGATAACAAATCAACATTTGCATGTTTCTTTCCTGGCCTATCCTCAATGGTGTAGTCATACTCAGACAAGAGTATCATCCACCTTGCTAGTCTCCCTTCAACATTAGGCTTGTTGAAGATGTACTTCAAAGCCTTGTGATCCATGACAATTGTGGCTTTCCCTCCAATCAAGTAATGTCTAAACTTCTTGAGACCAAAGATCACTGCCAACCCTTCTCTCTCTGTGACAGAGTAGTTCTTCTTTGCTGAAACCATCTGCCTACTAGCATAAGCTATTGGATGATCATGCCCATCTTGGTCTAATTGACTAAGAGTGCATCCTATAGCTACATTAGAAGCATTAGTGTAGAGGATGAAAGGCTTACTCCAATTAGGTTTAACAAGAATTGGAGCTACAACAAGGGATTGCTTGAGCTCCTCAAAAGCTTTGAGAGCCTCCTTGTCTTCCAAAATCACCATGTAATCTACACCCTTCTTCATGTAGATGGTCAATGCATAAGCCTTGTTGGAAAATGAGAAGATGAACCTCCTATAGTACCCAACCATCCCCAAGACTTGGCGTAACTTTGTCAAGTTTGAAGGGAATGGAAGGTCTGAGATTTTCCTCACCTTCTCAGGATCAACTGCTATTCTATCCTTGGAGATGATGTGCCCCAAAAATAGACCTTCTTCACATCCAAAAATGCACTTCGCTGGGTTGAGTGATGCATTTGCCTCATCCAAGCGTTGCAAGACTTTGATTAGGTGCTCAAAGTGCTCCTCCTTGCTCCCATAGACACAAAAGTCATCAATGAAGTCTCTCACAAATTTCCCAATGAAAGGTTCAAATACCTTGTTCATGAACCGTTGGAATGTGGCTGGAGCATTGCAAAGCCCAAAAGGCATGACCTTGAAAGCGTAAGTTCCCCAAGGTGTGGTAAATGTGGTGAATTGTTGATGCTCTCGTGCAATCTTGATTTGGTTATATCCACTATAATCATCTCCAAAACTGTACCTCTCATGACCTACAACCTCCTCCAAAATCTCATCAATGAATGGTAATGGGTAGTAGTCCTTCTTGGTAACAAAATTGAGCTTCTTGTAATCCACACATACCCGAAGCTTGCCATTCTTTTTCTTCACAATGACAATTGGAGACACCCATTCTGAATTCTCCACCTCAAAGATGAATCCGGCTTCCTTGAGCTTATCAATCTCCTCCTTCACAACCAAAGATATTGGTGGGCTAATGCGATGTTGCTTTTGGCGGATTGGTCTTGCATGTGACTCCACCTTTATCTTGTGCTCCTCCAAGGTGACTTCCTTCAAATCCTTGTAACTAAAAGCAAACACATGGATGAACTTGTGGAAATTTCCTCAAATCTCACCTTCTCCTCCTTGGTAACATTTGGGCCATACTTGAGGGTAGCTAACCTTCTCTCTACCTCCTCAAGTGTCAATGGTGATTTGTCTGGGTCCTTCAAAACCTCTGGCTTAGGTGCAAAATCCATAGCACACAAGGGATACACATTTGAATCAGATTCAGATTCATCCTCCTCTGTGGAAGTCTCTTCCTCCATGCTTGTGTCCACACCTGAAGCTCCTTCTTTAGAATCTGATTCCCAATAATCAGAAGATGGTGTATCTGAATATGAAGTGTTGGTGGTGTTAGTCATAGGAATTGTGACTCTATGGTTTGATGGCCCAATCCTCAAGTACCCTTTGTGCCATTGATCAGTTGTGCGTGTTGCTCTCAACCATGGCCTCCCAAGAAGTAAGTCATAGCTTGAATCCTTCAAGACTTGGAAAGTCATGAGATTTTGAACTCCCATAACTGAAACTACCACTTTATCCATCACCCCTACTGGTCAAACTTGTTGCTTGTTTGCCATGCTCACCACAAATGTTGAAGGTCTTGAGGGTATCATACCCAACTTCTTCATCAACCTTTCTGACATGGCATTTATTGCTAATCCTCCATCAACCAATGCCTCCTTGATGTTGTGACCATTCACTCTCACATCAATCTTGGAGGCATATTCACAAGCCTCCTATGGTGTTGGCTTGGCATCCACCACCCCCATTGATACTGGAACTTTTGCCTTCTTCTTCCTCTTGCTCCTTGTAGAACTCAAACCACCTCTAAGCTCCTTTCTCAAGGTAGGGTTCAAAGCAATTAATTGGCCCACTGTGATGTTAACCTTATGACTACCAACATCCTCAAACACATTGTAGTTCCATTGTTGCTTTGAGATCAAGAAGTACTCCATCCCCAATTTCTTCCTTGGAGTCTTTGTTGTTGATGGTGTTGAGGTGCGAGTGCTCCTAGTAGACATAGGAGTATCCTTGCTTGAAGTAAATCCTTGAGAAGAGTGAACATCCTCTGCAAAACGAGCTCTCTTCTTCTCTTGTGCCAAAAGCTCCAAATTAAGACTCTTGGAGTTTGAGCACTCTCCCTTCTCATACTTGCTCTCAACCACATCTATGGATGCTATCCCCTTACTTTTGTTGGGATTAGGAGCCACTTGGGTTTCACTACTTCCCTCTTTTCCTCTATTGGCTCCCTCATAACCCCTTCCTCCATGGTAAGTGGAATTTGGGCAATTCCTTTGGATATGGCCTCTTCCTCCACAACCAAAACAATTTCTATCATTGAAATTGTTGGCTGGTTGGCCTCCTCTATATGGATAGTTTCCATAACTCCTGGGCCCTCTCCCTACATTTTGATCCACCTCTCTCTTCTCCCATAGTTGCACCACATTGATCTTGAGATCCGCAAGTTGTTTTGTGATGGTTTAGAGTGGATCTTTTGGTGGAGGTGCAAGAATTGGAGCAACTACTTCTTGTGGTGCAACCCTTGTCACCAAAGTATCAGAAGTTCCACCATACTTGTAGCCTTGAGGAGGTTGCACAACCTCTTTCACCACCAAATCACTCTCATCCCCTTCCAAACTCTCCTCCATACGAATTGCGATCTTGATAGCTTCAACCTTGGAAGAAGGTTTCTCATATCTCACCTTGCTTCTAATTTGTAGTCTCAACCCTCCCACAAAATTCTTGGTGAGCATGGCCCCTATGCCAATCATTGTAGTCTCCACATCATCCCCACCCTTCCTCAACACTATGCAAAATCTGGACTCCAACTTTTCCACTCTCTCCACATAGACTCTCAATTTCTCTCCATCTCCTTGCTTGAGAAATGTAACCTCACTCATCAATCTCTCATAACTCTCATCAGGAAGAAAGTTCTCAATGAGTGCTGAAGTTAAAGTCTCCCAAGACTCCTCTTCCCCATCTCTCCTCTCTTTCTCTTGGTATTCTGACTCATACCATGTAAGTGCTGCATCCTCAAAGAAATCTGGTAATAATGACGCCCACTCATTCTTCCTCCTCTCATTTTTTCCTATGCAAGCTCTCTTGAAGTCTCTCACAAAGGCCTCCACATCTTCTCCATCCTTGCCAAAGAAAACCAGAAGTTTCCCTATCTTAACCTCTCACTATCTTTCTCTTCTCTCAATTTTTTTCTTCTCTTTTCTTCTCTCTCACTCTATAACTAATAGAGTATATACATGACTAACACTATTTGAGAGTAATACACCCTAGGGAACACAAAAGGTTCAGGTTGCTCCAAGATTTCTATAGCAACATCAAATCCTAGAGTGCATATTAATCAAACCCTCATGGATAGTTTATCCATAAGTTGAAAGATTATCTCCATCACTAATCTTGAGAACTAGCTAATGAAGGTGGTAGTATTTCTATAGCTGTACTAAGACTCTCTCCAAGATCCTTCACCAAAGTCTCCAAAAGTGATTTTACTCACTACACTCATGTCCTTTTGGAAGTCCTTCAACTCCACAAACCTCACACAACTCCTTGGTCTTAGATCTTCTCCCTCCCAATCTTGGTGAAGAAGGTCCAACATGTAAACCCAAGTCCAGTAAGCCTCTCCTTTCTCTCAATCTCTTGCTCTCAAAGGTCAATGGAGATGAACTTGCCTTATGTCCCTTCTCTCCACACAAAAATCACTTAGACTCACTCTTTCCTCCAAGTGGTGTAGGTTTTTGGATCCTCTCAACACTCTCTTCAAATTCTATTGTAAACTCTCTTTTCCTCAAATCCACCCCTAAAATCACCTCAAACCCTTGAAGAACCTTGCATAATCTCAATTTCCACTCTTGATGACCCTCCATGTTCCCAAGATGAATCTTAACACTTAAACATGCTTTTTGTTGATCTCAAACTCCTCATACATGAGATCTCCACTCTACAAAATTGACCCTTCTTCACAATGTCACTCAAATCTCCCAACCACTATGTCACAATCCTCTGAAATTTTTTACCCTTGATCACGACTCTAGGATATCCCTCCCTAAAAATTTCAGATATTTTCATCGAGCTATTTGGCCTACACACCTTTCTATTCAGCACACGAATTTCAGATTTGGTTTGAAAACTACCCCAATCACTTCAAAAACTCATAATGCCCTGTGAAAAAACTATCTCTCTCTAATTTTTGTGGCAGCAGGTAGAATACAATGCAGTGAATTTTCTTGGGACATTTCATGACAATTCACTGAAAATTGAAGAAATTGCAGACTCTGTACAATTTTCCAGAGAGCATGCAGTTGTAGGAGCACTTTACCCTATAAACTTTCAAAAATTCTAGACCAGTGCGCGTAGTAGCTCTCATAATAATTTTAAGTGTACTAACTAAAAGATAACCCAAGCTATCATGTGCAGAAATTTCAAGTCAAGATCTCAAACTTGAGATTTTGCCCAAAATCACCTTAATCCCCAAAATGTGCAATCCACCTCACACAATCTCTCCAATTTCTCTCATGTGTACAAGATGTACAAAATCACCTCAAAGACATCATAATGAAAAACAGGGTATACAAATGGATCTTGGTTCTCTAACATAAGTTCAGCCCTCTCCTCTCCTAAGGTTCTCTCCAAGTGAGCTCTCATAGCCTCCTTTGGCCTAATGTAGAATTGAACGCGGAACATTATCTTGCCTTCTAGAGAGGTCCCGGCAACAGAACCAAAAATGTGAGCCGGCCTGTCTCTCACTCAAGATGAACCTCTAATGGCTATAATGGTTGCACACCATGGACTAAGAAGGCAAGGAATCCCAACTCCATCATACTCCTCCAAGGTTAACACTCCAAGACTCAAGACATTGCTCACTAGAGAACTCAATGAGAAAGAGATAGTTGTAAATGAAAGGATGATGAGTTTCTCCTCACCCCTTGTTTATATACTTGTGAAATAGTTACGTACCAAAGTTACTAATTACCGTAGTAACTCAAATTACTAGACTAAAAGTCAAGTAAAGTCAAAAAGTAGAAAGGAATATCCATTCACATGGGCATATTCCCCTAAGCAAGTGGTCTTATCTTGACCCAACCACTAAGTCAAGGATTCTTTCACATGGGCTATCCTTGGACTAAAGAAGAATCCAAAACAAAAAGGCTTGCGGGCCCAAGAGTTCTCAACTCTTTCCTCAAAGCCAAACACCTAGGAATAATACCAAGTCAACACACTAAAATCCAAAATAATGGTGCTCATCTTTTCTACTTCCTCTAAAGTAAGGTCCCCTCTATCTTAGCTATGACTAACTTTAGCTAACCACGACTAATATAGAACCATCCTTTTTCTCTATATAAATTATATCTCTTAAGTACTTGTAATACCAAGCTAAATATCACAATACCACACACATGCAGAAATGGGTGTTACAGTTCTTCCTCCTGTATGGTGAACATCCCTTCCCACCTTCTAGCTTGATGAAGATCCGTCCAGTGACTACCAAGGTTGATGTAGTCAACACAGTTGTTTCTTGAATCCAACAAGGTGTGGCGAGCGCCAAGCACAAGTTACAGATTGCACAAAATCAACAAAAGTAGTATGCTGATGCACACCATAGGCACATGGAGTTCAATGTTGGGGATCAAGTGTGGCTATCGACAACCAACCTCACATTACTTGGATCTTGTAAGCTCAATCCTTGTTTTATTGGGACTTTCTCGATTCTTTGTCGCATTGGCGCTGTGGCCTATCACCTTGAGCTACCACCACACATGAAGATCCATCCAGTGTTCCATGTCTCCCTATTATGCAGATAGGCTCCCCGATCTGGCCAAGGTCCTTCCAAACAAGACATTCGACCTTGTCCGATAGTCATTGATGGCACAAAGGAATATGAAGTGGAGCGGTGTAATACTCCGAGGACAAGAGAGAGAAAACACAGATTGCACACTCAAACATTCGATGCCCCAAGGGAGCACCTTCTCTTTATTATATAGACAAGAGGATCTCATCCAAGGAAGCTCCACCATAGGATTAGGGACACAGATAGGTGACATGTCAGCAAGCTCCACCCTTGGATTACTTACTTGGATGGGTGACCTGTCTGGTCTAGGTCCTATCTGGTTGGTCAAACAACCTTTGACCGGAGGGAATCTTTTAGGGAATCTTCCTGTAGGAATCTCAGAATCACATGAGTAAGGTACCGTTGGAAAGCTCTCGACGAGACAAACCAAGGAGGAGGGAAGGCCAGCCTTTCCGCCATTGGGGGGGGGGGATCTGCACATTTTCGAGGCCTAATTCATCCGTTTAGGCCTCCGAAATTGCCTTCAAAGATTTCAGGCATATTTCGATTCCTACTCTATTAGTAGAAGTCCCCTTTTGGTGATACCTCTTTCTGATCTGTTTAGTCCATCATGTGTAACATCCTTCTAGATGTTACCAAACCAATTCTCACCTTTAAATCATATGTCTAGCTATTGGTCTAAGGTTCTCAAGTCTATTTTGGTTTCTGCCCTATTAGTAGAAGTACTCTTTTGGTGATACTTCTATCTGATCTATTTTGACCATCATGTATAACATCATTCTAGATGTTACCAAACCGAATTTCACATTTAGATCATATGGCTAACCCTTGGTATTACAGACCTCCCTCCTTTTAAGACGCAACGTCCTCGTTGTGCAATTGTTGCTCAAATGCTTGCACCAACACCGGTGCATGTGCCAATTTGGCAGCGGGTTCCCAAGTTGCTTCATAGAGGGGGTAACCTTTCCATTGTACTAGATATTCCACCCGCGGATGGCGAGTACCACACATGTGCTTTTGGAGATTCCGCTCCACTTCATATTCCTCTGTGCCAACAATGACTGTCGGACAAGGTCGAATGTCTTGTGTGGAAGTACCTTGGCCTGATCGGGGAGCATATCTGCATAATAGGGAGACATGGAACACTGAATGGATCTTCATGTGTGGTGGTAGCTCAAGGTGATAGGCCACAGCGCCGATGCGACGAAGAATCGAGAAAGGCCCAGTAAAACGAGGTCTGAGCTTACGAGATCCAACTAATGTGAGGTTGGTTGTCGATAGCCACACTTGATCCCCAACATTGAACTCCATGTGCCTACGGTGTGCATCAGCATACTGCTTTTGTCGATTTTGCGCAATCTGTAACCTATGCTTGGCGCTCTCCACACCTTGTTGGATTCTAGAAACAAATGTGTTGACTGCATCAACCTTGGTAGTCACTGGACGGATCTTCATCAAGCTAGAAGGTGTGAAGGGATGCTCACCATACATGAGGAAGAACAGAGTGCCCTGGGTGGAGGCATTCACTGAATTGTTGTAAGCGAATTCCACCAACGGTAGTAGGGTGTCCCACCTCTCTTGCTCTTCTAAGGTGAAGCCGCGTAACATGTCTTCAATCGTGCGATTAGCCCGCTCTGTTTGGCCATCTGTTTGTGGGTGGTAAGCTGTAGACATGGCCAACTTGGTTTTGAAGAAACCAAAGAGTGTTCGCCAAAACAAACTGGTGAATTGGGTACCTCTATCGGTGATGAGTACTCTAGACAAGCCATGGTGAGCAAAGACTACATCTAAGTATAGTTGAGCTAGTTGTGGAGCGGTCACCTCCTTGGTGGTAGGGCGTACATGAATCATTTTGCTGAGCCGGTCCACAAAGACCACAATGGAGTCAAATCCTGAGGTGGTCTTAGGTAATTCACAGACGAGATCCATACTCACTTGTTCCCAACATTGGGTAGGAGTGGGAAGAGGTTGAAGGAGCCCTGCAAGAGCTTGATTAGAAGCTCTGTTCTATTGACAAAGTAGACAGCTACGCACATAGTCCATCACGTCGTTGCTCATCTTGGGCCAATAGTAATGGTGCTTGACTGCCTCCAAGGTCTTGTATACTCCGACATGAGCTGCAATGGCCAAATCATGACATTCCGCTAGAATGGTGGTGCGTAATTCTGCGACATTTGGGATCCACAATCGGCCCTCCCAAAAGGTGAGTCCTTGGGTGCTGGTGACGCCTTTGGACGCTTGCGCTTCTACAATCTGTGGATCCGTTTTTGTAGCAGCTAGAATCTCTTGCCAAAATTCAGGGTTAATCTTAACCTTTGCCGCCAAGTTGTTGGCCATTGGCATGCGGGTGAACACATCTGCAAGTTGCTTCTTACCTTCCACGTAGGTGATTGTCATGTTGAAGCGTTGTCGCCACTCTGCCCACCAAATTTG
Source organism: Lunularia cruciata (assembly GCA_948567375.1). Taxonomy (NCBI): domain Eukaryota; kingdom Viridiplantae; phylum Streptophyta; class Marchantiopsida; order Lunulariales; family Lunulariaceae; genus Lunularia; species Lunularia cruciata. Next base: position 23,313,034 of record OX419756.1, read on the forward strand.
GCGACGAGATAGATCCTTTTACGTCTCGAGGTAGACTAGAGGTTTGTGGTCTGTCTCTACTACAAATGCCTTCTCGCCCAGGTAGTGCTTCCAATGCTTGGTTGCTAGAACAATGGCTAGCTCTTCTCGTTCTGTGGTGTGGTGGTTGCGCTCTGCCGATAACAACTTTTGAGAGAAATATGCAATTGGATGCCATCTATCATGCCACTCTTGTTGTAGGACTGCTCCTATTGCTACGCCTGATGCATCTGTAGCCAACTTGATTGGACGTTTTGGGTCATACCACTTCAAGATTGGTGCATGTAGCAAGGCGGCCTTCAATTCTTGAAAGGCCAACTCTTGTAGAGTTCCCCATGTCCACTTCTTCCCCTTGCCAAGTAGTGCCATTAAAGGCTATGCAACCTTGGAGAAGTCCTTGACAAATCTACGATAGAATCTCGTCAACCCCAAGAAGCTCTTAAGTTGAGTCTGATCTTCTGGGGCACTCCATTTTTGAATGACCTCTATTTTATCTGTCAATACTTGAATGCCCTCTGCACTTACTCTATGCCTTAAGTAGTCTACTTCAGACTTGCCAAACTCACACTTTGAGATTTTGGCGTACAACTGATTCTGTCTTAGAATCTGGAGGACCTCTCGTAGATGTTGTTTGTGTTCTAACATCATGCTACTATATACTAAGATATCATCCTAGAAGACGATAAAAGACTTATCCAAGTATGGACGAAATATGTCATTCATTAGGCTCATGAAAATGGCAGGCGCATTGGTGAGACCAAAAGGCATCACAAGATACTTAAAGTGGCCATACCTGGTTTTAAAGGCAGTTTTGTACACATCCTCCTCTGCAATTTGGATTTGATTGTAACCGCTCCGCAAGTCCAGTTTGGTGAAGTATCTCGCTCCATGGAGTTGATCAAACAAGTCATCCATGCGAGGTAAGGGGTATTTGTTCTTCACTGTTTGCTGATTGAGACCCCGATAGTCAATGCACATGCGCATTGTACCATCCTTCTTCTTCACAAACAAGACAGGGGCCCCATATGGTGATACGCTAGGTTGGATGAACCCTTTTTGTAGCATCTCCTCAATTTGAGTCTTACACTCCTCCAACTCATGAGGTGATAGGCGATATGGGGCCTTACAAGGAGGTGTCTTCCCCGAGAGTGTCTCTATTTTGTGATCTACTTGCCTTTTAGGTGGTAATCCTGAGGGTAGATCATCGGGAAAGACATCTTGAAACTCATCCACCACATCCTTCAATTTCTCAGGAATTTGTCCAGCGAGTTGTGCACTATGGACTTCTCTTATTAGACCCAGAAAACATCTATCGGTCTTATAGACAGTTGTCGTCCCTACGACATATAGAGGCAGTTTCTGCCTGTGTGATTTTTCTTTAACCCCAATGATTGACCATTGGTGGGTTCTCACTACTTTCTTCCTCCAATCCACCATTGGGTTGTACTGCTCCATCCATGGTATGCCTAAAATTGCATCATAATGGGCTAACTGTATCACTCGCCACTCAATTGCTTCCTGATATTCTCCTACAGAGAGGGTTACCCATCTAGGTAATGATTCAATCCTCTCTCTTTGCCCATTTGGTAACTCTATTTCTTCACTTCCATCTCTCTCTAGATCCATTCCCAATCTGATTGCAACAGAGCGAGACAAGAAATTCTCTGTTGCTCTTGGGTCTATTAATACTCTCACTTGATTACCTTCTAGGATTCCATTCACAACAATCAATTGTGAGGTTGTCTTTCGGGATCTTTGCGCATTATTCTTCTTCCTTCCCTCGCTTCTCTGCTTCCTTATTGAGCCAGTAAGGCCGTGAGGTACATTTACTGGTGATCTTCGTTTTCCGAAGTGGTTTCCACCTCCTCCTCTTCAATGTGCCTCTCCATGTTGTTCAAAGATTGCCTGTACAAAGGCCGAGGGCCTCTAGGGAAACGAGTGCAACAATTGGTAGATATGTGCCCAATACGGCCACAATTGTAACAACGGCGTTGTTCTCCTTGAGTCCCTTCTCCTCGTGGGACTCCATCTCTCCATTCTTCTACCCGTCCTTGCTCTCCTTGAAGCGGCCGTGCTCCTCGATCCCGGAATCGAAGGTTGCCTAATTCCATCGGTACTGGTCCACCCATGTGTGGCATTTCTGCCCAATAATGTTGAGGTGGAACTACTCCTTCACCTCCACCTAATGCTCCGGCTATTCTCTGCGCACAAGCAATAGCTTCAAATACCGTGCAAGGGTTTTGCACCATGACTTCTTGGCGAATCCGCTCTTTCAACCCTCGTTTGAAATTGTCGAGAGCCTCTGCTGGACTCATGTCGGTAATTGCGACTTGTAAATCTAGAAATGCCTCCACATACTCTTGTACGCTATTCTTCTGTCTCAATCCCCATAGTCGGGTTCGAGCCATCTGCACAGAATCCACCGATTGGAAATTCTTGAGTAGTCCTTCTTGCATTGCTGTCCATGTGACCTCCCTTCTCTCTGCCAGCATGGATCGTTCCCAAGCATCATACCATGTGAGGGCTTTATCGGTCAAGTACCTACATGCAAACACGCCTGCAGCATGCTCTATGATCTCTGTTGAGAACAATCGAAAATATCGATTCATTCTTGAGATCCAATTCTCCACTACTCCCATCGTACGCTGCCCCTTGTAAGGCTCGATGTTGCAGGTCTTCTTCATCCGGAGTAGCAATGTGGCTTCATCATTGATAGGGTTCGTAGGCACGGGTGCCTCTCCAAGTACATCAGTCGTAGGTACTGGGTTTTGAGACGGCTCTTCTTCTTGCATGGCTTGATCGTTCCTGAGGATCTGCACTTGACTTTGCAATGTCTCCATGGTCATCTTAATCTCTCGAAATTCATTCAACATCCCTTGCATTCCTTGCACCAGCTCTTGCAACTGCGGATCCATGGTTCCTGCAACACCCAATTGCTAATGTCTACTTCAATACAGAGTCAATATAATCACTCTGGACGGCGCACGAACTATCGGAACTACCATTGGGACCTCAGAAGCTATCACTCGTTGATAATACTCCTCACCAAAATTCCTAACCACAAAATCTCTAAACATCAGTTTCGGCCTCACTACAAAACGGATTTCTACTTGAGTGTTGAAAAGGAGAGGATTTGGGACATTCATATCCATATTATCATAATAGAATGTAGATCGTCAAATCCCACTCTCTGTCATATATCACCACAGGTAGAATCACCGGGTCTGGTGAGTTCATCACTCTGTCCATGAATTCCGCACCAAAGTGATAAACTAGCGATACTCTCATCTGCTCACGCTGGATGTACATAACCTTGATGTGGAATGGGTCTGAGAATGGAAAGCTAGGTGCGGGAAATTGTCCCCCCGACTCATCCATCCCATCCGCTCTCTAAAATCCTTCCTAAGTCTAGCGATTACTCTATGTTCTCCACCTCAAATTACTCAGTTTTAGTAGTTCGTGCTATTCCAAGAGGGGTGATCCACTCTCTTGGACTAGAACACTCGCTCTGATACCATTGTAATACTCCGAGGACAAGATAGAGAAAACACAGATTGCACACTCAAACATTCGATGCCCCAAGGGAGCACTTTCTCTTTATTATATAGACAAGAGGATCTCATCCAAGGAAGCTCCACCATAGGATTAGGGACACAGATAGGTGACATGTTAGCAAGCTCCACCCTTGGATTACTTACTTGGATGGGTGACCTGTCTGGTCTAGGTCCTATCTGGTTGGTCAAACAACCTTTGACCGGAGGGAATCTTTTAGGGAATCTTCCTGTAGGAATCTCAGAATCACATGAGTAAGGTACCGTTGGAAAGCTCTCGACGAGACAAACCAAGGAGGAGGGAAGGCCAGCCTTTCCTCCATTGGGGGGGGGGGGAATCTGCACATTTTCGAGGCCTAATTCATCCGTTTAGGCCTCCGAAATTGCCTTCAAAGATTTCAGGCATATTTCGATTCCTACTCTATTAGTAGAAGTCCCCTTTTGGTGATACCTCTTTCTGATCTGTTTAGTCCATCATGTGTAACATCCTTCTAGATGTTACCAAACCAATTCTCACCTTTAAATCATATGTCTAGCTATTGGTTCTAAGGTTCTCAAGTCTATTTCGGTTTCTGCCCTATTAGTAGAAGTACTCTTTTGGTGATACTTCTATCTAATCTATTTTGACCATCATGTATAACATCATTGTAGATGTTACCAAACCGAATTTCACATTTAGATCATATGGCTAACCCTTGGTATTACAAGCGGATTCTCCAAAAGCGCATGCGTGGTACTCGCCATCCATGGGTGGAATATCTAGTACAATGGAAAGGTTAACCCCTCTATGAAGCAACCTGGGAACCCGCTGCCAATTTGGCACATGCACCGGTGTTGGTGCAAGCATTTGAGGAACAATTGCACAAGGACGTTGCGTCTTAAAAGGAGGGAGGTCTGTAATACCAAGGGTTAGCCATATGATCTAGATGTGAAATTTGGTTTGGTAACATCTAGAATGATGTTATACATGATGGTAAAAATAGATCAAATAGAAGTATCACCAAAAGAGTACTTCTACTAATAGGGCAGAAACCAAAATAGACTTGAGAACCTTAGAACCAATAGCTAGATATATGATTTAAAGGTGAGAATTGGTTTGGTAACATCTGGAGGGATGTTACACATGATGAACTAAACAGATCAGAAAGAGGTATCACCAAAAAGGGACTTCTACTAATAGAGTAGGAATTGAAATATGCCTGAAATCTTTGAAGGCAATTTCGGAGGCCTAAATGGATGAATTAGGCCTCAAAAATGTGCAGATTCCCCCCCCCCCCCAGAGGAAAGGTTGGCCTTCCATCCCCCTTGTTTTGTCTCATCGAGAGCTTTCCAACGGTACCTTACGTGATTCAGAGATTCTTACAAGAAGATTCCCTAAAAGATTCCCTCCAGTCAAAGCTTGTTTGACCAACCAGATAGAACCTAGACCAGATAGGGCACCCATCCAAGTAAGTAATCCAAGGGTGGAGCTTGCTGACATGTCACCTATCTGTGTCCCTAATCCTATGGTGGAGCTTCCTTGGAGGAGATCCTCTTTGTCTATATAATAAAGAGAAGGTGCTCCCTTGGGGCATCGAATGTTTCAGTGTGCAATTTGTGTTTTCTCTCTCCTCTTGTCCTCAGAGTATTACAGGTCTTTGGTTTGGCTAAGCGTATTGAGCTCAACATGGTAGAGGAGAGGGTGGTGACATCTGGATTTGGTAGGGAGACCTCATCCACGGCTGTGACTTCTTCTAGAGTGCAGTAGAGTGCATCATGCCCAATTGGTTTTTGAGGACAGGGTGGACATCCTAGATCTTATGGAGCAATTGGAGGGCCTTTTGTGGTTAAACCCTTACCTTCATTTTTGGGTTAGTAGCAGCTAGTAAGTCGTGGTGTTGCTTGTTGGACTTGTGGTGGACCTCATCATAGGAGAGAGTGTACTCAAGGCAGCAAACCTGATACCTCTGGTGCATCATAGCTAGCACAGAGGCAGTGTGAGCATTGCCACAGATTTGGTCACACTGGTGACTGATGTTTTGACCTACACCCAAAGTTACGGAGTGGTAGGGCTGCTATGGCAGGTAGTAGATGAGCTCCAATTCATGGAGGAAGAGGTGGTAGAGGTGGTGGTAGAGGATCTACGCATAGTAGGGGTGCAGTACTTGCCCTTACTTTTGATACAACTATGGCTACTTGGATTGAGCAGTTGGATGAGAGATTAGCTAGTATGGCTATTGCTCAAAGGAGATTAGATTCGGGTGTTGAGGCTTCCACCTCATATACTGATGGTAGAGATGCTTTGGATTTCATGTGCGGAGCAACATAGGTGGGTGCATCTACAGCAATGACCAAAAGTGCAGTACGTGCTCTAGAGACTAGAGGAGCATCAGTGGAGTTGGACCCACAGAGAGGAGAGGTTGGGAGACAAGTCAGACTTCCCTAGTCTTTCACACTATTTGAGGCATTGTAGATGACATCCATGGTTCCTAGACGTCCCAATGCAAGTGTGGTAGGTGGTGATGGAATACATGATGGACTACCTACTAGTTAGCCACCTGCTACTACACAGATTGAGTCTAGCATGATGTTAGGGGCGGCCCAGCTTGTTATGTGGCGTCCTTTGTTTTTGGCTAGTGACTTGTTTACATTGAGAGTTGACCTAGCCCCAATGTTCCAATTGACTGCCACACTTTGTGAGAGTAGGGATGATGTAGTTCCTACTACTTGAGCAGAGGTGGTTGGTAATGGAGCCAACTTGGTTGAGGAGCATGGGATTCATTCAGCCACCAGTGGTTTATGGCAGGCAGCAACGGCCAGACTAGAGGAGTTGCCAGCTAGACCGGCCTTTGAGAGAGTGCGGTTCACAATTGGTGTTGTCCTATTGGATAACCAAAGGGGGATTTTTCGTTTGGTGTGACCTTCAAGGAAGGTCTATACACCACAAAGAGTCTTGTTAGACTCTGGTGCACATCCTCTTATGTTGGGGAAGGTGGCAACGGTTGGTCTGGAGTTACGGAAGACCGATGTGGAGAGGTGTCCATTTCAGATCCAGATATCTCTAGGTGGTAGTTTGACACAATACATCACACGTGGGGAGCTTGTTGTCTAGGTTCAGCCTGCTCATCCGACTGATAGCTTGGTGGTGAGAGCTCAAGCTATTGCGATGATAGTTGAGTCATATCATGTGCTAGTTGGGGGAGCAGTGTTATACTCCATGGGTTAAAGCATTGACTATTGGGAGGAAACAACCTCCTATAGACTTGGTTGGCAGTCTGGTGAGGGACAGGTATGTTGTCTACCAGTATGCTTTAGTAGTGGTAGTCTTGGCTCACTACAGTGTGGGACCATGGCCGCATGAGTTTTAGCTTTCAATGCTATAGTTACTTGGCTTGGTGACTTGTTGTAGGGGAACCCCCATGCAAAGGATACTCCAGTACCAAAGGAGATCACTCGGATTTGGAGTATGAGTGGGATTGTTCCATCCACCTTGGATGTTCCATTGTGGAGTTCCGAGGAGACATTGCAGCAGTATGCAGATCAGTTGGTGCAATAGGCTTGGAGTGGAGCCTTTGTACTATCAAGAGATGAGTGTGAGGATGAGCCTCTGGAGGCAATTGCTTTGACACCTCTGGATACCACACTCATTGTCAGTATCCAATAGAGGAGATATATCTATTGGAGTTGTTTGGTGGGATTAGCACCAGACTAGTTGCGATGTTACAGGCGGGTATATGAATACAATGGTACTTGTATGTAGAGAGAGATGAGACTGCTAGGCAAGTCTCTCTACATCATGTGGCACACTTGGCCTATCGATCCAGAGTTATTACCGATGTCAATAGTCAGAGGTTACCAAAAGGTACTACCAGCAAACATTTCTTTACTAGGGGATGCATGACCTAGAGAGACATGGGCCTATTCACTTGGTGATTTCTGGATGGCCATGTCAGGGACATACACGTGCAGGCAGCGGTTTGGGTCTTCAAGATCCTTGTTTTGGTGTGTTTTGGGAGATGTTACGGATACTACGACATCTCTAGGTTCATCAGTCTATTTCTCTAGCTTACCTTTTGGAGAACGTGCCTTTGATGGGTGATTCTTGCACCAGAGTGGTGGCTAGTACACATCATGTCCATTCTTGGATGGGACTTGATGTATTGTTAGATGCAGCCAGAGTGGGATCACAGGCTCATTGTCTTTGTCTTTGTTGGACGAACCTTTTACCCAGAGAGGTTTTACAGCGTGCTTATGATGGGATTCAGTGACTTGACCACATCCTTGTTGATGATATCTTGGATGTTGGGAGTCAGTCTCAAACAGTGGTAGTGGCTGATAGGTCACCTATGGCAGTGGTGAACCTAGTTCAATAGCCTAGAGCCGCATTTCCCACACTCATGAGTTTCCCAAGCTCCCATGCTTTTTGAGAGGAAGGACTTGAACTTGTTTAGGACTCACAATGATAGCAGTTTGTGGAGCCCAATGTGATGAGAGAGAGCAAGCAATCAGTTTTTGCACCAGTATAACCAATGTTCTAGCATTGTCAAAGGCATCCATGCATCAGGTGTTAGGTCAGGCTATGGACCTAAACTGTTTGACCTAGATTGTGAGCCTTGGCTTGTAACACCCATTTGTGCATGTGTGTGGTATTGTGATATTTAGCTTGGTATTACAAGTACTTAAGAGATATTATTTATATAGAGATAAAGGATGGTTCTATATTAGTCATGGTCAGCTAAAGTAAGTCATAGCTAAGATAGAGGGGACCTTACTTTAGAGGAATGAGAAAAGATGAGCACCACTATTTTGGATTTTAGTATATTGACTTGCTATTATTCCTAGGTGTTTGGCTTTGAGGAAAGAGTTGAGAACTCTTGGGCCCGCAAGCCTTTTTGTTTTGGATTCTTCTTTAGTCCTTTGAGCCGGCTTGTCTCTCACTCAAGATGAACCTCTGATGGCTATTATGGTAGCGCACTAGGGACTAAGAAGGCAAGAAACCCCAACTCCATCATACTCCTCCAAGGCTAACACTCCAAGACTCAAGACATTGCTCACTAGAGAACTCAATGAGAGAGAGATAGTTGCAAATGAAAGGATGATGAGTATCTCCTCATCCCTTGTTTATATACTTGTGAAATAGTTACGCACCAAAGTTACTAATTACTGGAGTAACTCAAGTTACTAGGCTAAAAGTCAAGTAAAGTCAAAAAGTAGAAAGGAATATCTATTCATATGGGCATATTCCCCTAAGCATGTGGTCTTATCTTGACCCAACCACTTAGTCAAGGATTCCTTCACATGGGCTATCCTTGGACTAAAGAAGAATCCAAAACAAAAAGGCTTGCGGGCCCAAGAGTTCTCAACTCTTTCCTCAAAGCCAAACACCTAGGAATAATACCAAGTCAACACACTAAAATCCAAGATAGTGGTGCTCATCTTTTCTACTTCCTCTAAAGTAAGGTCCCTTCTATCTTAGCTATGACTAACTTTAGCTAATCATGACTAATGTAGTATCATCCTTTATCTGTATATAAATAATATCTCTCAAATACTTGTAATACCAAGCTCAATATCACAATACCACACACATGCATAAATTTGTGTTACAGTCCAAGGGTAGCCCATGTGAAGGAATCCTTGACTTAGTAGTTGGGTCAAGATAAAACCACATGCTTAGGGGAATATGCCTATGTGAATAGATATTCCTTTCTACTCTTTGACTTTACTTGACTTTTAGTCTAGTAACTTGAGTTACTACAATAATAAGTAACTTTGGTACATAAATATTTCACAAGTATATAAACAAGGGATGAGGAGGTACTCATCATCCTTTCATTTGCAACTATCTCTCTCTCATTGAGTTCTCTAGTGAGCAATGTCTTGAGTCTTGGAGTGTTAGCCTTGGAGGAGTATGATGGAGTTGGGGTTCCTTGCCTTGTTAGTCCATGGTGCGCAACCATAATAACCATCAAAGGTTCATCCTTAGTGAGAGACAGGCCGGCTCACATTTTTGGTTCCATTGTTGGGACCTCTCAAGAAGGCAAGATAATGTTTTGCATTCAATTGTACATTAGGAAGAAGGAGGCTATGAGAGCTCACTTGCAGAGAACATTAGGAGAGGAGAGGGCTGAACTTATGTTAGAGAACCAAGATCTATTTTTAAACCCTATAGTTCATTATGATGTCTTTGAAGTGATTTTGTACATCTTGTACACATAAGAGGATTTGGAGAGATTATGTGAGGTGGATTGCAGATTTTGGGGATTAAGGTGATTTTGGGCAAAATCTCAAGTTTGAGATCTAAACTTGAAATTTCTACACATGATAGCTTGGGTTATCTTTTAGTAACCACACTTTTAATTATTGTGAGAGCTATTATGCGCATTGGGCTAGAATTTTTGAAAGTTGATAGGGTAAACTGCTCCCGCAACTACATGCTCTCTAGAAAATTCTACAGAGTCTGCCATTTCTTCAATTTTCAGTGGATTTTTGTGAAAATTCTAAAGAAAATTAAGTTAATTGTATCCTACTTGTTGCCACAAAAATCAGAGAGCAATCATTCTTGCGCACGGAGTTATGAGTTTTTGATGTGAGGGGGGTGGTTTTCAAACCAAATCTGAAATATGTATGTTGAATAGAAAGGTGTCTAGGCCAAATGGCTCAATGAAAAAGGTTTAAAGTTTTGCACGGAGAGACACTTTAAAGTTGTGATCACGTGTGGAAAATTTTGGAGGACTGTCACATACAAGTTGAGAGGTCTGAGTGAAATTGTGAGGAATGGTCAATTCTGCAACGTGGAGATCTCATGCATGAGGAGTTTGAGAGCAACAAAAAGCATGTTTGAGTGTTTAGATTCATCTTGGGAACATGGGCGGTCACCAAGAGTGGATATTGAGACTATGTAAGGTTCCCTAAGGGTTTGAGGTGATTGTAGGGGTGGATTTGAGGAAAAGAGAGTTTACAATAGAATTTGAAGAGAGTATTGAGAGGATCCAAAAACCTAAACCATTTGGAGGAAAGAGTGAGTCTAAGTGCTTTCTATGTAGAGAGAAGGGACATAAGGCAAGTTCATGTCCATTGACCTTTGAGAGCAAGAGATTGAGGGAAAGGAGAGGCTTACTTGACTTGGGTTTGCATGTTGGACCTTCTTCACCAAGATTGGGAGAGAGAAGATCTAAGACCAAGGAGTTGTGTGAGGTTTGTGGAGTTGAAGGACTTCCAAAAGGACATGAGTGTAGTGGAGTAAAATCACTTTTGGAGACTTTGGTGAAAGATCTTGGAGAGAGTCTTAGTACAGCTATAGAAATACTACCACCTTCATTAGCTAGTTCTCAAGATTAGCGATAGAGATAATCTTTCAACTTAGGGATAAACTATCCATGATTAATATGCACTCTAGGATTTGATGTTGCTATAGAAATCTTGGAGCAACCTGAGACTTTTGTGTTCCCTAGGGTGGATTACTCTCTTGGCTGGATTACCACTCTTACCATGGAGGAAGGGGTTATGAGGAAGCCAATAGAGGAAAAGAGGGAGGTAGTGAAACCCAAGTGGCTCCTAATCCCAACAAAGGTAAGGGGATAACATCCATAGATGTGGTTGAGAGCAAGTATGAGAAGGGAGAGTGCTCAAACTCCAAAGGTCTTAATTTGGAGCTTTTGGCACAAGAGAAGAACAGAGCTCATTTTGCATAGGATGTTCATTCTTCTCAAGGATTTACTCCAAGCAAAGATACTCCTATGTCTACTAGGAGCACTTGCACCTTAACACCATCAACAACAAAGACTCCAAGGAAGAAGTTGGGGATGGAGAATTTCTTGATTCCAAAGCAACAATAGAACTACAATGTGTTGGCGGATGTTGGTAGCCACAAGGCTAACATCATAGTGGGCCAATTGATTACTTTGAACCCTACCTTGAGAAAGGAGCTTAGAATTGGTTTGAGTTCTACAAGGAGCAAGAAGAAGAAGAAGGAAAAAGCTCCAGTATCAATGGGGTTGGTGGATGCCAAGCCAACACCATAGGAGGCTTGTGAATATGCCTCTAAGATTGATGTGAGAGTGAATGGTCACAACATCAAGGATGCATTGGTTGATGGAGGATCAGCAATGAATGTTATGTCAGAAAGGTTGATGAAGAAGTTGGGTATGATACCCTCAAGACCTTCAAAATTTGTGATGAGCATAGCAAACAAACAACAAGTTCAACCAATAGGGGTGATGGATAAAGTGGTAGTTTCAATTATGGGAGGCCGGCTCACAGCCCACCAAATCTGGTGACGAGATAGATCCTTCTGTGTCTTAGGGTAGACTAGAGGTTTATGGTCTATCTCTACTACAAATGCCCAAAAAGTACTTCCAATGCTTGGTTACAAGAACAATGGCCAACTCTTCTTGTTTTGTGGTGTGGTAGTTCTGCTCTACTGGTAACAACTTTCAAGAGAAATATGCAATTGGATGCCATCTATCATGCCTCTCTTGTTGTAGGACTGCTCCTATTGCTATGCTTGATGCATTTGTAGCCAACTTGATTGGACGTTTTGGGTCATACCACTTCAAGATTGGTGCATGTCGTAAAGCAACTTTCAATTCTTGCAAGGCAAACTCTTGTGTTGTTCCCCATGTCCACTTCTTCCCCTTGCCAAGTATTGTCATTAAAGGTTGTGCAACCTTGGAGAAGTTCTTGACAAATCTACGCTAGAATCCCATCAACCCCAATAAGCTCTTGAGTTGAGTCTGATCTTATGGGGCACTCCATTTTTTAATGACCTCAATTTTATCCATCAATACTTGAATGCCCTCTACACTTACTCTATGCACCAAGTAATCTACTTTAGACTTGCCAAACTCACACTTTGAGATTTTGACATCCAATTGATTTTGTCTTAGAATCTAGAGGACTTCTCGTAGATGTTGTTTGTGTTCTGTCATTGTGCTACTATATACTAAGATGTTGTCCAAGAAGACAATAAAAAACTTATCCAAGTATGGACAAAATATGTCATTCATTATACTCATGAAAGTGGTAGGTGCATTGGTGAGGCCAGAAGGCATCACCAGATACTTGAAGAGGCCATACTTGGTTCAAAAGGTAGTTTTGTACACATCTTCCTCTACAATTTGGATTTGATTGTATCTACTCCTCAAGTCCAATTTGGCTAAGTATCTTGCTCCATGGAGTTGATCAAATAGGTCATCTATGTGAGGTAAGTGGTATGTGTTCTTCACTATTTGTTGATTGAGACCCCGATAGTCAATGCACATGCGCATTGTATCATCCTTCTTCTTCACAAATAAGACAGGAGCCCCATATGGTGATATGCTAGGTTGGATGAACCCTTTCTGTAGAATCTCCTCAATTCGAGTCTTACACTCCTCCAACTCACAAGGTGATAAGCAATATGGGGCCTTACACGGAGGTGTCTTCCTCGGGAGTGTCTCAATTTTATGATCTACTCTCCTTTTTGGTGGTAATCCTGAGGGTAGATCATCAAGAAAGACATCTTGAAACTCATCCACCACATCTTTCAATTACTCACAAATTTGTCCATCAAGTTGTGCACTCTGGGCTTCTCTTATTAGAGCCATGAAACATCTATTGGTCTTACAGATAGTTGCCGTCCCTATGACATATAAAGCCAGTTCTTGCCTATGTGAGTTTTCTTTAACCCCAATGATTGACCATTGGTGGGTTCTCACTACTTTCTTCCTCCAATCTACCATAAGGTGGTAATGCTCTATCCATGGCATGCCTAAGATTGCATCATAATGAGCTAATTGTATCACTTGCCACTCAATTGCTTTTTGATATTCTCCTATAGAGAGTGTTACCCGTCTAGGTAATGATTCAATCCTCTCTGTTTGTCCATTAGGTAACTCTACTTCTTCTCTCATCTCTCTCTAGATCCATTCCCAATCTTATTGCAATAGAGCAAGATAGGAAATTCTCTATTGCTCCCGGATCTATTAATACTCTCACTTGCCTTGTAGGACTCCATTCACAACAATCAATTGTGAGGTTGCCTTTTGGGAGCTTTGCACGTTCATCTTCTTCCTTCTCTTGCTTCTCTTCTTCCTTATTGAGCCAATAAGGCCATGAGGTACATTTACTGGCAATCTTTGTTTTCCAAAGTGATTTCCACCTCCTCCTCTTTAGTGCGCCTCTCCATGTTGTTCAAAGATTGCATGTATGAAGGCCGAGGGCCTCTAAGGAAACAAGCGCAACGGTTGGTAAATATGTGCCCAATATGCCCACAATTGTAACAAATGGTGTTGTTCTCCTTGAGTTCCTTCTCCTTGTAGGACTCCGTCTCTTTGTTCTTCTACCCGTCCACGCTCTTCTTAAAGCGGTTGTTCTCCTTGATCTTGAAATTGAAGGTTGCCTAATTCTATTGGTATCGGTCCACCCATGTGTGGCATTTATGCCCAATAATGTTGAGGTGGAACTACTCCTTCACCTCCACCTAATGCTCTTACTATTCTTTGTGCACAAGCAATGGCTTCAAATACCGTGTGAGGATTTTGCACCATGACTTCTTGGCAATCCGCTCCTTCAACCCTCATTTGAAATTGTTGAGAGCCTCTATTGGACTCACGTTGGTTACTTCGACTTGTATATCAAAAAATGCCTCCACATACTCTTGTATGTTGTTCTTCTGTCTCAATTCCCATAGTCTGATTTGGGCCATCTGCACAGAATCCACCGATTGGAAATTCTTCAAAAATCCTTCTTGCATTGTTGTCCACATGACCTCCCTTCTCTTTGCCAACATGGATCATTCCCAAGCATCGTACCATGTGAGGGCTTTATTGGTCAAGTACCCACATGCAAACACGCCTACAACATGCTCTGTGATCTCTATTGAGAACAATAAAAAATATCAATTCATTCTCAAGATCCAATTTTCCACTACTCTCATCACACGCTACTCCTTGTAAGGCTTGATGTTGTAGGTCTTCTTCATCCGGAGTAGCAATGTGGCTTCATTGTTGATAGGGTTTGTAGGCACGGGTGCCTCTCCAAGTACTTCTATCGTAGGTACAGGGTTTTGAGACGGCTCTTCTTTTTGCATTGTTGGATCATTCTTGAGGATCTGCACTTGACTTTGTAATGTCTTTATGGTCATCTTAATCTCTCAAAATTCATTCAACATCCCTTGCATTCCTTGCACCAACTCTTGCAATTACAGATCCATGGTTCCTACAACACTCAATTGTTAATGTCTACTTCAATATAGAGTCAATATGACCACTCTTGAAGGCATACAAACTATCAAAACTACCATAAGGACCTCAAAAGCTATCACTTGTTGATAATACTCCTCACCAAAATTCCTAACCATAAAATCTCTAAACATCACTTTCTGTCTCATTACATAATGAATTTCTACTTGAGTGTTGAAAGGGAAAGGATTTGGGATATTCACACCCATAACATCATAATAGAATGTAGATTATCAAATCCCACTCTCTGTCTTTTGGAATATACTTTTGGAATATTCTTAATTTGTCTTATTTGCTACTTTGTTAGCCTTATTAACTTCATTGCTAAACTTCATATTGTTACATATTCCCCCACCACTAGTTGGTGACATCCTCATCGCCATTGAAGCTTCAAACTCCTAGATGGCCATATGTGCATTTTGGAAGTGAGAAGGTTCCCATGTGGCATCATGAAAGGGATACCCTTTCCAAAGGACCTTGTACTCCATATGTTGTTGGCATCCTCGTGGTGATGTGCAAGGATACAATGAACATTGTACTCCTCATGATCATTGATAGGGATGGGAGGAGGAGGAGGTTGGACACAAGAGGAAAAAGAAGATGGGTTAGTAACAAAGAGTTTCAACTTGGAAATGTGAAAGATAGGGTAGATGTGCATATGACAAGGTAAGGCAAGTTGATAAGCAACAAGAAAGATGATTTGGGTGACCTCAAAGGGTCCTATCCAATTGGGGGTAAGTTTATGAACTTGGGTATCAAGTGGGAGGGATAGGTTACTAGAGGATAGTATGACTTTATCACCAACTTCAAAGGTGAGATCATGACAATGGTGATCTACATATTGTTTTTGATGATTCTCAGCAAGAAGGAGGTGACATTTGGCTTGTTAGAGAGATTGGGATATGGTGGTCAAAAAGGTTGAAGTATGAGGGACTTGAGATGGAGGAGGAGTAAGAAGAGAATCTAGAATAAGCGGATCTTGACTAAAATTGAAAAAGAAGGAAGAAAATCCAATGCTTGCCTGTTTGGAATTATTGTAGGTAAATTCTACAACTGCAAGACATTCATCCCAATTGGTATGATGGACATTGACAAAGGCACATAGCATATCTTCCAATGTATGATTTGCACCTTTGGGTTGTCTATCAGTTTGAGGATGATAGGCCATGGACAAAGCAAGCTTGGTGCTAAGTATTTAGAAGAGTGCTTGCGAAAACTTCCCGATGAATTGAGGATCACGGTTGGAGATGAGTATACATGGCATCCCATGATGCTTGAAGACATTGTTGAAGTAGATTTGTGCTAAGGTTAGAGCATCCACAGTATCAAAGGTTGGTGCCAAGTGGATCTGCTTAGTGAGCTTATCCACAAACACCACAATTGTTGTGAGTCCTTGCTTTGTTTGGGGCAAGGATGTGATGAGATTCAAGCTCACGTGTTCCTATTGGGTGGATAGAATGGGGAGTGGTTGAAAGAGCCCACTTGGCTTTTAGTTGCTAGCCTTGTTACGTTAGCAGCTCTCACACGATCAGACAAACTCTTGAACATCTTGTGTCATGTTGGGCCACCATCATTGGCATTGGAGGGTACCCAAGGTCTTGTCCATACCCATGTGCCTAGCTAGTGGTAAATCATGAGCTTCTTGAAGGCATACAAGTCGGAGATCACCTTTGGCTAGAACATAGATCCGGTCCTCATGGAATAAAAGGTTTTTCTTGAAAGAGAAGGTGTCGTACTCCTTGTTGCATGTTGTAAGACAACCATGTACCATTTGGAAGAAGGGATCTTATTGTAGCATTGACTGAAACTTGTTTTGGACCTTGGAGTCAATTGACACCGTCATAATTGTTGCCATGATGAGAGGAAGAGACTTCAAATCAGGTCGCCATGATAGAGCATCAGGGATGACATGGAACCAACCTGGTTTGTACTCAAGTTTGATGTCAAAAAATTGGACTTGTTCCTCCCATTGATGATGTCGACTCTTCATGTGTTCCAAGTATAAGGTTTGCAACAATGGTTTGTGATCAGTTGGCATGATCACTTGTTTCCCTAAGAGATAATGCCTCCATACCTTAGTGGCATATACCATTGCAAGTTGTTCTTAGTCTTGAGAAGAGTTATTTCTTTCAGCCATATTTAGTTGGCAAGACACAAAGGCAATGGGATGTAGCTCATCTGGGAATTCCTTTTGCAACACGACTCCAAGTGCAAAGTAAGAAGCATCAAAATCAACCACATATGGTAGCTGAGGATCATACAATTGAAGGATGGGTCTTGACAACACCATATGTTTTAACTTCTAGAATGCTTCTTCGTGCTTGGTGGTCCATTGGAAGCTCAAGTTCTTCCCCAAGAGGTCAGTCAATGGTACAGCCACATGAGCATAATAATGAATGAACCATTGGTAAAAACTGACCAATCCATTAAATGCCTATACTTTTGTAGCATCCTTTGGGGTAGGCCAATCAGTAATGGCCTTGATTTTCTCCTCTTCCATCTTGATCCCCTCTGATAAGATCTTGTGACCCAAGAAGGTAACTTCCTTTTGCCAAAAGGCACACTTTGACTTCTTGCAATAAAATTTCCATTATCGTAGTCATCTTAGGACTTTTTGCAAGTGATTCAAATGTTCTGCCTCTGTCTTGCTATAGATTAAGATATTATTCAAGAACACCATCACATACCAATCCAATAGTCCATCTAACACCCAATGCATCTGATCCATGAAGACTGTTGGAGCATTAGTGAGCAAAAAAGGTAGAAATCTCCACTCAAAATGCCCATACCTTGTGCAAAAGGTAGTCTTTTGCACATCCTTCCTATCAATGGGGATTTGCCAATAGCCACTGCAAAGATCCAGTTTGGAAAAGTTTTGTGCTCTACTCAATTGATCAAGCAAGTCATCAATTCTAGGCAAGGGATATGCATTCTTCCTTGTTTGCTTATTGAGCCCACAATAATCAATATAAAAACAGAGTCCTTCATTCTTCTTTGGATCAAATAGTACTGGTGCTCCTTGAGGAGAAGTACAATGTTGTACAAAGTCCTTCTTCAACTCCATAAGTGTTGTTTGCAACTCCTCCAACTCCTTTGGTGGGAACCTATAGATTAATCTACTCATTGGAGTAATCCTTGGCAATAACTCAATCTTGAAGGGCATACCAAAATCAAAGGGTAATCTCTTTGGCAAATGATCCGGTGTCATAGGGAAAATAATCTACATGAACCATTGGTGCATTTGGTGGGAGAGTTTTGTTGACTTTATGTTACAGTGACTTTAGCATTTTGTTATATTATTGTATCTTGGAAATATCTTTCATGTAATTTTAAAGTCTGAAGTTATTGTGTGTTGACATAAGCTTGGGGAAGTTTCAAGGGTTTAGTAAACTCAAAAGTCCTTTTATGTTTCAAGAACTCAGAGGGTTTAAAAAATGATGCATGAGCTCCGGAGTTTCATTATGCTACACCAACTTAAAGCTTAAATTTATGTTACACAAGCTCAAGAATTTTTTTATGTTACTTGATTTTGGGAGTATTTCAGTTTAGTTCTATTTGAGCAAATAAGTCCTGTGAGGGTGTTTCATTTAGTAATTTTGAGAAAAATAGCTGTTTTGGGATTTTCCATGTTGAGTAGTGACAAAGTGGCCTAAGAAGGTTTTTTGAGGGGATAGAGGCTGAAGAAAAATTCCTTGAAAGGGTTGGTGGTGACAGGGCCAGGGGAGGAGGGGAACTTCAAAGGCTTAAGGACAGGAAGGAATATTTGCAGGAAGAGGAGGCTTTGAGAGAAAGAAATGGGGTTTTTTTGAGAGAGATAGGAAGTCAAATTCCTTGAGGAAGGAGATGTTTTTGGGAGATCAGAGGGTTTTCAAAGGAGTTTCGAGTGATTGAGGAAGAAATGTGTCTTTGGACGGGAGTGACGGGGCCAGTGGGGTTGAAGGAAAAGGGTTCAAGTAGACAAGGACTTTTGTGGGAGTGATAGAGGGGAAAATCAGTAAGGAAGATGCCTCTAGTGACCAAGAGCACTAAGAGAAGCTTCGAAAGATATCTTAGGGTTGTGACAGACCAAAGGAAGAGAGAGAAAATTTTCAGAGGAAAGAATGAGTGGTTGGTGAGTGGCTGTTTAGGGAGGCAATTTTTGAAGGACAGAATGAAGTGGTTTGGTGAGTGGCAATAGGAAGGATAAATTTTGCAGGAATGAAGGCTTGACAAAGCAAGGGCAGAGAGAGAAAAGTTCTTGAAGGACAGAGCAAATGTGCAGGAGAGTGAGGGCTTGGTGCGACAGAAATTTTTGTAGGAATGAAGGCTTGACAGAGCTAGGGCAGAGAGAGAAGTTCTTGAAGGGCAAAGCAAATGTATAGGAGAGTGAAAGCTTGGTGAAACAATAATTTTTGCAGGAATGAAGGCTTGACAGAGCTAGGGCAGAGAGAGAGAAATTGAAGGACAGAGCAGATGTGCAAGAGAGTGAAGGCTTGGTGAGACAAAAAAAATTTGTAGGAATGAAGGCTTGACAGAGTTAGGGTAGAGAGAGAGAAGTTCTTGAAGGACAGAGCAAATGTGCATGAGAGTGAAGGCTTGGTGAGATAGAGATTTTTGCAGGAATGCAAGCTTGACAAAGCTAGGACACAGAGAGAGAAGTTCTTGAAGGGCAGAGCAAATATGTAGGAGAGTGAAGGCTTGCTGAGACAATAATTTTTGCAGGAATGAAGGCTTGATAGAGCTAGGGCAGAGAGAGAGAATTTTTTGAAGGACAAAGCAAATGTGCAGGAGAGTGAAGGCTTGGTGAGACAGAGATTTTTGCAAGAATGCAAGCTTGACAGAGCTAGGGTAGAGAGAGAGAAGTTCTTGAAGGACAAAGCAGATGTGCAGGATAGTGAGGGCTTGGTGAGACAAGATTTTTGCAGGAATGCAGGCTTGATAGAGCATGGACAGAGGAGAGAAATATCTAGAGGTTGATGGTTTGTTGTTGTGAGAGAGCTAGATAGAGGAACAAATTAAAAAATTGAGGGTTGTTGTTGTGAGAGAGTTGGTAAGAGGAACAAATTCAAAGGTGTAAGGGCTGCTGCTGTGAGAGACCTGGTCAGAGGAAAAAATTCAAAAGTGGCAGGGCTCTGCTGTGAGAGAGCTGGACAAAGGAACAAATTCAAAAGTGTAAGGGCTGCTGCTGTGAGAACGCTGGACAGGGAGAGCAATTTTGAAAGTTGATGATTTGCTGTTGTGAGAGAATTGGACAGAGGAGAGAAATATCAAGAGGCTGATGATTTGCTACTGTGAGAGAGCTGGACAGAGGAGCAAATTCAAAAAATTGAGGGTTGCTACTATGAGAGAGTTGGTCAGAGGAACAAATTCAAAAGTGTAAGGGCTGCTATTGTGAGAGAGTTGGACAGAGGAACAAATTCAAAAGTGTAAGGGTTGCTGCTGTGAGAGAGCTGGACAAAGGAGAGCAATTTTGAAAGTTGATGATTTGTTGTTGTGAGAGAATTGGACAGAGGAGAGAAATATCAAGAGGCTGATGATTTGCTACTGTGAGAGAGCTGGACAGAGGAGCAAATTCAAAAAATTGAGGGTTGCTGCTATGAGAGAGTTGGTCAGAGGAACAAATTCAAAAGTGTAAGGGCTGCTGCTGTGAGAGAGTTGGACAGAGGAACAAATTCAAAAGTGTAAGGGTTGCTGCTGTGAGAGAGCTGGACAGAGGACAACAATTTTGAAAGTTGATGATTTGTTGTTGTGAGAAAATTGGACGGAGGAGAGAAATATCAAGAGGCTGATGATTGGCTGCTGCGAGAGAGCTGGACAGAGGAGCAAATTCAAAAAATTCAGGGTTGCTGTTGTGAGAGAGTTGGACAGAGGAACAAATTCAAAAGTGTAAGGGTTGCTGCTGTGAGAGAGCTGGACAGAGGGGAGCAATTTCAAAAGTTGATGATTTGTTGCTATGACAGGAGGACAGAGGAAAAGGAGAAGGAATTTTGCATGAAGGGCTGAATTATGGCAAGAGCAGGAGAGTGAGATTGGGAGGGTTTGCCTTGAACTGGACTGTGAAGGTGTGTGAGGAGAAAAAATTGCATTTTGATGACTGATGGTGACAGGAGGACAGAGAAAAAGGAGAAGGAATTTTGCAAGAAAGGCTGAACTGTGGCAAGAGCAGGAGAGTGAGATTGGGAGGGTTTGCCTTGAATTGGACTGTGAAGGTGTGTGGGGAGGAAAAATTTTGTTTTGCTAACTGATAATGACAAGAGGACAAGGAGTGAAGAAAACAAGAGATTTTTGAGGGTTACCCTGGACAGTGGAGGTGTGTGTGAGAGAGAGCATTTTCGAAAGTTTGTTGGTGCCTGATCTGTGACAAGAACTAGGACAAGGAGAGCAAAGAAATTTTTGAAGGTTTGGCTTGGACAGGGAGTGAAGAGCTGTTGGGACAGAAGAGAAAAGGGAAATTTGAGAGTGTGCAAAGCTGTGCAGGACTTGGAGAAGAAAGAAGGAGAAATTTTATATGTGAAGAGCTAGCTGTTGAGACAGAAGAGAAGGAGGTTGTTTCATGAAAGCGTGAAGACTGTACTGGAGAAATTTTGAAGTGGATCAGTTCATTTGAAGCTGGGAAGGAGAAAAGATTCAAATTGGCAGCCTTAACTGAATGGAGTGAATCTGAAGTACAGAACAAGGGCAAACAAAACAAAGAAGTTTGGAGGGTAAGTTGCCTTGAATGCGGTTGGACAGAGTGCATGCAAAGTGCCCCGGCTGAGTTGATGATCAGTTGCAACCTTAGAGCGGTCATTGTCTTGAGTAGAACTATTTGACCTATCCAACCTTGTGAATTCTGTAGTTGAAATTCCTATGAATGATAAGTCTTGGAGGCGGATGTGTGTTATGAATTGTAACTAGCATTGAGGAAAACTACATTCTAGGAGCTCTCAATCCGGTCCTTGTGAATGACGTAAGTAAATGATCTGGGTGCCCGGGTTTATGTTTGGGTAGATCACTCACTGTCATTTATTTTATTTTATTTTATTAAAGGGCCACCTGACCTAGGTCTATGAACTACCAGATTCTGAACCATAGCCTGAACCTGATGTGAAAATAGAATATGAGACCATGCAGAGGTAGAAACCATAACACAGACTCACGTGACAAGACCAGTTTTGCAAAAGTCAAGGATAAAACAAAACCTTCAGGGAGAGCCAACCTCAGGGCAAACCGAAACAACAAGTTCATATAGAGACAAATTCCAAACAATCTAGGAGTAGGGAAGGAATGTCTGTCTATGGGAAAAATCTTAAGGAAAGATAGTAAGGACAAATTGAGCACAAGCAGTTGTGGTGCCCACATTTTTTGTTTTTTTCAAAATAAAGGAGAAGAAGTGTATAGAGAAGTTGGATTGCACCTATATGGCCGAAGAAGACAAAGAAAACTGTCTTCGGGGTGAAACCCAAAGTAAAGTGACTTCGGGTCATAAGGCGAAGTACTCTGAAATGCCGTGTCAGCATACAATACGAAGTAAATTGTCTTCGGCTCGGGGGGAGCTCAACCCGAGGCAAAGACAGTCTAACAACCTTTTGTCGGGGCAAGAAATTCAAGAAGGGGTCATTTCAAAATTGGCGGCTCATACGCGCGAAGGTGGGGTGACAGTGACAGGTGCATGCCGGAGGTGTGATTTCTCGGTAGAAACTCGAAGCGACGAAAGACAAAGAAGTGCAACTCTATAAAAATTGAAACTGCAATGACAAAATGTTGAGCAATTTTCCTTCGCCGTTGAGGAGTCGTCTTGCAGGTGATCGGGGAAAGGGAAATAGAGTTGGACTCGTGTTAGTGCGCAAGGGAGAAGTCGAGAGAGAGAAATCAAGAGACCAAAAGAAAGCAGAAGAGATGGGAGGAGGGAAGAAAAACTCCGAATTTGCAGTGAGAAATCATGCAATTCGGAGATTAGATATAGTAGCGAGGATCGAAGTCTTGAGCCGACTTCGGATCACTTTTTTGGCATGGAACAGGAATGTAAGTTTTCCAGGATTCATGACAGAAATCATCGAGAGTAAATGTCTCGATGGCCCCGAGGAAGAAGGGAAGAGAGGAAATCCGGCTCGTTGGATAGAGTCGGATTGGAGACTCGTACTCGGGAAGGAGGCAGGCTCGGAGCAGGGAGCCACGTTCTTGGGGAAAGGAGAGATAGCCCAAGAAACGCAGGAGGTGAGAGATGCCTTCTCGTTGAAGAGGACGAAGAATGGGTATAAAGTTGAGAGCTATAAGGACCCAGTGAGGAGAGGAATTGTGAGTGCACTAATGGCCTTCCTAAAGCCGGAGAGAACTACCTATGTGATGAAACACCAAGCGGTATTCTTTCACAAGTTATTTGCAGGAGAACCAATAAATTGGGCAAGGTGCTTTCACGGAAGAACAAGGCAGATGGTGTGGAATCTGCGGGATAAGTCGCCTCCACACTACATCGTACCATTTGCAGCCTATTTTTACCTCGGGTTAAATCTGCTCAATGTGGCTGAGCATAATTGAATGGTGTCTCATTTCCATCCTGATTTGAGAAGAGAAGTCGACGCGGAGGAGCAGCAATACATTCTCCAAATCCGGAGCACAGACGATTACTACGCAAAGACAGGGAAGAACGTGGAGGTCGTTGAAAGTACCCCGACGAAGAAGAGAACTCGGCAAGCAGAAGCCGAAGAAAGCAAGAAACCTCGGAAGATGCAGAAAAATAACCCGAGGCGAGGAATGGTGGTGATTGAGTCGGAGGATGAAGACTCAGAAGGCAAAGCCGAGCTCAAGACGGAGGACTCAGACCGTGAGGAGGAACCTGAGCTGACATTGCAAAGTGGAGATACAAGCAGTGACAGTGAGGAAGGAGGAGAGATGACATCAGTACCAGCAGCTGAAGAATACGAAGAAGAAATGCAAGCCGAGGTAGACACCGAAGACAATGCGGCGCTGGAAGACGAAGTACCAATGTGCGAGGAGAAGAAGATCGCAATACAGCAAGGAATTTGCTCAAGACATAAGGTGAAGTGTGAAGCGGGACCAAGTAGAGTGAAGGAAGAGGTAGAAGGAAGCTCGGGCAGTGAGGCATCGATTCCGATACGAAGACTCCAGAGAAGAAGGCGAGTATCGGGAGAACACAAAGAAAGAAGAGAGACTACTCCGCGGGAGGACAAAGGTATCAGTAATGGAGTAGATTACCTACAGATGGTAGTATGCCCGCTGTTGGTGAAGATGGAGAAGAAGAAGAAGGAGATGCAGTCTACTTGTCCAGAGGTAAAAACGGTGTTGCAGGTCTTATCAAGATTGGAAGAAGAAAACTCGGAGTTAAAGAAGAGTATAACCCGAGGAGAGGAAGAGAGAGAAGTACTGCGAGCAGAAGCAGTCGAGAGGAGTCAGGTAATTGAAGACCTGAAGAGAGAAGTGAGTTATCAAGAAGATCTTGCGAGGAAGAGTAACATCGCAAGGGAGAGACAGTAGCGGAGCATGAAATCTCTTGCTGATTCAAGAGTCGAACTCATCCATGCTATGGCAAGGGTAGCATCGAAGGATCAAGAGCTCGATCGAGTGATGGAGAGTATGGAGGAGAAGAAGCAACTCTGGCAGCAAGAGTTGGCTGCAAGATATAGAGAAGAAGAGAGATTACGAGACTTAATTTGTAATCAGGAAGAGAAGGTTGCACAGAAGGAGAAAGAGAAGGAAGCGGTGAAGGCCAAATTCAAAGAAGAATTGGCGATGTACAGAGAAGAATGGCTTGCAGATCGGGAACGAGAAAGGAAGACAAGATTGGAGCCATTGCAGGAGATAGTCCTCAGGGTAAACGCGATGTTAAGTACAGAGGCCAGCGTTCGAATTGAAGAAGCGCATCTGCATGAGTTGAAGTTGTTGGTGCAGGAGACGAGGCGAAGACAAGTGAAAGATACAGATTTGAATGCCTTGTTGATTAAATTGAGAACTCGTGTAGATAGGAAGATCTTAGAAGTAGAAGACAATATCGCAATTAGATTAGACTTAGTGAGAATAGAGTTAGAAAAGCTTCGGCGGGATGTTAAAGCAAAACCCGAAGTAGATAACATCGGGATCCAAATGTCTTTGGAGTTGCCCTCAAAGACATTAGAGAAGAGTGGGTCGAAGGATGAGGAGTTAGATAGATTACCCGCTAGTGCAATTTCAGATCAAGAAAGAGAATTGTTGGATCTGGTAGAAGATGTAGGAGTTGTGAAACCCGAGGACAGAATAGTAGGAAGTAAGATTACTTTAGGTTCGGGTTTGAAAGCCGAGGAAGAAGTAGACATCGGATCGGATTAGTAACCAATTTGAGATTTGAAGGGGCAGATATGAAGAGGTGCATTGTCATTTTGGATTTGCAGGTTAGAACAGTTGTAGAACGGTATAGTTGTTAGAACTGTCGATTTGATCACTATTTAAGAGTGGCATTCATAGGAAATTGTTGTTCAGTGCTCATTATTTCTGAGAATAGATAAAGCAAAGTGCTGTGAAGTAGTGCTCATCGCTTGAGCTTGATTCCGAGTATCAACTTTGTAATTGTGTTTGTGAGTGTTTGGAGAAATTCGAAGTGCAAGTCAGAGTGCTTGTTGGATGTTGGATTCCACAGCCTTGATCTTCATTCTGTGTGTTTGATCCTGAGTGAAGTGCAATCGAAGCAATGGCTTGACAGATTTGAGAGGAATTGTAGTGTTGGTAGTATTCTGCATTTGTGAGTGCAGTGCGAAGTTGATGTAAAGCAATTTTGATCGAGGAAGTTGTGCCTTCAGTGGAAGGGTGGAACACAATTCTAAGGTGAAGTCGTTTTGCAGTGAAGTGCCGTTTTTGGGAGAGCCTGAATCATCACAAATCAAGATTGTTTGGAAAGATTTGATGGAGTTGTGATTAAGGAGTGTGAATTTGTGACAAGACTGCGAGTCAGTGCTTGTTACTCTCTTCTGGGTGTGGTTTCTACCTGAGAGACTAAAGAAGAACTCAAGAAGAACTGAAATTGTTACTTTGCTTTGTATTTGGACATTTCTGACTCGTATCTCTGCGGGAATGAACTTTACTTACCTGATTACCGCAAAAGTGATATTTGCCGGGTTGTCACAGCAGCCATGTGCCCGGTGTTGTGGGGAATGTTCAGTCTTGAGAGTGCGCCGAGCACATGGCTGCTTGTGCTTAGTTTTCCTTACTGTCTTTCTTTTGGATTTTCCCGTAGACTGACATTCCTTCCCTACTCCTGGGTTGTTGGGAATTTGTCTCTATATGAACTTGTTGTTTGAGTTTCCTTGAGGTTGGCTCTCCCTGAAGGTTTTGTTTTATCCTTGACTTTCGCAAAACTAATCTTGTCATGCAAGTCTGGTGTTATGGTTTCTACCTATGCTTGGTCTCATATTCTATTTTCACATTAGTTCAAGCTATGGTTCGGAATCTGGCAGTTCATAGACCTAGGTCAGGTGGCCCTTTGATACAATAAAATAAATAAAATACACAACAACTGAGTGATCTAACTGAACATAAACCCGGCCACCCAGATCATTTGATTATGCTATTCACCTGGACCGGAATGAGAGCTCCTAGAATGGAGTTTTCCTCAACTCTAGTCACAATTTTATAACACAAATCCGCTTCCAAGACTCATCATTCACAAGAATTTCAACAACAAAGTTCACAATGTTGGATAAGTCATAGTTTTAGTCAAGGCAATGCCTGCCCTAAGGTTGCAACTGCTCATCAACTCAGCCGGCACTTCACATATACTCTGTCCAACAATAGACAAGGCAACTCACCCTCCAAACCTCTTCATTCTCCTATGCCTTGTTTTGCAGATCAGATTCACTCCATTCAGATAGGCCAACCAACTTCAAATATTTCCTTGCCCTTACTCCAGATGAGCTGATCCACTTCAGAATTCTCCTCCTCTTCTTCCTGACTTCGGGAGATATCCTTTGGCAACTTCTACAGCAAATCCCCTTCAGACCTGCAAAAATTCTCTACTGTCTGAATCTCATGTCCTGCACATTGTTCATTCCTTTGAGGGAAAACCCTTTTTCTCCCCTGCACTTTCAAGCACTGCCTACATCATTTCAAAAATCTTTCAGCCCTCAACACTCTCCTGCAACTTTGAAAATTCACCCACTAGTCCAATCTCAGACCTCAAGCATCTCAAAAATCCTTCCCTTGGTCCAAGCACAACCTACAGCATTTCAAACATCTTTCAGCCCTCAACACTCTCCAACAAATTTCAAAAATTAATCCATTGGTCCTATCTCAGACCTTAGGCATCTCTAAATCCTTCCCCTGGTCCTGTCTCAACAAAAGGCATCTTGAAATCTTTCAGCCCTGGTCCTGTCTCAACAGAAGGCATCTCGAAATCCTTCAGCCCTCAACACTCTTCTGCAAATTTCAAAAATTCACCCACAGGTCCTATCTCAGACCTCAGGCATCTCAAAAATCCTTCCCCTGGTCTTGTCTCAGCCCCTCAGGCATCTTGAAATCCTTCCCCTGGTCCTGTCTCAACAAAAGGCATCTCTAAATCCTTCACCTGGTCATGTCTCAACAGAAGGCATCTCGAAATCTTTCAGCCCTGGTCTTGTCTCAGCCCCTCAGGCATCTTGAAATCCTTCCCCTGGTCCTGTCTCAACAAAAGGCATCTCTAAATCCTTCACCTGGTTCTGTCTCAACAGAAGGCATCTCAAAATCTTTCAGCCCTGGTCCTGTCTCAACAGAAGGCATCTCAAAATCTTTCAGCACTAGTCCTGTCTCAGCCCCTCAGGCATCTTGAAATCCTTCCCTTGGTCCTGTCTCAACAAAAGGCATCTCTAAATCCTTCACTTGGTCTTGTCTCAACAAAAGGCATCTTGAAATCTTTCAGCCCTGGTCCTGTCTCAACAAAAGGCATCTCGAAATCTTTCAGCCCTGGTCCTGTCTCAGCCCCTCAAGCATCTTGAAATCCTTCCCCTAGTCTTGTCTCAACAAAAGGCATCTCAAAATCTCTCAGCCCTGGTCCTGTCTCAACAGAAAGCATCTTGAAATCTTTCAGCCCTGGTCTTGTCTCAACAGAAGGCATCTCAAAATCCTTCACCTGGTCTTGTCTCAACAGAAGGCATCTCAAAATCTTTCAGCCCTCAACACTCTCCTGCAAATTTTGAAAATTAATCCACTGGTCCTGTCTCCACAAAAGGCCTTTTTCTCCAAATTTCTGCACAGCAAGCACTTTCTAAAATTCTCTCTCTCTCCTGGCCAAGCCCTAACCCTTCGATAATTCTCCTTTTTCCCAGCAGGCCTTTCTCTCCCAATTTCTGCACAGCAAGCACTTTCAAAAAATTCTCTCTCTCTCCTGGCCAAGCCCTAACCCTTCGATAATTCTCCTTTTTCCCCAGCAGGCCTTTCTCTCCCAATTTCTGCACAGCAAGCACTTTCAAAAAATTTTCTCTCTCTCCTGGCCAAGCCCTAACCCTTCTATAATTTTCCTTTTTCCCCAGCAGGCCTTTCTCTCCCAATTTCTGCACAGCAAGCACTTTCAAAAAATTCTCTCTCTCTCCTGGCCAAGCCCTAACCCTTCTATAATTTTCCTTTTTCCCCAGCAGGCCTTTCTCTCCCAATTTCTGCGCAGCAAGCACTTTCAAAAATTCTCTCTCTCTCCAGGCCAAGCCCTAACCCTTTGATAATTTTCCTTTTTCCCCAGCAGGCCTTTCTCTCCCAATTTCTGCGCAGCAAGCACTTTCAAAAATTCTCTCTCTCTCCAGGCCAAGCCCTAACCCTTCGATAATTCTCCTTTTTCCCCAGCAGGCCTTTCTCTCCCAATTTCTTTGGCCTTCTGCACAGCAAAAATATTCTCTCCAAAATCTTCTCTCTGTCCTGGCCCAGCCTATCCCTTCGATAATTCTCCTTTCTCTCAGCAGCACTCTCCAAACCCTCTGCACAGCAAGCACTTTCAAAACTTCTCTCTCTGTCCTGGCCAAGCCTTAACCCTTTGATAATTCTCCTTTTTCCCCAGCATGCCTTTCTCTCCCAATTTCTGCACAGCAACCACTTTCAAAAATTCTCTCTCTCTCCTGGCCCAGCCTTTCTCTTCGATAATTCTCCTTTGTCCCAAAAGCCCTCTCCAAACCTTCTGCACAGCAAAATATTCTCTCCAAAATCTTCTCTCTCTGTCTTGGCCCAGCCTATCCCTTCGATAATTCTCCTTTCTCCCAGCAGCACTCTCCAAACCCTCTGCACAGCAAAATATTCTCTCCAAAATCTTCTCTCTCTCTCCTGGCCAGCCTATCCCTTCGATAATTCTCCTTCCTCCCAGAAGCACTCTCCAAACCCTCTGCACAGCAAGCACTTTAGAAATTTCTCTCTCTGTCCTGGCTCAACCTATATCTTCGATAATTCTCCTTTGTCCCAAAAGCCCTCTCCTGGCCTTCTGCACAGCAAAATATTCTCCCCCAAATCTTCTCCTGCCGCCAATTCACCAGAACCTCTTCCACTCAAAAATCTCCCTCTTGCCTTTTTCCGAAAACTGTCAGCCCTCCGTTTCTCTCCAAACTCCTGCCAACTCTTCCCGAAACTCCCTTGTCTCTTTGCAAAAAATTCTCCAAACTTCTCTTCTAAGGCAAGTACTCTTTCATTCCAATAACGTCAACAGAACCTGAGCTCGTGTAACCCCACGTTACTTCTTGGCTCAAGCCACATTAAAAGACTCCTTGAGCTAATAACACCATAACTTTTTCTGCCTTCACTATAATACAGGAAATATCTCCCACTGCAAGGTAGCATAAAATCACACCCGAGACATATAGACATAGATCCATGTTCCTTACAACAACTAAAAGACAAAAAGAAAATCTATCACACCAAAAGCCTCAAGGGTACATGTGTGCTA
The DNA here is from genome assembly GCA_948567375.1 of Lunularia cruciata. Taxonomy (NCBI): domain Eukaryota; kingdom Viridiplantae; phylum Streptophyta; class Marchantiopsida; order Lunulariales; family Lunulariaceae; genus Lunularia; species Lunularia cruciata. The sequence goes on from OX419756.1 coordinate 23,342,640, forward strand.
TTTTCCCTATGACACCGGCGCACTCTCAAGACCAGACATTCCACGTGGCACCGGAAACATGTACGCAAAATCCTGAATTATCTGATCAACCCTTGCTTGATGAGGCTCTTTGCTCTCCTTAGATTGTCCTTGTGCAATTGGCTTGATCTACACTGCAAAAACAGACCTATCTTCCTCCAAAGCTTGCTCTATGGTTGCTTCACTAACAAACTTCCCATCTAAAGACTCACTTCTCTTCAAAGCTTGCTCCATTGTTGACTTCTTGGCAAACTTCCCATCTTGGGACTCCTCTCTTTTCAAGGCATGCTCTATGGCTACCTTCTCAACAAACTTTCCATCCTGGGACTGAATATTCTTAGGTGTCTTACTTAGAGGTGCCAAGCAACCTAATTGGAAATTCCTACCTTGGTGTTGTACTTGAATTTGTTGTTGGATCCAATCAAATTGAACCTTATGACGTTCAAGCCAAGATAGTCCTAGAATGACATCATAGTGTAGAGGTGCCATTACCAATCTCATACACTCCAAATACTCCTTCCCAATCTTAAAAGTAACAGGATGTGAGGTACAGAATGCAAAACCCTTTCTACCATCCACCATCATCAATCTACTTCCAATCACTCACTTGATAGGAATACACAACTCCTTCACTACTTGCATAGACATGCAATTATTTGAACTTCTAGAATCAACCAAAATCCTACAACCCCAATTAGATATCCTACCTTGCAAGTGAAACAAACTTGTATAGGTTGAGCCTTTATTCCCATTGGAACTAATCAAGCTCCCAATAGGCGGCTCAAAATCTCCCATTGGGATTCCTCATTTCCCAAATCATTCTCTTCCACAAACTCCATCTTGACAACTTGTTGAGGTTGCCCATTCCTTAGTGGACATTTAACAATATGATGTCCAACTTGACCTCCATTTTGTTGCAATCTTTCTCTATCCGCTGTACCAAGTGTCTCCATTGGATAGCATCAATCTCCATTGGTGCTAGTTCCTCCACCCGTGCATAGTGTACTGGTAGACTTTGTTTAGGTCGAGGTCAAGACCAAGTTGTCACAACCAAGGAGTCAAAGCGCTCAGCAAATTGCATGGCTTTTTCTACATTTTGTGGTTCTCGTATGATCACCTCCAATTTGGTTTGTGCCTTCAATCCCTACACAAATCGATCTGATTCACCTTCTTGTATATCTACAATTTGCATGATGATGTTTTGAAATTATGTGATGTAGCTCTTTATAGAGCCAATCTGCTTCCACTCCGCCAGTTTATCTTGTGCAACTCGGGTGGCATTTATAGTTTGAAATTGACCAAGTATTGCATCCTTGAATTCTGCCCATGTCAAAATTGGTGCAACAATCTATCGTTCAACTTGCTCCACTCAAAATCAACACCAAAGTTTTGCCACACCATCCAATTGGCTAGAAGCCAAGAGAATTTGTTTTTGTTCATCTTGAAGATTGTCGGCTTCAAAGTAACATTTGTAGTCAAACATAAAATTCTCCACTGTTCCAAGAAGGGTTTTTGCCTTCAAACACCTTGGGTTTTGGAAATTGGATGCAATCTTCTCCATGTCAAACTGGTGCTCTCTCTATATGTTCTTGTCGTTGTTGCTCTTGTTCATCCAACAATCAAGTAAGGTGCTCGATTTGTTGCTGCATTGCAAGCATAACATTTAATATTGTCGCCATAGCTACTACTCTATTGCACTACTCCCAATTTATCTAATTGATTAACACCTAGATATAACACTTCCACCGTTCTCCATTAGTTACAACCAGAAGTATCTAGGGTTCCTCATACAAGGTGATCATATACAAAAAATCTTGCCCAAAACACGAGGTGATGAATTGGGTGAAACAATGCTTAGATAATATTTGGACATGAAAATCCCAATGGTTTGACGGAAGTGGATTTGGTGGTCCATAAATTCCATCCATCCCATTCCTACTCTGATACCAATGTAAAAGACCAAGATCAAGGAGAAAAATAGGAGAATGGAAACTCACATTGGAACACTTGGATGTAGGAAAACTCCAAATGCCTAGCATGAGCTTTGGCTCTTGTATTTATAAGGATCATACAAAGCTCTTGAAAAGCTTCTCAAGAAGAGTCCTGGAGCCACTTTCTTGTAGTGCAAGCCAAGTTAATTGGGAAGCTTATTGAGAAGCTTCCTTTTAGAAGTTGCTTACTTGGCATTGTCGTCGGGAAAATAGCCCACGTGTACCCTTGAGGCTTTTGGGCTTTGAGGTAAAGGACAGGAAAGAAAGGGCTTTGAGAGGGAGGACTAGAAAGGAGTTTTTTCAAAGAAGAGGGCCGGAACAGGCAGAAAAGGAGGAGGAGAATTCTTGAAGGTTTAAGGCTTGGACAGGAAGGAAAAGCAATGAGAAAGGCCTGTAGGGAGAAAGGGAGAATTATCAAAGGGCTAGGGCTTGGCGAGGAGAGAGGGAGAATTGTCAAAAGTGCTTGTTGTGCAGATTTTAGGAGAGAAAGGCCTGCTGGGAGAAAGTGAGAATTATTGAAGGGCTAGGGCTTGGCCAGGAGAGAGGGAGAATTGTCAAAAGTGCTTGCTGTGCAGATTTTAGGAGAGAAAGGCCTCCAGGAAGAAAGGGAGAATTATCAAAGGGCAGGGCTGTGCTTGGACCAGGACAGGAATTTTTGAAATGTGAGAGTGCAAGGCTGTGCTTGGACCGGGAGGGGAATTTTCGAAATGTGAGAGTGTAGGGCTGTGCTTGGAAAAGGAGAGGAATTTTCGAAATGTGAGAGTGCAGGGCTGTGCTTGGACCGGGAAGGGAATTTTCAAAATGTGAGAGTGCAGGGCTGTGCTTGGACCAGGAGAGGAATTTCAAAATGTGAGAGTGCAAGGCTGTGCTTGGACCAGGAGAGCAATTTTTTGAAATGTGAGAGGGCAGGGCTTTGCTTGGACTAGGAGAGGAATTTTCAAACTGTGAGAGTGCAGGGCTGTGCTTGGACCAGGAGAGGAATTTTCAAAATGTGAGAGTGCAGGGCTGTGCTTGGACCAGGAGAGTAATTTTGAAATGTGAGAGTGCAGGGCTGTGCTTGGACCAGGAGAGCAATTTTTTGAAATGTGAGAGGGCAGGGCTGTGCTTGGACCAAAAGAGGAATTTTTGAACTGTGAGAGTGCAGGGCGGTGCTTGGACAAGGAGAGAAATTTTGAAATGTGAGAGTTCAGGGCTGTGCTTGGACCAGAATAGGAACTTTTGAAATGTGAAAGGAGTCTTGAAGAGCTGAAGGCTCTTGGAGATGCCTTAGGGCTGTGTTTTGGACCAGGAGAGAATTTTCAAAAATGTGAGAAGAGTCTTGAAGGGCTGAAGGCTTTTGGAGATGCCTTAGGGCTGTGTTTTGGACCAGGATAGGCATTTTCAAAATGTGAAAGGAGTCTTGAAGGGCTGAAGGCTTTTGGAGATACCTTAGGGCTGTGTTTTGGACGAGGAGAGAATTTTTCAAAATGTAGAGGAGTCTTGAAGGGTTGTGCTTGGACTAGGAGAGGAATTTTCGAAATGTGAGAGGGCAGGGCTGTGCTTGGACCAGGAGAGGAATTTTCAAATGTGAGAGTGCAGGGCTGTGCTTGGAGCAGGAGATGCTATTTCAAAATTTGAGGGAGAAAAAGTGTTTTCTCTCGAATGATTGAACAATGTGCAGGAGAGGAAGTGCTTGGACAGAAGAGAAAATTTTGCAGGTCTGAAGGGGATTGCTGCAGAAGTTGCCAAAGGATATCTCCCAAAGTCAGGAAGAAGAGGAGGAGAATTTTGAAGTGGATCAGTTCATCTAAAGCAAGGGCAAGAAAATATTTGAAGTTGGTTGGCCTGTCTAAATGGCGTGAGTCTGATATGCAAAACAAGGCATAGGAGAATGAAGAGGTTTGGAGGGTGAGTTGCCTTGTCTGCTGTCGGACAGAGTATGTGTGAAGTGCCGGCTGAGTTGATGAGCAGTTGCAACCTTAGGGGCAGGCATTGCCTTGACTAGAACTATTTGACTTATCCAACCTTGTGAACTTTGTTGTTGGAATTCTTGTGAATGATGAGTCTTGGAAGCGGATTTGTGTTATGAATTGTGACTAGAGTTGAGGAAAACTCCATTCTAGGAGCTCTTAGTCTGGTCTAGGTGAAAAGCATAATTAAATGATCTGAGTGCCCGGTGTCGTCGGGAAAATAGCCCACGTGTACCCTTGAGGCTTTTGGTGTGATAGATTTTCTTTTTTTCTTTTAGTAGTTGTAAGGAACACGGATTTATGATAATATGTCTCGGGGTGTGGTTTTGCTACCTTGTTTTTGGGAGAAAGTGAGGAGACAGAGAAGGGCTGAGCATTTTTCAGAAAATGCCAAAAGATTTCGAGAAAAAGGTTTGCAAAGGATTTTGAGAGAAGTGGCAGAAATTTTCGGGAGAAGAGAGGAGTAGGGTTTTTGGAAAGCCAGGGGAGCGGGAGAAAATTCGAGTTGGACAGGAGTGCTTGAGAGTGCAGGAGAACTGAAGGGTTTGGACAGAGGAACAATCATGAGAAGGAAAATTCTAGTTGGACAGGAGTGCTTGAGAGTGCAGGGGAGAGAAATTCTCGAGAACTGAAGGGTTTGGACAGAGGAACAAAGAGGAGAAGGAATTTTTGAGTTGGACAGGAGTGTGAGGGTGCAGGGCTGTGCTTGGCCCAAGAGAGGGATTTCGAAATGTGAGAGTGCAGGGCTGTGCTTGGACCAGGAGAGGGATTTCGAAATGTGAGAGTGCAGGGCTGTGCTTGGACCAGGAGAGGAATTTTGAAATGTGAGAGTGCAGGGCTGTGCTTGGACCAAGAGAGGAATTTCGAAATGTGAGAGTGCAGGGCTGTGCTTGGACCAGGAGAGGGATTTCAAAATGTGAGAGTGCAGGCTGTGTTTTGGACCAGGACAGAAATTTTCAAAATGTGAAAGGAGTCTTGAAGGGCTGAAGGCTTTTGGAGATGCATGAGGGCTGTGTTTTGGACCAGGACAAAATTTTTGAAATGTGAAGGGAATCTTGAAGGGCTGAAGGCTTTTGGAGATGCATGAGGGCTGTGTTTTGGACCAGGACAGAAATTTTCAAAATGTGAAGGGAGTCTTGAAGGGCTGAAGGCTTTTGGAGATGCATGAGGGCTGTGTTTTGGACCAGGACAGAAATTTTTGAAATGTGAAGGGAGTCTTGAAGGGCTGAAGGCTTTTGGAGGTGCATGAAGGCAATTTTTGCAGGTCTGTTGGGGCTTGAGATTTCAGGGCAGAAGGTGTTCATGAAGGAAATTTTGCAGGAAATGTAAAGGCCTGAAGAGAGAGAGAAGAAACTCTAGAGGGATTTGGACAAGAAAAGGAGAGGAATGAAGGAGTGCTAGCTTGGACAGGAGGAGTGAAATTTTGAGTTGGACAATAGACCTGGCTGTACAGAAGCTGGAGAGTATGGGCAGAGGAAATTGAAAGGAATGACGTTGAGAGAAGGGCTGAAAAGGAGAAATTTCGAAGGAAGAGACTTGGCTGTACAGTAGCTGGACAGAGAAGTGAGAAGTGAAGGAAATTTTGAGAGATTTTGCACTGGGACAGAGGGAAAGGAATTTGGGTTTTAGAAGTTTAGTCAGGAGAGAATGAGATGAACTTTGAGAGAATAGGATTGTACAAGACAAGGACTGTGCTTTGAAGGAAGAACTGTGACTGGTCAGGAGACACCCAGGAGAAACTCTCGAGTTGTTGTGAAGGTTTGAGAGTGAACCAAGAGAGATAGAAAAGAGGAGTTTCAGAATTTAGTTGTGAAGATTTGAGAGTGAACTACGAGAGACAGACAGAGAGGAATTTTTGAGCTTTACAGTGAGGGCCAAGAGAGCTGGAGACAACATAGCAGTTCTCAAAGGTTGGGGAATGGCTGATGCTAGGCAGAAGATAGAAAGGCCATTTTCTCAAAGGAGATTTGGAGGTCTGATGCTGAAGTGACAGGCAAAGAGAAGAGAAGAGAAGAGAAGGAGAGGCTTCAAATGCTGAGCGGTGAGTGACAGTTTGATAAAAGAGAAGGAGTTGAGAAGATTGTTTGCATGTGATTGGGCGAGTTTGGATGTTCATCTGGAATGACTTGGTTGCCCAGGTGTTAAAGTAGGAATGGACACTCCATAGGGAAGAATTCTTTGTCTTGTTTGACTTACAGCTGTATGACTGGTTGAAGAGGATGATTCATGAACGGATAAATATACTCTGAATTGTGGATGTTGTCAAGGGAAGGGCTGCATTTAGGAGCTCTTGGTCCAGTCTATATGATTGTCCAGTTCAGTGATCAATATAGCCGGGTTTGACCACCATTAGTTGCTTGCGGTTATTTCATAAAGTCTCACCAGAGCCATTTTAGGAATCTGTCTGAGCCAAGAGCCAAACCCATAGACCCGAACATAAAAGAGAACTGGAAGCGATACTATATACGATTAGAGCTACAAGGCCAAACACAGTCAAACACAATTGAATGCTATAGATCAACTTTAGGTTACAATATCCAACATACAAACCTTGGGAGAAACCTGCCCTGGGGACAATTAGAACAACCTGACCTATTGGGAAGAGCTGCCAGCCATACCGAACAAAGAAGAGAATGACAAACCTCAGGAAGACTTAATTCATTTGCACCAATCGCAACTAAGCACTAGCAGCTAGGTGCCCGGTGCACTCCCGAGGACAAAACCCCGCGACACCGGGTTTATGTTCAGTTAGATCACTCAGTTTTCATTTATTTTATTTTATCAAAGGGCCACTTGACCTAGGTCTATGAACTGCCAGATCCCGAACCATAGCTTGAACCTAACAAGAAAATAGGATATGAGACCAGGCAGAGGTAGAAACCATAACACCAGACTCGCATGACAAGTTTGGTTTTGCGAAAGTTAAGGATAAAACAAAACCTTCAGGGGAAGCCAACCTCAAGGAAACTGAAACAACAAGTACATATAGAGACAAATCCCCGACAATCCAGGAGTAGGTAAGGAATGTCAGTCTGTGGGAAAATCCAAAAGAAAGACAGTAAGGAAAACTAAGCACAAGCAGCCATGTGCTCGGCGCACTCTCAAGACAAAACGTTCCCCACGACATAAGTGGCGATCATGCTGGGGATTCTTGAGGCTTGTGCTTAAAGGTTACGACTAGTTGGAGTTGGGGAAGGGAACAAGGACATATCAGACTGATCTAAGTGGACAGTAGTGAACTGTGCTGAGGTAGAGATGGGCCCAGAGGCTTCATCTTTGGCTATGACAAGGGAACAAGAGATCTCACTGATTGTCATGGCAACCATGAGAGCCATGAAGGATCAAGACAAAGAAAGAGACAAGGTGAGAGCGCAGTCTTCACAAGTCACAAAGTGTCTGCGCGCTGTGGTAGATCAGCAAGGGGAATTTGATGGTAAGGACGTGACCAAGTACCTGAAGGTCTACTGGAGAGAGGTCAAGCTTCATGATCTGGATGAGAACATTGCCATTGCTAGATTTCCTACGTTGGCTGAGCTTGAAATCAGGAGGGTGGTTGAGGGCTTGGTGCGAGGGGCGGAGACATGGGAGGAGTTCTCCCAGATGATGAAAGAGGAATTCCTGCAGGATGCAGATCGGGTCACCCAGGCCATGTTCTTGGATTGGGTGAACGATAGGAGTAAAAACTTGGGCCCCTCAAGATCTCCTAAGAGAGTTTAACAAGAGATTGGGGCATCTGTCAGCTTGTGAAGCTGAGGCCATTAGACTACAAAGGTCTAACTACTTTCTGCGAGCTACGGATAGTCGTTTGCGGGATGAGTTGGAGTATGCACTCGATTTGCTCCAACCTGATCGGTTGGGAGCGGTAGAGTGGGGAAAGATTGAGGAGCCGGTTGTCTGGGTAAGCCGCAGGCGGAGGCAGAGAGAGCTGGATGAAGAAGCAATAGCCAAAGCACCTATTTGTAGTAACATGGTTGGGTCTGGGAGAGGGAAGGAGGGACAGCGAGTGAGTGAGATGCCCAAAGAAGGAGCAGTGGATGAGATCTCGCGACTAATGGAGGGGTTGAAGATTCTGACCACCCAAGTCAACCAGTTGCAGAGTGGGAGTAGTACTGCAAGGACGGATGGAGAGAGGAGGCAACCCTATGGGTGCATGTGGTGTGACAGTAAGAGTCATGCCAAAAGGGACTGCCAAGAGCTATCAGAAGTAGTACGCAAACAGTGGGTGAAGTTTGTTGGAGAACCCGGGATGAAGAAGATAGCCTTCTATGATACTGGGGAGCCAATACTGCTGAACGGTAACAGGGGAGGGATGAAGGCTCTGCTGGAAAGACACATGGGAAAGCGTGAAGTAAGTGTGGCAGTTGCTGCATTTGAGCCTAGTGTGTATAGTGCAATGAGTGAAGTGAAGCACTGTGCAGACCTATGAGAAGTTGAGAAGAAGAGACTAGCAGAGCAGGTCCGGAGGAAATCAGGGTGGGATGTGCCGGTGGTAATAACTGCCATCACTGTGGAAGTTGGTGCCACTTGGGATGCTATGGTGGAAGAGAAACAAAAATCTGATCAGCGGGTAGATAGTGAAGGGCATCCAAGGGAAAAGCAACAGCGAGTGGAACCAGAGAGGAGGCCGGTTAGAAGGAAAGAGGTGTAGTTCAGCGATGCACAAAAGAGCAGGGATCAGAATTTGGGCGTTGGAGAAGAGTCACAAATGGACACAGAAGGGGCAGCAAACCAAAAGCCGGGAGAGAGATCTCCTAGGAAGGGGCCGGGTTGGCTGTTGAGCCGGGACATAGAAATGGAATTGGATCCGCAAGAGATTGCTAAAAAGTTTTGGACGCAAGAGATTGCTAAAAAGTTTTGGAAGCAAGAGGTGAGGGGTTTCACAAACGAAGAGTTCTTTGGTAGCTTGAGGAAGGATGTGCAGGACCTTATCCTTGTCAAGGCAAAGAAGAAATGATTCTACAAGGAAGGACCGCACACATCCTTGCTGTACGAGGACGGGAGTGAGGCTGAAGGAGAGGTGGGAACTTTTGGGCTTGAGCTTGAGCAGGAAAAACCAAAGGATGAGACCCGAGAAGCACGTGTCTATGATGCTGCTCTTGAGGATGAGAAGTCTTTTGTGCCCTTGTCAGAGGAGGTGCAAGACTCTTTTTGGGCAAGAAGTTGCAGCGAGTGCAAGATTGAGATGCAAGGAGTGAAAGCACTAGTGAGAGCACTGATTGATTCAAGATCTGAGGTCAATCTCGTGTCAAAGGCGGTCTACAATGAAGGGCGATGGAAGGTGGACCGTGACATTGACTGGAAGGTAAACTCAGTGAATAGAACCAGAAATGCATTGTAGGGAGCTTGTCCGGATGTAAGAATCAAGATAGGGAATGTAGTAGAGCCTATTAATGTGTTTGTGCATGATACCTTGCCCTATCCGGTGATCTTAGGATAGCCCTTCATTACTCAGTTTAGAATGGAGAGCAAAGTTCCGAATGATGGGACTCATGTGGCAAAGGTTAGAAGTCAGAATGGGCCAGAATAGTGCAATTCCCTACTATGTTTTCGGGCAGCAATAGGAACAAGAGAGAGTTAAGAGATCCAGAAAAGCCTACTAGAAGGTGGGGTTTCCACTAGGCGTCTTGTTAGAGAAGGTGGGGGAACAAGGCGCCCTATGCTACATTCCACCGCAAGAGATCAGTGAGGAGGACTGTTTTGATAGGACCTATGTGGGAATCCAGAGTGGTAGAACTGTTTGCTTTGCACATGTAGGGAGTACCACGGGAATTTTGCAGAAGAGAATGAAAGGGAAAGAGAGAATTCTGAAAACAGCAAGGGAAATGGCTGATAGCAAGACTATCATTGGACTGTTGGAGGATTGGGGAGAAGGTAGGGCAGTCCAAAAGGTGATCGGGGCAATGGAGAAAGGAGAACCTGTGATTGAAATAGGAAGGGAGCTTCATGAAACACTTTCAAAGTTGGTTCGTGAAGTGAGATGTGACACTAAGTACAAAACAGTGGACAAAAAGGTTCGTCCTATTGCTGTCCCATTGCCATTGGATGCTTCTGATTTGATGCGTAGGACTAGAGAGGAACCAAGACTGAGGCAGGAAAAGGATATTGGTCATTCGTTTACTAAAAAGACCTTGGATGAGCTTACGGTCGGAGGGGATGGATTGCTCACAGAAGTTGAGCGCCGTGCGTTTAAGGAAATGATTGGGAAGTGCGGGGAGGCTTTTTCTTTCAAGATCAAGGAGATTGGGTGTGTGAACCCGCAGGAAATCACACCAATGATAATTTTCACGGTTCCGCATGTACCATGGGATCTGAGACCAATACCAATGCCGAAGGCGCTTCTGCCCCAGCTGACAGAACTACTGAAGGAGAAAGTTCAGGCAAAGATTTTAGAACCTTCAGAAGCACCATACTCAAATCGTTGGTTTACCGTCCAGAAGAAGAATGGTAAGTTGCGGTTCATATAGGATATGCAACCGCCAAATAAGGTAACAATCCGGAATTCTGGTGTTGGACCGGCTGTGGATGAGTTTGCTAAGGAGTTTGCAGGGAGTGCAATCTATTCTATAGGAGATTTGTATGCAGGTTATGATCAGTTTCAGCTTGCTGAAGGGAGCCGGGACATAACCACAATGTGAACACCGTTAGGGCTGATGCGTATGTGCACTCTCCCAATGGGGGCTACTAACTCTGTGGCGCATATGCAAAGCGCTATGAATCAAATTCTGCAGTCTTTTATCCCTGAGAAGACCCGTCCATTCTTGGATGATATACCTGTCAAGGGCTGCACAGAGAGTGAGAAAGATGAAACTTTGGTGGATGGAGGTATTAGGAGGTTTCTCATAGATCATATTCAAGATGTGGGGGCAATACTGAGAAGGTTGATGGAAGCGGGGGTGACTCTCTCTGGAGAGAAGTCGGCATTTGGACTTGGAGAAATCCTTGTGGTGGGACACTTGTGTGGCTCATATGGAAGGAAGCCAAACCCAGAAAAGGTGGACATAATAGGGAAGATCAAGGACTGTTCCTCAGTTCAGGAGGTAAGAAAGTTCTTAGGGGCATGCATTTTCTACCGTATATGGATTCCACACTTTGGTCATGTTGCAGAGCCGCTCTACCAGCTTTTGAGGAAAAGGATCAGGTTTGTTTGGAGACCGGAACATTCGATTGCTATGGAAAAACTGAAGAAAGTGCTATAGAACCCGCCTGTGCTCCACCCGCCTGACTACAGCTGTGGACGACCAATTATAGTTATGGTTGACTCAATTCCCTATGCTGCTGGTTGGGCTGTGGGCCAAGACGACGAGAACGGCAGCAGATTTGCAGCGAGGTTTGGAGCAAGGATCTTCACGGAACGGCAACGGAGGTACCCTCAGATCAAACGGGAATTGTGGGGGGCTAAGATAGCACTAAGACAGGATAGAAACTGCCTAATAGGGACCTATGTCATCCTAGAGACAGATTGCTTGCCACTGCTTGGAATGGTTGCCAACTGTGACACTCCAGACATTGCCATGTTGCGCTGGATAGCGTTCATTCAGATGTTTAATCCAAAGCTAAGGTACATAGCTGGGAAGGACAATCCGGTAGCTAATATGTTGTCTAGAGCATGTTATGAAGGAGCTGAAAATGACTGTATGGTGGATGTGCATGAGCTGGACTTGAATTTACCCTTTAGAGAAGAACTGTACAAGGATGATCTTCTGGTGGTTGGGAAGTATCTTAGTTCTCTAGAGAAGAACTCTGAATGGACCAAGGAAGAGTTTGAGAAGATTAGAAGGAGATCAGGAAAATTCTTGTTGAAGGACGGGTATCTCTGGCAAAGGCCCAAGGGCAGCTCTGGAGTTCCACTAAGAGTGTTGGGAGATGAGGAGACAAAGCAAAGAGTGCTATGGGAGTCGCACGATGCGGATGCTGCCAGACACCGTGGGGTTCAGGGTACATACGAGCGCATCCGGGGTTTGTACTGGTGGCCAGGTATTTATACAGAGGTACGACGGTATGTGGAAACCTGTGAAATCTGTCAGATCTACTCCAAGGTAAGGCACAGAGATGGGTTGAAACCTACTTATCCGCTGAATCTCCATTTTTAGTGGGTTTTGGACTTGGTTCATATGCCTTTAGGAGTCCGAGGAGCTAATATGTAGTACTAGCTAGGGAAGACTTGTCTAATTATGTGGAAGGAAAAGCATTGTTGTCTACACATACCCAACAAGTGTGTCGGTTTGTCTTGGAGGATATCATTGCCAGGCATGGATGTTTCTACCGGATGAGGGCAGATCGAGGTGAATTAGATGCAAAGGAAGCAGCTGATTTCTTTGCTAAGTTCAATATCAAGCTGAACTTGACTACTGCCTACAATCCAGAAGCCAATGGTAAGAGTGAACGAGGTCATCCACCGATAGTGAATGCTTTGGTGAAGGCTTGCCAAGGTGAGGCATACAGATGGCTTGACTTGATGCCCTTAGCACTTATGGCTGATAGGTTAACTTGCAGCTCGGTAACTGGGATGCCACCTGCTGAGTTAGTATCAAGGCACTTACCTATTATGCATGTGGAAGAGGACATCATTAGTTGGAGAACTGTTCAGTGGGAGGATAATGTGTCTATAGTGGAGTTGATAATGCGCAAGATCAAGCACTTTAACCTGACACCACAGAGAATACAAGTGGCACGCAAGAAGGTGAAGGAAGCGCGGTTGAGGAACAAAGTATACTTTGACAAGACTCACCAACTGCAACCAATACCTATCAATGAAGGGGACTGGGTGCTGATTTTTTATAACAGCCTAGACGTACAACATTTGACCCTCAAGAAGTTTGCCCGCCGTTGGCATGGTCCATTTGTTGTTACCAAAGTTCACGAGAATGCCACCTACAGTGTGTGAGAGCTAGATGGTACTGAACATCGTCTGCCATATGCAGGGAAAAGGGTTAAACTTTTCAAGAGGCGATAACAAACCAAGGAGGAAAGAGATCGTGACTTTGGCTCTGGAGGTGAGTTGGAAGATGCCACTGAAGAAAGCTCATATTGATCACACTGGACTTGCTGGTGCAGACCGGTGGCTGCACAGGATAGGTGGGGGTGAATGTCGTCAGGAAAATAGCCCACGTGTACCCTTGAGGCTTTTGGGCTTTGAGGTAAAGGACAGGAAAGAAAGGGCTTCGAGAGGGAGGACTAGAAAGGAGTTTTTTCAAAGAAGAGGGCCGGAATAGGCAGAAAAGGAGGAGGAGAATTCTTGAAGGGTTAAGGCTTGGACAGGAAGGAAAAGGAATGAGAAAGGCCTGCTGGGAGAAAGGGAGAATTATCGAAGGGCAAGGGCTTGGCCAGGAGAGAGGGAGAATTGTCGAAAGTGCTTGTTGTGCAGATTTTAGGAGAGAAAGGCCTGCTGGGAGAAAGGGAGAATTATCGAAGGGCTAGAGCTTGGCCAGGTGAGAGGAAGAATTGTCAAAAGTGCTTGCTGTGCAGATTTTAGGAGAAAGGCCTCCTGGGAGAAAGGGAGAATTATCGAAGGGCAATGTTGTGCTTGGACCAGGACAGGAATTTTTGAAATGTGAGAGTGCAGGCTGTGCTTGGACCAAGAGGGGAATTTTGAAATGTGAGAGTGCAGGGCTGTGCTTGGACCAGGAGAAGAATTTCGAAATGTGAGAGTGCAGGGCTGTGCTTGGACCAGGAGAGCAATTTTTCGAAATGTGAGAAGGCAGGGCTGTGCTTGGACCAGGAGAGGAATTTTCAAACTGTGAGAGTGCAGGGCTGTGCTTGGACCAGGAGAGGAATTTTTGAAATGTGAGAGTGCAGGGTTGTGCTTGGACCAGGAGAGGAATTTTGAAATGTGAGAGTGCAGGGCTGTGCTTGGACCAGGAGAGCAATTTTTTGAAATGTGAGAGGGCAGGGCTGTGCTTGGACCACGAGAGGAATTCTTGAACTGTGAGAGTGTAGGGCTGTGCTTGGATCAGGAGAGGAATTTTGAAATGTGAGAGTTCAGGGCTGTGCTTGGACCAGGATAGGAATTTTTTAAATGTGAAAGGAGTCTTGAAGAGCTGAAGGCTCTTGGAGATGCCTTAGGGCTGTGTTTTGGACCAGGAGAGAATTTTCAAAAATGTGAGAAGAGTCTTGAAGGGCTGAAGGCTTTTAGAGATGCCTTAGGGCTGTATTTCGGACCAGGATAGGCATTTTTGAAATGTGAAAGGAGTCTTGAAGGGCTGAAGGCTTTTGGAGATGCCTTAGGGCTGTGTTTTGGACCAAGATAGGCATTTTTGAAATGTGAAAGGAGTCTTGAAGGGCTGAAGGCTTTTGGAGATGCCTTAGGGCTGTGTTTGGGACGAGGAGAGAATTTTTCAAAATGTAGAGGAGTCTTGAAGGGCTGTGCTTGGACCAGGAGAGGAATTTTTGAAATGTGAGAGGGCAGGGCTATGCTTGGACTAGGAGAGGAATTTTCGAAATGTGAGAGTGCAGGGCTGTGCTTGGACCAGGAGAAGAATTTTTGAAATGTGAGAGTGCAGGGTTGTGCTTGGACCAGGAGAGGAAATTTTGAAATGTGAGAGTGCAGGGCTGTGCTTGGACCAGGAGAGGAATTTTCGAAATGTGAGGGGAGTCTTGCAGGGCTGTGCTTGGAGCAGGAGATGCTATTTCAAAATCTGAGGGAGAAAAAGTGTTTTCTCTCGAATGATTGAACAATGTGTAGGAGAGGAAGTGCTTGGACAGAAGAGAAAATTTTGCAGGTCTGAAGGGGATTGCTGCAGAAGTTGCCAAAGGATATCTCCCAAAGTCAGGAAGAAGAGGAGGAGAATTTTGAAGTGGATCAGTTCATCTGAAGCAAGGGCAAGAAAATATTTGAAGTTGGTTGGCCTGTCTGAATGGCGTGAGTCTGATCTGCAAAACAAGGCATAGGAGAATGAAGAGGTTTGGAGGGTGAGTTGCCTTGTCTGCTGTCGGACAGAGTATGTGTGAAGTGCCGGCTGAGTTGATGAGCAGTTGCAACCTTAGGGGCAGGCATTGCCTTGACTAGAACTATTTGACTTATCCAACCTTGTGAACTTTGTTGTTGGAATTCTTGTGAATGATGAGTCTTGGAAGCGGATTTGTGTTATGAATTGTGACTAGAGTTGAGGAAAACTCCATTCTAGGAGCTCTTAGTCTGGTCCATGTGAAAAGCATAATTAAATGATCTGAGTGCCCGGGTTTATGTTCAGTTAGATCACTCAGTTTTTGTTTATTTTATTTTATCAAAGGGCCACCTGACCTAGGTCTATGAACTGCCAGATCCGGAACCATAGCTTGAACCTAACAAGAAAATAGGATATGAGACCAGGCAGAGGTAGAAACCATAACACCAGACTCGCATGACAAGTTTGGTTTTGCAAAAGTCAAGGATGAAACAGAATCTTCAGGGGAAGCCAACCTCAGGGAAACTGAAACAACAAGTACATATAGAGACAAATCCCCGACAATCCAGGAGTAGGTAAGGAATGTCAGTCTGCGGGAAAATCCAAAAGAAAGACAGTAAGGAAAACTAAGCACAAGCAGCCATGTGCTTGGCTCACTCTCAAGACCGAACATTCCCCATGACAGCGTGCAAGATAAGCTAGTTAGAACCTTCTAGAAGCTTTATTCTAGAAGCTATTTACTTGAGGTGCAAGCTAAACTAGCCGGGAAGCTTCCCAAGAAGCTTCCTAGATACTTCTAGAATATTCTTATTGTCTTATTTGCTACTTTGTTAGCCTTACTAACTTTGTTGCTAAACTCCATATTGTTACAGCAAAGCAAGCATTACTGTAGAGCATGTACTTGCATAGTTGCCATATGCAAGCACAATGTGCTAACTTTGACAACCCTTGTCGTATAATGATTCTTGAGGATAGTATCCTTATCATTGTGGAGTGGCTTGTAGTTATGGAAAGCTATGATATCATTGGTAATATGACATGTGGTGTATGAATAGAGGACAAGGCCATCAAGCACTCCATGGGGTATTGAAGATACACCATGCAAGAACCACTCATTATCATTGAGCAATGATGATAGGGCATCCATCAACTAGGTAGATGTTGTGGTTGTGGCAATGATGTTGTGTGTCAAAGCTTGTTAGTATTGGTAATGTGGATGTTGCATTAGGTTTAACAATCCACCATTGGATTGCAAATCACACCTCACTGTGGAATATGATAAGGGTGCCTTGGTGGAATCCCAATTTTTTGTAGCACACCATTGTATGGTGTCCCTTCTTGTGGTAGTACTTGCATATGATATCTAACCTTTTGCTACTTGCATATGATATTTGGCCTCCTGCTCACTTTGTGATGCCCACATTTTTTGGTGTGCCAAAGGATGCAAGGTCATGCTCTATGGCAAAGTTGAATCTTGCTTGTGTGTAGCTCTTTAGAGCGCATAGCAGCCTCAACATTTGAAGACCAAAGAGTGCCAATGCCAATGGAAGACATGAGCATCATGATGAAGGGGAAGTAGTTTGGCATTAGGAGAGCACTAAGCAAAGTTGCAAGGATGTCATCTTCAACCTCGACACCAATGATGGCTCAAGGTGATGTGTTGAATGGTCACAAGGATTGTGAGTATCATAAAGTACCACGTATAACCAAAAGTCTAATATGTCATGAACATGCAATAGCAATAGCGGTGAGAATGCCTTATCGGAAGAGTAGAGCATTCTCACTAGTATTGTAGTATGAATACCATAGGTAAGGAGGTACCTTTGGTAAGGTTTCTCCCTCACTTGACCATTAAAATATACTAAACTATCACCTTCAAGAGCACAATAGGAAAATATTTTTGTGGAAGTAATTTGATTGTTTTTGCTTTTCTAAAGTGCACACCGCTGTGTGTGATGCTACACTCTTTTGGGAACAAGTCCTGCCCCCCAGCAGTTAAACACGAA
Source organism: Lunularia cruciata (assembly GCA_948567375.1). Lineage (NCBI taxonomy): Eukaryota > Viridiplantae > Streptophyta > Marchantiopsida > Lunulariales > Lunulariaceae > Lunularia > Lunularia cruciata. Next base: position 23,359,487 of record OX419756.1, read on the forward strand.
ACAATATATGAATGTGATATTGTGACACTTTTGCTTCAATTTTAGCCATTTCCAAATTTTATCCTTGTGGAAATGAACTCTTGCATTGATTATACTATTAGTATGTTGATAGTGGGTTGTCACAAAATGCAAGTAAATGAAGATGCAATTTAATCCTAGAATATTAAGAATTGCAGATTCATTCATTTTGCTCTAAATCAATTTTTATGTTGAGCTTTTTAAGTTTAAGTTAGTGTTATGTTATCAAGATTTTTCTTTGAAAATATCTAGAAATTAAAATATAATTTAAATCCTATCAATTTTCATCCTAAACATTCATTTTGCTCTATATGTATTTTGATATATGTATGGTGTATGTTGAATAATTTTAATAGTGTTTCACATACTCCCATCTTTAGAGAGCTTAAGGAGAAAGGTAGATCTTTGGCAATTCATTTTCAATTTGTATAATCCTAATATGGGTTTTTTTCTCTACTACCACTAGTTAGGCTTCCCACAAGAGAGGGTAATTGTTCTTTGGTCAACTATTGGTATATTATAAGAAGTGCCCTTAAGTGGACCTTTGTTTGCCATGATTCATATTTTAGCTCTTTTATCTACTACTTTATATATGCCCAATTTTGTCTTTTCATCCTTGGTGGATGATGTATAGATGATATACCTATTATATGCTATGTAGATTAGATTAGTTAAGCCTTTCACCACTTGAATACCAAGTATCATCTTATAGGCTTGAGATTCAAGGTGTCAAAGTATAGGACGTGGTTCCATTAGGTATTTCTACTTACTACCAACTTTGAAAGGGGTGTATTAATTTGATAGGCTACTTATGAGTTCTTGCAATGACATTAGGATTTTATCACACGCATTTTAGATACCACTCTTGTAGAAGATATCTAGAATGTGGTGACCTTACTCTACTAGAAGATGTGTAAGTGCTTTTGGTATATTCTCTTCTATAGTGGTACTTGTCAACCAACCTATGTTCTTCATAAAGTTCTCCTCTCCTTGATCTTCTTATCATATTTGAGAGCCTTTGATAAGAAGATTATGGGAGCATTTGGTGATATTATTGAATCTAGGACTTTTGAGTGTATAGTAAGGGACTTGGAAATTTTGGTGGTAGAGCTAAAACCCCTACCAAGTTTGTATGGAGGAGTAGGTCAACTATTAAGGAGAAGGAGATAAAAAAGTATAGTTGTTTATGTTGTTGTTCATTCTTTGCACCTTTGATTTTTACTCATGTTGTGGTTGTTAATAAGCCAATCCCAAAAATGTGTTTGATTTAGGTGGTAGAGATATATTTTTTCTCAAGTAGTATTGTAGTAAACAAGACATAGTTTTTCCTATAAAACAAAAGATCATCTCAAATTCTTTGCGTCTTTACTTTCAATTTAGATTAAAAGTTTGCAATCTTCTTTGATGGACAAATATTTTAGTAGGCTCTACATTCTTCTATAGTATCCATGCCTTGTATTACTACAGCAAGTCTTGCTCTTGCAAGGGTACAAAGTCTTGGATCCTATCTCACCCTCGCAATACAACACTCTAACTCACAATAACTATTTTCTCTACATTGATGAGGTTCCACCTAAGTTTGGTTTACCCGTATATATCTTTATTACTCATTTGTGAATGGGTACTACCTTTAATGCAATAGAGCCCATATGACTCATTGCATTACATGCAACATGGTCCATATTCTATATCTCAAAAAATGGTCCTTTTGGACGATAGAGGATAGCTACCCACAATCTCACTAGAGATATTTAGTTTACAATGGAACAAGAGATTGGATAATTCCTTTTGAAATGAACATTGGTATAAATTACAATTAACAGAAGCTAGAGTAGACTTTTACAGGGGTTGAGATAATTAAATAATAGTAAAAATTATTGATAACTATTCCACATGCAATGCAATGATAGAGGGTCATATTACACATTCTCCTAGATGAGGGGTTGGCAAAGTTTCCAAAGTAAAAGTGTATAGTAGAGTCAACTCTTTGGATCGCTACCTTTGGATTTATATTATGCTCTGGATATAGCATTCGATATCATTTGTCAAGGGTGTTATCAAAACTTACTATCCTAGATGACTAGTAATCTCATTTTCACTTTCTTATTTTATAGCGTACTTTAAATAATGGATGTTTTTGTTCGATTGGTGCAATCCATAAGAGAGCAATGGTTCTCTGGATATTCTAGTGCTATGTAAACCTCTAGATCTCCGTAACTCTACCATTCTAACTACAGTAGAATAGATCTCATACCGCGGCCATGGGAAGGTTAGAACCATTTTATCTTACCCTTGTATGGTTTCATTTACATTACTCTAACCTTCTAATATAGATTCCTACGTCGAGAGGCTATTGGAATTTAACCATTTTACTTAGTAAGTTTTATGCTTGTACAGCTTGCCGTGCAATAGGATAAATTTATCATTCCGAGCCGAATGGAATTTAACCCCTTCTAATTAGTAAAATTTATGTTTGGCAGGGGCTTGCCCGGGTTCCATGCAGTACCTGCCTATACTTGGCAGATTGAACTCTACAAAATCATCTGATATTCATTCCAGATGATCGGGGTGGATATCGTGGTCGTGGTTTGATTGTTTATTAGTGGGTTTTACAAATTCTGTAGGAATCCGTAAAGTAGTTTATGGTAGACCATAAATTTTGTATGGATGACGTGCGGGAATACAACGAGATTATATATTCACGAGACATCTAAAATATGGCCCATAGCATTTTATGGGTTATGGGTGGTCCATCAAATCCAGTGATATAATATTAAAAAAAATTTACTCTATTTTTTTCTATTTTAATTTTATTATTTTACTCTATTTTTATTTATTTTTATTTTTACTCTAAAATTTGTTACTCTTAAAATGATGCAGGACCATTAATTTTAAACCAACTAAATTTTAAACATCCATATGGATATCTGTAATATATGTTACTAATTTTACTTCAATGCCCGTCCAATTCTGCAGTCGAAACCCTATTGTCTTTGCCGCGAACTGCTCCTGGTTACCAAAAAAAGTTTATATGTTTTTGTTCATTTTATTCTATTCGACCCTTACAGCCTTCTTTCGCGATGCGAATAAAGCGCGAGGGAAGAAAGAAGCAATTCATCTTCCGCTTTAGATCGTTTACACTATAATAAAAGAACGTGTTATTTCCATCACAATTTCTGATATTTCTACGATAAGATTATAGATTACTCAATCTAAACTAGTTCCAGTGTTAGTGTATGAAGTTAAATACGATTAAATTAGTGAAAGTTTATTATTTCCACCACGACACTGGTAACTAATTTACCCAAAATCTAATCCCCCGAACGGGGTTAACTGTGATGAAAATAGCACTTCCTATAAATACATAACTGCCCTAGGGAAACTCCCATCGGGCCCTTCTCCCGAGAGGAGGAGAAGTGCTACGCACTGCCCTTATAGTCTCGCGTCCCTTGGACCCAACGGGGTGAGCTCATGACTGCTTGCCGCTCCGGACATTCCAGAGAAAGACTCAACAGACCCCATATTTGGGTGTTCGACTTAACTAACATCCACGTGCTGCATGGTCCAGCATGGCATCCGAGAATAATGGTTGGCATGCCATGCTGGCAACCAATATTCTTGTGTTTTAAGTTGTCGTGTTTATGAAATCCATACACATAAGCCTAAACTGAGTGTTGGAAGATGAAGCGCTTGCAAAAACACGACCTGTGGATGCCTAGCGAAACATTTCCAAGAATCTATTGGAACATCCATCAGTGTTCGCACGTCCCAAATGAGGGGCCGGTTTATCGCTTTTCGACTTTTGAATCTGCCTCAGCGTCACATATGGAGACACTGCACATGCGCTGCAGAGAAGTCAGGAGCTGAGGTGTGTTCCCTTCCACTACGGTTTCATTCGTTCGGCTGTATCCTGAAACGAGAAGAAGGCTTCTTAAACTGCTGTAGTCAATTGAAGAATGACCATGCACCTACCTGTATGATGAAATAGGACAGAATAGTTAACTGTAATGAGGAGGCAGGTCAATCCCTTTCTCTTGCTCATGTATTGTAAATTTTAGCAAACTAGGGTGGTTGCCTCTTCTCTAAGGTCACACAACCTATTTAATAGCGTAAAGCTTTCCATTAGTGACCTGGGGTTGAACACGGTTGGAGAGCAAGGTAATTTCATATTCTCAGACATCATCTGGACACAGAATAATCTGAGCCGAGGTCTTCCGCAGTACACATACCAAGCAAAAGTACTCTCATCCCTGCGACGTGATTGTACGATTTCCCTCTCGTCGAGACAACACTGAGGCATCGAAATAATTCTTGAGACGCAAGATTAGTGAAAAGTTTCAAGTGTACGGAGCTGGAGTTAGAGGGTAGTGACCATTCGCTTCATTCCTTAGTTTTATTGTTTTGAGGATCAAGAAGGCACAAATAAGCAGCACTTGCGAGAATTTGAGATCACGAAACAGAAATATCGTCTCCATGAATACGTCAGATGACGACTCATTGCCATCATGCATGATTGGATGCAGCTACGCGTGGGGTTGCGTCGGGGGACTAGCAGGCTGCGTGCTTTTCATATTGTTCGGAGTATTCGCTTTGGTACCTGCAGGACCTTTCGAGGAAAGAGAAACGACATTAGGCATTGTCTTGGTTGTGCTTGGGGTAACTGGCGTGTCGACATTGGGAGGATACTTAGCTCTCTGCATTCCTTGTGCTGGTGTAGGCTTTGCAATGGATAAAGCATTGTCTGATGTCTAACACTCCAACTTGTTGTCTGAACCCTCTGAAGGGCGACGACGGCCTGTTCCCTTGGAGTACCCAGAATCTTCTATTCCCATGACAGGGCCTGGCTGAGACACTAATTAATCTGTGAACGGATTGGCTCAACGAAGTTGAGCCAAATAGCAGGCGCCATTTCATACACGGGATTGGCAGACCTGGTTTCAGGATCAATTTCCTATTTACGAAGGAAGCTGGAAAAGCCCAGGTTGCCAGTGAAATCTGCAGCTCCACACAATGCCGACGTCGACCAAGGGTGGACTTCCGCTATCTGTCCTCGAAAGGTGGAATGGCAAGACCCAGATTCTGTACAGATTAGTGCAGAGCACTTGTCGATAGATCATTCCTTGGTTACTGAATCGTTGCCTCTCGGAAGTTTCGGATAGCATGTAGTTATTACCGATACTCATTTCGTTTCTGTATTATCACCAAGTGCTCTGCCCTGATCATGATTTACAAAGTATACTGGCCCGAGCAATAACGTTTTGAGTAGAGGATAACAAACGCGCAATCAGATGATCCTAGAGGTTTTCTAGAGCCTTATACAATACTGCGCACAAGAGAAAGCTTTCGAGGAGTAAACTTCTCACTTGGTCTCCTTGAAAAGGATCGCCTAACCTTGAATACACCCACACTTTTCGAGCTGCAGCATGTTATGCTATCAAAGCACATGCGTATTTTTCAGTATCTTCGGTTCTGGAGATTCTTTAAAAATTCATCTTCGTTCAGTTTTCGGAAATGTAATGCTTTAACCTGATCAATCTGATTGCCCTGTCAAAGCTTGAAGGGGGCGGTAAGTCTTTCTCTGGAAAGAATCAACAGAACGCTGCGCAAAGATCTCGTATCCGTTTGCCCAAGGTGCTCCCTGTTACATGCTATATTACGCGCTCCCAGTAGACTACCGTGAGTCTTATACATACTATATTCGACCGCACCGGGGCTAATTTCTGAAGTTCTTATAACAATCATTTCTTCAGGTTACGGCTCACGTCGATGCACGCTACTACAAAATGTTGCATACGTCGTTGCACAATTTTATGAGCTGTAGCAAATAGCAAACTGGAATCTAAGGATGCCTTTCCCACGGGGCTTCAGAATCTACTGATGCTCTTGTGCACCTGTTCTAATGTTCAACTCAGTGAAACCAAAACTCATGCATGTGTTGCGTATATTCTGTGAAAAGTAAATTCGACATCACATCATCACATATTCAGCGTTTTTCATTCTAAAGAATTCTAATGATAATCTCATTACTCAATTGGAAAGTTTTGAGCAAAGTTACGCATGATGGTAGCTAGGAGCACCACATGCACACTGACACCACCAAGCGTATGCAAATGCTCCGTGCAACCAACGCCAGGTGTGAAGCATTCCCTCACCTTGCAATCTCTACTATATCTAACCTCTCATAAGTAACAAGAATTGCCCGATCTTGAAATACTGCACAAAACTTATCTTGCGGGCCTGCGGACAAGGGATATTGTCTTGTGCAATATGATGCAAGCTACACCATCCTCCACAAACGTCAAAGAGTATGGCAGCATCACTCTTATCACGACAACAAACCTATCCCATCTACAAGATAATTTGGACATGAAGAACTGCAAGGCTCGAGCCCAAATTGGACATCGGGGAGCCTTGCAGGAGTATCCTTGGGGAGTCTATTAAACTCATCCCAACTTTGTGTATCCTTGTGGATCTCCATCTATCTATTAAACTCATCCCAATAAATGTGGGACAAGCTAGAGAATCATTTTGAGCATAAGATAGTGCTTAATAAGATTGTCTTGCAGTGCGAGTTCCCTAAGCATCTATCTCAAGATAGAAACCAATTCATGCACCCAAAAATTTAGACTACGCATACAAAATTGGACAAAAAAGGTATGATGTTGAATTTTGGAATTGAACATACATTACTTTCGGGGTTAATCTCCTTATACTTCATACTACAAAATGATGGGCTGCATCCATGGCTACGTGATGCCACAATCTCCTGATTGACCCTTACCCTATTAAGGTTAACCCTAATATAACTACCTTATTATCCTAATTAAATGATGTGATGATGCAACATGCAAGAAGCGATCTACTATACACTCTACCAATCATTTGACTCCAATTGGGTACTGAGGAAATGGTCCTGATGACATGACACTACAAAAATTGCCCTATTGTACACCAATACTACCATATTAATAGTATATGCAGATGTTGTGACTCAAGAATGTTGCTACTCCAAGGAGAATATGACTCTGAATGTCTTGATATTATATGTACACATATTCACAATTATATAGTTGTTCTTATTGTGTTAATATGCCTTCAACTTTATACATTTGAATCAACTCATTGACTTGATCATTATACCCCTCAAGTTCCTTTTGGATATTGGTCAAGACATCCTTGAACTTGGCATTGGTGTGCTTTCATGACCAGTCAGCTTATTGCTTGTTGGAATATAATTTTGCCTCCAAAAGCATATATCTCTAACTTCAACTCCCTTAACTTTGTGTGATGAGCCTGAATCATGGTCAACATTTCCACTTGTGGCTTCAACCAATTTGTGGTATCCTCCATAATAGTGAGAACTCTCATTTGCTCCTCATCCAAGGTATCCTAGATGGTTTTTATCTCCATCTCTACTTCTTGCATGACCTGCCACAAAGAATTTGCTCTTTCTCCTCATGGTCATTGACAAGCATGGTCAATTCCTTGATGCGCATTTTCTTATTGTTGGTGCTATGGATGAGTTTTTTTTTTAGCACCTTGGATGCGGGTAACCTTCATTTCTCATCTCAATGATGTTACTTCTTCATCCTTAGCACTCAACTATTCCTCATGCTTCTTCTTTAACTCCTTGACTTGAAGCTCAAACCTCCCTATGATAGTTAGCAAATTTGTGTCTAGTTGGGAAACTGTTGTTGCACCCCGTCCAAATCTTCCTTCATCATGGAGATTTCCATCCCTTGGGCATTCAATTTTTCCTCTTGTGCCTTCTTGTAGTTCACAAATGCTTGCGCTCACTAGATAGCGCCTATCTTCTAAGTCACAACCTTGGCCTTGGTACTGTAGTACTTTGAGGACAAGAGAAGAGAGAAAAGACAGATTTCACACTCAATCATCCAATGCTCCAAAGGAGCACCTTCTCTTTATTATATAAACAAAGAGGATCTCCTCCAAGGAAGCTCCACCATTAGATAAGGCACATAGATAGGTGACATGTCAGCAAGCTCCACCCTTGTATTACTTACTTGGATGGGTGACATGTCGGTCCTGGTCCTATTTGGCTGGTCAAACAAGCTTTGATTGGAGGGAATCTTTTAGGGAATCTCCCTATAGGAATCTCAAAATCATGTGGGTGAGGTACCGTTAGAAAGCTCTTGATGAGACAAGCCAAGGGGAGGGATGGCCAGCCTTTCCTTTATTGAGATGAGGGTACCTCACATTTTCAAGACCTAATTCATCTATTTAGGCCTCCAAAATTACCTCCAAAGATTTTAGGCATATTTTGGTTCCTACTCTATTAGTAGAAGTCTCCTTTTGGTGATACCTCTTTCTGATCTGTTTAGTCAATCATGTATAACATCCTTCCAGATGTTACCAAAAAATTTCTTACCTTTAAATCATATGTCTAGCTATTGGTTCTAAGGTTTTCAAGTCTATTTTGGTTTCTGCTCTATTAGTAGAAGTACTCTTTTGGTGATACTTCTTTATGATCTATTTTGACCATCATGTATAACATCATTCTAGATGTTACTAAACCAAATTTCACATCTAGATCATATGGCTAGCTCTTGGTATTACATGTACTATGCAACTCCATACTATGCTTCTACAACCATCCAATCTAATCCACTTTCCACTATTTGAAATTAGTGGAGGTAGGTGTACTCCTCACTCTTGCTTTGGAGCTCTACTTCCCTAGCTATGAGTTCCTTCTCTAACTTGTGGATCTTGGGTGCAATGGTACTCAAGATCTATTCTCTCCTTCTATCCATTCTCTTTCTTGGCTCTCTAGGACTTGTTTGTGTTGCCAATACTTCTCCTTGGCTATCATGAGCTACTCCCTTAGCTAAGAGAGCTCTTGGGTTTCCCCCTAGTTCAAGCATGGTTCTTGATAATGATAGTGTCTATAAAAATATTGAATTTAGCGACATAATTAGTAAGGTTAACGAAGTAGAGAATAAGTCAAATTAGCCTAGAATATTCTAGAAGCATCTAGGAAGCTTCTTGGGAAGCTTCCCAACTAGTTAATTTGCGCCCCAAGTAGGTAGCTTCTAGAAGGAAGCTTCTAGAAGCTTCTAACTAGCTTAGCTTGCATGCCAAGTAGGCGGCTTCTAGAAGGAAGCTTCTTGAGAACCTTCCTAGTTAACTTGGCTTGCACTCTAAGAAAACGGCTTGAGGAAGCTTCTTGAGAAGCTTCTCAAGGGCTTTGTATGCTACCTATAAATACCAAAGCCAAAGCTCATGCTAGGCATTTGGAGTTTTCACTCATTCAAGTGTCCCAATGTGAGTTTCCATTCTCCTATTTCTCTCCTCGGTCTTGGTCTTTTACATTGGTATCAAAGCATGAGATGGATGAAATTTATGGACCACCAAATCCTCTTCTGCCAAACCATTGGGATTTTCATGTCCAAATATTACCTAAGTATCATTTCACGTAATTCATCACCTTGCACTTTGGGCAGGATTTTCTACATATGATCACCGTGTCTGAGGAACCCTTGATACTTCCGATTGTAACTTATGGAGAATGGTGGACATGCTGCATCTATGTGCTAATCAATTAGATAAATTGGGAGAAGTAGGATAGAGAAGTAGCTATGGCAGCAATACCAAACATTATCCTTGCAATGGAGGAACAAATCAAGCACGTTACTCACTTGCTAGATAAATGAGATCAACAACGATGAGAACATATAGAGAGAGCGCCAATTTGAGATGGAGAAGATTGCATTTGATTTCCAAAACCCAAGGTGTTTGAAGGTAAAAATCTTTTGGGCACGGTGGAGAATTTTGTGTTTGATTGCAAATGTTACTTTGAAGCCAGAATCTTCAAGATGAACAGAAATAGATTCTCTTGGCCTCTAGCCAATTAGATAGTGTGGCAAAACTTTGGTGGCGATTCCGAGTGGAGCGAGCTGAACAACAGATTTTTGCACCAATTTTGACATGGGCAGAATTCAAGGATGCAATATTGGGTTGGTTTCAAACTATAAATGCCACCCAAGCCACACAAGATAAATTGGTGAAGTTGAAGCAAGTTGGCTCAATAAGAGCTCCAATGGAGACCAGTTGGTACAGCGGATAGAGAAAGATTGCGACAAGATGGAGGTTGTTTTTATGGTCACCAAGTTGGACATCACATTACTGAATGCCCACTTAGGAATGGGTGACCTCAACAAGTTGCCCAGATGGAGTTTGTAGAACAGAATGATCAGAGAAACAAGAAATCCTAGTAGGAGATTTCAAGCCGCCTACTGGGAGCTTGATTAGTTCCAATGGGATTGAAGGCTCGACCTATGCAAGTTAGCTTTACTTGCAAAGTAAGATATCTAATCAGGGTTGTAGGATTTAGGTTGATTCTAGAAGTTCAGAGAATTGCATGTCTATGCAAGTAGCAAAGGAATTGGGTATTCTTATCAAGTTATTGATTGGAAGTAGTTTGATGATTGTAGAAGGTAGAAAGTGTTCTACATTTTGCACCTTGCATCCTCTTACCTTCAAGATTGGGAAGGAGTATTTGGAGTGTATGAGGTTTGTAGTGGCACCTCTACACTATGATATCATTCTGGGTCACCTTGGCTTGAACATCATAAGGTTCAATTTGATTAGACCCGATGACAAATTCAAGTACAATATAAAGGTAGGAATTTCCAATTAGGTGGTCTGGAACCTTTGAGTAAGATACCTAAGTATAGTCAGTCCCAAGATGGGAAGTTTGTTGAGAAGGTAGCCATAGAGCAAACCTTGAAGGAAGATGTGTCCCAAGATGGGAAGTTTACCAAGAAGGCAACCATAGAGCAAGCTTGGAAGAGAGATGAGTCCTTAGGAGGGAAGTTGGTTAGTAAAGCAGCCATAGAGCAAGCTTTGGAGGAAGATAAGTCTATATTTGTGGTGTGGATCAAGCTGATTGCACAAGAACAATCTAAGGAGAGTCAAGAGCCTCATCAAGCAATGGATGATTGGATAGTTCAAGAGTTTGCGGACGTGTTTCTGGATGATTTGCCAAAGGGATTACCCTCCAATTGAGGTATGCACTTCACGATAGAGTTATTGCCAGGGAGTACTCTAGTGAGTAGACCAATCTATCGGCTCTCACCAAAGGAGTTGGAGGAGTTGTGAACAAAACTTACAGAGTTGTTGGAGAAGGACTTCATACAACATAGTACCTCTCATTGGGGAGCACCGATACTATTTGTTCCAAAGAAAGATAGAAGACTTTGTTTTTGTACTGATTACCATGGGCTCAATAAGCAAACCGTGAAAGAATACATATCCCTTGCCTCAGATTGATGACTTGCTTGATCAACTAAGTAGAGCACATTACTTTTCTAAGTTGGATCTTTCTAGCAACTATCAACAAATTCTTATTCATAGAGAGGATGTGCAAAAGATTGCCTTTTGCACAAGGTATGGGCATTTCAAGTGGAGAGTTCTACGTTTCAGACTCATTAATGCTCCAACAGTCTTCATGGATCAGATGCATTGGGTGTTGGATGGACTATTGGATCGGTCTATCGTGGTGTTCTTGGATGATATCTTAATCTATAGTAAGACAAAGGCAAAACATGTGAATCATGTGTGAGAAGTCCTAAGACAACTACGACAATTGAAAGTTTACTGCAAGAAGTCAAAGTGTGCCTTTTGGCAGAAGGAAGTTACCTTCTTGGGTCATAAGATCTTATCAGAGGAGATCAAAATGGAAGAAGAGAAAATCAAGGCCATAACTGATTGGCGTACCTCAAAGGATGCTACATAAGTACAAGCGTTCAATGGGTTGGCCAGATTTTATCGATGGTTCATCCACTAGTATGCTCATGTGGTTGCACCATTGACTGACCTCTTGGGAAGAACTTGAGCTTCCAATGGACCACCAAGCATGAAGAAGCATTCCAAAAGTTAAAGCATATGGTGTCTTCAAGACCCATTCTTCAACCATATGATCCTCAACTACCTTGTGTGGTTAATTTTGATGCTTCTAACTTTGCAATTGGAGCTGTGTTGTAACAAGAATTCCCAAATGGACTACATCTCATTGCCTCTGTATCTTGCCGACTAAATACAACTAAAAGAAATTACTTCGCTCAAGATCAAAAACAATTTGCAATGGTATATGCCACCAAGGTATGGAGGCATTATCTCTTGGGGGAACAAGTGATCATGCAAACTAATCATAAGCCATTGTTGCAGACCTTACACTTGGAACACATGAAGAGTTGACATCATCAATAGGAAGAGCAACTCCAATTGTTTGACATCAAACTTGAGTATAAACCAGGTTGGTTCCATGTCATCCTTGATGCTCTATCATGACAACCTGATTTGAAGTCTCTTCTTCTCATCACGGCGGCAATTACAATGGTGTCAATTGACCCCAAGGTCCATAAAGAGTTTTGGTCAGCTCTACAATAAGATCACTTCTTCCAAATGGTACATGGTCATCTGACAGCTTGCAGCAAGGAATACAACACCTTCTCTTTCAAGGAAAGCCTTCTATTCCATGCGGACCGGATCTATGTTCCAGCCAAAGGTGATCTCCAACTTGTGCACCTCCAAGAAGCCCATGATCTACCAATAGTTGGTCACATGGGGTGGACAAGACCTTGGGTACCCTCCAACGCCAATGGTGGTGGCCCAACATGACACAAGATGTTTGAGCATTTGTTCAATTGTGTGAAAGTTGTCAACGCAACAAGGCCAGTGACCAGAAGCCAAGTGGACTCCTTCAGCCACTTCCCATTCCAACTACTCGTTGGGAACATGTGAGCTTAGATTTCATCACCTCCTTGCCCAAGACACAACAAGGTCACACAACAATTGTGGTGGTTGTGGATAAGCTTAGTAAGCAAATCCATTTGGCACCAACAATTGAAACTATGGATGCTCCAACCTTGGCACAACTCTACTTCAATAATGTATTCAAACATCATGGGATGTCCAGTGTACTCATCTCCGACCGTGATCCTTGCTTCACCGGAAAGTTTTGGCAAGCCCTCTTCCAGATTTTTGACATCAAACTTGCTTTGTCCACAGCCTATCATTCACAAACTGATGGAAAAATTGAATGTGCAAATTGCACCACCGATATGCTTTGTGCCTTTGTCAACATTCATCATACCAATTGGGACAAATATGTTGCAGCTATGGAGTTTTCATACAACAATTCTAAACAAGAAAGCATCGGATTCTCTCCTTTCTTTCTCAATTTGGCAAAGATCTGCTTGTCCTAGATTCTCTCCTTGCTCCTTGCCCATCTCAGGTCCCTTCATACTTCAACCTTCTTGACCACCAACAATCTCACCAACAATCCAAATCTCACCTCCTTGTTGTTCTGAATCGTCAAAAACAATATACGGACCACCATTGTTGTGATCTCACCTTTGAAATTTGTGATAAAGTTATGCTATCCTCTAGTGATCTAACCCTCCCACTTGATACCCAAGTTTGTAAACTTGCACCAATTTGATAGGACCTTTTGATATCACCCAAATTGTCTCTCTTATTGCTTACCGACTTGCCTTGCCTTGTCATATGCGCATCCATCCTATCTTTCATGTTTCCAAATTGAAACCTTTTGTTCCTAATCCCTCTTCTTGTTCCTCTTGCATCCAACTACCTCCTCTCCCTATCCCTATCAATGATCATGAGGAGTACAACATTGATTGGATCCTTGTAAGTCACCACATCTAACGCGGATGCTGACAACATACGGAGTACAAGGTCCTTTGGAAAGTGTATCCCCTTCATGATGCCACATGGGAACCTCTTTCTCACATGCATAATGCACAGATGGCCATCTAAGAGTTTGAAGCTTCAATGGCAACAAGGACGTCACCAACTAGCGGTGGGGGAATATGTAACAATGTGGAGTTTAGCAACATAATTAGTAAGGCTAACAAAGTAGAGAATAAATCAAATTAGCCTAGAATATTCTAGAAGCATCTAGGAAGCTTCCTAACTAGTTAACTTGTGCCCCAAGCAGGTATCTTCTAGAAGGAAGCTTCTAGAAGCTTCTAACTAGCTTTGCTTGCATGCCAAGTAGGCAGCTTCTAGAAGGAAGCTTCTTGAGAAGCTTCCTAGTTAACTTTGCTTGAACTCTAAGAAAATGGCTTGAGGAAGCTTCTTGAGAATGTCATGTCATTTGTAGTGTCGCATCTAGATTGCTTGGACACTGGAGTTCCAGTGATAGTAGTTAGAGTTATTTCAGCAATTCCTCAAAGACTACTTTCCGACGGTCAAATTTTGTGTTTGGGGTACTGACTTCACGATGGGGCCCACCATCACTTTGCACCGTTTGCACCGTTGATTGTGCAATTAGCAGGACCGTTAGGGTTTTAGAGCTAGTTCAAGTCCAAGAGGTATAGTTTCGAAGTGAGCTCCAAAGAGCTCGCTTCTCTAATGTTGAGCCTTCAAGTTCCTGGCTATGGTGGATAGAGGCCGGCGAGCGTCACCTGGATTCTCTTTGCTTGAGTGGGTATGGCTTGACTATAATCAGTGCCTAGTTGTTGGCAATTTATAGAGTGACAGATCAAGTACTGATCTGAGTTGAGTTGAGTTGAGAGTGGTAAGCAATCTGATTATTGTGGCACTTTAGAGTCTATGTATGACTTATGTGTGAGTTGTGCTTCTATAGTGTATGATGTTGACAGCGATGTATGTTGTGTAGCAATGTATATATGCACGACAAGAAGCTTCTCAAGGGCTTTGTATACTACCTATAAATACCAAAGCCAAAGCTCAAGCTAGGCATTTGGATTTTCCCTCATTCAAGTGTCCCAATGTGAGTTTCCATTCTCCTATTTCTCTCCTCGGTCTTGGTCTTTTACAGTGTCCTTGAACCATAGAGAGTTGGCTCTGATTGTTATGATATTGTCATCTTCTTTGGTGAACTCCTTCTCCGCCTCCAACTTTTCCCAAATGGCACTCTAAATGTGGTAGTGTAAGTACACAACCAAATTCTTATCAATTGTAACCATAAGATCTATCCCTTGGTAGGAAGGAAGTTATTCCTACATGGCCTTCAATGCAAGCCTCTATGTATGAACAACCTACATCAACAATGGAGGATAATTTGGTGTGGGCTTCATATGTCTTCTTGAATTTTGTCCCAAATGAATCACTTCCTCCTATGGGACCTATGCTCCTTGGCTTTGGGGGTGGTCCTTATGTACCTCAAGAGACACCAAGAGGCTCTCCACTTATGGCACCTCTCAGAGTATGACGCTACTCCTCCTTCTTCATTTGCTTGTTTGGCAACCATTGCTTTGATAGCCATCACCATTGTCACAAACAAGTCATCAAGTGCCAAAGATACTTTTTTATTTGGATACTTACCCTTTTTGGTGCTTGAGAGTCTTCCACTTTCATTTCACCTTCCTCCACTTGATTGGGATGATATTGATCTTGTATCCTTGGGTAGTCTTTTGTTGGATGGAGTTGCCACTTATTGCTAAAAAAGAGGTGGAGCGGTCAAAACCTATACTTCCTCCACCTCACATATTGGCACTAGAGTGGTGATCTATTGTAAATGCACTTTTGGGTGTCTTCCTCCTTGTCCATCAGAGACTTCCTTGCCTTTGCAAAGATCTCTTTCTGATTATTAGTCTCCACTCTTGGTGCAAGGGTGGACTGCACTTCCATGCCTTGCTTTGTATCACCTCCTTCTTAGTCGGGGGACAATTCTATTTTAGAAAATACATCACCTCCATTGGGAGTGATTATCCCAAGGTTTGTGATCATTCATCCTCCCTCTCCTCCTGTAGTGGTGTTATACAAGGGTCTTGGTCACCTCTATCTTCATTTCTTGATCCCAATTTCTTGTCAAAATTAGAATCACTACCTCCTAAAGAATCCACTACTTGGAGATTAGGCTTGTATCTCTTCATAGTTTTCACTAACACCACGATTGTCTTTGTTTGATGGAGCTTGACCTAGCAATCTTGGAGAGTTTAGCCCACGTTTTTTCTTATGTTACTTTAGTGCCACCTCCTTTTACTTTTGAACCTCTACCACCTATTCAGGTTGTGCTTGTTGATACCTTGATGAATAGTAGTGTGTTGGGTAGCCACCATGTGATTAGTAGCTCTACTATGAAATATGGCATTCATCAAGTAGTCCATGAGTAACTACCAAAATAATTATGACTACCAATACTACCAATCTAACGTTTGAGCAAACTAGCTTTGGTGTTACAAATGTCCTAATAGCTATTGTAGATATATACATCACTACATATCATACATTGCTACAAACATCATACATAATAGAAGTACAACTCACACATGTCATACATGAACTCTAAAGTATCACAATCATCCTCTAGTCTGCAATTAGATCCATCTAACTCCAAATAGTCATCTACTTCAAGTATGTGATATGACCTATGGTGTGCAAAGATCATGAGGTAGGATGTTATTGAGTCTCATTTTTAGTTGCTTGTTTGCAATCTATATCACATAAAGGGAAAACTACCTATAGGTCAAGTACATCTATGACATAACCATTTTCCTTGAGGAATCATCATGAGAGGAGGAGTCAAACATGTCATATGCCTCCTCTCAAATAGCTATACACACTAACATAGTAGCAGCTGCACACCAAAAGAGCCACATAAAATATAGTGTAAGCCTACACATACAAGTGCCAAGCTTGGGATCCATAGTGCTACCAATGGTTAGTAGGTGGCATGGCACATAATTGTGCATATGATCCTTCCAAAAAACACCATCATGTCCTTCCAACATGAGGAATTTGGAAGGCAACCCCTCACACACTCTCAAGATAGTGCGGCATGTAGTCACATCAAGTATTGTTGGTGCAATCTACTATAGATATACGTAATCACGTAGATGCAATTGATGGATCAAAGGTCTATAACCTCTTCCTAAAATAGTAGCATAACTTAAGGTATCCCTATGTTGAGCAATTGCTAAGTTCTCAAAGACCATTGGCATCACTCTCCAAAAGATCTTTACACATTGCAACATACGGCACCCATATAGTTGGATTATCCATTTCCAAAACTATAATAGTATCATGATGAATGGCTATAATTAAATCTGGATCTTGTACATAAAGTAGAAAGTAAGGAGAGAAGGATGATAAGGAAGCTTGTTGGTTGAACCAATAGCCTATAGCCAACCAACATAATTGGAGATCTCAACCTCCCAAGTGGTCTATTTGGAGACCATAGTTACGTAATCCTATCTTCATCATTTGAATGACTCTCTCTCTCTCTACTAAGCCATCTACCTCAAGGTAATCTAGAAAGGTAATACAATGATCAATAAAGGCCTTGTCAAACAAGACCTAAAACTCTCCCAAGAATTATGTACCTTGATCATCAAAACCTCAACTAATGCACCAAAATTACTAAGAACCCGATTCAAGAATGAGTATGTTATCCCTTTTTTGGACTTGTCAAGAAGTATCATCAACTCAATCCACTTGGAGAAGTAATCCACCATGACTAAAACATACAAATGATATCTCACAATCAATAATAAAGGTCTAGCAAAGTTTAAACTCCAATGGTAACTATAATACCATTAGCTAGATATATTATTTGGAGGTGGAAATTTTCTTGGTAGTATCTAGAAGGATGTTATATATGATTGTCTAAGTAGATTAGATAGACTTATCACCAAAAGAGTACTTTCACTAACAGGGCAAAGGTTGAAAACACCTTAAAAACTCCAAAGCTAATTTTAAGGCCTAAATGAATAAATTAGGCCTCAAAAATTGAACAATCCTCTCCCTTTTTAAGGAAAAAATTGCTTTTTCACTCCATGTTTGTCTCATTGAGGACTTTCTAATGGTACCTCACCCATGCTATTTTGAGCTTCCTATAAGAAGATTCCCCAAAGATTCCCTCTAATTAAACTTGTTTGACCAACCAAATAGGACAAGGATTGACATTTCACCAATCCATACCACTAATCTAAAGCTTGTTGACATGTCACTGATCTATGTATTTAATTCAAAAGTGAAGCTCCTTTTGAGAGAACTTCTTTGTTATATAATAAAGACAAGGTGCTCCTTTGGAGCAAAAGAGTATTGAGAGATGAAGCCTTGTATTTTATTTTTTTAAATTTTTTGTAGATTCTCTTGTACTCATAATATTATAGTAACCCAATCCCATTATAGGTAATGGGTGTAATTGTGGCATAAGAGCATTAAATAATGCTCTAACTCAATCACAAACCACACATCTGGCAATAAACTATTGCACATTGGTCTGCATACCACGCCACCAATAATAACTTGAGAGAAAGCTATACGTCTACTTTACTCCAAAATGTCCTAGCTCCTTGTGAGTATCACATACCAATTGTAGTCTTTGAGATGGAAGTGATACTACTTGCACTTTACCATCCTCCCATACACAAAGAAGATATCTATTGTCCAATCTAAACCACTTGGCTCATTGAAGGACATTGTCTCTCTCCTTGGCACCAATTGTGCCAATCACAATACCAATGCAAAGATAATCCATCACTAAGACATCATCATGAATGCCTCATTGACTTGTACCAATATCTCTACCCTTTGGATTTGTGATTTCAACAACTGCACTTGTATGTGTTGAGATAAATACAGTCAAGGTCTCAAAAATATATATAGAAAGGTAGATGTATTCCAACCTTAACATCATCTCCTAATCTGTTTCACCATGCCAATATGCTTTGGTCTGATCCTATTAATTGGGACATGGGTTTCTACTCAATCCACATACATCATGGTTCACCACTCCATGTTTGTGAATAACCGTGAAATCATATTCTTGTAAAATCAGAGCCCATGTGCAAGCTTCCTTGAAGGCTTGTCAGACTCCATCAACCATGGATTAGTGATGAGAGTGAAGGGATTACCAGATAGGTAATATAGGAGATGTGTTATTTCCTCACACTGTTGCCAAGCACTCTCCTTCATATGAACTGTACTTTACCTTTGTTGAATTAATCAAGAAACTAGCATAGGCCACCATTAAATCCTTTCCCTCATCATCCTATTGGGTGAGCACTACTCCAAGCTCCAAAGTACTCCAATCAATATGAACATGGAATGGTTATCCTCTAATTGATCTTTTGAGAATAGGGACAGATGTCAACCTCTCCTTGAGCTTAATAAAAGCTCTCTCTTGTTCATCTCCCCAACACCACTCCTTTGTAAACTTGGTTTGTAACACCCATTTGTGCACATATGTACTATTGTGATATTTAGTTTAGTATAGTAATTGAGAGATATTATTTATGTAAAAATAAAAGATGGTTCTACATTAGTCATGATTAGCTAAATTTAGTCATAGTTAAGATAGAGAAGACTTTACTCTAGAAAAAGTGAAAAAGATGAGCACTATTGTCTTGGATTCTAATGTATTGTATTCTTAGGTGTTTGGCTTTGAGGAAAGAGTTGAGAACTCTTGGACCCACAAGCCTTTTTGCTTCAGATTCATCTATAGTCCAAGGATAGCCCTTTACGTCTATAGTCCATCACATCGTTGCTCATCTTGGGCCAATAGTAATGGCGCTAGATTGCATCCAAGGTCTTATCCACTCCGATATGACCTGCAATGGCCAAATCATGACATTCCGCTAGAATGGTGGTGCGTAATTTGGGGATATTTGGGATCCATAATCTACCATCATGAAAGGTGAGTCCTTGGGTGTTGGTGATGCCTTTGAATGATTGCGCTTCTACAATCTACGGATCAGTTTTTGTAGCAGCCAGAATCTCTGGCCAAAATTCAAAGTTAATCTTAACCTCTGCCATCAAGTTGTTTGCCATTGGCATGCGGGTGAATGCATCTATAAGTTGCTTCTTACCTTCCACGTAAGTGATTGACATGTTGAAGCATTGTTGCCACTCTGCCCACCAAATCTGGCGACGAGATAGATCCTTCTACATCTCAAGGTAGACTAGAGGTTTGTGGTCTGTCTCTACTACAAATGCCTTCTTGCCCAAATAGTGCTTCCAATGCTTGGTTGCCAGAACAATGGCCAGCTCTTCTTGTTTGGTGGTGTGGTAGTTGTGCTCTGCTAGTAACAACTTCCAAGAGAAATATGCAATTGGATGCCATCCGTCATGCCACTCTTGTTGTAGGACTACTCCTATTGCTAAGCCTGATGCATTTGTAGCCAACTTGATTGGTCGTTTTGGGTCATACCACTTCAAGATTGTTGCATGTAGCAAGGTGGCTTTCAATCCTTGAAAGGCCAACTCTTGTGTGGTTCCTCATGTCCACTTCTTCCCCTTGCCAAGTAGTGCCATTAAAGGCTGTGCAACCTTGGAGAAGTCCTTGACAAATCTACAATAGAATCTTGTCAACCCCAAGAAGCTCTTGAGTTGAGTCTGATCTTCTAGGGCACATCATTTTTGAATGACCTCTATTTTATCTGTCAATACTTGAATATCCTCTACACTTACTCTATGCCCCAAGTAGTCTACTTCAGACTTGCCAAACTCGCACTTTGAGATTTTGGCATACAATCAATTTTGTCTTAGAATCTAGAAGACTTCTCGTAGATGTTGTTTGTGTTCCGTCATTGTGCAACTTTATACTAAGATATCATCCAAGAAGATGATAATAGACTTATCCAAGTATGGATGAAATACATCATTCATTAGACTCATGAAAGTGGCAGGTGCATTGGTGAGGCCAAAAGGCATCACAAGATACTCAAAGTGGCCATACCTGGTTTGAAAGGTAGTTTTGTACACATCCTCCTCTCCAATTTGGATTTGATTGTAACCACCCCGCAAGTCCAATTTGGTGAAGTATCTTGCTCCATGGAGTTGATCAAATAGGTCATCTATGTGAGGTAAGGGGTATTTGTTCTTCACCGTTTGCTGATTGAGACCTCGATAGTCAATGCACATGCGCATTGTACCATCCTTCTTCTTCACAAACAAGATAGGAGCCCCGCATGATGATACACTAGGTTGGATGAACCCCTTCTGCAACATCTCCTCAATTTGAATCTTACACTCTTCCAACTCATGAGGTGATAGGCGATATGGGGCCTTACAAGGAGGTGTCTTCCCCGGGAGTGTCTCAATTTTATGATCTACTCTCCTTTTTGGTGGTAATCCGAAGGGTAGATCATTGGGAAAGATATATTGAAATTCATCCACCACAGCCTTCAATTTCTTAGGAACTTTGTCCATCAAGTTGTGGACTCTGTACTTCTCTTATTAGACACATGAAACATCTATTGGTTTTATATATAGTTGCCGTCCCTAGGACATATAGAGGCAGATCCTACTTGGGTGATTTTCTTTAACCCCAATGATTGACCATTGGTGTGTCCTCACTACTTTCTTCCTCCAATCTACCATAGAGTTGTAATGCTCCATCCATGGCATGCCTAAGATTGCATCATAACAAGCTCATTGTATCACTTGCCACTCAATTGCTTCTTGATATTCTCCTATAGAGAGTGTTACCCGTCTAGGTAATGATTCAATCCTCTCTGTTTGCCCGTTAGGCAACTCTACTTCTTCACTCCTATCCCACTCTAGATCCATTCCAAATCTTATTGCAATAGAGCAAGATAAGAAATTCTTTGTTACTCCCGGATTGATTAATACTCTCATGTGATTGCCTTCTAGGACTCCATTCACAACAATCAATTGTGAGGTTGCCTTTCGGGATCTTTGCACATTAGTCTTCTTCCTTCCCCCGCTTCTCTTCTTCCTTATTGAGCAAGTAAGGCTGCAAGGTACATTTACTTGCGATCTTTGTTTTCCAAAGTGATTTCCATCTCCTCCTCTTCAATGCGCCTCTCCATGTTGTTCAAAGACTGCCTATACAAAGGCCAAGGGCCTCTAGGGAAACAAGTGCAACAATTGGTAGATATGTGCCCAATACGACCACAATTGTAACAACAGGTTGTTCTCCTCAAGTTCCTTCTCCTTATGGGACTCCCTCTCTTTGTTCTTCTACCCGTCCACGCTCCCCTTGAAGCGGTCATGCTCCTCAATCTCAAAATCAAAGGTTGCTCAACTCCATCGGTACTGGTCCACCCATGTGTGGTATTTCTGCCCAATAATGTTGAGATGGAACTACTCTTTCGCCTCCACCCAATGCTCGTGCTATTCTTTGCGCACAAGCAATGGCTTCAAATACCATGCAAGGATTTTGCACCATGACTTCTTGGCAAATCCGCTCCTTTAACCCTCTTTGAAATTGTCGAGAGCCTCTGTTGGACTCATATCGGTTACTGCGACTTATAGATCCAAAAATGCCTCTACATACTCTTGTACACTATTCTTTTGTCTCAATCCCCATAGTCGGGTTTGAGCCATCTGCACAGAATCCACCAATTAGAAATTCTTCAACAATCCTTCTTGCATTGTTGTCCACGTGACCTCCCTTGTCTCTGCCAACATGGATCATTCCCAAGCATCATACCATGTGAAGGCTTTATCGGTCAAGTACCCATATGCAAACATGTGTGCAACATGCTTTGTGATCTCTGTTGAGAACAATCGGAAATATCGATTCATTCTCGAGATCCAATTTTCCAATACTCCCATCATACGTTGCCCCTTGTAAGGCTCAATGTTGTAGGTCTTCTTCTTCTAGAGTAGCAATGTGGCTTCATCGTTGATAGGGTTTGTAGGCACAAGTGCCTCTCCAAGTACTTCCGTTGCAAGTACTCAGTTTTGAGATGGCTCTTCTTTTTGAATGGCTTGATTGTTCCTGAGGATTTGCACTTGACTTTGTAATGTCTCCATGGTCATCTTAATCTCTCAAAATTCTTTCAACATCCCTTGCATTCCTTGCACTAGCTCTTGTAATTGCGGATCCATGGTTCCTGCAACACTCAATTGCTAATGTCTACTTCAATATAGAGCCAATATGATCACTCAGGATGGCGCTCAAACTACCGGAACTACCATTGGGACCTCAAAAGCTATCACTCGTTGATAATACTCCTCACCAAAATTCCTAACCACAAAATCTCTAAACATCACTTTCGGTCTCACAACATAACGGATTTCTACTTGAGTGTTGAAAGGGAGAGGATTTGGGACATTCACATCCATATTATCATAATAGAATGTAGATTGTCAAATCCCACTCTCTGTCATATATCATGATAGGTAGAATCATTGGGTTTGGTGAGTTCATCACCCTATCCATGAATTTTGTGCCAAAGTGATAAACTAGAGATACCCGCATTTGCTCACACTGGATGTACATAACCTTGATGTGGAATGGATTTGGGAATGGAAGAAAGCTAGGTGTAGAAAATTGTCCTCCCTGTGCATCCATCCAGTTTGCTCTCTAAAGTCCTTCCTAAGTCTAACAATTACTCTATGTTCTCCACCTCAAATTACTCAGTTTTAGTAGTTTGTGCACTTCCAAGAGTAGTGATCCACTCTCTTGGACTAAGACACTTGCTCTAATACCATTGTAATACTTTGAAGATAAGAGAAGAAAGAAAACACATATTACACACTCAACATTTGGTGCCCCAAAGGAGCACCTTCTCTTTATTATATAGACAAAGAAGATTTCCTCCAAGGAAGCTCCACCATAGGATTAGGTACATAGATAGGTGACATGTCATCAAGCTCCACCCTTGGATTACTTACGTGGATGGGTGACATGTTGGTCTAGGTCTTATTTGGTTGGTCAAACAAGCTTTGACAAGAGGGAATCTTATAGGGAATCTTCCTGTAGGAGTCTCAAAATCATGTGAGTAAGGAACTGTTGGAAAGCTCTCAACAAAACAAAACAAGGGGAGGGAAGGCCAACCTTCACTCCACTAGGTGAGGAGTCAATAAATTTTCAAGGCCTAATTCATCCGTTTAGGCCTCCAAAATTGCCTTCAAAGATTTTAGGCATATTTTGGTTCCTACTTTATTAGTAGAAGTCCCCTTTTGGTGATACCTATTTCTGATCTGTTTAGTCCATCATGTGTAACATCCTTCCAAATGTTACCAAATCAATTCTCACCTTTAAATCATATGTCTAGCTATTGATTCTAAGGTTCTCAAGTCTTTTTTGGTTTCTGCTCTATTAGTAGAAGTACTCTTTTGGTGATACTTCTCTCTGATCTATTTGACCATCATGTATAACATCATTCTAGATGTTACCAACCAAATTTCACATCTAGATCATATGGCTAGCTTGTGGTATTACACCAGCTCACAAGCCAAATTTGTCAAGCCTTTGCAATGGCACTACATCTTCTAACATATCAACATTGAAATTTTACCAACCCAAGAAATCCTTGCATTCACATCCATAGGCCAAGTAATATGTGCAATAGCCTCCACCTTGGTCTACTAAACATCAAGTCCACCATGGTAGATAGTGCGACCCAAATACTCAACTTGCTCATGGCAGAATCTACACTTCCCAAGATGTACTTTGAGTCCACGAGATCTCAACCTCTCAAACATCTCCAAAAAATGTCTTGCATGCTCCTCCATAGTAATGGTTTAGACCAATATCAAGAATATAGTACCAAGCAAAATCCAATCTTGCAAGGATTTTGATCATGACCCTCTAAAACTTGGCAAGAGCTTTCTTTAACCAAATAGTAAGAACCTCCATTGATATAATACATCCTTGTTGCAAGGATTGATAACCCAAAATGTTGTCTTGGACTTATCCTCCTCCTTGATTTGTAATTGATGATATCTTGCTCAAAGATTTAAAGTATTGAAGACTTTTGCATGCCCAATTGCATCAAACATCTCCTTTAGTCTAGGCATGCCATATCAATCAGCCCAAGTTTGTTGGTTGATAGGAAAGTAATCTCCATACATCCATCTATCTATGTAGTTGACATGAATATCCTTCTTGGTTGGTATCATTGTAGTTGAAGCATTCTCTCCATGTGAAATTTCCACCAAACCAACCTCAAAAAGGTCTCTACTCCGGCTCTAAATCAATATTCTCTCCATGTCACTATATTTGTGAAGGTGTTGAAAAATTGATGTATAACTAGCAACTCAATTCAAATACCAAGTCCTTTCAAAGCACCCAAATCCTTCAAATTGAAGGCAAAACAACTTATATAGCTCCTTCAGAACCTCCATACGTTCCATCTTTCCCCTCCTCTAAGCTTGGGTCCAATGTTTGGCACCCAAGTATGCCCTGTAACTAATATAGGAATGGAAGACAAATTGACTAGCTACTATATTGATGTAAAAATATGAAGTTTACTGATGAGTTAGTCAAGACTAATAAAGTAGCAAATAGGAAAAATTAGCCAAAAATTATAAGAATATTCTAGAAGCATCTAAGAAGCTACTTGGTAACTTCCAAGTATTGGGTAAATGTGCATGCCAAGTGGTGATTCTTGGAAGGAAGTTTCTTGGGAAGCTTAGCTTGCATGCCAAGTAGGTGGCTTCTAGAAGGAAGTTTCCTAACTAGCTTAGCTTGCATGCCAAGTAGACGGCTCTAGAAGAAAGCTTCTTGGTTAGCTTGGCTTGCACTCTAAGAAAATGACTTTTAGGAAGTTTAATGAGAAGCTTCTCAAGAACCTTGTATGCTTTCCTATAAATACCAAAGCCCAAGCTCATGCTAGGCATTTGGAGTTTTGCTCATTCAAGAGTCTGAATGTGATCGTTCACTCCAATCTTTTATTCTCCTATTTCTTTCTTTGATCTATTACAATTGGTCCCTTTTGAGCAAAGATGTCATGTAATAATGTCATGCTTCCAACCACTAGAGTCTCTAACCTCAACATAAGAAACTCCATCTATGTTGGTTGCAAGCTCCGTATGTCCTCTAGCTGCATCCTATGTAGACCAAGAGTGTAACCCAAGTAGACCTTGCTCACTTGGATGGACCCCAAGTACCCCACTCTCATTAGTAGCTACTGGTTGTGTCCCAATAATACCATATGTACTTGGTCCACCACTCCCAACTGTGCTTGAATTGTCTCGATAGGCATAAAGCTCACAAGTGTCCAAGTGGTGATGCCTATCAAGCACATCTTATGTTGCTTTGCCAAGCCAAGGCTCACAATCCATATCAAATAGTTTAGGTCCATCACTTGACCTATTACTTGATGCTTTAATGTCTTTAACACTATTAGAATAACAGTAATATTGATACAAAACCCCATTGCTTGCTCTCTCTCATTGGTGTTGGGCTCCACCAATTGCTATAATTGTGAGTCCTAAACAAGTCCAAGACCTCCTTTTCAAAAAGCATAAGAGCCCAAGAAACTCATAAGTGTGGGTAAAGCGGCTCTAAGCTATCCAACAAGGTTCATTACTACCATACGTGACCAACCTGCCACTACCACCATTTGAGACTAACAGCCAACATCCAAAATATTATTGACAATAAGGTGGGCTAATTGGTGAATTGCATCATAAGCACATTGTAGAATCTCTTTAGGTAAGAGGTTCATCTACCAAAGACAAAGATGATGGGCACATGATCCCACTTTGGTTACATCCAATAACATGGCAGTCCCCATCCAAGAATGGACTTCATGTATACTCACCACAATTTGTGTACAAAAATATCCATGAGAGATATGTTTTCCAAAATGAAGGCTAGAGAAATAGACTAATAAACATAAAGATGTCATAATATAAGTAATATCTCCCAAAACATACCAAAACAAGGATCTTTGTAGACCTTGACCTTGGCTAGCATGGGTATATCCGTAACATGGCCATCCAAAAATCACCAAATGAATGGAACAATGTCTTTATAAATCTTATGCCCCAAACAAGGAAATGTCTGTTGGTAGGGCTTTTAGTAACCTCTGATTATTGCTAATATTAGTAATAACTCATGATACCAATACGCCAAGTGTGCCACATGATGTAGAGAGACTGGCCTTGTTGTCTCATCTCTCTTCACATAAAAGTATCTCTAAACTAGTATACACGCCTATAGTACCATAGCTAGTCCAATGATGATCCTACCAAAAAACTCAAATAGAAATACTCCCTTTATTTGATATTGACAAGCAATAAGTGGAGTATCTAAAGGTGACAAGGTAATAGATTTTGCAGCCTCATCCTCATATTGGTCTCTTGGTGGTACAAAGGCTCCACTCCAAGCCTATTGCACCAATTGATCCGCATGTTGCTACAATGCCTCCTTAGAACTCCATAATAGAACATCCAAGGTGGATAGAACAATCTCACTCATAATCCAAATCTAAGTGATCTCCTTTGGTACTAGTGTATCTTCTACATGAGCATTCCTCTCCAATAAGTCACTTATGACAACCCGACAAATATCACTATTGCGGTAATCAGGTAAGTAAAGTCTGTTCCCACAGAGATACGAGTCAAAAATGTCCAAATACAAAATCAAACAGTAACATGTAGTTCTTCTTGGTTGCATCTTTAATCTCTCAGGTAGAAACCACACCCAGAAGAGAGTAACAAGCACTGATTGGCAGTCTTGTCACAAATTAACACTCCATAATCACAACTCCATCAAATCTTTCCAAACAATCTTGATTGTGATGATTCAGGCTCTCCCAAAAATAGCACTTCACTTCAAAATGACTTTGCCTCAAAATTGTGTTCCACCCCTCCACTGAAGACACAACTTCCTCAATCAAAATTGCTTCACATCAACCTTGCACTGCACTCACAAATGCAGAATACTACCAACACTACAATTCCTCTCAGATCTGTCAAGGCATTGCTTCGATTGCACTTCACTCAAGATCAAACACACAGAATGAAGATCAAGGCTATGGAATCCAACATCCAACAAGGACACTGACTTGCACTTCAAATTTCTCCACACACTCACAAACACAATTTGCAAAGTTGATACTTGGAATCAAGCTCAAGCGACGAGCACTGCTTCACAACACTTCGCTTTATCTATTCTCAAAATTATGAGCACTGAACAACATTTCTCTGCAAATGCCACTCTTAAATAGTGAAGCAAATGATAGTTCTAACAACTATACCATTCTATAACAACTCTTCTAACCTGCAGATCTGAAATGACAATGCACCTCTTCCTAATGTCTTTACAAACCTGTAGATCCAAAATGACAATGCACCTCTTCATATCTGTCTATACAAATCTCAAATCAATTACTAATGCAATCCGATGTCTATTTCTTCCTCGGCTTTCAAACCTGATCCCAAAGTAACTTTACTTCCTACTACTCTGTCCTCGGGTTTCATAACTTCTAATTCTTCTACCAAATCCAGCAATTCTCTTTCCTGATATGAAATTCTACTAGTGTGTAATCTATCTAACTCCTTATCTCTCAACCCACTCTTCTCTAATGTGTCAAATGTCAAATTTGAAGACACTTGCACTCCTATCTCTCTTACTTCGGGTCTAACTACTACCAATTCATTTGCTAATTCTATTGTGTCATCATCAAGAATTGTAATTGAAAGCATAAATACACTATATACACCTTCAATTTGTAACCCACTTTCTCCTAATCACTCATGTAATTGACCCGAAGACATTTACAATCTGATCTTGCACTTTAGGTTTATTCACTATTGTTACTTCTCCTTCAATTCATATTCCATCTTCAATCAAAACTGAAATTGAAGTCATGTGTATCCTAACTATCTTCTTTCTCTACTCTAACTTCCTCTTATGCTTCCCACAAGATTCCCGAAGTCACCTTCAACGCACTCCGAGGTCTGACTTCCTCGAGTTGAATCATATTTATCTTGAGGCAAAGTCTTATGACCCGAAGTCATGTAAACCCAAAGTCCGAAGTACAAAGTCCAAAGTCACATTGACTCGAACATACCGAACTACTCTTCACATGTACTCCTGAAACTTCAAATGCTTGTAACTTCTTTTGTACACTTCCAAACTTTATGATTTTGGTGACAATGGAAAGCCCTGAACGAGATGCTTCCAACGAAATATAGCACGCTTAATTTCAACTTGTGGTCACTAAGATTTGTCCCCCGCAAGAATCCTAAATGGTAACCTTTATTCCGATGCAAAGAAACACTCCTTTGGCATCTGATCCGAGTTTTTCACTCCTCTGACACAAATTAAGCTTCTTCTGGTCTGATCCAAACCAAGCCCTTCTTCTTTTTACATGAAATTGACTTTCTAGGTCTGATCAAAACACAAGTTTGCACTCATTTCTTCTCCATTTGGTTTCAATTTGGTTTCAACAAGGCACTTCTTCTTCAAAACTCGTCCAAAATGAAAAATGTGTGTACCACATCACTATACCAAATAACAAGACCATTAAAAGCTAAAATTAATGCAATGGTCCTTGATTGTAGTGAGCCAAGATTACCATTACTAAAGCACACAAGTAGGTAACATACCCATCCCTCATCTGACTGCCAACTTGGCCTATAAGAAGCTATCTCCTCCTAATTGTCAATATTAATACCCATGGGGTATAATACTACTCCCCCAACTAACACATCATATGACTTTGCAATTGTCACAATGGCTTGAGCTCTCACCATAGAGCTATCAATTGGAGTCCGACTAAATCTGGACAATAAGCTCCCCATATGTGATGTATTATGTAGAACCACCCCTTGGAAATGTTTAGATCTAAAATGGATACCACTTCACATCAGTCTTCAATAGCTCAAGACAGACAATTGCAACCTTCCCCAACATAAGGAGTTGTGTACTATAGTCTAATAAGACCCTTTGTGTTGTATAGACCTTCCTTGAAGGTCCTACCAAATAGAAAATCTCACTTTAGTTATCTAATAGGGCAACTCTAGGTGAACCAAGTTTACTCAAAAGCAGGTCTAGTTGGTAATTCCTCCAACCTAGTTGTTGCCACTTGCCATAAACCATTGATTGTTGAATAAATCCCTGCTTCTTAACCAAATCAATTCCTCTAACAACAACCTCTACTCAAGCAGCAAGAACCACATCATCTCATAAAGTGTGATGTGAGCCGGCCTGTCTCTCACTCAAGATGAACCTCTGATGGCTATTATGGTAGCGCACCATGGACTAAGAAGGCAAGGAACTCCAACTCCATCATACTCCTCCAAGGCTAACACTCCAAGACTCAAGACATTGCTCATTAGAGAGCTCAATGAGAGAGAGATAGTTGCAAATGAAAGGATGATGAGTACTTCATCACTCCTTGTTTATATACTTGTGAAATAGTTACGCACCAAAGTTACAGGAGTAACTTAAGTTACTAGGATAAAAGTCAAGTAAAGTCAAAAAGTAGAAAGGAATATCCATTCACATGGGCATATTCCCCTTATCTTGACCCAACCACTAAGTCAAGGATTCCTTCACAAGGGCTATCCTTGGACTATAGAAGAATCCAAAACAAAAAGGCTTGCGGGCCCAAGAGTTCTCAACTCTTTCCTCAAAGCCAAACAACTAGGAATAATACCAAGTCTACACACTAGAATCCAAAATAGTGGTGCTCATCTTTTCCACCTCCTCTAAAGTAAGGTTCACTCTATCTTAGCTATGACTAGCTCTAGCTAATCATGACTAATGTAGAACCATCCTATATCTCTCAAGTACTTGTAATACCAAGCTAAATATCATAATATCACACACATGCACAAATGGGTGTTACATTTACCCTCAAACTAAGTTTTCACTTTGTCCTCAAAGTGAAGGTCTCTTTACCTTCTATGATATATCTTCAAATTATCATGGTTAATTCTATCAAAGTGTCTTCCTCCCAACTCCTTGAGATCATAGGTGTAATTGCCCCATACCTTCTCCACTATGAAAGATCCAAAGTACTTAGGCAAAAACTTCTTTTGCACTCCCTTGAATCAAATAGAATCAAACAACATTACCCAATCACCTTCTTTGAAAGGACCCACCTTCTTCTTGCCTTGCCTCTTGTCATAACTCTCCTTTTGTTTCCTTTGAGCTTGCTCCACTCAAACCATAGCAACTGCTCTTGCCTCTTCCAACTCCATGAGTTGTTCCTTCCTTGACTTCTGTGCATCACCTCCTTGTGCTTTCTTCAATCTCCTATGAATGCTTTGGAAGGAAGGAAGATCAAAGTGAATAAGTAGGGTAGACTCAATATCATATACCAATTGAAATGGAGAATATCCAGTGGAAGTTTTCATGGTTGTCATATACTCCCACAAAACTGCATGAATCCTCTTGTCTCAATGATGTTTAGCCTCCTCCATTTCTGCATCCTTGGCAAACATCATGCACAAGGTCTGATTGGTTCTCTCTGCCAAGCCATTGGAATTTGGCTTAGAGGATGTAGTTACTCTATGTGTGATAGAGAAATGTCATAACATGGCTATAGTAATGCTTCCTGTAAATTCTCCTTCTCTATCAGAAACCAACTCCAAAGGGCATACAAATCTAGTGATAATATGTTCATAAAGAAATATACCTTCTTCTTCTTCATTTTTGTCCCTCAATGGTCTAGCCTCAACCCACTTGGTAAGGTAATCAATAACTACCACAATGTACCGATTGTTCCTCGGTGTTCTATTGAGAGGACCTACAAAATCAATTCCTCACTTCTCAAAAGGTCTTAGCAATGGAATTGATCTAAGTGGTGGAGTGGATGTAGACTTTCTAGCAAAAGCTTGACAAACATGACAAGTTTTGCAATAATCAAGACAATCCTTGAAAATCCCTCTCCAATGGTAACCTGCATCTAGAATCTTGAAAGCAATCACCTTTCTTGCAAAGTGTCCTCCACACACTAAACCTTCATGAAACTCCTTTATAAGTAGGATAGACTCTTCCTTACCCACTGCTCTTTGAAGTAGGCCATTTTCTCCTTGATGAAAAATAATATCCTCCACCATTGTGTAAGGTCTATATCTTGCTGCAAGGGCCTTCCTCTCCCTACCATGCATCCCTTCTGGATAGTTACCTCTTGAGTGACTGAGATTGTCATGAGCTCCTCATCCGGGAAGGAATCATCTATTGGCTCATCTCCATCATGATCATAGGCTCTAAATAAAAAATTAGCATTTTCATGTTTCTTTCCTAGCTTATCCTCAATGGTGTAGTCATACTCAGACAAGAGTATCATCTACCTTGCTAGTCTCCCTTCAACATTAGGCTTGTTGAAGATGTACTTCAAAGCCTTGTGATCTGTGATAATGGTGGTTTTCCATTGAATCAAGTAGTGTCTAAATTGCATGAGACCAAAGATCATTGCCAACCCTTCTCTCTCCATGATAGAGTAGTTCGTCTCTCCTAAAACCATCTGCCTACTAGTATAAGCTATTGAATCATCATGCCCATCTTGGTCTAATTGACTAAGAGTGCATCCTATAGCTACATTAGAAGCATCAGTGTAGAGGATGAAAGGCTTACTCCAATCAGGTTTAGCAAGAATTGGAGCTACAACAAGGGATTGCTTGACCTCCTCAAAAGCTTTGAGAGCCTTCTTGTCCTCCAAAATCACGATGTAATCTACACCCTTCTTCATGTAGATGGTCAATGCATAAGCCTTGTTGGAAAATGAGAAGACAAACCTCCTATAGTATCCAACCATCCCCTAGAATTAGCGTAACTTTGTCAAGCTTGAAGGGAATGGAAGGTCTAAGATTTTCCTCACCTTCTCAGGATCAACTGCTATTCCATCCTTGGAGATGATGTGCCCTAAAAGTAGACCTTCTTCACATCCAAAAATGCACTTCTCTAGGTTGAGTGATGCATTTACCTCATCCAAGCATTGCAAGACCTTGATTAGGTGCTCAAAGTGCTCCTCCTTGCTTTCATAGACACAAAAGTCATCAATGAAGTCTCTCACAAATTTCCCAATGAAACGTTCAAATACCTTGTTCATGAACCATTGGAATGTGGCTGGAGCATTGCAAAGCCCAAAAGGCATGACCTTGAAAGCGTAAGTTCCCCAAGGTGTGGTGAATGTGGTGAATGTGGTGAGTTCTTGATGCTCTGGTGCAATCTTGATTTTGTTATATCCACTATAACCATCTCTAAAACTGTACCTCTCATGACCTACAACTTCCTCCAAGATCTCATCAATGAATGGCAATGGGTAGTAGTTCTTCTTGGTTACAACATTGAGCTTCTTGTAATTCAGACATACCCGAAGCTTGCCATTCTTTTTCTTCACAATGATAATTGGAGACACCCATTCTAAATTCTCTACCTCAAAGATAAATCCAGCCTCCTTGAGCTTATCATTCTCCTCCTTCACAACCAAAGATATTGGTGGGCTAATGCGATGTTGTTTTTGGCGGATTGGTCTTGCATGTGACTCCACCTCTATCTTGTGCTCCTCCAAGGTGACTTCCTTCAAATCCTTGTAATTGAAAGCAAAAACATGAATGAACTTGTGGAAAATCTCCTCAAAACTCACCTTCTCTTCCTTGGTAACATTTGGGCCATACTTGAGGGTAGCTAACCTTCTCTCTACCTCCTCAAGTGTCAATGGTGATTTATCTGGGTCCTTCAAAACCTCTGGCTTAGGTAAAAAATCCATAGCACACAAAGGATACACATCTAAATCTGATTCACATTCATCCTCCTCCGTGGAAGTCTCCTCTTCCATGCTTGTGTCCACACCTGAAGCTTATTCTTTAGAATCTGATTCCCAATAATCAAAAGATTGTGTATCTGAATGTGAAGTGTTGGTGGTGTAAGTCACAGGAACTATGACTATATGGTTTGATGGCATAATCCTCAAGTACCCTTTGTACCATCGATCAGTTGTGTGTGTTGCTCTCAACCATGGCTTCCCAAGAAGTAAGTCATAGCTTGAATCCTTCAAGACTTGGAAAGTCATTACATTTTGAACTCCCATAACTGAAACTACCACTTTATCCATCACCCCTACTGGTTGAACTTGTTGCTTGTTTGCCATACTCACCACAAATGTTGAAGGTCTTGAGAGTATCATACCCAACTTCTTCATCAACCTTTCTGACATGACATTTATTGTTGATCCTCCATCAACCAATGCGTCCTTGATGTTGTGACCATTCACTCTCATATCAATCTTGGAGGCATATTCACAAGCCTCACATGGTGCTGGCTTGGCATCCACCACTCCCATTGATACTGGAGCTTTTGCCTTCTTCTTCTTCTTGCTCCTTGTAGAACTCAAACCACCTTTAAGCTCTTTTCTCAAGGTAGGGTTCAAAGCAATCAATTGGCCCATTGTGATGTTAGCCTTGTGACTACCAACATCCTCCAACACATTGTAGTTCCATTGTTGCTTTGAAATCAAGAAATCCTCCATCCCTAACTTCTCCTTGGAGTCTTTGTTGTTGATGGTGTTGAGGTGCGAGTGCTCCTAGTAGACAAAGGAGTATCCTTGCTTGGAGTAAATCCTTGAGAAGAGTGAACATCCTCTACAAAACGAGCTCTCTTCTTCTCTTGTGCCAAAAGCTCCAAATTAAGACTCTTGGAGTTTGAGCACTCTCCCTTCTCATACTTGCTCTCCACCACATCTATGGATACTATCCCCTTACCTTTGTTTGGATGAGGAGCCACTTGGGTTTCACTACCACCCTCTTTCCCTCTATTGGCTCCCTCATAACCCCTTCCTCCATGATAAGTGGAATTTGGGCAATTCCTTTGAATATGGCCTCTTCCTCCACAACCAAAACAATTTCTATCATTGAAATTGTTGGCTGGTTGAAATCCTCTATATGGATAGTTTCTATAACTCCTAGGCCCTCTCCCTACATTCTGATCCACCTCTCTCTTCTCCCATAGTTGCACCACATTGATCTTGAGATCCGCAAGTTGTTCTGTGATGGTTTGAAGTGGATCCTATGGTGGAGGTGCAAGAATTGGAGCAACTAATACTTGTGGTGCAACCCTTATCACCAAAGTATCAGAAGTTCCACCAAACTTGTAGCCTTGAGGAGGATGCACAACCTCCTTCACCACCAAATCACTCTCATCTCCTTCCAAACTCTCCTCCATATGAATTGCAATTTTGATAGCTTCAACCTTAGAAGAAGGTTTTTCATATCTCACCTTGCTTCTAATTAGTGGTCTCAACCCTCCCACAAAATTCTTGGTGAGCATGGTCCCTATGTCAATCATAGTAGTCTCCACATCATCCCCACCCTTCCTCAACACTATACAAAATATGGACTCTAACTTTTCCACTCTTTCCACATAGGCCCTCACTTTCTCTCCATCTCCTTGCTTGAGAAAGGTAATCTCACTCATCAATCTCTCATAACTCTCATCAGAAGAAAGTTCTCAATGAGTGTTGAAGTCAAAGTCTCCCAGACTCTTCTTGCCCATCTCTCCTCTCTCTCTTTTGGTATTCTGACTCATACCATGTAAGTGCTGCATCCTCAAAGAAATTTGGTAATAATGAGGCCCACTCATTCTTCCTCCTCTCATTGTTTCCTATGCAAGCTCTCTTTTCAAGCTCTCACAAAGGCCTCCACATCTTCTCCATCCTTGCCAAAGAAAACCAAAAGTTCCCCATCTTAACCTCTCACTACTTTCTCTCTTTTCTTTTCTACACTACTCTTTCTTTCTTTTCTCTCAATTTTTTTTTCTCTTTTCTTTTCTCTCACTCTATAACTAAAAGAGTATGTACTTGACTAACACCATTTGAGAGTAATCCACCCTAGGGAACACAAAAGGTTCAAGTTCCTCCAAGATTTCTATAGCAATATCAAATCCTAAAGTGCATATTAATCTAACCCACATGGATAGTTTATCCATAAGTTGAAAGATTATCTCCATCACTAATCTTGAGAACTAGCTGATGAAGGTGGTAGTATTTCTATTGTTATATTAAGATTCTCTCCAAGATCCTTCACCAAAGTCTCCAAAATTGATTTTCCTCTACTACACTTATGTCCTTTTGGAAGTCTTTCCACCCCACAAACCTCACACAACCCCTTGGTCTTAGATCTTCTCCCTCCCAATCTTGGCGAAGAAGGTCCAACATGCAAACCCAAGTCAAGTTAGCCTCTCCTTTTCCTCAATCTCTTTCTCTCAAAGGTCAATCGACATGAACTTGCCTTATGTCCCTTCTCCCTACATAGAAAGCACTCTGACTCACTCTTTCCTCCAAGTGGCGTAGGTTTTTGGATCCTCTCAACACTCTCCTCAAATTCTATTGTAAACTCTCTTTTCCTCAAATCCACCCCTACAATCACCTCAAAACCTTTGGGAACCTTGCATAGTCTCAATTTCCACTCTTGATGACCCTCCATGTTCCAAAGATGAATCTAAACACTCAAATATGCTTTTTGTTGCTCTCAAACTCCTCATGCATGAGATCTCCACTCTGCAAAATTAACCCTTCCTCACAATTTCACTCAGATCTCTCAATTAGTATGTGACAGTCTTTTAAAATTTTGCACACGTAATCATAACTCTAAGGTGTCACTTCCTGCAAACTTTCAGATCTTTTCATTGAGGCATTTTTCCTAGACACCTTTCTATTCAGCACACATATTTCAGATTTGGTCTAAAAACCACCCCGTCACTTCAAAAACTTGTAACTCCCTGCTCAATAATGTTCTCTCTCTAATTTTTGTGTCAGTAGGTAGAGTATAACGTACTAAATTTTCTTGGAAACTTTCAAATGGCAGACTTTATACAATATTCCAGAGAGCATGCAGTTACAAGAGCAGTTTACCCTCTCAACTTTCAAAAATTCTAGCCCAATGCGCATAATAGCTCTCACAATAATTCCAAGTGTTCTAACTGAAAGATAACCCAAGCTATCATGTGTAGAAATTTCAAGTTTAGATCCCAAACTTGAGATTTTGCCCAAAATCACCTTAATCCCTAAAATCTGCAATCCACCTCACACAATCTTTCCAATTCCTCTCATGTATACAAGATGTACAAAATCACTTCAAAGACATCATAATGAACTATAGGGTATATAAATGGATCTTGATTCTCTTACATAAGTTCAGCCCTCTCCTCTCCTAATGTTCTATCCAAGTGAGTTCTCATAGCCTCCTTCTACCTAATGTAGAATTGAATGCGGAACATGATCTTGCCTTCTAGAGAGGTCTCGGTAACGGAACCAAAAATGTGAGCCGGCATGTCTCTCACTCAAGATGAACCTCTGATGGCTATTATGGTAGCGCACCATGGACTAAGAAGGCAAGGAACCCCAACTCCATCATACTCCTCCAAGGCTAACACTCCAAGACTCAAGACATTGCTCACTAGAGAACTCAATGAGAGAGAGATAGTTGCAAATGAAAGGATGATGAGTACTTCCTCACCCCTTGTTTATATACTTGTGAAATAGTTATGCACCAAAGTTACTAGAGTAACTCAAGTTACTAGGATAAAAGTCAAGTAAAGTCAAAAAGTATAAAGGAATATCCATTCACATGGGCATATTCCACTAGCATGTGATCTTATCCCGACCCAACCACTAAGTCAAGGATTCCTTCACATGGGCTATCCTTGGACTATAGAAGAATCCAAAACAAAAAGGCTTGCAGGTCCAAGAGTTCTCAACTCTTTCCTCAAAGCCAAACACCTAGGAATAATACCAAGTCTACACACTAGAATCCAAAATAGTGGTGCTCATCTTTTCCACCTCCTCTAAAGTAAGGTCCCCTCTATCTTAGCTGTGACTAACTCTAGCTAATTAGGACTAATGTAGAACCATCCTTTATATCTATATAAATATTATCTCTCAAGTACTTGTAATACAAAGCTAAATATCACAATACCACACACATGCACAAATGAGTGTTACAGTCAGCCAACCAAAACAGTAAAGTTGGGTCGATTCCCAATGTAAGCATATTATTGATTGAGAATAAAAGGAAGCACATAATCAACTTAGCTACCTCCAACATCTTGCTAGAATCAATCTATGTAGTAGTGGGTGGCTGACTAGCATCTAGCCCAACATGCACTCCATCACCAACTACCACACATACACTAGGACATCTAGGAGCCATGGATGTTATATATGGTGCTTCAAAGAGTGTAAAAGACTAGGGAAGTTTAACCTATCTACCAACCTCTACTCTTTATGGGTCCAACTCCATTGATGCTCCTCTAGGCTCTTGAGCATGTATGGCACTTTTAGTCACTATGATATATGCATCTATCTCTATTGCTCCGCAGATAAAGTCCAAGATATATTTGTCACCAACATAAGAAGTAGAAACATGTAATACCAATAGCTAGATAGATTATCTAGAAGTGGAAATTGGCTTGGTAATATCTTCAAGGATGTTTTGTATAATGGTTTAAGTTTATCATATAGAGAAATCACCAAAAGAGCACTTCCACTAATAGATCAAAGGCCAAAAATACCATGAAAACTTCAAAACCAAATTTGGAGGCCTAAATAGATGAATTAGGCCTCAAAAAATCAAAAAAATACACCCCCTTCCTTGTAGAGCAATGAGAGACATTGCCCTCTCCCCTCTTGTTTATCTCATTGACAGCTTTCCAATAATACCTCACCCATGCTATTTTGAGCTTCCTATAGGAGAATTCTCCAAAGATTCCTTTTGGTTGAACTTGTTTGACCAACCAAATAGGATAAGAATCAACATGCCACCAATCCATATAGCTAATCTAAAGGTGGAGCTAGTTGACATGTCACCAATCCATATATTTGATCCAAGGATGTAGCTCTCTTTGAATGGATCCTCTTTACTATATAATAAAGACCAAGTCGTGCATCAAAATATTGAGTTATGTTTCTTTTATGTTTCTTTTCTTGTGTTTCTCTTGGGGTTTTTTGTCCATAAAATTTTACAAAGCTTCAGCATCTGAATCTGATCTCCTCTAAGCCCATTTTCATAAAGATGAAGAACTCAATAAGGTACCCTTCATCTTAAATGCAATTTGCTTGGAAAAAGTATTTGGCAATTGTCATATAACAACACCAAATCTCCTTTGCAAACAGTCACAGGCTTGATATGCTTATTATGCCTGACTTTCCTCTGTTCTTGTACTTCTTTTGTGGTTTGCATTGCATTGTCTCTTTTCTCTTCTAGCCACATCAATTGATGGATCCAAAGATATTGGCTTTCTTGTTCCGACAATTGCTCCTCATAGAGAATCCAATATGTCGGTACTTCAAATTCAACTAGTAGTTTGAGATGCAAGCCATATGTCAAGAAGTATGGAGTTTGTTTGGTTGTGATCTTTTTTGTTGCCCGATATGCCCACAATGCGGCTGGTAACTTTGTGTCCCAATCATAAGCATAATTGACAGTCACCTTATTCAGAATATTGCAAAGTGACCCATTTGCCTTTTCTGTTAAGCCATTTGCTTTTGGATTATAAGGAGTCATCTTCCGATGTTTAATCTGAAAGTATTTTTTTAACATTGTCGTATTGTGGTTTGCATAGGCTGTAAAAAAGTGACTTATCATAGTTTATCTCCATGTTAGTGGGGTAAGTTGTATGCTAGATCCAATGGATGAGATGTTGCCATGTGAGCAATCTATGTACATGTATGTGATTGGCCACGTGGATTACAATCTTATCTTATTTGATGAATAAAGATGAGGGCGAGTGGAGAGACGGGTGTGTTTTAGTTTGGAGAGTCTCAAGGGGAGAAGGACGTTGGGAGTGAGAGTTGTAGCAGAGAGCGAGTGTTAGAGCATTGGAGGAAGCATTTGAGGATGAGATGTCCCATGCTCCCAATCTGCCACTCCCAAATCCTTTTCTCATCAGGCTTCAGATTTTACACCATGACGACTTACGGGATTAGTTGGTAGCATGTTTCGGGGTGGTGTTTGTGGAGTCGGTGATGGGAAACCCGGATCCTATCGTCCTTCCGGTGCTTACTTATGAAAATATCTGGGACTTGACTATATATGTCCTTCTATAGTTGAGGAATGCCTAAATTTTTGCTCGTAAGCTTCAAGGTGGAGTTGTGGGGTCCATTTGTCAAAAAGTAAAAAGACTAAAGGAAAAATGTGCAAGAGATTGGGTCCCAGGAGAGAAGGCCTATTCACTTTGATCTTCCTACCTTCCAAAGCATTCATAGGAGATTGAAGAAAGCACAAGGAGGTGATGCACAGAAGTCGAGGAAGGATCAACTCATGGAGTTGGAAGAGGCAAGAGCAGTTGCTATAGTTTGAGTGGAGCAAGCCCAAAGGAAACAAAAGGAGAGTTATGACAAGAGGAAAGGCAAGAAGAAGGTGGAGCCTTTCAAAGAAGGTGATTGGATAATGTTGTTTGATTCTATTTGATTCAAGAGAGTGCAAAAGAAGTTTTTGCCTAAGTACTTTGGACCTTTCATAGTGGAGAAGGTATGGAGAAATTACACCTATGATCTCAAGAAGTTGGGAGAAAGACACTTCAATAGGATTAACCATGATAAGTTGAAGATGTATCATAGAAGGTAGAGAGACCTTCACTTTGAGTACAAAGTGAAAAATTAGTCTAGGGGTAATGTAACACCCATTTGTGCATGTGTGTGGTATTGTGATATTTAGCTTGGTATTACAAGTAATTGAGAGATATTATTTACATAGAGATAAAAGATGGTTCTACAGTAGTCATGATTAGCTAAAGTCAGTCATAGTTAAGATAGAGGGGACCTTACTTTAGAGGAAGTGTTTTAGATTCTAGTGTGTTGACTTGGTATTATTCCTAGGTGTTTGGCTTTGGGGAAAGAGTTGAGAACTCTTGGGCCCGCAAGCCTTTTTGTTTTGGATTCTTCTATAGTCCAAGGATAGCCCATGTGAAGGAATCCTTGACTTAGTGGTTGGGTCAAGATAAGATCACACGCTAGTGGAATATACCCATGTGAATGGATATTTCTTTCTACTTTTTGACTTTACTTGACTTTTAGTCTAGAAAATTGAGTTACTATGGTAATTAGTAACTTTGGTATGTAATTATTTCACAAGTAATAAACAAGGGGTGAGGAAGTACTTATCATCCTTTCATTTGCAACTATTTCTCTCTCATTGAGTTCTCTAGTGAGCAATGGCTTGAGTCTTGGAGTGGTAGCCTTGGAGGAGTATGATGGAGTTGGGGTTCCTTGCCTTCTTAGTCCATGATGTACTACCATAATAACCATCAAAGGGTCATCTTGAGTGAGAGATAGGCCGGCTCATAGGTCCCCCCTCTCAAAAAGCATGAGAGCTTAGGAAATGTGGCTCTAGGCTATCCAACTAGGTTCACCATTGCCATAGGTGACCTATCAGCCACTACCACTATTTGAGATTGACGCCCAAGATCCAAGATGTCATCAACAAGGATATGGTCAAGTTGTTGAATCCCATCATTGTTGAAACCTCTTTGGGTAAGAGGTTTAACCACCAAAGACAAGGACAATGAGCTTGTGATCCCACTCTGGATGCATCTAACAATACAATAGGTCCCATCCAAGAATGGACCTAATGTGTACTTTCCACCACTTGGGTACAAGAATCACTCATCAAAGGAAAGTTCTCTAAAATGTAAGCTAGAGAAATTGATTGATGAACTTGGAGATGTTATAGTATCCGTAACATCTCCCAAAACACACCCAAACA
This sequence comes from Lunularia cruciata, assembly GCA_948567375.1. NCBI lineage: Eukaryota > Viridiplantae > Streptophyta > Marchantiopsida > Lunulariales > Lunulariaceae > Lunularia > Lunularia cruciata. The sequence goes on from OX419756.1 coordinate 23,400,872, forward strand.
AGGATCTTGAAGACACAAACCTTGGCCAGCACGTGGCTGAGGTTTGTGTCTTCAAGATGTCCCTCGACATGTCCTTGACATGGCCATCCAAAAATCACCAAGTGAATAGGCCCATGTCTCTCCAGATCAAGCGCCCCCAATAAGGAAATATATGGTGGTAGGACCTTCTAGTAACCTTTGATTGCTGATATTGGTAATAACTCCGAATACCAATAGGCCAAGTGTGCCATATGATGTAGAGAGACTTGCCTAGCTATCTCATCTCTCTCCACATACAAGTACCTCTATACTTGTATACCTACCTGTAATATTTTAGCTATCCCGGTGTTAATCCCACCAAACAACTCCAGTGGACATATCCCCTCTACTGGATACTGCTAAGCAATGAGTGTGGTATCCAGAGGTGTCAAAGTAATTGAATTTGGAGGCTCATCCTCACACTCATCTCTTGATGGTACAAAGGTTCCACTCCAAGCCTATTGCACCAACTGATCTACATGTTGTTGCAATGCCTCCTCTGAACTCCATAATGGAACATCCAAGGTAGATAGAACAATCCCACTCCTACTCCAAATTTGAGTGATCTTCTCTGGTACTAGAGTATCCTTTGCATGGGTGTTTCCCTCCAACAAGTCACGAGGCCAAGTAACGGTACCATTGAAAGTTGAAACTAATGTTGCTATAGTTCTGGACTGTAGTGAGCCAAGACTACCACTACTAAAGTGTATTGGTAGGCGACATACTCGTCCCTCACCACAATGTCAACTTGGTCTACAAGGGGTTGTTTCCTCCCAATAGTCAATGTTGAAACCCATGGGGTATATTATTGCTCCCCCAACTAACACATCGTATGACTTACCTATTGTCGCAATAGCTTGAGCTCTCACCACTGAGTTATCAATTGGATGACCAGGCTGAACTTGGACAATGAGCTCCCTATGTGTGATGTACTATGTCAAACCACTACCTAGAGATGTCTGGATCTGAAATGGACACCTCTCTACATTGTCTTTTGTAACTCCAGTCCGACTATTGTAGCCTTTCCCAACATAAGGAGCTGTGCATGAGAGTCTAACAAGACTCTGTGGTGTATAGACCTTCCTTGAAGGTCCCACCAAACCAAAAATCCCCCTTTGTTATCCAATAGGACAACACCAGGTGTGAACCACGCTCTCTCAAAGGCCAATCTAGTTGGCAACACCTCCAATTTAGCCGTTATTGCCTACCATAAACCATTGGTTGCTGAACGGATCTCATGCTCCTCAACCAAGTCAGCTCCACTATCAACCACCTCTGCTCTAGTAGTAGGAACCGTATAATCTTGACTCTCATAGAGCATGGCAGCCAACCGGAACATTGGGGTTGGGTCAACTCCCAATGTAAACATGTCACTGGTTGAGAACAAAGAGCATCATATAATCAGCTGAGCCACCTCCAACAGCATGCTAGACTCAGTTTGTGTAGTAGTAGGTGGCTAACTAGTAGGTAGTCTATCATGCCCTCTATCACCACCTACCATACCTGCATTAGGACGTCCAGGAGCCATGGATGTTGTCTACAATTTATCAAATAGCATGAAAGACTGGGGAAGTCTGACCTATCTCCCAACCTCTCCTCTCTATGGGTGACCAACTCCATTGATGCTCCTCTAGGATCTAGAACACGTATTGCACTCCTAGTCACTGCTATAGATGCATCTACCTGTGCTACTCTGCACATGAATTCCAAAGCATCTCTACCACTAGCATGTGAGGTTGAAGCCATAGCACCCAAATTTGATCTCCTATGAGCAATGGTCATACTATCTAATCTCTACTCCAATCGCTCAATCCGAGTAGCCATAGTTGTATCAAAAGTAAGGGTAGGTGTTGCACTTCTACTAGGTGTAGATCCTCTACCACCACCTCTACTACCTCATCCTCCATGAATTGGAGCTCCTCTACTACCTACCATAACAGCCCTACCACTTTGTAACTCCGGGTGTAGGTCAAAGCAGCAATCATTAGTGTGACTAAATCTGTGGCAATGCTCACACTGCCTCTATGCTGGTTGTGATGCACTTGAGGTATTAAGTCCACTCCCTTGAGTACACTCTCTCCTATGGTGAGGTCCACCACAAGTCCAACAAGCAACACCATTACTCACTGGTTGCTGCATTACCCAAAAATGAAGGTAAGAGTCTAATTATAGTAGGCCCTCCCCTCGCTCCATAAGACATAGGCTGTCCACTTTGTCCTTGAAAACCAGCTGGATGTGGTGCACTCTACTGCACTCTAGAAGAAGTCATAGCCAAGGATAAAGTCTCCCTACCAAACCCAAATATCACCACTCTCTCTTCCAACATGTTGAGCTCAATACGCTCAACCAAACCAAAGACCACTGCCAAAGTAGGCAAAGTAGCATGTAACAATGTAGCATCACAAACTCTACATCGCAACTCCCTATCTAGTATCCCATACCAAAACTAGATTGCTTGTGCCTTAATAACTCCCTAAGTGAAACTGATCAGCCATCTCATGTGAGTGTATGCCTTACGTAGGCTTTCTCTAGCCTTTCGCTAGAACTCATGCAAGCTCCTCAGCTTGTCAATCCTGTGAGCCGGCATGTCTCTCACTCAGGATGAACCTCTGATAGCTATTATGGTAGCGCACCATGGACTAAGAAGGCAAGGAACCCCAACTCCATCATACTCCTCCAAGGCTAACACTCCAAGACTCAAGACATTGCTCACTAGAGAACTCAATGAGAGAGAGATAGTTGCAAATGAAAGGATGATGAGTACCTCCTCACCCCTTGTTTATATACTTGTGAAATAGTTACATACCAAAGTTACTAATTACCGTAGTAACTCAAGTTACTAGACTAAAAGTCAAGTAAAGTCAAAAAGTAGAAAGGAATATCCATTCACATGGGCATATTCCCCTTATCTTGACCCAACCACTAAAGCAAGGATTCCTTCACATGGGCTATCCTTGGACTAAAGAAGAATCCAAAACAAAAAGGCTTGCGGGCCCAAGAGTTCTCAACTCTTTCCCCAAAGCCAAACACCTAGGAATAATACCAAGTCAACACACTAAAATCCAAAATAGTGGTGCTCATCTTTTCTACTTCCTCTAAAGTAATGTCCCATCTATCTTAGCTATGACTAACTTTAGCTAACCATGACTAATATAGAACCATCCTTTATCTCTATTTAAATAATATCTCTTAAGTACTTGTAATACCAAGCTAAATATCACAATACCACACACATGCACAAATGGGTGTTACATTTACCCCCGGACTAAGTTTTCACTTTGTCCTCAAAGTGAAGGTCTCTCTACCTTCTATGGTACATCTTCAACTTATCATGGTTAATCCTATCAAAGTATCTTCCTCCCAACTCCTTGAGATCATAGGTGTAATTGCCCTCCACCTTCTCCACTATGAAAGGTCCAAAGTACTTAGGCAAAAACTTCTTTTGCACTCTCTTGAATCGAATGGAATCAAACAACATTACCCAATCACCTTCTTTGAAAGGCTCCACCTTCTTCTTGTCTTGCCTCTTATCATAGCTCTCCTTTTGTTTCCTTTGGGCTTGCTCCACTCGAACCATAGCAACTGCTCTTGCCTCTTCCAACTCCATGAGTTGATCCTTCCTTGACTTCTGTGCATCACCTCCTTGTGCCTTCTTCAATCTCCTATGAATGCTTTGGAAGGTAGGAAGATCAAAGTGAATAAGTAAGGTAGACTCAATACCATACACCAATTGAAATGGAGAATATCCAGTGGAAGTTTTCATGGTTGTCCTATACTCCCACAAAACTGCATGAATCCTCTTGTCCTAATGATGTTTAGCTCCCTCCATTTCTGCATCTTTGGCCAACATTATGCACAAGGTCTGATTGGTTCTCTCTGCCAAGCCATTGGAATTTGGCTTATAGGATGTAGTTACTCTATGTGTGATAGAGAAATGTGGTAGCATGGCTGTAGTAATGCTTCTTGTAAACTCTCCTCCTCTATCAGAAACCAACTCCAAAGAGCATCCAAACCTAGTGATAATGCGTTCATAAAGAAATCTACCCACTTCATCTTCATTCTTGTCCCTCAATGGTCTAGCCTCAACCCACTTGGTAAGGTAATCAGTAACTACCACAATGTACCAATTGTTCCTTGGGGTTCTATTGAGAGGACCTACAAAATCAATTCTCCACTTCTCAAAAGGTCCTAGCAATGGAATTGATCTAAGTGGTGGAGTGGATGTAGACTTTCTAGCAAAAGCTTGACAAACATGACAAGTTTTGCAATAATCAAGACAATCCTTGAAAATCCCTCTCCAATGGTAACCTGCATCTAGAATCTTGAAAGCAGTCACCTTTCCTGCAAAGTGTCCTCCACATACTAAACCTTCATGAAACTCCTTTATGAGTAGGATAGACTCTTCCTTACCCACTGCTCTTCGAAGTAGACCATCTGCTCCTTGGTGAAAAAGAATATCCTCCACCATTGTGTAAGGTCTAGATCTTGCTGCAAGGGCCTTCCTCTCCCTAGCATGCATCCCTTTTGGATAGTTACCTTTTGTCACAAAATCCACAATCTCCTTGTACTCCATTGGAACCTCTTGAGTGATTGAGATTGTCATGAGCTCCTCATCCGGGAAGGAATCATCCACTGGCTCATCTCCATCATGATCATAGGCTCTAGATAATAAATCAGCATTTGCATGTTTCTTTCCTGGCCTATCTTCAATGGTGTAGTCATACTCAGACAAGAGTATCATCCACCTTGCTAGTCTCCCTTCAACATTAGGCTTGTTGAAGATGTACTTCAAAGCCTTGTGATCCGTGACAATGGTGGCTTTCCCTCCAATCAAGTAGTGTCTAAACTTCTTGAGACCAAAGATCACTGCCAACCTTTCTCTCTCCGTGACCGAGTAGTTCTTCTCTGCTGAAACCATCTGCCTACTAGCATAAGCTATTGGATGATCATGCCCATCTTGGTCGAATTGACTAAGAGTGCATCCTATAGCTACATTAGAAGCATCAGTGTAGAGGATGAAAGGTTTACTCCAATCAGGTTTAGCAAGAATTGGAGCTTCAACAAGGGATTGCTTGAGCTCCTCAAAAGCTTTGAGAGCCTCCTTGTCTTCCAAAATCACCATGTAATCTACACCCTTCTTCATGTAGATGGTCAATGCATAAGCCTTGTTGGAAAATGAGAAGATGAACCTCCTATAGTACCCAACCATCCCCAAGAATTGGCGTAACTTTGTCAAGCTTGAAGGGAATGGAAGGTCTGAGATTTTCCTCACCTTCTCAGGATCAACTGCTATTCCATCCTTGGAGATGATATGCCCCAAAAGTAGACCTTCTTCACATCCAAAAATGCACTTCTCTGGGTTGAGTGATGCATTTGCCTCATCCAAGCATTGCAAGACTTTGATTAGGTGCTCAAAGTGCTCCTCCTTGCTCCCATAGACACAAAAGTCATCAATGAAATCTCTCACAAATTTCCCAATGAAAGGTTCAAATACCTTGTTCATGAACCGTTGGAATGTGGCTGGAGCATTGCAAAGCCCAAAAGGCATGACCTTGAAAGCGTAAGTTCCCCAAGGTGTGGTGAATGTGGTGAGTTGTTGATGCTCTGATGCAATCTTGATTTGGTTATATCCACTATAACCATCTCCAAAACTGTACCTCTCATGACCTGCAACCTCCTCCAAGATCTCATCAATGAATGGCAATGGGTAGTAGTCCTTCTTGGTAACAGCATTGAGCTTCTTGTAATCCACACATACTCAAAGCTTGCCATTCTTTTTCTTCACAATGACAATTGGAGACACCCATTCTGAATTCTCCACCTCAAAGATAAATCCAGCCTCCTTGAGCTTATCAATCTCCTCCTTCACAACCAAAGATATTGGTGGGCTAATGCGATGTTGCTTTTGTCGGATTGGTCTTGCATGTGACTCCACCTCTATCTTGTGCTCCTCCAAGGTGACTTCCTTCAAATCCTTGTAACTAAAAGCAAACACATGGATGAACTTGCGGAAAATCTCCTCAAATCTCACCTTCTCCTCCTTGGTAACATTTGGGCCATACTTGAGGGTAGATAACCTTCTCTCTACCTCCTCAAGTGTCAATGGTGATTTATCTGGGTCCTTCAAAACCTCTGGCTTAGGTGCAAAATCCATAGCACACAAAGGATACACATCTGAATCAGATTCAGATTCATCCTCCTCCGTGGAAGTCTCCTCTTCCATGCTTGTGTCCACACCTGAAGCTCCTTCTTCAGAATCTGATTCCCAATAATCAGAAGATGGTGTATCTGAATGTGAAGTGTTGGTGGTGTTAGTCACAAGAACAGTGACTCTATGGTTTGATGGCCCAATCCTCAAGTACCCTTTGTGCCATCGATCAGTTGTGCGTGCTGCTCTCAACCATGGCCTCCCAAGAAATAAGTCATAGCTTGAATCCTTCAAGACTTGGAAAGTCATGAGATTTTGAACTCCCATAACTAAAACTACCACCTTATCCATCACCCCTACTGGTCGAACTTGTTGCTTGTTTGCCATGCTCACCACAAATGTTGAAGGTCTTGAGGGTATCATACCTCACTTCTTCATCAACCTTTCTGACATGGCATTCACTGCTGATCCTCCATCAACCAATGCATCCTTGATGTTGTGACCATTCACTCTCACATCAATCTTGGAGGCATATTCACAAGCTTCCCATGGTGCTGGCTTGGCATCCACCACCCCCATTGATACTGGAACTTTTGCCTTCTTCTTCTTCTTGCTCCTTGTAGAACTCAAACCACCTCTAAGCTCCTTTCTCAAGGTAGGGTTCAAAGCAATTAATTGGCCCACTGTGATGTTAGCCTTGTGACTACCAACATCCTCCAACACATTGTAGTTCCATTGTTGCTTTGAGATCAAGAAGTCCTCCATCCCCAACTTCTTCCTTGGAGTCTTTGTTGTTGATGGTGTTGAGGTGCGAGTGCTCCTAGTAGACATAGGAGTACCCTTGCTTGAAGTAAATCCTTGAGAAGAGTGAACATCCTCTGCAAAACGAGCTCTCTTCTTCTCTTGTGCCAAAAGCTCCAAATTAAGACCCTTGAAGTTTGAGCACTCTCCCTTCTCATACTTGCTCTCAACCACATCTATGGATGCTATCCCCTTACCTTTGTTGGGATTAGGAGCCACTTGGGTTTCACTACCTCCCTCTTTCCCTCTATTGGCTCCCTCATAACCCCTTCCTCCATGGTAAGTGGAATTTGGGCAATTCCTTTGGATATGGCCTCTTCCTCCACAACCAAAACAATTTCTATCATTGAAATTGTTGGCTGGTTGGCCTCCTCTATATGGATAGTTTCCATAACTCCTAGGCCCTCTTCCTACATTCTGATCCACCTCTCTCTTCTCCCATAGTTGCACCACATTGATCTTGAGATTCGAAAGTTGTTCTGTGATGGTTTGGAGTGGATCTTTTGGTGGAGGTGCAAGAACTGGAGCAACTACTACTTGTGGTGTAACCCTTGTCACCAAAGTATCAGAAGTTCCACCATACTTGTAGCCTTGAGGAGGATGCACAACCTCCTTCACCACCAAATCACTCTCATCCCCTTCCAAACTCTCCTCCATACGAATTGCGATCTTGATAGCTTCAACCTTGGAAGAAGGTTTCTCATATCTCACCTTGCTTCTAATTTGTGGTCTCAACCCTCCCACAAAATTCTTGGTGAGCATGGCCCCTATGCCAATCATTGTAGTCTCCACATCATCCCCACCCTTCCTCAACACTAAGCGAAATTTGGACTCCAACTTTTCCACTCTTTCCACATAGACCCTCACTTTCTCTCCATCTCCTTGCTTGAGAAATGTAACCTCACTCATGAATCTCTCATAACTCTCATCAGGAAGAAAGTTCTCCATGAGTGCTGAAGCCAAAGTCTCCCAAGACTCCTCTTCCCCCTCTCTCCTTTCTCTCTTTTGGTATTCTGACTCATACCATGTAAGTGCTGCATCCTCAAAGAAATCTGGTAATAATGAGGCCCACTCATTCTTCCTCCTCTCATTGTTTCCTATGCAAGCTCTCTTGAAGTCTCTCACAAAGGCCTCCACATCTTCTCCATCCTTGCCAAAGAAAACCGGAAGTTTCCTCATCTTAACCCCTCACTATCTTTCTTTTCTCTCAATTTTTATTTTCTCTTTTCTTTTCTCTCACTCTATTACTAATAGAGTATATACATGACTAACACCATCTGAGAATAATCCACTCTAGGGAACACAAAAGGTTCAGGTTGCTCCAAGATTTCTATAGCAACATCAAATCCTAGAGTGCATATTAATCTAACTCTCATGGATAGTTTATCCAAAAGTTGAAAGATTATCTCCATCACTAATCTTGAGAACTAGCTGATGAAGGTGGTAATATTTCAGTAGCTGTACTAAGACTCTCTCCAAGATCCTTCACCAAAGTTTCCAAAAGTGCTTTTACTCCACTACACTCATGTCCTTTTGGAAGTCCTTCAACTCCACAAACCTCACACAACTCCTTGGTCTTAGATCTTCTCCCTCCCAATCTTGGTGAAGAAGGTCCAACATGCAAACCCAAGTCAAGTATGCTTCTCCTTTCCCTCAATCTCTTGCTCTCAAAGGTCAATGGACATGAACTTGCCTTATGTCCCTTCTCTCCACATAGAAAGCACTTAGACTCACTCTTTCCTCCAAGTGGTGTAGGTTTTTGGATCCTCTCAACACTCTCTTCAAATTCTATTGTAAACTCTCTTTTCCTCAAATCCACCCCTACAATCACCTCAAACCCTTGGGGAACCTTGCATAATCTCAATTTCCACTCTTGATGACTCTCCATGTTCCCCAAGATGAATCTAAACACTCAAACATGCTTTTTGTTGATCCCAAACTTCTCATGCATGAGATCTCCACTCTGCAGAATTGACCCTTCCTCACAATGTCACTCAAATCTCCCAACCAATATGTCACAGTCCTCTGAAATTTTCCACAATTGATCACAACTTCACGGCGTCCCTCCCTGCAAAATTTCAGATCTTTTCATTGAGCCATTTGGCCTAAACACTTTTCTATTCAGCACCCATATTTCAGATTTGGTCTGAAAACCACCCCCCTCACTTCAAAAACTCATAACGCCCTGCGCAAAAATGATCTCTCTGTAATTTTTGTGGCAGCAGGTAGGATACAATGCACTCAAATGCTAATCTCTACTCCAATTGCTCAATCTGAGTAGCCATAGTTGTATCAAAAGTAAGGGTAGGTGTTGCACTTCTACTAGGTGTAGATCCTCTACCACCACCTCTATTACCTCATCCTCCATGAATTGGAGCTCCTCCACTACCTACCATAACAGCCCTACCACTTTGTAACTCCGGGTGTAGGTCAAAGCAGCAATCATTAGTGTGACTAAATCTGTGGCAATGCTCACACTGCCTCTATGCTGGTTGTGATGCACTTGAGGTATTAAGTCCACTCCCTTGAGTACACTCTCTCCTATGGTGAGGTCCACCACAAGTCCAACAAGCAACACCATTACTCACTGGTTGCTGCATTACCCAAAAATGAAGGTAAGAGTCTAATTATAGTAGGCCCTCCCCTCGCTCCATAAGACATAGGCTGTCCACTTTGTCCTTGAAAACCAGCTGGATGTGGTGCACTCTACTGCACTCTAGAAGAAGTCATAACCAAGGATAAAGTCTCCCTACCAAACCCAAATATCACCACTCTCTCTTCCAACATGTTGAGCTCAATACGCTCAACCAAACCAAAGACCACTGCCAAAGTAGGCAAAGTAGCATGTAACAATGTAGCATCACAAACTCTACATCGCAACTCCCTATCTAGTATCCCATACCAAAACTAGATTGCTTGTGCCTTAATAACTCCCTAAGTGAAACTGATCAGCCATCTCATGTGAGTGTATGCCTTACGTAGGCTTTCTCTAGCCTTTCGCTAGAACTCATGCAAGCTCCTCAGCTTGTCAATCCTGTGAGCCGGCCTGTCTCTCACTCAAGATGAACCTCTGATGGCTATTATGGTAGCGCACCATGGACTAAGAAGGCAAGGAACCCCAACTCCATCATACTCCTCCAAGGCTAACACTCCAAGACTCAAGACATTGCTCACTAGAGAACTCAATGAGAGAGAGATAGTTGCAAATGAAAGGATGATGAGTACCTCCTCACCCCTTGTTTATATACTTGTGAAATAGTTACATACCAAAGTTACTAATTACCGTAGTAACTCAAGTTACTAGACTAAAAGTCAAGTAAAGTCAAAAAGTAGAAAGGAATATCCATTCACATGGGCATATTCCCCTTATCTTGACCCAACCACTAAAGCAAGGATTCCTTCACATGGGCTATCCTTGGACTAAAGAAGAATCCAAAACAAAAAGGCTTGCGGGCCCAAGAGTTCTCAACTCTTTCCCCAAAGCCAAACACCTAAGAATAATACCAAGTCAACACACTAAAATCCAAAATAGTGGTGCTCATCTTTTCTACTTCCTCTAAAGTAATGTCCCATCTATCTTAGCTATGACTAACTTTAGCTAACCATGACTAATATAGAACCATCCTTTATCTCTATTTAAATAATATCTCTTAAGTACTTGTAATACCAAGCTAAATATCACAATACCACACACATGCACAAATGGGTGTTATAGTCTGCACTCCCTAGTAGTTCTTCCTCAAACACTAGAAGAACTCCACCATGGGGTTAAACCCCCGTACCACACCACTTCCTACAGCGGTACCTCCACTCGTGGTAGCGCTATCTCCAACTAGTGCACCTCCACTAGCTCCACCAACACTACTCAAGCTAGAACTTGTGGGTACAGCCGATCTACTCTGGGCAACCAAGTCTGAAGTGATAGAGACATAGTTCAGAGACCAATATTGTCTCCATAACTCAATCTCCTCCAAATGAGCTCTCTTAAACTCATGGTAGTCATCCATAACAACCTCTTCCATACCATGAAAGATGTAAACAAAGTTGGGTTCCGCATCTACAACAAATCACACCAACTATCAAACTCCTAGATGAAGTCATCCAACTCAATGGTACCCACTATACCAGAGTAACACCTAGGGCCTTTGGAGGCCCCATAAATCTCATCCATGTCCTTCTCACAACAACAATGTCGACATGCCAAGTGCACTCTCAACTAAATCAGCTCTTGTGTCAAACTCCAACTTAGAGTCAATCTCCTTCCTCATTGGGAGTTGAGATACATGTTGATACCAAGCGCCACTCCAAGTAAACCCAATGTGTATTGCAAGGCTAACTCCTTTGGAATCCCCAAAGAACTTTGTCGTGACAAAGTAACCGCAATTGCAATCATAGCTGCAACCGCAAACCGGAACCACAAACTGCAACCGCAAGTACCACACCAAGTGCCAACACCACCAAGTGACAACATCCACGGAACACCACCCACTAATGTAACTCTAATTGAGATACATACACTAGGAGAAAGGCCAACCTATAACCTACCATCACAACATGCACTCTCACAGTTTGCAAATCATCACTTCTTGCCTCATCGGAGAGAAACAAAGGTAGTTTGACTGGTCATCACTCCAGCCTCACTATTGAGAGCACACTAGAGCACCAATGCTCAAAAGTTAGGGCATCTCACACAAACATGGTGCACAAACAAGAAGTAGAGAATGGAGGAGGTCCAATCACAAGAAATCTAAACAAAAACCCTCCATCTCATAAAGCAACACAAGATTGACTCTGCCACCATTTGCCATTTGACATAAAAGAAGTTTGTATCTACGTCCTAAGCTACCAATATCACCAACATTGGGATCAAATTGCCTCTCTTAGCCAAAGCTACAAGTGTATAGATAATAGTAGGCTAATCACTAGGACAACAAGTGAGGGTAGACCAGTTGGCTAGGGCACCAGTCTAGGAACAAGAGATCTAGGTGTCAAACCTTATTATGCATAATCTAGCAAGATGTGCAATTTTGCCAAACAATGACCAAGATCTACTCTAAACTAGCTAGCCTCATGGCAGCAAGTTGGCTTTCTAGCCCTTCTACCCCTTCTAGGCCTTTGTAGCCTTTCATAGCCCACAGCCCTATGCTTGCCGGCCTCTGTCCACCATAGCCAAGAACTCAAAGGCTCAACATCAAAGAAGTGAGCTTTGGACCCCTTCTAGGCCTTTGTAGCCTTTCATAGCTCACAGCCCTATGCTTGCCGGCCTCTGTCCACCATAGCCAGGAACTCAAAGGCTCAACATCAAAGAAGTGAGCTTTGGAGCTACACCATAGCCAAGAACTCAAAGGCTCAACATCAAAGAAGTGAGCTTTGGACCCCTTCTAGGCCTTTGTAGCCTTTCATAGCTCACAGCCCTATGCTTGCCGGCCTCTGTCCACATAGCCAGGAACTCAAAGGCTCAACATCAGAGAAGTGAGCTTTGGAGCTACACTTTGAAAGGATACCCCTGGACTTGAGCTAGGTCTGAAACCCTAATGGTCCCATTGATGCCACACTTGATAGTGCAAACTGTGCAAAGTGATGGTGGGCCTCACCATGAAGTCAATACCCCAAACACAAAATCTGACAGTCAAGAAAGTAGTCTATGGGAAACTGTTGAAATACCTCTAACTACTATCATTGCAACTCCAATATCCAAGCAATCTAGATGCGATGCTACAAATGACGTGGCACCTTGTCTAGGATCCCATATCAAAATTGGATTGCTTGAGTCTCAATAACTCCTTGAGTGAAACTGATCAGCCATTTCATGCAAGTATATGCCTTGTATAGGATCTCTCCAACCTTCCATTGTAACTCTTGCAAAATCCTTGCTTGTTAGTCCATACTCCTTGGTAGTTCTAAAACACTAGAAGAAATCTACCATGGGATTTGTCACACCATTTGTAGTGCCGCATCTAGATGCTCGGACACTGGAGTTCCAATGATAATAGTTAGAGTTATTTCAACAATTTCTCAGAGATTACTTTCCGATGGTTAGATTTCATGTTTGGGGTACTGAATTCATGGTGGGGCCCACCGTCACTTAGCACCGTTTGCACCGTCAAGTGTGCCGTCAGCGGGACCGTTAGGGTTTCAGAGCTAGCTCGAGTCCAAGGGGTAAAGTTTTAAAGTGAGCTCCAGAGAGCTCACTTCTCTGATGTTGAGCCTTTGAGTTCTTAGCTATGGTAGATAGAGGCCGGCGAGCATCACTTGGATTCTCTATGCTTGAGTGGGTGTGGCTTGACTGTAATCAGTGCCCAATTATTGGCAATTTATAGAGTGATAGATCAAGTACAAATCTGAGTTGAGTTGAGTTGAGAGTGGTAAGCAATCTGATTACATCAGAGAAGTGAAGTCAGAGGGAAATCGGGTGCAGGAACTGTGAGTGTTGGTGGTATCTCCAAGCTTGGTGAATCGTTGGTAGCTCAATTCAAGTTCAATGTTTCCCTAGTGTGTAGCAGCTCAATCGATTGATGCAGATTTGGCAGTTAGGCGGACGGTGTGCGTAAGCGCTGGCCAAATTTTGAGCAAAGAAGGAGCAAATTTCAAATAGTGTTGTGATTTTGAGCTCAGGAGGTGAAGGTAGGACCAATTTGCTGCAAGTTAGGCTCAGAAAGTCAAATTGAAGGTGGAGTTGTGAAGCTCTTCTCATGAATTTGTGATTTGGAAAAACGTGTGTTGTCAATTTGGCTCAAGTGGAAAGTTAGTGGGGGATTTGGCAGACAACCATCTTTAGGGTTTATGTCAGATTTTGGTTGGGATTTACGTCAGATTTTGGCCAGATTTGGAGGAGTTTTGCTAGTTTGGAGGACTTTCGCAGATTTGGAGAAGTTTTGCCAATTTTGGAGGAGGTTCGAAGTGGCAACAAGAAAGGCCTCATTTGGCTGAATTTTGATGTTTTGAGGCATAGGGTTGTGGGCTATGAGAGGCTACGAAGGCCTAGAAGGGCCAGCAAGCCAGCTTGCTGGCGTGAGGCTAGCTAGTTTAGAGTAGATCTTGGTCATTGGTTGGCAAAATCAACCTTTCCTGCTAGATTGTGCGCAACAAGATTTGACCCCTAGATCTCTTGTTCCTAGACTAGTGCCCTAGCCAATTTGTCCACCCTCACTTGTTGTTATAGTGACTGTGCCACTGTTATCTATACACATGTAGCTTTGGCTAGGAGAGGCAGTTTGATCCCATTCTTGGTGATCTTGGTAGCTTAGGACTTAGATACAAACTCCTTTTATGTCAAATGCCAAATGGTGGTAGAGTCAGTCCCGTGTTGTGTTATGAGATGGAGGGTTTTTGTTTAGATTTCTTGTGATTGGATCCCTTCCATTCTCTGCTTCTTGTTTGTGCACCACGTTTGTGTGAGGTGCCCTGACTTTTGAACGTTGGTGCTCTGGTGTACTCTCGGTGGTGAGGCTGGAGTGATGACCAGTCAGACTACCTTTGTTTCTCTGCGATGAGGCAGGAAGTGATGACCTGCAAACCGTGAGAGTGCATGTTATGATGGCAGGTTACAGGTTGCCCTTACCCCTAGTATAGTTATCTTGGTTAGAGTTACATTAGTGGGTGGTGCTTAGTTAGGGTTGGTACTTGGTGGTGTTGGCATGTGATGGTGTTGGCACTTGCGGTTGCGACTTGCGGTTGCAGTTGGTGGTTCGGGTTTGTTGTTGTGGTTACTTGGTCATGACGGAGTTCTTTGGAGATTCTAGAGGAGTTAGCCTTGTAGTACGTAGTAGGTTTACTCAGAGTGGTGCTCGGTATCAGCTTGTATCTCAAGTCCCAATGAGGAAGGAGATTGACTCGAAGTTGGAGTTTGACACAGGAGCTGATTCAGTTGAGAGTGCACTTGGTGTGTCCGCACCATTGTTGTGGGACATGGACGAGATTTATGGGGCCTCCAAAGGCCCTAGGCATTACTCTGGTACAATGGGTACCATTGAGTTGGATGACTTCATTTAGGAGTTTGACAGTTGGTGTGATCTGCAGCAAATGCGGAACCCGACTTTGTTCACACCTTTCATGGCATGGAAGGGGTTGTTTCAGCACTTGGAGGGTCCGCCAATGGATGACTACCATGAGTTCAAGCGAGCTCATTTGGAGGAGATTGAGTTCTGGAGACAGTATTGGTCTCCACACTATGTCTCCATCACTTCAGGCTTGGCGGCCAGGAGTATATCGGCTAAACTCACGAGTTCTAGCTTGAGTAGTGTTGGTGGAGCTAGTGGAGGTGCACTAGTTGGAGATAGTGCTACTACGAGTGGAGGTACCACTACAAGAGGTGGTGTGGTACTGGGGTTTAACCCCATGGTGGAGTTCTTCTTATGTTTGAGGCAAAATTACCAGAGAGTGCGGATTGACAAGCTGAGGAGCTTATAGGAGTTCCAACGGAAGGCTGGAGAGAGCCTACGTGAGGCATACACTTGCATGAGGCGGCTGATCAGTTTCACTCAGGGAGTTATTGAGGCCCAGGCAGTCTAGTTTTGGTATGGGATACTGGACAGGGAGTTGCAACATAGATTTTGTGATGTTACGTTGTTGCAGGCTACTTTGCACACTTTGGCAGTAGTCTTTGGTTTGGCTGAGCATATTGAGCTCAATATGGTGGAGGAGAGAGTGGTGACATCTAGATTTGGTAGGGAGACCTCATCCACGGCTATGACTTCTTCTAGAGTGCAGCAGAGTGCACCACGCCCAGTTGGTTTTCAAGGATAGGGTGGACAGCTAAGATCCGATGGAGCGAGTGGAAGGCCTAGTGGAGTTAGACCCTTACCCTCATTTTTGAGTCAGCAGCAGCCAATGAGTGGTGGTGTTGCTTGTTGGACTTGTGGTGGACCTCACCATCAAAGAAAGTGTACTCAAGGTAGTGGACCTTATACCTCGGGTGCATCACAGCCAGCATAGAGGAAGTGTGAGCATTTGTGGTGCCCACATTTTTTGTTTTTTTTCAAAATTAAGGAGAAGAAGTATATAGAGAAGTCGGATTGCACCTGTATGGCCGAAGAAGGCAAAGAAAAGAGTCTTCGGGATGAAAACTAAAGTAAAGTGACTTCGGGGCATAAGGCAAAGTACTCGGAAATGCCTTGTCAGCATACAACCTGAAGTGAATTGTCTTTGTATCAACCCGAGGCGAAGGCAGTCTAACAACCTCTCGTCAGGGCGAGAAGTTCAAGAAGGGGCCATTCAAAAACCAGTGGCCCATACGCGCAAAGGTTGATTGACAGTGACAGGTGCATGCCGAAGGTGTGATTTCTTGGTAAAAACTCAAAGTAACAAAAGATGAAGAAGCGCAACTCTATAAAAATTGAACTTGCAACAAAAAAATGTCAAGTAATTTTCCTTTGCCGTTGAGAAGGCGTCTTGCAGGTGATCGTGGGAAGGGAAATAGAGTTGGAATTGTGTTAGTGCGAAAGGGAGAAGTCATGAGAGTGAAATCGAGAAAGAGTGAGAAGGTAGAAGAGATGGGAGGAGGAAAGAAGAACTCCAAATTCGTAGTGAGAAATCATGCAATTCGGAGGTTAGATGTAATAGCAAGGATCGAAGTCTTGAGCCGACTTTGGATCACATTTCTAGCATGGAACTGGAATGTAAGCTTTCCATGCTTCGTGACAGAAATCATCCAAAGCAAGTGTCTTGATGGACAGAGTCGGATTGGAGACTTGTACTTGGGAAGGAAGCAGGCTCGGAGCAAGGACCCACATTCTTGGGGAAGGGAGAGATAGCTCAAGAGACCCAGGAAGTGAGAGATGCCTTCTCATCAAAGAGGACAAAGAACGGGTATAAGGTTGAGAGTTACAAAGACCCTGTGAAGAGAGGGATTGTGAGTGCACTAATGGCTATCTTGAAGCCAGAGCAAACCACATATGTGATGAAACACCAAGCAGTGTTCTTTCACAAGCTTTTCGCAGGAGAACCAATCAATTGGGCGAGGTGTTTTCACAAGAGAACGAGGCAGATGATGTGGAATTTGCGGGATAAGTCACCTCCACACTACATCGTGCCGTTTGCAGCACACTTCTACCTCGGGCTCAACTTGCTGAACTCGGCGGAGCAAAATCGGATGGTGTCGCACTTCCATCCTGATTTGCAAAAGGAGGTCAACGTCGAGGAGCAGCAATACATCCTGCAAATCAGGAGTACTGACTACTACTACGCAAAGACAGGGAAGAACGTGGAGGTTGTAGTGAGTACCTTGACTACGAAGAAGAGAAGTTGGCAAGGTGACGCCGAAGACATGAAGAAACCTTGGAAGACACAGAGAGGCAATCTGAGGCGAGGTATGGTGGTAATCGAGTCGGAGGACGAGGACTCAAAAGGAGATGCCGAGCTCAAAACTGAAGACTCTAAACACGAGGAGGAGCCTGAGCTAACACTGCAAAGTGGAGATACGAGTAGCGATAGTGATGAAGGGGGAGACATGACATCAGCACCAGTAGCTGAAAAATACGAAGAAGAAGTGCAAGCAAAGATGGAAGCCCAAGACAACAGATAGTTGGAAGACAAAGTAAATGTGCCCAAAGAGAAGAAGATCGCAGTGCAGTGCACAAGGAGTGCGATCAAGACGTAAGGCAAAGTGTGAAGCAAGGCCGAGTAAGGCAAAGGAAGAGGTAAGTGGAAGCTCGGGAAGGGAGGCGTTAATTCCTAAAAGAAGACTGTAGAGAAGAAGGCGAGTATCGGATGAACACAAAGTACAAAGAGAAGTGGCCACTCAAGAAGAAGTAACCCCAAGCAATGGAGTGGAGTACCTATAGGAGGTGGTGTGCCCATTGTTGGAGAAGTTGGAGTACAAGAAGACGGAACTGCAGTCAACATGTCCAGAGGTAAAGACTGTATTGCAGGTGTTGGCGAGATTAGAAGAAGAAAACTTGGAGTTGAAGAAGAGTATAACCCGAGGAGAGGAGGAAAGAGAAGTACTACAAGCGGAGGCAGTAGTAAGAAGTCAGGTAATCAAAGACCTGAAGAGAGAAGTAAGTTATCAAGAGGATCTTGTGAAGAAGAGTGACATAGCAAGGGAGAGACAAGTAGCAGAGTATGATATCTTGAAGCAGCAGTTTGTTGATTCAAGAGTAGAGGTAATCCATGCTATGGCAAGAGTAGCAGCAAAGGATCAAGAGCTCGATAGGGTGATGGAGAGTGTTGAGGAGAAGAAGCAACTCTGGCAAAGAGAGTTGGTGGCACGATACAAAGAAGAAGATCGATTACGAGAGTTACTTTGTAATCAGGAGGAGAAGGTTGTTCAGAAGGAGAAGGAGAAGGAGACGGTGAAAGCCGAGTTCAAAGAGGAGTTGGCAATGTACAGGGAGGACTGGCTTGCAGATCAAGAGTGAGAGAGAAAGATGAGATTAGAGCCAGTGAAGGAGATAGTCCTCAGGATGAACACGATGTTGAGTACATAGGCCAACGTTTGGATTGAAGAAACGAGATTGCACGAGTTGAAATTGTTGGTGCAGGAGACGAGGCAAAGACAAGTGAAAGATATTGATTTGAATGCCTTACTAATTAGTCTCGGAACTTGTGTAGACAGGAAGATTTTAGAGGTAGAGGATAATATTACAATTAGATTAGACTTAGTGAAAATTGAGATAGAAAAGCTTCAAAAAGATGTTAGAGAAAAACCCGAAGTAGATAACATAGGAGTGCAAATGTCTTCAGAGCTACCAATCGAGACATTAGAAAAGAGTAGGTCGGGCAATGAGGAGTTAGATAGATTGTCCACTAGTGCAATTTCAAATCAGGAAAGAGAATTGCTGGAATTGGTAGAAGAAGTAGAAGATATGAAACCCGAGGATAGAGTAGTAAGAAGTAAAGTTACTTCCGGTTTGGGTTGGAAAGCCGAGGAAGAAGTAGACATCGGATTGGAGTAGTAACAGTTTTGAGATTTGAAGAGGCAGATATGAAGAGGTGCATTGTCATTTCGGATGACTCTGCAGGTTAGAAGAGTTGTTGTAGAACGGTATAGTTGTTAGAACTGTCGATTGATTCACTATTTAAGAATGGCATTTGCAATATCATGTTGTTCAGTGCTCATTATTTCTGAGAATAGATAAAGCAAAGTGCTGTGAAGCAGTGCTCGTTGCTTGAGCTTGATTCTAAGTATCAACTTTGTCATTGTGTTTGTGAGTGTTTGGAGAAATTCAAAGTGCAAGTCAGTGTGCTTGTTGGCTATTGGATTCCATAGCCTTGATCTTCATTTTGTGTGTTTGATCCTGAGTGAAGTGCAATCGAAGCAATGCCTTGACAGATCTGAGAGGAATTGTAGTGTTTGTAGTATTCTGCATTTGTGAGTGCAGTGCGAGGTTGATGTGAAGCAATTTTGATTGAGGAAGTTGTGCCTTCAATAGAGGAGTGGAACACAATTTTGAGGCAAAGTCGTTTTGCAGTGAAGTGCCTTTTTCGGAAGAGCTTGAATCATCACAATCAAGATTGTTTGGAAAGATTTGTTGGTGTTGTGATTAATGAGTGTTAATTTGTGACAAGATTGTGAGTCAGTGCTTGTTATTCTCTTCTAGGTGTGGTTTCTACCTGAGAGATTAAAGACGCAACCAAGAAAAACTACATTGTTACTTTGCCTTGTATTTGACCAATTCTGACTCGTATCTCAGTGGGAACAAACTTTACTTACCCGATAACCGCAAAAGTGATATTTGCCTGGTTGTCACATGATTTTTGGCACCACTGCCGGGGATACAAATCTTGGAAGTGGAAGAATACAAAGCCAAATTCAAAACTAGGTATCAACGCAATATGAATGTTTGCATTGAAAGAACAATGGGAAGAGAGAGCTTGAAGACGAGCACTGCAGCGTGAAGAAGACAAACATCTGAATGTTCTATCCACTATGGATGAAACCAAACGAGAGGCATTGGACTTTTAACTCCTTCACGAAGTGCAAGAAGCCTTGCGAGAACTTGACCACAAGAAATGCGAAGGTGGTTGGCAAGGCTACTTTGCATTTCCCTCTTTGTCCAAGAAGAAGAAAGAATTGAGTGGCCAAACATATGCATTGCGGCCTTGTACACCGACTTCCTCTAGAGCTGGAAAGGAAGTTGCGTCCTTGAAGAACTTTGTTTGTGAAAAGACAGCATGTACACTTATTGAAGACGAGTGTCTACATCTTCTACGCAGAATTCCTTGGTTATCCCGAAGGAATTTTGAGGAACCAATCAAAGGTGTTGAGCCTAAATCTTCCACTCGGGTTGAAGTCGACACCCTCATAGTAGAAATTGTCAAAGAAGACCCCACCTTGAATTTGACAAATTGGAATCCTTGAGCTAACACCACGACGTCAATATTAGCCAATCTTTCAATTCCGTCAAGTTCAACACTACCTCAGCCGATCCCAGTGCATCGAACGATGACTTTGTTGCTTGTCACCCGACACGCCTATCAAAAGTACAAGAGAACAGAATAAGACAAAGACCTTGATGAATTCATCAAAGAATTCAAAGTCATCTCCTTTGCTAACAAGGAGCATGACTCGGCGGATTGACTGAGAATTTTCCCAAGTTTGCTTCGAAAGAAAGCTTGGAGCTGGTACACCCATGTGACCCAGAAGGGGTTCATACCAGCGGACTGGGCAGACTTGAGAAACAACTTCCTAGAACAATTCCGGGAGGTTGATTACGACACGAGTGTCTTTGCGGCACTCAACGATTTAGACCGCGGCAAGAAGGAGAAGTTGAGAGACTACTCTGAGTGGTTCATGGCACTATTGAACCGAGTTCCCAAGCAATTGGGGGTGGTGGGTTACTCCAATGCCCAAGCCATTACCTGGTTCCTTGAGGGACTGTCACCAAAGATACAAATCTTTGCAAGGGAAAGGAATGTAACTTCCCTTGACAAGGTCCTCAAACATGTCGCTCGTTACGAGGCGGCCCACTCTCACTCTGCCAGTAACCAAAGAAATTGGGAGAAGAAAGGCAAGAAGCCCAAAAGGAGAGCTTCGTGCAGTACATCCCCTTCTTTGGACGAATCCTCCACGTCTTTGAGCTCTTCTTTGGAATCCGAAGAAGAATCAAAGCCAAGATGAGTCAGAAGACATGGGGGCAAGAAACCCGTGACTCCTCTAGCCAAGAGTGTAAATAAGGCGGATACCAAGTTGGATGCCTTCATCAAGGAGTTTTCAGATTTCAAGATCCAAATGATTGGTGCCAAAGACAGAAGGAAGGCCCCAGCATTCGGGAGATCGAATGTATGGTGCACCGCATGTGGCAAATCAGGCCACGCCAACACAGAATGCAATACTCGTAATGCATTCCCGGTGCAGCAAATTGATTGGGTTCCGGGATGGAACCAAGACGAGGATGAAGAGGCTGTGTACCAAACGCAAGAAGTTCAGCCTCAAGCAAGCACATTGTATCAAGGTCCGAGGTTTGGACCCAGGGAGTATAACCCCAATGATCCTTCACGAAGACCACCAATGAGCAACCAAAATCACCCTCACAATGTTGCACCTGGAGCCTGTTATAATTGTGGTTTGATGGGACATTGGTCTGCAAACTGTCCCGAGCCAAGAAGGCAAATTAGGTACGTTCCCCTGTGCGGAAATTGTAAAGGATTGGGGCATACAGGCAACCAATGTCCTCATCCACCGAACCCAAAGCCGCCTGTAAAGTATGTACAGACCCCCGCTGAGCGTGCAGCACTGCAGCCAAAGGGGGATACGAATGTAAATTGCATCACTCTTGAGGAAGAAAGACCTCAAGAAGGGAGTCCGGCCTCAGAAGGAGAATGGCCGGATCTTGAAATTTTGAAAGTTGAGACACGCTCTAGCAAGAAGAAGCATGATCCCAAAGAACTGAGTATGACCTCGTTATCTTCCAAAAAGGCAAAGAGACTGCGCCCAAAGGCAATTTTGTCTGCCAAGGAGGAAAAGGTCCTCGCAAAAGCCAAAGCTAAAGCCTTGCAGAAAGAACTAACGGAGGCACTACTCAAGACTCGAGAACTGAGTTTGGAAGAGAAGACAAAGACGAAGTCTCCAGTTTTTCCGGTAGACATCCGATCCAAAGCAAAGAGTCTGATCCAAGCCAAAGTGGGCCAACCCAAGGAACCTCGGGTTAAGGCCATTAGCAAACCCCTCACCATTTTGAGGCGTCCCGAAGTCAAGAGGGAACATGGAGAGACTTCGGACCCAAAGCCAAAGGCAAAGACAGTCAAATTGGGAGGAGTTCCTCAATATGATATTGTAGCAGATCTGGCAACCACAAATGCCAACATTACATTCAAGCAATTGTGGGAAGATAACAAGCTATACAAGAAGCAGCTGAATTTAGCCCTCAAGAAGGTGAGGTCGATGTCAAAGAAGGACCTGCCTGCTATCTATCGTATTGAGCAAGAAGATTGGGATCTCCTGAGGTAGACGCGGAGATTGCCGGGTGCATGATCACATCAATACCCATTGACTCTGGGTTTGGTGTGAATGTCATGACCAAAGATACTGCGAATCAACTCGAGTATCACATGTTTGAACCAACACTCCGAGTGTTGAAGTTTGCAGACCAAACTAGGAGACGGCCATTGGGCATGCTGTCAAACATCACCACGATCATTGGAGGGGTACCCTTCAAGTTGAATTACATTGTGTTGTGACTAGTGACAAAGACTGGTTACCCTCTATTGATCGGTAGACCCTGGTTGTATCGCGCCCAAGTTGTGGTGGATTGGCACCAACAGAAGTTAAGATTCAAGGACATTTTGTCCAAAGATCAAAAGCTGGTGACTGTGTTGGATGAAAGTTCACCACCTCGGGGAAACAAGTTCGTTGGAAGAGGAGGACAAATCCAAAGACTCATCGTCTTCGTCCTCAAATGAATCTGAAGACGAAGTCCAAGTTAACTATTTGGAATGCTACGAGGTGGATGTCAAAGACGAAGATCCATATGACCTCACCTTGGGTGAACTTGACTTGGAGGAAGGGGGTTTGATGGCAGCTTGCCTCGGGCTAAGCCGAGTAAGCCACATTGAAGGAGTCATCAACCCCGATGACTGTCAAGATGTTTTATTAACTGAAGGAAAAATTTTGAAAATCTCGAAGACAGTCACTTCGGAGGAGTTGGCAGGATACACTGCCATGTTTATAGAATTCCAGGAAGTATTCGCCTGGTCTATTGATCAAATGCCGAGTATTCCATGAGAATTTGGAGAACACCGGATTGATCTGGTTGAAGGTGCAGTTCCGGTTTGGCAGCGGCAATACCGCTTGAACCCGAAGTACTCGCTGTTGGTGAAAGATGAAATTGATAAGTACTTAGGGGCCAGAATCATCTTCCTTGTCTTAAGCAGTGAATGGGTCTCCCCCATTGTCATTGTCCCAAAGAAGAAAACGGGGAAGATCTGAGTGTGCCAAGACTCCCGATAGTTGAACATAGTCACAAGGAAAGATCATCATCCCTTGCCTTTTACCGATACAATTTTAAATCAGGTAGCTGGTCATCCTTGTTATAGTTTTCTCGATGGATTTTCAGGGTACAATCAAGTATCCATTCAAGAAGAAGACAAAGATAAAACTACATTCACAACCAATTGGGGCACTTTCGCTTACAATCAAATGCCCTTTGGGTTGTGTAATGCTCCCGCTACTTTCCAGCGGATGATGAATTCAATCTTCAAAGATTTCCTGCGCAAATTTGTGGAAGTTTTTATTGATGACTTTTGTGTGTTTGGGCAAAGAGATGTACATTTAGATTACCTTTGCCAAAATTTTGAAAGGTGTCGTTTTGCCGGCTTGTCATTACACCCGGAGAAATGCTTCTTTGCAATGAAGGAGGGAAATCTTTTGGGGCATCGGGTGTCAAGCCGAGGTATTGAAGTCGATGTTGAGAAGGTCAAGATAATTGCAGCATTGGAATCCCCAAAGAACATCCGGGAGCTGAGAGCCTTCTTAGGACATGTCGGATATTACAGACGCTTTGTGTCAAACTATGTAGTGCTTGCAGCACCACTTACAAAGCTTCTGAAGAAATCCAAAGACTATCTGTGGGAAGCAAATCAAGAAGAAGCTTTCCAGGTGTTGAAGAAGAAGCTGGTTGAAGCACCATTGATGAGGGCCCCGAATTGGGATGTCCCTTTTCATGTATATGTGGACACTTTGTCCATGGCCATTGGAGTCATTTTAAGTCAGAAGGACAGAAAGAAGAAGGACTACCCGGTGTATTATGCCAGCCAACAACTTTCAGTTTCTGAAAAGAACTATTCGACGACTGAAAGAGAAGCACTCGAAATGGTATATGCCTGCAAGAAATTTTGCCATTATCTGTTGGTGTACGAGTTTGTCTTCTATTTTGACCATTACGCCTTGCAACATTTGGTCAAGAAGGCAGATTTATCCGGGCAAATTGCAAGATGGATCTTGTTGTTACAAGAGTTCACATATACTGTACAAATAAGGAAGGGAGCTTCGCATTTGAATGCGGACTTCCTGTCCAGGTTAGAAACTCAAGACCAGGAGTGGGAAATTGATGATCGGTTCCCTGACAAAGAGTTGTATCACTTATCAGCAATGCAAAGTACGAGGTATGCAGATGAATATCATTATCTGAATACTCTCCATTGTCTTGAGGGGATGGACCCGGAACAGCAGGCAGTCTTTCTCAGGAAAATGGGGCCGTACCAGCTTAAACACAACATTTTATTTAAGATGGGCGAAGACGAAGTACTTCGGCAATGCTTGGAGTCATACGAAGTAGGAGGAGTGATTCGTAGGAGGAGTGATTGAATCTTTACACTCCAAAGCATCAAGAGGACACTATGCTCTGAAGAATACTGTAAAGAAAATTTATTTGGTAGGGTATTGGTGGCCTACAATGTACAAAGACGTGCATGCTCATATCCAAAGCTGTGATGCTTGTCAGAGAACGGGGAAGCCAATAGCTACTTCTCAATGGCCTGTGAGACCAATTTTGCCTTTGGCTCCATTTGAGAAATGGGAGATTGATTTTGTGGGTCCCATTCAACCTGTGACCCGAGTCACAAGAAAGTGATACATTTTGGTTTGCACTGACTTGTAACACCCATTTGTGCATGTGTGTGGTATTGTGATATTTAGCTTGGTATTACAAGTACTTAAGAGATATTATTTATATAGAGATAAAGGATGGTTCTATATTAGTCATGGTTAGCTAAAGTTAGTCATAGCTAAGATAGATGGGACCTTACTTTAGAGGAAGTAGAAAAGATGAGCACCACTATTTTGGATTTTAGTGTGTTGACTTGGTATTATTCCTAGGTGTTTGGCTTTGGGGAAAGAGTTGAGAACTCTTGGGCCCGCAAGCCTTTTTGTTTTGGATTCTTCTTTAGTCCAAGGATAGCCCATGTGAAGGAATCCTTGCTTTAGTGGTTGGGTCAAGATACCTAAACATGCTTAGGGGAATATGCCCATGTGAATGGATATTCCTTTCTACTTTTTGACTTTACTTGACTTTTAGTCTAGTAACTTGAGTTACTACGGTAATTAGTAACTTTGGTACGTAACTATTTCACAAGTATATAAACAAGGAGTGAGGAGGTACTCATCATCCTTTCATTTGCAACTATCTCTCTCTCATTGAGTTCTCTAGTGAGCAAGGTCTTGAGTCTTGGAGTGTTAGCCTTGGAGGAGTATGATGGAGTTGGGGTTCCTTGCCTTCTTAGTCCATGGTGCGCTACCATAATAGCCATCAGAGGTTCATCCTGAGTGAGAGACAGGCCGGCTCACATTTTTGGTTCCGTTGCCGGGACCTCTCTAGAAGGCAAGATAATGTTCCGCGTCCAATTCTACATTAGGCAGAAGGAGGCTATGAGAGCTCACTTGGAGAGAACATTAGGAGAGGAGAGGGCTGAACTTATCTTAGAGAACCAAGATCCATTTGTATACCCTGTAGTTCATTATGATGTCTTTGAGGTGATTTTGTACATCTTGTACACATGAGAGGAATTGGAGAGATTGTGTGAGGTGGATTGCAGATTTTGGGGATTAAGGTGATTTTGGGCAAAATCTCAAGTTTGAGATCTGGACTTGAGATTTCTACACATGATAGCTTGGGTTATCTTTCAGTTAGCACACTTGAAATTATTGAGAGAGCTTCTATGCGCACTGGGCTAGAATTTTTGAAAGTTGATAGGGTAAAGTGCTCCCGCAACTGCATGCTCTCTGGAAAATTGTACAGAGTCTGCCATTTCTTCAATTTTTAGTGAATTGTCCTGAAACTTTCCAAGAAAATTCAGTGCATTGTATCCTACCTGGTGCCACAAAAATTAGAGAGAGATCATTTTTGCGCAGTGCGTTATGAGTTTTTGAAGTGAGGGGGGTGGTTTTCAGACCAAATCTGAAATATGGGTGCTGAATAGAAAGGTGTCTAGGCCAAATGGCTCGATGAAAAGATCTAAAATTTTGCAGGGAGGGACGCCCTAGAGTTGTGATCAAGTGTGGAAAATTTCAGAGGACTCTGACATATTAGTTGGGAGATTTGAGTGACATTGTGAGGAAGGGTCAATTCTGCAGAGTGGAGATCTCATGCATGAGAAGTTTGAGATCAACAAAAAGCATGTTTGAGTGTTTAGATTCATCTTGGGGAACATGGAGAGTCATCAAGAGTGGAAATTGAGATTATGCAAGGTTCCCCAAGGGTTTGAGGTGATTGTAGGGGTGGATTTGAGGAAAAGAGAGTTTACAATAGAATTTGAAGAGAGTGTTGAGAGGATCCAAAAACCTACACCACTTGGAGGAAAGAGTGAGTCTAAGTGCTTTCTATGTGGAGAGAAGGGACATAAGGCAAGTTCATGTCCATTGACCTTTGAGAGCAAGAGATTGAGGGAAAGGAGAGGCTTACTTGACTTGGGTTTGCATGTTGGACCTTCTTCACCAAGATTGGGAGGGAGAAGATCTAAGACCAAGGAGTTGTGTGAGGTTTGTGGAGTTGAAGGACTTCCAAAAGGACATGAGTGTAGTGGAGTAAAAGCACTTTTGGAAACTTTGGTGAAGGATCTTGGAGAGAGTCTTAGTACAGCTACTGAAATACTACCACCTTCATCAGCTAGTTCTCAAGATTAGTGATGGAGATAATCTTTCAACTTATGGATAAACTATCCATGAGAGTTAGATTAATATGCACTCTAGGATTTGATGTTGCTATAGAAATCTTGGAGCAACCTGAACCTTTTGTGTTCCCTAGAGTGGATTATTCTCAGATGGTGTTAGTCATGTATATACTCTATTAGTAATAGAGTGAGAGAAAAGAAAAGAGAAAAAAAAAAAAATTTGAGAGAAAAGAAAGATAGTGAGGGGTTAAGATGGGGAAACTTCCGGTTTTCTTTGGCAAGGATGGAGAAGATGTGGAGGCCTTTGTGAGAGACTTCAAGAGAGCTTGCATAGGAAACAATGAGAGGAGGAAGAATGAGTGGGCCTCATTATTACCAGATTTCTTTGAGGATGCAGCACTTACATGGTATGAGTCAGAATACCAAAAGAGAGAGAGGAGAGAGGGGGAAGAGGAGTCTTGGGAGACTTTGACTTCAGCACTCATTGAGAACTTTCTTCCTGATGAGAGTTATGAGAGATTGATGAGTGAGGTTACATTTCTCAAGCAAGGAGATGGAGAGAAAGTGAGAGTCTATGTGGAAAGAGTGGAAAAATTGGAGTCCAGATTTCGCATAGTGTTGAGGAAGGGTGGGGATGATGTGGAGACTACAATGATTGGCATAGGGGCCATGCTCACCAAGAATTTTGTGGGAGGATTGAGACCACAAATTAGAAGCAAGGTGAGATATGAGAAACCTTCTTCCAAGGTTGAAGCTATCAAGATCGCAATTCGTATGGAGGAGAGTTTGGAAGGGGATGAGAGTGATTTGGTGGTGAAGGAGGTTGTGCATCCTCCTCAAGGCTACAAGTATGGTGGAACTTCTGATACTTTGGTGACAAGGGTTGCACCACAAGTAGTAGTTGCTCCAATTCTTGCACCTCCACCAAAAGATCCACTCCAAACCATCACAGAACAACTTGCGGATCTCAAGATCAATGTGGTGCAACTATGGGAGAAGAGAGAGGTGGATCAGAATGTAGGGAGAGGACCTAGGAATTATGGAAACTATCCATATAGAGGAGGCCAACCAGCCAACAATTTCAATGATAGAAATTGTTTTGGTTGTGGAGGAAGAGGCCATATCCAAAGGAATTGCCCAAATTCCACTTACCATGGAGGAAGGGGTTATGAGGGAGCCAATAGAGGGAAAGAGGGAGGTAGTGAAACCCAAGTGGCTCCTAATCCCAACAAAGGTAAGGGGATAGCATCCATAGATGTGGTTGAGAGCAAGTATGAGAAGGGAGAGTGCTCAAACTCCAAGGGTCTTAATTTGGAGCTTTTGGCACAAGAGAAGAAGAGAGCTCGTTTTTCAGAGGATGTTCACTCTTCTCAAGGATTTACTTCAAGCAAGGATACTCCTATGTCTACTAGGAGCACTCGCACCTCGACACCATCAACAACAAAGACTCCAAGGAAGAAGTTGGGGATGGAGGACTTCTTGATCTCAAAGCAACAATGGAACTACAATGTGTTGGAGGATGTTGGTAGTCACAAGGCTAACATCACAGTGGGCCAATTAATTGCTTTGAACCCTACCTTGAGAAAGGAGCTTAGAGGTGGTTTGAGTTCTACAAGGAGCAAAAAGAAGAAGAAGGCAAAAGTTCCAGTATCAATGGGGGTGGTGGATGCCAAGCCAGCACCATGGGAGGCTTGTGAATATGCCTCCAAGATTGATGTGAGAGTGAATGGTCACAACATCAAGGATGCATTGGTTGATGGAGGATCAGCAGTGAATGCCATGTCAGAAAGGTTGATGAAGAAGTTGGGTATGATACCCTCAAGACCTTCAACATTTGTGGTGAGCATGGCAAACAAGCAACAAGTTCGACCAGTAGGGGTGATGGATAAGGTGGTAGTTTCAGTTATGGGAGTTCAAAATCTCATGACTTTCCAAGTCTTGAAGGATTCAAGCTATGACTTACTTCTTGGGAGGCCATGGTTGAGAGCAGCACGCACAACTGATCGATGGCACAAAGGGTACTTGAGGATTGGGCCATCAAACCATAGAGTCACTGTTCCTGTGACTAACACCACCAACACTTCACATTCAGATACCCCATCTTCTAATTATTGGGAATCAGATTCTGAAGAAGGAGCTTCAGGTGTGGACACAAGCATGGAAGAGGAGACTTCCACGGAGGAAGATGAATCTGAATCTGATTCAGATGTGTATCCCTTGTGTGCTATGGATTTTGCACCTAAGCCAGAGGTTTTGAAGGACCCAGATAAATCACCATTGACACTTGAGGAGGTAGAGAGAAGGTTATCTACCCTCAAGTATGGCCCAAATGTTACCAAGGAGGAGAAGGTGAGATTTGAGGAGATTTTCCGCAAGTTCATCCATGTGTTTGCTTTTAGTTACAAGGATTTGAAGGAAGTCACCTTGGAGGAGCACAAGATAGAGGTGGAGTCACATGCAAGACCAATCCGCCAAAAGCAACGTCGCATTAGCCCACCAATATCTTTGGTTGTGAAGGAGGAGATTGATAAGCTCAAGGAGGCTGGATTTATCTTTGAGGTGGAGAATTCAGAATGGGTGTCTCCAATTGTCATTGTGAAGAAAAAGAATGGCAAGCTTCGGGTATGTGTGGATTACAAGAAGCTTAATGCTGTTACCAAGAAGGACTACTACCCATTGCTATTCATTGATGAGATCTTGGAGGAGGTTGCAGGTCATGAGAGGTACAGTTTTGGAGATGGTTATAGTGGATATAACCAAATAAAGATTGCACCAGAGCATCAACAACTCACCACATTCACCACACCTTGGGGAACTTACGCTTTCAAGGTCATGCCTTTTGGGCTTTGCAATGCTCCAGCCACATTCCAACGGTTCATGAACAAGGTATTTGAACCTTTCATTGGGAAATTTGTGAGAGATTTCATTGATGACTTTTGTGTCTATGGGAGCAAGGAGGAGCACTTTGAGCACCTAATCAAAGTCTTGCAACGCTTGGATGAGGCAAATGCATCACTCAACCCAGAGAAGTGCATTTTTGGATGTGAAGAAGGTCTACTTTTGGGGCACATCATCTCCAAGGATGGAATAGCAGTTGATCCTGAGAAGGTGAGGAAAATCTCAGACCTTCCATTCCCTTCAAGCTTGACAAAGTTACGCCAATTCTTGGGAATGGTTGGGTACTATAGGAGGTTCATCTTCTCATTTTCCAACAAGGCTTATGCATTGACCATCTACATGAAGAAGGGTGTAGATTACATGGTGATTTTGGAAGACAAGGAGGCTCTCAAAGCTTTTGAGGAGCTCAAGCAATCCCTTGTTGTAGCTCCAATTCTTGCTAAACCTGATTGGAGTAAGCCTTTCATCCTCTACACTGATGCTTCTAATGTAGCTATAGGATGCACTCTTAGTCAATTAGACCAAGATGGGCATGATCATCCAATAGCTTATGCTAGTAGGCAGATGGTTTCAGCAGAGAAGAACTACTCTGTCACAGAGAGAGAAGGGTTGGCAGTGATCTTTGGTCTCAAGAAGTTTAGACACTACTTGATTGGAGGGAAAGCCACAATTGTCACGGATCACAA
This sequence comes from Lunularia cruciata, assembly GCA_948567375.1. NCBI lineage: Eukaryota > Viridiplantae > Streptophyta > Marchantiopsida > Lunulariales > Lunulariaceae > Lunularia > Lunularia cruciata. Next base: position 23,431,466 of record OX419756.1, read on the forward strand.
GGCTTTGAAGTACATCTTCAACAAGCCTAATGTTGAAGGGAGACTAGCAAGGTGGATGATACTCTTGTCTGAGTATGACTACACAATTGAGGATAGGCCAGGAAAGAAACATGCAAATGCTGATTTGTTATCTAGAGCCTATGATCATGATGGAGATGAGCCAGTAGATGATTCCTTCCCGGATGAGGAGCTCATGACAATCTCAGTCACTCAAGAGATTCCAATGGAGTACAAGGAGATTGTGGATTTTGTGACAAGAGGTAACTATCCAGAAGGGATGCATGCTAGGGAGAGGAAGGCCCTTGCAGCAAGATCTAGACCTTACACAATGGTGGAGGATATTCTTTTTCACCAAGGAGCAGATGGTCTACTTCGAAGAGCAGTGGGTAAGGAAGAGTCTATCCTACTCATAAAGGAGTTTCATGAAGGTTTAGTATGTGGAGGACACTTTGCAGGAAAGGTGACTGCTTTGAAGATTCTAGATGCAGGTTACCATTGGAGAGGGATTTTCAAGGATTGTCTTGATTATTGCAAAACTTGTCATGTTTGTCAAGCTTTTGCTAGAAAGTCTACATCCACTCCACCACTTAGATCAATTCCATTGCTAGGACCTTTTGAGAAGTGGGGAATTGATTTTGTAGGACCTCTCAATAGAACCCCAAGGAACAATCGGTACATTGTGGTAGTTACTGATTACCTTACCAAGTGGGTTGAGGCTAGACCATTGAGGGACAAGAATGAAGATGAAGTGGGTAGATTTCTTTATGAACGCATTATCACTAGGTTTGGATGCCCTTTGGAGTTGGTTTCTGATAGAGGAGGAGAGTTTACAGGAAGCATTACTACAGCCATGCTACGACATTTCTCTATCACACATAGAGTAACTACATCCTATAAGCCAAATTCCAATGGCTTGGCAGAGAGAACCAATCAGACCTTGTGCATGATGTTGGCCAAAGATGCAGAAATGGAGGGGGCTAAACATCATTGGGACAAGAGGATTCATGCAGTTTTGTGGGAGTATAGGACAACCATGAAGACTTCCACTGGATATTCTCCATTCCAATTGGTGTATGGTATTGAGTCTACCTTACCTATTCACTTTGATCTTCCTACCTTCCAAAGCATTCATAGGAGATTGAAGAAAGCACAAGGAAGTGATGCAGGGAAGTCAAGGAAGGATCAACTCATGGAGTTGGAAGAGGCAAGAGCAGTTGCTATGGTTCGAGTGGAGCAAGCCCAAAGGAAACAAAAGGAGAGCTATGACAAGAGGCAAGGCAAGAAGAAGGTGGAGCCTTTCAAAGAAGGTGATTGGGTAATGTTGTTTGATTCCATTCGATTCAAGAGAGTGCAAAAGAAGTTTTTGCCTAAGTACTTTGGACCTTTCATAGTAGAGAAGGTGTGGGGAAATTACACTTATGATCTCAAGGAGTTGGGAGGAAGACACTTTGATAGGATTAACCATGATAAGTTGAAGATGTACCATAGAAGGTAGAGAGACCTTCACTTTGAGGACAAAGTGAAAACTTAGTCCGGGGGTAAATGTAACACCCATTTGTGCATGTGTGTGGTATTGTGATATTTAGCTTGGTATTACAAGTACTTAAGAGATATTATTTATATAGAGATAAAGGATGGTTCTATATTAGTCATGGTTAGCTAAAGTTAGTCATAGCTAAGATAGATGGGACCTTACTTTAGAGGAAGTAGAAAAGATGAGCACCACTATTTTGGATTTTAGTGTGTTGACTTGGTATTATTCCTAGGTGTTTGGCTTTGGGGAAAGAGTTGAGAACTCTTGGGCCCGCAAGCCTTTTTGTTTTGGATTCTTCTTTAGTCCAAGGATAGCCCATGTGAAGGAATCCTTGCTTTAGTGGTTGGGTCAAGATACCTAAACATGCTTAGGGGAATATGCCCATGTGAATGGATATTCCTTTCTACTTTTTGACTTTACTTGACTTTTAGTCTAGTAACTTGAGTTACTACGGTAATTAGTAACTTTGGTACGTAACTATTTCACAAGTATATAAACAAGGAGTGAGGAGGTACTCATCATCCTTTCATTTGCAACTATCTCTCTCTCATTGAGTTCTCTAGTGAGCAAGGTCTTGAGTCTTGGAGTGTTAGCCTTGGAGGAGTATGATGGAGTTGGGGTTCCTTGCCTTCTTAGTCCATGGTGCGCTACCATAATAGCCATCAGAGGTTCATCCTGAGTGAGAGACAGGCCGGCTCACAGACTATGCTACCAAGATGGTCGAAGTTGAAGCAACTCGCAGAGATGATGCTGAAACTGTGGCGGAATTCTTCTTTTGAAACATCATCTCCCAATATGGGTGTCCTCTGGAATTGGTCAGTGACCAAGAGACACATTTTTTGAACTCTGTAATGGAGGCATTAACCAAGTACTTTCAAATTAAACATTGGAAGACGACTCCTTATAACCCAGAAGCAAATGGCTTAACGGAAAAAGCAAATGGGTTACTTTGCAAAATTTTCAATAAGGTGACTGTCAATTATGCCTATGATTGGGATACAAAATTACCAGCCGCGTTGTGGGCATATCGAATGACAGAGAAGATTACAACCAAACAAACTCCATACTTCTTGACATATGGCTTGCATCCCATACTACCGGTTGAATTTGAAGTACCGACATATCGGATTCTTTGCAAAGAACGAATGTTGGAAGAGGAAAGTCAGGATCTTCGGATTCATCAATTGATGTGGTTAGAAGAGAAACGAGGCAATGCAATGCAAACCACGAAAGAAGTACAAGCACAAAGGAAAGTCAGGCATGATAAGAGAATCAAGCCTGTAGTTGTACGAGAAGGGGATTTGGTTTTGTTATATGACAATCACCAAATATTTTTTCCAGGCAAGTTGCATTTGAGATGGATGGGTCCCTATCAAGTTCTTCATCTTTACGAAAATGGGTCCATGCAGCTTTTAGACTTGGAAGGTAATCCTTTTGCCACTTGAGTAAACGGGTGGAGAGTTCGGAAATATTGGACCATAGACTCGTAAGTTTCTAAGACACCCAAGGTCTATGTTTGCAGGGACGCTCACATTTGAGGGAGGGGATATGTGGTGCCCACATTTTTTGTTTTTTTCAAATGTCGTGCATATATACATCGCTACACAACATACATCGCTGTCAACATCATACACTATAGAAGCACAACTCACACATAAGTCATACATAGACTCTAAAGTGCCACAATAATCAGATTGCTTTACACTCTCAACTCAACTCAACTCAGATCAGTACTTGATCTGTCCCTCTATAAACTGCCAACAATTGGGCACTGATTACAGTCAAGCCACACCCACTCAAGCATAGATAATCCAAGTGACGCTTGCTGGCCTTTGTCCACCATAGCCAGGAACTCGAAGGCTCAACATCAGAGAAGTGAGCTCTCTGGAGCTCACTTCAAAACTATACCCCCCCTAGACTTGAGCTAGCACTGAAACCCTAACGGTCCCACTGACGGCACACTCGACGGTGCGAATGGTGCAAAGTAACGGTGGGCCCTACCGTGAAGTCAGTACCCCAAACACCAAATCTGACTGTCTGAAAGTAGTCCTTGAGAAACTGCTAAAATAACTCTAACTACTATCACTGGAACTCCAGTGTCCAAGCAGCTAGATGCGGAACTACAAATGGTGTGACAGCTGTCGTGCGTATGTACATCGCTACACAACATACATTGCTGTCAACATTATACACTATAGAAGCACAACTCACACATAAGTCATGCATAGACTCTAAAGTGCCACAATCACCCTCCTAGCTGGCGGTTAGGTCCCTTTAACTCCAGATAGCCATCTACTCTAAGTATATGGTATACCCTCTAATGGGCAAAGATCAGGAGGCTGGGTGCTATGGAGCCCCATCGTTAGTCGCTTGTCTGCAATCTATACCATATAAAGAATGAACTAGCTATAGGTCAAGTACATCTAGGACATAACCACTGTCCCTAAGGAACCACCGTGAGGGAAGGAGTCATACATGCCATATGCCATCCTCTCGAACAGCTATCACACACTAACATAGTAGCAGCTCCACCAGAAGAGCCACATAACATACACCTCAAGCCTGCACGTACAAGTGCCAAGCTTGGGTCCATAGTACCATCAATGTTTGGGAGGTGGCATGGCGTACAATTGCACACATGATCCTTCCAAACAACACCATCACGTCCTTCTAACACAAGGACTCCAAATGGCAAAACCTCGCGCACTCTCAAGATAGTGCGGCCTGTAGAAACATCAAGTGTCATCAGTGTTGTCTGCTATAGATACACATAGTCGCTTGGATGAAATCAATGGATCGAGGGTCTATAACCTCCTCCTCGAATGGTAGCATAGCGTAAGGTATCTCTATGCTGAGCAATTGCCAAATTCTCAAAGGCCATTGGCATCACTCTCCGGAAGATCTCTACCCACTGAGAACATGCGCTCATCCATACATTGGGATCATCCAAGTCCAAAACTACAATAGCATCTCAACAAATGGCTGCAGGTAAATCTGGATCTCGTCCATAGAGTAGAAAGTATGGAGAGAAGGATGCTAAGGAAGCTTGCCGGCTGAACCGATAGCCCATGGCCAACCAAGGTAATTGGAGATCCCAATCTCCCAAGTGGCCTCTCTGCAAACCATACTTTTGCAATCCTCTCTTCACCGTCTGAACCACTGTCTCTGCTAAGCCATCTGCCTCAGGGTGATCTTGAGATGTAGTACAATGATCAATCAAAGCCTTGTCACACAAGACCTGAAACTCTCCCAAGAACTTTGTACCCTGATCAGTCAAAACCTCAGCTGGTGCACCAAAATGACTAAGAACTCAATCTAGGAACAAGTAAGCTGTCCCTTCACTAGACTTGTCAGGAAGTGCCACCAACTCAATCCACTTGGAGAAGTGCTCCACCATCACCAAAACATACTGATGATGTCTCACAGTCAGCTGTAAAGGTCCGGCAAAGTCCAAACTCCAACGGTAACCCAATCCCATGATAGGTAATGGGTGTAACTATGGCGTAGGAGCATTGAATGATGCTCTAACTCGGTCACAAACCATACATTTGGCAACAAACTGTTGTACCTTGGTCTGCATACCGCGCCACCAATAATGACTCTAGAGTAAACTATACGTACGCTTTACTCCAAAATGTCCTAGCTCCTCATGAGCATGACGGACCAACTGTGGTCTCTGTGCTGGAAGTGGTACTACTCGCACTCTACCATCCTCCCATACACGCAAAAGGTGTCTACCCTCCAATCTGAACCGTCTGGCTCGCTGAAGAACATGGTCTCTCTCCTTGGCCCCAACTTTGCCACCTACAACACCAGTGCAAAGATAGTCCATCACTAAGACATCATCATGAACGTCTCGCTGAACTGTACCGATATCTTCACTCTCTGGATCTGTGACCTCAATAACTCCTCCTATATGCGCTGAGAGAGATACCACAAAAGCCTCAAAAAATAAACACAGAAAGGCAGATGCATGCTAACCTGGCACCATCTCCTCATCTGTCTCACCATGCCAACGTGCTCCGGTCTGATCCTGTTGGCTGGGACATGGGTTTCTACTCAACCCATCTGCATCACGGTTCACCACTCCAGGTCTATGAACAACCGTGAAATCATACTCTTGTAAAATCAGAGCCCATCGTGCAAGCTTCCCTAAAAGCTTGTCGGACTCCATCAACCACTTCAGCGGCCGATGATCAGTGATGAGAGTGAAGGGGTTACCAAATAGGTAACATCGGAAATGTGCTACTGCCCAAATTGCTGCCAAGCACTCTCCCTCATATGAACTATACTTTGCCTCCGCTGAATTGTTGGAGCGACTAGCATAGGCCACCACAAACTCCTTCCCCTCATCATCATGTTGGGTGAGCACCGCTCCAAGCCCCAACATACTCCAATCAGTGTGAACCTGAAATGGTCATCCCTTGATCGGTCTCCTCAAAATAGGAGCAGATGTCAACCTCTCCTTGAGCTCTACAAAAGCTCTCTCCTGCTCATCTCCCCAACACCACTCTTGTGTAAGCTTGGTCAGCTTCGTCAAGGCCTTGGCAATGGCACTAAATCCTCTAACATAGCGGCAATAGAAGTTTGCCAACCCAAGGAATGCTTGCACTCTGCTCACATCCGTAGGCCAAGGAATACGTGCAATAGCCTCCACCTTGGTCTACTGGACACCAAGTCCTCCGGGGTAGATAGTGTGACCCAAATACTCAACCTGCTTGTGGAAGAACCTACACTTCCCATGATGTTATTTGAGTCCATGAGATCTCAACCTCTCAAACACCTCCAACAACTGTCTCTCATGCTCCTCCACAATAGTGCTATAAACCAAAATGTCATCAATATAGCACCGAGCAAAATCCAATCCAGCTAGGATCCTATCCATGACCCTCTGGAACTCAGCAGGAGCGTTCTTTAACCCAAATGGTAAGAACCTCCACTGATATAACACATCCTTTCCGTGAGGATCAATAGCCCAAAATGTTGTCTTGGACCTCCTCCCTGATCGGCAACTAATGATATCCCGCTCAAAGATCCAAAGTACTGAAGACCTTTGCATGCCCAATCGCATCAAAAATCTCCTCCGGTGTAGGCATGGCATACCGATCAGCCCTGGTCTGTTGGTTGATAGGACGGTAATCTCCACACATCTGCCTATTTGTATAGTTGCCATGCATATCCTTCTTGGCTAGCATCATTGTCGCTGATGCATACTCTCCATGTGAAATCTCCACCAAACCAGCCTCAAAAAGGTCACTACTCCGGCTTTGAATCAATGTCCTCTCCATATCACTATATCGATAAGGATGTTGGAAAATTGGTGTGTTGCTAGTCAGCTCAATTCAGAGCACCCAAATCCTTCATACTGAAGGCAAAACAACTCGTGTGACTCCTCAAGAACCTCCAAACCCTCCGTCTTTCCTCTCTAGTAAGCTTGGGTCCAAGATCTAGCTCCCAAGTATCCTCTGTAACTATAGTAGGAGTGGAAGACGACCTGACTGACTGCTACACTGAGCCCTTGGGAGCAATAGTGTCATGCTCCCGACCACTAGAGGTCCCAACCTCTGTGTGAAAAACTCCCTCCACTCTGGCTGCAAGCTCCACACGTCCTCTAGTTGCATCTCATGTGGACCAAGGGTGTAATCCAAGTAGCCCACGCTCACCTGGATGGACTCCAAGTAGACCACTCTCCCTAGTAGCTACTGGATGTGTCCCAAGAATACCATGTCCACTCGATCCATTGCCCCCAGCATGTGCCTGAATCGTCTCGATAGGCACATGGTTCACAAGTGTCCAAGTGGTGATGCCTATCAAGCGCATCCTATGCTGCTCTGTAACACCCATTTGTGCATGTGTGTGGTATTGTGATATTTAGCTTGGTATTACAAGTACTTAAGAGATATTATTTATATAGAGATAAAGGATGGTTCTCTATTAGTCATGGTTAGCTAAAGTTAGTCATAGCTAAGATAGATGGGACCTTACTTTAGAGGAAGTAGAAAAGATGAGCACCACTATTTTGGATTTTAGTGTGTTGACTTGGTATTATTCCTAGGTGTTTGGCTTTGAGGAAAGAGTTGAGAACTCTTGGGCCCGCAAGCCTTTTTGTTTTGGATTCTTCTTTAGTCCAAGGATAGCCCATGTGAAGGAATCCTTGACTTAGTGGTTGGGTCAAGATAAGACCACATGCTTAGGGGAATATGCCCATGTGAATGGATATTCCTTTCTACTTTTTGACTTTACTTGACTTTTAGTCTAGTAACTTGAGTTACTACGGTAATTAGTAACTTTGGTACGTAACTATTTCACAAGTATATAAACAAGGAGTGAGGAGGTACTCATCATCCTTTCATTTGCAACTATCTCTCTCTCATTGAGTTCTCTAGTGAGCAAGGTCTTGAGTCTTGGAGTGTTAGCCTTGGAGGAGTATGATGGAGTTGGGGTTCCTTGCCTTCTTTGTCCATGGTGCGCTACCATAATAGCCATCAGAGGTTCATCTTGAGTGAGAGACAGGCCGGCTCACAGCTCTGCCAAGCCAAGGCTCACAATCCAGGTCAAAGAGTTTAGGTCCATAGCCTGACCTAACAACTGATGCCTGGATGCCTCTGACACTGCTGGAACAACGGTAATACCGGTGCAAAAACCCATCACCCGCTCTCTCTCATCAGCCTTGGGCTCCACCAACTGCTGTAACTGTGAGTCCCAAACAAGTCCAGGTCCTCCTTCTCGAAAAGCATGAGAGCTTGGGAAACTCATGAGTGTGGGAAATGCAGCTTTAGGTTGTCCAACTAGGTTCACCACTGCCATAGGTGACCTATCAGCCACTACCACTGTCTGAGACTGACACCCAACATCCAAGATATCATCAACAAGAATATGGTCTAGTCGTTGAATCCCATCATAACTACGTTCTAGAACCTCTCTGGGTAAGAGGTTTGTCCACCAAAGACGAAGACGATGAGCCCGTGATCCCACTCTGGCTACATCTAACAATACAACAGGTCCCATCCAAGAATGGACCTAATGTGTACTCGCCACCACTCTAGTGCAAGAATCACCCATCAAAGGAATGTTCTCCAAAAGGTAAGCTAGAGAAACAAACTGATGAACCTAGAGATGTCGTAGTATCCGTAACATCTCCCAAAACACACCAGAACAAGGATCCTAAAGACCCAAACCGCGGCCCGCATGTTTATGTCCCTAACATGGCCATCAAGAAATCACCAAGTGAATAGGCCCATGTCTCTCTAGGTCATGCGCTCCCAGTAAGGAAATATCTCCTGGTAAGGCCTTTTGGTAACCTCTGACTGCTGATATTGGTAATAACTCTGGATACCAATAGGCCAAGTGTGCCAAATGATGTAGAGAGACTCGCCTAGTAGTCTCATCTCTCTCTACATACAAGTACCTTTGTACTTGTATACCGGCCTGTAACACCGTAGCTAGTCCGGTGCTGATCCCACCAAACAACTCCAATAGGCATATCCCCTTTACAGGATATTGCCAAGCAATGAGTGTGGTATCTAGAGGTGTCAAAGAAATCGCCTCTTGAGGCTCATCCTCACACTCATCTCCGGATGGTACAAATGCTCCACTCCAAGCCTGCTGCACCAACTGATCTGCATGATGCTGCGATGCCTCCTCTGAACTCCACAATGGAACATCCAAGGTGGATGGAACAATCCTACTCATACTCCAAAGCCGAGTGATCTCCTCTGGTATTGGAGTATTCTCTGCATGGGCGTTCCCTTCCAACAAGTCACCAGGCCAAGTAACTGCACCGCTGAAAGCTAAAACTGATGTTGCCATGGTCCCAGACTATAGTGAGCCAAGACTGCCACTACTGAAGCGTACTGGTAGGCGACATACCCGTCCCTCACCAGACTGCCAACCAGGTCTATAAGAGGTTGTCTCCTCCCAATAGTCAATGCTGAAACCCATAGGGTATAACACTGCTCCCCAACTAGCACATCATATGACTCAGCTATTGTCGCAATAGCCTGAGCTCTCACCACCGAGCTATCAGTCGGATGACCAGGCTGAACTTGGACAACAAGCTCTCCACGTGTGATGTACTGTGTCAAACCACCACCAAGAGATGTCTGGATCTGAAACGGATACCTCTCCACATCGGTCTTTCGTAACTCCAGACTGACAACTGCAGCCTTCCCCAACATAAGGGGTTGCGCACCAGAGTCTAACAAGACTCTCTGTGGTGTATAGACCTTCCTTGAAGGTCCCACCAAACAAAAAATCCCCCTCTGGTTATCCAATAGGACAACACCAGGTGTAAACCGTGCTCTCTCAAAGGCTGGTCTAGCTGGCAACTTCTCCAGTCTAGCCGCTACTGCCTGCCATAAACCATTGGTCGCTGAACCGATCCCATGCTCCTCAACCAAGTCAGCTCCACTACCAACCACCTCTGCTCTAGTAGTAGGAACTGCACCATCCCTACTCTCACACAACGTGGCAGCCAACCGGAACACTGGGGTTGGGTCAACTCCCAATATAAACATGTCACTAGCTGAAAAAAAAGGATGCCACATAATCAGCTGAGCCGCCCCCAACATCATGCTAGACTCAATCTATGTAGTAGCAGGTGGCTGACTAGTAGGTAGTCCATCATGTACTCCATCACCACCTATCACATCTACACTGGGACGTCTAAGTACCATGGATGTCATCTGCAATGCCTCAAATAGCATGAAAGACTGGGGAAGTCTGACCTGTCTCCCAACCTCTCCTCTCTGTGGGTCCAACTCCACTGATGCTCCTCTAGGCTCTGGAGCACGTACTGTAACACCCATTTGTGCATGTGCGTGGTATTGTGATATTTAGCTTGATATTACAAGTACTTAAGAGATATTATTTATATAGAGATAAAGGATGGTTCTATATTAGTCATGGTTAGCTAAAGTTAGTCATAGCTAAGATAGATAGGACCTTACTTTAGAGGAAGTAGAAAAGATGAGCACCACTATTTTGGATTTTAGTGTGTTGACTTGGTATTATTCCTAGGTGTTTGGCTTTGAGGAAAGAGTTGAGAACTCTTGGGCCCGCAAGCCTTTTTGTTTTGGATTCTTCTTTAGTCCAAGGATAGCCCATGTGAAGGAATCCTTGACTTAGTGGTTGGGTCAAGATAAGACCACATGCTTAGGGGAATATGCCCATGTGAATGGATATTCCTTTCTAATTTTTGACTTCACTTGACTTTTAGTCTAGTAACTTGAGTTACTATGGTAATTAGTAACTTTGGTACGTAACTATTTCACAAGTATATAAACAAGGGGTGAGGAGGTACTCATAATCCTTTCATTTGCAACTATCTCTCTCTCATTGAGTTCTCTAGTGAGCAATGACTTGAGTCTTGGAGTGTTAGCCTTGGAGGAGTATGATGGAGTTGGGGTTCCTTGCCTTCTTAGTCCATGGTGCGCTACCATAATAGCCATCAGAGGTTCATCCTGAGTGAGAGACAGGCCGGCTCACATTTTTGGTTCCGTTGCCGGGACCTCTCTAGAAGGCAAGATAATGTTCCGCGTCCAATTCAACATTAGGCAGAAGGAGTCTATGAGAGCTCACTTGGAGAGAACATTAAGAGAGGAGAGGGCTGAACTTATGTTAGAGAACCAAGATCCATTTGTATACCCTATAGTTCATTATGATGTCTTTGAGGTGATTTTGTACATCTTGTACACATGAGAGGAATTGGAGAGATTGTGTGAGGTGGATTGCAGATTTTGGGGATTAAGGTGATTTTTGGGCAAAATCTCAAGTTTGAGATCTGGACTTGAGATTTCTACACATGATAGCTTGGGTTATCTTTCAGTTAGCACACTTGAAATTATTGTGAGAGCTTCTATGGGCACAGGGCTAGAATTTTTGAAAGTTGATAGGGTAAAGTGCTCCCGCAACTCCATGCTCTCTGGAAAATTGTACAGATTCTGCCATTTCTTTAATTTTCAGTGAAATGTCCTGAAAATTTCCAAGACAATTAAGTACATTGTATACTGCCTGCTGCCACAAAAATTAGAGAAAGATCGTTCTTGCGCAGGGAGACATGAGTTTTTGAAGTGAGGGGGGTGGTTTTCAGACCAAATCTGAAATATGGGTGCTGAATAGAAAGGTGTCTAGGCCAAATGGCTCAATGAAAAGATCTGAAATTTTGCAAGGAGGGATTCAATTTTGCTCTGGAGTTGTTATCAAGTGTGCAAAATTTCAGAGGACTGTGACATATTGACTGGGAGATTTGAGTGACATTGTGAGGAAGGGTCAATTCTGCAGAGTGGAGATCTCATGCATGAGAAGTTTGAGATCAACAAAAAGCATGTTTGAGTGTTTAGATTCATCTTGGGAACATGGAGGGTCATCAAGAGTGGAAATTGAGATTATGCAAGGTTCCCCAAGGGTTTGAGGTGATTATAGGGGTTGATTTGAGGAAAAGAGAGTTTACAATAGAATTTGAAGAGAGTATTGAAAGGATCCAAAAACCTACACCACTTGGAGGAAAGAGTGAGTCTAAGTGCTTTCTATGTGGAGAGAAGGGACATAAGGCAAGTTCATGTCCATTGACCTTTGAGAGCAAGAGATTGAGGGAAAGGAGAGGCTTACTTGACTTGGGTTTGCATGTTGGACCTTCTTCACCAAGATTGGGAGGGAGAAGATCTAAGACCAAGGAGTTGTGTGAGGTTTGTGGAGTTGAAGGACTTCCAAAAGGACATGAGTGTAGTGGAGTAAAAGCACTTTTGGAAACTTTGGTGAAGGATCTTGGAGAGAGTCTTAGTACAGCTACTGAAATACTACCACCTTCATCAGCTAGTTCTCAAGATTAGTGATGGAGATAATCTTTCAACTTATGGATAAACTATCCATGAGAGTTAGATTAATATGCACTCTAGGATTTGATGTTGCTATAGAAATCTTGGAGCAACCTAAACCTTTTGTTTTCCATAGAGTGGATTATTCTCAGATGGTGTTAGTCATGTATATACTATATTAGTAATAAAGTGAGAGAAAAGAAAAAAAAAATTTGAGAGAAAAGAAAGATAGTGAGGGGTTAAGATGGGAAAACTTCCAGTTTTCTTTGGCAAGGATGGAGAAGATGTGGAGGCCTTTGTGAGAGACTTCAAGAGAGCTTGCATAGGAAACAATGAGAGGAGGAAGAATGAGTGGGCCTCATTATTACCAGATTTCTTTGAGGATGCAGCACTTACATGGTATGAGTCAGAATACCAAAAGAGAGAGAGGAGAGAGGGGGAAGAGGAGTCTTGGAAGACTTTGACTTTAGCACTCATTGAGAACTTTCTTCCTGATGAGAGTTATGAGAGATTGATGAGTGAGGTTACATTTCTCAAGCAAGGAGATGGAGAGAAAGTGAGAGTCTATGTGGAAAGAGTGGAAAAGTTGGAGTCCAGATTTTGCATAGTGTTGAGGAAGGGTGGGGATGATATGGAGACTACTATGATTGGCATAGGGGCCATGCTCACCAAGAATTTTGTGGGAGGATTGAGACCACAAATTAGAAGCAAGGTGAGATATGAGAAACCTTCTTCCAAGGTTGAAGCTATCAAGATCACAATTTGTATGGAGGAGAGTTTGGAAGGGGATGAGAGTGATTTGGTGGTGAAGGAGGTTGTGCATCCTCCTCAAGGCTACAAGTATGGTGGAACTTCTGATACTTTGGTGACAAGGGTTGCACCACAAGTAGTAGTTGCTCCAGTTCTTGCAACTCCACCAAAAGATCCACTCCAAACCATCACAGAACAACTTGCGGATCTCAAGATCAATGTGGTGCAACTATGGGAGAAGAGAGAGGTGGATCAGAATGAAGGGAGAGGGCCTAGGAGTTATGGAAACTATCCATATAGAGGAGGCCAACCAGCCAACAATTTCAATGATAGAAATTGTTTTGGTTGTGGAAGAAGAGGCCATATCCAAAGGAATTGCCCAAATTCCACTTACCATGGAGGAAGGGGTTATGAGGGAGCCAATAGAGGGAAAGAGGGAGGTAGTGAAACCCAAGTGGCTCCTAATCCCAACAAAGGTAAGGGGATAGCATCCATAGATGTGGTTGAGAGCAAGTATGAGAAGGGAGAGTGCTCAAACTCCAAGGGTCTTAATTTGGAGCTTTTGGCACAAAAGAAGAAGAGAGCTCGTTTTGCAGAGGATGTTCACTCTTCTCAAGGATTTACTTCAAGCAAGGATACTCCTATGTCTACTAGGAGCACTTGCACCTCAACACCATCAACAACAAAGACTCTAAGGAAGAAGTTGGGGATGGAGGACTTCTTGATCTAAAAGCAACAATGGAACTACAATGTGTTGGAGGATGTTGGTAGTCACAAGGCTAACATCACAGTGGACCAATTAATTGCTTTGAACCCTACCTTGAGAAAGGAGCTTAGAGGTGGTTTGAGTTCTACAAGGAGCAAGAAGAAGAAGAAGGTAAAAGTTCCAGTATCAATGGGGGTGGTGGATGCCAAGCCAGCACCATGGGAGGCTTGTGAATATGCCTCCAAGATTGATGTGAGAGTGAATGGTCACAACATCAAGGATGCATTGGTTGATGGAGGATCAGCAGTGGATGCCATGTCATAAAGGTTGATGAAGAAGTTGGGTATGATACCCTCAAGAGCTTCAACATTTGTGGTGAGCATGGCAAACAAGCAACAAGTTCGACCAGTAGGGGTGATGGATAAAGTGGTAGTTTCAGTTATGGGAGTTCAAAATCTCATGACCTTCCAAGTCTTGAAGGATTCAAGCTATGACTTACTTCTTGGGAGGCCATGGTTGAGAGCAGCACGCACAACTGATCGATGGCACAAAGGGTACTTGAGGATTGGGCCATCAAACCATAGAGTCACAGTTCCTGTGACAAACACCACCAACACTTCACATTTAGATACACCATCTTCTGATTATTGGGAATCAGATTCTGAAGAAGGAGCTTCAGGTGTGGACACAAGCATGGAAGAGGAGACTTCCACGGAGGAGGATGAATCTGAATCTGATTCAGATGTGTATCCTTTGTGTGCTATGGATTTTGCACTTAAGCCAGAGGTTTTGAAGGACCCAGACAAATCACCATTGACACTTGAGGAGGTAGAGAGAAGGTTAGCTACCCTCAAGTATGGCCCAAATGTTACCGAGGAGGAGAAGGTGAGATTTGAGGAAATTTTCCGCAAGTTCATCCATGTGTTTGCTTTTAGTTACAAGGATTTGAAGGAAGTCACCTTGGAGGAGCACAAGATAGAGGTGGAGTCACATGCAAGACCAATCCGCCAAAAGCAACGTTGCATTAGCCCACCAATATCTTTGGTTGTGAAGGAGGAGATTGATAAGCTCAAGGAGGCTGGATTTATCTTTGAGGTGGAGAATTCAGAATGGGTGTCTCCAATTGTCATTGTGAAGAAAAAGAATGGCAAGCTTCGGGTATGTGTGGATTACAAGAAGCTCAATGCTATTACCAAGAAGGACTACTACCCATTGCCATTCATTGATGAGATCTTGGAGGAGGTTGCAGGTCATGAGAGGTACAGTTTTGGATATGGTTATAGTGGATATAACCAAATCAAGATTGCACCAGAGCATCAACAACTCACCACATTCACCACACCTTGGGGAACTTACGCTTTCAAGGTCATGCCTTTTGGGCTTTGCGATGCTCCAGCCACATTCCAACGGTTCATGAACAAGGTATTTGAACCTTTCATTGGGAAATTTGTGAGAGATTTCATTGATGACTTTTGTGTCTATGGGAGCAAGGAGGAGCACTTTGAGCACCTAATCAAAGTCTTGCAACGCTTGGATGAGGCAAATGCATCACTCAACCCAAAGAAGTGCATTTTTGGACGTGAAGAAGGTCTACTTTTGGGGCACATCATCTCCAAGGATGGAATAGCAGTTGATCCTCAGAAGGTGAGGAAAATCTCAAACCTTCCATTCCCTTCAAGCTTGACAAAGTTATGCCAATTCTTGGGGATGGTTGGGTACTACAGGAGGTTCATCTTCTCATTTTCCAACAAGGCTTATGCATTGACCATCTACATGAAGAAGGGTGTAGATTGTAGATGGTGATTTTGGAAGACAAGGAGGCTCTCAAAGCTTTTGAGGAGCTCAAGCAATCCCTTGTTGTAGCTCCAATTCTTGCTAAACCTGATTGGAGTAAACCTTTCATCCTCTACACTGATGCTTCTAATGTAGCTATAGGATGCACTCTTAGTCAATTAGACCAAGATGGGCATGATCATCCAATAGCTTATGCTAGTAGGCAGATGGTTTCAGCAGAGAAGAACTACTCTGTCACAAAGAGAGAAGGGTTGGCAGTGATCTTTGGTCTCAAGAAGTCTAGACACTACTTGATTGGAGGGAAAGCCACCATTGTCACGGATCACAAGGCTTTGAAGTACATCTTCAACAAGCCTAATGTTGAAGGGAGACTAGCAAGGTGGATGATACTCTTGTCTGAGTATGACTACACTATTGAAGATAGGACAAGAAAGAAACATGCAAATGCTGATTTATTATCTAGAGCCTATGATCATGATGGAGATGAGCCAATGGATGATTCCTTCCCGGATGAGGAGCTCATGACAATCTCAGTCACTCAAGAGGTTCCAATGGAGTACAAGGAGATTGTGGATTTTGTGACAAGAGGTAACTATCCAGAAGGAATGCATGCTAGGGAGAGGAAGGCCCTTGCAGCAAGATCTAGACCTTACACAATGGTGAAGAATATTCTTTTTCACCAAGGAGCAGATGGTCTACTTTAAAGAGCAGTGGGTAAGGAAGAGTCTATCCTACTCATAAAGGAGTTTCATGAAGGTTTAGTATGTGGAGGACACTTTGCAAGAAAAGTGACTGCTTTCAAGATTCTAGATGTAGGTTACCATTGGAGAGGGATTTTCAAGGATTGTCTTGATTATTGCAAAACTTGTCATGTTTGTCAAGCTTTTGCTAGAAAGTCTACATCCACTCCACCACTTAGATCAATTCCATTGCTAGGACCTTTTGAGAAGTGGGGAATTGATTTTGTAGGTCCTCTCAATAGAACCCCAAGGAACAATCGGTACATTGTATTAGTTACTGATTACCTTACCAAGTGGGTTGAGGCTAGACCATTGAGGGACAAGAATGAAGATAAAGTGGGTAGATTTCTTTATGAACGCATTATCACTAGGTTTGGATGCCCTTTGGAGTTGGTTTCTGATAGAGGAGGAGAGTTTACAAGAAGCATTACTACAGCCATGCTACGACATTTCTCTATCACGCATAGAGTAACTACATCCTATAAGCCAAATTCCAATGGCTTGGCAGAGAGAACCAATCAGACCTTGTGCATGATGTTGGCCAAAGATGCAGAAATGGAGGGGGCTAAACATCATAGGGACAAGAGGATTCATGCAGTTTTGTGGGAGTATAGGACAACCATGAAGACTTCCACCGGATATTCTCCATTCCAATTGGTGTATGGTATTGAGTCTACCTTACCTATTCACTTTGATCTTCCTACCTTCCAAAGCATTCATAGGAGATTGAAGAAAGCACAAGGAAGTGATGCAGAGAAGTCAAGGAAGGATCAACTCATGGAGTTGGAAGAGGCAAGAGCAGTTGTTATGGTTCGAGTGGAGCAACCCCAAAGGAAACAAAAGGAGAGCTATGACAAGAGGCAAGGCAAGAAGAAGGTGGAGCCTTTCAAAGAAGGTGATTGGGTAATGTTGTTTGATTCCATTCGATTCAAGAGAGTGCAAAAGAAGTTTTTGCCTAAGTAATTTGGACCTTTCATAGTAGAGAAGGTGTGGGGAAATTACACGTATGATCTCAAGGAGTTGGGAGGAAGACACTTTGATAGGATTAGCCATGATAAGTTGAAGATGTACCATAGAAGGTAGAGAGACCTTCACTTTGAGGACAAAGTGAAAACTTAGTCCGGGGGTAAATATAACACCCATTTGTGCATGTGTGTGGTATTGTGATATTTAGCTTGATATTACAAGTACTTAAGAGATATTATTTATATAGAGATAAAGGATGGTTCTATATTAGTCATGGTTAGCTAAAGTTAGTCATAGCTAAGATAGATAGGACCTTACTTTAGAGGAAGTAGAAAAGATGAGCACCACTATTTTGGATTTTAGTGTGTTGACTTGGTATTATTCCTAGGTGTTTGGCTTTGAGGAAAGAGTTGAGAACTCTTGGGCCCGCAAGCCTTTTTGTTTTGGATTCTTCTTTAGTCCAAGGATAGCCCATGTGAAGGAATCCTTGACTTAGTGGTTGGGTCAAGATAAGACCACATGCTTAGGGGAATATGCCCATGTGAATGGATATTCCTTTCTAATTTTTGACTTCACTTGACTTTTAGTCTAGTAACTTGAGTTACTATGGTAATTAGTAACTTTGGTACGTAACTATTTCACAAGTATATAAACAAGGGGTGAGGAGGTACTCATAATCCTTTCATTTGCAACTATCTCTCTCTCATTGAGTTCTCTAGTGAGCAATGACTTGAGTCTTGGAGTGTTAGCCTTGGAGGAGTATGATGGAGTTGGGGTTCCTTGCCTTCTTAGTCCATGGTGCGCTACCATAATAGCCATCAGAGGTTCATCCTAAGTGAGAGACAAGCCGGCTCACAGTACTGCACTCCTAGTCACTACTGTAGATGCATCCACCTATGCTGCTCCGCACATGAAGTCCAAAGCATCTCTATCACCAGCATATGAGGTGGAAGCCTTAGCACCCGAATCTGATCTCCTCTGAGCAATAGCCATACTAGCCAATCTCTGCTCCAACTGCTCAATCCGAGTAGCCATAGTTGTGTCAGAAGTAAGGGCAGGTCCTGCACCCCTACTAGGTGTAGATCCTCTACCACCTGCTCTACCACCTTGTCCTCCATGAACTGGAGCTCCTCTACTACTTGCCATAGCAGCCCTAACACTCCGTAACACTCCGGATGTAGGTCAAAACATCGGTCACTAGTGTGACCAAATCTGTGGCAATGCTCACACTGCCTCTGTGATGGCTGTGATGCACCAGAGGTATGCACCAGAGGTCCACTGCCCTAAGTACACTCTCTCCGATGGTGAGGTCCACCACAAGTCCAACAAGCAACACCACCACTCACTGGCTGTTGCTGACCTGAAAATGAGGGTAAGGGTCTAACTCCACTAGGCCCTCCACTCGCTCCATAGGATCTAGGCTGTCCACCCTGTCCTCAAAAACCAACTAGGCGTGGTGCACTCTGCTGCACTCTAGAAGAAGTCACAACTGTAGATGAGGCCTCCCTACCAAATCCAGATGTAACCACTCTCTCCTCCACCATGTTGAGCTCAATATGCTCAGCCAAACCAAAGACTACTGCCAAAGTGGGCAAAGTAGCCTCCAACAACGTAACATCATGAACTCTACGTCGCAACTCCCTATCCAGTATCCCATACCAAAACTGGACTGCCTGGACCTCTGTAACTCCCTGAGTGAAACTGATCAGCCACCTCATGCGAGTGTATGCCTCGCATAGGCTCTCTCCAGCCTTCCGCTAGAACTCCTGCAAGCTCCTCAGCTTGTCAGTCCGCACTCCCTGGTAGTTCTGCCTCAAACATAGGAAGAACTCCACCATGGGGTTAAACCCCGGTACCACACCACCTCTTGCAATGGTATCTCCACTCGTAGTAGCACTATCTCCAGCTAGTGCACCTCCACTAGCTCCACCAACACTACTCGAGCTAGAACTCGTGGGTACAACCAATCTACTCCTGGCCACCGAGCTTGAAGTGATGGAGACATAGTGTGGGGACCAATATTGTCTCCATAACTCAATCTCTTCCAAATGAGCTCTCTTGAACTCATGGTTGTCATCCACCGGCGGACCCTCCAAGTGCTGAAACAACCCCTTCCATGCCATGAAGGGTGTGAACAAAGTCGGGTTCTGCATTTGCTACAGATCACACCAACTATCAAACTCTTGGATAAAGTCATCCAACTCAATGGTACCCACTGTACCAGAGTAACGCCTAGGGCCTTTGGAGGCCCCATAAATCTCGTCCATGTCCCACAACAACGGTGTGGACACACCAAGTGCACTCTCAACTGAATCAACTCTTGTGTCAAACTCCAACTCAGAGTCAATCTTCTCCCTCATTGGGACCTAAGATATAGGCTGATACCGAGCACCACTCCGAGTAAACCCACTGCGTACTGTAGGGCTAACTCCTCTGGAATCTCCAAAGAACTCCATTGTGATAAAGTAACCGCAATAGCAAACTCGAACCACCAACTGCAACCGCAAGTGCCCCACCAAGTGCCAACACCACCACGTGCCAATACTAACTAAGCACCACCCACTAATGTAACTCTAACCGAGATAACTACACTAGGGGAAGAGCAACCTATAACCTGCCATCATAACACACACTCTCACGGTCTGCAGGTCATCGCTTCCTACCTCACCGGAGAGAAACAAAGGTAGTCTGACTGGTCATCACTCCAGCCTCACCATCGAGAGCACACCAGAGCACCAACGCTCAAAAGTCAAGGCACCTCATACAAACATGGTGCACAAACAGGAAGCAGAGAATGGAGGGGATCCAATCACAAGAAATCTAAACGAAAACCCTCCATCTCATAACACAACACGGGACTGACTCTGTCACCATTTGGCATTTGACATAAGAGCAGTTTGTATCTAAGTCCTAAGCTACCAGGATCACCAAGAATGGGATCAAACTGCCTCTCCTAGCCAAAGCTACATGTGTATATATAACAGTGGCACAGTCACTATGACAACAAGTGAGGGTGGACTAGTTGGCTAGGGCACTAGTCTAGGAACAAGAGATCTAGGGGTCAAACCCTATTGTGCACAATCTAGCAGGAAAGGCAGATTTTGCCAACCAGTGACCAAGATCTACTCTAAACTAGCTAGCCTCACGCTAGCAAGCTAGCTTGTTGGCCCTTCTGGGCCTTCGTAGCCTCTCATAGCCCACAGCCTCAAACTTGTTGGCCCTTCTAGGCCTTCGTAGCCTCTCATAGCCCACAGCCTCAAAACGCCAAAATTCAGCCAAATGAGGCCTTTCTTATTGCCACTTCAAACCTCCTCCAAAATTGGCGAAACTTCTCCAAATCTGCAAAAGTCCTCCAAACTAGCGAAACTCCTCCAAATCTGGCCAAACAATGAAAACTCCTCCCAATCTAGCCCAAAATCTGACATAAAATCTGACGTAAACCCTAAAGATGGCTGTCCGTCAAATCCCCCACTAACTTTCCACTCGAGCCAAATTGACAACACGGGCTTTTCCAAATCACAAATTCATGAGAAGAGCTTCCCAACTCCACCTTCAATTTCACTTTCTGAGCCCAACTCGTAGCAGATTGGTCCTACCTTGCTTCTGCACACTATCCGCCTAACTGCCAAATCTGCATCACTTGAACAAGCTTCTGCACACTAGGGAAACACAGAACTTGAATCAAGCTACCACGATCCACCGAGCTCGGAGATACCACTAACACTCAACGTTCTTGCACCCGATTTCCCCCTGACTTCACTTCTCTGATGTAATCAGATTGCTTAACACTCTCAACTCAACTCAACTCAACTCAGATCAGTACTTGATCTGTCCCTCTATAAACTGCCAACAATTGGGCACTGATTACAGTCAAGCCACACCCACTCAAGCATAGAGAATCCAGGTGACGCTCGCCGGCCTTTGTCCACCATAGCCAGGAACTCGAAGGCTCAACATCAGAGAAGTGAGCTCTCTGGAGCTCACTTTGAAACTATACCCCCTTGGACTCAAGCTAGCACTGAAACCCTAACGGTCCTACTGATGGCACACTTGACGGTGTGAACGGTGCAAAGTGACGGTGGGCCCCACCGTGAAGTCAGTACCCCGAACACCAAATCCGATTGTCTGAAAGTAGTCCTTGAGAAACTGCTGAAATAACTCTAACTACTATCACTAGAACTCCAGTGTCCGAGCAGCTAGATGCAAAACTACAAATGGCGTGACACAAAATTAAGGAAAAGAAGTGTATAGAGAAGTCGAATTGCGCCTATATGGCCAAAGAAGGCAAAGAAAAGAGTCTTCGGGATGAAACCCAAAGTAAAGTGACTTCGGGGCATAAGGCGAAGTACTTGGAAATGCCCTGTCACCATACAACCTGAAGTAAATTGTCTTTGTATCGGGGGGAGCTCAACCCGAGGCGAAGGCAGTCTAACAACCTTTTGTCGGGGCTAGAAGTTCAAGAAGGGGCCGTTAAAAAACCGGCAGCCCATACGCACAAAGGTTGATTGACAGTGACAGGTGCATGCCAGAGGTGTGATTTCTTGGTAGAAACTCAAAGTGACGGAAGATGAAGAAGTGTAACTCTATAAAAATTGAACTTGCAACGACAAAATGTTGAGTAATTTTCCTTTGCCGTTGAGAAGTCATCTTGCAGGTGATCGTGGGAAGGGAAATAGAGTTGGAATCGTGTTAGTGCGAAAGGGAGAAGTTGCAAGAGTGAAATCGAGAGAGAGTGAGAAGGTAGAAGAGATGGGAGGAGGAGAGAAGAACTCCAAATTTGTAGTGAGAAATCATGCGATTTGGAGGTTAGATGTAATAGCAAGGATCAAAGTCTTGAGCAAACTTCGGATCACATTTCTGGCATGGAATTGGAATGTAAGCTTTCCAAGATTCATGACAAAAATCATCAAGAGCAAGTGTCTCGATGGACCAAAGGAAGAAGGGAAGAGAGGAAATCCGGCTTGCTGGACAGAGTCGGATTGGAGACTCATACTCGGGAAGGAAGCAGGCTCGGAGCAGGGAGCCACGTTCTTGGGGAAGGGAGAGATAGCTCAAGAGACCTAGGAAGTGAGAGATGCCTTCTTGTCAAAGAGGACAAAGAATGGGTATAAGGTTGAGAGTTACAAAGACCCTGTGAAGAGAGGGATCGTGAGTGCACTAATGGCTATCTTGAAGCCGGAGCGAACCACATATGTGATGAAACACCAAGCTGTGTTCTTTCACAAGCTTTTCGCAGGAGAACCAATCAATTGGGCGAGGTGTTTTCACAAGAGAACGAGGCAGATGGTGTGGAATTTGCGGGATAAGTCGCCTCCACACTACATCGTGCTGTTTGCAGCACACTTCTACCTCGGGCTCAACTTGCTGAACTCGGCGGAGCAAAATCGGATGGTGTCGCACTTCCATCTTGATTTGCAAAAGGAGATCGACGCCGAGGAGCAACAATACATCCTGCAAATCAGGAGTACTGACAACTACTATGCAAAGACAGGGAAGAACGGTCGCAATGAGTACCCCAACTACAAAGAAGAGAAGTCGGCAAGGTGACGCCAAAGACATGAAGAAACCTCGGAAGACACGGAGAGGCAACTCGAGGCAAGGTATGGTGGTAATCGAGTCGAAGGACAAGGACTCAGAAGGAGATGCCGAGCTCAAAACTGAACACTCTGAACATGAGGAGGAGCCTGAGCTAACGCTGCAAAGTGGAGATAGGAGTAGCGATAGTGATAAAGGGGGAGACATGACATCGGCACCAGCAGCTGACGAATATGAAGAAGAAGTGCGAGCCGAGATGGAAGCCAAAGACAACACACAGTTAGAAGAGAAAGTTACTGTGCCCCAAGAGAAGAAGATCGCAGTGCAGCAAGGAGTGCGCTCAAGATGTAAGGCAAAGTATGAAGCGAGGCCCAAGTAAGGCAAAGGAAGAGGTAAGTGGAAGCTTGGGAAGTGAAGCGTCGATTCCAATACAAAGACTGCAGAGAAGAAGGCAAGTATCGAATGAACACAAAGTACAAAGAGAAGTGGTCACACAAGAAGAAGTAACCCCAAGCGATGGAGTGGAGTACCTGCGGAAGGTGGTGTGCCCATTGTTGGTGAAGTTGGAGTACAAGAAGACGGAAATGCGGTCGACATGTCCAGAGGTAAAGACTATATTGCAGGTGTTGGTGAGATTAGAAGAAGAAAACTCGGAGTTGAAGAAGAGTATAACCCAAGGAGAGGAGGAAAGAGAAGTACTACAAGCGGAGGCAGTAGTAAGAAGTCAGGTAATCAAAGACCTAAAGAGAGAAGTAAGTTATCAAGAGGATCTTGTGAAGAAGAGTGACATAGCAAGGGAGAGACAAGTAGCGGAGTATGAGATCTTGAAGCACCAGTTTGTTGATTCAAGAGTAGAGGTAATCTATGCTATGGCGAGAGCAGCAGCGAAGGATCAAGAGCTTGATAGGGTGATGGAGAGTGTCGAGGAGAAGAAGCAACTCTAGCAAAGAGAGTTGGCGGCGCAATACAGAGAAGAAGATCGATTACGAGAGTTACTTCGTAATCAGGAGGAGAAGGTTGTTCAGAAGGAGAAGGAGAAGGAGACGGTGAAAGCCGAGTTTGAAGAGGAGTTGGCGATGTACAGGGAGGACAGGCTTGCAGATCGAGAGCGAGAGAGAAAGATGAGATTGGAGCCAATGAAGGAGATAGTCCTCAGGATGAACGCAATGTTGAGTACAGAGGCCAACGTTCGGATTGAAGAAACGAGATTGCATGAGTTGAAATTGTTGGTGCAAGAAACAAGGCGAAGACAAGCGAAAGATACTGATTTGAATGCCTTACTAATTAGTCTCGTGTTGACAGGAAGCTTTTAGAGGTAGAAGATAATATTGCAATTAGATTAGACTTAGTGAAAATTGAGATAGAAAAGTTTTGGAAAGATGTTAGAGCAAAACCCGAAGTAGATAACATGGGAGTGCAAATGTTTTTGGAGTTACCAATGGAGACATTAGAGAAGAGTGGGTCGGGAGATGAGGAGTTAGATAGATTGCATACTAGTGCAATTTCAGATCAGGAAAGAGAATTGCTAGAATTAGTAGAAGAAGTAGAAGATATGAAACCCGAGGATAGAGTAGTAAGAAGTAAATTTACTTTGGGTTTGGGTTGGAAAGCCGAGGAAGAAGTAGACATCGGATCGGAGTAGTAACAGTTTTGAGATTTGAAGAGGCAGATATGAAGAGGTGCATGGTCATTTTGGATTTGCAGATTAGAAGAGTTGTTGTAGAACGGTATAGTTGTTAGAACTGTCGATTGATTCACTATTTAAGAATGGCATTCGCAGTATCATGTTGTTCAGTGCTCATTATTTCTGAGAATAGATAAAGCAAAGTGTTGTGAAGCAGTGCTCATTGCTTGAGCTTGATTCCGAGTATCAACTTTGTCATTGTGTTTGTAAGTGTTTGGAGAAATTCAAAGTGCAAGTTAGTGTGCTTGTTGGATGTTGGATTCCATAGCCTTGATCTTCATTCTGTGTGTTTGATCCTGAGTGAAGTGCAATTGAAGCAATGCCTTGACATATCTGAGAGGAATTGTAGTGTTGGTAGTATTCTGCATTTTTTAGTGCAATGCGAGGTTGATGTGAAGCAATTTTGATCGAGGAAGTTGTGCCTTCAGTGGAGGGGTGGAACACAATTCTGAGGTGAAGTTGTTTTGTAGTGAAGTGCCGTTTTCGGGAGAGCCTGAAGCATCACAATCAAGATTGTTTGGAAAGATTTGTTGGTGTTGTGATTAATGAGTGTTAATTTGTGACAAGACTGTGAGTCAGTGCTTGTTATTCTCTTTTGGGTGTGGTTTCTACCTGAGAGATAAAAGACGCAACCAAGAAGAACTACATTGTTACTTTGCCTTGTATTTGACCAATTCTGACTCGTATCTCTGCGGGAATGAACTTTACTTACCCGATTACCGCAAAAGTGATATTTGCCGGGTTGTCACAACATTGCCATAGATTTGGTCACACTAGTGACCAGTGTTTTAACCTACACCCGGAGTTACGAAGTGGTAGGGCTGCTATGACAAGTAGTAGAGGAGCTCCAGTTCATGGAGGACAAGGTAGTAGAAGTGGTGGTAGAGGATCTACACCTAGTAGGGGTGCAGTACCTGCCCTTACTTCTAACACAACTATGGCTACTCGAATTGAGCAATTGGAGCAGAGATTGGCTAGTATGGTTATTGCTCAAAGGAGATCAGATTCGGGTGCTGAGGCTTCCACCTCATATGTTGGTGATAGAGATGCTTTGGACTTCATGTGCGGAGCAGCACAGGTGGATACATCTGCAACAGTGACTAGGAGTGTAGTACGTGCTCCAGAGCCTAGAGGAGCATCAGTGGAGTTGGACCCATAGAGAGGAGAGGTTGGAAGACAAGTCAGACTTCCCTAGTCTTTCACGCTATCTGAGGCATTGCAGACAACATCCATGTTTCCTAGACGTCCCAATGTAGGTGTGGTAGGTGGTGATGGAGTACATGATGGACTACCTGCTAGTCAGCCACCTGCTACTACAGAGACTGAGTCTAGCATGATGTTGGGAGCGGCTCAGCTGATTATGCAGCATCCTTTGTTTTTGGCCAATGATATGTTTACATTGGGAGTTGATCCAGCCCCAGTATTCCGGTTGGTTGCCACGTTGTGTGAGAGTAGGTATGGTGCAGTTCCTACTACTAAAGCAGAGGTGGTTGGTAGTGGAGCTAACTTGGTTGAGGAGCATGGGATCCATTCAGCGACCAGTGGTTTATGGCAGGCAGCAGCGGCTAGACTGGAGGAGTTGCCAGCTAGACCGGCCTTTGAGAGAGCACGGTTTACACCTGGTGTTGTCCTATTGGATAACCAAAGGGGGATTTTTTGTTTGGTGTGACCTTTAGGGAAGGTCTATACACCACAGAGAGTCTTGTTAGACTTTGGTGCGCAGCCCCTTATGTTGGGGAAGGTTGCAGTTGTCGGTATGGAGTTACGAAAGACCAATGTGGAGAGGTGTCCATTTCAGATCCAGACATCTCTAGGTGGTGGTTCGACACAGTACATCACACGTGGAGAGCTTGTTGTCCAGGTTTAGCCTGGTCATCCAACTGATAGCTCGGTGGTGAGAGCTTAGGCTATTGCGACGATAGCTGAGTCATATGATGTGCTAGTTGGGGGATTAGTGTTATATCCCATGGGTTTCAACATTGACTATTGGGAGGAGATAGCCTCTTATAGACCTGGTTGGCAGTCTGGTGAGGGACGGGTATATCGCCTACCAGTATGCTTTAGTAGTGGCAGTCTTGGCTCACTACAGTCTAGGACCATGGTAGCATCAGTTTTAGCTTTTAGTGGTGCAGTTACTTGACCTGGTGACTTGTTGGAGTGGAATACCCATGCAGAGGATACTCCAGTACCAGAGGACATCACTTGACTTTGGAGAACGAGTGGGATTGTTCCATCCACTTTGGATGTTCCATTGTGGAGTTTAGAGGAGGCATTGCAGCAGCATGCAGATCTATTGGTGCAGCAAGCTTGGAGTGGAGCCTTCGTACCATCAGGAGATGAGTGTGAGGATGAGCTTCCAGAGGCCATTGCTTTGACACCTCTAAATACCACACTCATAGCTTGGCAGTATCCAGTAGAGGGGATATGCCTATTAGAGTTGTTTGGTGGGATCAGCACCGGACTAGCTGTGGTGTTACAGGCGGGTATCTGAGTACAGATGTACTTGTATGTAGAGAGAGATGAGACTGCTATGCGAGTCTCTCTACATCATGTGGCACACTTGGCCTATCAATATCCGGATTTATTACCGATGTCAGCAGTCAGAGGTTACCAAAAGGCCCTACCATGAGACATTTCCTTATTGGGGACGCATGACCTAGAGAGACATGGGCCTATTCACTTGGTGATTTCTGGATGGCCATGTTAGGGACATACACGTGCTAGTAGAGGATTGGGTCTTCAGGATCCTTGTTCAGGTGTGTTTTGGGAGATATTACAGATACTACGACATCTCCAGGTTCATCAGTCTATTTCTCCAGCTTACCTTCTGGAGAACATTCCTTTGATGGGTGATTCTTGCACTAAAGTGGTGGCGAGTACACATCAAGTCCATTCTTGGATGGGACCTACTGTATTGTTAGATGCAGCCAGAGTGGGATCACGGGCTCATCGTCTTCGTCTTTGGTGGACAAACCTCTTACCCAGAGAGGTTCTACAGCGTGCTTATGATGGGATTCAACGACTGGACCACATTCTTGTTAATGATATCTTGGATGTTGGGCGTCAATCTCAGACAATGGTAGTGGCTGATAGGTCACCTATGGCAGTGGTGAACCTAGTTGGACAGCCTAGAGTTGCATTTCCCACACTCATGAGTTTCCCAAGCTCTCATGCTTTTCAAGAGGGAGGACCTGGACTTGTTTAGGACTCACAGTTACAGCAATTGGTGGAGCCCAACGCTGATGAGAGAGAGCATGCAATGGGTTTTCACACCAGTATTACCTCTGTTCCAGCAATATCAGAGGCATCTAGGCATCAGAAATTAGGTCAGGCTATGGACCTAAACTGTTTGACCTGGATTGTGAGCCTTGGCTTGGCAGAGCAGCGTAGGATGCGCTTGATGGGCATCACCACTCTGACACTTGTGAGCCTTGTGCCTATCAAGACAATTCAGGCACATGCTAGGGGCAATGGACCGAGTGGACATGGTATACTTGGGATACATCCAGTAGCTACTAGGGAGAGTGGTATACTTGGAGTCCATCCAAGTGAGCGTGGGCTACTTGGATTACACCCTTGGTCCATATGGGATGCAGCTAGAGGACGTGTGGAGCTTGCAGCCAGAGTGGAGGGAGTTTTTCACACAGAGGTTGGGACCTCTAGTGGTCGGGAGCATGACACTATTGCTCCCAAGGGCCCAGTGTAGCAGTCAGTCAGTACGTCTTCCACTCCTACTACAATTATAGAGGATACTTGGGAGCTAGATCTTGGACCCAAGCTTATTGGAGAGGAAAGACGGAGGGTTTGGAGGTTCTTGAGGAGTCACACAAGTTGTTTTGCCTTTAGTATGAAGGATTTGAGTGCTCTAAAGGGACCTAGTATACGGATTGAGCTGACTAGCGACACACTAGTTTTCTGATGGCCTTATCCATATAGTGATATGGAGAGGACATTGATTCAGAGCCGGAGTAGTGACCTTTTTGAGGTTGGTTTGGTGGAGATTTAACATGGAGAGTATGCATCAGCGACAGTGATGCCAACCAAGAAGGATATGCATGGCAACTATACAGATAGGCGGATGTGTGGAGATTACCTTCCTATCAACCGACAAACTAGGGCTGATCGGTATGCCATGCCTACACCGGATGAGATTTTTGATGCGATTGGGCATGCAAAGGTCTTCAGTACTTTGGATCTTCGAGCGAGATATCATCAGTTGCCAATCAGGGAGAAGGATAAGTCCAAGACAGCATTTTGGGCTATTGATCCTCATGGCAAGGATGTGTTATATCAGTGGAGGTTCTTACCATTTGGGTTGAAGAACGCTCCTGCTGAGTTCCAGAGGGTCATGGATAGGATCCTAGCTGGATTGGATTTTGCTCGGTGCTATATTGATGACATTTTGGTTTATAGCACTACTGTGGAGGAGCATGAGAGACAGTTCACGCTCTCAAACACCTCCAACTTGTTGGAGGTGTTTGAGAGGTTGAGATCTCATGGACTCAAATTACATCCTAGGAAGTGTAGGTTCTTCCACAAGCAGGTTGAGTATTTGGGTCACACTATCTACCCCGGAGGACTTGGTGTTCAGCAGACCAAGGTGGAGGCTATTGCACGTATTCCTTGGCCTATAGATGTGAGCAGAGTGCAAGCATTCCTTGGGTTGGCAAACTTCTATTAGCGCTATGTTAGAGGATTTAGTGTCATTGCCAAGGCCTTGAGGAAGCTGACCAAGCTTACATAGGAGTGGTGTTGGGGAGATGAGCTAGAGAGAGCTTTTGTAGAGCTCAAGGAGAGGTTGACATCTGCTCCTATTTTGAGGAGACCGATCAAGGGATGACTATTTCAGGTTCACACTGATTGGAGTATGTTGGGGCTTGGAGCGGTGCTCACCCAACATGATGATGAGGAGAAGGAGTTTGTGGTGGCCTATGCTAGTCGCTCCAACAATTCAGCAGAGGCAAAGTATAGTTCATATGAGGGAGAGTGCTTGGCAGCAATTTGGGCAGTAGCACATTTTTTATGTTACCTATTTGGTAACCTCTTCACTCTCATCACTGATCATCAGCCATTGAAGTGGTTGAAGGAGTCCGACAAGCTTTCAAGGAAGCTTGCATAATGGGCTCTGATTTTACAAGAGTATGATTTCATGGTTGTTCATAGACCTGGAGTGGTGAACCGTGATGCAGATGGGTTGAGTAGAAACCCATGTTCCAGCCAGCAGGATTAGACCGGAGCACGTTGGCATGGTGAGACTGTGAGCCGGCCTGTCTCTCACTCAGGATGAACCTCTGAGGGCTATTATGGTAGTGCACCATGGACTAAGAAGGCAAGGAACCCCAACTCCATCATACTCCTCCAAGGCTAACACTCCAAGACTCAAGTCATTGCTCACTAGAGAACTCAATGAGAGAGAGATAGTTGCAAATGAAAGGATGATGAGTACCTCCTCACCCCTTGTTTATATACTTGTGAAATAGTTACGTACCAAAGTTACTAATTACCATAGTAACTCAAGTTACAAGACTAAAAGTCAAGTAAAGTCAAAAAGTAGAAAGGAATATCCATTCACATGGGCATATTCCCCTAAGCATGTGGTCTTATCTTGACCCAACCACTAAGTCAAGGATTCCTTCACATGGGCTATCCTTGGACTAAAGAAGAATCCAAAACAAAAAGGCTTGCGGGCCCAAGAGTTCTCAACTCTTTCCTCAAAGCCAAACACCTAGGAATAATACCAAGTCAACACACTAAAATCCCAAATAGTGGTGCTCATCTTTTCTACTTCCTCTAAAGTAAGGTCCCATCTATCTTAGCTATGACTAACTTTAGCTAACCATGACTAATATAGAACCATCCTTTATCTCTATATAAATAATATCTCTTAAGTACTTGTAATACCAAGCTAAATATCACAATACCACACACATGCACAAATGGGTGTTACAAGATAGATGAGGAGATAGTGCCAGGTTGGCATGCATCGGCCTTTTGTGTATATTTGCAGAGGCTTTGGTGGTATCTCTCTCAATGCATACAGGAGGAGTTATTGAGGTCATAGATCTAGAGAGTGAAGATATTGGTACAGTTCAACAAGACATTCATGATGATGTCTTAGTGATGGACTGTCTTTGCACTGGTGTTATGGGTGGCACAATTTAGGCCAAGGAGAGAGATTGTGTTCTTCAGCAAGCCAAACGGTTCAGATTGGAGGGTAGACACCTTTTGCATGTATGGGAGGATGGTAGAGTGCAAGTAGTACCACTTCTATCATAGAGACCACAGTTGGTCCATCATGCTCATGAGGAGCTAGGACATTTTGGAGTAAGGCATACATATAACTTACTCCAGAGTCATTATTGGTGGCGCGGTATGCAGACCAAGGTACAGCAATTTGTTGCCAAATGTGTGGTTTTTGACCAAGTTAGAGCATCATTCAATGCTCCTACGCCACAGTTACACCCATTACCTATCATGGGATTGGGTTATCGTTGGAGTTTGGACTTCGTTGGACCTTTACCGCTGACTGTGAGACATCATCGGTATGTTTTGGTGATGGTGGAGCACTTCTCCAAGTGGATTGAGTTGGTGGCACTTCCTGACAAGTCTAGTGAAGGGACAGCTTACTTGTTCCTAGATCGAGTTCTTAGTCATTTTGGTGCACCAGCTGAGGTTTTGACTGATCAGGGTACAGAGTTCTTGGGGGAGTTTCAGGTCTTGTGTGACAAGGCTTTGATTGATCATTGTACTACATCCCGAGATCACCCTAAGGCAGATGGATTAGCAGAGAGAGTGGTTCAAACAGTGAAGAGAGGATTGCAAAAGTATGGTTTGCAAAGAGGCCACTTGGGAGAGTGGGATCTCCAATTACCTTGGTTGGCCATGGGCTATAGGTTCAGCCGGCAAGCCTCCTTAGCATCCTTCTCTCCATACTTTCTACTATATGGACGAGATCCAAATTTACTTGCAGCCATTCGTCGAGATGCTACTGTAGTTTTGGACTTGGATGACCCCAATGTATGGATGAGCGCATGTTCTCAACGGGCAGAGATCCTTCAGAGAGTGATGCCAATGGCCTTTGAGAACTTGGCAATTGCTTAGCATAGAGATACTTTACGCTATGCTACCATTCGAGGAGGAGGTTATAGACCCTCAATCCGTCAATTTCATCCAGGCGACTATGTATATCTACAACAGACAACACCAATAACACTTGATATTTCTACAGGCCACACTATTTTGAGAGTGCGTGAGGTTTTGCCATGTAGAGTCCTTGTGTTAGAAGGACGTGATGGTGTTGTTTGGAAGGATCATGTGCGCAATTGTGCACCATGCCACCTCCCAAACATTGATGGTACTATGGACCCAAGCTTGGCACTTGTATGTGCAGGCTTGAGGTGTATGTTATGTGGCTCTTCTGGTGGAGCTGCTACTATGTTAGTGTGTGACAGCTGTTCAAGAGGATGGCATATGGCATGTATGACTCCTCCCCTCACGGTGGTTCCTCAGAGACAATGGTTATGTCCTAGATGTACTTGACCTATAGCTAGTTCATTCTTTATATGGTATAGATTGCAGACAAGCAACTAACGATGGGGCTCCATAGCACCCGGCCTCCTGATCTTTGCCCATTAGAGGGTATACCATATACTTAGAGTAGATGGCTATCTGGAGTTAGAGGGACCTAACCGCCAGCTAGGGGGGCAATTGTGGCACTTTAGAGTCTATGTATGACTTATGTGTGAGTTGTGCTTTTATAGTGTATGATGTTGATAGCGATATATGTTGTGTAGCGATGTATATACGCACGACAGCTATCACACCATTTGTAGTGCCGCATCTAGATGCTTGGACACTGGAGTTCCAGTGATAGTAGTTAGAGTTATTTCAGCAGTTTCTCAGAGACCACTTTCCAATGGTTAGATTTTGTGTTCGGGGTACTGACTTCATGGTGGGGCCCACCGTCATTTAGCACCATTTGCACCATCGAGTGTGCTGTCAGCGGGACCGTTAGGGTTTCATAGCTAGCTTGAGTCCAGGGGGTATAGTTTTGAAGTGAGCTCCAGAGAGCTCACTTCTTTGATGTTGAGCCTTCGAGTTCCTGGCTATGGTGGATAGAGGCCGCCAAGCGTCACCTGGATTCTCTATGCTTGAGTGGGTGTGGCTTGACTGTAATCAATGCCCGGTTGTTGCTAGTTATAGAGTGATAGATCAAGTACTGATCTGAGTTGAGTTGAGTTGAGAGTGGTAAGCAATCTGATTATTGTGGCACTTTAGAGTCTATGTATGACTTATGTGTGAGTTGTGCTTTTATAGTGTATGATGTTGACAGCGATGTATGTTGTGTAGCGATGTACATACGCACGACAGATTAAACCCCTATATTGCACCACTTCCTATAGAGGTACCTCCACTCATAGAGCACCATCTCCAACTAGTGCACCTCCATTAGATACACCAATGCTACTAGAACTAGAACTCATGGGTATTACCAATCTAGCCCTAGAAACCAAGCCTAAAGTGATGAATATGTAGTTCAAAGACTAGTATTATCTCCATAATTTGATCTCCTCTAAGTGAACTCTCTTGAACTCAAAATAATTGTCCAATCACAAGTAGTCTAAAAAAACACTCCATCTCATAAATCTGCCATCTCATAAATCAACATCAAATTAATTTTGCCACCATTTGGCATTTGATATAATAGGAATGTATGTCTCCTAAGCTACCAAGATCATCAAGGATGGGATCAAACTACCTCTCTTAACCAAAGGTACAGTGTATAAGTATTAATCAACTAGTGACTACAATAACAAGTGAGGGTGGATCATTTGGCTAGGGCACAAATCTAAGAACCAAAAATCCAAGGTTTGAACTCTATTACGCACAATCTAGAAGGGTGGGCAGATTTTGCCAAACAACTACTATCAACTCATCTAAATTGGCTAGCCTCACACCAACAAGTTGGCTTGCTAGCCCTTCTAGGACTTCATACCCTCTCTAGCCCATAGTCTTATGTCTCAAAATGCCAAAATTAAGCCAAATGAGGCCTTTCTTCTTGCCAATTTGAATTGAGTGAACCTCAACCGACTCGAGGACTAGCTATGGTAATTTTTGCCAAATTCAACCCAACTTATACAACCTCCAATTTTGGATGGCCGATGCCAACTAGACCTTAGAATTTGGACAACCTTTGCAAATCTGACGTACCTTCTCTATAGTAGGTTGAGGCTTTTCTTCTTGCCAATTGAACCCTCTCCAATTTGGGCTAACCTCCACCAACTTGAGGACTAGCTAGGGCAACTTCCACCAAATTGAACCAACTTGAGCAACCTCTAACTTTGAATGGCCTCTACCAACTTGATCTCCAAATTTGGACAACCACTGCCAATGTAATACATCTCCTTTATATTGGTTGATTGCCAAATCCTTTGCTAATATAAAAGACCAAGACCAAGGAGAGAAATAGGAAAATGGAAGATCACATTGGGACACTTGAATATGGGTAAACTCCAAATGCCTAGCATGAGTTTTGGCTCTTGTATTTATAGGCTACAAGGCTCTTGAGAAGCTTCTAAAGAAGCTTCCTTGAGCTGCTTTCTTGGAGTGCAAGCCAAGTTAATCAAGAAGCTCCTCAAGAGGCTTCCTTCTAGAAGCCACTTACTTGGCATGCAAGCTAAGCTATTTGAAAGCTTCTAAAAGCCTCCTTCTAGAAGCTACCTACTTGGAGTGCAAGCTAAGCTAGTTGGGAAGCTTCCCAAGAAGCTTTCTAGATACTTCTAGAATATTCTATGCTAATTTGTCTTATTTGCTACTTTGTTTTGCCCTACTAACTTCATCGCTAAACTCCATATTGTTACATTTAACTACTAACTCATGCCAAATTGAGAGGATGGGGATCTCCAAATCCCTAATTCAACGGTCCCAAATCTGCCTCCAATTTTTCTTCTCAAGTCCAATTTGCAACACCAAGGCCTTTGATTTCACTCTCTTGCACTCAAATTGACATCCATTGACTCAAAATTGACTTCAATTTTGAGAAATTTGGATAATGCTTCCGCACACCATCTACTCCACTACCAAATCTACATCAACTCAAATGGAGCTTCTCCACACTATCACTTGCAAGAAAATCTAAGACTAGGATTGAATGTGACAAAAATTTGCTAAGCTTGGAGATACCACCAACATCCTTAGTTCTTGCACTTGATTTCCCCTTGACTCTCACTTCTCTAACGTATTTAGTTCACTCTTCTACTTGAATCACACTCAAATCAAATTTGAACTTGATTCTACACTCAACAACCTACCAATAATCAAGAATTTATAACAATCAATCCACACTCACTCTAGCTAAGAGACTGTAGGTAACACTCACTGGGTCTCTGTCTACCATAGCAAAGAACTCAAAAGTCCAACATCAAAGAAGTGAGCTCTTTGGAATTGTACTTCAAAAGTATACACCTTTGCTTGACCTAGATCTCCAGCCCTAAAAATGCCATTGATGGCATTGGTGAATGATGAGGTGCAAGTATGAATTGTGCAAGTGATGGTGGGCATGTGATCAATAGCACTAACAAGGAATCTGGCCGCCATTAAGTAGTCTATGAGCAACTACCAAAATAACTATGACTTTCAACACTACCACTCCAACATCCAAGAAAACTAGCTTAGCACTACAAATATCATGACATTTTGATGTAAAAATGCAAGACAAATGAGTAGAGGTAAGTGTTTCCTTTGTTTGTTTGCAATTGTTCTATCAACTCTTAGGTTTGTTAATAGAACATTTTTGGCCAATCTATGGTTCTCTCCTCATCTAATGGTTGGAAGAAGGTGGTCTGACCATTTTTTACATAGATAGTCCTTGTTGACTTGAAAAACTTCATAATCAATGTCACAATGGTGCACTTGATTGGATTGTTATACCCATTCACCTTCCAACCATTTTTCATATTCTTGGATTTGAACAAGACCTTGATGTTCCTCATCATGTACCCTATTGCTTGGGGCCACTCTTGGTTGAGGAACATTGCTCCAACGGTTGAACTAATAGCCTCAAGAACCTTCTACTAGAGTTATTCCATCAAGCAAAAATGTTGCCTTGCAAGTTGATGAATTTTGGGTTCTTCTTATCCTAAATTTCCACATCGAGAGGTAAGTGAGAACTTAAATCCACAATAGAAATTGCAACTAATTGAAATTAGGTACTTGGCATAGCAATAATGTGCCCATGTCTCCATTCTAGGAGACCATAACACAAATTTTGTTGTTACCTTTTCCTTCATGGGTGACATTGCATTGCATACCTCTCTCAATTTAAGTCAAGCTTGCTTCACCAATTTGTAATTCACTCAATTATTACCAATCATCCTCTCACATAGTCTCTTGTTCTACCTTCAATGATTATTCTTCACCATTTTTTGAGTTCATTCTAATTTGCATTTGTCCTTGATTTTTTCTTCATTGGTTTATGAAAGCAAATTGACTTTTGAGAGTAAATGAAAATTCAATTGGTTGAACTTCATAAGATGATGTATTTATACATATCAATAATTCATTTCATAAGTTTGGCATGCATTAGTGGTAAAACATTGATGTTCTTGCATGTGTGACCTGCCATAAGGGTTGATTGTTACCAAAATTAGTTATCTTGCTCGTGTGACTGCAAACATGGATGATAAATTAAGCCAATGGTTGATGTGGTAAATTGTATTGGGTCACATAGAGATCTATTAGTCCCACTCCAATGGTCTTGGATTAGTCCTACTTTGATGGCATGAAGACTTCACACATTAATTGGATCCATATCTATGATCTTTTCTTGTTATTGGAGAAAACCAATGAATCATATATGCAAACTCCATTCTATTCTAAGTGCTTAATAAATTCCTAAGAAAAGAGAAAAATATCTGCCAAAGGAGAGGCAAGGTGGGCTACCACATGTTGGTTTGACTTGACTTAAGAGTGAGCTTTTATAATAAAAAAGCAACAAAATATAAGTAACTTTTTAATCAAAAAATGTTATAAATTTGTATTATTTTAGTATTATATCTAACTAGTTTCAAAAGATGTACTTTCTTAAATCCAAACACAAAAATCTATATATTCAATATCTAAAACCAAAACATCAAATTTTGTAAAGTCAAATGTCCAACTTTCTAGTTCAGATGTCAATCTATTTGGTCTCATATGTTTGTTTCTATGAACTCAATTGTAAAATTCTAGATTCCAAAAATTTAAGACCATAAATTAAGAAATATATAATATGATATATTATATATTGGGAGAAATTGAACTAGATTGAGAGAATGATGGGAATATGAATCTGGCCATGCTATGGAGCAAAACTTATTCATCAATTTGGTAAGAAAAGTATGCATGAAAATTACACAAAATTTCATATGTTTCATCTAACATCTACCTACGTCCACAACTATACAAGATTTCATTCACTCAAAAGTATCAAAAGTAAAGATTGATTGACATCAATAATATACATATATAAACACATTTGCACTTGTCATCTTTGATCCACTATCTAATCCTAGACTGTTTACTATCAATTGATGCATTTCACCTCAATAACATAACCATTCAAGACTCTCGTGATGTTGTGCCTTTTGGGAAACCTGATTTCATAGTTGTAGTTGTAGGAGTGATTGGTCCCTTCAAAGATATTACTCCCTTTTAGTTTGCACATTCTAGGACACTACCCATAAGATATCATAGTATTGACGGTCTTGTATGACTTTAACTTTGCAAGAGATTGCGGATCATAGTACCTATGAATGCCTTGGCACTAGTGGTCATGAATTCAATTGGACAACAAGATAAAGAAATTCAGAGGCAAAGTGACAGTCATTCCAAATGAACTATCAAGAATTCTTTGGTTTTAAATCTATAGAGAATGTGAGTTTTGGGTTGTTTATCTTTTTGTATTGTGCCAAGAGTGGTGACATTACCCTCTGCCCAAGAGGTTAAATACAAAACAATAGATTGTAATCATGGTGACACTTTTATCTCATTTTAGTCATATTCAATTTCTATTCTTGTGGGCTAGACTTGCTTTTTACCATAATATTACAAAATGAGATGACACTATATCACTACTCTCTCCCCATAGAAATCCATATATCTTAGTATTGAAACCTCACAATTTTTCCTATGTATATGTTGTCCATGATTATCGTATGTAAAATGATATAGAATTCTCTTTTTATACATTGATAGATCCTAAAATGATGGTAAACAAATCTATTACATATGAAATAAATTAGAAAACTTGACAAGGATTCAAATTCAATTAAGATTGTGATAAAAGATTCATGTTATGGTTAAACATTGTTTGTAAGGAGTGAAAAAATAACACTATATACTTCCATGAAAATGATAGAATTGTCAAAAATTATATATTTATTTTATTTGAAGATAAGAAAAAACCATGGTTGTTCTAGGTAGTTTATTATTTTTTGCAACTATGAAATGATTGAAATGTTATATGATCCAAAATATTCTTACTTTTATCATATACTTCTTCTTTCTTGGTACTTTAGTAGATTGAGGATAGTCTTATAGTTTCTTTCTAGTATAATTCATCATTAGATTTATCATTTTTGGAAATTAAAATAAGAGTTTGTGCCTCATTTCTATATAATATATACTTTTTTCAATTATTGAACAATGAATGTACTTAGATTGGTGCTTTTCTTGTTCTTCATGATAATATGTGGTTATATTTAGTCCTTACAACATATATTTCAATCAATCTTTTAGTTTTTCTTGAATAAGGTTGGATATCTGAACAATATCTCTATTTAAGTATATATGAATTGTATTGTTATATTGTTGAAGGAATAGTTGCAATTGCTTTTTGGTATTCATTAAATCATCCCTTCATTATTATTATTTATAAAAAATTTAGGTAGAAAAAATAATTCTCCTTATACCATAAATATATATCATATGGTTGGGATATATTTTATATTAAGCCTTTTGATTCTACATTGTGTGTAAAAAGTTATTGATTATGAGTAATCAAACTATTCATTAAAATTGTACATACATTTGAAAACTTCCTCCTTGACAATATAAATTTGACTTATAATTATGAGATATGTAACCTCTCATATTGAACAATAGACCTTTTAAATATTGAAATTCTTCTATGTTAGATTGAATATTTGAGTTATTTGAGTATATTTGACATCTTTCATTTGGACATTTGAGTTTCCATAATTGTTGATTGGATATAAATACCTAACATGTATTATAAGATGTTTGTATATATATATATATATATATATATATATATATATATATATATATATATATATATATATATATATATATATATATATATATATGTATATCATATGATTTTACTAACTACATATAATTAGTTTATATACATGATACCTATTACCTGGGATCAATTGAGCTTTTTGGGAGCCACCTTCATTACAACCTTAGCTAACGCAATACTTGTCGTAGGAGACACTGTAGTAACTTGGCTGTGGGGTGGCTTATCTCTAGATAATGCTACCTTAAATCTTTTTTAGCCTACATTAATTTATTTTTTGACTAAAAAAATATTATGATAAAAAACCTTTGGAATTGCTTAGTTAATATAGTTTTTATATAGCAATATAAATAATAAAAATATGGTTTTAAATTATAAAAATAAAATAAATAGAGGCTTTTCAATCAAATATTAAAAATAGGATTTTATTATATAAGACAATAATAGACCAAAAAATAGAAGATAATTCTATTGTAGATGCCAAATGCACTGAATGTAGAGAAGTCAACTAATTCCATTTTTTAATATACATATACTATATTAGATTAATTTAGCATTTTGAATTTGGTCAATATCTCAAATATTTGAAAAAAATTGAATTCTAGTATTTAGTATTTAGCTAAGCTAAAACTTAAAATAGTCTTAGAACCACATAAATTGATGCTTATAAATCTATAAATCTAATAGAATATTTATTCAATAGATCTTAGATGCTATATAGTTAACATAAGACTAATAATAAACTACAATATTGAAATATATATATATATATATATATATATATATTATCTTAATGCAACTATGGATCATCTTAATTATCTAAAATAACATGCATTTTCTAAATAATAAAAATATAGTATTATATATATAGCTTGAATTCTAAACTCTCAACTCTATGTCTAATACCAAGCATCAATGACAAAAAAAAGTAATTCAACAAGTCTAAGATGTTACATATATAGACATAGACTAATAGTAAACTATAATATTGAACCATATTTTACTTAAAATATTGTACATCATCTAAATCATTAAAAATGATATGAATATTGTATTTTGGGATTTAAACTTCAACCTTCAATCCAGAATCCTCAACTCAAATTCTAATCCAAAACATGAAACAAAGGATTACCACATGGATTGAGATACATGAAAAATTCATAATACTTACCAAACTAAGAAAAATTATAAGACTATTTAGAAAATTAGTCCGTAGAACTTATATCTATACCTTAAGATATAGATATTATCCAGATTAGTCTTAGAAGTCTCAAAATAAAATAACAAAATGGTTATGTCACTTGTTTTTGAATACAATCAATGTGGAAGATGCTTGCTAAACTTGAAATGTGAAGTTAATGCAACCATTACAACACATGATTTGATTAGAAAAGTAGAAAAAATAGAACAATTGATATGGATTCAAAATCTAGATGTCTATGTCAATATCTAGTTATGGTGTCTTTAATAGTGCACTATTTTCTCTTCAATGAAATTTGATTGTAGAAATTTTTTGCATATTGTTTTTGATATTTGTTTACATCTTTTGTTAGAAAATCAAAAGCAAACATTTTTGCATAATCCTCATGCAGATTTCTTTCATATGCACTCTGCTTTAGAACCCAAAAATAAGTGCATGATGTAGCAAAAACCCATTGCTATAATCACGTTTTAATACCTTAGGTCTTGTTACCATATTTTATTCTTGTTGGTCAAACAAATATCATATTAGTATGCATTACCTTATTCTCTTGCTCTTTTTTATCCATCATTTAGCTTGTACTTGTTGTAGTTTAGAGATGTTTATTCTACAGAAAACATTCCTAAAGATTTTACCAACTGTATGCTATTGAGAATACTCTACTCCTCTCTATCTAGTTACAAGTGTTGACCATCTTGGGTAACTATTACTAGTATAAACTTATCATAAGGTTTATCTTCAAGGAATCCAACATAAATCTTATGCTTGTACTCTAATTATACATGCAACTCTTGAGCTAGACATCTTGCTCTTCCTTAATTTTTTGTTTGCATTGAGTATTCTTTGGACATTTGTACTCTGTTCTATGGTTTATTCTTGGCCAAAACCTACTTTTGAGGTTTAGTCATGATGATTATCCTAATTTTTTGATTTTTATCTTCTTAACATTCTCCAAATAATTAACTGGAGTAAATATCTTAATAGACCAAACCATCAATATTGTGTACAAGTTTCTACAAGTACTTGATGTATAGATAAATTATGGAACTGTCTCACATCCTTAACATGAGAGGTTCCAAATAACTCTAAGTAAAAATTCTTGATTAATAAAAGGAATTTTACTTTTCTCAATTCCACCATCTCATTGCCAAATGAACCTTGCATTCTTCTTGTAAATCTTATGTTTAAAATATACCTTACTTGGTATATTCAAAGTTCATCTTCAACCTTCCATTCTTGTTGTACATCTTATGTTTATAATATACCTTACTTGGTATATTCAAAGTTCATCTAACACAGGGAACAAAAAAATTAGAACTAAAGTATATAATGACTCTATGTCAACCAAATGATAGTAAAATTAATAAGAATAGGTTGTTTGTTCAAGGATAGAAGTAAGAAATGATTAGAAGTGAAGTGAAGTGTCACTATGCTGCAATATATTGAGTATTTCTATTTAACCTCTTGGGCAAGAACCACCCCCAAAAGAGTGTAATGTCACCTCTTATGGTCCATTATGGAAAAGGGAAAACTAAAGATCACTTCCATTACAAGTAGATTCCAAATTAATTATGAAGGTGATGATTCACTTCACCTTAAAGACCCTTTCACTTCAAAGGTTATGAACTACACTTCTCCAAAGGCACAACTCCAAAGGTGTCTTTGCATTGCAAAATATTTTTTTTTCTTTCAATTCCTTGGTACTCTTAATGCTCCAAATCAAATATGACTCCTCACTACATTGATTTGCACC
The DNA here is from genome assembly GCA_948567375.1 of Lunularia cruciata. Taxonomy (NCBI): domain Eukaryota; kingdom Viridiplantae; phylum Streptophyta; class Marchantiopsida; order Lunulariales; family Lunulariaceae; genus Lunularia; species Lunularia cruciata. Next base: position 23,473,245 of record OX419756.1, read on the forward strand.
TTCAAATCCCTTAGATTTCATAAATTTGGATCAAGCACAAATGTTTTTCCATACATCTTACCACTTGTGATCCTATTGCAAAATTCCTCACCTCTACTCAACACATACATTCCCAACACTCAAAATGAAACAACATAGTGACAAAGAACTTAGAGTAATTTTACTAAATTTGATTAACATGAAAGAAAAAGTTGAAGCCAAATCACATTGGGCCAAAGCCTTAAGTTCATTTATGCTTTATCCCAAAGGGATCTAATGGTTAAGTGGATTTTTGGAAATCTTATAGCTCTAGATTATGAAAAATTGTTTAGAATCCTAAGCAAGCAATTACTCCTTCTTCATAGGTCTTCCCTTCTAAGTTTTAGATCTACAAAGTAAGTTTGTGTAATTTTGCTTTTTGTTGCTCTCGCTTGTCCTTCTTCTTCTAACATGCCTACCAAGTGATCTTTGGCCTTCTCTAGTTGCTTGATGGCCATTTGCTTCTCTTCCTTTGAGTATTTGTTCAAAATCTTCACTTCTTCCATTTACCTTCTCCAACATTTGAGATCAATCATAATCCTCTTCTTCTCTTTCCTTCTTCAACTCTTTGGCTAGGTGCTCTAATTGGGCTACCACCTCCTTGTGATACAACATATGTATGTAGCTCCCAAGTTATTACTTAGATTTTGGCAGTTTTGATTTAATCCAAATAATCACTACTTCTTTGTGTTGAGCTTTCAATTGGTCTTTGTACACGAGTTGCTTCTGATTCTATTTGAGTCAAAGTGCTATCAATTCCTCTTGCATCCTTCTTGATTTCCTCTTCTGCAAAATTTTGTTATATCTATATTGCTTGCTTAGGATTCTAATACTATTTTTAGAATCAACCACTAAAGTAGTTGATGGAGTCTTATAAGCTTTAAGGGAAGATTCCATGATAGGCTTTAAGTTTACAAGAGTATGATTTTATGGTTTTTCACAAACTTAGAGTCATGATGTATATGGGTTGAGTAGAAACTCATGTACCAATATACATGATTAGACAACAACATATTTGCATAGTAAGATAGAAAAGGAGATGGTACTAGGTTGGCATGCATTTGCTTTTTTACGTATGTTGATGAGGGCTCTAGTGGTATATCTATCAATAAAAAGAAGAAGAATTGTTGAGGTCTATGATATAAAGAGTGGAGATATTTGTATACATCATCAAATATTTGTGATGATGTATTGGTGATAGACTATCTTTGCACTAGGATTATGGGTGGCACAATTAGTACCAAGGAGAAAGATTATGTCCTTCAACAAGCAAAGTGGTTCAAATTGGAAGTCAAACATCTTTTGTGAGTATGGAAGGATGGTAGAATGCAAGTAGTATCCCTTATATCTTAAAGGACACAATTGGAACAATATGCTCATGAAGAGCTATGACATTTTGGAATGAAGTGTACATATAACTTACTTCAAACTCATTATTAGTGGTGCAATATGCAAACCAATGTGCAATAACTTGTTTCCAAATGTATAGTTTGTGGTTGAGTTAAAGCATCATTTAATGCTACTACACTATAATTATACCCATTATCATTAAATTTTGGACTTTTTTGGAATTTTACCATTGATTCTAAGACAACATTAATATGTTCTGGTTATGGTAGAGCACTTCTCCAAGTGGATTGAGTTAGTGGTACTTCTAGAAAAATCCAATGAAAGGACAACTTACTTGTTCTTGGATTGGATTCTTAGTTGTCTTGGTGCTAAAGCTAAGGTCTTGATTGATCAAGATATAGATTTCTTGGGGAGAATTTCAGGTCTTGTGTGACAAGGCCTTGATTGATCACCATACTACATCTTGAAATCACCCTAAAGTAGATGGTTTAGCAAAGAGTGTAATTCAAATGGTGAAAAAGAGTATAGTAAGTATAGTTTGAAGAAAAGTTCTTGTAGTAAATAATAAATTGCTTTGCACCATCCTTGCAAATAAGTGTGATTTGATCAGAAACAATGAATTTTGCAAAAATGTGTGCACCACACTTGCTGGTTGAATCAATAGCTCATAGCCAACCAAGGTAATTAGAGATTTTCATCTCCCAAGTGATTTTCCTTAGTAAGAGTGGCACTCTCAATTGTATCACAAAAGAGTCATAATATCAAGACAAGAGTCCAAAGTGTATTGCACTCAAAATGAAGGAGAACAAAGCCAAAGTCACTCAAGCATGAGTGCCTTTGGGCCCAAAGGCATTAATATCTAAAAGTCATATAAAAATTTGAATGCATTGCCAACCAGGAAAGGAATTGCCACCAAGGGCTGTACATTCAAGAAGACTATTAGCATTCCACTAGAAGTTTTGCATGTAAGAAAGTAATAATTAGTTTAGGTTGGAGCAGATGCAAGAAGGACAGGTTGTTGTACATCAAGGGCTTTGCATGTGTGGAAGACAAGTGCACACTTACTCCACCCACAAAAGGACAAAAAATTAATTAGGAAAATTGACTATAAATTCAGGAGCTCATCAACCAATTCCACTTTTTTAAAGATCCTTGTGCCTTTGGAGTTGATAGAGTAGGATTTCCTTGACATTTTGCAAACATTTAGAGCACTCAACCTTCAGATTTGGGTAGCACTTGGAGTTGTATTTGGCACTTGGAGTAGTTCAGCCTTAGCACTCACCTTACCTCTACTCAAACATGCAACATTGTATTGTCTCCTATAGGAAGGTCCATGAGGCTATTATTTGGGCACCTATAATGAACAAGTGGGCTATCCACTACATGATCAATGTTCCTCATAAAAAAAATTTGAGGTTCTTCCTTTGGAATAGAGAGTTGAGTGATTTTGTCATCATCCATGAGATGAAGAGCAAGAGAAGAAAGATATAAGGGGGATTGAGAAGGAAGTTATTTACAAGTAGATAGAAGAACATTGGCAAATGATATTTTTCCTAGTCATAGAAGTGGTATGAGCAATAATCCTAGATACTAATTTTGTTGATAGAAAATTAACAAAGGAAATCAAGACCTCTTTCAATGCATAGAGATCAAAGGTAGAAGGTGGCCAATTACAAACACCTAGCTAAAAGTGAAGCAAATATTTTTGAAGCAAATATGAAATAATTGAACCCTAAGAAAATCACCTATCTAACCTATAGCTAGACAATATTCTTTGAATACATGTACTAAAGAGAAGCAATGAATTGGCATAGAAGTTTTACTAGCAAGTAAGGATACTACACCAAAATTTCAAGGAAGACAAAGGTGCCATATACCTAGCCCCATTTGCTATCTATTTCTACATGGGAAAAATTTGCTAACAAAGAAAGAAAGGAGAAATTCCCAACCCATTTCCACTTGATATGATACTTCAACAACCAACCAAAAGGAAGAACTCTAATTAAGAAGTATTGTGATGCAAACACCACATATGCATTATTGGGAAGCTTTGTACCAATGGAGGAAGAGATCATCTTTCCAAAAGATACCAAATGAAAGAAGGACACACCCAAGAAGTAGCCAAAATCAACAAAGAAATTGTGGTCCATCAACACAAGCAATAGAAGTGTCATCATTGGAAGGAGAAGTAAAGGACATTAAGAAGAAGATGTAGGTGAAAAAGAGCAAGAGCAAAGATCCTTCACCTTGCAAGCATCCACATTAGAAGCAAGGAAGGAGGAGGAGCAATGGGAAGATTCACAGTCTACTCCAATCCCAAAAGATCAAGAAGTAGAGGAGTACACAACAAGACTTTAGATAGAGATGCAAGAAGAGATTGCACCACAAGATCATGCACATCTCAATCCCATTCAAGATGTTGGAGATAATAAAGAAGAGTAAGACCATGCTAAGTACTTGTGGAACAAATAACTTTGGCCCAAAGTGCAACATGATGCCAAAGTCCTACAAAGAAAAATGACCAAATCACAAACCATGCCAAAGAAGAAGAGGTGGATATAAAAATTGATGCCAAAGATCTTGCACCAAAAATATAGACCAACTTTGAGGAAGGGCTGATTTACTAGTACTTGTGAACAAGGGCACACACTTCATCATTCATTTAATAGTAGTATTATTGTATTTGATAGAGATTTTGTAACCCCAATTTGTTACCCCAATATAAGCCAAGTGTCCTCACATTGTGGATTATACCGCATTGTGACAACCCGACAAATATCACTTTTGCGGTAATCGGGTCAGTAGAGTTTGTTCCCGCAGAGATACTATCTAGAATTGGTCAAATACAAAGAAAAAAGTCACAATTGCAGTTCTTCTTGATGGCTTCTTTAATCTCTCAGGTAGAAACTACACCCAGAAGAGAGTAACAAGCTCACAATCTTGACAACTTGTCATGAATACACACACACACACATAATCACAACATAGCAAATTATGTCCAAACAACTCTTGATTGTGATGATTCAGATTCTCCCGAAGACGGCACTTCATTGCGAAGACCAATTTCACCTAAGAATTGTGTTCCACCCCCCCATTGAAGGCACAACTTCCTCAATAAAAATTGCTTCACATCAACTTTGTACTGCACTCACAAATGCAAAATACTACTAACACTACAATTCCTCTCAGATCTATCAAGGCATTGCTCCGATGCACTTCACTCAAGATCAAACACACAGAATGAAGATCAAGGCTGTAGATTCCAACATCCACAAACACACTGACTTGCTCTTTGGAATTCTCCACACACTCACAAACACAAACATGAAATTGACAATCAGAATTAAGCTTAAGCGACGAGTACTAAGAACATCACTTCGCTTTATCTATCTTCAGAAATTTGAATACTGAATAACATCGTGTTGTGAATGCTCCACTTAAATACTAAAGCAAATGGCAGACTCGCCTACCTAGGCACCGCTTCCTAACATCCTTTCCTACCTGTAGATCCTAAGGGACAATCTATCTCTTCATATCTGCCTCTTCCTATCTCAAAATTAGTACTTACACCGATCCGATGTCTACCTCATCATCGGCTTCCAAACCCGATGATCTTCTTATTATTTCTCCTTCTTCGGGTATGGCTACATCTACCAAATCCTTCACTAATTCTACAACTTCTACACTACAATCTACAATTGAACTCATGGGTAATCCATCTACATCCTTAACTCTTGACCACTCTTCTCTAATGTGTCAATCGTCAAGTCCGATGACACTTGTACTCCTATGTCTGCGACATCGGGTTTTGTATCTACTGTCACACTCTTCCAAATCTTCTCTAATTCTGAATTAACTAAATCTAGTCTAAGACTAACATTATTCTCTACCTCTAACATCTTCCAATCTACACGCTCTCTTAATCGAATCAGCAACGTGTTCATGTCCACATCCTTGGCTTTATGATTTTGAGTCTCCTGCACAAGTAATTTCAACTCATGTAGGCGAGCTTCCTCCAATCTCCCTTCAGCCTCCATGCTTAAAATCACTCTTAACTTTCCTGCAACTTCTCCTACTGATTTTGATTCATATCCTCAAGAGCACTCTACCTTCAGTTCTTCACGATACATCTTCAGCTCGTCTTCGTACTCCGCAGCAAGCATCTTCTTCTCCTCTGCATATTGTGTACTCTGTAACTCAGCACTTCTGACTAGCTCTTGTAATCGTTCTTCTTCCTCTTGCCTGGCTGCTAACTCCCTCTGCCATGCTTGATCCTTCCCCGTTGCACTCTTCTTCAAGCTGTCCAACTCCTACTCCATTACAATGGTCATCGCCTTCAAATGAACATTCTCGATGCGCACATCACTCACTTCTTCCTTCATCTTATTGAGCCACATCGCTTGTTCCTTGAATTCTCCGGCTCACTTCTGCAATTCCTTCTCCTTCTCTGTGCAGCTTCCTTGTAGCAGGGTCAGCGTTTTCTTCACCAAGCATTCCTCCCTCCAAAGTTCTTCCACTTCTGTGCTTCTTTGGACTTTTTGTTCCTGCAGCTCCTTCACTTCACTTACCAGATACTTCACCATCTACAATTTGTTCATCCCCTTCTTGCGATCTTGGGGAATTACTCTTTGATGCTCCTTCAAAAGTTCCAGCAGTGGTGTTACCACCTTCGTCAGATGAGATATCCCGCTGAAATGCTCTTCCTCTTCATCGCCATCTTTGTCTAGAGTCTTCTTTTCCGTCATTGGCTCCTTCATCCAAAGTCGTGATCTTTGTATCTTCATTGTATCTACACTTGGCCTCTTGAACTCGGCCCCACGGGATTCTCTGCTTCTTCTTTTGCTCTTGACTTGTTTGCTATCATCATCTGACAAGCCTCACTTATTGCTGCCTATTGCTGGACCTTTGGTTCTCCATCGCTATTGCTCCCAAACTCCTCACTTTTCAAGGTGAGCTCCTCTTCTTCCGAGTCCTCTTCTTGCGACTCAGTCTCTTCTCCAGACTCCGATCCCAATGATCCCTCTTTTACGATCTTTGCCATCTTCAGCATCAGCCGTCGAGTCTTCCTTTGCTTGGGCGGTGACCTTGCTTCTTCTGGTTTGCTGTGCTTCTTCATCTTTGGACTGGTAATATCTTTGATTTTCCACTGTCCCGTCCTCGCGAAGTATTCATCATTTGCTCAAAGATGCATCATATACTAGCGCTCCTCATTGTTTGCTTCCCGTCTCAAATCGAGATGCATGTGGGACACCATACGATGAAGCTCGTCTTTGGATAGTAAATTTAGCCCAAAGTAGAAGTGAGCTGCAAACGGTGCAAAGTAATGCGGTGGTGAGCCCGTTCTCCAATTCACCACCATCTGCCTTGTTCGGTGGTGAAAGCACTTTGCCCAATTCACGGGAACTCCTACAAACATCTGATGGAAAAATACGGCCTGCTGCATGTTCACATAGGTAGTTCGTTCTGGCTTGAACATGGCCATCATTGCCCCCATGATACTTCTTTGGATCGGGTCCTGGTAGGACTCCACCTTGTAGCCATTCGTGGTTCTCGGATCAAAGAATGAATTTTGGATTTCTGCCGTCTCCTCTGCAGCATCACACTTCTAATAGAAGGTGATCCCCGTTGGTTCTCCGGCTTCTCTTCCCAATACCAACTTCCAATCCGACTCAGTCTATCGAGCCGGATTGCCTCTCTTCCCTTCTACCTCAAAACCCTCCTCACAATTACTAGCAGCAATCTCTGCCATCACTCCCGAGAAACTGAAATTCCAATTCCATGCTAAAAACGTAATACAAAGTCCAATCAAGACTTTGATTCTCACTACATCTACCCTTCAAATTGCAAAACCTCTCACCACCAGCGCGTTGGCCACCTTCTTTGCCATAATTTGTTCTTTTGTTCTACAATGTTGGAAAATAAGACCCTCTCCTGGGCGAGACACTCTAACTCCCTCAGGGTTTCGGAAAATCTCACTCTCAATGGGCTTCCGGACACGCATTATTGCAAGACGACTACTCAAAGGAATTGGAAATTTACTCCAAGTATTCAACTTCCCCCTGCACAGTCGCAATTTTATATTACCCCAAATCGCAGTCATTCTTCAATTGATTTTGTCTATGAATTTCTCTCTTCTGCGTGCACTCCCGGTCACTGTCAAGACATGCTTCTTTTGCCCCCGCTGTTTCTTGAAATGTACTTTCTTGCCACATACAGAGGTTGTTAAACGGTCTTTGTCTTTCTTGCGTCTTCCAACCCAAAGACGGTGATCTTTGGATTTTTTTCCGGCGTACTCCTCTTCCGAGTACCTCCATCATCGGATCCAATGTCAGCTTTTTTGGCCTTCCTCCAAAGTTACTTCCGTCCATTCTTTGTCCGCAATTTGACTTTCCGTGCTTACTTTGTCTCTTAACTACTACTAACCATAGAAAAACAAAAAATGTGGGTACCACACGCACTCATGTGCAACATGCACAAGTAGATCTATGATAGGAAGTCCAAGGAGGACTGCATCAAAGAAGAAGTGACCAAGGCTAAAAAACAATACAAGAAGAGGCCATGAAAGCGAATGCCTTGGTGCAAGAGGATAACAAAATTAAGAGGCAAAGTGCTACCATAGAAGTAGACCAAGATCACAACAAGGAAGAAAATCAAATATTACACAAGAGAATATTACAAGAGAATATTACACAATAGAATTATTACACAAGAGAATATTACATATTACAAGAGAATTTAGAGCACTATGGCTAGAGCACAAGTAGAGGCAATTAGGCTATAAAGACCAATTTGTAGCAAAGATGAAGAGCAAACAAGCACTTAGAATGACTAGAGAGCACTTGTGTTAAGATCATGACCTCAAGTGTGCAGATGTATGAATAATAAAAGGAAATGGTACTTCAACTAAAGGACATGGCCAAGGAGTTAGCAAAGCATGCAAAAAGTATCCAAATGTACAAGGTACTATAAGTAGAGTGGAATACTTGGACCCAATAGTTGAAGGAGGAAAAACATAAAACACTTCAACACTTGGAGGAGGATATGAATTTCTTTGTGGAGAGACTACAAGAAGAAGTGAAAATGTGAATGCTCAAGACAAAGATACATGAGCTCAAATTTTAGGTATAACAATTGGAGTGACAAACCTATGGTTAAGAGAACATGGACCACTTATCCATGCAGTTGAAGGAACACTTGGATAGGAAGTCTATAGAAACTTGTAACACTTATTTACTAGAGGTAGACGAATACAAAGAGCACATTGAACAATTATTTAGAAGTGAATGAATTCTTTTGCAATAGGAAATTAAGGCCAAAAGTCTTTCATTGAAAGCAAGTCCTTCATAGCAATAGAAACTTTGGAATAGGATGTTAGCATTGGTACTCAGAATTGTAAAAACTTCAAGAGGAGTGTCATTGGGTTTGTACAAGCCTTTAGAGTTGTATGCTTACAAGATGTAATTTCAAATTATCTTAGGGAAGAACTTGACACCTTCCTTTGACACATGTAAGGCACTTAATCAACCTATAGGTGATATGATTAGGATTGTAAGTGTATGATGTAGGTAATAACACAAGATTTTTAGGTAATCCACTTAGGCTCTTGATCTCTTTGTGCAATTTTTAGAACATATTTAAGGCTTAGGCTCAAATGTAGTTGTGTTTAGTTTCCAAAATTTGAATTTAGTAAAGAGGACTTTGAGTTATTTATAGGTTGAGTCTTTCTACTCTATATGTTGTTGAATGTTTGTGTCAAACATAGATGAGGAGTTTCATAGTAAGGTTATAAGCGCTTGAGTTTAAAGTGGTGTACTTGCACTTTATTAGGATGTGTGATACTTGAGAGACCTAAAGGAGTAAACCTATGTGTTGAGGAGTCAATTAGGATTTGGGTATGGGAAGTACCATGGAATCAAAAGCCATTTGGCCAACATGAAGATGGCTTCATAGTTGTGCCTTTTGGGAAGAGTAGTATGCATCTACAATGAAGGGTAGGATGAAGTCTTTGAGATGGAGAGGCACTCAGAGTGAATTAAGCTGTCACCTTTAAGAGTAACAAGGAATCTACTTGTAGTGAATGTGATTGTTTAATTTCTCTTTTCTATAATATGCTAAACGGGATGCTATTACACTCTTTTGGGAGTAGTTCCTACCCAATATATTAAATAGGATATTATAAATGAATTTATATAGTGATACTTTCCTTCACTCTTAGTCATTTCCAACCTATATCCTTGAGTGAACAACCTATTCTTACTAGTTTTACTACTAGTTAATCAATATTGGGCTATCATAACAAGGATTCTTAGCATCCTTCTCTCCCCACTTCTTCTTATATGAACAAGATCTAGATTTACTTGCTGCCATTCATCATAATGATACTTATTTTTTTGGACTTAGATGATCTAGATGTATAGGTGAGTACATGTTCTTGATGAGTAAGCATGGACAAAGAGTAGACATAAGCATGGACAAAGAGACTTCTACAAAGGAGGATGAATTTGAATATGATTTAGATATGTATCCTTTGTATGCCATGGATTTTGCATCTAAACTAGAAGTTTTGAAGGACCATGATAAATCATTGACACTTGAGGGGATAGAGAGGAGACTATCAACCCTCATGTGTATGGTCCAAATGTTACCAAGGAGGAGAAGGTAAGATTTGAGGAGATATTTTGCAAGTTCATCCATGTGTTTTCTTTCACTTACAAGGATCTCAAGAAACTCCCTTTGGAGGAGCATAAGATAGAGGTTGAGTCACATAGAAGACCAATCCGCCAAAAGCAACATTGCATTAGCCCACCAATAGCTTTGATTGTGAAGGAGGAGATTGATAAACTCAAGGAAGTTGGGTTTATCTTTGAGATAGAGAATTTCAATGAGTGTCTCTAATTGTGATTATGAAAAAGAAGAATGGCAAGCTTTGGGTATTTGTGGATTACAAGAAGCTCAATGTTGTTATCAAGAAGAACTACTATCCCTTTCCATTCATTGATGGAATTTTGGAGGAGGTTGCAAGTCATGAGAGATACAATTCTGAAGATGGTTATAGTGATTATAACCAAATCAAGGTTGCACAAGAGCATCAAAAACTCACCACATTTACCACACCTTGGAAAAATTATGCTTTCAATTCATCCCTTTTGGACTTTGTAATGCTCTAGCTCCATTTCAACGGTTCATGAACAAGGTGTTTGAACCTTTCATTGGGAAATTTATGAGAGATTTCATAGATGAATTTTGTGTTTATGGAGCAAGAAGGAGCACTTGATCAAGGTCTTGCAACACTTGCATCAATCAACCCAAAGAAGTGTATCTTTGGTTGTGAAGAAGGTATATATTTAGGGCATATCATTTTCAAGGATGGAATAAGAGTGGATCCTAAAAAGGTGAGGAAAATCTCATAGCTTCCATTCCTTTCAGGCTTGACAAATTTATGCTAATTCTTGGAGATGGTTTGTTGCTATAAGAGGTTCATTTTTTCATTTTCCAACAAAGCTCATATGTTAACCATTTACATGAGGAAGGGTGTAGAATACATGGTGATTTTTGAGGACAAGGAGACTCTAAAAGCTTTTAAGGAGCTCAAGAAATCCTTGTTATGGCACTAATTCTTGCTAAACTTGATTGGAGTAAACCTTTCATCCTTTATATTAATGCTTTCAATGTAATTATAGGATGCACTCTTAGTTAATTAGACCAAGATGGGCATGATCATAAAATAGCTTATGCTAGTAGATAGATGGTCTTAATAGAGAAGAAATATTCCATCATAGAAAGGGAAGGGTTGGTAATTATATTTTTTCTCAAGAAGTTTTGACATTACTTGATTGGAGGGAAAGACACCATTTTCATGTATCACAAGGATTTGAAGTACACCTCTAACAAGCCTAATGTGGAAGGAAGACTAGCAAGGTAGGTGATACTCTTGTTTGAGTATGATTACACCATTGAGGATAGGCCAAGGAAGAAATATGCAAATGCTGATTTGTTATCCATGGCCTATGATCATGATGGAATTGAGCCAATTGACTATTCCTTCTCAGATGAGGAGCTCATGACAATCTCAATCACTCAAGAGGTTCCAATGGAGTACAAAGAGATTGTGGAATTTATTACAAGAGATAACTATCCAAATAGGATGCATGCTAGGGAGAGGAAGGTCATTGTAGCAAGATCTAGACCTTATACAATGGTGGAAGAGATTCTTTTTCACCAAGTAGCATATAGTCTACTTTGAAGAGCAATGAGTAAGAAGGAGTCTATTCTACTCATGAAGGAGTTTCATGATGGTTTAGTATGTGGGGGTCACTTTGCAAGAAAAGGTGATTATTTTCAAGATTCTAGATGTAGGTTATCATTGGAGTGGAATTTTAAGGATTATCTTGATTATTGTAGAACTTGTAATCTTTTACAATAATGTTCTCAAACTTTTGCTAGAAAGTTTATCTCCACTACACCTCTTAGATCAATTCCATTGCTAGGACCTTTGAAGAAATGTGGAATTGACTTTTTAGGTCCTTTCAATAGAACCCCAAGGAACAATTAGTATATTGCAGTAGTTATAATTATGTTACGAAGGCTAGAACATTGAGGATAAGAACAAAGATGAATTTTGTAGATTTCTTTATGAATGGATCATCACTAGGTTTAGTCGCCCTTTGGAGTTGGTTTTGTATAGAGGAAGAGAGTTACAAGAAGCATCACTAAAACCATGCTACAATATTTCTCTATCACACATAGAGTGACTACATCATTTAAGCCAACTTTGAATATCTTGGAAGAGAGAACCAATCAAAACCTTGTGCATAATGTTGGCCAAAGATATAAAAGTGGAGGGGGCTAAACATCATTGAGATAAGAGGATCATATGGTTCTATGGGAATATAAGATAACCATGAAGACGTCTACTAGATATTCTCCATTTCATTTGATATATGATATTGAATCTACTTTACTTATTCACTTTGACCTTCTTATTGTTCAAAGCATTTATAAGAAATTGAAGAAGGCACAAGAGGTGATGTGGAAAGATCAACTTTTAGAATTGGAGGAGGCAAGATCAGTTGCTATGTTTTGAGTGGAGCAAACCCAAAGGAAACAAAAGGAGAGCTATGACAAGAGGTAAGGTAAGAAGAAGGTGGAGCTTTCAAGGAAGGTGATTAGGTAATATTTTTTGATTCCATTTGATATGAAAGAAGTTCTTGCCTAGGCATTTTAGGCCTTTTATAATGGAGAAGGTGTAGGGCAATTATACCTATACTCTCAATGAGTTGGGAAGAAGACATTTTGACAAAATTAACTATGACAAGTTAAAGTTATATAAGAGAAGTCAGAGAGACCTTGACTCCAAGGACAAAGTGAAATCTTAGTCCGAGATTAAATGTAATACCAATTAATGCATATATGATCTATTATGATATTTGGTTTGGTATTGCAAGTAATTGATTGATATCATTTATATAGAGTCAAATTAACCTTCTACATTAGCCATGTAAAAGACCAAGACCAAGGAGAGAAACAAGAGAATGGAAGATCACATTGGGACACTTGAATGTGTGAAAACTCTGAATGCCTAGCATGAGCTTTGGCTCTTGTATTTATAAGGAGCATACAAGGCTCTTGAAAAGCTTCTCAAGAAGCTTCATTGAGCCGCTTTCTTGGAGTGCAAGCCAAGTTAATTGGGAAACTTCTCAAGAAGCTTCCTTCTTGAAGCTTCTCAAGAAGCTTCCTTCTTGCCTACTTGGCGTGCAAGCTAAGCTTGTTAGAAGCTTCTAGAATCTTCCTTCTAGAAATTACCTACTTGAGGTGCAAGCTAAGCTAGTCGGAAGCTTCTTAGATACTTCTAGAATATTCTAGGCTAATTTGGCCTATTCACTACTTTGTTAGCCTTGAATAACTTTGTCATTAAACTCCTTATTGTTAAAAAGTCATAGCTAAGATAGAGATGATCCTACTTTAGAGGAAGGTGAATGAATGAGCATCACTATTTGGATCCTAATGTATTTACTTGGTATTATTTTTAGGTGTTTAGTTTTGAGGAAAGAGTAGAGAACTCTTGGATCCATAAACCTTTTTTGTTCAAATTCTTCTATAGTCCAAGGATAGCCTATGTGAAGGAATCCTTGACTAAGTAATTCAATCAAGATAAGACCATATGCTTAAGGGATTATTCTCATGACCTTGCATATTCCTTTAGACTTTAGACTTTATATATAACTTCTTGCCTAGTAACTTGAGTTACTATAGTAATTAGTAACTTTGGTGTGTAATTATAATTATGATTAATTTCATAAGTATATAAGTTAGGAGTGAGTATATACTGATCATCCTTTTATTTGTAATTATCTCTCTCATTTCATTCTCTAGTGAGCAATGTCTTGAGTCTTGGAGGTGTCTTGGAGGAGAGTGATAGAGTTTAAGTTCTTTGCTTTCATAGTCCATAGTTCATTACCTTAATAGCTATCATAGGTTCATCTTGAGTGAGAGACATGCTAGCTCACAAGTTATGGTGGATAGAGTTTGTGAGTACAACTTGGAGTCTCTATATTAGTATTGTTTTAGTTCAAAGAATTTAATCAATGCCCATTGTCTGAGTATATAATATGAGTTCTTATTTTTCATTATTGAAGACTGATTGGGCAATTGTGTCACTTTAGAGTTTATGTGTGACTTCATATATGAGTTGTGTTTCTATGGTGTTAATGTTGAAAACAATGTATATTGTGTAGTGATGTATATATGCAGCGTACTTTTAATTTTCTATATTAATATCCAACTCATCCATAAAATCCCCATCATCCTCTAACCAAATATAAAATGGTTGATTAAAATGTTATGCAAAATCATGTAATCTATCTTACCAAATATATATTGTTTGTTGGACTATTTAACTACTTTCTTATCTCCCTTAAAGAATACCACCTAGCTTTCAAATGCAATGGTTTTTGGGCATTTAGGTTTATGCAACACTTATCTTGAGTGCTTTCTTGCTTGTTTGAATGAGTGTACCACATGTTTCATAGGAACATATAAGTAGTCTCCCAAAAGATATTGATCGTTGTCAAAATAGTGGTATACTCTTTTGAAGTTCAACTTTGACCAAATTGGAGATTTCTTCAAACATATTATGTCATATCATGATCTTTGCATTCCTCTTGCAAAATGAACTATTTTTTACTTGTCGTCACATACCACTTAATAATTTATTGAATAAATCCTTTTCTCACATAAATTTATCAATCAATTGCTAGTATTTGGGCTACATGGAAGAGTGATCCATCTAGTAATCTCATGCATCCATGAACTCCTTTTTGAGCAAGGATAGAGGAAATCCTTGCTCTCTTTCCCATGCCAAGCTATTCCACTTCTTTTCCAAGATTTGATAAAATTGCTATGATAATTTTATTCCACTTCCCTTCTAAGATTGGATAAAATTAGTAGGATAATCTTATTTGTAAAATGCCTAGTGGATACTGCACTAATTCACCAAATATTCAACCTCTTAGCTACACATACTCCATTTGTATTGTACCCAAATCTATCCCAGGCTAATACAAGTTGGATTCACATAAGGATTTGACATTTATAAAGATTTGACAATCATAGAGTAGTGCAATTAAATGCACATCCAAACATCGAATGATCTTTTATGAGATCCACTAACACTGCATATGAAAGGAGGCAATGTCATCCTTATCAATTATCTAAATGAAATTGGATTGAGATCTATAAAAGTTTCATCCATAAATTCTGTACTATAAGACATATAAACTCTTTTTGCAAATATCTATCCTTCATAATAAATTCCCACAATGTTAATAAGTGATCTCCTGTGTCATTCTCTTCCTCTCCACTCCACTCATCTCTTGCCCATCATCCTCAAGTGCTTACTCCATTGAAATTTGAGTAGCATTCAACATATATCTCCACATTCGTCTTGCAATTTTGCTCATGAGTTGGTGATGAACACTAGTGCACGACATCTCTACTTGAAAAGTTTTCACTTGTGCAACTTTCAAGAAAAAATGTAAAGGATTGAGGGATTAAAAAGTATGCACATAGGGAAGAATCGAGCAAGTAGTGAAATTTGGTACCGAGGATCTCGAACACAAGGAGGGGAATGCAAGGAATGCCAAATTGAAACAAGCTTCCATATTTGATATTTGAAATAATTTTCCTAATCAATATTTATAGATTAACCCATATCCTATAAAAAGATGTGAAAAATTACGGTGATCTTAAGGTGATCTATAAACCTTTTCACGGTTATGGAGACTCACTCCATAAAAAGAACAAAAACTCCCCCTACACACCACCCATAAGGTTTTTCTAATCTAACCAGAAAAAGTTTATAAGTTTTGTATAATATTTATGGATACTCGTGAAACGATAATTGGAACTCCTAATGTGCTCTTCAAGTTTCCCTTCATGTCTCTCCAGAATTTGCTACGGTGCTGCTCTATCGAACTACAAAAGATAAAAGGCGACCGCGTAGGAAAAATGAAGGATGGGAAGACCCTATCAAGCCGTACAAGGGTGAGAAAAAAAAAGTAACATAGGCTAAGCCCCAAAAGAAGACATAAGTAGTTCGGCATATGAGGATACCATGGATGTTGTCTGAACTGTACAAAGTCTACGGTAGTTCAGACACAAGACCGGTTGAGGTTGTCCCACGAGTCTCGAGTCAAGTTGTCTATATACGCGTCCCATGAAGAAGCTTTGTCCCACTTTCTCACATGGGGCTTAGCCCCATGTTACCCTTTTTGTCTCTCCCTTGTACGGCTTGATGGGGTCTTCCCATCCTTCATTTTTCCTACGCGGTCGCCTTTTTCCCTACTTTCTCACATTCGAAGAAGCTTTTGTTGTTCTTTCCGACAGAGCGTCTGGAATGGGTAGGGAAAACCATGGATTAGGGATTTCGTGGCTTGAGGAACAGGTCGATTTCAAAGAGATGTCGGTGTTAGTATTTGCAGGCTGAAAGCGCTAAAAGATTGCCATACTTGCTGATCACAGGTGCAGATTAATTTTCAGCCTAGTCGGTGTCCATTGCCGTTTCACGGATGACTATTCATCAAGCTTCACATTTTCTGTGTGCTTCTAAGGCGAAACACTGAGATGCGATCCTTCTCAATGTGGCCCTCACTGTTGGTCAGACCACCTCCCTCAATACGGGAGGTGCACTTTTGGTGTACTTTCCCGGAGGAAATCGATGGAGCTTTACTCAAGAGCTATGAGAAGCTCCTGTCGGCAGAGGAGCTGGCGGAAGTTTCCAAGGCCAGGACTGAGAAGATGCAAACAGGACGCCTGCTGGCTCGGACTCTCGTGCGTACCACACTAGCTAGATATACAAATGGGGCTGTAGACCCATCATCTTTGAGATTTGAGAAGAATAAGTTTGGGAAACCGCAAGTGATTTGGCCAACTCGTGCCACAAATGGAGATTTATGGAGTCCGCCGAACCTCTCTTTCAACCTATCACATACAGCTTCACTCGTAGCTTGTGGCGTGACTCTCAATTCTGCTATTGGTGTAGACGTGGAGGAGAAGGATCGTAAATTGTCCTCGAAACTCATGTCGTTAGCGCGCAACAAGCTTTCGTCGAAGGAAGCCGAGTGGCTTCAGCGCTTCACGGATGTCCGAGAGCAGCACCATAAGTTTTTGCAGCTGTGGACTCTGAAAGAATCGTACGTGAAGGCTGTTGGGAAGGGAATAAGTGGCGTGCCATTCAGAGAGTTCGCGTTCCATCTCAGAGCTTCACCCGAAGCCCGTGAATTCCTTAGGGATGTTATGGAATTGCCGGCAGATTCGCAGTGTAAATTGATAACCTTAAATCTTGCGCATTCTGTAGCAGAGCGCGAAGAGGCCGCAGGTAGCTGGAAGTTTGTGCTCTTTGAGCCGAGCTCTCGCCACGTTGCGTCAATATGTGTGCAAGATAGGCGTAGCGAATTCGAGGATAGTACTACTCCGTTTCAAGTTAAAGCCTGGAAAACTATACCCCTGGATGCCGATGAAATTCTCCACGAAGGCGCCATGGGACTTGGAATATCCCATGATTGCTCCCTGTCACTGTAGAAAAATCGATTGCAGTTCTTACCTTATACGTATCTGCGATCTCTTTCACCTGCACTGTGATAAAGTGGTGTGCTGAAAATAAAGGGATCGTGATCCGCCTCTGTGAGCCATCCATCTGTGATCCGTCCATTTTAGCGTTCCCCTGATAAATCAGTATTATTGTTTAATCGGAACAGGAGTAACGTTCTAGCTGAAAACAGCCAACTCCTTTGTAACTTTACAGCGATACATATATCACAAAATGTCCAGCCTATATCTAAGGACTTCGATGTACGAAGGGAGTCGACCTAGCAGTAAAAGCGGAACGCGGAGCTGGCCCAAAGTTGGAAATCAAGAGGGGCGAATACGAACGAGAAAGTTGTCTCTGTCAGCTTCAAATTGCTGGAGTCCCAGACAACTTTGAACTCGTTCTGTTTCCATCCCGGAACCAGAGGCTCATTCTAACGTCCGAGAAGCTGTAAGCAATGTTAAAATATTCTAATGTTGTCACAATCCTAGCGTGTTGAGGGCTCCGTTCTTGAAGTTTGGAGGAAATTCGGAGTATTTTATTGATCAAGTGAACAGGAGGCTTCCAAAACTGTGTGTAATCCATTACCTTCCAGCGCGGTGGCTCATGGCTTTCAACCAACCTCAGATGAGAGGAGAGAGCACAGTCTGGGCTTTTGGGGGTAACCACATCTTTAAGCAGTGAATACTACGATCTAGAATTCGTTGAAACCTGCCAGCGAGAACCCATCAACCCAGAGTGAACGACTGAAACCTCTAAGTGCACCAAAAGAGTTTTTTGCTGTTTGTCGCTCTCGGAAGCACTATGTCAGTGAGTATGGCAGGCAGAAGGCGATTCGAAGGAATCGAAATCTACAGCTTAACGTCTTATGGTCCGATGCAATGCTGTGATGATAAAGGCGAGAGAGGGAAGCACCACTCTAAACTTGAAGCTTGCTTTACCGTTCCTAACTGCCCTTCCAAATGTACCACTTAATTAATAGAAGAAGAAGTCCGTAATCATCTTGTAATAACTCAGTAACCCATCCGTATCAGAGGGTACATTTCCTCTTCCTTCCTAAGCACTCAAATTCATAATCCTTTTTCGTGCTACGCATATGAAAAGACCTGCTTTCGCAATTGAAATATCTCTTGCCATAACTGGCAAGTTTGCATCTGGTTTTTGTTCTCTTCTGAACTTTATATCACGCTTTCGTTGTTTTGTAACTCTCACTGAAATAGCTCCCTTATCAAGATGTCTACCTAGAGTACACTAAAGCAGTCTTCAATCTGCTCCCCGAGTTTCTCCCTTAACTTTTGATTTTCCTCTGGCAGAGAAATTAGTGATTTTTCACCTCGATTATAATGTGCCCTAGTTACCAAGAGTCTTCGATGATTTCGACTACTTTAGATAACAGAAAATAAATACCAAAATGAGCGTGATTTTAGATGCATTGACCGTCATCAGCTCAATAGTATTACCGTTTCTTCGATGAATAGGAAAATACAATAGAAACGGAGAATAGAGTAGCCGGTGAAACGGACCTGGAACCAGGTCACAGATCGCGCTGCCCGGCTCTGTGCATTACTGTACCTCCCACAACATTCTTGTCACAGAATTCTAACTTCATGACGGTCAGCGCCAACCCAGTCCCGTTTCTTTCCTCCGGATGAGAGAAACCCTCCGTGCCGTACTGCCACACCTACACCGTGAAGATTCTCGAATAACCTCACACGCTTGCTTGGCTTTTAGGGTTAGGTGTCAACTTCATATACTCGGACCTTCGTGAGATCTTAACTCCTTCGAGGTATTATCGATTTTCCGCGATCGCTTACCGAAGCCTCCCCTCAGCAAGCGGTCGGCTCTCAGAGCCGGCGTCTGTCTCGGGGGCTGCATACGAGTCATTTCAATTTACCGCTGTCGACTATCAAAAGGTGAGAATTTGATTAGCCGAGTCGTCGGAATCCAGATGCCATTTGCTTCCGTGAGTCACTTGTTGTTTCCAGGGACGGGCCTTCTTGAGTCAGCTCCGGCGACTTTTAGTAACCAGCCGAGACAACTAGCTGCATGCTATCAATGTCAATTGCCCTCGTAGGACGGAGCATGTAAACATTTCCGCTGGTCCGTGGTACTCTTTCCTTAATGTGAGTCACTCGGTCAACTAGTAGAGTATCTGTAAGCGAATTTTTTTCTATGCAGCAAATTCCATTGGTTCGTATGTGATCAGCCTGGATGGTAAGTGTTTACTAGATAGTTGATTTTCCCTAACTCATTGTTGAAAGCAGATAATGGCTGCCTTACCTATCAAGCCAGCCAAGGCTGGAGTCGAAGAGGTTACCGAGCAAGTCCATCGAATCCGGATTACTCTTTCTTCCAAGAATGTGAAAAATCTCGAGAAAGGTGAATGCGAATCTCCTCCCGTTCTCAAATTCGCAGCTACTCATGTGTTGGGGTCCTTCATGTTTCCTTTGTACCTATTTTGGTTGAATTCCATCTCATCGGGACGCGACTGAAATTGGGACGTTCGATTTGTCCGCATTGGCTGATCAGCTCTCCTCTTTCTTGCATTAGTTTGTTCGGATCTCATTAAAGGCGCCAAGGACAAGAGTTTAAAAGTGAAGGGGCCAGTTCGTATACCGACTAAAGTTCTGCGAGTCACCACTAGAAAGTCTCCGTGTGGAGAAGGTTAGTTGTTTCTCCGCATCCTCTCTGCAGGATTGTTACACACTTTTGGCCCATTCACCCAGATTCAATTGTGGGAGCTGTCGGAGAGCGCCTGTGGCTTGAAGGTTCTCTCCACATTTTCTCTCGTTCTGCACCGCCCTGAGTATATGTATATGATGTATCTTCGTCCATTTGATCAGGTGCAGTAATGGCTTTGACCGTTTTGCCACGCAGGTACCAATACCTGGGATGGATTTGAGTTACGAGTTCACAAGCGCGTGATCGACCTGCATAGTCCCTCTGAGGTTGTCAAGCAGATTACTAGTATCACCATTGAACCAGGTGTCGAGGTCGAAGTCACCATTGCTGACGTGTAGGAATCTGGCTCGGTACTTTGGTGTTCATATGTACTTGCTATGAAAGTCATACAGTGTCAGATCGGCGACATCTTAGTAGTCGTTGCAGTAGGGGTGTCGTCTCTGGATGTTCTTCTTTGAGTGAATGGCTTGTAGCTTATAAGTCAGCGCCGGAGTCAGTTTTCAAATAAATTGGATCCACTTGTTCAGATATGATGTTTGTTTTTGGTGGATGTAGTTATGGAATTGTCTTGATAAATGAGTTTTGCGTACACGTCCTCGGCGGCATATTCCACTGAAGGTAAAAGAGGAAAACATAGTTATTGCCTCAACCAACAGTAGTTCTGTATTGGATTCATGGTTACACTCAAAAGGAGCCTGGTCACAATTACGCTTGGTTATCGGCACTCCTTGTTCTTGTAATTTATTTTGGATATTTGGATATGCTGAGAACATCTAGAAATCGGAAATTTCCATGGACCTAGGACATATCATGATCATGCAACATGTCTGTGATCGTGCAGAGTATACATGTACACACTGTCCAGATTTATTCCAACGTTGGATGGCCTTCGTCGTCATACAGGTAATGTTAGTGTTTAACAATCGCGGTCACTTACAAATGTAAAATCTTCTGCTGCACTAAGAGAGATGTCGGTGCAGCAGGAGATAAGGGTCGAATCCACTTCTAAACACAATAAGGGTCGGGTGGGGCGGCGGCCCGACCTCCATTCGATAACAGGGGAGCTGCCCCCCTCTCAATACGGCCGAATGGCCCGAGGGATCTGATGGTACTCCACAAAGACTTTGAGCGATACATCATAACTTGGATGTCGATGTGTAGCCATATCCATAACAAGTGATGCTTAAGCACGAGAAGTGCACTCCAACAACATAATGGAGGTCCTGCAACGGGAGAACCGCTTGCTCTTGACAGTAAAGTGAAAACCGCTCTAGTGGAGATAACAGAGACCAGAAGAGTTCATTGAACTAAGTTAACTTGTCCACGAAACCTTACTTTTTGTTTGCGGAAGGTGGTTATGACTCCGTACTCATGTCGGAAGTGCACTCATCTCACGCCGAAATGTGGTGAGTGTGCTTCCGCCATCAAATACGTCTATCACCCAGATCCAATTTCTATGTGTCGACACAATGATGTCCTAATACATGTTTCTATAATGTATCTAGAGTCGCAATCGACCGCAACAGTCGCGTGAACTGGTCCCTTTCCAAAGCGTAGACTTAAATTTTCAGTATGGGTAAACTACCTCCAATTGTTTGCCCATAGCCTGAAGATGACAATCAAAGGGAGCCTCAGATTGATACTTCTGATCCATTTGTCGTTTCTACGTCCATTAGTAACATCAATAGAGCATTCGAAACAGAGGTATTTTGGTTTGTTAGTGTAAAATTACACTGCACCCCCAGCATCATAAGTACGATTTAAGGGAAGCTTCTTTTCCTAACAGAAAGTGGGGCAACAGTTTGAACCGATTTAGACTCAGGACCTAGGATGCCGATGCCGGTAATTTGATATGGAATCTCAGGCACTTCGTCTATCAACTGAGTATGAGTTTGAGGGACTGTAGTGTCTCAATGGAGTTTGGAGCGAAGTGTATCCAAGGACACTTCGGGCTCGAAGTGTCCTTGGATGTACTCTAAACACTTGTAGATGTACTTGTATTCTATCTTGGGACAGCATTATCGAAAATCGTTAAACATGGATTTTCTATATTTGATTTACGGTCTGTGGTCTATAAAGTCTTTTATTCCTAAAAGCCTTGGGCTTAATTACCACTAATACCACTAGGACGAATCCCTTCTAATACGTTCTCCCATTTCTTCTCTATCGAACGGGAGTTAAACTGTTGCCCATAACAGTGAATTATGGAGGACAGCGAAGGAGGGAAGTAAGCGTCAAGGACCCGCAGACAGAAGCTGATTTCGTAAGATGCAATGTCTGGTCACAGTTCAGAGGGCCTCCTAGGAGATGAAGGCGTTCTTTCCTAGGGAACTACAAAACCATACCTGAAAGGTTCCTGTGCCTTCCCGTTATAGGTTGAAGTCTATCATGAAGGACTGATTCAGAATTTGGGAGATATGCTAAGAATATGTTGTTTGAATTCGAATAACTATCCTCGTGACTGTGGATTGATCAGACAGATACTTAGAAGCCCGCATACGGCCGTCGGCCGAGCTAGGCATCGACTGTCAGTTGACCAAATCTATGCTACTGTCCACTCCAAAAGTCCAACTTTTGGCATTGAGAACAGCCAAAAGTGACATGCGACGTGCACTTGCGATTACTATTAAATGAGGTTACCATCTGTCCAAGCGCTTCTTCAACGAACAGCCAGGCCCCATTCGAACGGATATATACTGGACGTGGCAACTGTAAGGGTAGGAGCATTACATTCGATCGTTATTGTACGGAACTGTTACCATATCTGTACCCATGTGCATATATTATTATGTTATGAGGCACGTAGCCAGATTCACAGGCTCTTGCTTGCTAGTCCCTACTTATGGACTTCGACATCCCCACAGTAAGACCAAACTGCGCCTATGCGTGGCGAATACCATAAAGAATTGGGATCGATTTTCCTCGGGTCTTGATTCGAGGGACCAGAGCAGGTTTCGACATCCTGTGCATTCGAGATTCTGAACGAGAGACGTACGTACAGCCAGTAGGGAAACAGATTCTCCTCCTCCGGTCTTCAGGCATCAGGGAAGCCTTGATCATCCTCTGCATCTTCTATCATGAAGGTTACACTGAAAGCCAAGTGGAGAAATTCCATGATGTCCACATTATTGGCGGAACATTGAACAACTAGCCCTACAGCTGATTTACACTCCGCGATATGTTGAAGGATCAGAAGTACTCTAGCTCCTATCTAGCTGTGACGAATAGTCCCAAACATCTCCTTCATTAGGTTGGATATGGAAAATTACGGAGCATGTGCGAGTTGACTGGGACGTGCTTTCAGTCAAATACTAAAATCGTTTTACTTCGATCTTCTTTCCGAGTAAGAATCTTTTAAGCTTACTCATCGGAAAGAATCTTTCAAGCTTACTCATCGGAGCTTTCGGCAGTAATTAAGAGAGAACTTTGCGGCGGAAAATCATGACTTGTGAAGGTATAAACCGTGCAGTGAACAAACGAAAGATGGACTCAGTAGGTGCAGGGTTGCAATGACCCCATGGATATTTTATTGTATTATCTCTCCGCAACTTCTCATTCCAGGATCAAGCTCTATGAAGTAGCAATGTGGTTTTAGAATGTGAAGATCACAACTGTTACAAACTTTTAGAATGTGTGACTGATCGAATTCCTCCGATTTAGGATTTTGATTCTTGCTTGTATACACTTAAAATTAGTGCAAGATGGTGAAGTTTTCCAAGTACATGAGTTCGCATCTGGTTCCAGAGTGGAGAGATGCTTACTGCAGTTACAAGAAATTGAAAAAGTTAGTAAAGCGGGTGAAGAATCAGAGGAGCTCAGACAGTCAATCTTTGCGTCCTTGTTATACTCTGCAACGAAGAACACTCCATTCGGATTACGACTTCATTCGGGTACGGCTATTTGGAATATCTCCATCCATGTATATTAGATAGTCCTGTTAAATGATTTGATTTATCAATGAGTAGCGTTGCTCACAGCAGCGATTCCATCAAGTCTATCGAGCCCAGCCCGTTCCAGATTGCATTGATTAGAACAATGTAGTGCGCACTACAGCTACGCAATTCAGTCCTATTTGTATTGGTCGCCTGCAATTCCAATTCTCTGCCCCATTCTATTGGAGTGTTCTTACTGCTACATATTATTGCCAAATTTTCTCTCCCACTCCAAATTGGAACCAGTAATTGACATTAGTCTATGCTTACCAGAACCCACGGTGATACCAAAATCAGAGATACCACCCCTTCCAAGGCTAGCTTCCTGCATGTATCTAAATTTAAGACAAAGATCGTGGGAAATGAAAGACATGATTCGTTTGTACGGATAATATAGACTCGTATAGCACATGATTATCACTAGTGTTGATAAGTAAGGAAGCCTAATTGGACTATAGCAGTTCTTTCAATGCTGAGTACTATCCAGCATTTACGAATTCAATCAGCTTCTTCTTCTTGAACAGGTAACACATAAGCAGCAAGCTCTTTATCGTGGGTCTGCATCCAGCCTTGATTTAGTCGAAACGGAGTTGCTGATAGCCCCAAGCCATGCGTCAAACGAAGTGCTGTTCTTTGCCAAACTGGACCAAGAGCTGAATAAGGTGAACGAGTTTTACAAAATCAAGGAGATGGAGTTCAATAAACACTCGGAGATCTTAGATATGCAAGTGCAAACTCTGTTCGAGTTGAAAGTCGCCGAAGAAACGAAATCCGACGGCTTCATGTCCAGCAGATGGATGAGCGATGTCGACCCCGAGCTGCTCCGGCCCGTCAACGGCAACCGACCAATTATGAATCGTAAGAGAAAGTACTTCTCGCTGCGATAGGAAACTCGTTCATACCAAGATGTTCTATCTTCATCCAAAACTGTCTACTTTACTGATTTGAGTTTCGTATGGCAGGTCAAAAGTCGATCGACGTCATGGATTCAGTCGTTTCACGGCACAATGAAAGGCTGTACCAGACAATCAGCAATCCACACCAATTAACGCCACACAGTGCACCCGTTGATGGACACATGCAGAACATAGATGAGGCGAGTAATACAGATATGGACGACCCCTTAGAGGGTATGGACGAGCTTGAAAAGCAGAGCAATCCAGATTTCATACTCAACGCTGATTCTGAATATGCAGAAAACGCGATCCTTAGGAGAGATGATACAATTCGGTCCAGGAAGTCCCATAGACTCGTTGTAAGTGCGCTGCCCCAGATTCGACCCGAACAAAGCGTGGTCGAGACTAGCAAACAAACAAGAAATATGCTTAAAGATGTTGCCGATACTCCTTCTTTACAGACAAAGATTCGACATTCTGAGACAATGTTACGAGACGCTTTCATCGAATTTTACCGCGGTTTGTCGCTACTCAAGAGCTACAGGTTCTTCCCATTTCCACCCTAGTGATGTTGAAAATGCACAAGAAAGAATCTGCACATCGTTGTTTAGAATACAATAGACTCTCAGTCGTTTGTGCATAGATATTACGCTCATTGAATCGTATTAGGTTCTAGCTAGTACCTACAAGAATCAGTCAAAAACTTTCTAGTTTATCTTCACCAATGCCGAGATGTAGACTAATAAGAGACTGGTATTCCTATCTTAGATAAGACAAGATCCTCCTCTTTGATTTGGCAGCCATGTTATTGGGGCAACTTCAAGAACCTGATTCTGAAGACGTCAAGCAGTTTTTATCCTCTCTTTTCTCCATGGATGCAACCCTTATGAGCCTATGCTTGCAGATTGCACTGTTTCTGATACTGATAAGGTCAAGGCTTGTCATCACTGCAGCAATTTAAACCACATCGCATTCAAAAAGATTCTCAAGAAATTTGATAAGGTAAGCATTCTATAACACATCAAGATCATGTGCCTATGTGGCTTGTTCTATCATACAGAAAACCCCTCAAATTTCGTGTATAAGTAGCATTACAAACTTAATGATCATCAGCTCTGATGTATAGTGTCGTTCCAACTTTCTATTTACGTTTTCCACAGCTTCAGAATGAGCCTCTACTTTGATCGGAAAAGAGCAACCCCACTGATTCTCACCAAATCTCCTATGTGTGTGTGCAGGTCACAGACAAGGGAGCTGCTAACATTTATATGAGAACCGTCGAGGAATCCTACTTCTGGAAATCGGATAGAGTATGGATCAATCACCAATCTGCGAATTTATGTAGTAACAGTTGATAACTAGAATCGTATGAATATTTTTTACAGGACTAGAAATTTGATTCTTCTCGGAGCTCATTCTTTGTGGCAGATTGCTCTTACGGTGCTGATATCTATATGCAAGATGTTTTCCCAACGTTGCTGAGTTTGGCGTCGTGAGCAGAGTCTAGGTATTGGTTACTGACTAGCTGATCTGAGAAGAGGAAACATAGCCAGCACTAATTGTAACCTCGTCGTTTGCAGGTAGGAGAATTGTCGAAATATGTGGAGTCCATGTTTGCTGATTTTTTCCTGAATGGGAATAGGCACAAGGCAAGAAGTATTTTGAAACCGCGAGAGGCAAAAGCTCCTCATAAAACTACATTTTTCCTGGGTATGTTTTGGAAGTCTCCAACTTTCAGCACTTTTGGTGGATTCAGAGTCTCTAAATTAAGAAAAAGTTTAGCACAGGAGATGATCGCATCTACGCAAAACAGATCAGTCAGACTAAAGAGACCACTGCTTGTCGCAAGACTTGCCTGAGTCTTATACAGTTTCTCGTCATGTATGTCTACAGGTGTATTCACTGGATGTTCTGCAGCACTGATCGTTGCCTATGCCGCGGTGTTACACGTTCTATCTAGGAGTTTAGATCCACAAGAACAAGCTGAACGGATGGAGAAATATATGCGATCGGTCTTTCCTATATTCAGGTCTGCTTAACCACTACCGCTCAGTGGTGAAATCATGGAGAGTGAGAACAGTGCTTGAACTGATCATGAGATATGAACGCCTGGGATTCTACAGTAGCCTCAATTTGGGTGCAAACAATGTTTCAGATTACACCATGAGTTTTGATCATGGCATGTTTCGAAGTAGAACCCTATCAATTTTGTGCACTGATATATTATTTCTCAACTTGTGCATCTTGAACGGGGCAGCATGACTGCACTGTTGCTTGTTCACATGTACATGTATGGTTGGAACCTGTACGCCTGGCGACGCACCCGCATAAACTATGCCTTCATTTTTGAGTTCGCCCCAGGAATTGACCTCGACTATCGGACGGTCCTCCTGGTGACCACAGGTTTAACAGTGGTGTTTGGAGTAGGCATTCTGGGGCATCTTGCTGCAACGATTAATGATTCTCCATTAACAGATTTTATTCCTCTGGGTGTCGTGCTTGTACGTACTCCCTGCATATTACCGCACTTCTTAGGTCGTCATATTCTGGACTGAAATTAATTATCAAATAAGTGGTAGCAACTTTCATTCATACCTTAACATGAGTCCTAGTTTTTTCTCAAATGCTATGTTTGTTCTCTATCTTGCGCAACGTTGATTCTGGTAGTACGGGAACTGTGCAGATTTTGGTTATGGTGCTTCTCTTTCCATTCAACTACTTCTTTCGATCAAGCAGAATGTTCTTCCTCAGATCTTTATTTCGACTAGCTACCGCACCAGCTTTTAAGGTAAGACACTTGAATCGGGATGGTGCGCAATTTGCACATACTCCATCAGTACAGTAGTTAATATCCGCAATTACTTGTCTGCAAAGATGCCGAATCTGATGTTCTATATGCCATTTATACACCTCTGCTGATCTATCATATATATATGGTCACTGTGCAGGTGATATTAGTTGACTTCTTCCTCGGGGACCAGATGTGCAGTCAGGTCTGTATGATGACCTTTCTGTCCCTGAAACATCAATTCTGAAGTTTTGCCTAATTGCATTGTATGATAAAATTCCAACATCTGCGTGTCTATATATATGTTCAGTATGGAACACGCCTATACTGAGAATAAAAGGCAGAAACCGTGGTCTTTTCCAGTGATGTTCCGACAGGAGCTGAAATCCAACCTAACTTGCCAAGCGTACTACGTACTATGGTTGGTCAATGTAGGTGCCACTGCTGAGGGGTATCGAGTATGCTGCGTGCTACTACATCGGGGGCTGGTTTATGATTGCAGATGGAGACAAGTGTACCAAAGATCAGAACTTCATCATGGGATCCTATGTCATTTCAGTTTTGCCCTATTGGTGGCGTTTGATGCAGGTACCCTTGATCTCAGTGCAATCTTAAGTTCACAGAAGAAAACTGTGTTGTTTAGAATCGCGACAGAACATGTACCTTTATTCAATCTGGCCGCTAGTTATTTGGACCATACATGAATAATGATGAAAGCTATAGCCCCCTGAGATCCGCGGCAAACTCGAAAGTTCTTCGTGTATGCTATTCACGGAGAAAATGGTCGATGTCTATTTTCAAAGAATACGCGTTACCTTCGAGTCTAACGTCATCCCTTGATGGAATCCAGTGCATAAGGAGGTTTGCTGATGAGAAAGAGGCCGTGCATATCGCCAATGCTTTCAAGTATCTCTCAGCTATGGCTGCGGTTGTTGCAAGAACTTTCTATGGCAGAGGAGGGGGAAAAACTTGGCTGCTTGCCTACATTGCCATATCAGCCTTTGCTACAGTCTACCAGGCATACTGGGACATTGTTATGGACTGGGGCCTTCTGAACCGCAGGTCCCATAACAAGTGGTTGAGGGATAAGCTGATATTGGAGAATAAGAACAACATTTATTTCATCTCAATGGTGAGCTATAGATTCCAAAAGTTGTAGAGAGAGGAGATAGTTTTACGGCCATTCTTTCAGCAATTTGGAATACAGATGTCTCTCGTAGCAGAATTACTCGTACGGTTTTTTCTCTCGTAGTAACGCAGGGATCACCAAATTTGAACAGGTTTTGAACGTGCTTCTCCGACTTCCATGGGTGCTGTCGGTAACCCACTTCAATTTCGGAGGCCTGGATCCCCATCTCACGGACTTCGTCTTTGCTGTAATGGAAATTGTGCGCAGAGGACACTGGAATTTTTACAGGTATACATACCAGCTAAATGTGTGTGCTTGGTCCTTGAATGATTGGTCCTCAAGTTAATAGTTTCTGAAGGCCTGAGACTCAAAGAAGCAAGCTTAGACATTACACATTATAAGATAGATTGTTACCTACACCGGTATCAGATATTATGGCTGTGAGAAAGATCACCAACGGGATCTGCACCCTTCCTGCTTCGAAACAGGAACTGGACTATCATATGTATCTAGAATTGGCAGTGCTGGGAGTAATGAACTAGTTGCTAATGTAACTTTATGCAGGTTGGAGAATGAGCACCTCAACAATGTTGGAAAGTACAGAGCTGTGAAGACCGTGCCTCTTCCTTTCATAAAAACAGACAGCTTTTAAGTCCTGAAGATCAGCAAGATGTAGAGTCCATGTCGAGGGACGCCATTGCAGAGAAGTTGTACGTATGAGAATTTACAGTAGGGTTAGCAGTCTTCAAACATAACCGACTAGAACCGGCTAAGAAACTCACAAAAGTTAGTCTTAACTTCAGTCGTCGACGACTTTTGCGTTGAAACTCCATCATAGCCTGTACACACCTCGCCGAATCTCATCTAGTTTCGTAGCAGCTGCTAACATTTCTCTTTTAGACAAAGTCGTCTCTCCACGCGGAATTGGCCAGGGAAGCTTAAAATCCTCCTGCGGAAAGGGCATCCATATACCTTGGGTTGCTGGTGAACATGAAACAAGTCAGCTGCACTGTAAATGTCAAACTCTATCCGTTTACACTAGATAAGTCTGCTGGCCATGATGATGGTCATCCTAGAGGGAGTTGTTTGACACGTTCATTTTAGTATTGAGGAAAAAGGTGGCTGGTCACTATAAACAGTGCAGTTACTAGTAGGAAGAATCGGGAGATGTTCTGGACTTCAGTCCCGAAAAGTTCCCTAATGTTTGACATTTATATCTACTCTTACAAGAGGAGGAATGACGAAAGGCTTTGTGCTCAGCAGGTTAAGTTTTGACATTCATGTCTTCACAAAGCACTGAACACAGTGCACTGCACTTTCTATCGTGCATGAAACAGGGAATGTTGTTGCGCTTGACGAAACGAAGATACGTTACGGAATGGCTTCCTTGTTCTGCACAATTAGTGGATCCTCCTTTTGTTTTGATGTCCTTGCAACCAAAAGGTTCAGTCTGACACACCGAAAGGCATGCAGAGAATACTCCAGCAAGGTAGATACTCAAGTGATCTGCTTGCATAATGCTTGGCCTGCTTACGAGGCGTTTTCTGCTTCACGTGAATCCTTGACTTGGACAGGTGTCGATAGTAGGTTCTCGGAAAGTTGGCGTAAACAAGTAAAATGAACAGGTTCTGGAAACTTGTCTTTTCAGTCCAATTTAGACGGAACGAGAGGGCTAACTGGCTAACTTCAAGCTGTAAATCTGCTTCTGGAGAAATTCCATCAGGATTGACCATAATAAGGTAACGTTGAATGTGGCACCCATGTGTCTGTTTACAGAGATGGTAAGCACTCAAACGTAGTGCATTATATAGTACTTGACGGTGTTGTGTAGAACAGGAATATCATCAGTTGTTTCTCTCTATTTGACAGCAATAAAGAGATTGGACCAACTTACAGAAAATGAGGTTTGGACGAAAGTCGATCCTAAAACCCTAAACCCTTCGGACCTCAGAAGCATAAAAGCACGATGCATTTTCTTCAAGGGATGGACATACTTAGGATCTGGCCATTCCCCATCATCTTGTGCGGGAAGCCTCGCCGTCGAACCACGATGACTCGTTTCGGAACTGCACGCATTGCTAGTGTTGTCGAGAGCTTGCCAAGATCAATCGCTTTTAGTGAGTCTTCTGTGCAAATTACGAGTTTGAAGATTGTTAGAAAAACAGAGTCCCTAGGACCTCTCACAATAGCACATGACAACCACATTAAACAGAAATCAGAAGACTAATAGGAAATAACGTGGTTCACTCCCTGTCCCGGAAGCTACCTCCACGACTGAAACAGTCTCACACCAGCCTTCTGGAGCTTTATTTCTCATTGCACATATATATACATTATGAAAGGTCCATAGCTGTCCATCACTGTCATCCACTTGAACTTCTAGACAAGTAACTGTCCACTTGAACTCCTAGACAAGTGACAAGCAATGGACATCACTTGAACTCTTAGACAAGTGACAAGCAATGGACATCAGTTATGTTCGCTTTTGCTCTTGACAAGCCAAACATAACAATCTCCACCTTTTGCTTGTATCCACCATATCATCCCAAAGAGCACAATTTAACGTTGAGCAAGTTCATGCATAACTTGAACTTCTCAACAGGAACAGGTTTAGTCAACATATCAGCTGTGTTTACCTATGTGCCAATCTTTTGCAAATTGATCTCACCATTTATCACAGCTTCCCTGATAAAATGATGTCTTACATCAATATGCTTTGTCCTTGAATGATATACTTGATTTTTGGCCAAGTGAAGAGCGCTTTGGCTATCACAAAAAAGTGTGGACTTCATGTTAGGGAGTCCTACATCCTTGGCTAATCTTTGTAGCCATATTGCCTCTTTGGCAGCCTCAGTTGTTGCCATATATTCCGCCTCTGTAGTAGAAAGAGCAACTGTAGATTGGAGAGTAGACTTCCAACTTACTGCACCACCAACAAGTGTAAAAAAAAGCCCTGTTGTAGACCTTCTCTTATCCAAGTCTCCGGCAAAGTCAGAATCTACATACACTGTAATTCCTCCTTCTTAGTTCTTCTCCACATCTAAGGTGATGCCAATATTTATAGTCCCTTTCAAGTACCAAAGTATCCACTTCACAACTTCCCAATGTTGTTTCTCTGGATTTTCCATGTATCTACTCACCATACTCACAGCATATGAGATGTCTGGTCTAGTGCAGACCATAGCATACATTAAACTCCCAACAGCACTAGCATAAGGAATATTTGACGTTACTTTTCTCTCCTCTTCATTTGATGGACATTGCTTCAATGATATCTTGAAATGACTTGCCATTGGAGTGCTCACTGGTTTTGCATTCTCCATGCCAAACCGAGCAAGGAATTTTTCCAAATATCTCCTTTGAGATATCCATAACTTTCCCTTGCTCCTATCCCGATGGATTTCAATCCCAAGCACCCTTTTTGAAGAACCCAAGTCCTTCAAATTGAACTCCTTACCAAGTTGTGCTTTCAATTTCTCCACCTCAACCATATCCTCTGCAACAATCAACATATCATCCATATAGTACCAAGATGATTAAATCAAATACACTAGGTCCATGTAGCTTCTTGAGGTACACACAACAATCTGATTCACTTTTGTTATGTCCATGCTTCAACATGAAAGCATCAAATTTCATGTACCAAAGTCTTGGACTTTGCTTAAGTCCATATAAAGACTTTTGTAACCTACAAACCAAGTTCTGAATTCTTGGTACCACAAAACCTTCAGGTTGATACATGTAAATCTCCTCCTCCAATTCTCCACGTAAAAAAGCAGTTGTAACATCTAGTTGCTCAAACTCCAAGTTATGCAATGCAACTATTGCCAATAGTGCACGAATTGAAGAGATTTTTACCCCTGGTGAAAAAATCTCATTGAAGTCAATACCTTCTTTTTGGCTATAACCCTTTGCTACAAGCCTTGCTTTGTATCGATCTCCACCTGATTTTGGGAGTCCTTCCTTCTTCTGGAATATCCATCTGCAACCAATTGCCTTCTTTCCCATAGGCAATTTTTCAAGTCTCCAAGTTTGGTTTTTGGCCAAAGACTTCATCTCCTCTTCCATTGCACAATGCCACTTTTGACACTCTTGATCTTGCATTGCCTCTTCATATGAAGAAGGCTCACCATTCTCCGTAAGAAGAGCATAAGCTATGAATGAATCATCAAATCTCTTTGGAGACCTCCTATCCCTATTTGGATACCTACGTTCATGAATCACTTCTAGAGTTTGCTCTTCTAATGGTTCACTTGGTAGATCTATAAGAGGTGATATCTCTTCATTTCCAAGATCAATATCTATCTTAACAAAATCTGATTGAATTTTTTTTTCTTTTTTTTTTCTATAGTAATAGTCTCCATCGTACTCTTCTCATAAAAAACTACGTCCCTACTCACAACAAGAGAAAAATTTTCTGGATCCCATAATCTATATCCATTTGTATCCTTCTCATATCCCAAGAATATACATTTTCTAGATTTGGGATCTAACTTTGTCCGTTGTTCTTGTTGAATATGAACATACGCAATGCATCCAAACACTCTAAGTGAAGAGTAATCAACATGCAGACCTATCCATTTTCCATAGGTGTCTTACACTCAATAGCAGTAGAGAGAGAAATATTTACCAAATGACAAGCTGTATTTACAGCTTCTGCCCAACAACTCTTCTCCCAACCAGCATTGCTGAACATACTTCTTACTTTCTCCAAGAGTGTATGATTTATCCGCTCTGCCACTCCATTTTGTTGAGGGGTACCCAAAACTGTAAAGTGATGAATTATCCCTTCACTCTTACAATATCTATCAAACTCTCCAGATTTGTATTCTCCACCATTATCAGATCTCAAACAATTCACTTTCCTTCCAATTTGTTTCTCCATCATCAACTTCCATTGTTTAAAGATAGAGAAGACCTCTGATTTTTGCTTCATGGTGTAGACTCATACTCTCCTAAAGTAATCATCAACCAAAGGCATAAAATATAATGCTCTAGATTTTGAAGCTACAGGTGCAAAACATCAGAATGCACATAATCTAAAATTCCCTTTGTGCAATGAACTCCTGTGGAAAAGCTTACCCTTCTTTGCTTTCCTATTACACAATGCTCACAAAATTTTAGCTTACAACTTTTAAAGCACTTCAAGAGTTTTTGCTTGGACAATTCACTTAGACCTCTTTCACTCATATGACCCAAACGTGGGTGCCATAACTGAGTAAGATCTTTGGGATCTTCACTTTCTGAAATGGTACTTGCTACTTCTCCAGTAATGGTCTTTCCAACAAGCTCATAAAGATTTCCTATCTTCTTGCTCTTCATTACAACCAATGCTCCTTTTGATACCTTGAGTGTTCCATTTTCTGCTCCACACCTTCAACCATTTGAGTCCAAAGTGCTTAATGATATCAAATTCTTCCTTAACTCAAGAACATGCCTCACATTAGGAAGAGTCCTCACAATACCATCAAACATCTTAACACGTATTGTACCAATGCCAATAGCTTTGCAAGCCATGTTTTTCCCCATTATTACAGATCCTCCATTGAATGGTTTGTACTCATGAAACCACTCCTTATTTGGACACATATGGTAAGAGCAACCTGAGTCCAATATCCATGACTCCTCACATTTATCTTTGTCTTGGGTAGCACATAGAACAT
Organism: Lunularia cruciata; assembly: GCA_948567375.1. Lineage (NCBI taxonomy): Eukaryota > Viridiplantae > Streptophyta > Marchantiopsida > Lunulariales > Lunulariaceae > Lunularia > Lunularia cruciata. The sequence goes on from OX419756.1 coordinate 23,507,787, forward strand.
CATCCACAATACCATATGACTCAACAATACTTGCTTGATCTGAAAGTTTACCTTTATCCTTATTGGACTCAAGCTTCTTGTTGTTACAATACCTCTTGAAATGTCCAACCTTCCCACAAATCCAGCATTTGCCTTTGAAACCTCCAGTTCTAGACTTGGATCTTGATTTACTCCTGATCTGATCTCTCTCTCTTGTACTTCCTCTGATAAATAGAGCCTCTAGATTTGTCTTTTCTTGGTTGTGTCTTTTTTGCATCTCATTGGACAATAATCCTAAAGTAACCTCCTCACAGTTTATATCATCCTTCCCATATAGAAGAGTTGTGACCAGATGCTCATATGAAGAAGAAAGTGAAGTCAATAACAGCAATGCCTTATCCTCCTCTTCTAACTTGACCTCTATGCTCATCAACTCACAAATGATTTTATTGAAAGCATTGAGGTGCTCCATAATACTTGGCCTTCCTTCATCCACAACATATACAACTTCTGTTTAAGATACAGTCTATTTGTCAATGACTTGGTCATATAAAGATTCTCCAGTTTGGCCCATAGTTTTGGTGCAGATTCCTCATTCATAACATTGTATAGCACTTCATCAGCAAGGTTCAACCGAATAGTGCTGATAGCTTTGAGATCTGCATCTTCATCTTCTTCATCTTCATTACTTTTGTCCTCCTGTTTTTTCTTCAGTGCTCTATGTAGTCCTTGCTGGACAAGAAGGTCATTCATCTTTAGTTGCCAAAGTCCAAAATTGTTTTTCACATCAAACTTCTCCACCGCAAATTTAGCATTTGATATAGATATCACCCCTGTCATAGCTTTGCTGTGGACTTGCTTCTTGACCCTCAGATCTTAAGTCCCTCTTCAGGACCAACTAAGCTCTGATACCAATTGTTAGAAAAACAGAGTCCCTAGGACCTCTCACAATAGCACATGACAATCACATTAAACAGAAATTAGAAGTTGCTTCTTGACCCTCTTCACAGCACACTCAGATCTTAAGTCCCTCTTCAGGACAAACTAAGCTCTGATACCAATTGTTAGGAAAACAGAGTCCCTAGGACCTCTTACAATAGCACATGACAACCACATTAAACAGAAATTAGAAGACTAATAAGAAATAACGTGGTTCACTCCCTATCCCGGAAGCTACCTCCACTACTGAAACAGGTTCACACCAATCTTCTAGAGCTTTATTTCTCATTGCATATATATATATATATATATATATATATATATATATATATATATATATATAAAAATTATGAAAGGTACATCCTTGAACTCCTAGACAAGTGACAAGCAATGGACATCAGTTACGTTCGCTTTTGCTCTTGACAACCCAAACATAACAAAGATGAAATTACCACAGCCAGCCGTAAAAGAGACCACAATCTGTGAAACACCAAGGTCATCTCGTCACTGAGTATGAAATATTCAATCTTTCAAGACCATGTCCTCGTCTCTAATACTAATCAAAGTTATGGTCCAATGATCACTTCCGATGTGAGGACAGATTACGCAGCTCATATAATGTCGAAGGAACTGTGGTGATGTAAAATTTGTTGAACACCATATGAACAATCCGCTCGTTATTTCGTAGTCCAGAATGTTGTGCTGTGCCACATCTTGATTGCACGGATAAAGGGGGCCATACACAAAATCTGTGGCAATTTAACAAGCACAATGTAGAAAGAAATCGTTTTGGTTATTAGCAGAGCCGTGAACTTCCAATTGGTGAAGATGTGGAGAAGCATTAGCTTTGGTATGCTGTGCAGAAATGAGAATACAAAGAACGCGCTGACCAGTGCAACGAAATTTTCAACACTGCTGCAATAAGCACATTCTCTCTGATGATTTCAAACTAATGTCTGTAAACTGTCCAATGTCACGCTATATCTTGAGATCTAGTGTCGCGCAATATTCAGTAATGCACACCATGACATGGAGAGTCTCACATGTACGCTCTTGACTTGATCCAACCCTGTGACTGATGTCCAGCTTGATGAGTGCCCACTATGATTCACTGTATCAAAGATCCGCCTCCAGTTAGAACCCGGAAACTGGATCTATTCACAGGGATGTACTTTGCATAGTGCATTTTTGTATGGTGTTCGAAAGACTACATTGAATTTGATCTTGACTTAAATTTTTATACAAAGCCGGCTATTCTGTATCCACTCCCGCTTGCAATGCGTGCTCCTCCTGCTAGTCCACTTCCTTATTTGTTTAGGAGAGAATAGGATTTGAATAGAATTTGCCTCGTTGACATGTCCTCACCTGGTGCATGTGAACGAGGTGGGACCCTGACACCAAGCCTCCATTTTTTACTCCACCATCTAGAAGACCTGGCAATCGCATGGTTTGGTTCAATTTGAAACAGTTTCACGAGCATTCTTCAAAATTTAGCACCTGTCGAGGAATGTAGGTACAGTGCGCCTTGACAGCCAGATAATATGCAGCAAAGACATTACTACCTTACGCACGACGATATTTCTGTGAATCTACACAGATCACTCCAAATATTTTCCACCACAGTAGCTAGAGTCAGTCCAGATCTACTACTGCTGTCAGTTGTTGAGGAAACATTGACCTTGGAGTTTTTTATACACGACAGTGAGAAGAGACATTGTTATACATTCAAGTCACGTGAATGAAATGCTTTCGTATGCTATTTTGCCCCTTGTTAGCTTGATGTGATTGATTGCATTACTTGTTGGTTGAAGCACCTGAAAGCGATATGCGCGATGAAGCTTGGTATCTGGTGCTGCAGCACATTCTGCAAGGAGAGCACGAGTGTGAACAAGACCTCAATGGATTGTTCATACTCCAATCTCTGAGGAGTTCTCTCAATTGGCCTAGCTAGGAGCCTTACTGGAAGGTACAAAGTCTGCAGGTAAGCTTGCACAAGTTGTAATAGTGATTTAGAAATGTCTATGTCCTCCAATTAAGCATCGGTGTCCTCTAAACTGCAAATGTGTCTAACCAGAAGCAATTGTAATATATACGCAGGGAGTTCTACTGAAACACTCCTATTGTCCGTCACAACTCACGCTGCAACGATGCTCACCATGGAGAATATGGCCCCGGCAAATATGCTTGTAAGCAGATCAAGCTGCACCTTGTAAATTGCCCCTTTGCCACCTTGTGTCCACTTCGTATCATTTTCGGACAAAGTCTTTCACCCCGGATACTATCACAGAACTTTGTAAGGTTCAAAGTTTAGGTCAAGAGAAATGCCAATTTTTCTTACAATTGGCTGCTTCCTACAGACGGCACTTTTAAATCTGGATGAATCGGTTTTGGATATGGACCAAATCGAAAATCTGATAAAGATTTGTCCCACGAAGGACGAGGTGGATATGTTGAAGGTGAGATTGGACTCTGCCTTTGGAAATTCGTTTAGATGTCACAAGAATGAAACAGACACGAGAGCTTTGACTGGGTACATACACAAGTTCCCATGGTTCTCTGCTTCAGCATTATCCGACTAGTAAACCTGGGAAAGGATAAGAAATGTCTACTTCGATTTCTCAAGGATTCGTAGTATCTAAACTTGGTACATTTATCTCGCGTTTCTTATTCTGCACAGGCTGGTGACTTAGAAAGCCTGGACAAGGCTGAACAGGTGTGTCCTTGTTCACCTACCAAGAAATCCGTTGAGCAGGCTTCAGTATGTGATCATCGTAGGATGCATTGCTCTAGAATTATGTTGCCTAAAATTTCTGCCACTGATTGAATTGCATTTTGTAATGCACTAGAACCTATCACTGACTTTAAACTTGTAAAATACTGCAGTTTTTTCTCGAGATGATGAGAGTACCAAGAATCGAAGTCAAGTTGAAAGTTTTCTCGTTCAAACTGCAATTTACGGCACAGGTACAGGAATTTCACCTCCCACGCTCTGATATTAGTGGGTGCAGGTCACTATGTATTGATATGGCATGCATAATTTTTAACAGGTTGCCGAGCTTTGGAGAAACTTGGTGATTTTACAAGAGGCTTCGAGAGAGGTGATTCTTCTTTTGAGGACATGTACAGTGGAAACCTCCGCAATCCTTTTTCTGTATTCGGCTTCATTTAAGCGTGGTGTACATTCGCCTGGAGCTACTCTGCGTTGAAATTACAAGCAGTGGTTCCATGAGAAGTTCACTGAGCACAATAAGCTGATTCACTTGAATTTGGGTAGCAGGTGAGAGACTCAACCAAATTGCGGCGGATTATGCAGACCGCTCTTTGTTATGTGAACTCATCGAATCACCAAGAAAACCTGAATGGTAGGTGTAATGGCGGATGATCATCTAGACCGAGACACTTCATACCCCTCAGCTTAAAGAGGAACCTCTCAATCTGCGACCTAGTGCTCAGGATTGATTGCTTGTGTTGCAGAAACTGATATTGGATTAAAGCTGGGATGTCTTCTTAAGCTCACAGATGACACGCCTGTTGAGGTTACGCACAAGGCATTGATGCACAGCTTTTGCAAGGTTTGGTTTCTGCTACATCTTAATGAGTGAATCACCTGTAACTGCATCAAATCTAGGGGTCCTACTTCTCTTTGAGTTTGTTTATTATTGATTAAATTACCAGCCAATGCTATGTAGCCTATAGAAGACGTACTCAAACCATACCCAAGCATTCAGACTACTCACGTTGTAGACATTTCAATCTTAATGAACTTAGATTATAATTAGATGAAAAGTGCACTTCTTGTTTCGAGCTGGAATGGTGGAAGAGTAATGCAACAAGAATAATAGTAATGTTGGCTTTCCGACTGAGTGAACATCTCGTTTGTGTGGGATCTTCGTTGCCCGTTCAAGTTGCCCTTTTTGGTTTAAACATTATACTTTGCTCATCGCTTGATGTAATGTGCGGCCTCAACACAGGTTCTTGCTTATAAGGAACCTGACTTGCTGGACTTTCACAAGGGTCTTCTTCATCTAGAAGGCGCATCTAAGGTTGGTAAAAACGTTTAGGGAAACCCGCCCTCTGTCAGAAATGAGTTTTTGGAATCAACGCTCCAGATAATTGACTTCTCTCTTTGTCGATGCTATCCATATGGCACAGTAGATATAAACATAAAGCGTGAATCTGTAATAGCTATATCGCAAGAGGATATTCCAGCACGAGCACAATCGACTCTAGAAAATAAGGGTGTCAGTACTGTATGATTTCTTGAACGGGTGTCGTGACTTCAAAAGCTGATAATGTTCACTTGGTGTTTCAGATCCCATTGAAGCAGTTGGCAGAAGAAATGCAGTCTCTGATCAGAGGTCTACAAAAACTGGATCAAGAATTGACTGCTTCAGAAAAGGATGGCCCAATTTCGGAAGGGTTCCGATTGGTGAACATCATCCCTCCATTTCTGCACTTGGATCTCGTTCTCACTGTTTATAAATGAGTAAACAATCAGGAACAAAGGAAAGAAATGAGTTGTGAGCTGTTAACAACTGTATGTATCCTGCACGGAGAGCCATGCACTACCACAAACTCAGGAAAAGGTATAGTTCAGGTTGAAGGATGAATATAACAGTTTCTTGATCTTGGCAGGTCCTCAAGACTTTCCTCAAATCAGCAGAAAGTGAATATAGATCCTTAGCCAAGTTTTACCTTGAAGTGGTAAGCTTCAATTACTAGCCTCTCAGTTGCTGTAGGCTTAGTGCATATGATCTCCTGAGTACATACTTTTAAGCACACAGTATTTAACATATTGGATAACCTAATGCTGCCCAATTGCAGCTGGTACTTTAACAAGAATGTTATCATATTATCAGGCCTACCTGACAATGAGATGCTATGCATTGGATATGATGATTGTGCAGGGAAGAGATGCAGATCTGCTTGTGCAGTTTTTTGACAGAGATCCAGCTCGTTGTTCTTTCGAGCGAGGTGTGCTCCTGCTCCGACTTAAAATTTTATATTCTAGAAGGATTGACCCAGGTGATAAAATGCGTGGGTTTGTGAAAAAACCCACGCATTTTATTCAGATTTGTGTGTTCAGAAGTAAACCCTCAGACTGTAGTTCCATCCCCAGACATGTGAGCAGCTTATGGTACCAGTGCGATGGGCAAACAGTCACTTCACTGATCTTCGTGTGTGGATTTGCAGTGACATCTATTCTCTTCAATTTTGTCACTCTGTTCAAACAAGTCTGTGAAGGTAATACTGTAGACGACACTGCAACCAATGATGTTGTTGGAGGTCCGGCTAAAGAGACCACTCCCCGGGATAAGTGTATAAGGTGTTCAGCTGCAGAGCTCGAAACCAAGAGTTCTCCTGTTTCACTTTCTTAAATCAGAGTAGCTCTTTCGAAATGAAGATAGGATAGAAATGTGGCGATGCCTATACCACAGACTTCTCAAACGCGCAACAACGGTAGAATCTAAAGTCAGTTCATAGACATTGGCATTTCATTGGATTTGACTATGAAAGGCTTAAATTCTCGAGGCCTTCGTCATGGTCGTAGGTTAAGTCACGTTAGATGATTAGATAAGTAGCTTGTAAGGTGAAAACACACTTCATCCTGTCCATATCGAACTTAATTCTCTCCTCAAGTTTAAGTCAACTCGATCAAGGACAGATTCTTCGAATGTACACAGGAGATCCGGATCCTCCTTCATTTTCATGGGTCGAGACTCTTTTGCGCAAAATATCTTTAGGTGGAGTTCCGCTCATCTGACAGAACAACAAGGTGCTCGCCCATGATCTTTCTCCAGGTAAATGACATTCACGCTCATATCTTACACGAAAAGTATTTGTATTTCAGCATTAATTGGCCGTGCTGCAATTCTTGCAGTGTCTTGTAAAACTCTGGTTGTTGTTGTTGTTCAGTTTTTGTTTTGTTGCTTAGGAATTTGGACGTTTTATTCCTATTCGTGGAGTAGATGAATCAAATCTTTCGCTTAATGCATCGCGTATTGATGCATACCGACTCGCACTATATTAGTGTATTTCTACTTTTAGCAGCTACTGTCTTTACATTGATGAGGTTTTGTCTATTGTATATTGCAATCTTTTTCATTTTGATTTGATGAGGTTTTCTTTAAGTTTACATTTTCATGGTTGATTTGTGAATGTGATTCTACACTAGATGCAGCAGTTTTATAGAACTCAGAGTTCTGTTAGAGGACAAATACTAGTTACTCATGATGCTATTAAAGATAAAGTATTTGAACTATGTGTTCTTTTGGAGGACCGGTACTGGTTACTCGTGATGCTATCATAAATATAATGTTGGTATGGGAAAGTGAATACCTCATGTTGGAGAGGCCTTTGCATAAACTTTGCATATCATATGAGTTAAAAGGAGATTTATATTTAGTGTGAGATGGTCAGTTGACAATAACAATTGTTGCGGTCCTGGATCCCACACATGAGATAGTATTTGAGGGGATGATTACCATCCTTCTAAATGTGCAATGAACAAAAGCTATAGTAACCAAGGTCTCCAAATATAGAAATATCCATCAAAGTCATTTTTCTTTCCCCTAGTTTTGGAATTATTCGGAACTATGAGAGCACGTGAAAACCTAAGCATCATTGAATACCACTCTCTTTCTTACTTCGTAATCTGATGAGAGCACATGAAAACCTAAGCATCAGTGAATACCACTCCTTTTTACTTCGTAGTCTGATGAAAGCACACGAAAACCTAAGCATCAGGGAATACCACTCTCTTCCTTACTTCGTAATCTACTTCAGACAGCAAGTGTTTATGTTTCTACGAGGAGTACTAACTTACAAATTCATAAAAGAATAATTAACAATGTAATACTTCTTCTTTAGATGCTAATAATTGTAAATCATATGATTTTTATAACTCAAATATCTTAGATACTATATGCTAAATTTATAAATTTATCTATAAAGACGATTGAGGTTAAAGACCATTTTACCTCTCTTGTTTCATAGAATCTTCCTTGATAGAATCCCCTCCTTGTGGTCACCCTTGTTCTTGTAACGCACATACATTGTGCGTATTTAATAAAGCGATACAGCCAACGGTACCGAAACGGTACACTGCAGTTGAACTGGTCTCTTCACTTTCAGCTTATGAACCCAGCGGCCAAGAGCGTCCACCGATTCGACCCGGTTGATAAACGTGGTAAAGCAGCAAGAACACGGCAACATGTACTGTACTTGCTGTGCAGACTTCAGTACAGAGCCCACACGTACCCATGGACCCACAAGCGGGTATGACGGTCAATGCTCGGGAAGCTCTCCTGAGGGACTCCCGTGCTCAAGAGAAGTAGTCTTGAGCACATTGGGGAATATTCACGTGATTGTTTCGGGACGTCAGGTGAGATCTATTACAGGTAAGACACCAGTCAACTCTATCAAGATACTTTCCGAATGAGGAAGGGGACTTTCCGGATTGGAGGTGTGGGTTTGCTCAGAAACAGGACCCCTCAGGTTCGAGGGCACCCACGATTCGGAACGAGCAAGTCTCAGAACTGAATACTAAAGTTCCAGATAAGTCTTCTGAACGTCTCAGATTTAAATTTAACAATTTAAATTTAAATTTAACAATTTGAAACGATTCGGAACGAGCAAGTTCAACGTCTCAGAAATGTGGAGTTTAATTTAGTGAAATTAATTTAGTCTTCTTTAACTGACAGATTTAAATTTAACATTCATTAATTTAGTCTTCTTTAACTTCAATTTAACAATGAATACTAAAGTTCCAGATAAGTATTCGCAAATCTGTTGACATGAGACTACTATAAAATTGGTCATCCATGGGTAACTGATGTAAAATCTTCGACTGCCGACGAGATAAGAGTCTTGAGAAAGAATTGAGCAGTTTTGAGCTCGTATGGAGTGCTGTATGCCCCTTGATGGCGAAACTAAACTTACAATTCAACAAGCACTCCCACGATGTAATTCTGTTTGGATCAGAGCAAACTGCCATAATCGAAAAGCTGGCAGGTGGAATGAGAAACTTAATTACACAATTCAACAAACACTCACGATCTAATTCTGTTTGAATCAGAACAAACTGCCACAATCAAAACGCGGACATGTAGATTGGCCAGAAACCAAATGCTGTGTCTATGGTACAGATGTTAATTAGAAATGCTGGGTTCGAGAGAAACAGGTCGAATGACCACTGAAGAACTTGAAACTAACTGTAACTGGTTTGAAGCCTGAGTTTCGAGACCAGCAGGATTGCACACACATATTTATGGGTAGATCACGCGTCCTGGTTTTCTATTTATTGTTTAACCTAAGCACTGCGCCGATTGGGAAACGCTTGATTCAAGCCAACAGCTCACCCGCGGTCAAATTAAAGGATTCTCTTGCGGTCCTTCGGTACAGGGAAATTGGTAGGAAACGTCTACTATCCCCTTTGGACGGCAGGGGATGGATGCAGAAATTGCATAAATTGATCTCTCTGACGCTTTTGCATATCCATAATCAGATACTCAGCTGTCTCGCTGGGCAAAAGAGAGCGCAGGATAATGCGCAAGTGAGTCATGATCATTGTCACTGTCGAGACAGATATTTTATCCAAACGCTGTGTAGCATAGCAAGTGTATACATGTCTTAGCATATCCAGGCAGGGAGCCAAAAACATGTTTCTCTTGTGATCTTTCAGTTCCTCGATTGCTATGGCGACGAATCGAAGGATCACCTCGCCGATCTCAAGAGAGAGTTTCTGTGAAACACTGGCATATATGAGACTAACGAGTAGCTGAAACCCGGGTATTGCAGATCCGTTTCCGAAATACTCAAGCAGCAGTTTGATCCGGAGGTACTTCTTCGGCACATCCGCTATTTTGGTGCAGGCACGGTCCTCTGTTTGAGAATATCCAGGCAATGATGCAGCGTTGGTAAATCTCAGAAATGGATGAGAAGGAAGCCAATCTGGAAGCGGCAAGTCACCACGCTGTTGGTGGTAGGGGGTGTGTCTGTCAATGGATACGCAGAGGGTGCGGAGAAGATGAATACCATGAGACACTTTTCGAGCCTCAATCTTAGGGCTCTCTGCTAAACTCCGCATCACAAATTTGCAGTGGTCAATCATGAATGCCGAGCAGTGAAGTGCGAGATCGTTTGTTTCCTGGTCCTCAACATCTGCGGGATGCTCCAAATAAGCCTCTAGATACTTTGACAACTCTGCGTGGTACAAAATGTTGCTGAAAATTGAAGCCTCTTTGTCATTTATCTTGTGATCGTGTTCCCACCTTGCTGCTGCAAACATAGCTAGCGTCAGCTCCTGCATGTAGATTGCCATATGCTGCTTCACTTGATCCCCTGAACCAGCCGGCGTTTTGCCAACTTTCTCCACGGCCAGCAGCCTCTTTTGTAACTCCTCCCCCGATATGTTTTCAGGCCAGCTCTTAGTGCCCATCCACTTGGTTTCCCATCCATCCTTGAGCCACTCCATGTCAGATCGATGAAAGTAAGTAAATGAATTGAACTCAGCTCCAGGGGTTGAACAGGAGTGACCCACAAGCGTATAAACTAGACGAATCGAAGTTTTGTGTTTGACACTGCCTTGGGTTCGTTTCTGTCAGATTGCTAACCTCTACTTAAGATCTGTTCTTCAGTGAGCAGTACTCAGACCGGGGTCTACGATCTGACTCAGCCAATTGCGACAATCAGTGTCAGTCACCCCCTGCAATTCGTGGATCATGAACGACAAAGGTAGTCCTCAGGGTCTTCCAGACGACCTCACTGCTACGGGGTACTGCTGCGCAGATTAGGTGAAGGACTTCAGTTCCATGAACTTCTCCACGATCCACATTCGAATGTCTAGATTGTAAGCCTGCAAGGCGTTCGACGACTAGCTACAGTCCTTCTGTGCGGCAGTTGATCATGATAGGTGGCTGGGAATATGGGTTGTTTTCGGGTGTAAAGGTTACCGCGTTAGACCTTCTTCGTATCCAGGACCGCTTCTGTGCCGTCCGCTTTTAGGGGGCTCTGACCTTGTGGCCTTGCTACTGCAGCGTCTAGCTGTGCATGAAAATGTCATTGCTAATATGGTTTCAGCGCTTCGGTATTTTAGTTCTCACACCTGAGCGCTTTGACCGAGCAGTTCGTGGGTAAAAGTGCTGATGCTGTCACTCGATTACTCAGCTTTATGAGAAAGATCCCATTTAGCTCACCACGAAATGTCACATGTTGTGGTATATTCCGCAACAGTGTCAGTATTCCTAGTATGCCAGTTTCTGCAATCATTATCTCTCGAAGCGCATTGAAATCTAACCTCCAACGATTGCGTGTTTAGATTTTTTTAGTCCAGAGGTTTCATTTGTCGGAAAAGAAAACACTGCACAGACATGAAAATGAGAAAGGATGTAGATAAAAACTTCCAACAAGGTGCATAAGCGACGACAAATTGTTCAACTGTTACTATTTTATCTGAGGATGCAGAGTCGTTGCCGAAGAATCAAATTACTTTACCCAAATCGCATGGAAAGCTACCCCATAAGGCGGCCATAAGCATGTAAGGAGCAACACTGAACGGTGGGCCAGGTCCTCTCGGACGCTGTGAACTAGCACATGGCCTACAGTTTCACATACCAAGTTGATACAATCACTCACTCATGCGAGTAGAATGATCGAATCAAAGGGTGAGTAACACCGAAATTGGTTCACATGGCTGACTACATCTAGGTGTGTCCTTAAGTCATGCCACATGTTTAGGATCTGGATCTGCCTAAGCTTTCTAGGCTCGTCACTTCTTTGTGTATAAATGCTGGTCTCTTCACGGGTCGTCTCGGTGTGTAGTGTAGTTTGGTGAATGGCATCCAACAATCTGTTGCTGCCTTAAATCAATAGGATTAAGCTCAGTGAGCACTTTGTCTCAGAATTCAGTTCAGTCAGCACTTCGAATTCAACAGGTTATGGGCCAACACCATTTAGGACAGGATACCAATTCAGCAATTCAGAGTGATTGAATTGTTGTTCAAATAAGAGTTCACCACAATCTCCACTTCTTATCAATTGGAAAGTTTGAGCGACTAACAAGCTCATTGACTTCTAAAATAGTTCTACTGAATTCCTATTGTCTGCTCTACTAATCTGCCATGGCATGTAAAAATTGATAGCACTAGACAAGACGTCGAGGGCATTTCAAGGCTTACTAGCGATGGAGATTGGCAGCTCAAGAAGTTTCAGATGGAGATATTTTTTCGGACAATAAGGTTGATGCTGTTTAGGGTTTAGGGCAATGGCAGTGAGACACTACTAGATGTGACAGCAACCATGGCTACTGCTGTAACTACCATATCATCTATAACATTTGCTATTCCTAATACTGCAATTTGAAAATGGAACGAGAAGAACGATAGAGCATACAGGCTATTGTGTGCAGTGAGTGATCCATGGGAAGGTAATGAAGAAGTTGATCAATTGCAAGACAATACACGACATGTGGAGTAAGGCTACTCTCACTCCACAAGAACGGTAGAGAACAAACACCTATTGCAGGTGAAGTTCTTCCGGTACAAGATGGATCCTAAGCATGACATTGTCACACAGATCAATGTGATCGAAGTTATGGCAAATTAGTTGAATGTATTAGGCGAGACAACTAGCAAATCGGAGATCATTTGCACTTTGTACCTTATGTACAAGCATGTACTTTCTACATGGGACAACGTACCAAAAGCCGAGCAGACATTTGCTAAGCTACAATCAAGACTTCTCAAGGAAGAGTTGCTGAACTCTAAGCAAGAAGAGGCCAATGATGGTGACTTGCACGACCTTAATAGTCGCAGCAAGAAGGGCAATTGATGATGCTTTTGTTTTCATCCCAAAGCAACTACAAAAGAAGCTAGATGCAAAAAAGTGAGAAGTTCACTTTTGTTGGTTCTTCTCAACACTCTTGGACATATAGATTGTGGGATTCTAAGTGTGAGGTGAAGGAAAGTAGTGAGGTAATATTTCATGGCCATTTACCTTATATGACTATTGATATAGTAACATTCTCGGATCTATTTGATAGTTCAAAGAGCAAGAAACAAGTTCCTTTTGATTTGATAGGTCCGGAGTCAACATAGTATACAATATCACAATCAATGACATTGCACCACCATAGTCCAAGGAGATGATTGAAATTGGGGGAATTGATGAACCTATTGAAGATATCAAGCTCTCTTGAGACTCTTGAGCTAGGAAGCAGTAGGAGTAATCCTTTGAGTAGGAGAAGTAGTCAATTGAGGAGATCAGGCATATTGGCAAAAGAAATGAAACCACCCACATGTTATGGTCAACGAGCAGACTCAAGGAACAAGAATGACAATCCTAGTTCATGTATGTGGCATCCTTAGATATCAGAGTGGACATGAAAAAAGATCCAATCAACTTTCAAGAAGTAAGGAAAACCAAGCATTGGCCATTTACTATGGATGAAGAGTACCAAGCACACATGGAGAATCAAACCTAGAAGCTTGTCAACTTGCCACCTAGGTATAAGGCAATATGCTGCAAATGTATTTATAAGACCAATCTGAAGGTATATGGGGCAATTTCTTGCTACAAATCAAGATTGGTAGCAATAGGCTTCTCTCAAGTACATGACATTGATTACAATATGGCCTACTCACTTATCATGAGGTTTGAATCTGTACATACTTTTTATCTATTGCAATAGCAAAAGACATAGAGGCATATAACACTCATTTGTGCATGTACATTCTATAGGGATATTAAGTTTGTATTGCAAGTAGTTGAGAAATATTATCTATATGGAGTTTAGCTAAGCTTCTACATTAGTCATGATTAGCTATAGTTAGTCCTAGTTAAGATAAATGTGACCCTATTCTAGAAGAAGTGAAAAGAGTGAGCACAACAATTTTATCTTCTAGTGCATTCACTTGGTATTATTCTTAGTTATTTGACTTTGAGGAAAGAGTTGAGAACTCTTGGGCCCACAAGCCTTATTGGTGCAAAATTTTCTATAGTCCAAGGATAGCTTACTTTTAGGCTAGTAACTTGAGTTACTTTGGTAGTTAGCAACTTTGGTATGTAATTTTTTCACAAGTATATAAACTAGAGGTAATGAAGTACTCATCATCCTTTCATTTGCAACTATCTCTCTCTCATATCACTCTCTCATTGAATTCTCTAGTAAGTAATGTCTTGAGTCTTGGAGGTGCCTTGGTGTTCTAGTCTTGGAAGATTGTAATGGAGTCAAGGTTCCTTACCTCCTTGGTCCATGGTGTGATACTTAATAGCCATTAGAGATTAATTTTTGAGTGAGAAATAAGTTGGCTCACAATTTTGGTTTTGTTACTATGACCTCTCTAAAAGGCAAGATAATGTTTTGTGTAGAATTGTAAATTAGGCAGAAGGAGGTTATGAGAGCTCACTTGGAAAGAACATTAGGGGAGGAGAGGGTTAAACTTACGTAAAAGAACTTGGATCCATTTGTATACCATGTAGTTCATTACAATGTTTTTGAGGTGATATTATATATATTATACACATGAGAGGATTTAAAGAGATTGTGTAAAGTGGATTGCAGATTTTAGGGATTAAGGTGATTTTGGACAAACCCTCAAGTTTGAGGTATGGATTTGAAATTTTTGTAGAGGATAACTTGGATTATCTTTCAGTTGGGACACTTGAAATTATTGCAAGGGCTACTACATGTACTAAGCTAGAATTATTGGAAGGTGGTAAGGTAAACTATTGCCACAAACTGCAAAATCTCTAGAATTTTGTACAAAGTTTTCCATTTTTCATTTTGCATTGGACTATTAAAAAAATTTCCAGGAAATCTAAATGCAATTTATTCTACCTTCTGGCTAAAGAATTAGGAGGAGATCATTTTTGCATAGAAAGTTATGAATTTCCAAAGTGAAGGGAGTGACTTTAAACTTATATGGAAAGATGTGTGATAAATAGAGAGGTTTCTTGGCCAAAAGGCTCAATGACAAGGGTTGATATTTTTTAAGGGAGGAATCTCTAGAGTGGAGCTTGTGTGTAAAAGGTTTGTAGAGGATTTGGAGCTACTAGTTGGGAGGATTTATTATGATTGTGAAGAAGAGTCATTTCTAGTGAGATGAGTTCTCATGCATGAGGTATGTGAGAACAAACAAAAGCATGTTTGAGTGTATAGACATCTTGGGAGCATATAGGACCATTAGGAGTGGAAATTAAGGTTATGCAAGTTTACCCAAGGGTTTGAGGTGATTTTAGGGGTTTGAAGAAAAGAGAATTTAGAATAAAATTTGAAGAGAGTGTTGAGAAGATCTAAATATGAGGGGAAAGAATGATTCTAAGTGCCTTTTATGTAGAGAAAAGGGATATAAGGTAACTTCATGTCTATTTCACCTTTTAAAGCAAGAGATTGAGCGAAAGGAAAGATGTACTTGACTTGAATTAGATGTTGGACCTTCTTCACCAAAATGGGAGGGAGTAGATCTAAAACCAAGGAGTTGTGTGAGGTTTGTGGAGTAGCAGGACATACAAAAGGACATGAATGTAGTAGAGTAATAACACTTTTAGAGCCTTTGGTGAAAGATCTTGGGGAGAGTCTTAGTACCGGTATTGAAAAACTACATTACAGTTCTCAACATTAGTGACGGAGATAACTTTTCAATTGATTGATAAACTATCCATAAGAGTTCAACTAATTTGTACCTTGGGATTTGATTGTGTGATGGGAATAGAGGAGAGATGGGCAAGAGGAGTCTTGGGAGAGTTTAACTATAGCACTCATTGAAAGCTTTCTTCTGAATGAGAGTTAGGAGAGATTGATAAGAGTGGTTATCTTCCTCAAGTAAGGAGATGGAGAGAAAGTGAGAGTCTATGTTGAAAGAGTGTAGAAGTTAGAGTCTAGGTTCCACATAGTGTTGAGGAAGAGTGGTGGTGATGTGGAGACTAGCATGGTTGGTATAAGAGCTATGCTCACCAAGAATTTTGTGAGAGGGTTGAAATCACAAATTCAAAGTAGGGTGAGATCTGAGAAACCTTCCAAGGTAGAAGCTACCAAGATTGTAGTTTGTATGGAGGAGAGTTTGGAAGGAGATGAGAGTAATTTGGTGGTAAAGGAAGTTGTTCATCCTCTATAAGTCTAAAATTATGGTAAGGCTTTTGATCCTTTGAAGGAAAGGGTAGCACCACAAGTAGTAGTTGCTCTTGTTCTTGCATCTCTGCCCAAAGATCTCTTTCAAACTATCACAAAGCAACTTGCAGATCTCAAGATCAATGAAGTGCAACTATGGGAGAAGAGAGAGTTGGACTAAAATTTTGGAAGAGGGCCTAGGGATTATGGAAACTATACATATAGAGGAGGCCAATCTACTAGCAATTTCAATGGAAGACATTGTTTTGATTGTGGAGGTAAACGTCACATCCAAAGGGATAGCTCAAATTCTATGTACCATGGAAGAAGGTTATGAAGGGCCAAATAAAAAAGAAGGAGGGAGGTGGTGAATCCCAAGTACCTATTGGGAAAAATAAAGAAAGAAGATAACATCTATAGATATGGTGGAGAGCAAGTATGAGAAGGAAGAATGCTCAAACTCCAAAGCTCTTAATTTAGAGCCTTTGGCACAAGAGAAGAAGAGAGTTTGTTTTGCAAATGATAAAAATTCTTCTCAAGAATTCATTCCTAGCAAGGTAGTCCAAGGCCCACAAGGATTACTCACATAAGTAGTTCAACACCATCAACAAAGATTCCAAGGAAAAAGTTGGGGATGGATGACTTCTCAATCTCAAAGGAAAAATGGGGCTACATGTGTTGGAAGATGTTGGTAGTCACAAGGCCAACATCATGGTGGGTCAACTGATTGCTTTAAATCTTATCTTTGAAGAAGGAACTTAGAGGTGGTTTGAGTTCTACAAGGAGCAAGAGAAAGAAGAAAGCAAAAACTTTAGTATCAATGGAGGTGTTGGATGTAAAATCAACACCATTGAAGGCATTTGAATATGCCTCCAAGATTGATATGAGGATGAATGCTTACAATATCAAGGATGCACTTGTTGATGGAGGATGTATAGTGAATGCCATATCAAAAAAGTAGGGTATGATATCCTCTAGACCTTAACCTTTTGTGGTGAACATAGTAAACAAGCACAAGTTTGACCAATGGGTGTGATGGACAAGGTGGTGGTCTCAATCATGGGAGTTCAAAATCTCATGGCTTTCCAAATCTTGGAAGATACAAGCTATGATTTGCAACTTGGGAGACCATGGTTGAGAGTAGCTCAAACAAGTGATCAATGACACAAAGTGTACTTGAGAATTGGACCATCAAATCATCAGGTTATAATTCCAATAACCAATATCAACCATACCTCTTATTCAAATACATCATAGATTGAGAATCTGATTTAAAAGAAGGAGCTTCAATTGTGGACACCAACATGGAGAGAGAGACCTCTTAAGATGAATCTGAATCTAATTCAGGTGTGTATCCCTTGTGTGCTATGAATTTTATGCCTAAGCTAGAGGTTTTGAAGGATCCTTGTAAATCACCATTGACATTAGAGGAGATAGAGAGTAGAATATCTACCATCAAGTATAGTCCAAATGTTACCAAGGAGGGAGGAGAAAGTAAGATTTGAGGAGGTTTCTTGTAAGTTTATCCATGTGTTTGCTTTTTGTTGCAAGGATCTCAAGAAAGTCCCCTTTGAGGACTACCAAATAGAGGTGGAATCCCATGGAAGACCAGTCCGCCAAAAGTAACATCACATTAGCTCAATAACAACTTTAGTTATAAAGGAGGAGATTGATAAACTAAAGGAGATTGAGTTTATTTTTAAGGTAGAGAATTCAGAATAGGTGTCTCCAATTGTGATTGTGAAGAAGAAGAATAACAAGTTTTGGGTATGTATTGATTTCAAGAAGCTCAATGTTGTTACCAAGAAGGACTACTACTCCTTTCCATTTATTGATGAGATTCTTGGAGGAAGTTGCGGTCATAAGAGGTAAAATTTTGGATATAATTATAATGGCAAATAAATCAAAAATTTAAAACAAAAAAATCAAGATTGCACTAGAGTATTAAAAAATCATCACATTCACCATACCTTGGGGAACTTATGTTTTCAAGGTCTTGCCTTTTGGGCTTTATAATACTACAACCACATTTTAACAAGGTGTTTGAACAAGGTGTTTGAACCTTTCATAGAGAAATTTGTGAGAGATTTCATTGATAACTTTTGTGTCTATGGGAGCAAAGAGGAACACTTTGAGCACCTAATCAAGGTATTGAAATGCTTGGTTAAAGCAAATGCATCACTCAACCCAATAAAATTCATCTTTGGTTATGAAGAAGGTCTATGGTTGAGGAATCTAATTTCCAAGGACGGAATAGCAATGGATCCTAAAAAGGTGAGGAGAATCTTAAGGCTTCCATTTCTTTCAAGCTTGATAAAGTTAAACCAATTCTTGAGGGGATTGGGTACTTTAGAACATTCATCTTCTCATTTTCCAACAAGGCTTATGCATGACCATTTACACAAACAAAGGTGTAGAAATTAATCACCATGGAGGACAAAGAGGCTCTAAAGCTTTGAGGAGCTCAAGCAATCCCTTATTATGGCTCTAATTCTTGCTAAACTTGATTGGAGTAAGCTTTTGATTCTTTATATTGATGCTTCTAATGTAACTATAAGATATGCTCTTAGTCAATTAGACCAAGATGTGTATGATCTTCTAGTAGCTTATCTTAGTAGACAAATGGCCTCATTTGAGAAGAATTATTTAGTCATAAAAAGAGAAGAGTTGGTAGTAATTTTTGATCTCAAGAAATTTCAACACTACTTGATTTGTGGGAAGGCCTCCATTGTTTTGGATCACAAGGCTTTGAAGTACATTTTCAACAAGCCTTAAGTGGAAGGGAGGATAACAAGGTGGATGATACTCTTGTTTGAGTATGATAACACCATTGAGGAAAGGCCAAGAAATAAATATGCCAATGTTGATTTGTTATCTAGTGCATATGATCATGATGGAGTTGAGCTAGTGGATGATTCTTTCTTGAATGAAGAGCTCATGATAATCTCAATCACTCAAGAGATTTGAATGGAGTACAAGGAGATTGTGGAATTTGTTACATGAAGTAACTACCTAGATAGAATGCATGTTACAGAGAGGAAGCCCTTGCAGCAAGATCTAGACCTTACACACTGGTGGATACAATTTTTTCTCCATTGAGGAGAAAATTGTCTACTTCAAAGAGTAGTGGGTAAGGAGGAGTTGATCCTACTCATGAAGGAGTTTCATGATAGTTTGGTATGTGGAGATCACTTTGTAGGAAAGATGAACACTTTTGATATTCTAGATGCAAGTTACCATTGGAGGGGAATTTTCAAGGATTGTCTTGATTATTGCAAAACTTATGATGTTTTTCAAGCTTTTGCTAGGAATTCTACCTCTACTTCACCTCTTAGATCAATTCCATTGTAAGGACCTTTTGAGAAGTGGATAATTGACTTATAGGTCCTCTCAGTACATCATGGTAGTTACTAATTAATTACCTTACAAAGTGGGTTGAGGCTAGACCATTGAAAGACAAGAATGAAGATGAAGTTGGTAATTTTTTAACCAATGTGTGGTACCCACATTTTTTGTTCGTTTGAGTTTTTGTGTGATTTTGAAGAAGAAGTGTATAAACAAAGTCATATTGAACCCAAATGGCATTGGAAGGAGAAGCATGGTGTCTTTGGGTTGAAACCCAAAGTAACGTGACTCCAAGTCAAAAGCAAAGTACACAGATTAGAACCGGCCAAGAGAAACCCAAAGTAAGGGGACTTCGTCTTGAAGTGATCAACCTGATGCAAAGATTGTGTAACAACTTCCCTTTAGAGGGATGAATCAAGAAAGTACAAGCAAAGAAATGGTGGACAAGGTGCAACCCACTAACCTGGATAATACTAAGAAGTCATGCAAAAATGGTGCATTTTACTGACAAGCAATGGAGGAATGGCTGATCAACGAGGAACTATAAAATCAGGACTTTTTTGGGGGGATTTTGATATGTCCCACAAGTATCCTAAGCCATGGAGTAGTCAACCCAAAAGAGTTCTTGTAGCTAAGCCGATCAAGTGTTTGATGTTTAAGAAGTCTAAAGGAGTTAGGATCTTGAGACCATGAGACAATAGAATTATTTTTCAATTACCACACGTAAGAGATTGCACAATGCCAAAGAAGGGTGAGAAGAAGAGTCCTTTGCTTGCAGTGAAAAATCTAGTGATTTGAAGATTAGATATAATAGCTTGGATTGAAGTCCTAAGTAGACTTTGGATCACTTTTCTGGCATGGAACTGGAATTTGAGTTTTCTAGAAGGAGCATTGAGGGATTGTGATGAAAGAACTAAGAATAAAGGGAAGAGGCAATCTGGCTTGATGGACAGAGTTGGATTGGAGGTTGGTGTTGGGAAGAGAAGCCAAGGACAAAATTGGGGCAATAGTTCTTGGAAAAGGAGATTCGGCGGAGTAGAAGGATGAAATTTGCAATTCTTTTATAGCGGCATAAACAAAGAACGGATACAAGGTGTATACCTATCAAGACCCAATCAAGTAAAGCATTTTTGAGGTGATGATGGCACTTTTCAAGCCTGATCGCACAACTTATGTAATGAAGCATCAGGTGGTCTTCTTCCACCAAATGTTTGCAAGTGCACCAATAAATTGGGCAAAGTGCTTTCTTCAAAGAACATGGCAGATGGTGTGGTGTTGGAGAAAGCAAGATGCACCTTACTATTTGGTGCCATTTGCTGCCCATTTCTACTTCAGATTGAATTTGATGAAGGAGTCTAAGCAAAGAAAGATGGTGTCATATTCTCATCTAGACTTAAGAAAGATTGCAGATAATAAGGAACAATAGTATATTCGACAGATCCGAAGTAGTGATGAGCACAAAGAGTTGAGTTCAATGCTTGTTGCTTGAGCTTAATTCTGAGTATTGACTTTTTTGTCATATTTGTGAGTGTGTGGAGAATTTTGAAGTGCAAGTCAGTGTGCTTGTTGGATGTTAGATTCCACAACCTTGATCTTCATTTTTGTGTTTGATCTTGAGTGAAGTGCAATCGTGGCAATGCCTTGAATTATCTAAGAAGAATTGTAGTGTTGGTAGTATTTTGCATTTGTGAATGCAGTACAAGGTTGATGTAAAGTAATCTTGATTGAGGAAGTTGTGCCTTCAATGGAGGGGTGGAACACAATTCTAAGGCAAAGTGGTCTTACAGCAAAGTATCTATTTTCCAGATGGACAGAATCATCACAATCAAGATTGTTTTGGATATATTTGAAGTATTGTGATTAGTGAGTGACAAATTGTGGTGACTAGACTGTGATCAGTGCTTGTTACTCTCTTTTGAATGTACTTTCTACTTGAGAGATTAAAGACTCAACCAAGAAGAACTACATTATAACTTTTTGACTTTGTATTTGACCAATTTTGACTCGTATCTCTACGGGAACAAACTTTACTTACCTAATTACCGCAAAAGTGATATTTGACAAGTTGTCACATGATTTTTGGTGCCACTACCGGGGAGACACATCTTTGAAGTGGAAGAATACAAAGCCAAATGTTAAACTGGTTTGAACCAATATGAATGTTTGCATTGAGAGAACAACGGGAAGAGAGAGTTCAAAGACAAGCTTTGCATTGTGAAGAAGAAGAACACTAGAAGATTCAAGCCAATTTTGACAAAATCAAATGGGAAGCATTGGACTTTTAACTTCTTCACGAAGTTCAAGAAGCCTTGCAAGAACTCAAACAAAAGAAATGTGAAGGCGGGTGGCAAGGCTACTTCTCATCTCCAGCTTCCAAGAAGATTGAAGATGCCAACAAGAAAACATACTTTTTATGACCCAATACACCGACTTCCACTAAAGTTGTAAAGGAAGTCAAATTTATAAAGAAATTTATTTGTGAAAAGACAATATGAATCTTAACAGAAAAAGAGTGCCAACATCTCTTACAAAAAATTCCAGTTGGCTCAAGGGAATTTCCGAGAGCACGGTAGAAGCGTTGAACCTCTTTCTCCATTTTTAGTCAAAGTCAACACCATCAGAGAAGAAGGATATTTTGACAAAGATCCCACTTTGAACTTGACCAATTGGAACCCCTAGGTTGTCAACACGACTTTAATACCAGTCAGTTCCTCAAGTCCATCAAGTTCAACCTTACCACCGCAGATTCCTTAGAGCCAAAAAATGACTTTGTGACTTGTCACCCGACATGCCTATCAGAGGTATAAGGGAATAGAACAAGACAAAGACTTTAATGAATTCATCAAAAAATTTGAGGTCATTTCTTTTGCTAACAAAGAACATGACTTTACGGATAAATTGCAGATTTTCTTGAGTCTGCTCCAAAAGAAGGCTCAGAGTTGGTATATGCACGTAACCCAAAAGGGATTCATACCAGCGGATTGGGCAGACTTTAGAAACAATTCTTGGAACAATTCCATGAAGTTGATTACGACACAAGTGTCTTTGCAGCACTCAATATTCTGGATAGCAAAAAGAAGGAGAAGTTGAGAGACTACTTTGAGCGGTTCATGGCCCTCCTGAACTGTGTCCCAAAGCAATCAAGTGTGGTGGGTTACTCTGATGCCCAAGCCATTACCTAGTTCCTTGGAGGATTGTCACCAAAGAACCGTATCTTTGCCAGGGAGAGGAATGTAACTACCATGGACAAAGTTCTCAAACACGCTGCCCGATATGAGGTGGCTCACTTCCGTTCTTTAAGAACCAAAGGAATTGGGAGAAGAAAGGCAGGAAGCCTAGAGGAAGAGCTTCTTGTATTACATCTCCTTCTTTGGAGGAATCCTCCACATTTTCAAGTTCTTTTTTGGAATCCAAAGAAGAGTCAAAGCCAAGAAGAATACAAAGATGCAAAGGGAAGAAACCATTGATACCGCCAGCAAAGAGTGTACATAAGGCAAACAATAAGTTGGATACTCTTATAAAAGAGTTTGCGGATTTTAAGATCTAAATGATTGAGGCAAAGGACCAAAGAAAGCCTCCTTCATCTTCCTTCCTGATAGATCAAATGTATAGTGCACTACATGTGTGGCAAGTCAAGCCATGCATACATGGAATGAAATACTCATAATGCATTTCTAGTGCAATAGATTGACTGGGTTCTAGGATGGAACTAGGGAGAGGAAGAAGAGGCCTGTACCAAACTCAAGAGGTACAACCTCAGGCGAGCTCACTGTACCAAGGTCTAAGGTATAGAAAAAGGGAGTATAACCCCAATGCTCCTCCATAAAGACCACCAATGGGCAGCCAAAATTGACCCCAACACATTGCACCAGAGGCATGTTACAATTGTGGCTCAATGGGACATTGGTCTCCAAACTGTCCAGAGCCAAGATGGCAAATTGGGTATGTCCTCTTATGTGGGAATGGATTGGGTCACATGGGCAACCAATGCCCCCATCCACCCAACCTTAAGCTGCTTGTAAAATATGTACAGACCCTAGCTGAACATGCCATGCTTCATGCAAAAGGGGATACTCATGTAAATTGCATAACCCTTGAGGAAGAGAGACCTCAAGAAGGGAATCTGGCTCCAGAAGGAGAGTGGTTGGACCTCAAAGTTTTGAAAGTTGAGACACGCGCAGGCAAGAAGAAGCATGATCCTAATCTTCCTTATCTTCATGAAAGGCAAAGAGGTTGCGCCCAATAGCAACTCTCTTTGCAAAGGAGGAGAATATTCTTGCAAAAGCCAAAGCTAAAGCTTTGCAGAAAGAAATCCAAGAAGTAGTGCAAAGGACTCAAGAGATGAGTTTGGAGGAGGATACAAAGACAAAGCCTCCAGTTTTTTTGGCAGATATCAGATCCAAAGTAAAGGACCTGATATAAGGCCAAGGTGGGTAAACCCAAAGAACCTTGGGTCAAGATCACCAATACTCTAGTCATAATCTTGAAGTGACCTAAAATCTAACTCAAACAAGGTAAGTCTTCCAATACAAAGACAAAAGTGAAGAAAGTAAAGTTGGGAGGAGTACCGCAATACAATATTGTGGCGGATTTGGCATCCACAAGTGCAAATGTCACATTAAAGCAACTATAGGACAGTCGGCTGCCCCATAGTAAGCTTGGCTCTCAAGAATAAGCTGCACAAGAAATAGCTAAGTTTGGCCCTCAAGAAAGTGAGGACCATGTCCAAAAAAGACCTGCCCGGCATTAATAGTATTGAGCAAGAGGATTTGGGATCTCTTGAAGTTGATGCATAGATTGAAGGGTGCATGATAACATTGATACCCATTGATTTGTGTTCCGGTGTTAATGTCATGACCAAAGACATTGCAAATCGGTAAGGGTACCATACATTTGAGCCAACCCCCCAAATTTTGAAGTTTGTACATCAAACCAAGAGACGGTCTTTGGGCATGTTGTCAAATATAAAAACATTCATTGGTGGGGTGCCCTTCAAATTAAATTACAATGTTGTGGCCAATGACCAAAATTGGCTACTCATTGTTGGTCGGAAGACCCTAGTTGTACAATGCCCAATTTGTTGTGGATTGGTACCAATAGAAGTTGCGGTTTAAGGACATTTTGTCCGATGACCAAAAGTTGGTGATGATGAGTTGGACGAAAGTCCTCACCTAAGAGAGACAACTTCATCAGAAGATAAAGATGAATCCAAAGATTCATTGTCTTTGTCTTCAGATGACTCCAAAGATGAAGTCCAAGTCAACTACTTGGAATGCTACAAGGTGGATATAAAAGACAAAGATCCATATGACATCACCTCGGGTGAAAATGACTTGGAGGAAGGGGGTTTGACTGCAGTTCAACTTGGGTTAAGCCAAGTCAGTCACATTGAAGGAGTCATTAACCTAAATGACTATCAAGATGTTGTGTTGACCGAAGGAAAATTTTTGAAGATTTTGAAGACAATCACTTTGGACGAGTTGGAAAGATACATTGCCCTATTTAGAGAGTATCTGGATGTATTTGCTTGGTCTATTGATCAAATTTTGGGTATTCCACAAGAATTTGGAGAACATCGGGTTGATTTGGTTGAAGGTGCAGTACCGGTTTGGCAAAGACAGTATCGCCTAAAACCAAAGTACTCGTTACTAGTGAAAGATGAAATGGACAAGTACTTGAGTGTCGGAATAATTTTTCCATCTTGAGCAGCGAGTGGGTCTCTCCTATTGTCATTGTTCTGAAGAAGAAGACAAGGAAGATTTGAGTGTGGCAAGATTTTCAAAAACTAAATGTTGTCACAAGGAAGGATCATCATCCCTTGCCTTTCATCAATACAATTTTGGACCAAGTAGCTGGTTATCCCTATTATAGTTTTCTTGATGGATTTTCAGGATATAATCAAGTATCCATCCAAGAAGAAGACAAGGAAAAAACTACATTCACTATAGATTGGGGAACTTTTGCTTACAATCAAATGCCCTTCAGGTTGTGTAATGCTCTTGCTACTTTCCAGTGGATGATGAATGCAATCTTCAAAGATTATCAGCACAAATTTGTGGAAGTCATCATTGATGATTTTTGTGTGTTTGGGCAAAAAGAAGATATTTAAATTACCTTTGCCAAACTTTTGATAGGTGTTGTTTTGCCGGTTTGTCATTACTCCCAAAGAAATGCTTCTTTGCAATGAAGGAGGGAAGTCTTATGGGGCATCGGGTATCAAGCCGAGGTATTGAAGTTGATGTCAAGAAAGTCAAAGTCATTTCAGCTTTGGAATCCCCTAAAACCATTTAGGAGCTGAGAGCCTTCTTGGGACATGTTGGATACTACAAACGCTTTGTGTCAAATTACGTGGTGCTTGCTGCACTATTTACAAAGCTTTTGAAGAAGTCCAAAGACTACTTGTGGGAAGTAGAACAAGCAGAAGCTTTCCAAGATTGAAGAAGAAATTGGTTGAAGCACCAGTTATGAGTGCCCCAAATTGGGATACCCCTTTTCATGTGTATATGGACACTTTGTCCAAGGCAATCAGAGTTATTTTAAGTCAAAAGGACAAGAAGAAGAAGGATTACCCAATTTATTATGCTAGCCAATAGCTGTCAGTTTTAGAAAAGAACTATTTGATGACTAAATGAGAAGCACTCGGAATGATGTATGCTTGCAAGAAGTTTTGCCTCTATCTATTGGGATACAAGTTTGTCTTCTATGTTGACCGTTACGTGTTGCAACATTTGGTCGAGATGGTGGATTTGTCAAGCCAAATTACAAGGTGGATCTTGTTGTTAGAAGAATTCACATATACTGTACAAGTAAGGAAGGGAGCTTTGCATTCAAATGCAGACTTCCTATCTAGGTTAGAAACTCAAGACCAAGACTTGGAAGTCAATGATTGGTTTCTTGATGAAGAGTTAAATCATTTAATGGCAATGCAAAGTACAAGGTATGTAGTAGAATATAATATCTACATACTTGCTAATCTTGAGGGGCTAGACCTGTGAGCCGGCCTATCTCTCACTCAAGATGAACCTTTGATGGCTATTATGGTAGCGTACCATGGACTAAGAAGGCAAAGAACCCCAATTTCATCATACTCTTCCAAGGCTAACAGTCCAATACTCAAGACATTGCTCACTAGAGAACTCAATGAGAGAGAGATAGTTGCAAATGAAAGGATGATGAGTACTTCCTCACCCCTTGTTTATATACTTGTGAAGTAATAACACACCAAAGTTACTAATTACAGGAATAACTCAAGTTACTAGACTAAAAGTCAAGTAAAGTCAAAAAGTATAAAGGAATATCTATTCACATGTGCATATTCCACTTAGCATGTGATCTTATCTTGACCCAACCAATAAGTCAAGGATTCCTTCACATGTGCTATCCTTGGACTATAGAAGAATCCAAAACAAAGAGGTTTGTAGGCCCAAGAGTTCTCAACTCTTTCCTCAAAGCTAAACACCTAGGAATAATACCAAGTCTTTACACTAGAATCCAAAATAGTGGTGCTCATCTTTTCCACTTCCTCTAAAGTAAGGTCCACTCTATCTTAGCTATGACTAACTTTAGCTAATCATGACTAATGTAGAACCATCCTTTATCTCTATATAAATAATATCTCTCAAGTACTTGTAATACCAAGCTAAATATCACAATACCACACACATGTACAAATGGGTGTTACATTTACCCTCGGACTAAGTTTTCACTTTGTCCTCAAAGTGAAGGTCTCTCTACCTTCTATGATATATCTTCAACTTATCATGGTTAATCCTATCAAAGTGTCTTCCTCCCAACTCCATGAGATCATAGACCTAATTGCACTACACCTTCTCCACTATGAAAGGTCCAAAATACTTAGGCAAAAACTTCTTTTGCACTCTCTTGAATCAAATAGAATCAAACAACACTACCCAATCACCTTCTTTGAAAGGCTCCACCTTCTTCTTGCCTTGCCTCTTGTCATAGCTCTCCTTTGGTTTCCTTTGGGCTTTCTCCACTCAAACCATAGCAATTGCTCTTGCCTCTTCCAACTCCATGAATTGTTCCTTCCTTGACTTCTCTACATCACCTCCTTGTGCTTTCTACAATCTCCTATGAATGCTTTGGAAGGTAGTCAGATCAAAGTGAATAGGTAAAGTAGACTCAATATCATATACCAATTGAAATAGAGAATACCCGGTGGAAGTCTTCATGGTTGTCCTATACTCCCACAAAACAACATGAATCCTCTTGTCCTAATGATGTTTAGCCCCCTCCATTTCTACATCTTTGGTCAACATCATGCACAAGGTCTGATTGGTTCTCTCTGCCAAGCCATTGGAATTTGGCTTATAGGATGTAGTTACTCTATATGTGATAGAGAAATGTTGTAGCATAGCTATAGTAATGCTTCCTATAAACTCTCCTCCTCTATCAAAAACCAACTCCAAAGTGCATCCAAACCTAGTGATAATGCATTCATAAAGAAATCTACCAGTTTCATCTTCATTCTTGTCCCTCAATGGTCTAGCCTTAACCAACTTGGTAAGATAATTAGTAACTACCACAATGTACCAATTGTTCCTTGGGGTTCCTATTGAGGACCTACAAAATTGATTCCCCACTTCTCAAAAGGTCTTAGCAATGGAATTGATCTTAGTGGTGGAGTGGATGTAGAATTTCTAGCAAAAGCTTGACAAACATGACAAGTTTTGCAATAATCAAGACAATCCTTGAAAATCCCTCTCTAATGGTAACCTGCATCTAAAATCTTGAAAGTAGTCACACATACTAAACCTTCATGAAAATCCTTTATGAGTAAGATAGACTCTTCCTTACCCATTGCTCTTTGAAGTAGACCATTTGCTCCTTGGTGAAAAAGAATATCCTCCACCATTGTGTAAGGTCTAGATCTTGCTGCAAGGGCCTTCCTCTCCCTAGCATGCATCCCTTCTGTATAGTTACCTCTTGTCACAAATCCACAATCTCCTTGTATTCCATTGGAACCTCTTGAGTGATTGAGATTATCATGAGCTCCTCACCCAAGAAGGAATCATTCACTAGCTCATCTCCATCATGATCAAAGGCTCTAGATAACAAATCAGCATTTGCATGTTTCTTTCCTGGCCTATCCTCAATGGTGTAGTCATACTCAAACAAGAGTATCATCCACCTTGCTAGTCTCCCTTCAACATTAGGCTTGTTGAAGATGTAGTTCAAAACCTTGTCATCCATGATAATGGTGGCTTTCCCTCCAATGAAGTACTGTCAACTTTTTGAGACCAAAGATCACTGCCAACCCTTCTCTCTCTTTGACATAGTAGTTCTTCTCTACTAAAACCATCTGCCTACTAGCATAAGCTATTGGATGATCATGCCCATCTTGGTCTAATTGACTAAGAGTGCATCCTATAGCTACATGAGAAGCATCAATGTAGAGGATGAAAGGCTTACTCCAATCAAGTTTAGCAAGAATTGGAGCTACAACAAGGGATTGCTTGAGCTCCTCAAAAGCTTTGAGAGCCTCCTTGTCTTCTAAAATCACCATGTTATTTACACCCTTCTTCATATAGATGGTCAATGCATAAGCGTTGTTGGAAATGAGAAGATGAACCTCCTATAGTACCCAACCATCTCCAAGAATTAGCGTAACTTTGTCAAACTTGAAAGGAATAGAAGGTCTAAGATTTTCCCCACCTTCTCAAGATCAACTGCTATTCCATCCTTGGAGCTAATGTGTCCCAAAAGTAGACCTTCTTCACATCCAAAAATGCACTTGTCTAGGTTGAGTGATGCATTTGCCTCATCTTAGCGTTGCAAGACCTTGATTAGGTGCTCAAAGTGCTCCTCCTTGTTCCTATAGACACAAAAGTCATCAATGAAGTCTCTCACAATTTCCCAATGAAAGGTTCAAATACCTTGCTCATGAATTGTTGGAATGTGGCTGGAGCATTGCAAAGCCTAAAAGGCATGACCTTGAAAGCATAAGTTCCCCAAGGTGTGGTGAATGTGGTGACTTGTTGATGCTCTGGTGCAATCTTGATTTGGTTATATCCACTATTACCATCTCCAAAACTATACTTCTCATGACATGCAACCTCCTCCAAGATCTCATCAATGAATGGTAATGGGGAGTGGTCCTTCTTGGTAACATCATTGAGCTTCTTGTAGTCCACACATACTCAAAGCTTGCCATTCTTTTTCTTCACAATCACAATTGGAGACACCCATTCTGAATTCTCCACCTCAAAGATAAATCTGGCCTCCTTTAGCTTATCAATCTCCTCCTTCACAACCAAAGATATTGGTGGGCTAATGCGATGTTGCTTTTTGGCGGATTGGTATTGCATGTGACTCCACCTCTATGTTGTGCTCCTCCAAGGTGACTTCCTTCAGATCCTTGTAACTGAAAGCAAACACATGGATGAACTTATGGAAAATCTCCTCAAATCTCACCTTCTCCTCCTTGGTAACATTTGGGCCATACTTGAGGGTAGCTAACCTTCTCTCTACCTCCTCAAGTGTCAATGGTGATTTATTTGGGTCCTTCAAAACCTCTAGCTTAGGTGCAAAATCCATAGCACACAAGGGATACACATCTAAATCCGATTCAGATTCATCCTCCTCCGTGGAAGTCTCCTCCTCCATGCCTGTGTCCACACCTAAAGCTCCTTCTCCAGAATCTAATTCCCAAAAATCAAAAGACGGTGTGTTTGAATGTGAAGTGTTGGTGGTGTTAGTTGCAAGAACCGTGACTCTATGGTTTGATGGCCCAATCCTCAAGTACCCTTTGTGCCATCTATCCATTGTGCGTGCTGCTCTCAGCCATGGCCTCCCAAGAAGTAACTCATAACTTGAATCCTTCAAGATATGGTAAGTCATGAGATTTTGAACTCCCATGACTGAAACTACCACCTTATCCATCACCCCTATTAGTCAAACTTATTGCTTGTTTGCCATGCTCACCACAAATGTTGAAGATCTTGAAGGTATCATACCCAACTTCTTCATCAACCTTTCTGACATGGCATTCATTGTTGATCCTCCATCAACAAGTGCATCCTTGATGTTGTGACCATTCACTCTCACATCAATCTTGGAGGTATATTCACAAGCCTCCCATGGTGCTGGCTTGGGTTTATCCACCACCCCCATTGATATTGGAGCTTTTGCCTTCTTCTTCCTCTTGATCCTTGTAGAACTCAAACCACCTCTAAGCTCCTTTCTCAAGGTAGGGTTCAAAGCAATCAATTGGCCCACTATGATGATAGTCTTGTGACTACCAACATCCTCCAACACATTGTAGTTCTATTGTTGCTTTGAAATCAAGAAATCCTCCATTTCCAGCTTCTTCCTTGAAGTCTTTGTTGTTGAGTAGACATAGAAATATCCTTGCTTGGAGTAAAGCCTTGAGAAGAGTGAATATCCTCTGCAAAATGAGCTCTCTTCTTCTGTTGTGCACTCTTTCTTCTCATACTTGCTCTCAACCACATCCATGGATGTTATACCCTTACCTTTATTTGGATTAGGAGCCACTTGGGTTTCACTACCTCCCTCTTTCCCTCTATTGGATCCCTCATAACCCCTGCCTCCATGGTAAGGAATTTGGGCAATTCCTTTGGATGTGACCTCTTCCTCCACAACCAAAATAATTTCTCTGATTGAAATTGTTGGTTGGTTGGCCTCCTCTATATGGATAACTTCAATAACTCCTAGTTCCTCTCTCCTTATTCTGATCCACCTCTCTCTTCTCCCATAGTTGCACCACATTGATCTTGAGATCCTGCAAGTTGTTCTATGATGGTTTGAACTGGATCCTTTGGTGGAGGTGCAAGAACGGGAACAACTATTACGTGTGGTGCAACCCTTGCCACCAAAGTATCAGAAGTTCTACCATACTTGTAACCTTGAGGAGGATGCACAACCTCCTTCACCACCAAATTACTCTCATCTCCTTCCAAACAAATTGCAATCTTGGTAGCTTCAACCTTGGAAGAAGGTTTCTCATATCTCACCTTGCTTCTAATTTGTGGTCTCAATCCTCCCACAAAATTCTTGGTGAGTATGGCTCCTATGCTAATCTTAGTAGTCTCCATATCATCCCCACCCTTTCTCAACACTATGCAAAATTTGGACTCTAACTTTTCCATTCTTTCCACATAGACCTTACTTTCTCTCCATCTCCTTGTTTGAGAAAGGTAACCTAACTCATCAATCCCTCATAACTAATAAAAGATTATCTCCATCACTAATCTTGAGAACCAAATGATGAAGGTGGTAGTATTTTTGTAGTTGTACTAAGACTCTCTCCAAGTTCCTTCACCAAAGTCTCCAAAAGTTCTTTTACTCCACAACACTCATGTCCTTTTGGAAGTCCTTCCACTCCACAAATCTCACACAACTCCTTGGTCTTAGATCTTCTCCCTCCCAATCTTGGTGCAAAAGGTCCAACATGCAAACCCAAATCAAGTAATCCTCTTCTTTCCCTCAATCTCTTGCTCTCAAAGGTCAATGGACATGAGCTTACCTTATGTCCCTTCTCTCCACATAGAAAGCACTTACACTCACTCTTTCCTCCAAGTGGTGTAGGTTTTTGGATCCTCTCAACACTCTCTTCAAAGTATATTCTAAACTCTCGTCTCTTCAAATCCATGCCTACAATCACCTCTAACCCTTGGGGAACCTTGCATAGACTCAATCTCCACTCTTGATGGCCCTCCATGTTCCCAAGATGAGTCTAAACCCTCAAATATGCTTTTTGTTGCACTCACACTCCTCATGCATGAAATCTAAACTATGTAGAATTGACCCTTCCTCATAATGTTAGTCAAATCTTGCAATTAGTACCTCAAAGTCTTCTAAAATTTTTCACACTTGATCACGACTCCAGGATATTCCTCCCTAAAAAGTTTCAGATCTTTTCATCAAGCCATTTGGCCTAGACACTTGTCTATTCAGCACACATATTTCAGATTTGGTCTAAAAACCACCACCTTCACTTTAAAAACTTATAACTCTCTGCTCAAGAATAATCTATGTCTAATGTTTGTATCAATAAGTAGAATAAAATGCACTGAATTTGTTTTAGAGAGTTTCACCACAAACCATTGAAAATTGAAGAAATGGAAAACTCTATACAATTTTCTAGAGCGCATGTAGTTGCGAGAGCAGTTTACCCTATCAACTTTCAAAAATTCTAGCCCACTACAGATAGTAGCTCTCGCAATAATTTTAAGTGTGCTAACTAAGGATAGCCCAAGCTATCATGTGAAGAAATTTCAAGTCCAGATCTTAAACTTGAGATTTTGCACCTTAATCCCCAAAATCCACAATCCACCTTACACAATCTCTCCAAATCCTCTCAAGTGTACAAGATGTACAAAATCACCTCAAAGACATCATAATGAACTGTAGGGTATATTAACATGTCCAAATTCTCTCACATAAGTTCAGCCCTCTCCTCCACTAAAGTTCTCTCCAAGTGAGCTCTCATAGTCTCCTTCTGTCTAATATAGAATTGAACATGGAACATTCTCTTGCCTTTTATAGAGGTCCTGACAACGGAACCAAAAATGTGAGTCAGTGTGGTGCCCACATTTTTTTTGTTTTTTTTGTTTATTAGCATTTGAGGGAAGAAGTAAGCACGGAAAGCCGAATTGCAAAAGAAGAATGGACGGAAGTGACTTCGGAGAAAAGCCAAAGAAGGCGAGATTGGATCTGATGATGGAGGTACTCAAAAGAAGGGTACAACGGAAAAAAGTCCAAAGAGCATTGTCTTTGAGTCAGAAGGCGCACGTGATACAAAGACCATCTAACAACCTTGGTACGTGGCAAGAAAGTAAACTTCAAGAAATGGCGGAGGCAAAAGAAGCATGTCTTGACATTGACCGGACATCAACACGTAGAAGAGGGGAGGTCAAATTTGAAATCGATTGAAGAATGACTGCAATTTGGGGTAATATAAGATTGGAATTGTGCATGGACAAGTTGAATATGCTAAGTAAATTCCCAATTCCTTTGAGTAGTTGTCCTGCAATAATGTGTGTCCGAAAGCCAATTGAGAGTGCAATTTTCCAAATTCAGAAAGGTATAGAGTATCTCGTCCAAGAGAGTGCATCGTCTTTTAGTGTCAAAGAATGAGAGAGCAAATCATGGCAAATAAGGTCACAAATGCTCTGGCGGTGCAAAGTTTTGCAACTTGTAGGTTAGATGTGGTAGCCAGAATTGAGATCTTGAATAGACTTTGTATTATATTTTTAGCATGGAATTGGAATTTTAGTCTCCCAAGAGTGATGGCAGAGATACCTGCCAGTAATTGTGAGGAGGGTCCCAAAGTTGAAGGGGAGAGAGGAAATCCGACTCGATGGACTGAGTCGGATTGGAGGTTAGTATTGGGGAAGGAAGCAGGAGAATCGACGGAGATCACCTTCTATCGGAACTGTGATGCTACAGAAGAGACGGCAGAAATCCATAACTCTTTCTTTGCTCCAAGAACCACAAATGGCTACAAGGTGGAGTCCTATTGGGATCCAATTAGGAGAAGTATCATGGGAGCGATGATGGCCATGTTCAAGCCAGAACAAACAACTTACGTGAATATGCAGCAAGCGGTCTTCTTCCACCAGATGTTTGTAGGGGTAAAGGTGAATAGGGCAAAGTGTTTTCACCACCAAACAAGGCAGATGGTAATCAATTGGCGGACAAGTTTGCCTCCCCATTATTTTGCACCATTTGCAGCACACTTCTACTTTGGGTTGAACTTGCTAACAATAGAGGAGAGGCATTACATGGTGTCCCATTTCCATCTTGACTTAAGACGAGAAGCGGATAAAGAAGAACGACAATATATGATACACCTGTGAGCCAATGATGAACACTTCTTGAAGACAAGACAATAGAAGATGGCAGAAGTCACAAGTCCAAAGAAGAAGAAGCATAGTAAACCCAAAGAGGCAAAGTCACCTCTAGCTCAAAGGAAGACTCAAAGATTGGTTGTGTAGAGTAAGAAGATGTTGAGAGAAGCATCATCGGAATCAGAGTCTGAAGAAGAAATAGAGTCAAGGAGAGGAATCAGAAGAGGATGAACTCACCTTACAAAGTGAGGAGTCTAGAAGTGATAGTGAGGGGAACCTGAGGTTCAACAAGCAATGGTGGTCAGTGGAGCTTGTCATGCAATGATTGGCAGAGTACCAGGAACAATGAGTCATTGCATAGCCCTAGTGGTGGATAAGCAGAGACCAGAGGAAAAGGAGGAGTATCCTGCGGGGCCAATTTCAATCTGTAAAGGAGAAGAGAGTTCAGATGTGGTGTCTCTAAAGATACAAAGATTGCAACTTCAGCAGAAGGAGCCGATGAAGGAGCCGAAGAATGAAGACAAAGACGGCAACAAAGATAAAGATAACTTTGGTGGGATACTATATCTAACAAAGGTTGTCACACCGTTACTAGAGCTAGTGAAGGAGCATCGGAACGTAATTCCCCAAGATCGTAGAAAGGTGATGAATGAGTTGCAGGTGGTGAAGCATCTGTTGAGTGAAGTGAAGGGGTTGCAGGAACAACAAGTCTGAAGAAAGGAAGAAATTAGAGAACTTTGGAGAGAGGAAGTCTTGAAGAAGAAGGTTTTCAAGATGTTACAAGAGAGCTATGAGTCAAGAGGAAAAGAACTGCAGAAGCAAGCAGGAGAATTGAAGGAGCAGGCAATGTGGCTGGGTAAAATGAAGGAGGAAGTGAGTGATGTGCGCATCAAGAATATTCATTTGAAGGCGATGGCAACAATAATGGAGCAGGAGTTGGACAGCTTGAAGAAGAGTGGAGCTCGGAAGGATGAAGCATGGCAGAGGGAGTTAGCAGTCAGGCATGAAGAAGAAGGACGATTGCGAGAGCTAGTACAAAGTGTTGAGTTACAGAGTGCACCGTATGCGGAGGAGAAGAAGATGCTCGCTGCTGAGTACAAAGATGAGTTGAAGATGTACCGCGAAGAGTTGAAGGCAGAGCGCTCTTGAGGGTATGAGTTGGAATTAGTAGGAGAAGTTGCAAGAAAGTTGCGAGCAATCTTGAGCACGGAGGCTAAAGGAAGATTGGAAGAAGCACTTCTACATGAGTTAAATTTGCTTGTGCAGGAGACTTAGAAGAGAAAAGCCAAAGATGTGGATATGAACACGTTGTTGATCCAATTAAGGGAGTGAGTAGACCGGAAAATGTTAGAAGTAGAAGACAACGTTAATCTCAGATTAGATTTAGTCAATTCGGAGTTAGAGAAAATTAGAAATAGTGTGATAGAGGAGAGGAAGTTTGATGTTGCAAAAGTAGGAATTCAAGTGTCATCAGACTTGTTTTTTTGACACATTAGAGAGAAGTGGGTTAGGAGATAAAGAGTTATATAAGTCAGTCCTTAGTGCAATTGTAGTTCCTAGTGTAGAAGTAGTAGAATTAGTGCAGGAATTGGTAGAATTAGCTATACCTAAAGAAAGGGAAGTGGTA
Source organism: Lunularia cruciata (assembly GCA_948567375.1). Classification (NCBI taxonomy): domain Eukaryota; kingdom Viridiplantae; phylum Streptophyta; class Marchantiopsida; order Lunulariales; family Lunulariaceae; genus Lunularia; species Lunularia cruciata. Next base: position 23,543,614 of record OX419756.1, read on the forward strand.
GGAAGATCATTGGGTTTGGAAGCCGATGATGAGATAGACATCGGATTGGATTGGGGTAGTACAATTTTGAGATAGGAAGAGGCAAATATGAAGAGATGGATTGTCAGTTTGGATCTGCAGGTAGGAAGAGATGTTAGGAAGCGGTGCATAAGTAGGAAGAACTGCCGTTTGCTTTAGTATTTAAGGGGAGCATTCGTAGTACTATGTTATTCAGTATTCAAATTTTTGAAGATAGATAAAGCGAATGTTGTTTCTAGTGCTCGTCGCTTGAGCTTAATTCAGATTGTCAATTCTGTGTTTGTGTTTGTGAATGCGTGTAGAATTCCAAAGTGCAAGTCAATGTATTTGTGGATGTTGGATTTTGCAGCCTTGATCTTCATTCTATGTGTTTGATCCTGAGTGAAGTGCATCGAGGCAATGCCTTGACAGATCTGAGAGAAATTGTAGTGTTGGTAGTATTCTACATTTATGAGTGCAGCACAAAGTTGATGTGAAGCAATTTTGATTGAGGAAGTTGTGCCTTTAGTGGAGGGGTGGAACACAATTTTGAGGCAAAATTGTTCTTTGCAGTGAAGTGACGTCTTTGGGAGAATCTAAATCATCACAATCAAGAGTTTTTTGGACAGAATTTGCTATGTTGTGATTATGTGTGTGTGTAGTTGTGACAAGTTGTCAAGATTGTGAGCTTGTTACTCCCTTCTGGGTGTAGTTTCTTCCTGAGAGATAAAAGAAGAAATCAAGAAGAACTATAAGTTACTATTTGACTTCGTATTTGACCAATTCTGTATCATATCTCTGTGAGAACAAACTTTACTTACCCAATTACTGCAAAAGTGATATTTGCCGGGTTGTCATAGCCGGCATGTCTCTCACTCAAGATGAACCTCTGATGGGTATTTTGGTAGCGCACCATGGACTAAGAAAGCAAGGAACTCCAACTCCATCATACTCCTCCAAGGCTAACACTCCAAGACTCAAGACATTCTCACTAGAGAACTCAATGAAAGAGAGATAGTTATAAATGAAAGTATGTTTAGAACCTCCTCACCTCTTGTTTATATACTTATGAAATAGTTACAGACCAAAGTTACTAATTACCGTAGTAACTCAAGTTACTAGACTAAATGTCAAGTAAAGTCAAAAATTATAAAGGAATATCCATTCACATGGGCATATTCCACTAGCATGTAATCTTATCTTGACCCAACCACTAAGTCAAGGATTCCTTCACATGGGCTATCCTTGGACTATAGAAGAATCCAAAACAAAAAGGCTTGCGGGCCCAAGAGTTCTCAACTCTATCCTCAAAGCCAAACACCTAGGAATAATACCAAGTCTTTACACTAGAATCCAAAATAGTGATGCTCATCTTTTTCACTTCCTCTAAAGTAAGGTCCCTTCTATCTTAGCTATGACTAACTTTAGCTAATTATGACTAATGTAAAACTATCCTTTATCTCTATATAAATAATATCTCTCAAGTACTTGTAATACCAAGCTAAATATCACAATACCACACATATGCACAAATGGGTGTTACAGATTAGAACCAACCAAGAGAAACCCAAAGTAAGGGGACTTTGTCTTGGGGTGATCAACCTAATGCAAAGACGGAAGACGACATAACAACTTTCCTTTGGAGGGGCAAATCAAGAAAGTACCATCAAAGAAATGGTAGACAAGGCGTGAACCACTAACCTGGATAACGCCAAGAGGAAGTCATGCAAAGAGGGTGCATTTCAATGACAAACGACGGAGGAATGACTAATAAATGAGGAAATATAAAATTGGGATTTTGTCAATGGGATTTTGAAATATCCCGCAAGTATCCTGAGCCACTGAGTAGTCTACCCAGAGGAGTGCTTGTAGCTAAGCCAGTCAAGTGTTTGATGTTTAACAAGTCTGAAGGAGTTAAGATCTTGAAACCAGGAGACGGTAGAATTCTTTTTCAATTACCATGCATTAGAGATCGCACAATGCCAAAGAAGAGTGAGAAGTAGAGTCTTTCACTCATAGTGCAAAATCCAGTGATTCAAAGATTAGACATGATAGCTGGATTGACGTCCTAAGTATACTTTGGATCACTTTTTTGGCATGGAATTGGAATTTGAGTTTTCTAGGGTTCATGGCAGAAGTAGCATTGAGTGATTGTGAGGAGGGACCTAAGAATGAAGAGAAGAGAGGCAATCTTGCTTGATGGATAGAGTTGAATTGTAGGTTGGTGTGGTACTTACAATTTTTTGTTTTTTTCTTATTTGTGGAGAAGAAGTGTACAAAAGAAGTTGTATTGCGTCTGTATGGCATTAGAAGGCAAAGAATGGTGTCTTTGGGTTGAAACCCAAGGTAAAGTGACTTTGTGTCAGAAGACAAAGTACTCGGATTTGCCCTGTCAGCCTACGACCCAAAGTAAGGAGACTTTGTCTTGGGGGTGCTCAACCTGAGGTGAGGACAGTGTAACAACTTTCCTTTGGGGTTGGACATTCAAGAAGGTATTGTGCACCAAAACGGCTGGCCTATGAACGGGAGGAAATTGAGAGTGACAAGAGCATGAAGAAGGTGTGATTTCTTGGTAGAAATTCAAAGTAAAGAGAGACAAAGGAAGCATGATACTATAAAATTTGGGCTAGAGATGAAGCAATGACAAGTAATTTTCCATTGCCGTTAAGAAGTCATCCTGTGGGAGATTGTGGGATGGGAAGTGTAGTCAAAGACGTGCTGGTGTGTAGAGAGGAAGTCAAGAGAGTTAGTCCGGGAATCAGTAAGAAGAGTAGCCTCCAACCCAAGGTAGAAGAGAGAAAGATAGGAGGTGGGAAGAAGAACTCTGAATTTACAATGAGAAATCATGCAATTTGGAGGTTAGATGTGATTACAAGAATCAAAGTCTTGAGAAGGCTTTGGATCACATTCTTGGCATGGAATTGGAATATTAGCTTTCCAAGTTTCATGGTTGAGATCATTGAGAGTAAATGTCTTGATGGCCCTAAGGGAGAAGGGAAGAGAGGAAAACCGGCTTGATAGATAGAGTCGGATTGGAGGTTAGTACTCAGAAGAGAGGCAGGTGATGATTAGGGATCCACTTTCTTGAGGAAGGGAGAAGTAGCTGAAGAAACCCAAGAGGTGAGAGATGCCTTCTCTTCAAAATGCACAAAGAATGGCTACAAGATCAAGAGCTATAAGGACGCAATGAAGAGAGGCATTGTAGCAACAATGATGGCTATCTTGAAGCCGGAGCAAACCACTTATATGATGAAACATCAAGTGGTATTCTTCCACATGATGTTTGCAAGGGAGCCAATCAATTGGGAAAATTGTTTTCATCAGCATGCAAGACAAATGGTGTGGAACTTGCAAGACAAGTTGCCTCTATACTACATTGTGCCGTTTGTAGCCCACTTCTATTTGGGACTAAACTTGCTGAATGCGGCGGAGAGACACAAGATGGTGTCGCACTTCCACCCTGATTTGAGAAGAGATGTTGATTCAGAGGAGTAGCAATACATCTTGCAGATAAGGAGCAATGACAAGTACTATGCGTAGACACAATTGAAGTTGAACACTCCAAAGTTAAAGAAGAGGAGCAACAAAGCAAAGAAGAAGAAGCGGTGACAAGACTAGGAAGACAAGGAAAGTAAACCTAAGGAGAGATTTGGTGGTAATTGCATCGTCGGACGAGGAGTCAGAAGGAGAGGTTGAGTGCAAGGAAGAAGACTTGGACAAGGGGGAAGAACCCCAATTCACATTGTATAGTGGGGAAACAAGCAATGAGAGTGAAGATGGAGGGGAGATGCAATTGGTACCCGAGGAGGACAAAGGAAAGATGGAAATAGAAGAAGAATGTAACTTGCACGCAAAAGAAGAAGTTCCAGAGCAAGAGGAGAAGAGGGTGACCATTCAACAAGGAGTTTGTTGCAGAAGGAAGGTGAAGTATGAAGCGGGACCAAGTAAGGTAAGAGAAGTAGAGAGTGGAAGTTTGGGGAGCAAAGAATCCATTCCCATAAGGCAATTGCGGCTGAGAAGGCTAGTTTTGAGTGAAGAAGATGCGAAGAAGGAGAAAAGTCCATAAGTCAAGGTAAATGCAAGTGGAGAAGAAGAGTATTTGTGGGAGGTTGTGTTCCACTTGTTAGTAAATTTGGAGCACAAAAAGAAGGAAATGCAGTCAAAGTATCAGAGGTGAAGATTGTGTTGCAAGTGTTAGCAAGATTAGAAGAAGAGAACTCGGAGTTGAAGAAGAGTATAATCCAAGGTGAGGAAGAAAGGAAGTACTACAAGTAGACACAATACTATAGAATCAAGTAATTAAACACTTGAATAGAGAAGTGGGGAATAGAGAAAGAATCATAGAGCAGAATGTCATAGCAAGGGAAAGGCAAATAGCGGAGTATGAAATCTTGAAACATCAATTTGTTGATTCTTGATTAGAGATTATTCATGCTATGGCAAGAGTAGCAGAGAAGAAGCAAGAGCTTGATAGAGTGATGGAGAGTAAAGAAGAAAAGAAGCAGCTCTAGAAAAGAGAGTTGACATTGCGGTATAGAGAAGAAGAAAGACTACGGGAGTTACTTCATAATTTGGAGGAGAAGATTGTGCAAAAGGAGAAGGGAAGGAGACAATGAAAGCCGAGTTCAAGGCAAAATTGGCAATGTATAGGGAAGATTGGCTTGCAGATCAAGAATGGGAGAGAAGAATGAGACTTGAGCCATTGAAGGAGATTGTAACAAAGATGAATATGATGTTGAGTACAAAAACCAACGTCCGGATCAAAGGAACAAGATTGCACGATTTGAAGTTGTTGGTGCAGGAGACAAGGAGAAGAAACACATAGGATAAAGACTTGAATGCCTTGTTGATTAGTCTCAGAACTCGTGTAGATATGAAGATGTTAGAAGTGGAAGATAATATCACAATTAGATTAGACTTGGTAAAATTGGAGATAGATAAACTTTGGAAGGATGTAAGAGCAAAACCCAAAGTAGATGACATAGGAGTACAAATATCTTTGGAATTACCAGTGGAGATATTAGAGAAGAGTGGGTAAGTAGATAGAGATTTAGAAAGAGTACCTATGATGGGAATTGTAGATCAAGAAGGAGAAAAGTTAGAATTGGTAGAAGAATTAGTAGTTGTGAAACCCAAGGATAGAGTAGTGTGTGAGCTTACTTTGGGATTTGAAGCCGAGAAAGAAGTAGACATTGGATTGGAGTAGTAACAAGTTTGAGATTTGAAGAGGCAGATATGAAGCGGTGCATTGTCATTTTGGATCTGCAGGTAGGAAAAGTTGTTAGGAAATGGTATTTTTGTTAGTAATTGTTGTGTGTTTCACTATTTAAAGGTGGCATTTGCAATCATATGTTGTTCAATACTCAATTTATGAGAATAGATAAAGTTAAGTGTTGTGAAGTAGTGCTCATCATTTGAGCTTAATTCCGAGTATCAATTTTGTGTTTGTGTTTGTGAGTATGTGGAGAATTTTGAAGTGCAAATCAATGTGTTTGTTGGATTCCGCAGCCTTGATCTTCATTCTGTGTGTTTGATCCTAAGTGAAGTGCAATTGGAGCAATGCCTTGACAGATCTGAGAAGAATTGTAGTGTTGGTAGTATTTTGCATTTGTGAGTGCAGCGCAGAGTTGATGTGAAGCAATTTTGATTGAGGAAGTTGTGCCTTTAGTGGGGGGGTGGAACACAATTCTAAGGCAAAGTCGTTTTGCAGTGAAGTGTTGTTTTTGGGAGAGCCTGAATCATCACAATCAAGATTGTTTGGAAAGATTTGATGGAGTTGTGATTATGTGTGACAAATTGTTGTGATGAGACTACGAGTTACTCTTTTTTTGGGTATAGTTGCTACCTAAGAGATTAAAGACAAGAACAAGAAGGACTACATTGTGACATTTTACTTTGTATTTGGACATTTCTGACTAGTATCTCTACGGGAACAAACTTCACTTACCTGATTACTGCAAAAGTGATATTTGCCAAGTTGTCATAGTTGGTGTTGGGAAGAAAAGCCAAGGAGGAAATTGGGGCAACATTTTACTTGAGAAAAGAGAGTCTAAGGAGGAGACGGATGAAATTTGAAATTCTTTTACGGTGCCACAAATGATGAACGGATACAAGGTGGATACCTATCAAGACCTAGTTAGGCATAGCATTGTTGGAGCAATGATGGCACTTTTCAAGCCTGATCACAAGACTTATGTAATGAAGCATCAAGCAGTCTTCTTCCACCAGATGTTTGCAGGCGTGTCAATAAATTGAGCAAAGTGCTTTCATCAAAGGATGCACCAGATGGTGTGGTGTTGGAGAAAGCAAGATACGCCTTACTATTTGGTGCCATTCACTGCCCCTTTCTACTTTGGATTGAATTTGATAAAGGAGTCTGAGCAAAGAAAGATGGTGTCGTATTTTCATCCACACTTAAGAAAGACTACATATGATGAGGAACAAAAATATAGTCGATAGATTTGAAGTAGTGATGAGCACTATGCACGCACCGGGTAGTATCTAAGAGTAGTAGTGACCATCCCAAAGATGAGGAAGCAAAGTCATTCGGAGGAGAGTTTGTCACCAATTAAGTCAAAGAAGGTGAGGAAGGTGAACCCAAGGAAAGAGGTTGTACTCCTTGATGAGTCATCAGGAGCAAAAGAGTTGGAAGGTGAAGCCAAGTACAAAACAAAAGACTCAAAAGAAGAAGAAGAACCAGAGTTGATGCTGCAAAGTGAAGAGTCGAGCAGTGGAAGCGAAGGGGAGGTGGAAGTTCAGCAATGAGGAGGAGATGATGTTGATAAAGAAGAACAGAAGTTTCACGTGGCAATTGATCTATTGGAAGGAGGAGGGAACCTATGTCACAAATTACCCATTGCGGAGATAGAAGAAACTCTAGAGGCTGAGCTGAAGATAGAAGTTCAGCGGGGTAAAAGAGGGAGAAGGAGTGTTACTACTGCGGGGGCAGAAGCAAGCAATGCAAGTCTGATAGTAGAAGAGGTGGAAAGTTCAAATGAAGTACCTCTGAGAGTTAGAAGATTAAGACTTTGGAGTAAAGCTCCAGTAGATGAAGTAAGAAGCAAAGAGCCAAAGCAAGCTAGGAGCTTACAAGTCTTTGATGGAGTTGAGTACTTGTCATGGGTAGTTTGTCCCTTGTTGTTGCAATTGCTGAAGAAGAGAGAAGACTGGAAGAAAGGTCACTCAAGAGTGAAAGATGAATTGGCAATAGTGCAGTATATGAGTGATGAAAACTTGGAGTTGAGAAGAAAGTTGAGTCCGGGGGAGCGTGAGTTAGTAGAGCTTTGGACTGACGTAGAGCTGAGGAGGAAGAAAATTGAGAGTCTAACAAAAAACTTTGTGAAGAGAGGTGAAGCCATGGCAAAGCAAGAAGAAGTTTAGAAGGAGCAGCTGGTGAAGTCTGAGGCCTTGTGTGCAGAAGTGTGAGATACGCAAGTAGAAGTTATACATTTGAAGGCAATGGCTGTTGTCATGGGACAAGAGTTGGAGAGTTTGAAGACGAGTGCAGCAAAGAAAGATTGGCCTTGGCAACATGAGTTAGCCATGTGAGATAGAGAAGAAGAGTGATTGCACGGGTTAGTCAAGGGAATGGAAGAACAACTTTGGCAGAGTGTGAAGGAGAAAGAAGCGTTGAAGGCCGAGTTGGAAGATGAGGTGAAGATGTATCATGAGGAGTTATTAGAAGAGAGAGTGTGGTGCCCACATTTTTTGTTTTTTTCAAAATAAAGAAGAAGAAGTGTATAGAGAAGTCAGATTGCGCTTGTATGGCCAAAGAAGGCAAAGAAAAGAGTCTTCGGGATGAAACCCAAAGTAAAGTGACTTCGGGTCATAAGGCAAAGTACTCGGAAATGCCCTATCAGCACATAACCCAAAGTAAGGAGTCTTCATATCGGGAGGAGCTCAACCCAAGGCGAAGACAGTCTAACAACCTTTTGTCAGGGCGAGAAATTCAAGAAGGGACCGTTCAAAAACCGGCGGCCCGTACGCGCGAAGGTTGATTGATAGTGATAGGTGCATGTAGGAGGTGTGATTTCTTGGTAGAAACTCAAAGTGAAGAAAGACGAAGAAAGCGCAACTCTATAAAAATTGAACTTGCAATGACAAAATGTCAAGTAATTTTCCTTTGCCATTGAGAAGTCGTCTTGCAGGTGATTGTGGGAAGGGAAATAGAGTTGGAAACGCGTTAGTGTGTAAGGGAGAAGTCGCGAGAGTGAAATCGAGAGACAGTGAGAAAGCAGAAGAAATGGGAGGCGGAAAGAAGAACTCCGAATTCACAGTGAGAAATCATGTGATTCGGAGGTTAGATTTGATCGCTAGGATCGAAGTCTTGAGCCGACTTTGGATCACTTTCTTGGCATGGAACTGGAACGTGAGTTTTCCAGGTTTCAGGACAGAAATCATCAAGAGCAAGTGTCTCAATGGACCCAAGGAAGAAGGGAAGAGAGGAAATCTGGCTTGCTGGACAAAGTCGGATTGGAGACTTGTACTCGGGAAGGAAGCAGGCTCGGAGTAGGAGGCCATGTTCTTGGGGAAGGGAGAGATAGCTCAAGAAACACAAGAGGTGAGAGATGCATTCTTGTCAAAGCGGACAAAGAATGGGTACAAAGTTGAGAGCTACAAAGACCTTGTGAAAAGAGGAATTGTGAGTGCTCTGATTGCAATCCCAAAGCCGGAGAGAACAATGTATGTGATGAAACACCAAGCGGTGTTCTTTCACAAGTTATTTGCATGAGAACCAATCAATTGGACGAGGTGTTTCCATGGGAGAACGAGACAAATGGTGTGGAATCTACGGGATAAATCGCCTCCACACTACATCATGCCGTTTGCAGTGCATTTCTACCTCGGGTTGAATTTGCTGAACTCGGCGGAGCAAATGCGGATGGTGTCGCACTTCCATCTTGATTTGAGAAAGGAGGTCGATGTCAAGGAGCAGCAGTACATTTTGCAAATCAGGAGCACCAACGACTACTATACAAAGAAAGGGAAGAACGTGGAGATCAAAGTAAGTACTCCGAACTCAAAGAAGAGAAGTCGGCAGGGTGAAGCCAAAGACATGAAGAAACCTCGGAAGACCAGGAGAGGAAACATGAGGTGAGGTATGGTGGTGATTGAGTCGGAGGGTGAAGACTCGGAAGGTGATGCCGAGCTCAAGACCAAAGACTCAGAGTACAAGGAGGAACCCGAGCTAACGCTACAGAGTGGAGATACAAGTAACGACAGTGATGAAGGAGGAGAATGACATCGGCTCCGGCGGCTGCAGAAGAAGAAGAAGAAGTGCAGGCAAAGATCAAAGCCAAGGAAAACACGCAGTTGGAAGACAAAGTAACCAAGCCCGAAGAAAAGAAGATCGTAGTGCAGAGAAGAGTTTGCTCAAGATGTAAGGCAAAGTACGATGCAGGTCCGAGTACGGTGAAGGAAGAAGCACAATAAAGCTTGGGAAGCAAGGCGTCCATTTTGATACAAAGACTACAGAGAAGAAGGCGAGTATTAGATGAACAAGAAGTACGAAGGGAAGAGGCCGCGCAAGAAGAAGTAACCCTGAGTGATGGAGTCGAGTACCTGCGGGAGGTGGTATGTCCTCTATGGTGAAGTTGGAGTACAAGAAGAAGGAGATGCAATCAACTTGTCGAGAGGTAAAGATTGTATTGCAGGTGTTGGCAAGATTAGAAGAAGAGAACTCGGAGTTGAAGAAGAGTATAACCCGAGGTGAGGAGGAAAAGGAAGTACTGCGAGCGGAGGCAGTAGTGAGAACTCATGTAATTGAAGACCTGAAGAGAGAAGTGCATTATCGAGAGGATCTTGTGAAGAAGAGTGACATAGCAAGGGAGAGACAAGTAGTTGAGTACAAGATCTTGAAGCAGCAATTTGCTGATTCAAGAGTAGAGGTTATCCATGCTATGGCGAGAGTAGCAGCAAAGGATCAGGAGCTCGATAGGGTGATGGAGAGTGTCAAGGAGAAGAAGCAACTATGGCAACGAGAGTTGGCAGTACGATATAGGGAAGAAGAGAGATTACGAGAGTTACTTTGTAATCAGGAGGAGAGAGTTGTACAAAAAGAGAAGGAGAAGGAGACGGTGAAAGCCGAGTTCAAAGCAAAATTGGCAATGTACAGGGAGGACTGGCTTGCAGATCGAGAATAAGAGTGGAAGATGAGATTGGAGCCTTTGAAGGAGATAGTCCTCCGGATGAATGCGATGTTGAGTACAAGGGTCAGCGTTTGGATTGAAGAAACGAGGCTGCACGAGTTGAAGTTGTTGGCGCAAAAGACGAGGCAAAGACAGGCAAACGACACGGATTTGAATGCCTTGTTAATTAGTCTCAGAACTCGTGTAGATAGGAAGATCTTAGAGGTAGAAGACAACATTTCAATTAGATTAGACTTAGTGAAAAAAGAGATAGAAAAACTTCAGAAAGATGTTAGAGCAAAACCCAAAGTAGATAACATAGGAGTGCAAATGTCTTCGGAGTTACCGGTGAAGACATTAGAGAAGAGTGGGTCGAGAGATGAAGGATTAGAAGAGTTACCCACTAGTGCAATTTCAGATCAGGAAAGAGAATTGTTGGAATTGGTAGAAGGGGTAGAAGATATGAAACCCGAGGATAGAGTAGTAGGAAGTAAATTTACTTTGGGTTTGGGTTTCAAAGCCAATGACGAAGTAGACATCGGATCGGATTAATAACAGTTTTGAGATTTGAAGAGGCAGATATGAAGATGTGCATTGTCATTTTGGATCTGCAAGTTAGAAAAGTTGTTGTAGAACAATATAGTTGTTAGAATTGTCAATTGCTTCACTATTTAAGAGTGGCATTTGCAGTATTATGTTATTTAGTGCTCATAATTTTTGAGAATAGATAAAGCAAAGTGTTGTGAAGCAATGCTCATCGCTTGAGCTTGATTTTGAGTATAAATTTTGTGTTTTTGTTTGTGAGTGTTTGGAGAAATTTGAAGTGCAAGTTAGTGTGTTTGTTGGATGTTGGATTCCACAGCCTTGATCTTCATTCTGTGTGTTTGATCTTGAGTGAAGTGCAATCAAAGCAATGCCTTGACAGATTTGAAAGGAATTGTAGTGTTGGTAGTATTCTGCATTTGTGAGTACAGTGCAAGGTTGATGTGAAGCAATTTTGATTGAGGAAGTTGTGCCTTCAGTAGAGGGGTGGAACACAATTTTGAGGCAAAGTCGTTTTGCAGTGAAGTGCCATTTTTGGGAGAGCCTGAATCATCACAATCAAGATTGTTTGGAAAGATTTGATGGAGTTGTGATTAAGAAGTGTTAATTCATGAAAAGACTGTGAGTCAGTGCTTGTTACTCTCTTCTGGGTGTGGTTTCTACCTGAGAGATTAAAGACGTAACCAAGAAGTTGCTAGTGCAGGAAACAAGAAAGCAAAGGACATTGAATTAAATAAGTTATTGATTTGCTTTAGCGATCTAGTAGATAAAAATATATTAGAAGCATGGGACAATGTGTGTCTTAGGTTAGACTTAGTACATTCAGAATTAGAGAGACTTTGTAGTGTCATGAAGTTAGAGACAAAGTCTGAAATAAGAGAAGTAGGAGTACATATGTCTTCAAGTGAGTTGCCTTAGACTCTACAAAAGAATGGGTCAGTAGATAATGATACAGATAGTGTACCTATGACTTCAATTGTAGTTTTGAGAGAAGAAGTAGTGGAATTTGTAGAAGATTTAGTGATAGTGGATAAACCTAAAGATAGAGAAGTGCAAGAAGTTACTTCGGGTCTAGAAGCCAAAGTCGAGGTAGACATCAGATTGGATTAGGACCAATTTTAAGATAGGAAGAGGTAGATATGAAGAGGTGCATTGTCATTTTGGTCTACAGGTTGGTAAGGTTGTTAGGAAGCAGTTTAGGAAGTTATATAACTTCTGAAGTGATCTACCTATTTAAAGGAGGCCTTTGTAGTAAAATGTTGTTCAGTATTCATAATCCTAAGAATAGATCAGGCAAAGTGCTGAGTTCAGTGCTCATTGCTTGAGATTAATTTCAAGTATTGATTCTATGGTTGTATTTGTGAGTGTGTGGAGAATTTCAAAGTGCAAGTCAATGTGCTTGTTGGATGTTAGATTCTATAGCCTTGATCTTCATTTTGTGTTTTTGATTTTGAGTGAAGTGTAATTAGAGCAATGCCTTGACGGATCTGAGAAGAATTGTAGTGTTTGTAGTATTTTTCATTTGTGAGTGGAGCGTAAGGTTGATGTGAAGCGGTTTGGATCAAGGAAGTTGTGCCTTGAGTGGAGGGATGGAACACAATTCTGAGGCAAAGTGGTCTTATAATGAAGTAGCCATTTTCTGGATGGACTAAATTATCACAATCAAGATTTTTTTGGACATATTTGAAGTATTGTGATTAGTGAGTGACAAATTGTGGTGATGAGATTCTGATCAGGGCTTGTTACTCTCTTCTGGGTATAGTTTCTACCTAAGAGATTAAAGATGCAACCAAGAAGAACTATATTGTTATTGTTTGACTTTGTGTTTGACCAATATTGACTCAAATCTCTACGGGAACAAACTTTACTTACCTAATTACCGCAAAGGTGATATTTTTCTAAGGTGTCACAAAGTGCGTCTTCACTAGGTTTGGATGCAATTTGGAGTTGGTTTTTAATAGAGTAGAAGAGTTCACCTGTAGTACCACTATAGCCATGCTATGACATGTCTCTATCACATATATAGTGACTAATTCCTATAAGACAAACTCCAATGGTTTGGCATAGAGAATCAATCAAACCTTGTGCATAATATTGGCCAAAGATGCAAAAATGGAGGAGGAAAAACATCATTGGGACAAGAGGATTCATGCAGTTTTGTGGGAATATAAGACAACCATAAAAACATCCACCAAATATTCTCCATTCCATTTGGTATATGGTATTGAGTCTACTTTACCTATTCACTTTGATCTTCTTATATTTCCAAGCATTCATAGGAAATTGAAGAAGGACAAGGAGGTGATGCAAAGAATTCAAGGAAGGAGAATCTCAAGGAATTTGAAGAGCAAGAGCAATTGCTATGGTTTGAGTGAAGCAACCCCAAAAGAAACAAAAGGAGAGCTATGACAAGAGGTAAGGAAAGATGAAGGTAGAGCCCTTCAAGGAAGGTGACTGGGTAACGTTATTTGATTCTATTTGATTCAAGAGGGTGAAAAATAGGTCCTTGCTTAAGCACTTTGGACTTGTAACACCCATTTGTGCATGTGTGTGGTATTGTGATATTTAGCTTGGTATTACAAGTACTTGAGAGATATTATTTATATAGAGATAAAGGATGGTTCTACATTAGTCATGATTAGCTAGAGTTAGTCATAGTTAAGATAGAGAGGTCCTTACTTTAGAGGAGGTGGAAAAGATGAGCACCACTATTTTGGATTTTAGTGTGTTGCTATTCTTGGTATTATTCTTAGGTGTTTGGCTTTGAGGAAAGAGTTGAGAACTCTTGGGCCCGCAAGCCTTTTTTATTTTGGATTCTTCTATAGTCCAAGGATAGCCCATGTGAAGGAATCCTTGACTTAGTGGTTGGGTCAAGATAAGATCACATGCTAGTGGAATATGCCTATGTGAATGGATATTCCTTTATAATTTTTGACTTTACTTGAATTTTAGTCTAGTAACTTGAGTTACTATGGTAATTAGTAAATTTTGTGCGTAACTATTTCACAAGTATATAAACAAGGGGTGAGGAGGTACTCATCATCCTTTCATTTGCAACTATCTCTCTCATTGAGTTCTCTAGTGAGCAATGTCTTGAGTCTTGGAGTTTTAGTCTTGGAGGAGTATGATGGAGTTGGGGTTTCTTGCCTTCTTAGTCCATGGTGCGCTACCATAATAGCCATCAGAGGTTCATCCTAAGTGAGAGATAGGCCGGCTCACAGACCCTTCATAATGGAGAAGGTGTGGAGCAATTGCACTTGTGATATCAAGTAGTTGGGAGGAAGAAACTTTGATAGGATTAACTATGATAAGTTGAAGTTGTATCATAGAAGGTAAAGAGACCTTCACTCCAAGGACAAATTGAAATCTTAGTCCAAGGGATAACATAACATTGCACTGTAACAAATGCATGTATACTCTATGGGATATTAAGTTTTGTATTGCAAGTAGTTGAGAAATATTATCTATATGGAGTTTAGCTAAGCTTCTACATCAATCATGACTAGCTATATTAAGTCCTAGTTAAGATAAAGGTGACCTTATTCTAGAGAAAAGGAAAAGAGTGAGCACCACTATTTTGTCTTCTAGTGTATTAACTTGGTATTATTCCTAGTTATTTGACTTTGAGGAAAGATTTTGGTCACTCTTGGGCCCACAAGCCTTGTTGGTGCAAATATTTTTTGTAGTCCAAGGATAGCCTATGTGAAGTAATCCTTGACTTAGTTGGTAGATGAGGATAAGACCATCTACTCATGGGATTATTCTCATGTGCTTGGATTTTATTTTAGATTTTTTTTTTACTTTTTAGGCTAGTTACTTGAGTTACTTTGGTAATTAGTAACTTTGGTGTGTAAATTTTTCACAAGTATATAAGCTAGGGGTGATGAGATATTCATCATCCTTTCATTTGAAACTATCTCTTTTTCATTGAGTTCTCTAGTGAGCAATGTTTTGAGTCTTGGAGGTCTAGCCTTGAAGGAGTGTGATGGAGTTGGGATTCCTTGACTTCTTAGTCTATGGTGCACAACCCTAATAGCCATCAAAGGTTTATCTTGAGTGAGAGACAGGCCGGCTCACATATCATGCAATATAACATGAGGACATCTTTCATTAAGTCTGATCTAAGAGAGATAATCTTCATGGAGAAGCAAAAAGGTTACATGAAGAAGGGAAAGGAGTTGGTTTGTTTGTTGCAATAGGCCATCTACAGCCTGAAACAATCATCACACGTGTGGAACTTGAGTTTTACCAAGTTACTGATGGAATATCAATTGGTTCCTAGCATAGTTGATCCATATGTCTTCTTGCAAAAGGAGCCCAAGATCATACTTACAAATTTTTTGGATGATGGTCTTGTGTGATGTGGTGACAAGAAGAAAATTGAGGATATGATGATTACTTCAACAAGCATTTGGAGTTGATTTCCAATGATGTTGAATACTATGTCAATCTTTAGATCATCAAAAACCACAAGGAGCACCATTTGTACTTGAGCCAAAAACACTATATCCAAGAAGTAGTGAGGCTGTTTAGCATGGCAGATTCTCAACTGATTTCTACTCCAATGGATCCAAATACTCCATTTTGTGTGATTGAAGAGAGAGAGAAAGAAGGTATGGAGGAAGAACCATATCAAGAGGTCATCAAATCCTTGATGTGTGCAACGATGGGAACCAGATTTAACATTGCATACTATATAAGCATGTTAGCTAAGTTTTTCTCAAATCCAAGTCATGAGCATTGGCATGCCGTGAAGTAGTTAATCTGTTACACAAACTACAACATATTATGTGGTGTATTATGGTTCAGGTAATATTAATAGTTAGCACACATCAGAAGGATATTGTGATTCTGACTATGCAACAAATATTCATATAAGATGGCCTTGGAGTGGATATATCTTTATGTTGAATGGTAGACCATTAGCTTGGTCAAGCTAGAGGAAACTGTCAATCACTATGTCCACAACACAAGTTGATTACACAGCCTTGTGCATTTTTATGACTGAATTGGTATGATTACAATGATTGTTGGTTGGTATTGATCTTGTGCAAGCCGGCCATATAGTTCTGAACATAGACAAGAATGGGCCAATACGGCTTATTTTCAATCTAGAATTTCACAAGCAAACTAAGCATATTGTTATGCAATTTCACTATGTTTGAGAGGTACAAGAGGTGGGAGAATTAATGCCTCTCTACTTATCTATAGTGCAATAGTTTGCACATCTCTTTATGAAGGTGCTACTAGTAGAAAGGTTCAAGCAACTTAGAAGTCAAATTGGCCTTAATATGCTTAGTGTTTAAACTTGGTGTTTAGGTAAGAGTGTTGTGATCTAGCACATGGCCTATAGTTTCATAGTTGACATTTTCACTCAACTAAGTAGACTCATCTCAAAGGATGACTAGATATAAAAATTGGTTTACATAGCTAACTCAAATCTAGGTGTGTCCTTGAGTCATGCCATGTGTTTAGGACTTGGACCTACATGAGCTTTCTAGGCTTGTCACTTCTTTATCTATAAATAATAGACTCTTTCCAAGTCTTTAATATAGTGTGGTGAACAACATCCACAATCTACTACTTCCTTAAATCAGCAAGACTGACCTCAATGAGCACTTAGTTTCATCAAAATTGAGTTCAAATAGCACTTTGATTTCAACACAAAATGGTGGGCCAAATAGGTCCTCTTAGACAAGTCATCAAGAGACTTCATGAATAGATAAAAAAAATCTTTGACTGTGATGGTGAAGAATTCATTAAGACCTTCCAAAGAAATGAACACATGTCACACCATTTGTAGCATTACATCTGGATTTCTTGGACATTGGAGTAGCAATGATAGTAGTCAGAGGTATTTTGGCAATTACTCTAAGACTACTTTCTGACGGTCAGATTTTGTGTTTGGGATATTGACTTCATGTTGGGATCCACCATCATTTGCACTATTTGCACCATCAAGTGTGTTGTCAATGGGACTGTTGGGGTGAAACCTAGGTTGAAATCAGGAGTATACCTTAGAAGTGCAGCTCTAGAGAGCTCACTCTTTGTTGTTGTGCCTTTGAGTTCTTGGCTAGAGTGGATAGAAAGCTAGCTAGCATCACTTGGAGTCTCTTAGCTAGAGTGGGTGTGGCTTGACTGATTACAGTCAAGCCACAAGTATGTTGTGTAGCAATGTATATACGCACAACACACATAACTAACTCACAAGGAAACAATATAGTTTGCTCCCTAGCATGGAGAAGAGAACAAGGAAACAATGTAGTCTACTTCCTAGCATGAGGAAGAGAGCAATGGCGATATGAAAATGAATAGAGCAATAGAGACAAAGGAGAGAGAAAAAAAATTCTAGAATTTATGAGAGTACACTAGTGTATAGAAAGACCAATTCTTTTCATGGTTCAATTTGAGTTCCATGGGTAACTAAATTTAAGACTATGGAGAATCCAATAAATATGTATGAGGATATTAAGGTTCTTTAGATTTTGGAATGATTATTTCATGATGAGAATGATAGGTTAGGAAATTTTGGTTTTTATATTCTTGATCCTTTGGAACTTAGTTTGAAAATTATAGAGAAAGTCACAAATTTTATAGTTTATAGCATTTTGAGAGTTAGCATTTGCTTATGTGAGTGGATTGTGGTTTTGCAAGTATGTGGAGCTCTAGAGAGCAACGTTATATGTTGTTATCAATATTCTTGGGATGGCTATGGTTTACTTCTCCTTATGTGGCTTCATAATAGAGTGGGATTGGGATGTACCATGCCCATTTTCATCAACTTACCTTGCAAGGAAAAACATCCACATTGTGGTACCCACATTTTTCATTTTGGACGAGTTTTGAAGAAGAAGTGCCTTGCTGAAACCAAATTGAAACCAAATGGAGAAGAAATGAGGGGAAACTTGTGTTTTGATCAGACCTGATGGAGTCTACTTCGTGTAAGAGGAAGAAGGACTTGGACTGGATCAAACCTGAAGAATTTTACTTCGTGTCAGAGGAGTGAAAAACTTGGATCAGACGTTGAAGGAGTGCAAACCCAAAAGAGAAATAGAAGTTGCAGGTCAGGATTCTTGCGGGGGCCATATCTCAATGCACACAAGTCCAAATCAAGCGTGCTATATCTCGTTGGAAGCGTCTTGTTCAGGGCTTTCTGTTGCTATCAAAATTGCAAAGTTTGGAGGTTTGTATTAGGAATTTCAAGCATTTGAAGTTTCTGGAGTAGATGTACTTTGGGTTACTGTCTTCGGGTCAATGTGACTTCGGACTTCGTACTTCGGACTTCAGGTCTAAAGACTTCGCCTCAAGACTAAGATGACTAACTAAATCCAAGGAAGTCCGACCTTGGAGTGCAGTGAAGGTGACTTTGGGAATCTTGCGTGAAGCATCAGAGGAAGTTAGAGTAGGGAAAGAAGATAGTTAGGATACCCATGACTTCAATTTCAGTTCTAATTGAAGATGGAATAGAAATTGAAGGAGAAGTAACAGTAGTGAATGAACCCGAAGTGCAAGATCAGACTGTAAGTGTCTTCAGGTCAGTTACATGAGTGATTAGGGGAAAGTGTGTTACAAATTGAAAGTGTAGATAGTGTACTCATGTTATCAATTACAATTCTTGACGATGACACAATAGAATTAGTAAAGGAATCGATAGTAGTTAGACCCAAAGTAGATAACATAGGAGTGCAAATGTCTTCGGAGTTACCGGTGGAGACATTAGAGAAGAGTGGGTCGAGAGATGAAGGATTAGAAGAGTTACCCACTAGTGCAATTTCAGATCAGCAAAGAGAATTGCTGGAATTGGTAGAAGGGGTAGAAGATATGAAACCCAAGGACAGAGTAGTAGGAAGTAAATTTACTTTGGGTTTGGGTTTGAAAGCCGATGATGAAGTAGACATCGGATTAGATTAGTAATAGTTTTGAGATTTGAAGAGGCAGATATGAAGATATGCATTGTCATTTTGGATCTGCAGGTTAGAAAAGTTGTTGTAGAACGGTATAGTTGTTAGAATTGTCAATTGCTTCACTATTTAAGAGTGGCATTTGCAATATTATGTTGTTTAGTGCTCATAATTTTTGAGAATAGATAAAGCAAAGTGTTGTGAAACAATGCTCGTCACTTGAGCTTGATTTTGAGTATCAACTTTGTGTTTGTGTTTGTGAGTGTTTGGAGAAATTTGAAGTGCAAGTTAGTGTGCTTGTTGGATGTTGGATTCCGTAGCCTTGATCTTCATTCTATGTGTTTTATCCTGAGTGAAGTGCAATCAAAGCAATGCCTTGACAGATCTGAGAGGAATTGTAGTGTTGGTAGTATTCTGCATTTGTGAGTGTAGTGCAAGGTTGATGTGAAGCAATTTTGATTGAGGAAGTTGTGCCTTCAGTGGAGGGGTGGAACACAATTCTAAGGCAAAGTCATTTTGCAGTGAAGTGCCATTTTTGGGAGAGCCTGAATCATCACAATCAAGATTGTTTGGAAAGATTTGATGGAGTTGTGATTATGGAGTGTTAATTTGTGACAAGACTGCGAGTCTGTGCTTGTTACTCTCTTCTAGGTGTGGTTTCTACGTGAGAGATTAAAGATGCAACCAAGAAGAACTACATATTACTGTTTGACTTTGTTTGACCAATTCTAACTCGTATCTCTACGGGAACGAACTTTACTTACACAATTACCGCAAAAGTGATATTTGCCAGGTTGTCACATACATGAAAAAATGCACAAGAATTATGATTGGATCACTTGGGATGGTCATGTGAGGCAAGCAACCACATGGATTATTGACTATTGATTATTATTGAGATTATATATGCATTGTCTATCCCTTTGTTGATGGTTTTGGGGAGATTGAACAAGTCATAAGAGTAGTTAGCATCTCAAGTGGGTTGTATCTTGGGGCTATATGAGGCTATTTTTTCTTGCACATGCCTATACATACAAGGAATCCTATTCTATAGGCTTCCTTGTACACTTTATGATGAGGCTTTTTGCTTATCACTTGATTGATTCCATGATGAGTTAGCTTGTTTCTTATTCCTCTTACTCCTACAATAGTGTCTTTATTATATTAAAGGTGACCAAGCAGGGTAGAGAAAGGTGGCAGTTTGATTTTTCAGATTCCAATTGAGGGATTGGGCTACCTTACAAGAGTAGGGTATTTGAGATGCACTTTACAAGATACAAGTTCAAACACATGATACTACAAATTCCAAATTAGCAAGGTGTAGGATATTGGGTCAAGCAAGAGAGTATGGTAGAGCAAATTGAGCCTTACTTCCTTTGTTTATGGCTAGTCCCATTGATGAGACTATCTCTTCCTTATGCTTATTACATCCTATAGCAAGAGAAGAAGTATTAGAGGTCTTAGATTATTAGTCTGACTAGCCTTTTCATATGTATACACATTTATACACAACATACATTACCATCACATCATATACTATAGAAGCACAACTCATATAGAAAGTTACACATGAATCCCAAAGACCCAAAATAATGAGTGATTATCAACTCAAATCAAGTCTCAAATTTGAACACTTAGCAATCAATATACAACACCAACATGCCTTGGTTACATTATCAATGTACATCCACTCTAGCTAAGTGAATCAAGGTGACACTCACCGGTCTCTATCTACCATGGCCAAGAGCTTGAAGGTTCAACATAGAAGAAGTGAGCTCTCTAGAGTTTCACTTCAAGGTATACCTCCTCCAAAGTGGTGAGAATCTAGCCCTAATGACATATTTGATGTCTCATGTAATGGTGCAAATGGTAGTCTTAATAGTGAAATCAGTTGAAATCAGTGAAACCTAATACCATATATAACCACCATTGAGTAGTTCTTGAGTGACTACTGATCATATAATGACCACCAAAACTAACACTCCAACTTCCTAGCAAACTAGCTTTGCCATCATAAATGTCATGGCAATTATCATGTGCATATACATTGCTACCCATATACATTGTTGTCAACAACATACATTATAGAAATACAACTCATATAGAAAGTCTCACATGAACTCCGAAGACCCACAATTGCTCCCTAATTGGTGGTTAGGTCCCTTTAACTCCTTATAACTATCTACTTCAAGTATGAGATATGACTTATTGTAGCAATATGGAATTAGCATACAAGTTAGTAGAGTTAGCAAATAGGTCAAATTAACACAAGTAGTCTAAGAATATTTTAGAAGCATCTAGAATACTTCTTGGTAACTTCCAACTATTGGGTAACATGTATACCAAGTAGGCAACTTCTGGGGGAAACTTCTTTAATAACTTCCCGGCTAGCTTAGCTTACATGCCAAGTAGGTAACTTTTAGAAAGAGCTTCTTAAGAAGCTTCTTGGTTGACTTAGCTTGCACTCCAAGAAGGCAACTTCTAGAAGAAATTTTCCTTGGGAATTCCCCAAGAGGCTTGTATATTTCCTAAAAATACCAAAGCCCAAGCTCATGGTAGGCATTTGGAATTTGCTTCATTGGAGAGTCCCTATATGATCTTCCACTCCAATCTTTCATTCTCCTATTTCTCTCTTTGATGTTTTATATTGGTATCAACGTATAAATGGGATGGATGGTATTTATGAACCACCAAATCCATTTCCCTGAAATCATTGGTATTTTTATGTACATGTACTACCCAAGTATCATTTCATGCAATTCATCATTTCACACTTTTCGGTAGATGTTTGTAAATATAATCACATTTTCCAATGAACCATTGATACTTCTAATCATAACTTATGGAGAGCAATGGATGTGTTGCATCTACATGTTAATTAAGATAATTGCAAGTATTTTGATAGAGTAGTAGACATGGCGGCAATGCCCAAAGCTATCATTGCTATGTAGTAACAAATTGAGCACTGTAATACTCCAAGGACAAGAGAACTCTTCAAGAGAAAAAACACAGATTTCACACTCAATCCTACGATGCCTCCAAAGGAGCACCTTCTCTTTATTATATAGCAAAGAGGATCCACTCAAAGGAAGCTCCACCCTTGGATCAAATATATGGATTGGTGACCTATCAGTGAGCTCCATTCCTAGATTAGTTGTTTGGATGGGTGACATGTCAGTCCTTGTCCTATCTAGCTGGCCAAATGGGTCTGACCAAAGGGAATCTTTAGGGAATCTTCTTGTAAGAAGCTCAGAATGGCATAGGTAAGGTACCATTGGAAAGCCCTCAATGAAAAAAATCATGGGGGGAGAAGAAAAGCCTTTAACTCCAAAGGGAAGAAATCTTTTTATTTTTGAGGCCTAATTTATCCATTTAGGCCCCAAAAATGGCTTTAAAGTTTAGGTTATTTTGGGTTTCTACCCTATTAGTAGAAGTGCTCTTTTGATGATACCTCTATCTGATCTATGTTCTTCATCATGTGTAACATTCTTCCAAATGTCACCACCCTAAGTTTCACCTCTAGATCATATGTCTAGCTATTGATTCTAAAGTCTTCAAGCATGTTTCAATTTCTGGCCTATTAGTAGAAGTACTCTTTTGGTGATAACTTTGTCTGATCTACTTATTCCATCATGTATAAAATCTTCCCAGATGTTACCAAACCAAATTTCATCTCTAGATGATGTGTCTAGTTGACGGTATTACAAGCAACTTACTCAATGGTTGGAAGAGAGATATCATCAACAACAACATGATGTAGAGAGAGCACCATTTCAAGAAGGAGAAGAAAAAATCCAATTTCCAAAACCCAAGGTATTTGAAGGCTAGAATCTCTCAGGTGAAATGGAGAATTTTGTGTTTGTTTGCATATGTTATTTTGATGCTACAAATCTTGAAGATGAATGGACATAGATCCTCTTGGCTTCAAGCCAATTGGATGGAGTGGCAAAACTAAGGTGATGATTTTGAGAATAGCACGCTCAATAGCAATTTTTTCCATCAATCTTGACAAGAAAAGAATTCAAGGGTGCAATAATTGAGAGATTTAAAAGTGTAAATGTTGCATGAGCCGCACAAGATAGATTAGCAAAATTAAAGAAAATCACTATGAGGAACTAAATCACTCGATCTAAGAATGCCATAATCCAAATTTGAGAGACTAGAAGGTGAAGCTTTGGATTGATTTTTGAGGAGCTTGAAGTCATGCACCAAATTGGCAGTGACTATGCAAGAATCCAAACACTTAGAGAAAGCCCAATAGTTGGTTGAGCGCTTTGATTCCTTGGTTGCCACAACTTGCTCTTGACCTTGATCTTCATAAAACCTACCAGTACACTACACAAGGGTGGAAGAGTTGGCACTAGGGAGATTGATGCCATCCAACAAAGACCATTTGACATTACAGATAAGGAGAGATAAAGGCATATACATTTGGTGCAACTAAATCAACTCTTGTATCAAACTCCAAATTGGAGTCAATTTCCTCCCTTATTAGGACCTAAGATACAAGTTGATATCAAGTGACACTCTATGTAAACCTACTATGTACTATAGTGATATCTCCTTTCAAATTCCCAAAGAATTCAATCATGACAATATAAGTTAAATTGCAACCGTAACCACTACAAGTACCACACCAACTAAACACCACTCACTAATGTAGCTCTAACTATGATAACTACACTAGGAAAAAGGGAAACATGTAACTTGTCATCACAACATGCACTCTCACGGTCTATACGTCATCACTTCCTATCTTACCAAAGAGAAACATAGTTAGTCTAACTAACCATCACTCAACCTTGCTATCAAGAGCACACAAGAGAACCCATGCTCTAAAGTCAAGGGACCTCACACAAACATGGTGCACAAATAAGAAGCATAAAATAGACAAGATCTAATCACAAGAAATTTAAAATAAAACTTTCCATTTCATAATCAACACCAGACTAACTCTACCAATATTTGGTATTTGACATAATATGAGTATCTATCTACTCTTAAGCTACCAAGATCACCAAGGATGGGATCAAATTATCTCTCCTAGCAAAAGCTACATGTGTATAGGTATCAATTGACCAATCACTAGGACAACAAGTGAAGATAGACTAGTTGGCTATGGCACCAATCTAGGAACTAGAGATTGGGGTTCAAACTCTATTGTGCTCAATCTAGGAGGGTAGGCTGATTTTGCTAAAAGCTAACCAACAACTACCAAAAACTAAATTTGCTAGCTTCACACTAGCAAGTTGGCTTGTTGGCCTTTCTAGCTCACAACACACTTGAAGCCTCTAAATGCTGAAATGAGGCCTTTCTTCTTGCCAATTTGAACCCTCTCTAAATCTGGCCAAGCTTTACCAACTCAAGCACTAGCTAGAGCAATTTGGCCAACCTCCAACTCTTGACAACTGTTACCAACTCAACCTCCAACTCAACCTCCAAATCTAGACAACCTCTACCAATTTGACACACCTTCTCTACAATTTGATGACCTCCAAATCCTCCACTAACTATCAATTCATGCCAAATTGGGAAGATTGGGATCTCCAAATCCCTAATTTGAGGGGATAGGTTCCCAAATCCACTTACAATTTTTCTTCTCAAGTCCAATTTGCAACACCAAGGCCTTTGATTTCACCTTCTTGCCCTCAAATTAACATCCATTGACTTGAAAATGACCTCAATTTTGAGAAATTTGAGCAATGCTTCCATACACCATTTGCCCATTGCCAAATCTACATCAACTCAAATAGGGTTTTTGCATACATTCACCCTCAAGAAAATCTAGGATCACAATCAAATGTTCCAATGATTTGCTATGCTTGGAGATACCACCAATGTCCTTAGTTCTTGCATCCAATTTTCCCTTGACTCTCACTTCTATGATGTAACCAATTCAACTCTTCCACTTGAATAACACTCAAATAGAATTTGAATTCCATCCTCCACTTAACAATCTACCAACAATCATGCACTAATTATAGTCAAACCATACACACTCTAGCTAAGAGACTCCAAATGACACTTGTTAGCCTCTATCCACCACAGCCAAGAACCCAAAGGCTCAACATCATAAAAGTAAGCTCTTTGGAGTTGTAATTTGAAAGTATACTCCTTTGCTTGACCTAGGTCTCCAACCCTAACAATACCATTGATAGTGTGAATGGTGCAAGTGAGTTGGGTCCGACCATATGATTAATATCCCTAACATGAAATGTGGCTGCCATCAAGTAGTCCATGAGCAACTATCAAAATAATTATGATTGCTAACACTACCACTCCAATGTTTGAGCAAACTAGCTTTGATGTTTCAAATTTAGTGACATTGGGTTTGGTTTAGGACTATGAAGTGCTCCAAGACAATGTAAATTTTCTCCTTTATCTTTGGGAAAATTTACCTAGTCTTTGCTTGGCTTTGGGGCAGATTTCATATCTTGATACAAGTCTCTTCCTTCATCTTAGTTTGCTCTCAATTCTTGGAAGGTGAAAAATCCCTCTCCTTCTTCTTCCTCTATGTATTCTTCTTCTTGCCTTCTTCTTCATCTTTAGATCCTTCTTCCAAGATGGCCTTGATATCATATATTAATTATTTATCTATGTACTTTGTGACAATGGTCATCACATGGGGTTCACCTACATCAACATTGAGTATTGTCTTCCAATTTTCTTTGGTCCAATTATAGAGATTTCTTCTCAAACTCCTTATGGTTCTCTCTTTCTTGAATTTCATCTCATGGATCATGCTACAGTCACTCAAAGCAAGAAACCTAAATCCTTGCTCTTGATTACCTCACTTCTATAGTACAATGCCTACTTATTGATAATAGGTTTTTACATAAGGCTTTGGGATCTTCCTCATGGATTTTTGGATAGATACTATCTTGATTGTCAAAGGGAGTTTAAGAAACTAAGGTGAATGTGAGTAGGTTAGGAACTAGGAACTTCTTCAAGTGTTGGAAGACTAAGACAATTTTTTATTAAGCTTGAGGCTAAATGTAAATTCCGCTCTAAAAACGTGGGTTTTGGATAAATACCATCTTGACTCTCAATGGAGGTCTAAGAAACTAAGGTGAATCTGAGTAGGCTAGAAACTATGATCTTCTTTATAGGCTAGAAGACTTAGATAATTTTTTATTGAGCTTGAGGTTAATTGTAGATTCTAATATAAAAAAAGTAGAATTGGATAATTGAATTGAAGCTCACTTGGTTTTATAGGTCAAGTCCTTGGTCAATGGTGTGGATAGTTCTTGAGTGCTTCTTGTCATGCACTTTCAATGAGGTACCTTTCTACATGCAAAGTATTCTCCAATGGTCTTTGTTACACATGCAAAGTCCCGGCCAAATACCAACAATCCTCCATGAATGCAAACCACCTTTATTGAATGCAACCATCCTTGATAGAAGTTATTTAACCATGTGGAGGCATATTCAAATATATGTATGGTCCTTAGGTGCAACCATGTTCCAACTGAATTTTTTCCAAGCCAAGGTCATTAAGTTGCAATCTTTTCTCAGCCAAAGTTCTTCTCATATGA
Organism: Lunularia cruciata; assembly: GCA_948567375.1. Taxonomy (NCBI): domain Eukaryota; kingdom Viridiplantae; phylum Streptophyta; class Marchantiopsida; order Lunulariales; family Lunulariaceae; genus Lunularia; species Lunularia cruciata. Next base: position 23,569,717 of record OX419756.1, read on the forward strand.
TTATCTTTGGGTTGCAGTTACTCTAGGCCAAAGTTAATCACTTTAAACTAATCTAGAAAGTTATTTCTAATTTGGCGTTCTTCCTTTAGAGTGCCTTGGATTTGGAATTCTTCCACTTGTAGCTTTGCACAAGCAGATGAAATTCAAAAGTGCACCTCAACTAAGAAACTTTTCCTCCTAAACACTGAATCTTGTTGCCATATCTTTACAAATAAAAGTGAGATTAATAATAAAAAATGAAGTTTTGAAAATATGGGCACCATAAGCAGCTCATTTTAGTCTTATATACATTGCTATTATCTTTCATGTTCTTACTTATGAGCAAGATTAGGATTTTTATCATTTATATCCTTTTGTAGAAAAAGATGCACCAAAAATCTTACTCAAGGTTTTGAGGATGGATTTTAGAGGTCCATGTGTCAAAAGGAGGAATTGCAAAGTGTATAAGGTATAAAGAATTGATTCCCACCAAGTCAAGACTAGAGTTTTGCAAGTTCAAAGATGTTTCAAAGAGCCAATTGGGAAGAGAAGACCAACATTTGAGAGAGGAGCAAGCAAACAACAATCTATAGACAAAAGTAGTGAGATTTAAGGGAGTAATACTTGAAATTTGATCTATTGAAGAAAGGGGATCTAATTTAGACCCAAGTGCACAATTTCCAGTATTTTGGGAGCTCCACAATAGCTTTTAGGATTTGTCAATGAGCTTGTATATTAGAAAAAATGTTAGCTATGTTGTACCTAAGGAATGCTATATTTAGGTCAATTTTGAACTTGATGTGATCAATTGAAGTTGTAGTAATTGAAAGCAAAGGTTTTTGGGTGGAGATTATGGTCAAGTTTAGGATTTTGATCAACCTATAAAAATTCCAATATTTTTGGTGGCTAGGTTTTGTGCCTCAATGTGAAATTTTATATAAACTAATCAAGTAGAGAATTCAAGGTCTTAGATCAAGGATAATTGGGTTTGTTAAGCTTGAACATAAGCTCAACCTAGAAACTGATCCATATCTAGGAATTGGTTTTGAAATTCAGATGCAAAACTTCACAAAAAGTTAGCAAGGGTATGAAAAAATGTCTTGTAAATTTTAGTTAATTATGGTAGTGAATATGGTACCAAAATTTTGATCAAAATACTATTATAACCTCTAATGGGTTATTTTATCTCCAACTACCATTGAAGATTAATTTCTCCACTTAAAGTCATGGTTCAAAGAACAGCAACTTGCCAGAGTGTTTCTAGTGCTTACATGCATCCCCAAGCAAAAAATTTAGCAAAAATTATGCATGAACACTTGGATTAGAGTTCAAAAATTAGGATTTGAACAAAAAGAATAAGGCTAAGTTCAAGATATTTTCAAGAGAGCTATAATGGTCAAATTGAGAAATGTATATATCATTTGCAACCTTATCTTGTAGGCTAGCCAATGAGTCCAAGAGTGTTGGATTTGGAACCATAGTGGATAACTCTTTTTTTCCAAGTCTTGAAATTGTTTCCTTGATAAAAAATATGTAAGATCATCCCACCTAGAGTACAAGTTGGAAGTAAGTCTTAGATAGAGAAAGGGTACTCTAAGGCACTTCTATACTAGAAGTATGGAAATTTTTTATTAAATTATTATTAAATTATTGTTTAATTTATTGTTTGGATCCTCTCCATGCATAGTATGCTTGGTTGTATGCCTAGTTGTATGCCTAGTTGATTTGTGTGCATGCATTGTGCTTAGGTTTCTTTCTTTAAGAATATTGTATATTTCTACTTGGCTATGCTTGAAGTAATGACAAACAAACCAAGAGTGTGCATTGTGATGGCAAGTTAGGTTGCACTTTTCCTACCCAATAAAAATAAAGTTTGGGGATTGGTGTAAAATTTCTTGACATAGGGATTACAAGTGGGTACAACCATCCATGGTACATTATTTACAATCTCCTACATGTAAACTCCATAGCTAAGTGCTTGGTGTGTTCTTTATTAGAACAACAAGCAAAGGAAATTCTATGCAATATGAGAAAGGAGTCTTCTACAAAGATAATAACTTCAATCCACACTCCATATCAAAAACTCTAACAACAACTCCTTATCTTCATAAAGCTTTCCTCTAATTGGTCATAATCCAAGATTGTATTACATTTAAAAGTACTTGATCTTGTGATTAAAGAAAATCTCCAACTCAATTTATCTATAATCTTAGAAGCCATCTGCCAAAACAAAAACACCATTTTGGTAATTTAATCCTTTTAACATAAATAAAGTTAAGATCCAATATCCAAGATGATATATTTCACAAAGTCTATTAGTGTCTTTGTTATAGAGAAACAAAATGTAATGGTATATCCACCCATTTGAAACTACATTACTCATCTTAATAGAATTAAATGTAATCATATGAAGAAAGAGAATTCTTTTCAATAACTATTGATAACTGGGCTAAAGCATAAATAAATGAATTTTAATGCTTTCATGACAATAGTAAAGAAATCTATAAAGTATTCAGATATATTATGTAAGATATAAATCATAATTAATCAAGTTAAAGGATCAGAACTTGTATACTCTTGAAAATCTCTTCTATTTCTCTTTTGATGTGTGGTCTATGATCCATTGGACTCATCAAGAAATTGAAATACTTTGGGATTGATGTTACATAATGGAGTAAACCATGAAGTAAATTCCAGAGAAGTGGAGTAAATTTTTGAGTTATAAATTATATCTAAAAATATAATTTAACTACACAATAGAAGCAACTTTGAATCACTTAGATTCCAAATCTGAAATTTAAACCTAAACTTAGTTGAAGAAAAGGTCTAGTCCAATCCAGTACATACCAGATTAAACTGTTTGTTGTTTGTTTGTTGTCGTAGGTGAGATATAAATCATTGAACGGATGTGCTATCAAACATTTTAACTAAAATCTATTACTACTGAAAAAATAACATCTCGATACTAAATCTGGTTTAATAATATAAACCATAAAAGGCCGATCGCGTAGAAAACACGAAGGATGGGAAGACCCCATCAAGCCGAACAAGAGACAAGAAAGGGTAAAGTATAATATAAAATGCAATGAAATGGTGTATACAGATATAAGATTTTTAGAAGTTGTTCGAAATAGGAGAGTATAGACCTTTACAATGAAAATTTATACTAGGAACAGTTTATCTCTGGGACATTACTCAAAGTTAACTTTTTCTTCTGACATCTAATGAATAGTACGGACAAGATTACAAGACGGTTCCCTTTTCTGTCAACGCGAGGTTGTGCCTCGTGAACCACATATGATTAGACATGTGAAGTGGCCTTCTAGGCCACTTCTATGGCTCAATGATGTACGTCAGCTTTGACGTCCGTCAGCCTGTAAAACATTGACGGAAAGAGCATAATCATGTGTCCATGGGAGTGCATAGGCCCGGCAGTTAGTTTAGACGTATGTCAACCTCATATTGTGATGACAGGTCATTGTGGATTATTGATTGGCGTTAATAAGTAACCCGTTCTTGGACTAGATTATGTAAAGTAAAGAGTTCAGGGTTTGCAAATTAATAAATTCTTTTTTCACATTCACTTTAACAAAGGAATGTTCATCAAATTTAACTTTTAGTTTTTTATATATAGATGAATTTTTATAATTTCATATTTTGTGATTAATGGAGTTTCAAACAGAAAATCTTATGTATTAATCACATTAGTAAGGAAGAAAAAATGTTATGAAAAAAAAAAGATATTACACCCGAGTACTGGAACTGGTTCTCGTTGACAAATAATTTCTTTTTTTATCTCAAAGAAGAATACTAATAAATGATTTCATTCTTAAATCACACATGACCAACATTGAATATCGGTCCAAAAATGAAAAAGGTAAAACATATTACATCTGCATCCAATCTCGAATGTCAAAAATTAAAATCGAAGATGTATTTGCTTGGAAAGATTAAAGCGTCGATCTCGGGAAGTCGGAAGGTTCATTCTCGGGAAAATTTAAACCTGTCATAGAAAGGGAATGCAGATCACCCGAATCTTTCTATGACAGGGAATGCAGATCACCCGATCTTTCTATGACAGGGAATGCAGATCACCCGATCACGTTGTATCACCCGATCCATTAATCTAGAAAATTCCCGGTTCGAAAAGGCTCAAACGGAACTAGAGCTGTCTGACGTATAAGCTCCGGCATGTAAGGGTTTGAACGTCAGACAGACCTGACGTGCACATGAGCTCCGTCAAAATTATAATTGCCGGACTTTGTCTTTTAGTGAGCCGCCGGAACCCAAAAGAACCATGTGAATCGCGTAAGAACCCGCCTCATATGCATTCAGGCCGCTGTGTCTTCTGGCAGCCAATCGTCAGAGACGAGGACCCAACTTCGCGAGCACATAAGTAACATCCGAATACAAGATGCGAGTCTTGATACCCCGTCTAGGCACGGTGCATGATGCCACGACTTGATGCCGGTCTAGGTAGCGTGGCATGACCTTCCTGGGTTGTATGATCCTTTCTTCAATTGCAGGGATCCTGCTTTACACTTCTTTTCTACACTTCCCAAATCAAATCATTCTAATTCTCATCCAAAAAGCAAAATGGACGAAGAGTGACTGGCTAACACATCATACTCACTTGACCTATAATCTTGCGTCTAGAACGTCAATCAGGAATTGAGAGAGAACGTATGCATGATGCATGTCTAGTACAAGAAAACGCACGACTATGGACTTATTTTCACTGTTACAACACTTCCTAACTGACGGAAGCCAAAATCACATAACACTACGTTGGCTCTGCACATCTAAAGTAGTGAACACCAAGACTTTGATGGCTATTATCTCAATGTCCTTCAAACCAGAGTTCCATTTGATGTTATCAGCTTCTGAGTGCGTTTAGATTTGTCGAGATGGATTATATGAATTGTTTTTGTTGGTGGGATTTAGCTTCAAATTGTAAAGCTACGGCACGTTGTTTCGAAACTTTTAGGCGTTGCGGATCCTGATGTTTAGGGTAGTTGGCCGTCAGTTGTTTCCATGTCCACAAGAGAATAGCTAGAACAGACAAGAGAGTAGCTAGAACAGAGTATGGTAGACTTGAGTAGTTAAATCCAAGTAGGTTGATGAAATCAGTTTTCAAGGGCATCTTCTCATGTTCCCATTTTCTTTTGTAACATTCTCGTTTTATAATATATTTTAGATAACGTGGGTCCATTTTCTCTCAGAATGTGATCAAGGAGAGCAACACGATAAAAATTTCTTTAGGTGCTCCCCTAATTTATAAACCTTACAATTTGTATAGCTAGGATATTTCAGTAGCAATACAGTAGATTTCCCCTTCTTTATGTTTTTACAGGTGCCTTTTGTAACAAGATCATCTTGTTTATGAAGCTGCTCCTACGGATTGAACTCTCAACAACTTATACTGGCAAACTATGAATTTATCAAAGCACCTTTCTGTCATGCTTGATAGTTTCAGGAACTAGTGGATGAATCACATAACAAGGCTCAGGTGCCGATGCTTCACTGAAACGATCACAGATCTTCAATGCGATCGTAACCACGGCACCACTATAGAATGTCGTCACTGACATAATCATGTTTACATCTTTTCAAAGGGTTTCATTTGCAGATTTTGAGGAAGTGAGGGGAGTGAAATAATAAAGCAAAAACTGATGGGGTATCTCGTACATATCACACGCACTGGAACTGAAGGCCATGAAATCAGACTTTTCTGAGAAATAAGAGTAGAATAATGGATGTAAGAAACTTGAATTTCACGAAATCAATACTGCAAAACTTTTGTAAACCACCTTATTAGACACAACTTGTTATAAAACCACTTGTAGTACGATCTACGGAATCACCACAAATTTGTAAGTGCCAAATTCGGGCTCAAAATGCTTCAAATACTCACGCGACCTTGATTCTCAGATAGCGTACTTTGATATTATCTACAAGGTGAGCCAGCGAGTTCCCATGAAAGTGGATCCATTCCAATCGTAAAAAGTACGAGCATGAGATTCTCACTTGAATTCTTGTGTGGCACATTTCTACTTTACGGAAGAATTTGAGGAAGCTTCTCGTGGTTAGGCTCGCAGCTTCCGATCGTTTACGTCGTAGAACTTGCCTGAGGAACTTCTAACGTACTTCTTCTTCGATACTATCGGTGCTCAGCCCCATTTTCCTCGTGTGTTTTATCGTTTGTACAGTTTGATGAGGATCTTCCCATCCTCGCTATCCTACGCGGTCGCTGTACTTCGTCTCTCGTAGCTTGTTTCAGCCCGTAGCTTCTACCGCGTTGTCTTTGACCTTTCCTGGTACGCATCCGGACTGTCATAGTCGACGTCAGTTAAGGTTCTAGAAGTGCTACTGTAGTAGACAGTTACCGCAAGACAAGGTACGCTCCACAGACGGGTACTGCCCTCGCATTTTACTTTGTTGCTTTCACTGAAAATGGAATCAAATTCCAGTTTACTTATCTTCCGCGGGAACAATATGATGTTCGCGGTATCAAATTTAAGGTATCAAATTTAATGTAAAGATGGCCTGTGAATGATTTATATATTTGCGATGATGCAATAAACGAATATCACTTATTTTTACCCCTTTGTCTTTTCCTTGTACAGTTTGATGGGGTCTCCCATCCTTCTTGTTTGCTCACGCGGTCTCGTTTCTCGAATATCACGCATGATATATCAAAATAGTGTTTCGTCATAAATATTCTGTAAATTTACTTAACATTGAATATTATTTTGAGATGGATTCTTCATTGATCATTTCTCAATCTCTATAGGTTCATACCACAAATTGCGAGAGAGGATTTGAAAAAAATAATTTATCGTGTAAATTAGCTCTTGTATATTGAACATTCCTTTGAAAGTCGTGTGATAATTTTGTAGTCACACCAATTCCTTCCAGTAACAAACTTCATAAGGGAATGAAATCTAATATACTCCTCGAAGAGAGCGGATCCACTCAAAAGTGCTTCGATTTGGATTCGTACATATAAGCATAGATTAGATGGAAAAGGCATCAACTCTATCCATCGCGAAACCATACTTCTCCAATAAGATAGATAGAGTAGTTACACGAGAATAATTCTATCATGAAGAGAAATTTTAATCGAAGAAATAACTGGCATCCAACCTGCTGAACAATACCCGTGATGCACGAGCCGGCTCTCCCATCTCCAGGGTCGCCCTGGGCCTCACAATTTTGGCAAGTATGATTTCAAAATAGTAGCGAACGGAGGCATTCCGGTTTTGGGAGAAGCACCCTATGCCATCAACATTCGAACTCCGTGGAAAAGGACTCCGATAATGCGTACAGAAAGTCGAAACATGTGAAACCGGCGGCCGGAGTGAATTTGATCATGTGAAACCGCGGTGTAGGGCAGAGCACCTCCGAAGATCAAGGAACTACATCCACAATCTGTACGACTTTTCATGAAATCTCATCGAATTTTCATGGCGGAGAGTCTTCAATTAGTGAGGAAAAGCGAGTAGTGCTGTGCGAATAGAAACTTCCAATCTTTCTTATATCGTAGAGTGGGACGGGTACGTCAAGTCTTGAGCGCAAATGTAACCGACTTCCAGGAATACTTGAGTTTCAAGATTTTGTTTCAGCCATTCGAACAAAGTGGATTTTACCTACAGTACCTTGTTTAAAAGGCGTTTAGAGTGGGTCGACCTGGCCCCATGAACAAATTGCACGTACATTTTCTTTTCTCGCTTTTGCTGTCTTCTTTTCGTGATAACATTGACATTTGTTGAATCAATTTCATGTAAAATGATGCACGATCTCTACCTGAGAAAGTCTTAGCAGTACCCCATATTTGGCCCTTCGACTTAACGATACTCCACATTGGCCAGAAGAGATAACAGTCCCCCTTGCAGACAGACATGGCCTGTTACTCGTATATGGTAGTGCTTCTACGAACAGATAGGATTGTTCTCTTTCTCACAACAATGTTTGGAGTCGTCTTTCAAAGAAAAGATCATAAGTAATATAGTAAACGAAATTTAAAGAAAAAATTATAATTTTTGGTTTTTTGTTCTAATATGGGATCTATATGATTTTAAAATAATGCTTAATTCTGATTTATCATGTGAACGACGTGACTAAGTATTTATCAGGTGTTATAGGAAAAACTCCACTGCAATGTTAGATCCTAAGGGAAAATGAATTTATGACTAGTTAGTGATGATATATAATTGACGATGATTAATCTTTTTTCTAGGATTTTAAGTTCTAGTTCCAACAAAATCTCAGTACTTGATCCCAAATCCTGACGATAGTGGATTCAACTAATCTCTTCACAACTTTGATCGACAAACTAAGCTCATCCCGAAGTCTCTAACTCTAGTTGATTTCGATGATCCAAGCCCGAAATCCCCGATTTTCTCATCCCGAAATCCTTTTGACACCTATGATAAAACCATTATTTGCCTTCAAAAACCCACAAGCACTAATTTTAACGAAGTGTCACTGTAGCCTTATGGTGCCAAGAGATACTGGTAAATCTTTCTGCTAACTTGGGGTATCGTTATATGAAGTGTCGACGACGAGGGCTTGTTCAGTCCTTTTATGCGTTCTCTATAACGATCTCATTGGAATCCTTGCTCTAGTTTCTCAAGATCAGTATACAGACTAAGATGAAGAGAAAGGCGACCGCGTAGAGAACACGAAGGATGGGAAGACCCCACCAAGCCGTACAAGCCGTATACTGACTAAGATAGAGTCACGTGTTCTATTGTTCATAGACATTTTGACTTCGAATAGGCCATTGTACAACATCGGTACTGTGGGTCACCTTCCGGAGCAACTTAGGGAAGCACGTCGATCGACAAACTTTTGTCCGAGTAAGTCCAGGAGATTCTGACATGAACCTGCATGTATCACCGTCTCCAATTGTCAGTCGCCTGGACAGTTGGAGCCGACGTTGTGACGAACTATGTGCATGACACTGTGATGCTTGACTAGGGACTTGACTAGGGACTTGAACAAGAACAAGAACTAGAGGTGCGCACATTCCTGTATCTCATTTTGGCTTCCTACGTGGAGATTGAGTATCGAAATGAGAGAAAAGAGACAAGGAATGGAAGGTTATTCTAGAGTTTTAGAGAGTTCACCGGTATATATTAGATCGGTATATATCACATGAGTGAATACTCAATTCTGTTTATTTTTCAATTTTGGTCTCATTTGTATCTAGATTGAAGGGTATGGAGAATTGAGAAAAAAGTTATGAGCACTTTTAGGTTTTTTATGGGATCTTCCCATCCTTCTCTTTTTCCACGCGGTCTATCTTTCTTCCTTTTAGAGTTTAGAGTGATTACTTTACATTGAAAATAATAGGTCAAGAATTTTCATTTCTAATTTTGTGGTATTCATGTTTGAGTTACATGGGAATTTATTTTGAAAATTTTTGAGATAAAAATTAAAAGTTTTAACATGAGAATTTATAATTTTTAAGGTTTGGAGAGATTATATTTATTCATGTGAGTTGGGATATGAGGGATTGTGCTTTGCAAATATGGGAAGATATGGAAAGGAGCATTGTGTGATACAATCATTATTCTTGTACTAGCCATGGCTACACTTCCCCATATGGGGTCGCCCAAAACAACTCAAAATACATAGTGCCCTATGTGTCACCAATGCTTTACCTTGCAAGGGGTAAGACACATGTGGGAAGGATGCACAAGGACTATGATTGGACTACCTGCGATGCTCATGTGAGGCAAACAACCACATCATCAATGGTGACACTCAAGAGTATGCATGCTTCCTCTATCCCTTCCTTGACCGTTCAAAAGATATCGATCAAGTCGTGGGAGTGGTTAGCATCTCAAGCAGGTTGTATCTTGGGGTTATTTGAGACTAGTTTTCCATGTCCACGTCTATTCCATAGGCTACTCCATACACTCCATGATGAGGCCAGATAGCTTTTCACGTCACACTTGATCATTTGGCACATGATCCCTTGGACGAGTTAACATGGTTCTTATTCCTCTTACTCCCTTGATGGTGGCTTTGTTATGCTAGAGGGGGATATGTGGAGCATCAAAAGGTGGATGGTAGATTTTGTTGATTTTGAGCAAAGGATTAGGTTGCACTCCAAGAGGAGTCAGTTCTGGCTGGACATTTTAGGAGGTAGATTCTGCCACAAGATATCACAAAGTCCACTCAATTATGAAGGTGTAGGACATTGGTTCAGTAGGAGATTTTAGTAGAGCAACAAGATTGCTACATCCTTTGCCTATGGCTAGTCTCATTGATGAGACTGTAAAAGACCAAGATCGAGGAGAGAAATAGGAGAATGGAAGCTCACATTGGGACATTGGAATGAGGGAAAACTCCAAATGCCTAGCATGAGCTTCGGCTTTGGTATTTATAGGTAGCATACAAGGCCCTTGAGAAGCTTCTCAAGAAGCTTCCTTGAGCCATTTTCTTAGATGCAAGCCAAGTTAACTAGGAAGCTTCTCAAGAAGCTTCCTTCTAGAAGCCGCCTACTTGGCATGCAAGCTAAGCTAGTTGGAAGCTTCTAGAAGCAACTTACTTGAGGTGCAAACTAAGCTAGTTGGGAAGCTTCCCAAGAAGCTACCTAGATACTTCTGGAATATTCTAGGTTAATTTGTCTTATTTGCTACTTTGTTAGCCCTATTAACTTTGTCGCTGAACTCCATATTGTTTCATATTCCCCCACCACTAGTTGGTGACGTCCTTGTAGCCACTGAAGCTTTGAACTCTTGGATGGTAGTCTGTGCATTCTGGAGGTGAGAAAGAGGTTCCCATGTGGCATCATGAAGGGGATACCATTTCCAAAGGGCCTTGTACTCAGTCTATTGTTGACGGCCTTGTTAAATATGGCGACGTGCAAGGATTAGATCAACTTTGTACTCCTCATGATCATTGATAGGGACAGGAGGAGGGGGAGGTTGGACTTGAGAGGAAAAGGAAGAGGGGTTAGGAACAAAGGGTTTCAACTTGGAAACATGAAAGATAGGATAGATACGCATGTGACAAGGCAAGGCAAGTCGATAAGCAACAAGAGAGACAATTTGGGTGATATCAAAGAGTCATATCCAATTAGGGGCAAGTTTACAAACTTGGGTATCAAGTGGGTAAAGGGAGGTTACTAGAGGATAGCATGACTTTATCACCGACTTCAAAGGTGAGATCATGACAATGGTGGTCTGCATATTATTTTTGGTGATTCTGAGCAACAAAGAGGTGAGACTTGGCTTGTTGGAGAGATTGGGATATAGTGGTCAAGAATGTGGAAGTATGAGGAACCTGAGATGGAGGAGGAGCAAGAAGAGAATTGGAAACAAGCGGATCTTGGCCAAAATTGAGAAAGAAAGGAGAAAATCTGGTACTTGCTTGTTTGGGATTGTTGTAGGCAAATTTTGCAACTGCAAGACATTCATCTCAATTGGTATGGTGGATATTGACAAAGGCAAGCAACATATCCTCCAATGTAAAATTTGCATGTTTAGTTTGTCCATCAGTTTGAGTATGATAGGCCGTGGACAAAGCAAGCTTTGTGCCGAGTATCTAAAAGAGTGTTTGCCAAAACTTCTCGGTAAATCAAGGATCATGGTCGGAGATGAGTACACGTGGCATCCCATAATGCTTGGAGACATTGTTGAAGTAGATTTGTGCTAAGGTTGGAGCATCCACGGTAAAACAGGTTGGTGCCAAGTGGATTTGCTTACTAAACTTATCCACAAACACCACGATTGCGGTGTGTCCTTGTTTTGTCTTTGGCAAGGATGTGATGAGATCCAAGCTCACATGCTCCCAATGAGCGGATGGAATAGCGAGTGGTTGAAGAAGTCCACTCGGCTTCTGGTTGCTGGCCTTGTTACATTGGCAACTCTCACACGATCGGACAAATTCTTGAATATCTCATGTCATGTTGGGCCACCACCATTGACATTGGAGGGTACTCAAGGTCTTGTCCACACCCATGTGACTAGCAATGGGTAAATCATGGGCTTTTTGAAGGCACACAAGTCAAAGATCACCTTTAGCTGGAACATAGATCCGGTCCTCATGGAATAAAAGGCCCTCCTTGATGGAGAAGGTGTTGTACTCCTTACCACATTTGTAAGGCAGCCATGTACCATTTGGAAGAAGGGATCTTGGTGTAGAGTTGACTGAAACTCGTTGTGGACCTTGGAGTCAACTGCCATTGTTGAAATTGCCGTTGTGATGAGAGGAAGAGACTTCAAATCAGGTCTTCATGATAAAGCATCAGGGATGACATGGAACCGACCTGGTTTGTACTCAAGTTTGATGTCATATAGTTGGAGTTGTTCCTCCCATCGATGATGTCTACTCTTCATGTGTTCCAAGTGTAAGGTTTGCAACAATGGTTTGTGATCAGTTTGCATGATCATTTGTTTCCCCACGAGGTAATGCCTCCATACCTTGGTGGCATTTACCATTGCAAGTTGTTCTTGATCTCGAGCAGAGTAGTTTCATTCAGCCGTATTGAGTTGGTGAGAAACAAAGGCAATGGGATGGAGTCCATTTGGAATTCTTGTTGCGGTACGGTTCCAATTGCAAAGTTAGAAGCATCAAAATCAACCACACAGAGTAGTTGAGGATCATATGGTTGAAGAATGGGTCTTGAAGACACCATATGCTTTAACTTCTGGAATGCTTCTTCATGCTTGGTGGTCCACTGGAAGCTTGAGTTCTTTCCCAAGAGATCAGTCAATGCTGCAGCCACATGAGCATACTAATGGATGAACCGTCGGTAAAAACTGGCCAATCCATTGAATGCTCGTACTTTTGTAGCATCCTTTGGGGTAGGCCAATCAGTAATGGCCTTGATTTTCTCTTCTTCCAGCTTAATCCCCTTTGATGAGATCTTATGACCCAAGAAGTTAACCTCCTTTTGCCAAAAGGTACACTTTGACTTCTTGCAGTAAAATTTCCATTGTCGTAGTCGTCTTAGGACTTCTTGCACATGATTCATGTGTTCTGCCTCTATCTTGCTATAGATTAAGATATCATCCAAGAACACCACCACAGACCAATCCAATAGTCCATCCAACACCCAATGCATCTGATCCATGAAGACTATTGGAGCATTAGTGAGTCCAAAAGGTAGAACTCTCCACTCAAAATGCCCATACCTTGTGCGAAAGGTAGTCTTTTGCACATCTTCTTTATCAATTTGCCAAAAGAAATTTGCCAAAATGCATTACAAAGATCTAGCTTGGAAAAGTAGCGTGCTCCACTTAGTTGATCAAGCAAGTCATCGATCCGAGGCAAGGGATATCCATTCTTCATGGTTTGCTTATTGAGCCCACAATAATCAATACAAAAACAAAGTTCTCCATCCTTCTTTGGAACAAATAGTACCGGTGCTTCCCAAGGAGAGGTACTATGTCGTATGAAGTCCTTCTCCAATAACTCTGTAAGTGTTGTTCGCAACTCCTCCAACTCCTTTGGTGAGAGCCGATAGATTGGTCTACTCATTGGATTACTCCTTGGCAATAACTTGATCTTGCAGGGCATACCTCAATCGGAGGGTAATCCCCTTGGCAGATCATCCAGAAACACGTCCACAAACTCCTTAACTATCCGATCAACCATTGTTTGATGAGGCTCTCGGCCCACCATAGATTGTTCTTGTGCAATCTGCTTGATCCACACCGCAAATACAAACTTATCTTCCTCCAAAGCTTGCTTTATGGTAGCTTTACTAACAAACTTCCCTTCTAGGGACTCATCTCTTCCAAGCTTGCTCCCTGGTTGCCTTCTTGGCAAACTTCCCATCTTGGGACTCATCTCACTTCTAGATTTGCTTTACGGCTACCTTCTCAACAAACTTCCCATCTTGGGATTGACTATTCTTAGGTGTCTTACTCAGAGGTGCCAGACAACCTAATTGGATATTCTTACCTTGGTGTTGTACTTGAATTTGGCGTCGGGTCCAATCAAATTGAACCTTATGATATTCAAGCCAAGGTAGACCTAGAATGATATCATAGTGTAGAGGTGCCACTACAAACCTCATACACTCCAAATACTTTTTCCCAATCTTAAAAGTAACAGGATGTGAGGTACAAAATGCAGAACCCTTTCTACCATCCGCCATCATCAATCTACTTCCAATCATTGGCTTGATAGGAATACCTAATTCCCTTGCTACTTGCATAGACATGCAATTCTCTGATTTTCTAGAATCAACCAAAATCCTACAACCCCAATTAGATATCATACCTTGCAAGTGAAGCAAACTTGCATAGGTCAAGCCTTCAATCCCATTGGAACTAATTAAGCTCCCAATAGGCGGCTCAAAATCTCCTACTGGAATTCCTTGTTTCCTTGATCATTCTATTCCACAAACACCATATGGGCAACTTGTCGAGGTCGTCCATTCCTAAGTGGACATTTAGCAATGCAATGTCTAACTTGGTGACAATAAAAACAACATCCATTTTGTCACAATCTTTCTCTATCCGTTGTACCAAGTGGTCTCTGTTGGAATCCATTCTTCCACCCGTGCATAATGTACTGGTAAGCTTTATGAAGGTTGAGGTCAAGAGCAAGTTGTCGCAACCAAGGAATCAAAGCGTGTAGCCAATTGCATGGCTTCTTCTACATTTTGTGGTTCCCGCATGGTCACCTCCAATTTAGATCGTGACTTCAATCCCCACACAAATCAATCCAAAACTTCACCTTCTTGTATATTTGAAATTGCATGATGATGTTTTGAAATTGTGTGATGTAGCTCCTTACCTAGCCAATCTGCTTCAACTCCGCCAATTTATCTCGTGCAGCTTGAGTGTTATTTATAGTTTTAAATTGACCAAGTATTGCATCTTTGAATTTTGCACATGTCAAAATTGATGCAACAATCTATCATTCAGCTTACTCTACTTGGAATTGCCACCAAAGTTTTGCCACACTGTCCAGTTAGCTAGAAGCCAAGAGAATTTGTTTCCGTTCATCTTGGAGATTGGTGGCTTCAAAGTAATGTTCACAATCAAACACAAAATTCTCCATTGTGCCCGGAAGATTCTTGCCTTCAAACACCTTGGGATTTGGAAATCAAATGCAATCTTCTCCATCTTGAACTGACGCCCTCTCTATATGTTCTCATTGTTGCTGGTCTCGTTCATCCAACAATCGAGTAAGGTGCTTGGTTTGTTGTTGCATTGCAAGGATAACGTTTGGTATAGCCGCCATAACTATTACTCTATCCCACTACTTCCAACTTATCTAATTGATTAACACATAGATGCAGCATGTCCACCATTCTCCATAAGTTACAACCGGTAGTATCAAGGGTTCCTTAAACAAGGTGATCTTGCAAAAAATCTTGCCCAAATCGCGAGGTGATGAATTGTGTGAAACTATGCTTGGGTAATATTTGGACATGAAAATCCCAATAGTTTGGTGGAAGTGGATTTGGTGGTCCATAAATTCCATCTATCTCATTCTTGCTCTAATACCAATGTAAAAAACCAAGACCAAGGAGAGAAATAGGAGAATGGAAGCTCATATTAGGACACTAGAATGAGGGAAAACTCCAAATGCCTAGCATGAGCTTTGGCTTTAGTATTTATAGGTAGCATACAAGACCCATGAGAAGCTTCTCAAGAAGCTTCCTCAAGCCGCTTTCTTAGAGTGCAAGCCAAGTTAACTAGGAAGCTTCTCAAGAAGTTTCTTTCTAGAAGCCATCTACTTGGCGTGCAAACTAAGCTAGCTGGGAAGCTTCCCAAGAAGCTTCCTAGATATTTCCAAAATATTCTAGGCTAATTTGTCTTATTTTCTACTCTGTTAGCCCTACTAACTTCATCGCTAAACTCCATATTGTTATAGAGACTATCTCTTCTTTACACTCACTATATCCTATGGCACAAGATGGACTACCATTAGAGGTTTTAGATTATTAGCCTGAGCACCTTTTATGTCTTAATAGGTTGCACAAGCATGCCTCTCATCTCTCCTCATGAGGTTTGTCAAGGATGGTATAAGAGCATCTTAGAGATTGTTTTCAAGCAGACAATCCTTCTAGTGGATTTATTAAGCTATTTCAGGTGGCTACAACAATAACAAGGAGAGATATTCCTACATTAGTTAGTTGGGTGTTTAGGGCTAGTTAACTTCTCACAATAAAGAAGAGCACGGGGACATTAGACCGATTGCTATTAGAGAGATCTTTTTGCGCTTGATTAGTCACACCATTGTCCTTTAGCATCAATTTCACTTTTGAGAGTACCTCAGTCCACATCATTTTGGAGTAGCTACATTTGGAGGTTGTAAGGCTATCAAGGCACTTCTAGATATCCATCCAAAGTGGGTTGTCCTATAGGTGGATGCTAAGAATGGTTTTAATAACATCTCTCAAGCATCCATCTTTAGAGAGCTTAGGGAGGCCGGTGGATCCTTGGCAAGTCTCACTCCATTTGTGCGGTTGTTCTATATCTCTCCTGCTTCCCTTTACTACTAGAATGGGTGGTCACAAGAAGGAGTCACCGTCTTGGAGTCAATTATTGGTACATGACAAGGAGATCCTTTAGGGGAACCTTTTTTTGCCATGGCTCACTTCAGAGCTCTCTTATCTACTACTTTGGCCATGCCATGTTTTGTATTTCCCTCCTTAGCAAACAATACACACATTGTGGGCCTTGTAAATCAAATTAGGTAGGCCTTTGATCACTTGACTACCAAGCTACATCTTGCAGGCTTGAGAGTCAAGGTGTCAAAGTGTAGAGCATGGTCCCCTTTAGGTATCACTCCCCACCTTGAGCTTCCAAAGGAGTATGTGACATCTATATATGGACTATGTATTCTTGGAGTGCCAATCGGATCTAAGGATTTTATCACATGCTTCTTAGACAATGCCCTTGCAAAGGATATTCTCCATGTCGATGAACTTCCTTTACTAGGAGATCCACAAGTAGCATTTGGTATACACTCTTCCAGTATTTCCCATCAACCAACTTACCTTCTCTGCATGGTTCTCCTTTTGTTGACTTTCCTATCATGTTTGAGAGCTTTTGATAGGAGGATTGTGGAAGTCTTTGGTGATATTTTTAGACCAAAGACATTTGAGTGTGTGATGGGAGATTTGGCACATCTCAACCAATCTTGTGCGGGAGGGGGAAGGGGAAGGGGAGGGGGGTGGGGTTATTATATAACCTGATCATCATCCCCCTGATGGCTGCTAATAGGCCAATTTTGGAGACTTATGTGACCAAGGAGGAGGAGGGATCCTTTTCTCTCCAAGTGTTATTATGGCAGACAAGAGATGGTCTACCTCTATGGGCACATGAGGACCTTCCATCCTTTGCTTTACTACCATCAGATTAGACCAGAGGTTTGCAGTCTTCCTTGATGAAGTAAAAATGTGAGCATATACTACATTCTCTGTTAGTTGAATTGTCCATTCCTCCGGCCATTAGAGCATGTCTGTATGCTTGCTTTGACAAGGATGTAG
The DNA here is from genome assembly GCA_948567375.1 of Lunularia cruciata. Classification (NCBI taxonomy): domain Eukaryota; kingdom Viridiplantae; phylum Streptophyta; class Marchantiopsida; order Lunulariales; family Lunulariaceae; genus Lunularia; species Lunularia cruciata. Next base: position 23,587,166 of record OX419756.1, read on the forward strand.
GCTCTTGGATCCTAGCTAAGTTTTGCATTAGGGCATTCCAACTTGCACCAACCACTTTCTCTACAAAAAGGTTTTGCCTAGGTTTGGTCCAATCGTCAACATCTTCATTACTCACTTGTGAGTGTGGTTTTACACTAAATGCAGTAGCGGTCAATATGACACAATGTCCTTATGGAGGATAGAGGATAGCTACCCATGATGCAATCAGGGATATGGTGTTTGCTATGGCATGAGAGAGTGGATACCTTGCTTGGAGGGAGCATTCATATTCTTTGCAAGCAACACGTGTCAGAGTAGACTTATACTAAGATGATCAAGTGACAATGGTGGATGTTGTGGTTACAAACCCTATACATGATGCAGTTTTGGAGGAAGCAATTACTCATCCTCCTGGATGGGTGGCTAGCAGACTAGCAGCACAGAAGGTATCCAAGTATAAGGAGTATGCAGCGAGGTTAACTCTTTGTTCCTCTAGCCTTGGAGGTATATGGAGCTATGAACAAGACATTCAACACATTTGGCAAGGAGTGCATGAGAGCTTATCATATTAGATGCCAGGGGTACTACTCTCACTCTCATACTTTGTAGCATACTTTAGATAGCGTGTATCCATTGCTCTGTAGAGAGCATTGGCTGGTGCAATCCATAGGAGAGCAATCGCTCTAGGTGATGCTTCTTTGGGTGCTCCATTAGTTTGTACACCTTATGACTTGCATAGCTCGGATATCTTAGGTACAGTAGGGCAGATTTCTCATATCGATACTATTGGGGCCTAGTCCCACTCTACCTAGTTTGTCCCTCCCTTGTACAGCTTGATGGGGTCTTCCCATCCTTCATGCGTTCTATGTGGTTGGCTTTTTACGGTTCTTTGAAACTTCCTACTGTAATTCATAATTACCATTGTTGATCAAACTAATATGGTGCTTATTTGGGACCAGTGGGCCTCACATTTTTTTTCTATCTCTTTTTGTTATTGTTTGTACTTTTTTTTTCCAAATATTATGTATTGTATGTTTTCTACATGGTGCAATAAAATTAAAAAAAGTTCACTTTCAAAGAGATAGTGAAAAATCTAAATAAAATATCTCTAATTAGAGAGAAATTAGTGAAATTTTATAATCTAATTTTTTTTAAGTTCATTTTATGTTAAATATTCTCCAAAGAGTGATAATTATTTCCATGATTCAACAGTTTCTACATATATCGCTTTAGTCCTTGGACTTTCCTTTACAATTCCCTGTCTTCCGTCAATATTTAGATTCAACCAAGCACAATTCAGATCAAGCTATATTTAATGTGCAGTTTAGTTTGCATTCAAAATTGTAGGTAGAGCACCAATCATCGAGTACATTGTGCTCAAGTCGCCGGATAAAACATATTCGATTTACAAGATGGGAGTGGAAATAGTTCCTGGATAAGGATAAACTTTTTGGGTGGATTCTAGAATGTCTGCATGATACAAGAGTTCTGCATTTCGGACATTTTCCACGGACCCTTGTCTCCGAATACATCGGCTTTTCAAATAACACTAATTTCTTGGACCGAAAGCAATTCTTGGAGCTTCTTGGTTTGAGCCCTGTCCGAGAACTCAAGAAGTTTCCATCAGTAAATTCGACTAGTGACCAATGAGTGACTGTTTTGGAAAGGAGGATCCATGGAAGGAGTACACTACAAAGTCACTCTATTTATCTAGACTGAAAGACATTCGTACCTTTAGATTGGGGCTTAGCCACATTTTACTTCTTGTGTCTTATCTTTGTACGGCTTGATGGGTGAACCTATCCTTCTTGTTATCCTAAGCGGTCGCCTTTCTTTTTCTTTTTCCTTCAGATTAGACTCACCTGATGGTCTCATATTCAGTATTCATTCCGTCTATGATTCTTCTCTTGAAGGATAACGACTCTCCTTTGCATGGATATTCTGGTGGTAGATCCAACAAGAGACGGTTGAAATTGAAGATTGAGAACTGCCTCAAATCGGGCGGATGAATGCTACTCAAATTGAGGCATGTTCTCTGAAGTACAGTGTAGATGAGTGATTATAGATGAGACGCTAAGATGCTACATATAGAAGCTGATCATCTGCTGTTTCTTAGAGGAATTTATGACCAAGTTGTTTGGTCGTTGGTTGGCGCACCTTGTCAATTCCTTGGCCGTTGATCCCATGTTGCAGTTGTCATTCATTCTTCACATCTTCTCATTTACTGCTTCAAAAGAGAACAACAAGCTCGTTATATTTGAACAAGTCAGTTTATGTACACAAGTTTCAGTCAAACTGTTGTTGTAAGTCGGGGAGTTAAAATCAATAGAGATTGCGAGTTTCATAAACGACAATAATCTCTGCAGTGACATACCACGAGGAACTCCAGACTTTACAATAATGCACAATACAATGTGAGAGGACTAGAGCAACCTCGTCAAAACAGTTTTGCTCGGTAGTTGTGGTTCTAATGTACACTAAAGTAGAGTCGAGATTGGAACTAGTACCGTTCACAATCCGCATAATTATTCCGCATTCAGATATTCAGCCCTTCAACTCAAATATTCAAAGAGCAGTCTTTTGTTGGTACGTGGTTGGTTCCTCGGTCTTCGAGATAAATTTGGCGCGAACATCATATAGATGCTTGAGATCGCCTCCTAAAGTCATCCATTATCATTCTCCGTTACCAAACCAAAATAACAGGTCATAGGTCATACTGTAGTGAAACGAAGGAAAAGAGCAAATAGTTCAAGAAGAAAGTTTAAACTGGTGGAGATTGCGGTAATGAAGCATCACAATCAGTGGACCCGGTCATTTTATTTCTCTTCACACTAATTTGAGCGAGGCGCGTGAATGTGTGAATTCGTTAGAGCCGAATCGCGGCGGAGAATTGTGCAGTGTTTTAATACTCTAGAGCTTTGGAACTACCGTATGGCCCTAAATTACTGGATTGGATTACTTTTCCACCAGTTATTGCTCAAGCTAGTCTAAATCGAGGCACTTTACCCTAGGGTGGAAGTGAGCACACGGTGCCAGTAACTAGTGTAACCTTACCGGGTCAAAAGTTTTTGACGGTGAATCTTCCGCCTTTGAACAGTTCTCGGTCGTTGATTCTTTGGTGAGTTGTTGGAGACGTATCGCCTTGAGTAAAACTTCCTTGGTTGACATGTATGCTGTCTCTAATTTGTTGACTAGATATACGCACAGTCGACAAACTGCAGCGAAATCACACGGCAATGACCTCGTGACTCGTGACGATGGAGCAAGAGCAAGAAAACCAACCCGTTCTATATAACCAGCCGGGAATTCAATAGTTAACCAGACTATCTCTGGGAACACTCACTGCCTGTGATAGCATTTGTCTGTGGAGGTTTTCCTCTCTCTCTTTGCGGCGGTGTTGTTAAAATTCCTCTCTCGTTAGAATTTTCAATTTCTTCTTCTCTAGATCCTTTCTGAAATTCTTTTGTGTCTTTGACGAGGTGAGTTGCTCTCTGACTTGATCAGATTTGAAGTAGAAGTATCTAGAGATGGAATGGTTGAAGGATGGCTGGGAGACGCAGTGGATGCACACGAGGAACTGGCCTGCAAGCATCACATCGGAGGAGTTACAGAAGCGGCTTCATAGCATGGAGAAAATAGGGAAGACACCACTTGGCACAGGAAAGCAAGCGCGGCAGCATATGACAATCTATCTGCAGGAGTTGACTCTTTCGCTTTTCTCTGCTGCGAAATGGGAATCGGAGCATAGAATGTCTGATAAGGAGACAGCAGTTTTCTTTAATATTTTGTACAGTGCCGATTTGTCAAAGTACCTGGAGGCATATATGCAACATCCAGCTGATATAGAGGAGGAGGAAATTAACGAGCTAACAATTCATGCGGCTGCATTTCTCGTCGATCAGTGCAAAGTGGTGATGCGATCTCTAGCGGAGAGCCCAAAATGCGATCCTAGAAGGGTTTCTCATGGAATACACCTTCTACGCACACTTTGTGCGGCCGTTGACAAGAGTACCCCCTATCACGAGCAGCACGCACACTTGGAGCTTCCAAGCTGGCTTCCTTCACACCCATTTCGCAAATTTACAAACGCTGCTTCATTGTCTTCCAGTTCTTCTGCAGAGGAATCGCGGATTGAGCACAGTTTATGCACGAAGGTGGCAGATGTGAAGCTGCAGGAGCAGAATCCTGCCTTTGCAACTGATTTGAGGAGTAGCCCTTCCAGGTACTCTGATTGTGCGCCGAAACGGTACCTGAGGATTAAGGTGCTGCTTGAACATTTTGGAAATAGTTCGGCAATTCCTGGGTTTCAATTGCTCGTAAGTCTTATTTACGCTTGCGTGTCACAGAAACTCTCACTTGAGCTTGGAGAAGCGATTCTTCGGTTCGTATCCATAGCTATCGAATTTCTGAAAGATCACAAGAAGAATATGTTTCTAGCACCATGCTTAGATATGCTGAGACATGTATACGCTTGTTACGCTAGTCAAAGACTTGACAAAATGTCGCTTTCAACGGTGACTATGGTTCTGAATCATTTGAGGGTTATCTTCAATTCGTTGCTGCCAAGCGAGATAGCCGAGCAACTGATAGACGACATGCAGAAGCGTCAGCGCGATCAGTTCCTCCATTTTCTCCATCCTTCTCCTAGTGCTTTAGCTAGCAAGCATAGTAGATAGCCCTAACTTACTCATTCTCTTCACCTTATCACCAGTCCACTGTTAGCTCTTGAACTTAAAATTTTTTTCCTCACGATTGAAAGTTCCCATCTGGGAAACCATACAAACGATCTTGTGGTCAGGATAAATGTGAGATGGCGAATTGTACATTATAGTAACCGGGTTAGACGTTCCTCGATACAGAGTTGAAATCATTGTACTCTCACTATTCTGCAAATCGACAACTTTTCGTCTACACATTCCTTGCATCCAATTTGCAAGTTCTGTGAAACTTTTTATGGGGAACCCCTGACCACAGTTAGACTAGAAACTGCAGTTTATGGGCCGGGCCGGCTACCATTGTTTTACTTTGAAATGTACAGAACCACCTCAAAACGTAGTTCTAGACGCGTTGGAAGCTGAAACATGTAACCAGAGAAATCCAGTAAAGATCTGCATTTGAAAAAAGCTCATTGTCCACGTAGTCGACTCCCTCGAGTCGTGTAAAAGGTTTGATCCAGCACTTTGGAGTGTACTCAATGTCAAACATATGAGCAATTGCCCGCAAGTAAGACCAACAAACAAACTTCTTTGAAACCTGGATCGAAATAGTGGTCCGTTTCATATTTCGCTTGGTATCCGAGAAAATTGTTGGCGAATGTTTTGGAAGAACTCGCCAGGCCACGGCTATAGACTTTTGCTCTGTATTTCATCAATGATTCGATCGATTGATCTCTTCATGTGGAACTTCCACTGTGTATTGCGCTCCGTTTCAACTGTCATTGGGAGTTTCGATAAAGATTGTCCCACAACTGCAATATCCAGCGATGGAACTTCGCTGGAAATTTTGGCACTGTGGAAATTCGTTTGACCTTCCGGTTAGTTAGAATGTCTGGACGATGTTGCTGGCGAATCGTCAGCTAAAACCGGCCCGGCAGTTCTCATTAAGTTGCGGATTTCGCTACATTTTCCCGAGGTCGAATTTCCAGGGAACGATGCTGGGAAATCCTCGGCGAGATCTCGAAATGGAACTTCGCTGTTATTTCAGTCATCGCTGAGATTTCAATTCGCTTAGTTAAAAATTTCACACAATCATTATCCGAAAGGAGTCGGAGCATCGGACCCAGATTTAGGTTAAAATTTCTGTCAATTTCGCCGGACAGTTCTCATGGTTTCAAATATAGGTGACTGTTGACCCTAAACCCTTCACAAGAACTCGGCGGTCACTGGAAATCGAATGTGCCAGAAATTTCGTTACAGTTTTAAATTTTATTCGTAGATTTCCATGAAGGTTGCTGGCAAGTCAACTGCGAGACACTCGACGGCGCACGGTCACCAACCAAGTTTCAAAGTTAAGAAAGTTGCTTTGCCGGAACGATATTGAATAACTGATATCCAGAAGACAACAGCTCTCCGACGAGATTGCCATTCACTGTACAGAGTCATTGGCTTTGCTACAGGGAAAGTCTCATCGCACTACACCTTTGACGTGAGCTAGTTGAAAGTGAAAGGGTTGATGCAACTTATCTAGTAACCCCGATTAGTGCCTAAATGTCCCTCGATGTTACTCATACTAAGTAAGTCTATCGGGCTAAAACCGGGGAACAATAACTATTAAAGGTCCGGAATGATTATACCATTCTCATTGTGAAAAATCACACAACATTAAGGGTTTCAGAAATAACCTCACGAAGTTTCGTATAATTTCTAAATTGTGTTTCGTTTATTTTCTAAACTGTACTTATGATGTATGTGAAAAATCTTTATGCGTGTGAAAAATCTGTATGGGGCCACTCGAACATCTCATTCGGGTATATTACAAAGATCTTTCCAAGTTCTTTATTTTTAAGAATAGTGGGTTCATAGAATAGGATATAGAGTTTGCATCATATCTCCTAATGCATTAATTGTAATTCAAGGTTAATATAATTATAGTCAAGGCTAATAATAGATCGTCTGCTTTGAATTTTATAATTTCGAGAGCGAATCCAAGGGAAATCTCAAGAAGGTGTTGGAAGGTGCGGGGAGGTAACTGAGCGCCCAACCTTCCATTTCGGTGAGGTTGGCACTAGTTGATACTCATTGGTGCAGTTTGCACTGATTTTTCAAATATACTCCTGCAAGTTTAGTGGTAGTCCAATTTGTCATCCACGTCAACTATTTGGTTTAATCTTTATTTCATTAAGGTACACCCATAAGTGAGAATCTGATTTTTAGAAATGAATGTAAGTTACACTAATGTTTTTCCCATAGGGGAAATTATGGTAGGTTCAAATTATTAACTCATTGGCATGTTACAAAGTTCACTAAAAAATATCATGAAGTTTGTTATTTATCTAGTTCACTAAAAAACATCATGAAGTTTGTTATTTATCCTGTTCACTAAAAAATATCATGAAGTTTGTAATTCAAGCTTAAGTTACATCTAACATCATGGTGGTAGTGGCACGTGAGACGTGCCACTACCACCATGATGGCTTGGAGTGCTTTGAAGAATATCTTCATAACTACAAGACCTTTGGTTGTGATATTGGGAAGGAGAAAGCTATTGGGGTATGCCATTGAGGGTATTGATGGAGAAGGAATTTAAGAAGTTAAAAAGTTGAAGTAGGAGTTCACAATGTTGTATGCTTACCAATGAAGAATTCTCATTGGTAGTCCTTACAATGCTCCTCCCTGCCTCTTGAGACCTATTCATCTCATAAGTTGGATTGGCAATACCAAGATCAAGTGATGTCATAGGCAAGATCCTTGCAATGGATTTTTGTTGATGCAGTCACCAAGAACCAACTGCCACTTTGCCTATAAGGGCTGATGGCCAAGGTGGACAATCTTTTCAAAATGAAAATGAAGTTAAGTTCCTTCATGGTGTCATCTGCCATAGTTGTGGCAAAAAGCGACACATCAAGCCCAATTGCAAGGATCAAAATACCAAGAAATCATCATCACCTCCTAAGAAGAAGAAGAATGCCACATTACGTGTACACGTCTCCCACAACACAATCTTGATTGTAACTCAAATGAAGATTATATCTTCATCTCTACCAATGATAAAACCATGAATCTTCTCACAGCTCAAACGGAGATTTGGCTAGGTAACACAAGCACACAATGCCACATCATTTGGGACCTTGCTCTATTCATCACATATACGTAATATGACCATTTTTTTAAGAGAATTAGGTCAGGTAATGCAATGTTGTGCATATATACATCACTACAAAACATATATCATTATCAACATCATACACTAAAGAAGCATACATACACATAATCATAGATGAACTCTAAAGTGCCATAATAATCAGTTTATTCTTCCACTTGAATCACACTTAAATGACATTTGTACCCTATCCTTCACCCAACAATCTGCCAACAATTGAACACTAATTATAGTCAAGTCACACCCACTCTAGCTAAGAGACTCTAGGTGATGCTTATTAACCTTTGTCTACCATAACTAGGAACTCAAAGGCTCAACATGATAGAAGTGAGCTCTCTAGAGCTGCACTTTGAAAGTAAACCCCTTTGCTTGACCTATGTCTCCACCTAATGGTGTTGTTGATGGCACATTGGATGGTGAAAATAGTGCAAGTGTCAATAGGTCCCACCATGTGATCAATAGCCCTCACATGCAATCTGACTGCCAACAAGCAGTCCATGAGTAACTACCAAAATAACTATGACCACCAACATTGCCATTCTAGTGTTTGAGCAAACTATTGTTGACGCTACAAATATCATGATAGTTGTCGTGTGTATATACATCACTACACAACATGTATTGCTGTCAAAATTATATACTATAGAAGCACAACTCACACATAAGTCATACATGAACTCTAAAGTGCCACAATTGCCGCCCTAACTGGCGGTTAGGTCCCTCTTACTCTAGATAGCCATTTTCTCCAAGTATGAGATATGCCGTATGGTGTGCAAAGATCAAGAGGCCGGGTGCTATTAAGGCCCATTTTTAATTGCATGGGTACAATCTATACCATGTAAAGGTAAACTAACTATAGGTCAAGTACATCTAGGACATAACCACTATCTTTGAGGGACCACCATGAAGGAAGGAGTCAAATATGCCATCCTCTTTAATAACTATCAAATGCCAACATAGTAGTAGCTCCACCAAAAGTGCAACATAACATACATTGCAAGCCTACACATATAAGTTCCAAGCTTGGGTCCATAGTGCCATTAATGTTTGGGAGATGGGATGGTGCACAATGGTGCACATGATCTTTCCAAAAAACACCATCATGTCCTTCCAACATGAGGACTTCAAAAGGTCAAATTTCATGCACTCTCAAGGTAGTGCAGCTTGTAGTAACATCAAGTGTTGTTGGTGTAGTCTACTATATATATATATATATATATATATATATATATATACATACATATATATATATATATATATATATATATATATATATATATATATATATATATATATATATATATATATACATAGTCATCTGGATGAAATTGAAGAATTGAGGGTTTATAACTTCCTCCTCAAATAGTAGCACAGTGTAAGGTATCCCTATGATGAGCACTAAGTTCTCAAAGGCCATTAACATCACTCTCTAAAAGATTCTTTGCATATTGAGAACATGTGCTCACCTATATATCTAGATCATCCAAGTCCAAAACTACAATAGCATCACAAAAAATGGCTATAGGTAAATCTAGATCCCGTCCATAGAATAGAAAGCAAGGAGAGAAGGATACTACGGAGGCTTGCTGGCTGAATTGATAGCACTAGACTTCTCAAGAAGTGCCACCAACTCAACCCACTTGAAGAAGTGCTCCACCATAACCAAAACATGTCAATGATGTCTCACAATCAACAATAAAGGTCTTGCAAAGTCTGAAATCCAATGGTAGGTAATCCCATGATAAGTAATGGATATAATTGTGGCATAAGAGCATTGAATGATGCTCTAAATTAGTCACAAACCACACATATGGCAACATACTAATGTACATTGGTTTCCATACCATACAACCAATAATGACTCTAGAGGAAGCTATATTTACGCTTTACTCTAAATGTTCTAGCTCCTTATAAGCATAACGTACCAACTATGGTCTTTGAGATGGAAGTGGTACTACTTGGACTCTACCATCCTCCCATACACAAAGAAGGTATATGCTTTCCAATCTAAATTGTCCGGCTTGTTGTCTTAAAAACACGATATCTCTCCTTGGCACCAATTATATCACCCACAACACCAATGCAAAGATAATCTATCACTAAGGCTCATCATGAATTTCTTGCTAACCTATTCCAATATCTCCACCCTCTAGATCTATGACCTCAAAAACTACACTTGTATGTGTTGAGAGAGATACCACCAAGGCTATGTTTCTATGTTTAAAAAATAAACATAGAAAGATAGATGCACGCCAACCTAGCACCATCTTCTCATTTGTCTGCCATGCCAACATGTTCCAAGGTGATCCTACTAGCTGGGACATGGGTTTCTACTCAACCCATCTGCATCATGGTTCTTCATCACTCTAGGTTTGTGAATATCCATGAAATCATACTCTTGTAAAATCAAAGCCCATCATGCAAGCTTCTCTAAAAGCTTGTCAGACTCCATCAACCACTTCAATGGTTGATGATCAATGTTGAGAATTAAGGATTTACCAAATAGGCTTTATTGAAAATGTGCTACTATGTAAAAGATTGAGATTGAGGAAAGAAATAGGAGAATGGAAGATCACATTTGGACACTTGAGTGTGAGAAACTCCAAATGCCTAGCATGAGCTTTGGCTTTGGTAGTTATAGGGGGAATATAAGGCTCTTTCAGAGCTTCTTAAGATGCTTCCTTAAGCGAATTTCTTGGATTGTAAACCAGGTTAATTGGGAAGCTTCTCAAGAAGCTTCTTTTTAGAAGCCATTTACTTAGCATGCAAGCTAAGCTAGTTAGAAGCTTCTAGAAGCTACCTACTTAGGGTGCAAGCTAAGCTAGCTAGGAAGCTTCCCAAGGAGCTTCTTAGATACTTCTAGAATATTCTAGGCTAATTTGACCTATTTGCTACTTTGTCAGCCCTAACTACCTTTGTCGGTAAACTCCATATTGTTACATATTCCCCCGCCGCTAGTTGGTGACGTCTTCATTGCTATTGAAGCTTCAAACTCTTGGATGGCCATTTGTGCATTCTAGAGATGAGAAAGAGGAGGTTCTTATGTGGCATCATGAAGAGGATACCCTTTCCAAAGGATCTTGTACTCCATATATTGTCGGTGGACTTGTTGAATGTGGCGACATGAAGGCATATGATCAACTTCATACTCCTCATGATCATTGATAGGGATGGGAGGAGGAGGAAGTTGGACACAAGAGGAAAAAGAAGATGTTAGGAACCTATCCTTCTAATTTAAACTTTGAAATGGGAAGGATAGGGTGGATGCACATATGACAAGGTAAGGCAAGTCGATAAGCAACACGAGAGATGATTTGGGTGACATCAAAGGGTCCTATCCAATTTGGAGTAAGTTTACAAACTTGGGTATCAAGTGGGAGGGGTAGGTTACTAGAGGAGAGCATGACCTTATCACCAACTTGAAAGATGAGAACATGACAATGGTGATCCACATATTGTTTGTGCCAATTTTGAGCAACAAGGAGATGAGATTCGGCTTGTTGGAGGGATTTGGATATGGTGGTCAAGAAAGTGGAAGTATGAGGGACATGAGATAGAGGAAGAGCAACAAGAGAATCAGGAACAAGTGGATCTTGGCCAAAATTGAGGAAGAAAGGAGAGAATCTAGTGCTTGCCTTTTTGGAGTTATTGTTTGTAAAATCCATAGCCGTAAGACATTCATCCCAATTGGTATGGTGGATGTTGACAAAGGCACAAAGTATATCCTCCAAGGTGCAATTTTCACATTCAATTTTTCCATCAATTAGAGGATGATAGGCCGTGGACAAAGCAAGTTTGGTGCCAAGTATCTGGAAGGGTGCTTGCCAAAATTTCCAAGTGAATCAAGGATCATGGTCAAAGATGAGTACACAAGGCATCCCATGATGCTTGAAGACAATGTCAAAGTAGATCTGCACCAATGTTGGAGCATCCACAATATCAAATGTTGGTGCCAAATGGATTTGCTTACTAAGCTTATCCACAAACACCACAATTATTGTGTGGCCTTGCTTTGTCTTGGGCAAGGACATGATGAGATCCAAGTTCATGTGTTCCTCTTGAGCAGATAGAATGGGGAGTGGTTGAAGGAGTCCACTTGGTTTCTAGTTACTGGCTTTGTTGCATTGGTAGCTCTCACACAATTGGACAAACTCTCAAACATCTTGTGCCATGTTGGGCCACCACCATTGGCATTGGAGGATACCCAAGGTCTTGTCCACACCATGTGACTAGCAATTAGTAAGTCATGGGTTTCTTGGAGGCGCATAAGTCAGAGATCATCCTTGGCTGGAACATATATTCAATCCTCATGAAATAGAAGGCCTTCCTTGAAGGAGAAGGTGATGTACTCATTTTTACATGTTGCAAGACTATTATGTACCATATGAAAGAAGAGATCTTGTTGTAGAGCTGACCAAAACTCATTTTGGACCATAGAGTCTATTGATATTGTTGTAATGGTTGCCATGATGAGAGGAAGAGACTTCAAATTAAGTCATCATAGTAGGGCATCAAGGATGATATGGAATCAACCTGGTTTGTACTCAAGTTTGATGTTAAACAATTGGAGTTGCTCCTCCCATCAATGATGTCGACTCTTCATGTGTTCCAAATGTAATGTTTGCAACAAGAGTTTGTGGTCAATTTTCATGATCACCTATTTCTCCAAGAGATAATGCCTCCATACCTTGGTGGCATATACCATTGCTAGTTGTTCTTGATCTCATGTAAAGTAATTCCTTTTTGTGGTGTTTAATTGGTGAGACACAAAGGCAATGGGATGTAACCCATATGGGAATTCTTGCTACAATATAGCTCCAATGGCAAATTTAGAAGCATCACAGTCAACACACAAGGTAGTTGAGGATTGTATGGTTGAAGAATTGGTCTTGAAGACACTATACTTTTCAGCTTCTGGAATGCTTCTTCATGCTTGGTTGTCCATTGAAAGCTTGAGTTTTTCTCCAAGAGGTTGGTCAATGGTTCTACCATGTGCGTATAATAGTGGATGAACTATCATAAAAACTTGCCAATCCATTAAATGCTCACACCTTTGTGGCATTCTTTGGAGTAAGCAAATTAGTAATGGCCTTGATTTTCTCCTTTTCCATCTTGATCCCTTTTGACAAGATCTTGTGGCCCAAGAAATTGACTTCCTTTTGCCAAAAAGCACACTTTGACTTGCCTTAATAAAACTTCCAATGATATAGTCACCTTAGGACTTCTCACACATAATTTATGTGTTCTACCTTTGTCTTGTTATAAATTAAAATGTCATCCAAGAACACCTCTATGTATTGGTCTACTAGTCCATCCAACACCCAATGCATTTGATCCATGGAGACTGTTGGAGCATTAGTGAGCCAAAAAGGTAGAACTCTCCATTCAAAATGCCCATACCTTGTGTGAAAGGTAGTCTTTTTCACATCCTACCTATCAATGTGGATTTGTCAATAGCTATTACAAAGATCCAACTTGGAGAAGTATTGTGATCCACTCAATTAATCAAGCAAGTCATCAATTTGAGGTAAGGAATATGCATTCTTCACTATTTGTTTATTGAGCCCAAGATAATTGATATAGAGACAAAGTCCTCTATCCTTCTTTGGAATGAATAGTATTGGTACTCCCCAAGGAGATGTACTATGTCATATGAAATCCTTCTCCAACAACTCTATAAGTGTCATTCACAACTTTGACTCCTTTGGTGAGAGCCGATCAATAAGTCTACTCACTAGAGTACTCCTTAGAAATAACTCAATCTTGAAGGGCATACTGTGGTGCCCACATTTTTTTTTTTTTTCAAAATAGAGAGGAGAAGTATAGAGAAGTCGTATTGCGCCTGTATGGCCAAAGAAGGTGAAGAAAAGAGTCTTCGGGATGAAACCCAAAGTAAAGTGACTTTGGGTCATAAGGCAAAGTACTCGGAAATGCCATGTCAGTATACAACCCGAAGTAAGGAGTCTTCGTATTGGAGGGAGCTCAACCCAAGGCGAAGTCAGTCTAACAACCTTTTGTTGGGGCAAGAAATTCAAGAAGGGACCATTCAAAACCGGCGGCCCATATGCATGAAGTACGATTGACAGTGATAGGCACATGCAAGAGGTGTGATTTCTCAATAGAAACTCAAATTGAAGAGAGACAAAGAAAGCGCAACTCTATAAAAATCAGGCTCGCAACGAAGCAATGTCGAGCAATTTTTCCTTTGCCATTGAGAAGTCGTCTTGCAAGTGATCGTGGGAAGGGAAATAGAGTTGAAGACGCGCTAGTGTGTAAGGGAGAAGTCAAGAGAGTGAAACCGAGAGGCAGTGAGAAAGCAAGAGAGATAGGAAGAGGAAAGAAGAACTCCAAATTCACAGTGAGGAATCATGCAATTTGGAGGTTAGATGTAATTGCAAGAATCAAAGTCTTGAGCCGACTTTGGATTACATTCTTGGCATGGAACTGGAATGTTAGTTTTCCAGGTTTCATGATTGAGTTCATTGAGAGAAAGTGTCTTGATGGGCCCAAGGAAGAAGGGAAGAGAGGAAATCCAGCTCGCTAGACAGAGTCAGATTGGAGATTAGTACTCAAAAAAGAAGCAGGCGCAGAGCAGGGTGCCATGTTCTTGGGGAAGGGAGAGATAGCCAAAGAAACCAAAGAAGTGAGGGATGCATTCTCATCAAAGCGGACGAAGAATGGGTACAAAGTGGAGAGTTATAAAGATCCTGTCAAGAGGGGAATTATGAGTGCTCTGATGGCAATCTTGAAGTCGGAGAGAGCGACCTATGTGATGAAACACCAAGCGGTGTTCTTTCACAAATTGTTTGCAGGAGAACCAATAAATTGGGCAAGGTGCTTCTATGGAACAACGCAACAAATGGTGTGGAATTTGCAAGATAAGTCGCCTCCACATTACATCATGCCGTTTGCAACACACTTCTACCTTGGGTTGAATTTGCTGAACTTGGCAGAGCGAACTCAAATGGTGTCGCATTTCCATCCCGACTTAAGAAGAGAAGTCGATGTAGAGGAGCACATGTACATCCTTCAAATCCAAAGCACAGACAAGTACTACAAGAAGACGAGGAAGAACGTGGAGATAGAAGTGAGTACTCCAAAATCAAAGAAGCAAAGTCGGCAGGCCGAAGCCGAAGACAAGACAAAACCTCGGAAGACCAGGAGAGGAACCTTGAGGTAAGGCATGGTGGTGATTGAGTCAAAAGACAAAGACTTGGGAGGTGAAGCCAAGTGCAAGTCCAAAGATTTGGAACACAAGGAGGAACCCGAGTTAACGCTACAAAGTGGAGATACAAGTAGCGACAGCAATGAAGGTGGAGAAATGACGTTGGTGCCAGCTGCTGCAAAGGAGGAAGAAGTGTAGGCGGAGATCAAGGCCGCGGACAACACAAAGTTGGAGGATGAAATACTTGAGCCCAAAGAGTAGAAGTCTATGATTTAGAGGGGAGTTTGCTCAAGACGCAAGGCAAAGTGTGAGGCAGGTCTGAGTAAGGTGAAAGAAGAAGTGAACAAAAGCTTGGGAAGCGAGGCGTCAATTCTGATACAAAGACTGCAGAGACAAAGGTGAGTATCGGGCGAACAAGAAGTGAGAAGGGAGATTGCTATGCAAGAAGAGGTAGTTGCAAGTGATGGAGTGGAATACTTGTGGGAGATTGTGTGTCCACTGTTGGTGAAATTGGAGCACCGGAAGAAGGAAATGCAGTCAACTTGTCCAGAAGTGAAGACTATTTTGTAGGTCTTATCAAGATTAGAAGAAGAGAACTCGGAGTTGAAAAAAATCATAACCCGAGGTGAGGAGGAAAGTGAAGTATTGCAAGCGGAGGCAGTGGTGAAGACTCAGGTAATTGAAGACTTGAAGAGAGAAGTGGTATATCAAGAGGAGCTTGTTAGGAAAAGTGACATAGCAAGGGAAAGACAAGTAGCAGAATATGAGATTTTGAAGCAGCAGTTTGCTGATTCAAGAGTAGAACTTATCCATGCTATGGCGAGGGTAGCATCAAAGGAACAAGAGCTCGATAGAGTCATGGAGAGTGTAGAAGAGAAGAAGCAACTCTGGCAAAGGGAGCTGGCAGTACGATATAGGGAAGAAGAGAGATTACGAGAGTTACTTCATAATCAGGAGGAAAAGATTGTACAGAAGGAGAAGGAGAAAGAAACAGTGAAAGCCGAGTTCAAAGCAAAGTTGGCGATGTACAGGGAGGATTGGCTTGCAGATCGGGAGAGAGAAAGAAAAATGCGATTGGAGCCATTGAAGGAGATTGTCCTTAGGATGAACGCAATGTTAAGTACAGAGGCCAACGTTTGAATTGAAGAAATGAGGCTGCACGAGTTGAAATTGTTGGTGTAGGAGACGAGGCAAAGACAGGCAAAAGATACAGATTTGAATGCGTTGTTGATAAGTCTCAGGAATCATGTAGATAGGAAGATATTAGAGGTAGAAGATAATATCATGATTAGATTAGACTTAGTAAAGTTGGAGATAGACAAGCTTCGGAAGGATGTTAGAGCCAAACCCGAAGTAGACAAAGTAGGAGTGCAGATGAATTCAGAGTTAGCAATAGAGATATTAGAGAAGAGTGGGTCAGCAGATAAGGAGTTAGATAAGTTACCCACTACTGGAATTTCAAATCAGGAAAGAGAATTGTTGGATCTGGTAGAAGAATTAGAAGTTGTGAAACCTAAAGACAGATTAGTAGGAAGTAATTTACTTCGGGTTTGGGTTTGAAAGCCAATGACAAAGTAGACATTGGATTGGACTAGTAACAGTTTTGAGATTTGAAGAGGCAGATATGAAGAGGTGCATTGTCATTTCGGATCTGTAGGTTAGAAGAGTTGTTGGAGAACGGTATAGTTGTTAGAATTGTTGATTTGTTCACTACTTAAGAGTGGCATTCATAGAGAAATGTTGTTCAGTGCTCATAATTCTGAGAATAGATAAAGCAAAGTGCTGTGAAGTAGTGCTCGTCGCTTGAGCTTGATTCCGAGTATCAACTTTGCAATTGTATTTGTGAGTGTTTGGAGAAATTTGAAGTGCAAGTCAGTGTGCTTGTTAGATGTTGGATTCCACAGCCTTGATCTTCATTTTGTGTGTTTGATCTTGAGTGTAGTGCAATCGAAGCAATACCTTGACAAATCTGAGAGGAATTGTAGTGTTGGTAGTATTCTGCATTTATGAGTGCAGTGTGAGGTTGATGTGAAACAATTCTGATTGAGGAAGTTGTGCCTTTAGTGGAGGGGTGGAACACAATTTAGAGGCGAAGTCATTTTGTAGTGAAGTGCTATTTTTGGGAGAGCATGAATCATCACAATCAAGATTGTTTGGAAAGAATTGATGGAGTTGTGATTATGGAGTGTTAATTTGTGACAAGACTGCGAGTCAGTGCTTGTTACTCTCTTCTGGGTGTGGTTTCTACCTGAGAGATTAAAGATGCAACCAAGAAGAACTGCAATTGTTACTTTGACTTTGTATTTGGACATTTTTGACTTGTATCTCTGCAGGAACAAACTTTACTTACCTGATTACCGCACAAGTGATATTTGCCGAGTTGCCACACATACCACGGTTGGAGGGTAATCCTTTTGGCAGATCATTTAGAAACATGTCCACAGACTCTTGAGCTATTTGATCCACCAATGTTTAATGATGTTCTTGATCTTCCTCAGATTCTCCTTGTGCAATCATCTTGATCCATATTGCAACAATAGACTTATCTTCCTCCAAAGCTTGCTCTATAGTTGCTTCACTAACAAACTTCACATCTAGAAACTTCTCTTCCTGCAAAACTTGCTCTATGGTTGCTTTTGTGACAAACTTCCTATCTTGGGACTGATTATTCTTAAGTGTCTTACTCAAAGGTGCTAGACAACCTAATCGGAAATTCTTACCTTGATGTTGTACTTGAATGTATTGTCGGTTTCAATCAAATTGAACCTTATGACATTCAAGCCAAGGCAAACCCAAGGCAAACCCAAATGAGATTATAGTGTAGACGTGCCACTACAAATCTCATACAATCCAAATAATCCTTCCCAATCTTGAAAGTAACAAGACGCAAGGTACCAAATGCAGACCACTTCCTACCATCCGCCATCATCAATCTACTTCTAATTATTGGCTTGATAGGAATACTCAATTTGTTTGCTAATTTCATAGATATATAATTTTGTGAACTTCCAAAATCAACCAAAATCCTACAATCATGATCAAATATCATACCTTGCAACTAAAGCAAACTTGCATAGGTCAAGCTTTAAATCCCATAAGAACTAATCAAGTTCTCAATAGGTAGCTCAAAATCTCTCATTGGGATTCCTTATTTTCCTGATCATTCTGGTCCACGACCTCCATTTGGGTGATTTGTCTAGATTGCCTATTCTTGAGTAGACATTCAACAATGTGATGTCCAATCTGGCATGTGAGCCGGCCTGTCTCTCACTCAGGATGAATCTCTAATGGTTATTAGAGTAGCCGTAAAAGACCAAATCCAAGGAGAGAAATAGGAGAATGGAAACTCACACTAGGATACTTGAATGAGGGAAAAATCCAAATTCCTAGCATGAGCTTTGGCCTTGGTATTTATAGGTAGCATACAAGGCCCTTGAGAAGCTTCTCAAGAAGCTTCCTTCTAGAAGCTGCTTACTTGGCATGCAAGCTAAGCTAGTTGGAAGTTTCTAGAAGCTTCCTTCTAGAAGCTATTTACTTGATATGCAAGCTAAGCTAGCCGGGAAGCTTTCCAAGAAGCTTCCTAGATACTTCCAAAATATTCTAGGCTAATTTATCTTATGTGCTACTTCATAATCTCAACTAACTTCGTTGCTAAACTCCATATTGTTACATATTCCTCCGCCGCTAGTTGGTGACGTCCTTGTCGCTAGTGAAGCTTCAAATTCCTGGATGGCCGTCTGTGCATTCTGGAAGTGAGAAAGAGGTTTCAATGTGGCATCATGAAGGGGTTACCCTTTCCAAAGGACCTTGTACTCCATATGTTGGCAACGGCCTCATTGAATATGGCGATGCGCAAGGATACGATCAACTTTGTACTCCTCATGATCATTGATAGAGACAGGAAGAGGGGGAGTTTGGACTAGAGAGGAAAAGGAAGAGGGGTTAGGAACAAAGGGTTTCAATTAGGAAACATGAAAGACATGATGGATACGCATGTGACAAGGCAAGGCAAGTCAATAAGCAACAAGAGAGACAATTTGGGTGATATCAAAGGGTCCTATCCAATTAGGTGCAAGTTTACAAACTTGGGTATCAAGTGGGAGAGGGAGGTTACTAGAGGATAGCATGACTTTATCACTGACTTCAAAGGTGAGATTACAATGATGGTGGT
This sequence comes from Lunularia cruciata, assembly GCA_948567375.1. Classification (NCBI taxonomy): domain Eukaryota; kingdom Viridiplantae; phylum Streptophyta; class Marchantiopsida; order Lunulariales; family Lunulariaceae; genus Lunularia; species Lunularia cruciata. The sequence continues at coordinate 23,606,299 of OX419756.1, forward strand.
CCTCATATTGTTTTTGGCGATTCTGAGCAACAAGGAGGTGAGACTTGGCTTGTTGGAGAGATTGGGTATAGTGGTCAAGAATGTGGAAGTATGAGGAACCTAAGATGGAGGTGGAGCAAGAAGAGAATTTGGAACAAGCAGATCTTGGCCAAAATTGAGAAAGAAAGGAGAAAATCCGGTGCTTGCCTGTTTAGAATTGTTGTAGGCAAATTCTGCAACTACAAGACATTCGTCCCAATTGGTATGGTGGACATTGACAAAGACACGCAACATATCCTCCAATGTACGATTTGCATGTTTGGTTTGTCCATCAGTTTGAGGATGATAGGCCATGGACAAAGCAAGCTTGGTGCCGAGTATTTGGAAGAGTGCTTGCCAAAACTTCCCAATAAATTGAGGATCACGGTCGGAGATGAGTACACGTGGCATCTCATGATGCTTGAAGACATTGTTGAAGTAGATTTGCGCTAAGGTTGGAGCATCCATAGTATCACAGGTTGGTGCCAAGTGGATTTGCTTACTAAGCTTATCCATAAATACCACGGTTGCAGTGTGTCCTTATTTTGTCTTTTGCAAGGATATGATGAGATCCAAGCTTACATGCTCCCAGCGAGCGGATAGATCAATGAGTGGTTGAAGGAGTCTACTCAGCTTTTGGTTGCTGGCCTTGTTACGTTGGCAGCTCTCACACGATTGGACAAATTCTTGAACATCTCGTGTCATGTTGGGCCACCACCATTGACGTTGGAGGGTACTCAAGGTCTTGTCCACACCCATGTGACTTGCGATGGGTAAATCATGGGCTTCTTGAAGGCGCACAAGTTGAATATCACCTTTAGCTGAAACATAGGTCCGGTCCTCGTGGAATAAAAGGCCCTCCTTGATGGAGAAGGTGTTGTACTCCTTATCACATGCTGTAATGCAACCTTGTACCATTTGGAAGAAGGGATCTTGGTGTAAAGCTGATTGAAACTTGTTTTAGACCTTGGAGTCAACTGACACCGTTGAAATTGCCGCTGTGATGAGAGGAAGAGACTTCAAATCAAGTTGTTGTGATAAAGGATCAGGGATGACATGGAACCAACCTGGTTTGTACTCAAGTTTGATGTCATACAATTGGAATTGTTCCTCCCATCAATGATGTCGACTCTTCATGTGTTCCAAGTATAAAGTCTGCAACAATGGTTTGTGATCAATTAACATGATCACTTGTTTCCCCAAGAGTTAATGCCTCCATATCTTGGTGGTGTATACCATTGCAAGTTGTTCTCGATCTCAAGCAGAGTAGTTTTGTTCACCCGTATTGAGTTGGCAAGACACAAAGGCAATGGGATGGAGTTCATTTGGGAATTCTTGTTGCAACATGGCTCCAATTGCAAAGTTAGAAGCATCAAAATCAACTACAAAAGGTAGTTGAGGATCATATGGTTGAAGAAGGGGTCTAGAAGACACCATATGCTTTAAATTTTAGGATGCTTCTTCATGCTTGGTGGTCCATTGGAAGCTTGAGTTCTTTCCCAAGAGATCAGTCAGAGGTGCAGCCACATGAGCATAATAATGGATGAACCATTGGTAAAGTTGGCCACTCCATTGAATGCCCATACTTCTGTAGCATCCTTTGGCGTAGGCCAATCAGTAATGGCCTTGATCTTCTCTTCTTCTATCTTGATCCCCCTTGATGAGATCTTATGACCCAAGAAGGTAACCTCCTTTTGCCAAAAGGCACATTTTGACTTCTTGCAATAAAATTTCCATTGTCGTAGTTGTCTTAGGACTTCTTGCACATGATTCACATGTTCTGCCTTTGTCTTTCTATAAATTAAGATATCATGCAAGAATACCACCACGGACCAATCCAATAGTTCATCCAACACCCAATGCATCTGATCCATGAAGGCTGTAGGAGCATTAGTGAGTCTGAAAGGTAGAACTCTCTACTCAAAATGCCCATACCTTGTACAAAAGGCAGTCTTTTGCACATCCTCTCTCTCAATAGGAATTTGCCAATAGCCGCTGCAAAGATCCAACTTGGAAAAGTAGCGTGCTCCACTTAGTTGATCAAGCAAGTCATTGGTCCGAGACAAGGGATATGCATTCTTCACGGTTTGCTTATTGAGCCCACGATAATCAATACAAAAACAAAGTCCTCCATCCTTCTTTGGAACAAATAGTACCGGTGCTCCCCAAGGAGAGGTACTATGCAATATAAAGTCCTTCTCCAACAACTCTGTAAGTGTTGTTCGCATCTCCTCCAACTCTTTTGGTGAGAGCCGATAGATCGGTCTACTCACTGGAGTACTCCTTGGCAATAACTTGATCTTGAAGGGATACAAAAACTTGATCGGAGGGTAATCCCTTTGGCAGATCATCCAGAAACACGTCCACAAACTCCTTAACTATCCAATCAACCATTGATTGATGAGGCTCTCGGTCCTCCATAGATTGGTCTTGTACAATCTGCTTGATCCACACCGCAAATACAGACTTATCTTCCTCCAATGCTTGCTCTATGGCTGCTTTACTAACAAACTTTCCTTCTAGGGACTCATCTCTCTTCTAAGCTTACTCCATGGTTGCCTTCTTGGCAAACTTCCCATCTTGGGACTCCACTTCCTTCAAGGTTCGCTCTATAGCTACCTTCTCAACAACCTTCCCATCTTGGGACTGACTATTCTTAAGTGTCTTACTTAAAGGTGCCAGACAACCTAATAAAAAATTCTTACCTTGGTGTTGTACTTGAAATTGGCATTGGGTCCAATCGAATTGAACCTTATGACGTTCAAGCCAAGGTAGAACTAGAATGATATCATAGTGTAGAGGTGCCACTACAAACCTCATACACTCTAAATACTCCTTCCCAATCTTGAAGGTAACAAGATGTGAGGTGCGGAAAACAGAACCCTCTCTACCATCCGTCATCATCAAACTACTTCTTATCACTGGCTTGATAAGAATACCCAATTCCTTTGCTACTTGCATAAACATGAAATTATATGAACTTCCAGAATCAACCAAAATCCTCAACCCCAATTATATATCATACCTTGCAAGTGAAGCAAACTTGCATAGGTTGATCCTTCAATCCCATTGGAACTAATCAAGCTCCCAGTAGGCGGCTCAAAATTTTCTATTGGGATTCCTCTTTTCCTTGATCATTCCGCTCCACAACCTCCACTTGGGCAACTTGTTGAGGTTGTCCATTCTTGAGTGGACATTCAACAATACGATGCCCCAATTGGTGACAATAAAAACAACTACCATTTTGTCTCAATTTCTTCCTATCTGCCGTGCCAAGCGGTCTTCCATGAATTGCATCAATCTCCATTGGTGTTGGCTCCTCCAGTTATGTGTAGTGTATTGGTAGGCTTTGTGGAGGTCAAGGTCAAGACCAAGTTGTTGCCACCAAGGAATCAAAACGTTTGGCCAACCGCATGGCTTCCTCCAAGTGTTGTGGCTCTTGCATTGTTACCTCTAATTTGGTTCTTGCCTTCAAGCCCCTCACAAATCAATCCAGAACTTCACCTTCCAATACATCTAGAATTTGCATGATGGTGTTTTGGAATTGCGTGATGTAACTTCTTAAAGAGCCAATTTGTTTCAACTCTGCCAACTTATCTCGTGCAGCTCATGTGGCATTTATAGCTTGGAACTAAACAATTATTGCGCTCTTGAATTTTGCCCATGTCAAGATTGGTGCAATCATTTATCGTTCGGCTCGCTCCACTCGGAATCTCCACCATAGGTTTGCTACTCCATCCAATTGGGTAGAGGCCAAGAGAATCTGTTTTCACTCGTCTTGTAGATTGGTAGCTTCAAAATAACGTTCACAATCAAACACAAAATTCTCCACTGCACCCGGGAGATTCTTGCCTTCAAATACCTTGGGTTTAGGGAATATGATCCAATCTTCTCCTTCTTGAATTGGTACTCTCTCCACCTGCTCTTGTCGTGGAAGATCACGTTCATCCAACAATTGAGTAAGGTGCCTGATTTGTTGTTGCATAGCAAAGATAACATCAGGTATTGCCGCCATGGTTGCTTCTCTATCACACCACTCCCAATCTATCTAATTTATTAACACAAAGAAACATTATGTCCACTGTTCTCCATAAGTTACAACTGGAAGCACCAAGGGTTCCTCAAATATGGTGATCATATGGAGAAAATCTTGTCCAAAGTGCAAGGTGATGAATTATATGAAACACTGATTTGGTAGTATTTGGATGCAAAAATCCCAATGGTTTGGTGGAAGTGGATTTGGTGGTCCATTCCTTCCATCCATCCCATTCCTGCTTTGATACCAATGTAAAAGACCAAATCCAAGGAGAGAAATAGGAGAATGGAAACTCACATTGGGATAATTGAATGAGGGAAAACTCCAAATGCCTAGCATGAGCTTTGGCTTTGGTATTTATAGGTAGCATACAAAGCCCTTGAGAAGCTTCTCAAAAAGCTTCCTCAAGCCGCTTTCTTAGAGTGCAAGCCAAGTTAACTAGGAAGCTTCTCAAGAAGCTTCCTTCTAGAAGCCGTCTACTTGGCGTGCAAGCTAAGCTAGTTAGAAGTTTCTAGAAGCTTCCTTCTAGAAGCTACTTACTTGTAGTGTGATAGAGAAATGTCGTGGCATGGTTGAATTGGTGCTTCTTGTAAACTCTCCTCCTCTATCAAAAACTAACTCCAAAGGGCATCCAAACTTAGTGATAATGCGTTCATAAAGAAATCTACCAACTTCATCTTCATTCTTGTCCCTCAATGGTAGCCTCAACCCACTTGGTAAGGTAATTAGTAACTATCACAATGTACCAATTGTTCCTTGGGGTTCTATTGAGAGGACCTACAAAATCAATTCCCTACTTCTCAAAAGGTCCTAGTAATGGAATTGATCTAAGTGGTGAGGTGGAAGTAGATTTTCTAGCAAAAGCTTGACAAACCATTTGCCTACTAGCATAAGCTATTGGATGATCATGCTCATCTTGGTCTTATTGACTAAGAGTGCATCCTATAGCAACATTGGAAGCATCCGTGTAGAGGATGAAAGGCTTACTCCAATCAGGTTTAGCAAGAATTGGAGCTACAACAAGGGATTGCTTGAGATCCTCAAAAGCTTTGAGAGCCTCCTTGTCCTCCAAAATCACCATGTAATCTACACCCTTCTTCATCTATATGGTTAATGCATAAGCCTTGTTGGAAAATGAGAGGATGAACCTCCTATAATAACCAACCATCCTCAAGGATCGGCATAACTTTGTCAAGCTTGAAGGGAATGGAGGGTTTGAGATTTTCCTCACTTTCTCAAGATCAACTGTTATTCCATCCTTGGAGATGATGTGCTCCAAAAGTAGACCTTTTTCACATCCAAAAATTCACTTCTCTAGGTTGAATGATGCATTTTCCTCATCCAAGCATTGCAAGACCTTGATTAGGTGTTCAAAGTGCTCTTCCTTGCTCCCATAGACACAAAAGTCATCAATGAAGTCTCTCACAAATTTTCTAATGAAAGGTTCAAATACCTTGTTCATGAACCATTGGAATGTGGCTAGAGCATTGCAAAGCCCAAAAGGCATGAGCTTGAAAGTGTTAGTTCCCCAAGGTGTGGTGAATGTGGTGAGTTGTTGATGCTCTAATGCAATCTTGATTTGGTTATATCCACTTTAACAATCTCCAAAATTGTACCTCTCATGACCTGCAACCTCCTCCAAGATCTCATCAATGAATGGCAATGTAGAGTTGTCCTTCTTGGTAACAACATTGAGCTTCTTGTAATCCACACATACCCAAAACTTGCCATTCTTTTTCTTCACAATGACAATTGGAGACACCCATTTTGAATTCTGCACCTCAAAGATAAATCTAGCCTCCTTGAGCTTATCAATCTTCTCCTTCATAACCAAAGCTATTATTAGGCTAATGAGATGTTGCTTTTGGCGGATTGGCCTTGCTTGTGACTCCACCTTTATCTTGTGCTCCTCCAAGGTGACTTCCTTCAAATCCTTGTAACTTAAAGCAAACACATGGCTGAACTTGCAAAAAAGCTCCTCAAATCTCCCCTTCTCCTCCTTGGTAACATTTGGGCCATACTTGAGGGTAAATAACCTCCTCTTTGTATACTCAAGTATCAATGGTGATTTATTTGGATCCTTCAAAACCTCTGGCTTAGGTGCAATATCCATAGCACACATTGGATACACATCTGAATCAAATTTAGATTCATCCTCCCCCGTGGAAGTCTCCTCTTCCATGCTTGTGTCAACACTTGAAGCTCCTTCTTTAGAATCTGATTCTCAATAATCAAAAGATGGTGTATCTAAATATGGAGTGTTGGTGGTGTTAGTCACAGGAACTAAGACTCTTTGGTTTGATGGCCCAATCCTCAAGTACCCTTTGTGCCATCGATCAATTTTTCATGCTGCTCTCAACCATAGCCTCCAAAGAAGTAAGTCATAGCTTGAATCCTTCAAGACTTTGAAAGTTATGGAACTCCCATAACTAAAACTACCACTTTATCCATCACCCCTACTAGTCAAACTTGTTGTTTGTTTGCCATGCTCACCAATGTTGAAGCTTTGGAGGGTATTATACCCAAATTCTTGATCAACCTTTTTGACATGGCATTCACTGCTGATCCTCCATCAACCAATGCATCCTTGATGCCGTGACCATTCACTCTCACATCAATCTTGGAGGCATATTCACAAGCCTCCTAGGGTGCTATCTTGGCATCCACCACCTCCATTGATATTGGAGCTTTTGCCTTCTTCTTCCTCTTGGTCTTTGTAGAACTCAAACCGCCTCTAAGCTCCTTTCTCAAAGTAGGATTCAAAGGAATCAGTTGGCCCATTGTGATGTTAGCCTTGTGACTACCAACATCCTCCAAGACATTGTTGCTTTGACATCAAGAAGTCCTCTATCCCCAACTTCTTTCTTGGAATCTTTGTTGTTGATGGTTTTGAGATGTGAGTGATCCTAGTAGACAGAGGAGTATCCTTGCTAGGAGTAAATCCTTGAGAAAAATACACATCCTTTGCAAAACAAGCTCTCTTCTTCTCTTGTGCCAAAAGCTCCAAATTAAGACTCTTGGAGTTTGAGCACTCTCCCTTCTCTACTTGCTCTCAACCACACCTATAGATGCTATCCCTTTACCTTCTTTTGAATTAGGAGCCACTTGGGTTTCACTACCTCCCTCTTTCCCTCTATTGGCTCCCTCATAATCCCTTCCTCCATGGTAAGTGGAATTTGGGCAATTCTTTTGGATATGGCCTCTTCCTCCACAACCAAAACAATTTCTATAAAAAAAATTGTTGGCTGCTTGGCCTTCTCTACATGGATGGTTTCCATAACTCCTAGGCCCTCTCCCTAAATTCTGATCCACCTCTCTCTTCTCCCATAGTTGCACCAGATTGATCTTGAGATTTGCAAGTTGTTTTGTGATGGTTTGGAGTGGATCTTTTGATGGAGGTGCAAGAACATGAGCAATTACTACTTGTGGTGCAACCATTGCCACCAAAGTATCAGAAGTTCCACCATAATTGTAGCCTTGAGGAGGATGCACAACCTCCTTCACCACCAAATCACTCTCATCTCTTTCCAAATTCTCCTCATACGAATTGCAATCTTGATAGCTCCAACCTTGGAAGAAGGTTTCTCATATCTTGCCTTGCTTCTAATTTGTGATCTCAATCTTCCTACAAAATTATTGGTGAGCATAGCTCCTATGCCAATCATAGTAGTCTCCATATCATCCCCACCCTTCCTCAACATTTTGTAAAATCTGGACTCTAACTTTTCCACTCTTTCTCCATAGACTCTCACTTTCTCTCCATCTCCCTACTTGAGAAAGGTAACTTCACTCATCAATCTCTCATAACTCTCATCTAGAAGGAAGTTCTCAATGAGTGTTGAAGTCAAACTCTCCCAAGACTCTTCTTGCCCATCTCTCCTCTCTTTCTTTTGGTATTCTGACTCATACCATGTAAGTGTTGCATCCTCAAAGAAACCTGGTAATAATGAGGCCCACTCATTCTTCCTCCTCTCATTGTTAACTATCCAAGCTCTCTTGAGGCCCCTCACAAAGGTCTCCACATCTTCTCCATCCTTGCCAAAGAAAACCAAAAGTTTCCCCATCTTAACCCCTCACTATCTTTCTTTTCTCTTTTCTTTTCTCTCACTCTATAACTAATAGAGTATGTACATGACTAACATCATTTGATAGTAATCCACCCTAGGGAACACAAGAGATTCAGATTGCTCCAAGATTTCTATAGCAACATCAAATCCTAGAGTGCATATTAAACAAACTCTCATGGATAGTTTATCCATAAGTTGAAAGATTATCTCCATCACTAATCTTGAGAACTAGTTGATGAAGGTAGTAGTATTTTTGTAGTTTTACTAAGACTCTCTCCAAGATCCTTCACCAAAGTCTCCAAAATTACTATGACTCCACTACACTCATATCCTTTTGGAAGTCCTTCAACTCTACGAACCTCACACAACTCCTTGGTCTTAGATCTTCTCCCTCCTAATCTTGGTGAAGAAGGTCCAAAATGCAAACCCAAGTCAAGTAAGCCTCTCCTTTCCCTCAATCTCTTGCTCTCAAAGGTCAATGGACATGAACTTACCTTATGTTCCTTCTATTCACATAGAAAGCACTTAGACTCACTGTTTCCTCTAAGTGATGTAGGTTTTTGAATCCTCTCAACACTCTCTTCAAATTCTACTTTAAACTCACTTTTCCTTTACCCCCTGAAAGAACCTTGCATAGTCTCAATTTCCACTCTTGATGACCCTTCATGTTTCCAAGATGAATCTAAACACTCAAACATACCTTTTTTTGCTCTCAAACTCCTCATGCATGAGATCTAAACTCCACAGAATTGACCCTTCCTCACAATGTCACTCAAATCTCTCAATTGGTATGTCACAATCCTCAAAAATTATACCTCAATTTGCATAGAAGCTCTCACAATAATTTCAAGTGTGCTAACTGAAAGATAAACCAAGCTATCATGTGTAGAAATTTCAAGCCAAGATCTCAAACTTGAGATTTTGCCCAAAATCACCTTAATCTCCAAAATCTACAATCCACCTCACACAATCTCTCCAAATCCTCTCAAGTGTACAAGATGTACAAAATCACCTCAAAGATATCATTATGAACTACACAATTACAAATGGGTCCAAGTTCTTTAACATAAGTTCAACACTCTCCTCTCCTAAAGTTTGCTCCAAGTGAGCTCTCATAGCCTCCTTCTATCTAATATAGAATTGTACGCAAAACATTATCTTGCCTTCTAGAGAGGTCACGGCAACAAAACCAAAAATGTGAGCCGGCTTATCTTTGACTCAGAATGAACCTGTGATGGCTATTATGGTAGCACACCATGGACTAAGAAGACAAAGAACCCCAACTCCATCATACTCTTCCAAGGTTAACACTCCAAGACTCAAGATATTGCTCACTAGAGAACTCAATGAGAGAGAGATAGTTGTAAATAAAAGAATGATGAGTACCTCCTCACCCCTTGTTTATATACTTGTGAAATAGTTATGCACTTAAGTTATTATTTACCATAGTAACTCAAGTTACTAGGCTAAAAGTCAAGTAAAGTCAAAAAGTGTAAAGAAATATCCATCCACATGGGTATATTCTACTTAGCATGTGATCTTATCTTGACCCAACCACTAAGTCAAGGATTCCTTCACATGGGCTATCATCGGACTATAGAAGAATCCAAAACAAAAAAGGTTGCGGGCCCAAGAGTTCTAAACTCTTCCCTCAAAGCCAAACACTTAGGAATAATACCAAGTCAACACACAAGAATCAAAAATAGTGGTGCTCATCTTTTACACTTCCTCTAAAGTAAGGTCCTCTCTATCTTAGCTATGACTAACTTTAGCTAACCATGATTAATGTAGAATTTTTCTTTATCTCTATATAAATAACATCTCTCAAGTACTAGTAATACCAAACTAAATATCACAATACTAACTACATGCACAAATGGGTGTTACATTTACCCCCGAACTAAGTTTTCACTTTGTCCTCAAAGTGAAGGTCCTTCTATGATATATCATCAACTTATCTTGGTTAATCCTATCAAAGTGTCTTCCTCCCAACTCCTTTGAGATCATAGGTGTAATTGCCATACACCTTTTCCACCATGAAAGGTCAAAAGTACTTAGGCCAAAACTTCTTTTGCACTCTCTTGAATCATTTTGACTTAAACAACATTACCAAATCACCTTCTTTGAAAGGCTCCACCTTCTTCTTGCCTTGCCTCTTGTCATAGCTCTCCTTTTGTTTCCTTTAGGCTAGCTCTACTCAAACCATACCAACTGCTCTTGCCTATTTCAACTCCATGAGTTGATCATTCCTTGACTTCTCTACATCACCTCCTTGTGCTTTCTTCAATCTCTTATGAATGCTTTAAAAGGTAGGAAGATCAAAGTGAATGGGTAACATAGACTCAATACCATAGACCAATTGAAATGGAAAATATCTGGTGGAAGTTTTCATGGTTGTCTTATACTCCCATTAAATTGCAAGAATCCTCTTATCCCAATGATGTTTAACCCCCTCCATTTCTTCATCTTTGGCCAACATCATGGACAAGGTCTGATTGGTTCTCTTTGCCAAGCCATTGGAATTTGGCTTGTAGGATGTAGTTACTCTATGTGTGATAGAGAAATGTCATAACATGGCTGTATTGATACTTCTTGTAATCTCTCCTCCTCTATCAAAAACCAACTCCAAAGGACATCCAAACCTAATGATGATGTGTCCATAAAGAAATCTACTAACTTCATCTTCATTTTTGTCCCTCAATAGTCTAGCCTCAACCCACTTGGTAAGGTAATTAGTAACTACCACAATGTACCAATTGTTCCTTGGGGTTCTATTGAGAGGACCTACAAAATCAATTCCCTACTTCTCAAAAGGTCTTAGTAATGGAATTGATCTAAGTGGTGGAGTGGAAGTAGATTTTATAGCAAAAGCTTGACAAACATGACAAGTTTTGCAATAATCAAGACAATTCTTGAAAATCCCTCTCCAATGGTAACATGCATCTAGAACCTTGAAAGCAGTCACCTTTCCTACAAAGTGTCCTCCATACACTAAACCTTCATGAAACTCCTTTATGAGTAGGATAGACTCTTCCTTAGCCACTACTCTTCAAAGTAGACCATCTGCTCCTTGGTGAAAAGGAATATTCTCCACCATTGTGTAAGGTCTAGATCTTGCTACAAGGGCCTTCCTCTCCCTAGCATGCATCCCTTTCGGATAGTTACCACTTGTCACATAATCCACAATCTCCTTGCACTCCATTGGAACCTCAAGAGTGATTGAGATTGTCATGAGCTCTTCATCCAGGAAGGAATCATCCATTGGTTCAACTCCATCATGATCATAGGCCCTATATAACAAATCAAAATTTGCATGTTTCTTTCTTGGCCTATTCTCAATGGTGAAGTCATACTTAGACAAGAGTATCATTCACCTTGCTAGCCTCCCTTCCACATTAGGCTTGTTGGAGATGTACTTCAAAGCCTTGTGATCCATGACAATTGTAGCCTTTCCTTCAATGAAGTAGTGTCTAAACTTCTTGAGACCAAAGATCACTGCCAACCCTTCTCTCTCCATGATAGAGTAGTTATTTTTTTGTTGAAACCATCTGCCTACTAGCATAAGCTATTGGATGATCATGCTCATCTTGGTCTTATTGACTGAGAGTGTGTGGTGCCCAAATTTTTTGTTTTTTTCAAAATAGAGAAGAAGAAGTGTATAGAGAAGTTGGATTGTGCCTGTATGGCCGAAGAAGGCAAAGAAAAGAGTCTTCGGGATGAAACCCAAAGTAAAGTGACTTCGAGTCATAAGGCAAAGTACTTGAAAATGCCTTGTCAGCATACAACCCAAAGTAAAGTGTCTTCGTATCGGGGGAAGCTCAACCCGAGGCGAAGACAGTCTAACAAGAAATTCAAGAAATTCAAGAAGGGACCATTCAAAAACCGGCGGCCCATACGCACAAAGGTTGATTGACAATGACAAGTGCATGCAGGAGGTGTGATTTCTTGGTAGAAACTCAAAGTGAAGAAAGACAAAGAAAGTGCAACTCTATAAAAATTGAACTCGCAATGACAAAATGTCGAGTAATTTTCCTTTGCCATTGAGAAGTCGTCTTGCAGGTGATTGTGGGAAGGGAAATAGAGTTGGAATCGCGTTAGTGTGTAAGGGAGAAGTCGCAAGAGTGAAATCGAAAGATAGTGAGAAGGCAGAAGAGATGGGAGGAGGAAAGAAGAACTCTGAATTCGCAGTGAGAAATCATGCAATTCGGAGGTTAGATGTGATTGCGAGGATCAAAGTCTTGAGCCAACTTTGGATCACTTTCTTGGCATGGAACTAGAATGTGAGCTTTCCATGTTTCATGACAGAAATCATCAAGAGCAAGTGTCTCGATGGACCTGAGTAGGAAGAGAAGAGAGGAAATCCGGCTTGCTGGACAAAGTTGGATTGGAGACTCGTACTTGGGAAGGAAGTAGGCTTGGAGCAGGGAGCCACATTCTTGAGGAAGGGAGAGATAGCTCAAGAGACTCAAGAGGTGAGAGATGCATTCTCGTCAAAGCGGACAAAGAATGGGTACAAAGTTGAGAGCTACAAAGACCATGTGAAGAATTGTGAATTGTGAGTGCACTAATGGCCATGTTGAAGCCGGAGAGAACCACGTATGTGATGAAACACCAAGTAGTGTTCTTTTAAAGTTATTTTCAGGAGAACCAATCAATTGGGCGAGGTGTTTCCATGGGAGAACAAGGCAAATGGTGTGGAATCTGCGGAATAAATCGCCTCCACACTACATTGTCCTATTTGCAGCACATTTCTACCTCGGGCTAAATTTGGTGAACTCGGCAAAGCAAACTCGGATGGTGTTGCACTTCCATCCTGATTTGAGAAAGGAGGTCGATGTCAAGGAGCAGCAATACATCTTGCAAATCAAGAGCACCGACGACTACTACATGAAGATAGGGAAGAACGTGGAGATCGAGGTGAGTACTCCGAATATGAAGAAGAGAAGTCGGCAGGGCAAAGCCAAAGACACAAAGAAACCTCGAAAGACCAGGAGAGGCAACCCAAGTCGAGGTATGGTGGTGATCGAGTCGGAGGATGAAGACTTGGAAGGTGATGCCAAGCTTAAGACTGAAGACTCGGAGCACAAGGAGGAGCCCGAGCTAACGCTACAGAGTGGAGATACAAGTAGCAACAGCAATGAAGGAGGAGAAATGACATCGGCGCCGGCGGATGTAGAAGAAGAAGAAGAAGTGCAAGCAAAAATCAAAGCCGAGGACAACACACAATTGGAAGACAAAGTAACTGTGCCCAAAGAGAAGAAGATCGTAGTGCAAAGAGGAGTTTGCTCAAGACGTAAGGTGAAGTACGAAGCAGGTCCAAGTACGGTGAAGGAAGAAGCACCTGAAACATAGGAGTGCAAATGTCTTTGGAGTTACCAGTGGAGACATTAGAGAAGAGTGGGTCGAGAGATGAAGAGTTAGATAGATTACCCACTAGTGAAATTTCAGATCAAGAAAGAGACTTGTTGGATCTAGTAGAAGAGGTAGAAGATATGAAACCCGAGGAAAAAGTAGTAGGAAGTAAAATTACTTTGGGTTCGGGTTTGAAAGTCGATGACAAAGTAGAAATCGGATTGGATTAGTAACAAATATGAGATATGAAGAGGTAGATATGAAGGGTGCATTGTCACTTTGGATCTGCAAGTTAGAAGAGTTGTTGTAGAACGGTATAGTTACTAGAATTGTCAAGTTGTTCACTACTTAAGAGTGGCATTTGCAGTATCATGTTGTTCAGTGCTCATTATTTCTGAGAATAGATAAAGCAAAGTGTTGTGAAGCAGTGCTCGTCGCTTGAGCTTGATTCTGAGTATCAACTTTGTGATTGTGTTTGTGAGTGTTTGGAGATATTTGAAGTGCAAGTCAGTGTGTTTGTTCGATGTTGGATTCCACAGCCTTGATCTTCATTCTGTGTGTTTGATCCTGAGTGAAGTGCAATCAAAGCAATGCCTTGACAGATCTGAGAGGAATTGTAGTGTTGATAGTATTCTGCATTTGTGAGTGTAGTGTGAGGTTGATGTGAAGCAATTTTGATCGAGGAAGTTGTGCCTTCAGTGGAGGGGTGGAACACAATTCTAAGGCAAAGTCATTTTGCAGTGAAGTGCCATTTTTGGGAGAGCTTGAATCATCACAATCAAGATTGTTTGGAAAGATTTGATGGAGTTGTGATTATGGAGTGTTAATTTGTGACAAGACTGCAAGTCAGTGCTTGTTATTCTCTTTTGGGTGTAGTTTCTACCTGAGAGATTAAAGACGCAACCAAGAAGAACTAAATTGATACTTTGCTTCGTATTTGACCAATTCTGACTTGTATCTCTACGGGAACGAACTTTACTTACTTGATTACCGCAAAATTGATATTTGCCAGGTTGTCACAGAGTGCATCCTAGCTACATTAGAAGCATCAATATAGAGGATGAAAGGCTTACTCCAATTAGGTTTAGCAAGAATTGGAACTACAACATGGGATTGCTTGAGTTCCTCAAAAGCTTTGAGAGCCTCCTTATCTTCCAAAATCACCATGTAATCTACACCCTTCTTCATGTAGATGGTAAGTGCATAAGCCTTGTTGGAAAGTGAGAAGATGAACCTCCTATAGTACCCAACCACCCCCAAGAATTGGCATAACTTTGTCAAGCTTGAAGGGAATGGAAGGTCTGAGATTTTCCTCACCTTCTCAAGATCAACTTCTATTGCATCCTTGGAGATGATGTGCCCCAAAAGAAGACCTTCTTCATATCCAAAATGCACTTCTTGGGGTTGAGTGATGCATTTTTGTCATCCAAACATTGCACGACCTTGATTAGGTGTTCAAAGTGCTACTCCTTGCTCCAATAGACACAAAAGTTATCAATGAATTCTCTCACAAATTTTCCAATGAAAGGTTCAAATACCTTGTTCATGAACTATTGGAATGTGGCTGGAGCATTGAAAATCCCAAAAGGCATGAGCTTGAAAGCATAAGTTCCCCAAGGTGCGGTGAATGAGGTGAGTTGTTGATGCTTTGGTGCAATCTTGATTTGGTTATATCCACTTTAACCATCTCCAAGACTTTACCTCTCATGACCTACAACCTCCTCCAAGATCTCATCAATGAATGGTAATGGATAGTTTTCCTTCTCGGTAACAACATTGAGTTTCTTGTAATCCATACATACCCAAAGCTTGCCATTATTTTTCTTCACAATCACAATTGAAGACACACATTCTAAGTTCTCCATCTCAAAGATAAATCCAGCTTCCTTGAGCTTATCAATCTCCTCCTTCACAACCAAATTTGTTGGTGGGCTAATGCAATGTTGCTTTTGGCAGACTAGTCTTGCATGTGAGTTCACCTCTATCTTGTGCTCCTCCAAGGTGACTTCCTTCAGATCCTTGTAGCTTACAGCAAACACATGCATGTACTTGGCTCAGGTTGCTCCAAGGTTTAGGTTACTCCAAGATTTCTATAGCAACATCAAATCCTAGAGTGCATATTAATCAAACTCTCATGGATACTTTATCCATAAGTTGAAGATTATCTCCATCACTAATCTTGAGAAGTAGCTTATGAAGGTGGTAGTATTTTTGTAGTTGTACTAAGACTCTCTCCAAGATCCTTCACCAAAGTCTCCAAAATTGCTTTTACTCCACTTCACTCATGTCCTTTTGGAAGTCCTTCAACTCCACAAACCTCACACAACTCCTTGGTCTTAGATCTTCTCCCTCCCAATCTTGATGAAGAAGGTCCAACATGCAAACCCAAGTCAAGTAGACCATTCCTTTCCCTCAATCTCTTTCTCTCAAAGGTCAATGGACATGAACTTCCCTTATGTCCCTTCTCTCTACATAGAAAGCACTTAGACTCACTCTTTCCTCCAAGTGGTGTAGGTTTTTGAATCCTCTCAACACTCTCTTCAAATTCTATTCTAAACTCTCTTTTCCTCAAATCCACCCTTACAATCACCTCAAACCCTTGAGGAACCTTATATAATCTCAATTTTTACTCTTGGTGACCCTTCATGTTCCCAAGATGAATCCAAACAGTCAAACATATTTTTTGTTGCTCTCACACTCCTCATGCATGAGATCTAAACTCTACAGAATTGACCCTTCCTCACAATGTCACTCAAATCTCTCAACTTGTATGTCACAATCCTATAAAATTCTGCAAATTTGATCACAACTTCAAGGTGTCACTCCATGAAAAATTTCAGATCTCTTCATGAAGCCTTTTGGCCTAGGCATCTTTCTATTCAGCACACATATTTCAGATTTTGGTCTAGAAACCATCCCCTTCTTTTGAAAAACTCACAACTCCTTGTGATAGAATGATCTCTTTCTAATTTTTGTGTCAAAAGGTACAATATAATAACCTGAATTTTCTTGGAGAATTCCAAAAAAATCCACTAAAAATTGAAGAAATGACATACTCTGTACAATTTTCCATAGAGTATGCAGTTACAATAGTAGTTTACCCTATCAACTTTCAAAAATTCTAGCTCAGTGCGCATAGTAGCTCTCATAATAATTTCAAGTGTGCTAACTGGAAATAACCCAAGCTATCATGTGTAGAAATTTCAAGGCCAGATCCCAAACTGGAGATTTTGCCCAAAATCACCTTAATTCCCAAAATTTGCAATCCACCTCACACAATCTCTCCAAATCCTCTCATGTGTACAAGATATAAAAAATCACCTCAAAGACATTATTGTGACAACCCGGCAAATATCACTTTTGCGGTAATCAGGTAAGTAAAGTTTGTTCCTGTAGAGATACAAGTCAGAAGTTTCCAAATACGAAGCAAAGTAACAATTTCAGTTTTTCTTGGTTGCGTCTTTAATCTTTCAAGTAGAAACCACATCCAGAAGAGAGTAACAAGCACTGATCCATAGTCTTGTCACAAATTAACACTCCATAATCACAACTCCTTCAATTCTTTCCAAACAATCTTGATTGTGATAATTCAGGCTCTCCCAAAAATGACACTTCACTATAAAACAACTTTGCCTCAAAATTGTGTTCCACCCCTCCACTGAAGGCACAACTTCCTCGATCAAAATTGCTTCACATCAACCTCACATTGCACTCACAATTGCAGAATACTACCAACACTACAATTCCTCTCAGATTTGTCAAGGCATTGCTTCGATTGCACTTCACTCAGGATCAAATACACAGAATGAAGATCAAGGCTGCGGAATCCAACATCCAACAAACACACTGACTTGCACTTCAAATATCTCCAAACACTCACAAACACAATCACAAAGTTGATACTCGGAATCAAGCTCAAGTGACGAGCACTACTTCACAGCACTTCGCTTTATCTATTCTCAGAAATAATGAGCACTGAACAACATGATACTACGAATGCCACTCTTAAGTAGTGAACAAATCAATAGTTATCTTCGTAATACACCTCTTCCTAATGACTCTACAAACCTGCAGATCTGAAATAACAATGCACCTCTTCATATTTGCCTCTTCATATCTCAAAACTATTACTAATCCGATCTGATGTCTACTTTTTCATTGGCTTTCAAACCCAAACCCGAAGTAACTTTACTTCCTACTACTCTTTCCTCGGGTTTCATATCTTCTACTTCTTCTACCAGATCTAGCAATTCTCTTTCCTGATCTGAAATTGCACTAGTGGGTAATCTATCTAACTCTTCATCTCTCAACCCACTCTTCTCCAATGTCTCCATCTCTAACTTCAAAGATATTTGTACTCCTATGTTATCTACTTCGGGTTTGGCTCTAATATCTTTCCGAAGTTTTTCTACCTCTATTTTTACTAAGTCTAATCTAATCGCAATATTGTCTTCTACTTCTAAGATCTTATTGTCTACACAAGTCCGGAGACTTATCAACGATGCGTTCAAATCTGTATCTTTTGCCTGTCTTTGCCTCGTCTCCTACACCAACAATTTCAACTTGTGCAGCCTCGTTTCTTCAATCTGAATGCTGGCCTCTATACTCAACATTGCGTTCATCCTGAGGACAATGGCTCCAATCGCATCTTCCTCTCTTGCTCTCGATCTACAAGCCAGTCCTCCCTGTACATTGCCAATTTTGCTTCAAACTTGGCTTTCACCGTCTCCTTCTCCTTCTCCTTCTCCTTGTGTACAACCTTCTCTTCCTAATTACGAAGTAACTCTCGTAATCTCTCTTCTTCCCTATACCGTGCTGCCAACTCTCTTTGCCAGAGTTGCTTCTTCTCCTCAACACTCTCTATCACACTATTGAGCTCTTGATCCTTCGCTACAACTCTCGCCATAGCATGGATAACTTCTACTCTTGAATTAGCAAACTGTTGCTTCAAGATCTCGTATTCAGCTACTTGTCTCTCCCTTGCTATGTCACTCTTCTTAACAAGATCTTCTCAATATCTCACTTCTCTCTTCAATTACATGAGTCCTCACTATTGCCTCTGCTCGCAGCACTTCCCTTTCCTTCTCACCTTGGGTTATACTCTTCTTCAACTCCGAGTTCTCTTTGTCTAATCTTGACAACACCTGCAAGACAGTCTTTACCTCTGGACAAGTCAACTGCATCTCCTTCCTCTTGTACTCTAACTTCACCAACAAAGGACATACCACATCCCGTAGGTACTCGACTCCATTGCTCAGGGTTACTTCTTCTTGCGCAGCCACTTCTCTTTGTACTTCTTGTTCATCTGATACTCGTCTTCTTCTCTGCATTCTTTGTATCGGAATGGACGCCTTGCTTCCCGAGCTTGCATTTGCTTCTTCTTGCACATTACTCGGACCTGCATTGTACTTTGCTTTACGTCTCGTGTGGACCCCCCTCTAAATTGCAATCCTCTCTTCTGCCTCAAGTACTTCATCTTCCAACTTTGTGTTGTCCTCGGCCTCGATCTGTGCCTGCACTTCTTCTTTCTTTGTTTGCAGCAGTTGGTGCAGATGTCATTTCTCCACCTTCATTGCTGTCGCTACTTGTATCTCCACTCTGAAGCGTTAGCTCGGGCTCTTCCTTGTGTTCCGAGTCTTTGGTCTTGAGCTCGGCGTCACCTTCCGAGTCTTCATCTTCCGACTCGATCACCACCATGCCTTGCCTTGGGTTTCCTCTCCTGGTCTTCCGAGGTTTTGTCGTGTCTTCGGCTTTGCCCTGCCGACTTCTCTTGTTTGAGTTCGGAGTACTCACTTTGATCTCCACATTCTTCCCCGTCTTCTTGTAGTACTCGTCGGTGCATCTGATTTGCAAGATGTATTGCTGCTCCTCTACATCGACATCCTTTCTCAAATCGGGATGGAAATGCGACACCATCCGAGTTTGCTCTACCGAGTTTAGCAAATTCAACCCGAGGTAGAAATGAGCTGCAAACGACACGATGTAGTGTAGATGCGATGTATCTTGCAGATTCCACACCATTTGTCGCATTCTCCCATGGAAACACCTCGCCCAATTGATCGGTTCTCTTACGAACAACTTGTGAAAGAACACCGCTTGGTGTTTCATCACATAGGTTGTTCTCTCCGGCTTTAGGATTGCCATCTGAGCACTCACAATTCCTCTCTTGACAGGGTCTTTGTAACTCTCCACTTTGTACCTATTCTTTGTCCATTTTGACGAGAATGCATCTCTCACCTCTTGGGTTTCTTGGGCTATCTCTCCCTTCCCAAGAATGTGGCCCCCCTGCTCCAAGCCTGCTTCCTTCCCGAGTACTAGTTTCCAATCTGACTCTATCTAGCGAGCCGGATTTCCTCTCTTCCCTTCTTCCTTGGGTCCATCTAGACACTTGCTCTGGATGATCTCCGTCATGAAACCTAGAAAACTCATGTTCTAGTTCCACGCCTAGAAGGTGATCCAAAGTCGGCTCAAGACTTTGATCTTAGGGATCACATCTCACCTCCAAATTGCATGATTTCTCACTGCAAATTTGGAGTTCTTCTTTCCTCCTCCCATCTCTCCTGCCTTCTCATTGTCTCTCGATTTCACTCTTGCAACTTCTCCCTTACACACTAACTTGTTTCCAACTCTATTTCCCTTCCCACGATCACCTGCAAGACGACTTCTCAACAGCGAAGGAAAATTACTCAACATTTTGTTGTTGCAAGTTCAATTTTTATAGAGTTGCACTTTCTTTGTCTTTCTTCACCTTGAGTGTCTACCAAGAAATCACACCTCTTGCATGCACTTGTCACTGTCAATCAAACTTTGGGCGTATGGGCTGCTAGTTTTTGAACGGTCTCTTCTTGAATTCTCGCGCCGACGAAAGGTTGTTAGACGGACTTTGCCTCTGGTTGAGCTCCCCCCGATACAAAGACTCCTTACTTTGGGTTGTGTGCTGACAGGGCATTTCCGAGTACTTTGCCTTATGACCCAAAGTCACTTTACTTTTGGTTTCATCCCGAAGACTCTTTTCTTTGCCTTCTTCGGCCATACAGGTGCAATCTGACTTCTCTATACACTTCTTCTTCTTTATTTTGAAACCAAAAAAAAAATTTGTGCACCACATACCCCCTCCCTCAAATGTGAGCGTCCCTGCAAACATAGACCTCGGGTGTCTTAGAAACTTCCGAGTCTATGGTCCAATATCTCCTAACTCTCCACCCATTTACTCAAGTGGCAAAAGGATTACCTTCCAAGTCTACAAGCTGCATGGACCCATTTTTGTAAAGATGAAGAACTCGATAGGGACCCATCCATCTCAAATGCAACTTGCTTGGAGAAAATATTTGGCAATTGTCATATAACAAAACCAAATCCCCTTCACGTACAACTACAGGCTTGATTCTCTTATTGTGCCTGACTTTCCTCTGTGCTTGTACTTCTTTTGTGGTTTGCATTGCATCGTCTCTTTTCTCTTCTAACCACATCAGTTGATGAATCCAAAGATCATGACTTTCTTCTTCCGACATGCTTTCTTTGCAAAGAACCTGATATGTCGGAACTTCAAATTCAACTAGCAGTATGGGATCCAAGCCATATGTCAAGAAGTATGGAGTTTGTTTGGTTTTAATCTTTTCTATTGTTTGATATGCCCACAACGCAGTTGGTAATTTTGTATCCCAATCATAGGCATAATTGACAATGAATTTATTCAAAATTTTGCAAAGTAACCCATTCGCTTTTTCCGTTAAGCCATTTGCTTTTGGGTTATAAGGAGTCGTCTTCCGATGTTTAATCTGAAAGTACTGGTTAATGCCTCCATTATAGAGTTCAAAAAATGTGTTCCTCGGTCACTGACCAATTATGAAGGACACCCATATCGGGAGATGATGTTTTGGAAGAAAAATTCCGCCATAGTTTCAGCATCATCACTACGAGTTGCTTCAGCTTCGACCATCTTGGTAGCATAGTTAATGCACACCAAAATGTATCGCTTTCTTGTGACGTGGGTCACTAGTTGAATGGGACACACAAAATCAATCTCCCATTTCTCAAAGGGTGCCAAAGGCAAAATTGGTCTTAAAGGCCATTGAGAAGTAGATGTCGGCTTCCACATTTTCTGACAAGTATCACAACTTCGGATATGAGCATTCACATCTTTGTACATTGTAGGCCACCAATACCCTGCCGAAAGAATTTTCTTTATAGTATTCTTCAGAGCATAGTGTCCTCCCGATGCTTCGGAGTGTAAAGATTCAATTACTCCTCCTACTTTGTATGACTCCAAGCATCACCAAAGTACTTCGTCTTTGCCCATCTTAAATAAAATGTTGTGTTTGAGCTGGTATGGCCCCATTTTCCTGAGAAAGACTGCCCTCTGCTCCAGATCCATTCCTTCAGGACAATGGAGAGTATGCAGATAATGATATTCAGCTGCATACCTCATACTTTGCATTGCTGATAAGTGATGCAAGTCTTTGTTAGGGAACCGATAGTCAATTTCCCACTCCTGGTCTTGAGTTTCTAACCTGGACAGGAAGTCCGCATTTGAATGCGAAGCTCCCTTCCTTACTTGTTCAATATACGTGAATTCTTGTAACATCAAGATCCATCTTGCAATTCGCCCGGATAAATCTGCCTTCTTGACCAAATGTTGCAATGCGTAATGGTCAACATAGAAGACAAACTCATACCCCAACAGATAATGGTGAAATTTCTTGTAGGCATACACCATTCCAAGTGCTTCTCTTTCAGTCGTCAAATAGTTGTTTTCAGAAACTGAAAGTTTGCGGCTGGCATAATACACCGGGTAGTCCTTCTGACTTAAGACGACTCCGATGGCCATGGACAAAGTGTCCACATATACATGAAAAGGGACATCCCAATTCAGGGCTCTCATAACTGGTGCTTCAACCAGCTTCTTCTTCAACACCTGGAAAGCTTCTTCTTGATTTGCTTCCCACAAATAGTCTTCGGATTTCTTCAAAAGCTTTGTAAGTGGTGCAACAAGCACTGCATAATTTGACATGAAGCGTTTGTAGTATCCGACATGTCCCAAGAAGGCTCTCAGCTCCTGAAGGTTCTTCGGTGATTCCAAAGCTGTGATTATCTTAACCTTCTCAACATCAACTTCAATACCTCGGCTTGACACCCGATGCCCCAAAAGAATTCCCTCCTTCATTGCGAAGAAGCATTTCTCCGGGTGTAATGACAAGCCGGCAAAATGACACCTTTCAAAAGTTTGGCAAAGGTAATCTAAATGTACATCTCTTTGCCCAAACACACAAAAGTCATCAATGAAAACTTCCACAAATTTGTGCAGGAAATCTTTGAAGGTTGCATTCATCATCTGCTAGAAAGTAGAGGGAGCATTACACAACCCAAAGGGCATTTGATTGTTAGCGAAAGTGCCCCAATCAGTCGTGAAGATGGTTTTATCCTTGTCCTCTTCTCGAATGGATACTTGATTGTACCCTGAAAATCCATCAAAGCTATAACAAGGATGACCCGCTACCTGATCTAAAATTGTATCGGTAAAAGGCAAGGGATGATGATCTTTCCTTGTGACTGCGTTCAACTTCCGGAAGTCTTGGCACACTCGGATCTTCCCTATTTTCTTCTTCAAGACAATGACAATGGGGGAAACCCATTCACTACTTAAGACAAGGAAGATGATTCCGGCCCCTAAGTACTTATCGATTTCATCTTTCACCAAAAGCAAGTACTTCGGGTTCAGGCGGAATTGTCATTGCCAAACCGGAATTGCATCTTCAACCAGATCAATCTGGTGTTCTCCAAATTCTTGTGGAATACTTGGCATTTGATCAATAGACCAGGCAAACACATCCTGGAATTCTATGAACAGGGTAGTGTATCTTGCCAACTCCTCCGAACTGTCTTCAAGATTTTCAAGATTTTTCCTTTAGTCAATAAAACATCTTGACAATCATCGGGTTTGATGACTCCTTCAACGTGGCTTACTTGGCTTAACTTGAGGCGAGCTGCCATCAAACCCCCTTCCTCCAAGTCAGGTTCACCCGAGGCAAGGTCATATGGATCTTCGTCTTCAACATCCACCTTGTAGCATTCTAGATAGTTAACTTGGACTTCGTCTTTGGATTCGACCTCCTCTCCCCGAGGTGGGGAACCTTTGTCCAACTCACAGTCACCAGCTTGTGATCTTCCGACAAAATGTCCTTGAATCTTAACTTTTGCTGATGCCAATCCACCACAACTTGGGCACTGTACAACCAGGGTCTTTTGATCAATAGAGGGTAACCAGTCTTTGTCACTGGTCGCAACACAATGTAGTTCAATTTGAAGGGAACCCCTCCAATGATTGTGGTTATATTTGACAACATGCCCAAAGGCCATCTCTTGGTTTGGTCTGCAAACTTCAACACTCGGGGTGTTGGTTCAAACCTGTGATACCCAAGTCGATTTGCAGTATCTTTGGTCATGACATTCACACCGGACCCCAAATCAATGGGTATCGATGTGATCATGCACCTTGCAATCTCCGCGTCTACCTCGGGAGATCCCAAATCTTCTTGTTCAATATGATAAATAGCAGGCAGGTCCTTCTTTGACATTGACCTCACCTTCTTGAGTGCCGAATTCAGCTGCCTCTTGTACAACTTGTTATCTTCTCACAATTGCTTGAATGTAACATTGGCATTTGTGGCTGCCAGATCTGCTACAATATCATATTGGGGAACTCCTCCCAATTTGACCGTCTTTGCCTTCGACTTTGGGTCCAAAGTCTCTCTATGTTCCCTCTTGACTTTGGGACGCTTCAAAATGGTAACGGGCTTGCTAATGGCCTTAACCCGAGGTTCCTCGGGTTGGCCCACCTCGGCTTTGATCAAACCCTTTTCTTTGGATTGGATATTTGCCAGAAAAACTAGAGACTTCATCTTCGTCTCCTCTTCTAAACTCAGTTCCCGAGTGCTGAGTAGTGCCTCCTTTAGTTCTTTCTGCAAGGCTTTAGCTTTGGCTTTTGCAAGGATCTTTTCCTCCTTGGCAAAAAGAATTGCCTTTGGGCGTAGTCTCTTTGCCTTTCTTGAAGACGATGAGGTCGTACTCAGTTCTTTGGGATCACGCTTCTTCTTGCTGGAGCGTGTCTCAACTTTCAGAACTTCAAGGTCTGGCCATTCTCCTTCCGAGGCCGGACTCCCTTCTTGAGGTCTCTCTTCCTCAAGAGTGATACAATTTACATTAGTATCCCCCTGGCTGAATTGCTGCACGCTCAACAGGGGTCTGTACATACTTTACAGGTAGCTTTGGGTTTGGTGGGTGAGGACATTGGTTGCATGTATGCCCTAATCCTTTACAATTTCCACATAGGGGAACATACCCGATTTGCCTTCTTGGCTCCGGAGAGTTTGGAGACCAATGTCACATCGAGCCACAATTATAACAGGCTCTGGGTGCAACATTCTGAGGGCGATTCTGGTTGCTCATCGGTGGTCTTCATGGAGGAGCATTGGGGTTATACTCCCTTTGTCCAAACCTTGGACCTTGGTACGATGTGCTAGCTTGAGGTTGTACTTCTTGTGTTTGGTACACAGCCTCTTTGTCCTTGTCTTGGCTCCATCCCGGAACCCAAGCAATTTGTTGCATCGGGAATGCATTACGAGTATTGCATTCTGTGCTAGGGCCTTCCTTCTATCCTTAGCCCCAATCATGTAGATCTTGAGATCTGAAAACTCCTTGATGAGGGCATCCAGCTTGGTATCCGCCTTATGTACACTCTTTGCTGGAGGAGTCACTGGTTTCTTACCCCCACGTCTTCTGACTTGTCTTGGCTTTGATTCTTCTTCGGATTCCGAAGAAGAGCTCGAAGACGTGGAGGACTCTTCCAAAGAAGGGGATGTGCTGCATAAAGCTCTCCTTCTGGGCTTCTTGCTTTTCTTCTCCCGATTTCTCCGGTTGCCGGCAGAGTGAGAGTGGGCCACCGCATAACGAGCGACATGTTTGAGGACTTTGTCAAGGGAAGTTAGATTTCTCTCCCTTGCAAAGATTTGTATCTCTGGTGAAAGTCCCCCAAGGAACCAGGTAATGGTTGGGCATCGGAGTAACCCACCACCCCTGATTGCTTGGAAACTCGGTTCAATAGTGCCATGAATCACTCAGAGTAGTCTCTCAACTTCTCCTTCTTGCCTCGGTCTAAATCATTGAGTGCCACAAAGACACTCGTATCGTAATCAACCTCCCAAAATCATTCCAGGAAGTTGTTTCTCAAGTCCGCCCAGTCCGCTGGTACGAACCTCTTCTGGGTCACATGGGTATACCAGCTCCGAGCTTTCTTTTGGAGCAGACTTGGGAGAATTCTCAAGCGATCCGCCAAGTCATGCTCCTTGTTAGCAAAGGAGATGACTTTGAATTCTTCAATGAACTCATTGGGATCTTCATCTTGTTCTGTCTCCTTGTACTTCTGATAGGCGTGTCGGGTGACAGGCAACAAAGTCATTTTTTGATGCACTAGGATTGGCTGAGGTAGTGTTGAACTTGACGGAACTGAAGGATTGGCTGGTATCGACGCCGTGTTGTCAGCCTAGGGGTTCCAATTTGTCAAATTCAAGGTGGGGTCTTCTTTGACAATTTCTGCTATGAGGGTGTCGACTTCAACCCAAGTGGAAGATTCAGGATCAACACCTTTGATTGGTTCTTCAAAATTCCTTTGGGACAACCAAGGAATTGTTCGTAGAAGATGTTGACACTCGTCTTCAGTAAGTGTTTGTGCTGTCTTTTCTCGAACAAAGTTCTTCAAGGACACAACTTCCTTTACAGCTCTAGGGGAAGTTGGTGTACTGGGCCGCAATGCATATGTTTGGCCACTCAATTCTTTCTTCTTCTTGGACGAAGAGGGAGATGCAAAGTAGCCTTGCCAACCGCCTTCATGTTTCTTGTGGTCAAGTTCTTGCATGGCTTCTTGCACTTCGTGAAGAAGTTGAACGTCCAACGCCTCTCATTCAGTTTCATCCACAATGGATGGGACGTTCAGATGTTCATCTTCTTCACGTTGCAATGCTCGTCTTTGAGCTCTCTCTTCTCGTTGTTCTCTCGATGCAGACATTCATATTGCATTGATACCCAATTTCAAATTTGGCTTTGTATATCTTCCACTTTTGAGATTTGTATCCCTGGCAGTGGTGCCAAAAATCATGTGACAACCCGGCAAATATCAATTTTGCGGTAATCAGGTAAGTAAAGTTCATTCCCGCAAAGATACAAGTCACAAGTTTCCAAATACAAAGCAAAGTAACAATTTCAGTTCTTCTTGGTTGCGTCTTTAATCTCTCAGGTAGAAACCACACCTAGAAGAGAGTAACAAGCACTAATTTGTAGTCTTGTCACAAATTAACACTCCATAATCACAACTCTTTTAATTCTTTCGAAACAATCTTGATTGCGATGATTTAGGCTCTCCCAAAAACAACACTTCATTGTAAAACAACTTTGCCTCAGAATTGTGTTCCACCCTCCACTAAAGGCACAACTTCCTTGATCAAAATTGCTTCACATCAACCTCGCACTGCACTCACAACTATAGAATACTACCAACACTACAATTCCTCTCAAATTTGTCAAGGCATTGCTTTGATTGCACTTCACTCAAGATCAAACACACATAATGAAGATCAAGGCTGCGGAATCCAACATCCAACAAACACACTGACTTGTACTTTGAATTTCTCCAAACACTCACAACTACAAGTACAATGTTCATACTCGAAATCAAGCTCAAGCAACGAGCACTACTTCACAACACTTTGCTTTATCTATTCTCAGAAATTATGAGCACTGAACAACAATTCTCTGCAAATGCCACTCTTAAATAGTGAACAAATCGACAGTTATCTTCCTAATACCCCTCTTCCTAATGACTCTACAAACCTGCAGATCCGAAATGACAATGCACCTCTTTATATCTACCTCTTCATACCTCAAAATTGTTACTAATCCGATCCGATGTCTACTTTGTGATTGGCTTTCAAACCCAAACCCGAAGTAACTTTACTTCCTACTACTCTTTCCTTGGGTTTCATATCTTCTACTTCTTCTACCAGATCCAGCAATTCTCTTTCCTGATATGAAATTGCACTAGTGGGTAATCTATCTAACTCTTCATCTCTCAACCATCTCTTCTCCAATGTCTCCATCTCTAACTCCAAAGACATCTTTACTCCTATGTTATCTACTTTGGGTTTGGCTCTAACATCTTTCCAAAGTTTTTCTACCTCTATTTTCACTAAGTCTAATCTAATCGCAATATTGTCTTCTACTTCTAAGATCTTCTTGTCTACACGAGTCCGGAGACTTATCAATGATGCGTTCAAATCTGTATCTTTTGCCTGTTCTTGCCTCATTTCCTCCACCAACAATTTCAACTCGTGCAGCCTCGTTTCTTCAATCCAAACGCTGGCCTCTGTACTCAACATTGTGTTCATCCTTAGGACAATCTCCTTCAATAGCTCCAATTGCACCTTCCTCTCTCGCTCTCGATCTGCAAGCTAGTCCTCCCTGTACATTGCCAATTCCGCTCTGAACTCGGCTTTCACCGTCTCTTTTCCTTCTCCTCCTGATTACAAAGTAACTCTCGTAATCTCTCTTCTTTCCTATACCGTGCTGCCAACTCTCTTTGCCACAGTTGCTTCTTCTCCTTGACACTCTCCATCACCCTATCGAGCTCTTGATCCTTCACTGCAACTCTCGCCATAGCATGGATAACTTCTACTCTTGAATCAGCAAACTGCTGCTTCAAGATCTTGTATTCAGCTACTTGTCTCTCCCTTGCTATGTCACTCTTCTTAACAAGATCTTCTTGATATCTCACTTCTCTCTTCAAGTCTTCAATAACTTGAGTCCTCACTATTGCCTCCGCTC
Source organism: Lunularia cruciata (assembly GCA_948567375.1). Classification (NCBI taxonomy): domain Eukaryota; kingdom Viridiplantae; phylum Streptophyta; class Marchantiopsida; order Lunulariales; family Lunulariaceae; genus Lunularia; species Lunularia cruciata. The sequence goes on from OX419756.1 coordinate 23,634,643, forward strand.
GCATCACTTCCCTTTCCTCCTCACCTCGGGTTATACTCTTCTTCAACTCCGAGTTCTCTTCGTCTAATCTTGACAACACCTGCAAGATAGTCTTTACCTTTGGACAAGTCGACTGCATCTCCTTCCTCTTGTACTCTAACTTCACCAACAGAGGACATACCACATCCTGTAGGTACTCGACTCCATCACTCGGGGTTACTTCTTCTTGCATAGCCACTTCTCTTTGTACTTCTTGTTCATCTGATACTCATCTTCTTCTCTGTATTCTTTGTATTGGAATGGACGCCTCGCTTCCCGAGCTTGCATTCACTTCTTCTTGCACATGACTCGGACCTGCATTGTACCTTGCTTTATGTCTCAAGCGGACCCCCCTCTAAACTGCAATCTTCTCTTCTGCCTCAAGTACTTTGTCTTCCAACTTCGTGTTGTCCTCAGCCTCGATCTCTGCCTGCACTTTTTCTTCTTCTTCTGCAGCAGCTGGTGCCGATATCATTTCTCCACCTTCATTGCTGTTGCTACTTGTATCTTCACTCTGTAGCGTTAGCTCGGGCTCCTCCTTGTGTTCCAAGTCTTTGGTCTTGAGCTTGGCGTCACCTTCCGAGTCTTCATCTTCCGACTTGATCACGACCATGCCTTACCTTGGGTTTCCTCTCCTGGTCTTCCAAAGTTTCGCCGTGTCTTTGGCTTTGCCCTGCCATCTTCTCTTCTTTGAGTTCAAAGTACTCACTTCAATCTCCACATTCTTCCCTGTCTTCTTGTAGTACTCGTCGGTGCTTTTGATTTGCAAGATGTATTGCTGCTCCTCTACATTGACCTCCTTTCTCAAATTGGGATGGAAATGCGACACCATCTGAGTTAGCTCCACCGAGTTCAGCAAATTCAACCCGAGGTAGAAATGAGCTGCAAACGGCACAATGTAGTGTGGAGGCAATTTATCCCATAGATTCCACACCCTTTGTCGCATTCTCCCATGGAAACACCTCGCCCAATTGATTGGTTCTCCTGCAAACAACTTGTGAAAGAACACCGCTTGGTGTTTCATCACATAGGTTGTTCTTTCCGGCTTCAAGATTGCCATCAGAGCACTCACAATTCCTCTCTTGACAGGGTCTTTGTAACTCTCCACTTTGTACCCATTCTTCATCTGTTTTGACAAGGATGCATCTCTCACCTCTTGGGTTTCATGGGCTATCTCTCCCTTCCCCAAGAACGTGGCCCCTTGCTCTGAGCCTGCTTCCTTCCCGAGTACTAGTCTCTATCCAGCGAGCCGGATTTCCTCTCTTCTCTTCTTCCTTGGATCCATCAAGACACATGCTCTCAATGATCTCTGTCATGAAACCTAGAAACTCACATTCCAATTCCACGCCAAGAAAGTGATCCGAAGTCGGCTCAAGACTTCAATCCTAGCGATCACATCTAACCTCCAAATTGCATGATTTCTCATTGCAAATTCGGAGTTCTTTTTTCCTCCTCCCATCTCTCTTGCCTTCTCAATGTCTCTTGATTTCACTCTTGTGACTTCTTTCTTACATACTAACGCATTTCCAACTCTATTTCCCTTCCCACGATCACCTGCAAGATGACTTCTCAACGATGAAGGAAAATTACTCAATATTTTGTTGTTGCGAGTTTGATTTTTATAGGGTTTCACTTTCTTTGTCTTTCTTCACTTCAAGTTTCTACTAAGAAATCACACCTCTTGCATGCACCTGTCACTGTCAATCACACTTTGCACGAATGAGCCGCCGGTTTTTGGACGGTCCCTTCTTGAATTTCTTGCCCCGACAAAAGGTTGTTAGACTGACTTTGCCTTGGGTTGAGCTCCCCCCGATATGAAGACTCCTTACTTTGGGTTGTGTGCTGATAGGGCATTTTTGAGTACTTTGCCTTATGACCCAAAGTCACTTTACTTTGGGTTTCATCCCAAAGACTCTTTTCTTTGCCTTCTTTGGCCATATAGGTGCAATTTGACTTCTCTATACACTTCTTCTTGATTTTGAAAAAAAACAAAAAATGTGGGCACCACAATTATAATGAACTACACAATATACAAATGGGTCCAAGTTCTCTAACATAAGTTCAGAGCTCTCTTCTCCTAAAGTTCTCTCCAAGTGAGCTCTCATAGTCTCCTTCTATCTAATATAGAATTGTACATGGAATATTATCTTGCTTTCTAGAGAGGCCCCAACAATGGAACCAAAAATGTAAAACCGGCATGTCTCTCACTCAAGATGAACCTCTTATGGCTATTATGTTAGCACACCATGGACTCAAAAGGCAAAGAACCCTAACTCCATCGTACTCCTCCAAGGCTATAACTCCTAGACTGAAGACATTGCTCACTGGAGAACTCAATGAGAGAGAGATAGTTACAAATAGAAGAATGATGAGCACCTCCTCACCCCTTGTTTATATACTTGTGAAATAGTTATACACTAAAGTTACTATTTACCATAGTAACTCAAGGTACTAGGCTAAAAGTCAAGTAAAGTCAAAAAGTATAAAGGAATATCCATCCACATGGGTATATTCCACTAAGCATGTGATCTTATCTTGACCCAACCACTAAGTCACGGATTCCTTCACATGGGCTATCCTTGGACTATAGACAAATCCAAAAAAAAAGGGTTGTGGGCCCAAGAGTTCTAAACTCTTTCCTCAAAGCCAAACATTTAGGAATAATACCAATTCAATACATTAGAATCCAAAATAGTGGTACTCATCTTTTCCACTTCTTCTAAAATAAGGTTCCCGCTATGTTAACTATGACTCACTTTATCTAATCATGAGTGATATAGAACCATCCTTTATCTTTATATAAATAATATCTCTCAAGTACTAGTAATACCAAACTAAATATCATAATACCAATATGACAACCCGGCAAATATCACTTTTGCGGTAATCGGGTAAGAAAAGTTTGTTCTTGCAGAGATACGAGTCACAAATGTCTAAATACAAAGTCAAACAGGAACACTCTGGTTCTTCTTGGTTGTGTCTTTAATATCTCAGGTAGAAACCACACCCAGAAGAGAGTAGTAACAAGCACTGATTCGTAGTCTTGTCACAAATTAACACTCCATAATCACAACTCCATCAAATCTTTTCCAAACAATCTTGATTGTGATGATTCAGGCTCTCCCAAAAACGGCACTTCACTGCAAAACAACTTTGCCTCAGAATTGTGTTCCACCCCTCCACTGAAGGCACAACTTCCTCAATCAAAATTGCCTCACATCAACTTCACACTGCACTCACAAACGCTAAATACTACCAACATTACAATTCCTCTCAGATCTGTCAAGGCATTGCTTTGATCGCACTTCACTTAGGATCAAACACACATAATGAAGATCAAGGCTGCAAAATCCAACATCCAACAAGCACACTAACTTGCACTTGAAATTTCTTCAAGCACTCACAAAGACAAACACAAAGTTGATACTTGGAATCAAGCTTAAGCAATGAGCACTGCTTCCAGCACTTCACTTTATCTATTCTTAGAATTATGAGCACTAAACAACATCATACTGCAAATGCCACTCTTAAATAGTGAAACAATTGACAGTTATCTTCCTAATACACCTCTTTCTAATGACTCTACAAACCTGCAGATCCGAAATGACAATGCATTTCTTCATATCTGCCTATACAAATCTCAAATAAGTTACTAATCCGATCCGCTGTCTACTTCTTCTTTGGCTTTCAAACCCAAACCCAAAGTAACTTTACTTCCTACTACTCTGTCCTTGGGTTTGACATCTCCTACATCTTCTACCGTCTCTAGCAATTATTTTTCTTGATCTGAAATTCCACTAGTGGGTAATCTATCTAACTCTTTATCTCCCGACCCACTCTTCTCTAATGTCTCCATTGGTAACTCCAAAGACATTTGCACTCCTACTTCATTGACGTCGGGTTTGGCTCTAACGTCTTTCCAAAGTTTTTCTATCTCTAATTTCACTAAGTCTAATATAATCACAATATTATCTTCTACTTCTAGTATTTTCCTATCTACATGAGTCCTGAGACTAATTGATAGCGTGTTCAAATTTGTGTCCTTCGCCTGTCTCCCCCTAGTCTCCTGCACGAACAACTTCAACTCGTGCAGCCGTGTCTCTTTAATCCGAATGCTGGCCTCTATACTTAACATTGCATTCATTTTGAGAACGATCTCTTTCAATGGCTCCAATCTCATCTTCCTTTCACGCTCCCGATCTACAAGCCAATCCTCTTTGTACATTGCCAATTCCACTTCAAACTCGGCTTTCACTGTTTCTTTCTCCTTCTTCTTCTGCTCAACCTTCTCCTCTTGATTACAAAGTAACTCTCTTAATCTCTCTTCTTCCCTATATCATAATGCCAACTCCCTTTGCCAGAGTTGCTTGTTCTCTTCTACACTCTCCATCACTCTATCGAGCTCTTGTTCCTTCGCTACTACCCTCACCATAGCATGGATAAGTTCTAATCTTGAATCAACAAATTGTTGCTTCAAGATTTCATACTCTGCTACTTGTCTTTCCCTTACTATGTCACTCTTCTTAACAAGTTCCTCTTGATACATCACTTCTCTCTTCAAGTCTTCAATTACTTGACCCTGCACTACTGCCTCCCCTCGCATTACTTCCCTTTCCTCCTCACTTCGGGTTATAATCTTCTTCAACTCCGAGTTCTCTTCTTCTAATCTTGATAACACCTGCAAGACAATCTTCACCTCTGGACATGTCGACTGCATCTCCTTCTTCCTATGCTCCAATTTCACCAATAATGGACACACAATCTCCCGTAGGTACTCCACTCCATTGCTCGCAACTACTTCCTCCTGCATAGCAATCTCCTTCCTTACTTCTTGTTCACCCGATACTTGCCTTCATCTCTGCAGTCTTTGTATTGGAATTGACGCCTCACTCCCTGAGCTTTCATTCACTTCTTCCTTTGCCTTACTCAGACCCGCTTCACACTTTGCCTTGCATCTTGAACAAACTCCCCTATGGATCACAGACTTCTTCTCCTCAGCCTTAGGTATCTTGTCCTCCAACTTCTCATTATCTTCTGGCTTGAGCTCCACCCGAACTTCTTCTTCTTCTACCGCAGCGGTTGGTACCGACGTCATCTCTCCACCTTCATCACTGTCGCTACTTGTATCTCCACTTTGCAGCATTAGCTCCGGTTCTTCCTTGCATTCCAAGTCTTCAGACTTGCACTTGGCTTCACCTTCCGAGTCTTTGTCTTCTGATGCAATCACCACCATGCCTCTCCTCGGGTTTCCTCTCCTAGTCTTCCGAGGTCTTGTCTTGTCTTTGGCTTCTCCTTGCCGACTCCGCTTCTTTGACTTTGGAGTACTCGCTTCTATCTCTATGCTCTTCCCTGTCTTTGCGTAGTACTCATACGTGCTCCGGATTTGAAGATGTATTGTTGCTCTTCCACATCGACTTCTCTTCTCAAGTTGGGATGGAAGTGAGACACCATTTGATTTTGCTCCGCCAAGTGGAGCAAATTCAACCCGAGGTAAAAGTGTGTTGCAAACGGCACGATGTAATGTGGCAGCAACTTATCTTGCAAATTCCACACAATTTGTCTTGTTCTTCTATGGAAGCACCTCGCCCAGTTGATTGATTCTCCTGCAAATAGCTTATGGAAGAACACCGCTTGGTGTTTCATCACATAAGTCCTTCTCTCCGGCTTCAGGATTGCCATGAGAGCACTCATGATTCCTCTCTTCACTGGATCCTTGTAACTCTCAACCTTATACCCATTCTTCATTCTCTTCGAAGAGAAAGCGTCTCACTTCTTGATTCTCTTCTGCTACTTCTCCCTTACCCAAGAATGTGGCACCCTGCTCCGCGCTTGCTTCCCTCCTGAGCACTAATCTCCAATCCAACTTTGTCTAGCAAGCCGGATTTCCTCTCTTCCCCTCTTCCTTGGGGCCATTGAGACACTTGCTCTTGATTATCTCGGTCATGAAGCCTGGAAAACTAACATTCCAATTCCATGCCAAGAACGTAATCCGAAGTCGGCTCAAGACTTTGATTCTTGAGATTATGTCACCTCCAAATTGCATGATTCCTCACTACAAATTGGAGTTCTTCTTTCCTCCTCCCATCTCTCCTACTTTCTCAATGTCTCTCGGTTTCACTCTCTCGACTTCTCCTCTACACACTAGCGCGTCTTCAACTCTATTTCTCTTCCTACGATCACCTGCAAGACAACTTCTCAACGGCAAAGGAAAATTGCTCTACATTGCTTTGTCGTGAGCCTAATTTTTATAGAGTTGCGCTTTCTTTGTCTCTCTTCAATTTGAGTTTCTACAGAGAAATCACACCTCTTGCATGCGCCTGTCCTTGTCAATTGTACTTGACACGTATGGGCCGCCGGTTTTGAATGGTCCCTTCTTGAATTTCTTGCCCCGACGAAAGGTTGTTAGATTGTCTTTGCCTCGGGTTGAGCTCTCCCCAATACGAAGATTCCTTACTTTGGGTTGTATGCTGACAAGGCATTTCCGAGTACTTTGCTTTATGACCTAAAGTCACTTTACTTTGGGTTTCATCCCGAAGACTCTTTTCTTTGCCTTCTTTGGTCATATAGGCGCAATCTGACTTCTCTATACACTTCTTCTTCTTTATTTTGAAAAAAACAAAAAATGTGGGTACCACAACCACACACATACACAAATGGGTATTACAAGTCATCCTTTCATCGGTCTCCAAAGAATAAGAGCAAATGTCAATCTCTCCTTGAGCTCTATAAAAGCTCTCTCTAGCTCATCTCCCCAACACCGATACTATGTAAGCTTAGTTAACTTTTTCAAGGCCTTGGCAATGGCACTAAATCCTTCAATATATCAATGGTAGAAAGTCACCAACCCAAGGAATGCTCACACTTTGCTCACATCTATAGGCTAGGGAATATGTGCAATAGCCTCCACCTTGGTCTGCTAAACACCAAGTCCTCTAGGGTAAATAGTGTGACCCATATACTCAGTTTGTTTGTAGAAGAATCTACACTTCCCAAGATGGAATTTAAGACCATGAGATCTCAACCTCTCAAACACCTCCAACAAATGTCTCTCATGCTCCTCCATTGTAGTGCTATAGACCAAAATGTCATCTATATAATATCAAGCAAAATCCAATCATGCTAGGATCCTGTCCATGACCCTTTGGAACTTGGCAAGAGCATTCTTTACTCCAAATGGTAAGAACCTCCATTGATATGATGCATCCTTGCCGTGAGGATAAATAGCCTAAAATGTTATCTTGGACTTGTCCTCCTCCTTGCTTGACAACTAATGATATCCTGCTTGAAGATCCCAAAGTATTGAAGACCTTTGCATACATAATTGCATCAAAGATCTCCTTTGTTATAGGTATGGCATACCAATCAACCCTAGTCTATCAGTTGATAGGATAGTAATTTCCACACATCTACCTATTTGTGGAGTTGCCATGCATATCCTTCTTGGTTGGCATCATTGTAGTTGAAGGATACTCTCCATGTGAAATATCCACCAAACTAGCCTCAAAAAGATCTCTACTTTGGCCTTGAATCAATGCTCTCTGCATGTTGCTATATCTATAAAGATGTCAAAAAACTAGTGTATCACTAATAAGCTCAATCCAAATACCAAGTCCTTCTAGAAGACCCAAATCCTTCATACTAAAGGCAAAACAACTTGTGTAGTTTCTCAAGGATATCTTAACTCTCCTACTTACCCCTCTTGTACGCTTGGGTCCAATGTTTGGCTCCCAAGTATCTTTTGTAATTGATGTAAGATTGGAACACACTCTAACTAGGTTCTACTCTAGGCCCTTAGGAGCAAATCATGTCATGCCTCTAACCATTAGAGTCCCCAACCTCAATGTGGAAAACTTCTTCTACTCTAATTGCAAGCTCCATACGTCCTCTAGTTGCATCCCAAGTAGACCAAAGGTGTAACCCAAGTAGACTCTATTCACATGGATGGACCTCAAGTAGACCATTCTCACTAGTAGACACTAGTTGTATCCTAAGAGTACCTTGCCCACTCAGTCCATTGCTCTGCAACATGTGCCTAAATTGTCTTGGTAGGCACATAGCTCACAATTGTCTAGATGGTGATGCCTATCAAGCGTATCCTATGGAACTCTACTAAGCCAAGGCTTACAATCTAGGTCAAACAATTTAGGTCCAAAGCTTGACCTAATACCTAATATCTAGATGCCTTTGATACTATTGTAATAGTGGTAATATAAGTAGGAAAACCCATTGCCCGCTCCCTCTCATTAGCATTGAGTTCTACCAACTATTGTAACTATGAGTCTCAAATAAGTCTAGGACCTCCTTCTCAAAAAGCATGGGAGCCTAGGAACCTCATAAGTGTGGGTAAAGCGGCTTTGGGCTATCTAAAAAGGTTCACCACAACCATAGGTGACCTATCAACCACTACCACCATCTAAGATTGACACCCAATATCCAGACTATCATCAATAGTAAGGTGGTCTAGTTGTTGAATCCCATCATAAGCACATTGCAGAACCTTTCTAGGTAAGAGGTTCATCCACCAAAGACAATAACAATGAGCTCATGATCCCATTCTAATTGCATCAAACAACATGGTAGGTCCCATCTAAGAATGGATCTAATGTGTACTTGCCACCACCCATGTACAAGAATCACCTATCAAAGAGAAGTTCTCCCATAACATAGGCTCCCATAGGCTAAGGAAATAGACCAATGAACCCAGAGATGTCATAGTATACATAACATCTCCCAAAATATACTAAAACAAGGATCTTGTAGACCCTAACCTTGGCCAGCACGTTTATATTCTTGACATGGCCATCTAGAAATCATCAAATGAATGGGATCATATTTCTCTAAATCCTACACTCCAACAAGGAAATGTTTATTTGTAGGGTCTTTTGGTAACCTTTGACAACAAACATTAGTATAACTTGGGATATTGATATGCCAAGTGTGCCACATGATGTATAGAGACTTGCTTAGCAATTTTATCTCTCTCCACATACAAGTAAATCTGTACTTGTATACTTGCATGTAGTACCATAGCTAGTCCAATGCTAATCTTAGTCCAATAAACATACTTACTCTGTTGGATACTACCAAGCAATGAGTTTGATATCCAAAGGTGACAAGGTAATAGACTCTAGAAGCTCATCCTCACATTGGTGTCTTGGTCGTACAAAGGCTCCACTTCAAGCCTTTTGCACCAATTAATCCACAATATGTTGCAATGTCTCTTTAGAAATCCACAATGGAACATCCAAGGAGGATAGAATGATCCCACTTGTATTCCAAATCTCAATTATCTCTTTTGGTCCTGGAGTATCCTCCACATGTGTGCTCCTCTCTAATAAATCACCAAGCCAAGTAAAAAAACCACTAAAAGCTAAAATTGATGCTATGGTCCTTGATTATAGTAAGCCAAGACTACCACTACTAAAGCATACTAGTAGGCAACATAACCTTCCCTCACTTGACTACCAACTTGGTCTATACAAAGTTGTCTCCTCCTAATAATCAATTTTGAACATGGGGTATAACATTGCTCTACCAACTAGCACATCATATGACTCTATTACTATTGCAATGACTTGAACTCTCAACATAACCCTATCAATTGAATCTTGACTATGAGCTAGCCTATCTCTCACTCAAGATGAACCTCTTATGGCTATTATGGTAGTTCACCATGAACTAAGAAGGCAAGGAACCCCAACTCCATCAAACTCCTCCAAGGCTAACACTCCAAGACTCAAACCATTGCTCACTAGAGAATTCAATGAGAAAGAGATAGTTGCAAATGAAAGGATGATGAGTACCTCCTCACCCCTAGTTTATATACTTGGAAAAATGAGAAGATGAACCTCCGATAGTACCCAAACATCCTCAAGAATTAGTGTAACTTGAAGGGAATAGAAGGTTTGAGATTTTCCTCACCCTCTTGAGATCAACTACTCTTCCATCCTTGGAGATGATGTGCCCCACAAGTAGACCTTCTTCAGAACCAAAAATGTACTTCTTTGGGTTGGTTGATGCATTTGATTCATCCAAACAATGCAAGACCTTGACTAGGTGCTCAAAGTGCTCCTCCTTGCTCCCATAGACACAAAAGTCATCAATGGAGTCTCTCACAAAGTTCTCAATGAAAGGTTCAAAGACCTTGTTCATGAACCATTGGAATGTGGCTAGAGCATTGCAAAGCCTAAAAGGCATGACTTTGAAAGCATAAGCTCCTAAGGTATGATGAATGTGGTGAGTTGTTGATGCTTTAATGCAATCTTGATTTGGTTATACCCATTATAACCATCTCCAAAATTTTATCTCTGAGGACCTGTAGTCTCTTCCAAGATCTCATCAATGAATAGCAAAGGGTAATAGTCCTTCTTAGTAACAACATTGAGCTTCTTGTAATCCACACATTACCAAAGCTTGCCATTCTTTTTCTTCACAATCACAATTGGAGCCACAATTCTGAATTCTCCACCTCAAAGATAAATCTGGTCTCCTTGAGCTAATTTATCTCTTCCTTCATAACCAAAGCTATTGGTAAGCTAATGCTAAGTTGCTTTTGACGGACTAGTTTTGCATGTGATTTCCACTTCTATCAAAGGTGGCTTCCTTTAGATCCTTGTAATTGAAAGCAAATGTATGGTTGAACTTGTAGAAAATCTCCTCAAATCTCACCTTCTCCTCCTTGGTAACACTTGGACCATACTTGAGGATAGAGAACCTCCTCTCTATCTCCTCAAGTATTAATGGTGATTTATCTAGGTCCTTCAAAACCTCTAGCTTAGGTGCATAATCCATAACACACAAGGGATACAAATCTAAATCAGATTCATATTCATATTCATCCTCCTTTAGAAATCTCCTCTTCCATGCTTGTGTCCACAATTGAATCTCCTTCTTTTGAATCTAATTCTTGAAAGATGGTGTATTTGAAGCGTTGGTGGTGTTAATCACAAGAATTGTAACTTTATGGTTTGATGGCCCAATCCTCAAGTTCCCTTTGTCATTGATCAATTGTGCATGTTACTCTCCACCATGGCCTCCCATGAAGCAAATCATATCTTGAATCCTTCAATACTTGGAAAGTCATGAGATTTTGAACTCCCATAATTGAAAGTACCACCTTATCCATCACCCCTACTAGTCTAACTTGTTACTTTTTTTCCATGCTCACCACAAATGTTGAAGGTCTAGAGGATATCATACCCAACTTCATCATCAACCTCTTTGACATGGCATCTATTGCGGATTGTCCATCAACAAGTGCATCCTTGATGTTGTGACCATTCACTCTCGCATCAATCTTGGAGGTATATTTACCAGCCTCCCACAATGTTGGTTTGGCATCGACCACATTCATTGTATTGGGGCTTTTGCTTTTTTCTTCTTCTTGCTCCTTATAGAACTCAAATCACCTCTAAGCTCCTTTCTCAAGGTAGGATTCAAAAATATCACTTGGCCCTCTATGTTGTTAGCCTTGTGACTACCAACATCTTCTAACACATTGTAGTTCCATTGTTATTGTGAGATCAAGAAGTCTTCCATCCCCAACTTCTTCCTTGCAATCTTTGTTGTTGATGGTGTTGAGGTGCTAGTGTGAGTGATCCTAGTAGACATAGGAGTATCCTTGCTAGGAGTAAATCCTTGAGAAGAGTGTTCATCCTCTACAAAACAAGCTCTCTTCTTTTCTTGTGCCCAAATTAAGACCTTTGGAGTTTGAGCATTGTCCCTTCTCATACTTACTCTTAAAAACATCTATGGATACTATCTCCTTACCTTTGTTTGGATTAGAAGCCACTTGGGTTTCACTACCTCCCTCTTTCCCTTTTTTAGCTCCTTCATAACCCCTTCTTCCATGGTATGTGGAATTTGGACAATTCTTTTGAGTGTGACTTCTTACTCCACAACCAAAATAATTTCTATCATTGAAATTGTTGGTTGGTTAGCCTCCTCTATATGAATAATTTCCATAACTCCTAGGCTCTTTTGCTATTTTCTGATCCACCTCTCTCGTCTCTCATAGTTGCACTACATTGATCTTGAGATCTGCAAGTTTTTATGCGATGGTCTGAAGTGGATCTTTTGGTAGAGGTGCAAGAACCGGAGCAAATACTACTTGTGGTACAACCTTTGTAACCAAAGTATCAGAATTATCACCATACTTATAGCTTTGAGAGGGATGCATAACCTTCTTCACCACCAAATCACTCTCATCTCCTTCCAAACTCTCCTCCATATGAATTGCAATCTTGATAGGTTCAACCTTGGAAAAAAGTTCTCATATTTCACCTTGCTTCTAATTTGTGGTCTCAACCCTCCCACAAAATTCTTGGTGAGCATGGCTCCTATGCCAATCATAGTAGTCTCTACATCATCCCCACTCTTCATCAACACTATGCAAAATCTGGACTCTAACTTCTTCATTCTTTTTGCATAGACTCTCACTTTCTCTCCATCTCCTTGTTTAATGAAGGTAACTTCACTCATCAATCTCTCAAACTCTCATTTGGAAGAAAATTCTCACTGAGTATTATCAAACTCTCCCAAGTCTTCTTGCTCATCTTTCCTCTCTCTCTTTTGGTATTTCGATTCATATAATGTAAGTGTTGCATCCTCAAAGAAATCTGGTAATAATGAGACCCACTCATTGTTTCTTATGTAAGCTTTCTTGAAGTCTCTCACAAAGGCCTCCACATCTTCTCCATCCTTGCCAAAGAAACCTGAAGTTTCCTCATCTTAGCCCCTCACTATCTTTCTCTTTTCTCTCAATATATATTTCTTCTTTTCTCTCACTCTATAAGTAATAGAGTATATATATAACTAACACCATTTGGAAGTAATCCACCCTAGGGAACAAAAAAGGTTCAGGTTATTCCAAGATTTCTATGGTAACATCAAATCCTAGAGTGCATATAATCAAACTATCATGGATAAACTATCCATAAGTAGAAAGATTATCTTCATCACTAATCTTGAGAACTAACTGATGAAGGTGGTAGTTTCTTTATAACTATACTAAGACTCCCTCCAAGGTCTTCCACCAAAGTCTCCAAAAGTGCTATTATTTCACTACACTTATGTCCTTTGGGAAGTCTTTCCATTCCACAAACCTCACACAAGTCCTTGGTCTTAGATTTCCTCCCAATCTTTGTGAAGAAGGTCCAACATGCAATCCCAAGTCAAGTAAGCCTTTCCTTTCCCTTAATCTCTTGCTCTCAAATATCAGCGGACATGAACTTGCCTTATGTCCCTTCTGTCCACATAAAAAGCACTTAGAATCACTCTTTCTTCCAAGTAGTGTATGTTTTTGGATCCTCTCAACACTCTCTTCAAATTCTATTCTAAACCCTTTTTTTCTCAAATCCACCCCTACAATCACCTCAAACACTTAGGGAACCTTGTATAGCCTCAATTTCCACTCATGGTGACCATCCATTTTACCAAGGTAAATCTAAACACTTAAACATGCTTTTGGTTGCTCTCACACTCTCATGCATGAGATCTCAATTCTCCAAAGTTGACCCCTCTTTACAATATGCTAAATTCTCTCAAATTGGTATATCACAATCCATTGAAAATTTTCATACTTGGTAACAACCCCAAGGCATTCTTCTCTACAAAATTTCAAATTTTTTTATTTAGCCATTTGACCTAAATACCTTTCAATTCAACACACATATTTTAGATTTGGTTTGAAAACCACCCCCTTACTTTAAATACTCATAACTTCATGCGCAAGAACAATCTCTCCCTAATTACTAAGCCCAAACTTAGGATACTATAAACTGAATTTTCTTGTAAGATTTCAAAACAATACAATGAAAAATGAAGAAATGGTAAACTCTATAAAAAAATTCTAGAGAGTGTGCAGTTTGTGAGAATAATTTACCCTACCATCTCCCAAAAATTCTAGCTCAATGCTTGTAGCAACCCTTGCAATTATTCCAACTATACCATCTAACACATAATCTAAGCTATCCTTTGTGAAAATTTCAAGGCTAAATCTAAAACTTGAGATTTTGCCCAAAATCACCATAATCTCCAAAATCTACAACCCACCTCACACAATCTCTCCAAATCCTCTCATGTGTATAGTATATACAATATCACCTGAAAGCATCATAATGAATTACATGGTAAACCAATGAGTCCAAATTCTCTAACATAAGTTCAGCTCTCTCCTTTCCTCATGTTCTCTCCAAGTGAACTCTCATAGCCTCCTTTTATCTAATATAGAATTATACGTAGACATTATCTTGCCTTCTAGAGAGATCTTGACAATGGAACAAAAAATGTGAGCTGGCTTGTCTCTCAATCATGATGAACCTCTAATGGATATTGTGACAACCCGGCAAATATCACTTTTGTGGTAATCGGGTAAGTAAAGTTTGTTCCCATAGAGATACGAGTCAGAATTAGTCAAATACGAAGCAAAGTAATAATTTTAGTTCTTCTTGAGTTCTTCTTTAGTCTCTCAGGTAGAAACCACACCCAGAAGAGAGTAACAAGCACTGACTCACAATCTTGTCACAAATTAACATTCCTTAATCACAACTCCATCAAATCTTTCCAAATAATCTTGATTGTGATGATTCAGGCTCTCTCAAAAATGGCACTTCACTGCAAAACAACTTTGCCTCAGAATTGTGTTCCACCCTTCCACTGAAGGCACAACTTCCTCGATTGAAATTGCTTCACATCAACTTCACACTACACTTACAAATGCAGAATACTACCAACACTACAATTCCTCTCAGATTTGTCAAGGCATTGCTTTGATTGCACTTCACTCAAGATCAAACACACATAATGAAGATCAATACTGTGGAATCCAACATCCAACAAGCACTCTGACTTGCACTTCGAATTTCTCCAAACACTCACAAACACACTTGCAAAGCTGATACTTGGAATCAAGCTCAAGCAACGAGCATTGCTTCAGAGCACTTTGCTTTATCTATTCTCAGAATTATGAGCATTGAACAACATTTCTCTACGAATGTCACTCTTAAGTAGTGAATCAATTGACGGTTCTAACAACTATACCATTCTACAACAACTGTTCTAACCTGCAGATCCAAAATGACAATGCACCTCTTCATATTTGCCTCTTCAAATCTCAAATCTGTTACTACTCCGATCTGATGTCTACTTCTTCCTCGGCTTTCAAACCCAAACCCAAAGTAATTTTACTCCCTACTACTCTAACCTCGGGTTTTGTATCTTCTACTTCTTCTACCAGATCCAGCAATTCTCTTTCCTGATATGAAATTCCACTAGTGGGTAGTCTATCTAACTCCTTATCTCCCGACCCACTCTTCTCTAGTGTCTATGATGGCAACTCCGAAGACATTTGGACTCCTATGTTATCTACTTTGGGTTTTGCTTCAACATCTTTCCAAAGCTTTTCTATCTCTATTTTCACTAAGTCTAGTCTAATTGAAATGTTATCTTCTACTTCTAATATTTTCCTGTCTACATGAGTTCTTAACTTGATTAACAAAGTGTTCATATCAGTGTCTTTTGCATGTCTTCGCCTTGTCTCCTCCACCAACAATTTCAACTCGTGCAATCTTGTCTCTTCAATTCAAATGCTTGCCTCTGTACTCAACATTGCATTCATCTGGAGGACAATCTCCTTTATCAGCTCCAATATTGTCTTCCTTTCTTGTTCCCAATCTGCAAGCCAGTGCTCTCTGTACATCGCCAACTCCTCCTCAAATTCGGCTTTCACCGTCTCCTTCTCCTTTTGTACTACCTTCTCCTCCTGATTACAAAGTAATTCTCGTAATCAGTCTTCTTCTCTGTATCGTGCCGCCAACTCTCGTTGCCAGAGTTGCTTCTTCTCTTCCATACTCTCCATCACTCTATTGAGCTCTTGATCCTTTGCTGCTACTCTTGCCATAGCATGGATAACTTCTACTCTTGAATCAACAAATTGCTGCTTCAAGATCTCGTATTCAGCGACTTGTATCTCTCTTGCTATGTCACTCTTCCTCTGATAGCTCACTTCCCTCTTCAGGTCTTCAATTACCTGACTTCTCTCTGCTGCCTCCGCTCGCAGTACTTCCCTTTCCTCCTCACCTCGGGTTACACTCTTCTTCAACTTTGAGTTCTCTTTGTCTAGTCTCGCCAATACCTACAATACAGTCTTTACCTCCAGACATGTTGACTGCATCTCCCTCTTCTTGTGCTCCAACTTCACCAACAATGGAAACACAATTTCCAACAGGTACTCCATTCCATTTCTCGCAACTACTTCTTCTTGCATAGAAATCTCCTTCCTTACCCCTTCTTCACCCGATACTGGCCTTCTCCTTTGCAGTCTTCGTACCGGAATTGACGCCTCACTGCCCGAGCTTTCTCCGACCTCTTCCTTCAATTTACTCGGCCTCGCTTCACACTTTGCCTTACGTCTTGAGCTAACTCCTTGCTGTACTGCAATCTTCCTTTCCTCGGGCATAGTTACTTCGTCCTCCAACTATGTGTTGTCTTCGGCCTCCATCTCAGCGTACACTTCTTCTTCCTCGTATTTGTCAGCTGCTGGTGCTAATGTCATCTCTCTCACTTCATCACTATTGCTGCTTGTATCTCCACTCTACAACGTTAGCTCAGGCTCCTCCTCGTGTTCCGAGTCTTCCGTTTTGAGCTCGGCATCTCCTTCTGAGTCCTCATCCTCCGACTCAATCACCATCATACTTTGCCTTGGGTTACTTCTCAACATCTTTTGAGGTTTCTTGATATCTTCAGCTTCACCTTGCCGACCTCTCTTCTTTGATTTTGGAGTGCTTGCTTCTATCTCCATGCTCTTACTCGTCTTCATGTAGTATTCATCAGTGCTTTGGATTTGGAGAATGTACTATTGTTCCTCCACGTCAACTTCTCTTCTTAAGTCGGGATGGAAGTGAGACACCATTCTGCTTTGCTTTGCCGAATTGAGCAAATTCAACCTGAGGTAAAAATGTGCTGCAAACGGCACAATGTAGTGTGGTGGCAACTTATCCTGCAAATTCCACACCATCTGTCTTGTCCTCCCATGGAAGCACCTTGCCCAATTAATAGGCTCTCCTGCAAACAACTTATTGAAGAACACCGCTTGGTGTTTCATCACATAAGTTGTTCTCTCTGGCTTCAAGATTGCCATGAGAGCACTCACAATCCCTCTCTTCACAGGGTCTTTGTAGCTCTCAACCTTATACCCATTCTTCGTTCTCTTTGAAGAGAAAGCGTCCCTCACTTCTTGAGTCTCATGAGCTATCTCTCCCTTCTCCAAGAACGTGGCCCCCTTCTCCGAGCCTGCTTCCTTCCCGAGTACAAGTCTCCAATCCGGCTCTGTCCAGTGAGCCGGATTTCCTCTCTTCCCTTCTTCCTCGGGTCCATCTAGACACTTACTCTTGATGATTTCTGTCATGAATCCTGGAAAACTTACATTCTAGTTCCATGCCAGAAATGTGATCTAAAGTCGGCTCAAGACTTCGATCCTTGCTATCACGTCTAACCTCCAAATTGCATGATTTCTCACTGCAAATTTGGAGTTCTTCTTCCCTCCTCCCATCTCTTCTATCTTCTCACTCTCTCTTGATTTCACTCTTGTCACTTCTCCCTTGCGCACTAACACAATCCCAACTCTATTTCCTTTTCCCTGATCACCTGCAAGACGACTTTTCAACGGCAAAGGAAAATTACTCGACATCTTGTCATTGCAGGTTTGATTTTTATAGAGTTGCGCTTCTTCATCTTTTGTCACTTTGAGTTTCTACCGAGAAATCACACCTCCAGCATGCACCTGTCACTGTCAATAAACCTTCACGCATAGGGGCCGCCTTGAATTTCTCGCCCCGACGAAAGGTTGTTAGAGTGTCTTTGCCTTGGGTGGAGCTCTCCCCGATATGAAGACAATTTACTTCAGGTTGTATGCTGACAGGGCATTTCTGAGTACTTTGCTTTATGACTTGAAGTCACTTTACTTTGGGTTTCATCCTGAAGACTCTTTTCTTTGCCTTCTTCGGCCATACATGCCCAATCTGACTTCTCTATACACTTTTTCTCCTTTATTCTGAAAAAAAAAATGTGGGCACCACATACCCCCTCCCTCAAATGTAAGCATCCCCGCAAACATAGACCTCGGGTGTTTTAGAAACTTCTGAGTCTATGGTCCAATATTTCCAAACTCTCCACTCGTTTACTCGAGTGGCAAAAGGATTACCTTCCAAGTCTATAAGCTGCAGGGACCAATTTTTGTAAAGATGAAGAACTCGATAGGGACCCATCTATCTCAAATGCAACTTGCCTGCAACAAATATTTGGCAATTGTCATATAACAAAACCAAATCTCCTTCTCTTACAGTCACAGGCTTGATTCTCTTATCGTGCCTGACTTTCCTTTGTGCTTGTACTTCTTTCGTGGTTTGCATTGCATCGTCTCTTTTCTCTTCTAACCACATTAGTTGATGAATCCAAAGATCCTGACTTTCTTCTTCCGACATTCGTTCTTCGCAAAGAACCCGATATGTTGGAACTTCAAATTCAACTGGCAGTATGGGATGCAAGCCATATGTCAAGAAGTATGGAGTTTGTTTGGTTGTAATCTTCTCTGTCGTTCGATATGCCCACAATGCGGCTGGTAATTTTGTATCCCAGTCATAGGCATAATTGACAGTCACCTTATTCAAAATTTTACAAAGTAACCCGTTTGCTTTTTCCGTTAAGCCATTTGCTTTTGGGTTATAAGGAGTCATCTTCTGATGTTTAATCTGAAAGTACTTGGTTAACGCCTTCATTATAGAGTTCAAAAAATGTGTTCCTCGGTCACTGACCATTTCCAGAGGACACCCATATTGGGAGATGATGTTTTGAAAGAAGAAATCCGCCACAGTTTTAGCATCATCTCTGCGAGTTGCTTCAGCTTCGACCATCTTGGTAGCATAGTCAGTGCAAACTAAAATGTATCACTTTCTTATGACTCGGGTCATTGGTTGAATAGGACCCACAAAATCAATCCCCCATTTCTCAAATGGGGCCAAAGGCAAAATTGGTCTCAAAGGCCATTGAGAAGCAGCCATTGGCTTCCCCGTTCTGAGACAAGCATCACAGCTTCAGATATGAGCATGCACGTCTTTGTACATTGTAGGCCACCAATACCCTGCCAGAAGAATTTTCTTTACAGTATTCTTCAGAGCATAGTGTCCTCCCGATGCTTTGGAGTGTAAGGATTCAATCACTCCTCCTACTTCGTATGACTCCAAGCATTGCTGAAGTACTTCGTCTTCACCCATCTTAAATAAAATGTTGTGTTTAAGCTGGTACGGCCCCATTTTCCTGAGAAAGACTGCCCGCTGTTCCGGGTCCATCCCATCATGACAATGGAGAGTATTCAGATAATTATATTCAGCTGCATACCTTGTACTTTGCATTGCTGATAAGTGATATAACTCTTTGTCAGGAACTGATCGTCAATTTCCCACTCCTGGTCTTGAGTTTCTAACCTGGACAGGAAGTCCGCATTCGAATGTGAAGCTCCCTTCCTTACTTTTACAATATACGTAAACTCTTGTAACAACAAGATCCATCTTGCAATTTGTCCCGATAAATCTGCCTTCTTGACCAAGTGTTGCAATGCGTAATGGTCCACATAGAAGACAAACTCATATCCCAACAAATAATGACAAAATTTCTTGCAGGCATACACCATTCTGAGTGCTTCTCTTTAAGTCGTAGAATAATTCTTTTCAGAAACTGAAAGTTGTCGGCTGGCATAATACACCGGGTAGTCCTTCTTCTTCTTGTCCTTCTGACTTAAGACAACTCTGATGGCCATGGATAAAGTGTCCACATATACATGAAAAGGGACGTCCCAATTTGGGGACCTCATAACTGGTGCTTCAACCAGCTTCTTCTTCAACACCTGGAAAGCTTTTTCTTGATTTGCTTCCCACAGATAGTCTTCAGATTTCTTCAGAAGCTTTGTAAGTGGTGCAGCAAGCACTACGTAGTTTGACACAAAGCGTCTGTAATATCCGACATGTCCCAAGAAGGCTCTCAGCTCCCAGATGTTCTTCGGGGATTCCAAAGCTACGATTATCTTAACCTTCTCAACATCGACTTCAATACCTCAGCTTGACACCCAATGCCCCTGCGAAGAAGCATTTCTCTGGGTGTAATGACAAGCTGGCAAAACGACACCTTTCAAATGTTTGGCAAAAGGTAATCTAAATGTACATCTCTTTGACCAAACACACAAAAGTCATCAATAAAAACTTCCACAAATTTGTGTAGGAAATTTTTGAAGATTGAATTCATCATCCGCTGGAAAGTAGCGGGAGCATTACACAACCCAAAGGGGATTTGATTATATGTGAAAGTGCCCCAATCGGTCATGAATGTAGTTTTATCCTTGACCTCTTCTCGGATGGATACTTGATTGTACCCTGAAAATCCATCGAGAAAACTATAAAAAGGATGCCCAGCTACCTGATCTAAAATTGTATCGGTAAAAGGCAAGAGATGATGATCTTTCCTTATGACTGCATTCAACTTCCGGAAGTCTTGGCACACTTGGATCTTCCTTGTTTTCTTCTTCGGAACAATGAAAATGGGGGAAACCCATTCACTGCTTAAGACAGGGAAGATGATTCCGGCCCCTAAGTACTTGTCGATTTCATCTTTTACCAAAAGCAAGTACTTTGGGTTCAGACGGTATTGTCGCTGCCAAACCAAAACTGCACCTTCAACCAGATCAATCCGGTGTTCTCCAAATTCTTGTGGAATACCCGGCATTTGATCAATAGACCAGGCAAATACATCCTAGAATTCTATAAACAGGGCAGTGTATCCTGCCAACTCATCTGAAGTAATTGTCTTTGAGATTTTTAAAAATTTTCCTTCAGTTAATAAAACATCTTGACAGTCATTGAGGTTGATGACTCCTTCAACGTGGCTTACTCGGCTTAATTTGAGGCAAGCTTCCATCAAACCCCCTTCCTCCAAGTCCGGTTCACCCGAGGCGAGGTCATATATATCTTTGTTTTCAACATCCACCTCGTAGCATTCCAAGTAACTAACTTGGACTTTGTCTTTGGATTTGTTTGAGGACAAAGACAATGAGTCTTTGGATTTGTCCTCCTCTTCCGATGAACTTGTTTCCCCCAGATGGGGAACCTTTGTCCAACTCACAGTCACCAGCTTCTAATCATCGGATGAAATGTCCTTGAATCTTAACTTCTGCTGATGCCAATCCACTACAACTTGGGCACTTTACAACCAGGGTTTGCCGATCAACAGAGGGTAACCAGTCTTTGTCACTGGTTGCACGATATAATTCAACTTGAAGGGTACCCCTCCAATGATTTTGGTAATGTTTGACAGCATGCCCAAAGGCCGTCTCTTGGTTTGGTCTACAAACTTCAAACGTGTTGGTTCAAACATATGATACTCGAGTCGATTTGCAGTATCCTTGGTTATGACATTCACACCGGACCCAACGTCAATGGGAATTGATGTGATCATGCACCCTGCAATCTCTGCGTCTACCTTGGGAGATCCCAAATCTTCTTGTTCAATATGATAGATAGCAAGCAGGTCCTTATTTGACATCAACCTCACCTTCTTGAGGGCTGAATTCAGCTGTCTCTTGTACAGCTTGTTATCTTCACACAATTGCTTGAATGCTACGTTGGCATTTGTGGTTGCCGGATCTGCTACAATATCATATTGGGGAACTCCTCCCAATTTGACCGTCTTTGCCTTTGGCTTTGGATCCGAAGTCTCTCCATGTTCCATCTTGACTTTGGGATGCTTCAAAATGGTGACAGGCTTGCTGATGGCCTTAACCCGAGGTTCCTTGGGTTGGCCCACCTCGGCTTGGATCAGACCCTTTACTTCGGATCGGATGTCCGCCGGAAAAACTGGAGACTTCATCTTCGTCTTCTCTTCCAAACTTTGTTCCCGAGTCCTGAGTAGTGCCTCCTTAGTTCTTTCTGTAAGGCTTTAGCTTTAGCTTTTGCAAGGATCTTTTCCTCCTTAGCAGAAAGAATTGCTTTTGGGCTCAGTCCTTTTGCCTTTCTTGAAGACGACGAGGTCGTACTCAAATCTTGGGAATCATGCTTCTTCTTACTGGAGCGTGTCTCAACCTTCAAAATTTCAAGGTCCGGCCATTCTCCTTCTGAGGCCGGACTGCCTTCTTGAGGTCTTTCTTCCTCAAGGGTAATGCAATTTACATTTGTATCCCCCTTTGGCTGAAGTGCTGCACGCTCAGCGGGGGTCTGTACATACTTTACAAGAGGCTTCGGGTTTGGTGGGTGAGGACATTGGTTGCCCGTATGCCCTGATCCTTTACCATTTCAGCACAAGGGAACGTACCTAATTTGCCTTCTTGGCTCGGGACAGTTTGGAGACCAATGTCCCATCGAGCCACAATTATAACGGGCACCAGGTGCAACATTTTGAGGCCGATTTTGGTTGCTCATCGGTGGTCTTCATGGAGGAGCATTGAGGTTATACTCCCTGGGTCCATACCTCGGACCTTGATACAATGTGCTTGCTTCAAGCTGTACTTCCTGCGTTTGGTACACAGCCTCTTCATCCTCGTCTTGGTTCCATCCCGGAACCCAATCAATTTGTTGCACCGGGAATGCATTACGAGTATTGCATTCTGTGTTGGCGTGGCCTGATTTGCCACATGCGGTGCACCATACATTAGATCTTCCAAATGTTGGGGCCTTCCTTTGATCCTTTGCCCCAATCATCTGGATCTTGAAATCCGAAAACTCCTTAATGAGGGCATCCAGCTTGGTATCCACCTTATGTACACTCTTGGCTGGAGGAGTCACTGGTTTCTTGCCTCCACGTCTACTTCTGACTCGTCTTGGCTTTGATTCTTCTTCGGATTCCGAAGAAGAGCTTGAAGACATAGAGGATTTGTCCGAAGAAGGGAAGGTGTTGTGCGAAGCTCTCCTTTTGGGCTTCTTGCCTTTCTTCTCCCGATTTCTCCGGTTACCGGCAGAGTGAGAGTGTGCCGCTTCATAACGAGCGACATGTTTGAGTACTTTGTCCAATGAAGTTACATTCCTCTCCCTGGCAAAGATTTGTATCTCTGGTGAAAGGCTCCCGAGGAACCAGGTAATGGCTTGGGCATCGGAGTAACCCACCACCCCTGATTGCTTGGGAACTCGGTTCAACAGTGCCATGAACCGCTCAGAGTAGTCTCTCAACTTCTCCTTTTTGCCTCGGTCCAAATTGTTGAGTGCCGCAAAGACACTCGTGTCGTAATCAACCTCCCGGAATCATTCCAAGAAGTTGTTTCTCAAGTCTGCCCAGTCCGCTGGTATGAACCCCTTCTGGGTCACATGGGTGTACCAGCTCCGAGCTTTCTTGCGGAGCAAACTTGGGAAAATTCTCAGTCGATCCGCCGAGTCATGCTCCTTGTTAGCAAAGGAGATGACTTCGAATTCTTCAATGAATTCATTGGGGTCTTTGTCTTGTTCTGTCCCCTTGTACTTCTGATAGGCGTGTCAGGCAGCAAAGTCATTGTTCGATGCACTGGGATTGGCTAAGGTGGTGTTGAACTTGACGGAACTGAGAGATTGGCTGGTATTGACACCGTGTTGTCAGACCAGGGATTCCAATTTGTCAAATTCAAGGTGGGGTCTTCCTCAACAATTTCTGCTATGAGGGTGTTGACTTCAACCCGAGTGGAAGATTCAGGATCAATACCTTTGATTGGTTCTTCAAACTTCCTTCAGGACAACCGAGGAATCGTTTGTAGAAGATGTTGACACTCGTCTTCAGTAAGTATTCATGCTCTCTTTTCTCAAACAAAGTTCTTCAAGGAAACAACTTCCTTTACAGCTCTAGGGGAAGTTGGTGTACTGGGCCGCAATGCATATGTTTGCCTACTTGATTCTTTCTTCTTCTTGGAAGAAGAGGGAGATGCAAAGTAGCCTTGCCAACCGCCTTCGTGTTTCTTGTGATCGAGTTCTTGCGGGGCTTCTTGCACTTCATGAAGGAGTTGAAAATCCAACGCCTCTCGTCCAGTTTCATCAACGAGGGATAGGACGTTCAGATGTTCGTCTTCTTCACGCTAAAGTGCTCATCTTTGAGCTCTCTCTTCCCGTTGTTCTCTCGATGCAGACATTCATATTGCATTGATACCTAGTTTCCAATTTGGCTTCGTATTCTTCCACTTCCAAGATTTGTATCCCTAGCAGCGGTGCCAAAAATCATGTGACAACCCGGCAAATATCACTTTTGCGGTAATCAGGTAAGTAAAGTTTGTTCCTGCAAAGATACGAGTCAGAATTGGTCAAATACAAAGCAAAGTAACAATTTCAGTTCTTCTTGAATTCTTCCTTAGTCTCTTAGGTAGAAACCACACCCAGAAGAGAGTAACAAGCACTGACTCGCAGTCTTGTCACAAATTAACACTCCTTAATCACAACTCCAAACAATCTTGATTGTGATGATTCAAGCTCTCCCAAAAACGGCACTTCACTACAAAACGACTTTGCCTCAGAATTGTGTTCAACCCCTCCACTGAAGGCACAACTTCCTTGATCGAAATTGCTTCACATCAACTTCACACTGCACTCACAAATGCAGAATACTACCAACACTACAATTCCTCTCAGATCTTTCAAGGCATTGCTTTGATTGCACTTCACTCAAGATCAAACACACAGAATGTAGATCAAGGTTGTGGAATCCAACATCCAACAAGCACTCTGACTTGCACTTCAAATTTCTCCAAACACTCACAAACACACTTGCAAAGCTGATACTTGGGATCAAGCTCAAGCGACAAGCACTCCTTCACAGCACTTCGCTTTATCTATTCTTAGAATTATGAGCACTGAACAACATTCCTCTATGAATATCACTCTTAAGTAGTGAATCAATCGACAGTTCTAACAACTATACCGTTCTACAACAACTGTTCTAACTTGCAGATCCGAAATGACAATGCAACTCTTCATATCTTCCTCTTCAAATCTCAAATCTATAACTACTCCAATCCGATGTCTACTTCTTCTTTGGCTTTCAAACCCAAACCCAAAGTAATTTTACTTCCTACTACTCTAACCTCGGGTTTTGTATCTTCTACTTCTTCTACCAGATCCAGCAATTCTCTTTCCTGATCTGAAATTCCACTAGCGGGTAATCTATCTAACTCCTTATTTCCCAACCCACTCTTCTCTAATGTCTCTGATGGCAACTCCGAAGACTTTTGGACTCCTATGTTATCTACTTCGGGTTTTGCTTTAACATCTTTCCAAAGCTTTTCTATCTCTATTTTCACTAAGTCTAGTCTAATTGAAATGTTATCTTCTACTTCTAATATTTTCCTGTCTACAAGAGTTCTTAACTTGATCAACAAAGCATTCATATCAGTGTCTTTTGCCTATCTTCGCCTCGTCTCCTGCACCAACAATTTCAACTCGTGCAGTCTCGTCTCTTCAATTCAAACGTTGGCCTCTGTACTCAACATTGCATTCATTTGGAGGACAATCTCCTTTATCGGCTCCAATCTTGTCTTCCTTTCTCCTTTCTACTTCTTCTTGCATAGAAATCTCCTTCCTTACCTCTTCTTCACCCGATACTCGCCTTCTCCTTTGCAGTCTTCGTATCGGAATTGATGCCTCACTGCCCGAGCTTTCTCCGACCTCTTGCTTCACTTTACTCGGCCCCGCTTCACACTTTGCCTTACATCTTGAGCAAACTCCTTGCTGTACTGCAATCTTTCTTTCCTTGGGCACAGTTACTTCGTCCTCCAACTGTGTGTTGTCTTTGGCCTCCATCTCAGCGTACACTTCTTCTTCCTCGTATTTGTCAGCTGCTGGTGCCGATGTCATCTCTCCCACTTCATCACTATTGCTGCTCGTATCTCCACTCTGCAACGTTAGCTCAAGCTCCTCCTCGTGTTCCGAGTCTTCCATTTTGAGCTTGGCATCTCCTTCTGAGTCCTCATCCTCCGACTCAATCACCATCATACTTCGCCTCGGGTTACTTCTCTGCATCTTCCAAGGTTTCTTGATATTTTTGGCTTCACCTTGCCGACCTCTCTTCTTTGATTTTGGAGTGCTTGCTTCTACCTCCAATTGAGCAAATTCAACCCGAGGTAAAAATGTGCTGCAAACGGCATGATGTAGTGTGGTGGCAACTTATCCCGCAAATTCCACACCATCTGTCTTGTCCTCCCATGGAAGCACCTTGCCCAATTAATAGGCTCTCCTGCAAACAACTTATGGAAGAACACCGCTTGGTGTTTCATCACATAAGTTGTTCTCTCTGGCTTCAAGATTGCCATGAGAGCACTCACAATCCCACTCTTCACAGGGTCTTTGTAGCTCTCAACCTTATACCCATTCTTCGTTCTCTTTGAAGAGAAAGTGTCCCTCACTTCTTGAGTCTCATGAGCTATCTCTCCCTTCCCCAAGAACGTGGCCCCTTGCTCCAAGCCTGCTTCCTTCCCGAGTACAAGTCTCCAATCCGACTCAGTCCAGCGAGCCAGATTTCCTCTCTTCCCTTCTTCCTTGGGTCCATCAAGACACTTACTCTTGATGATTTCTGTCATGAATCCTGGAAAACTTACATTCCATTTCCATGCCAGAAATGTGATCCAAAGTTGGCTCAAGACTTTGATCCTTGCTATCATGTCTAACCTCCGAATTGCATGATTTCTCACTGCAAATTTGGAGTTCTTCTTCCCTCCTCCCATCTCTTCTACGTTCTCACTCTCTCTTGATTTCACTCTTGCAACTTCTCCCTTGCGCACTAACACAATCCCAACTCTATTTCCTTTTCCCCGATCACTTGCAAGACGACTTCTCAATGGCAAAGGAAAATTACTCAACATCTCGTCATTGCAGGTTTGATTTTTATAGAGTTGTGCTTCTTCATCTTTCGTTGCTTTGAGTTTCTATCGAGAAATCACACCTCCGGCATGCACCTGTCACTATCACTAAACCTTCGTGCGTATGGGCCGCCAGTTTTAAACGGCCCCTTCTTGAATTTCTCGCCCCGACAAAAGGTTGTTAGACTGTCTTCGCCTTGGGTGGAGATTCTCCCGATATGAAGACAATTTACTTTGGGTTGTATGCTAACAGGGCATTTCCAAGTACTTTGCCTTATGACCCAAAGTCACTTTACTTCGGGTTTCATCCCGAAGACTCTTTTCTTTGCCTTCTTCGGCCATACAGGCACAATCCGACTTCTCTATACACTTCTTCTCCTTTATTCTGAAAAAACAAAAAAAATGTGGGCACCACAGATATTATGGTAGCTTTCCATGGACTAAGAAGGCAAGGAATCCCAACTCTAGGTGTGAACCAAGCTTGCTCAAAGGTAGGTTTAGTTGATACTCCTCCAACCTAACTGCTACTACTTGCTATAAACCATTGGTCGCTAAGTGGATCCCATGCTCCTCAACCAAGTCAACTTCACTATCAAGCACCTTTGCTCTAGAAACAAAAAATCACAACACCCTTACTCTCTCAAAGTGTGCCAGCAAATTGGAACAATGGAGCTAGGTCAACTCCTAATGTAAACATGTCATTGGTTGAGAATAAAGAGAAGCGCGTAATCAACTAAGATGTCTACAACATCATGCTAGACTCAATCTATGTAGTAGCAAGTGGTTGACTAGCATCTAGTCTATCATGCACTCCATCACCACCTACCACACTTGCACTAGGCCATCTAAGAGCCATGGATGTTGTTTGTAGTGCCTAGGGAAGTTTGACCCATTTACCAACCTCTCCTCTCAATAGGTCCAACTCTACTAATGCTCCTCTAGGCTCTGCAACATGTATTGCACTCCTAATCAATATGACAAATGCATCTACTTGTGCTACTTCACATATAAAGCCCAAGATGTCTCTATCACCAACATAAGAGGTGGAAACTTCATCACCTAATTCTGATCTCCTTTGAGTTATGGCCATGTTAGCCAATCTCTGCTCCAATTGCTCAATCTAAGTAGCTATGGCTGTATAAGAATCAAGGGCAAGTACTGCATCCAAACCAAGTGTGTGTTCTCTACCACCACATTGTCCTCCATGACTTAAAGCTCCTCTACTACTTACTGTTGTAGCCTACTACTCCATAACTCCGGGTGAAGGTCTAAGCATCAATCACTAGTGTGACCAAATCTATGGCAATTGTCACATTATCTCTATGCTAGTTGAGATGCACCAAAGGTATCATGTCCATTGCCTTGAGTGCACTCTCTCTTGTGGTGAGGTCCATCATAAGCCCAACAAGTAACACTACCATTCATTGACTACTGTTGACCCAAAAATAGAAATAAGGATCTAGATGCACTAGGGGCCTCCACTTGCTCCATAAGATCTAGGTTGTCCACTCTATCCTCAAAAGCCAACACATGTGGTGGACTCTGAAAGAAGTAATAGTTGTGGATGATACCAAATCCAAATGTCACCACTCTCTCCTCCATCATGTTGAACTCAATGCACTTAGTTAAACTAAAGATCACCACCAAAGTAGGTGAGGTAGCCTATAACAACATAGCATCATGTACTCTATATCACAACTCCTTGTCCAAGATCCTATACCAAAATTGGAATGCTTGGTGTAATATTCTAAGGACAAAAGAACTCTCCAAGGGATAAGAGAGGAAACACCAACTTCACACTCAATACTCCAATGCCCCAAAGGAGCACCTTTTCTCTATTATATAGCAAGAAGGATCTCCTCAAAGGAAGCTCCACCCTTGGATCAAATATATAGATTTGTGACCTGTTTGCAAGCTCCACCCTTGGATTATTTGCTTGGGTGGGTGACATGTCAGTCCTTGTCCTATCTAGTTTGTCAAATAGGTTTGATTAGAGAGAATCTTTAAGGAATCTTGCTATAAGGAGCTCAAAATCACATGGGTGAGACAAGACATTTCAACCAAAGGGAAATTTTTTTTCATTTTTAAGGCCTAATTTATCCATTTAGGTCCCCAAAATTGGCTCTAAAGTTTTCAGGCTATTTTTTATTTTTGCGCTATTAGTAGAAGTACTCTTTTGGTGACACCTCTATTTTTTCTACCTAGCTCATTGTATACAAAATCCTTCTAGATGTTACCAAGCCAATTTTCACCTCTAGATAATATTGGTATTACAAACCTCCCTCATTTTAAGATGTAATGTCCTCATCGTGAAGCTGTTGCTCAAAAGCTTGAACTAACACTAATGCAATGGTCAAGTTTGTTGCTGGCTCCCAAGTTGCCTCATATTGTAGGTACCCTTTCCATTGGATAAGATATTTCACATGGTGATGGTGATGGTGATGGTGAGTACCATGAACTCATTTTTGTAGAATACAACTTCATATTCCTCCATGTCATCAATGAGAGTTGGGCAAGGTTGACTTTCCTAGAAGGAAGAGAAGTGGGGTGGTTGAGGTGCATATATGCATAAGAAGGAAACATGAAATACTAGATGGATCTTTATGTATGGTGGTAGCTTGAGGTGGTAAGCCAATGCACCGATTTGATGAAGAATGGAAAAGGGTCCAATAAAATGAGCTTTGAGCTTACAAGGGCCAACTAACTTGAGGTTAGTGGTTGACAACCAGACTTGATCCCCAATATTGAACTCCATGTGTTGGCAATGTGCATTTGCATACTAATTTTATTGATTTTGGATGATCTGCAACTTGGATGATCTACAACTCTGATGTGCTTGGTATTCTCCACACCTTGTTGGATTTGAGAAACAAAAGTGTTGACAACATCAACCTTGGTAGCCATTGGACGGACCTTCATCAAGCTTGAAGGTGTGAAAAGATGCTCTCTATACATGAGGAAGAATGGTGTGACCTATGTGGAGGCATTCACTAAATTGTTGTTAGCAAATTCCACCAATGGGAGTAAGGTGTCCCACCTCTCTTGCTCATCTAAGGTAAAGCCTCAAAGCATGTCCTCAATAATGCAATTTTCCCTCTCTATTTGTCCATTATTGTATAGATGGTAAGCTATGGACATGGTCAATTTGGTTTTGAAAAAAACAAAGAGGGTTCTCCAAACCAAACTTGTTAATTGAGTGCCTCTATTTGTGTTGAGCACTCAAGATAGGCCATGGTGAGAGAAAACTGCATCTAAGTACAATTGAGCTAGTTGTGGGGCAGTCACATCCTTGGTGGTAGTATGCACATGAATCATTTTGCTGAGTTGGTCAACAAAGACTACAATGGACTCAAACCTTGAGGTGGTCTTGGGCAATTCACAAACCAGATCCATGCTTACCTGTTCACAATGTTGCTTAAGAATCATGAGGGGTTGAAGGAGTCATGTGGGAGCTTGATTAAAAGCTTTATTTTGTTGACAAAGTAGGCAGCTCCAAACATTTTCCATCACATCATTGCTCATCTTGGGCCAATAGTAGTGGCATTAATTGCTTCTAAGATCTTATCCACTCCAATATGAACTGCAATAGTAGAATCATGACAATTTGTTAGGATGGTGGTTCTTCAATCCGTGGCATTCAAGATTCATAACTTGTCATCACAAAAGGTGAGTCTGTGGGTGCTAATGATGCCTTTGGATGATTGAGCACCTACAATTTATGAATCAATTTTTGTAGCAGCAGGAATCATTGGACAGAATTCAAGGTTCATCTTGACTTCCACTACCAGATATTTTATCATCAACATCCAAGTGAATGCATCTACAAGTTGCTTCTTGCCTTCCGCATATATGATTGTCATGTTCAATCATTGTCTCCAACCTGCCCATCAAATCTGTTGAATAGAAAGGTCTTATTGTCTTGAGGTAGACTAGAGGTTTATGGTTTGTCTCTACCACAAATGCATTCTCACCAAGATAATGCTTCCAATGCTTGGTTGAAAGGACAATGACAAACTCTTCTCATTTGGTGGTGAGATAGTTGAATTTTGCCGGTATTGTCAAGAAAATAATCATTATGTTACATTAGAGCTATTTAGTATGGTAGGTAAACTAGTAACAATTCATTTAGATTTATTAAAAATGCTAGTTGTAGGTAGTAACTTTTGGATTCCAACAATGAAATGTAGTTATTTGCAGAAGTTGAAGTTTTTAGATAAAATAGTGTCACCCATAGTATCTTATGTTTACCAATAGTAAATAGTAATTTCTAGGTACTAACTTCAATAGTTGCCAAAATATCAAGCTGCTATATGTTGTGGGTAGCCACAAGTAACAAAGGCAAGGAGAAAGGAAAGGAAACAAAGATAATAGCAAAATAAATAAATAAAAATAGAAACATAGGAATGGGAAATCAAAGCAAAGGAGAAACAAAACGAAGGTAGGAGAAAGGAAACAAAGGCAAGAGAAAATGAAACGAAGGTAGGAGAAAGGAAACAAAGGCAAGAGAAAGGAAATGAAGGCAGGAAAAAAGGAAATGAAATGAAGGCAAGAGAAAGGAAACAAAGGCAGGAAGAGAGGAAAACAAAGGCAAGAGAAAGGAAACGAGTGAAGAAAGGAAATGAAGACAATAAGAAGGAAAAAGAAGAAAAAAAATAGAGCAGAGAGGAATGGGGATCAGGGACAGAGAGGAAACAAAACGAAGGCAAGAGAAAGGAAACGAAACAAATGCAGGAGAAAGGAAAAAAAATGAAGTCAAGAGAAAGGAAAGGAAACGAAGATAGTAGGAAGGGAAAATCAGAGCAGAAAGAAAAAAGAAAACAAAATAGAGAGGACCAAGAAAGCAGCAGAGAGGAAACACAACAAAGGCAGGTTAAGGAAACAAAGCAGAGCAAAAAGTTAATGAAATGAAATGAAGGTAGGAAAATGATAGGAAAGTAGAGGAAGAGAGGAAATGAAGCAAATACAGTAGGAAGGGAAAAATAGAGTAGAGAGGAACTGGAAATCAGAGCATAGAGGAAACAAAATGAAGTCAAGGAAAGGAAAGCAGAGGGAGGAAGAGAAGAAATAAAACAAAGGCAAGAGAAAGGAAATGATACGAAGGCAGGAGAAAGGAAACAAAATAAAGGAAGAGAGTGAAAGGAAATGAAGGTAGGATAAAGGAAACAAGGCAAGAAAAAAGATCAATTAGAGAGGGTTTTTGAAGTGATCAATCAAAGAGGGTTTTTGAAAGCGAGGGTTTTTGAAGGAGATGATTACAGAGGGGTTTTGAAAGAGACGATTAGAGTGGGTTTTGAAAGGAGACAATCAGAGAGGGGTTTTGAAGGAGACAATTAGAGAGTGTTTTTGAAGGAGAATATCAGAGAGGGTTTTTGAAGGAGACTATTGGAGAGGGTTTTGGAAAGAGAGTCTCACTAAGAGAAGAGACCATCGGAAGGCAAGAAATTGAATGAGGAAGTCCAGTGATACAATTGGCAGGCCTACTGATGGGTTATGACAAAGTGATACAATTGGCAGGCCTAGTGTTGGGTTATGACAAAGGACGGGAATGTTGTAGAGGTTTGCCATGCTCCTCCCAAACACTACATCTTCATTGTCAGCCAAACTTGCAGTAACAAAACACAACTACGCTTCAACTTCACTCTTAAAGTTTCACAACCAGCTTCAGGTTCTCTAAGCTCCTCCAAAACCATCAGCCAACTCTGAGCATTTAGTTCTTCATGCTCCCAAAATGAATCACTCTTGGGATTCGAGTATTCACCCTTGTGGATCTCTACATTTGATGGACTTGAAATTTTATATGTTACATGTATCAATTGGGCCTCTCTGAGCACATCATTGTCATTTTTTCTTGTTATATTGCATTTGGGGTTGATCACTCAGCAACTTCAAAATTGCACGTACTAGCCAAAAAAATTTACCTCCCCATTGCTCAATTTATTCCTGACTTCAACATCTCATGTTCCTAACTTTATAGTCAATATCAAATCCTATCATTTCAACTCATTGTGGCATCTGTGTTTCCTATTCTAGTATTTTATAGTCAATGGAAAGTTTGAAGTTGTTACCAGTCAAGAAACTCCTCTCTCAAAGGTTTAATTCTTTAAAAAATTCTATGCAAATATGCTACTCTCTTGTGGACTCCTTAGAACTCTCATGTATATTTATTTATCATATCAGATTGTTGTCTTGTTTGTCTGGCTTGTCTATCTATAAATAAACTCTTCCTTGTTTTGATTGATCAAATAACAGTTCAAATATTGAAACATATGTTTGAGTTTTAGTTTGCACAAATGACTATGGAAGTGTCTCAACATGTCCTATTATTCACTTAGGACTCTATTAGAAACGGGTTAAAGGAGCCTTGTGGGAAGGAGAGGATTGATGATGTATTGGATCTTATTTTAGAATGAAAGGAAATTGGTAGGTGGATCTTATCTTAGAATGAAAGGAAATTGGTGGGGAGGAAAGAAATCAAAGCAACAAGAAAGGTAGAGAAAAGTCAAGAAGGAGAAGAGATCAGAGAATAGTAGAAAGGAAGGAAAAGGTAGGAGAGAGATCAAAGAACAACATAAAAAAGAAGGAAAAGGCTGGAGAGATGAATCATGATTGAATCTCTTGTCAAAGCCAAGTGTTCCTAGGACTATTTCTGCGAGGTGCATAAGACATTTGGAAGGGACTGTCACAATCCTTTGGTCCACAACAGTTGTGGTGTATCACGGTACATAACCATTGAATGTTCAACGGAGCCTCTAGGCAATAACTATAAGAAACTGAAGCACATTGTAGTAGTTGTTGTAGCCAAGAAGGAATTAAAAAAACTCAACAGTAGGTTTCATCATACAGGTTTGGTATTCATTGTAAGTTCATAGTTCCAACTATCATACTTTATGCATGCTACTCATGCCATCACAAAATTATGAAGTCTAATTGCAAGCACCTAAGTGCTCAATGTATGCTTGAGACCATATGATCCCCGTGACACCAATAACAAGTTTTGAGAAAAATATGCAATTGGGTGTCATCCGCCGTGCCGCTCTTGTTGTAGGACTGCTCCTATTGCTATGTCTAATGCATCTGTAGCCATCTTAATTGGACATTTTTGGTCATATCATTTCAAGATTAGTGCCTATAGTAACACATCTTTCAACTCTTGAAGGACCAATTCTTGTGTAGTTTCTCACATCCACTTCTTGCCCAGTAGTGTTGTGAAAGTTTGTGCAATCTTGGAGAAGTCCTTGACAAATTGACGATAAAACCCTGTCAAGCCCAAGAAACTCTTGAGTTGAGTTTGATCTTCTAGAGCACTCCATTTTTGAATGACCTTTATTTTATCTACTAGCACTTGGATACCTTTTGCAATTACTTTATGCCCTAAGTAGTCTACTTCAAATTTGCTAAACTCACACTTTGAGATTTTGGCAAACAATTGATTGTGTTGCAAAATCTGGAGGACTTTTGATAGATGTTGCTTGTGCTCTATCATTATCCTACTGTAGACTAAGATTTCATCAAGGAAAATATAACAAATTTATCCAAGTATGGGCAAAATATGTCATTCATCAAACTCTTGAAAGTGGCTGAAGTGTTGGTGAGACTAAACGGTATCACCAAGTACTCAAAGTGACCATACCTTGTTTGAAAGGCTATTTTGTGTATGTCTTCCTCCGCAATCCCAATTTGGTTGTAATTGCTTTGCAAGTCAAGC
The DNA here is from genome assembly GCA_948567375.1 of Lunularia cruciata. Classification (NCBI taxonomy): domain Eukaryota; kingdom Viridiplantae; phylum Streptophyta; class Marchantiopsida; order Lunulariales; family Lunulariaceae; genus Lunularia; species Lunularia cruciata. Next base: position 23,669,205 of record OX419756.1, read on the forward strand.
TTAGTGAAGTATCTTACCCCATTGAGTCAATCAAAAAAGTCATCCATGCAAGGTAATGGGTATATTTTTTCATTGTTTGTTGATTTAGCCCCCAATAGTCAATGTACATGCGCATTGTTCCATCCTTCTTCTTCAGAAACAATACCGGAGCCCTATATAGTGATACATTGGGTCACATAAACCCTTTCTGCAACATAGCCTCAACTTGAGCCTTACACTCCTTCAACTCATGAGGCGATAGTAAATATGGGGCCTTACAAGGAGGTTTCTTCCTAGGAAATATCTCAATTTTTGTGGTCTACTCTCTTTTTTGGTGGTAAACCTACAGGTAATTCATCTAGAAAGATATCTTGAAACTCTTCGACCACATCTTTCAATTTCTCAAGAATTTGTCTATTGTGTTGGGCACTTTGGACTTCTCTCATTAGACCTATGAAACATCTATTTGTCTTACCAATAGATGTGGTCCTTATAACATAGAGAGGTAGCTCTTGCCTTTGTGATCTTTCTTTAACTCCAAAGATCTTCCATTGACTAGTTTTCACTACTTTCTTTCTCCAGTCCACTATGAGGTTGTAGTGCTCTATCCACCGCATGCCCAAGATTGCATCATGACAAGCTAAAGGTATTACTCACTGCTCAATTGCTTCTTGATACTCTCCTACAAAGAGTACAACCTTTCTAGATAATGATTCAATCCTCTTTGTCTGACCATTAGGTAGCTCTACTTTGTCATTCTCATCCTTCTCTAGTTTCATCACCAGCCTTAGTGCAACAAAGTGAGACAAGAAATTGTCTATTGCTCTAGGGTCTATCAACACTCTCATTGGATTGCCTTCTAGCATTCCATCTACAATAATTAATTGTGCATTTGTCTTTCTCAACCTTTGCACACCCATCCTCTTCCTTCCTTTGCTTTTACTCTTCTTCATTGAGCCAATAAGGCCATAAGTTACATTCACTAGTGATCATCATTTTCCGATGTGATTTCAACATCCTCCTCTTCAATTCATTTCTCCATGTGGTTTAGAGGTTGCTTGTATGGACCCCAAGGGCCTATAAGATGACTAGCCCGGCAATTGGTGGCTATGTGTCCAATTTGGCCACAATTGTAACAATGCTATTGTTTTGCTCAAGCCACTTCTCTCCATGGGACTCCTTTTCTCCTTTCTTCAACTCGTCCTTATTCTCCTTGGAGGAGTCTTGCTCCTTGATCTTGAAACCAAATATTTCCCAATTCCATAAGACTTGGTCTACAGAAATGGTGTGTCTCAACCCAACAGTTTTGCATTGGTGTTACCACTTCACCTCTTCCAAGTGCCCTTGCTATTCTTTGAGTGCGAGCAATGGCTTAAAAAATAGTGCAAGGATTTTGTACCATTACCTCTTGATGAATCAGCTCTTTTAATCTAGTTTTGAGGTTATCAATAGCTTTGGTTGGATTCATATTGGTTATCACAACCTATAGATCAAGAAATGCCTCCACCTACTCTTGTAAGTTATTCTTATGCTTCAACTCTTAGAGTTTAGTTTGGGCTATATGTAATACCACAAGATAGCCATGTGATCTAGATGTGAAATTTGGTTTGGTAACATCTAGAATGATGTTATACATGATGGTCAAAATAGATCAGATAGAAGTGTCACCAAAGAGTACTTATACTAATAGAGCAGAAACCGAAATAGACTTGAGAACCTTAGAACCAATAGCTAGACATATAATTTAAAGGTGAGAATTCATTTGGTAACATTTGGAAGGATGTACACATAATGGACTAAACAGATCAGAAAGAAGTATCACCAAAAGGGGACTTCTACTAAAAGAGTAGGAACCGGAATATGCTTGAAATCTTTGAAGGCAATTTCGGAGGCCTAAACGGATGAATTAGGCCTTGAAAACCCTCTACAAAGGACAGGCTGGCCTTCTCTTCCCCATGGTTTGTCTTGTCAAGAGCTCTCCAATGGTACCTTACTCACATGATTATGAGACTCCTATAGGAAGATTCTCTACAAGATTCCCTCTGGTCAAAGCTTGTTTGACCAACCGGATAGGACCTAGACCGACATGTCACCCATCCAAGTAAGTAATCCAAGGGTGGAGCTTGAGGACATGTCACCTATCTGTGTGCCTAATCCTATGGTAGAGCTTCCTTGGAGGAGATCCTCTTTGTTTATATAATAAAGAGAGGGTGCTCCTTCGGGGCACTGAATGTTGAGTGTGTAATCTATATTTTCTCTCTTCTCTTGTCCTCAAAGTATTAAAATGGTATCTAAGCGAGTGTCTTAGTCCAAGAGAGTGGATCACCCTTCTTGGAAGAGCACGAACTATTGAAACTAAGTAATTTGAGGTGGAGAACATAGAGGAATTGTTAGACTTAGGAAGGACTTTAGAGAGTAGACGGGATGGACGCACCGGGAGGACAATTTCCCGCACCTAGCTTTCCATTCCTGAATCCATTCCACATCAAGTTTATGTACATCCAACATGAGCAAATGAGGGTATTGCCAGTTTATCACTTTGGCATAGAATTCATGGATAGAGTGATGAACTCACCAAACCCGGTGATTCTACCTGTGGTGATACATGACAGAGAGTGGGATTTGACAATCTACATTCTATTATGATAATATGGACATGAATGTCCCAAATCCTCTTCCTTTCAACACTCAAGTAGAAATCCATTATGTAGTGAGACCAAAAGTGATGTTTAGAGATTTTATTGTTAGGAATTTTGGCAAGGAGTATTATCAATGAGTGATAGCTTTTGAGGTCCCAATGGTAGTTTTGATAGTTTCTGTGCCTTCTAGAGTGATCATATTGACTTTGTTTTGAAGTAGACATTAGCAATTGAGTGTTGCAAGAACCATGGATCCGCAATTGCAAGAGCTGGTGCAAGGAATGGCAAGGGATGTTGAATGAATTTCGAGAGATTAAGATGACCATAGAGACATTACAAAGTCAAGTGCAAATCCTCAAGAACAATCAAGCCATGCAAGAAGAAGAGCCGTCTCAAAACCCAATACCTACGATGGAAGTACTTGGAGAGGCACCTGTCCCTACAAACCCTATCAACAATGAAGCCACATTGCTACTCCGGATGAAGAAGACTTGCAACATTGAACCTTACAAGGGGCAGCGTATGATGGGAATAGTGTAAAATTAGATCTTGAGAATGAATCGATATTTCCAATTTTTTTTCAACAGAGATCACGGAGCATGCTGCAGGTGTGTTTGCATGTAGGTACTTGACCAATAAAGCCCTCACATGATATGATGCTTAGGAACGATCCATGTTGGCAGAGAAGGGAGGTCACATGGACAACAATGCAAGAAGGATTGTTGAAGAATTTCCAATTGGTGGATTTTGTGCAGATGGCTCAAACCCGACTATGGGGATTGAGAAAAAAGAATAGCATACAAGAGTATGTGGAAGCATTTTTGGATCTACAAGTTGCAATAACCGACATGAGTCTAGCAAAGGCTCTTGACAATTGCAAACGAGGGTTAAAGGAGCGGATTCACCAAGAAGTCATGGTGCAAAATCCTCACACTATATTTGAAGCCATTGCTTGTGCACAGAGAATAGTAGGAGCATTGGCTGGTGGTGAAGGAGTAGTTCTACTTGAACATTATTGGGCAAAAATGCCATACATGGGTGGACCAGTACAGATGGAATTGAGCAACCTTTGATTTTGAGATCGAGGAAGACGACCGCTTCAAGGGGAGCGTAGACGGGTAGAAGAACAAAGAGATGGAGTCCCACAAGGAGAAAGAACTCAAGGAGAACAATGCCGTTGTTACAATTCTGGTTGTATTGGGCACATATCTACCAAGTGTTGCACTCATTTCCCTAGAGGTCCTTGGCCTTTGTATAGGCGATCTTTGAGCAACATGGAGAGGCGCATTGAAGAAGAAGAGGTGGAAATCACTTCGGAAAACAAAGATTAGCAATAAATGTACCTCGCGGCCTTACTGGCTCAATAAGGAAGAAGAGAAGCAAGGGAAGGAAGAAGACTAATGCGCAAAGATCCCAAAAGGCAACCTCACAATTAATTGTCGTGAATGGAGTCCTAGAAGGCAATCAAGTGAGAGTATTAATAGATCCGGAGGCAATAGAGAATTTCTTATCTCGCTCTATTGCAATAAGATTGGGAATGGATCTAGAGAGGGATAGGAGTGAATAAGTAGAGTTGCCTAACAAGAAAACAGAGAGGATTGAATCATTACCTAGATGGGTAACACTCTCTGTAGGAGAATATTAGGAAGCAAGTGAGTGGCGAGTGATACAATTAGCTCGTTATGATGCAATCTTAGGCATGCCATAGATGGAGCAGTACAACACTATGGTAGATTGGAGGAAGAAAGTAGTGAGAACCTACCAATGGTCAATCATTGGGGTTTAAGAAAAATCACCCGGGCAAGATCTGCCCCTATATGTCATAGGGACGGCAACTGTCTATAAGACCAATAGATGTTTCATGGGTCTAATAAGAGAAGTCCAGAGTGCACAACTTGATGGACAAGTTCCTGAGAAACTGAAGGCTGTGGTAGATGAATTTCAAGATGTCTTTCCTGATGATCTACCCTCAAGACTACCACCAAAAAGGAGAGTAGATCATAAAATTGAGACACTCTTGGAGAAGACACCTCGTTGTAAGGCCCCATACCGCCTATCACCTCATGAGTTGGAGGAGTTTAAGATTCAAATTGAGGAGATGCTACAGAAGGGGTTCATCCAACCTAGTGTATCACCATATGGGGCTCCTGTCTTGTTTGTGAAGAAGAAGGATGGTACAATGCGCATGTGCATTGACTATCAAGGTCTCAATTAGCAAACAGTGAAGAACAAATACCCCTAACCTCCCATGGATGACCTGTTTGATCAATTCCATGGAGCAAGATACTTCACCAAATTGGACTTGCGGAGCGGTTACAATCAAATCCAAATTGCATAAGAGGATGTGTACAAAACTGCCTTTCAAACCAAGTATGGAGTATCTTGTGATGCCTTTTGGCCTCACCAATGCACCTGCCACTTTCATGAGTCTAATGAAAGACATATTTCATCCATATTATGATAAGTCTGTTATCGTCTTCTTGGACGATATCTGAGTGTATAGTAGCATAATGACGGAACACAAACATCTACGAGAAGTCCTCCAAATTCTAAGACAGAATCTATTGTATGCCAAAATCTCAAAGTGCAAGTTTGGCAAGTCTGAAGTAGACTACTTGGGGCATAGAGTAAGTGCAGAGGGCATTCAAGTATTGATAGATAAAATAGAGGTCATTCAAAAATGGCGTGCCCCAAAAGATCAAACTCAACTCAAGAGCTTCTTGGGGTTGACAAGATTCTATCATAGATTTCTCAAGGACTTCTCCAAGGTCACACAACCTTTAATGGCACTACTTGGTAAGGGGAAGAAGTGGACATGGGGAATCACACAAGAGCTGGCCTTTCAAGAATTGAAAGTTGCCTTGCTACATGCACTAATCTTGAAGTGGTATGACCCAAAACAACCATTCAAGTTGGCTATAAATGCATCAAGCGTAGCAATAGGAGCAGTCCTACAACAAGAGTGGCATGACAGATGGTATCCAATTGCATATTTCTCTCAAAAGTTAATACCGGCAAAGTGCAACTACCATACCACCAAACGAGAAGAGTTGGCCATTGTTCTGGCAACCAAGCATTGGAAGCACTATTTGGGCAAGAAGGCATTTGTAGTAGAGATAGACCACAAACCTCTAGTCTACCTCAAGACGCAAAAGGATCTATCTCGTTGCCAAATTTGGTAGGTAGAGTGGCAACAACACTTCAACATCTCAATCACCTACGTGGAAGGTAAGAAGCAACTTGCAGATGCATTTACCTACATGCCAATAGCAAACAACTTGGTGGCAGAGGTTAAGATTAACCCTAAATTCTGGCCAAAGATTCTGGCTGCTACAAAAACTGATCCGCAGATTGTAGAAGCGCAATCATCCAAAGGCGTCACTAACACCCAAGGACTCACCTTTCATGATGGCAAATTATGGATTCCAAATGTCCCAAAATTATGCACCACCATTCTAGCACAATGTCATGATTCGGCCATTGCAAGTCATGTCAGAGTGGACAAGACCTTAGATGCAGTCCAGTGCCATTACTATTGGCCCAAGATGAGCAATGATGTGATGGACTGCGTGTTGTAACACCCATTTGTACATGTGTGTGGTATTGTGATATTTAGCTTGGTATTACAAGTACTTAAGAGATATTATTTATATAGAGATAAAGGATGGTTATATATTAGTCATGGTTAGCTAAAGTTAGTCATAGCTACAATAGAATGGACCTTACTTTAGAGGAAGTAGAGAAGATGAGCACCACTATTTTGGATTTTAGTGTGTTGACTTGGTATTATTCTTAGGTGTTTGGCTTTGAGGAAAGAGTTGAGAACTCTTGGGCTCGCAAGCCTTTTTGTTTTGGATTCTTCTTTAGTCCAAGGATAGCCCATGTGATGGTATCCTTGACTTAGTGGTTGGGTGAAGATAAGACCACATGCTTAGAGGAATATGCCTATGTGAATGGATATTCCTTTCTACTTTTTGACTTTACTTGACTTTTAGTCTAGTAACTTGAGTTACTACGGTAATTAGTAACTTTGGTACGTAACTATTTCATAAGTATATAAACAAGGAGTGAGGAGGTACTCATCATCCTTTCATTTGAAACTATCTCTCTCTTATTGAGTTCTTTAGTGAGAAATGTCTTGAGCCTTGGAGTGTTAGCCTTGGAGGAGTATGATGGAGTTGGGGTTTCTTGCCTTCTTAGTCCATCGTGTGCTACCATAATAGCCATCAGAGGTTCATCCTGAGTGAGAGACAAGCCGGCTCACATTTTTGGTTTCGTTGTCGGGACCTCTCTAGAAAGCAAGATAATGTTCCGCATTCAATTCTACATTTCACAAAAGGAGGCTATGAGAACTCACTTAGAGAGAACATTAGGAGATGAGAGTGCTGAACTAATGTTAGAGAACCAAGATCTATTTGCATATCTTGTAGTTCATTATGATGTCTTTGAAGTGATTTTGTACATCTTGTACACATGAGAGGATTTGGAAAGATTGTGTGAGGTGGATTGCAGATTCTGGGGATTAAGAAGATTTTGGGAAAAATCTCAAGTTTGAGATCTGGACTTGAAAATTCTACACATAATAGCTTGAGTTATTTTTCAGTTAGCACACTTGAAATTATTGTGAGAGCTACTATACGCATTGGGTTAGAATTTTTGAAAGTTGATAGGGTAAATTGCTCCTACAACTGCATGCTCTCTTGAAAATTGTATAGGGTCTGCCATTTCTTCAATTTTCAGTGAATTGCCCTGAAAATTTCTAAGAAAATTCAGTGCATTTTATCTACTTGCTGCCACAAAAAATAGAGAGAGATAATCCTTGCGCAGGGAGTTATGAGTTTCTAAAGTGAAGTGGGTGGTTTTTAGACCAAATCTGAAATATATGTGCTGAATATAAATGTGTCTAGACCAAATGGCTCAATGGAAAGATCTGAAATTTTTCAGAGAGTGACACCTTGGAGTTTTGATGACGTGTGCAAAATTTCAGAAGACTAACACATACTAGTTGAGACATCTGAGTGAAATTGCGAGGAATGGTCAATTCTGCAGAGTTGAGATCTCATGCATGAGGAGTTTGAGAGCAACAAAAAGTATATTTGAGTGTTTAGATTCATCTTGGGAACATGGAGGGTCACCAAGAGTGGAAATTAAGACTATGCAAGGTTCCCCAAAGTTTTGAGGTGATTATAGGGGTGGATTTGAGGAAAAGAGAGTTTACACTAGAATTTGAAGAGAGTGTTGAGAGGATCCAAAAACCTACACCACTTGGAGGAAAGAGTGAGTCTAAGTGCTTTCTATGTGGAGAGAAGGGACATAAGGCAAGTTCATGTCCATTGACCTTTGATAGCAAGAGATTAAGGGAAAGGAGAGGCTTACTTGACTTGGGTTTGCATGTTGGACCTTCTTCACCAAGATTGGGAGGGAGAAGATCTAAGGCCAAGGAGTTGTGTGTGGTTTGTGGAGTTGAAGGACTTCCAAAATACCATGAGTGTAGTGGAGTAAAATCAGTTTTGGAGACTTTGGTGAAGGATCTTGGAGAGAGTCTTAGTATAGCTACAAGAATACTACCACCTTCATCAGCTAGTTCTCAAGATTAGGATGGAGATAATCTTTCAACTTATGGATAAACTATCCATGAGGGTTCGATTAATATGCACTCTTGGATTTGATGTTGCTATAGAAATCTTGGAGCAACCTGAGCATTTTTTGTTCCCTAGGGTGGATTACTCTCAAATGGTGTTAGTCATGTACATACTCTATTAGTATGGAGTGAGAGAAAAGAAAAGAAAAAAAAGAAAAAAAAATTTGAGAAAAAGAAAGATAGTGAGAGGTTAAGATGGGGAAACTTCCTGTTTTCTTTGGCAAGGATGGAGAAGATGTGGAGGACTTTGTGAGAGATTTCAAGAGAGCTTGCATAAGAAACAATGAGAGGAGGAAGAATGAGTGGGCCTCATTATTTCTTTGAGGATGCAACACTTACATAGTATGAGTCAAAATACCAAAAGAGAGAGAGAAGAGATAGGGAAGAGGAGTCTTGGGAGACTTTGACTTTAGCACTCATTGCGAACTTTTTTCCTGATGAGAGTTATGAGAGATTGATGAGTGAGGTTACATTTCTTAAGCAAGGAGATGGAGAGAAAGTGAGAGTCTATGTGGAAAGAGTGGAAAAGTTAGAGTCGAGATTTCACATAGTGTTGAGGAAGGGTGGAGATGATGTGGAGACTACTATGATTGGCATAGGGGCAATGCTCACCAAGAATTTTGTGGGAGGATTGAGACCACAAATTAGAAGCAAGGTGAGATATGAGAAACCTTCTTCCAAGGTTGAAGCTATCAAGATCGCAATTTGTATGGAGGAGAGTTTGGAAGGAGATGAGAGTGATTTGGTGGTGAAAGAGGTTGTGCATCCTCCTCAAGGCTACAAGTATGGTGGAACTTCTGATACTTTGGTGGCAAGGGTTGCACCACAAGTAGTAGTTGCTCTTGTTCTTGCACCTCCACCAAAAGATCCACTTCAAACCATCACAGAACAACTTGCGGATCTCAAGATCAATGTGGTGCAACTATTGGCAAAGAGAGGTGGATCACAATGTAGGGAGAGGGCTTAGGAGTTATAGAAACTATCCATATAGAGGAGGCCAACCAACCAACAATTTTAATGATAGAAATTGTTTTGGTTGTGGAGGAAGAAGCCATATCCAAAGGAATTGCCCAAATTCCACTTACCATGGAGGAAGGGGTTATGAGGGAGCCAATAGAGGGAAAGAGGGAGGTAGTGAAACCCAAGTGGCTCCTAATCCAAACAAAGGTAAGGAGATAGCATCCATAGATGTGGTTGAGAGCAAGTATGAGAGGGGAGAGTGCTCAAACTTCAAGGGTCTTAATTTTGATCTTTTGGCACAAGAGAAGAAGAGAGCTTGTTTTGCAAAGGATGTTCACTCTTCTCAAGGATTTACTCCAAGCAAGGATACTACTTTGTCTACTAGGAGCACTCGCACCTCAACACCATCAACAACAAAGACTCCAAGGAAGAAGTTGGGGATGGAGGACTTCTTGATCTCAAAGCAACAATGGAACTACAATGTGTTGGAGAATGTTGGTAGTCACAAGGTTAACATCACAGTGGGCCAATTGATTGCTTTGAACCCTACCTTGAGAAAGGAGTTTAGAGGTGAATTGAGTTCTACAAGGAGCAATAGGAAGAAGAAGGCAAAAGCTCTAGTATCAATGGGGTAGTGGATGCCAAGCCAGGACCATAGGAGGCTTGTGAATATGCCTCCAAGATTGATGTGAGAGTGAATGGTCACAACATCAAGGATGCATTGGTTGATGGAGGATCAGCAATAAATGCCATGTCAGAAAGGTTGATGAAGAAGTTGGGTATGATACCCTCAAGACCTTCAAAATTTGTGGTGAGCATGACAAACAAGCGACAAGTTTGACCAGTAGGGGTGATGGATAAAGTGGTAGTTTCAGTTATGGGAGTTCAAAATCTCATGACTTTCCAAGTCTTGAAGGATTCAAGCTATGACTTATTTCTTCGGAGGCCATGGTTGAGAGAGGCACGCACAACTGATCAATGGCACAAAGGGTACTTGAGGATTGGGCCATCAAACCATAGAGTCACAATTCCTATGACTAACACCACCAACACTTCATATTCAGATACACCATCTTTTGATTATTGAGAATCAGATTCAGAAAAAGGAGCTTCAGGTGTGGACACAAGCATGGAAGAGGACCTTCTACGGAGGAGGATGAATCTGAATCTGATTCAGATGTGTATCCTTTGTGTGCTATGGATTTTGCAACTAAGCCAAAGGTTTTGAAGGACCCTGATAAATCACCATTAACACTTGAAGAGGTAGAGAGAAGGTTAGCTACCCTCAAGTATGGCCCAAATGTTACCAAGGAGGAGAAGGTGAGATTTGAGGAGATTTTCTGCAAGTTCATCCATGTTTTTGCTTTCAGTTACAAGGATTTGAAGGAAGTCACCTTGGAGGAGCACAAGATAGAGGTAGAGTCACATGCAAGACCAATCCGCCAAAAACAACATCACATTAGCCCACCAATATCTTTGGTTGTGAAAGAGGAGATTGATAAGCTCAAGGAGACTGGATTTATCTTTGAAGTAGAGAATTTAGAATGGGTGTCCCCAATTGTCATTGTGAAGAAAAAGAATGGCAAGCTTTGGGTATGTATGGATTACAAGAAGCTCAATGTTGTTACCAAGAAGGACTACTACCCATTTCCATTCATTGATGAGATCTTGGAGGAGGTTGCAAGTCATGAGAGGTATAGTTTTGGAGGTGGTTATAGTGGATATAACCAAATCAAGATTGCACCAGAGCATCAACAACTCACCACATTCACCACACCTTGGAGAACTTACGCTTTCAAGGTCATGCCTTTTGGGCTTTGCAATGCTCCAGCCATATTCCAATGGTTCATGGACAAGGTATTTGAACCTTTCATTGGAAAATTTGTGAGACTTCATTGATGACTTTTGTGTCTATGGGAGCAAGGAGAAGCACTTTGAGCACCTAATCAAGGTCTTGTAATGCTTGGATGAGGCAAATGCATCACTCAACCCAAAGAAGTGCATTTTTGGATGTGAAGAAGGTCTACTTTTGGGGCACATCATCTCCAAGGATGGAATAGCAGTTGATCCTAAGAAGGTGAGGAAAATCTCAGACCTTCCATTCCCTTCAAGCTTGACAAAGTTACGCCAATTCTTGGGGATGGTTGGATACTATAGGAGGTTCATCTTCTCATTTTCCAACAAGGCTTATGCATTGACCATCTACATGAAGAAGGGTGTAGATTACATGGTGATTTTGGAGGACAAGAGGGCTCTCAAAGCTTTTGAGGAGCTCAAGCAATCCCTTGTTGTAGCTCCAATTCTTGCTAAACCTTATCTTGAGAAGGTGAGGAAAATCTCAGACCTTCCATTCCCTTCAAGCTTGACAAAGTTATGCCAATTCTTGGGGATGGTTGGATACTTGTGACAACCCGGCAAATATCACTTTTGCGGTAATCGGGTAAGTAAAGTTTGTCCCCGCAGAGATATGAGTCAGAATTGGTCAAATACAAAGTCAAACAGTAACATGTAGTTCTTCTTGGTTGCGTCTTTAATCTCTCAGGTAGAAACCACACCCAGAAGATAGTAACAAGCACTGACACGTAGTCTTGTCACAAATTTCACACTTCATAATCACAACCCCATCAAATCTTTCCAAACAATCTTGATTGTGATGATTCAGGCTCTCCCAAAAACGGCACTTCACTGCAAAATGACTTTGCCTTAGAATTGTGTTCCACCCTTCCACTGAAGGTACAACTTCCTTGATCAAAATTGCTTCACATCAACTTTGCACTGCACTCACAAATGCAGAATACTACCAACACTACAATTCCTCTCAAATCTGTCAAGGCATTGCTTCAATTGCACTTCACTCAGGATCAAACACACAAAATGAAGATCAAGGCTGCGGAATCCAACATCCAACAAGCACACTAACTTGCTTTTCAAATTTCTTCACACACTCACAAACACAAGTACAACGTTGATACTCGGAATCAAGCTCAAGCGACGAGCACTACTTCACAGCACTTCACTTTATCTTTCTCAAAAATTATGAGCACTGAACAACAATTTTCTGCGAATGCCACTCTTAAGTAGTGAACAAATCGATAGTTCTAACAACTATACCATTCTACATCAACTTTTCTAACCTGCAAATCCAAAATGACAATGCACCTCTTCATATCTGCCTCTTCAAATCTCAAAACTGTTACTAGTCAGATCCAATGTCTACTTCATCATCGGCTTTCAAACCCAAACCCAAAGTAAATTTACTTCCTAATATTCTTTCCTTGGGTTTCATATCTTCTACTTCTTCTACCAGATCCAGCAATTCTCTTTCCTGATCTGAACTTGTACTAGTGGGTAATCTATCTAACTCTTCATCTCTCAACCTACTCTTTTCTAATGTCTCCATCGGTAATTCCAAAGACATCTGTACTCCTATGTTATCTACTTCAGGTTTTTCTCTAACCTCTTTCCAAAGTTTTTCTATCTCTATTTTCACTAAGTCTAATCTAATCAAAATGTTATCTTCTACCTCTAAGATCTTCCTGTCTACACGAGTTCTAAGACTAATTAACAAGGCATTCATATCAGTATTCTTTGCCTGTCTTCGTCTTGTCTCCTACACCAACAACTTCAACTCGTGCAGCCTCGTCTCTTCAATCTGAATGCTGGCCTCTATACTTAGCATTGTGTTCATTCTGAGGACTATCTCCTTCAAAGGCTCCAATCTCGTCTTCCTTTCATGTTCCCGATCTGCAAGCCAATCCTCTCGGAACATTGCCAACTCCGCCTCAAACTCGGCTTTCACCTACTCCTTCTCTTTTTCCTTCTGTACAACTCTCTCCTCCTGATTAAAAAGTAACTCTCGTAATCTTTCTTCTTCTCTATATCATGCTACCAACTCTCATTGCCAAAGTTGCTTCTTCTCCTCGACACTCTCCATCACCCTATCAAGCTCCTGATCCTTTGCAGCTACTCTTGCCATAGCATGGATAACCTCTACTCTTGAATCAACAAACTGCTGCTTCAAGATCTAGTACTCAGCTACTTGTCTCTCCCTTGCTATGTCACTCTTCTTCACAAGATCCTCTTGATAATTCACTTCTCTCTTCAGGTCTTCAATTACCTGACTTCTCACTACTACCTCCGCTCACAGTACTTCTCTTTCCTCCTCACCTCGGGTTATACTCTTCTTCAACTCCGAGTTTTCTTCTTCCAGTCTTGCTAATACCTACAACACAATCTTCACCTCTGGACAAGTTGACTGCATCTCCCTCTTCCTATACTCTAGCTTTACTAACAATGGGCACACCACTTCTCACAGGTACTCCACTCCATCACTAGCACCTACTTCAACCTGTGGAGTGATCTCCTTCTTTACCTCTTCTTCTCCTGATACTTGCCTTCGTCTCTACAGTCATCGTATCGGAATAGACGCCTCGCTTCCCAAGCTTTCAGGTGCTTCTTCCTTCACCGTACTTGGACCTGCTTCCCACTTTGCCTTGCCTTCCCACTTTGCCTTGTGTCTTGAGCAAACTCCTCTCTGTACTGTGATCTTCTTCTCTGGGCTCAATTACTTCATCTTCCAACTATGTGATGCTCTCGGCTTTGATTTCTGCCTGCACTCCTTCTTCTTCTTGTACAGCCACCGGCGCCGATGTCATTTCTCCTCCTTCATTGCTGTCGCTACTTGTATCTCCACTCTGTAGAGTTAGCTCATGCTCCTCCTCATGTTCCGAGTCTTCAGTCTTAAGCTCGGCGTCACCTTCCGAGTCTTCATCCTCCGACTCGATCACCACCATACCTCGCCTCGGGTTGCCTCTCCTGGTCTTCCGAGGTTTCTTTGTGTCTTTGGCTTTGCCCTGCCGACTTCTCTTTTTGTATTCGGAGTACTCACCTTGATCTCCACGTTCTTCCTTGTCTTCGTGTAGTAGTCGTTGGTGCTCCTGATTTGCAAGATGTATTGCTGCTCCTCGACATCGACCTCCTTTCTCAAATCAGGATGGAAGTGCGACACCATCCGAGTTCACTCCGCCAAGTTCAACAAATTTAGCCCAAGGTAAAAATGCGCTGCAAACGGGACGATGTAGTGTAGAGGTGATTTATCCCGTAGATTCCACACCATTTGCCTTGTCCTCCCATGGAAACACCTCGCCCAATTGATCAGTTCTCCTGCAAATAACTTGTGAAAGAATACCGCTTGGTGTTTCATCACATATGTAGTTCTCTCCGGCTTCAAGATGGCCATCAGCGCACTCACAACTCCTCTCTTCACAGAGTCTTTGTAGCTCTCAACTTTGTACCCATTCTTTGTCCGCTTTGACAAGAATGCATCTCTCACCTCTTGAGTCTCCTGAGCTATCTCTCCCTTCCCCAAGAACGTGGCCCCTTGCTCCAAGCCTGCTTCCTTTCCAAGTACGAATCTCAAATCCGACTTTGTCCAGCAAGCCGGATTTCCTCTCTTCCCTTCCTCCTTGGGTCCATCGAGACACTTGCTCTCGATGATTTCTGTCATGAAACCTAGAAAGCTCACATTCTAGTTCCATGCCAAGAAAGTGATCCGAAGTCGGCTCAAGACTTTGATCCTATCAATCACATCTAACCTCCGAATTGCATGATTTCTCACTGCAAATTTAGAGGTCTCCTTTCCTCCTCCCATCTCTTTTGCCTTCTCACTATCTCTCAATTTCACTCTCGCAACTTCTCCCTTACACACTAACGCGATTCTAGATCTATTTCCCTTCCCACAATCACGTGCAAGACAACTTCTCAACGGCAAAGGAAAATTACTCGACATTTCATCATTGCGAGTTCAATTTTTATAGAGTTGCGCTTTCTTTGTCTTTCTTCACTTCAAGTTGCTACCAAGAAATCACACCTTCTGCATGCACCTGTCACTGTCAATCAACCTTCGCGCGTATGGGCCGCTGGTTTTTGAACGGTCCCTTCTTGAATTTCTTACCCCGATGGAAGGTTGTTAGACTGTCTTTGCCTTGGGTTGAGCTCCCTCCGATATGAAGACACTTTACTTTGGGTTGTATGCTGATAGGGCATTTTCGAGTACTTCGCCTTATGACCCGAAGTCACTTTACTTCGGGTTTCATCCCAAAGACTCTTTTCTTTGCCTTCTTTGGCCATAAAGGCGCAATCCAACTTCTCTATACACTTCTTCTTCGTTATTTTGAAAAAAACAAAAAAATGTGGACACCACACTGATGTATGGATGAGCGCATGTTCTAAGTGAGCAGAGATCTTTCAGAGAGTGATGCCGATGGCCTTTGAGAACTTGGCAATTGCTCAGCATAGAGATACTTTACGCTATGCTACCATTTGAGGAGGAGGTTATAGGCCCTCGATCCGTTGATTTCATCCAAGCAATTATGTATATCTATAGCAGACAGCACCGACGACACTTGATGTTTCTACATGCCGCACTATCTTGAGAGTGCGCAAGGTTTTACCATCTGGAGTCCTTGTGTTAGAAGGACATGATGGTGTTGTTTGGAAGGATCATGTGCGCAATTGTGCGCCATGCCACCTTCCAAACATTGATGGTACTATGGACCCAAGCTTAGCACTTGTACGTGCAGGCGTGAGGTGTATATTATGTGGCTCTTCTGGTGGAGTTGCTACTATGTTAGTGTGTGATTGCTGTTCGAGAGGATGGCATATAGCATGTATGACTCCTCCCCTCACGGTGGTTCCTCAGGGACAGTGGTTGTGTCCTAGATGTACTTGACCTATAGCTAGTTCATTCTTTATATGGTATAGATTGCAGATAGGCGACTAATGATGGGGCTCCATAGCACCCGGCCTCCTGATCTTTACCCATTAGAGGGTATACCATATACTTAGAGTAGATGGCTATCTAGAGTTAGAGGGACCTAACCGCCAACTAGGGAGGCAATTGTGGCACTTTAGAGTCTATGTATGACTTATATGTGAGTTGTGCTTCTATAGTGTATGATGTTGACAATGATGTATGTTGTGTAGCGATGTATATACGCACGACAGCTGTCACGCCATTTGTAGTTCCGCATCTAGATGCTTGGACACTGGAGTTCCAGTGATAGTAGTTAGAGTTATTTTAGTAGTTTCTCAAAGACTACTTTCCGACGGTTAGATTTTGTGTTCAAGGTACTGACTTCACGGTGGGGCCCACCGTCACTTTGCGCCGTTGGCACCGTAGAGTGTGCCGTCAGCGGGACCGTTAGGGTTTCAGAGCTAGCTCAAGTCCATGGGGTATAGTTTCGAAGTGAGCTCTAGAGAGCTCACTTCTCTGATGTTGAGCCTTCGAGTTCTTGGCTATGGTGGACAGAGGCCGGTGAGCATCACCTGGATTCTCTATGCTTGAATGGGTGTGGCTTGACTGTAATCAGTACCCATTTGTTGGCAGTTATAGAGTGATAGATCAAGTACTGATCTGAGTTGAGTTGAGTTGAGAGTGGTAAGCAATCTGATTAATTGTGGCACTTTAGAGTCTATGTATGACTTATGTGTGAGTTGTGCTTCTATAGTGTATGATATTGACAGTGATGTATGTTGTGTAATGATGTATATAAACACGACAGCTCAAAAGAGGTCCATGAAGGTGCACAAGAGTGCTCTCAATTCCCATCTCCCCCAAAGGTGGTGCTCTCAAAGTCGTGGCCCTAGTTTGTCCCAAACACCCAAGGGGTGGAAAATATTCCTAGTGTTTACACGGATAATGGAATCCAATCACCCGAGGAGGAGTCACCATTTATGGAAGTGGTGTAACAAAAGGTGAGCCCCGTGGAGGACTCACCTTTTGTTACACCACCTCCACTAACTTCTACTATAGGGGATGGGTCAGAGGGCACTTTCTTGGACCAAGAAGGAGAACGTGACAAAAAGAGGAGAAAAGTTGGAATTTCAGCAAGTAAGGTATCCAAGATGTCTCCTAGTATGTCATTGCCTCATGATTTAGCAAAAAATACAATGTTGAAAGTAGATACTATAGAATCACGGGAGAGGTTATGCCTAGCTGAACTAGAAGTCACCAACATGAGGAAAAGAGAGGAAACACTTATGAAAGTGGAACCTAAAGACGTTAGATTAGAGACACAGAAGTTGAAAGTTGAAATTGAGAAGAAATTGAGTGCTTGTAAAAGGAAAGCTAGGGCATACAAACACAGGTTTAAGGAGAAGAGTTAGAATCAAAGTGCACTCATGAAATCAAAATGAGTCTCCTCCAAGAAGGAAAATCTCTTGAGGAAATAAGCATATATTTCAAAGTGCTAACTCAAATTCTGCATGAAGATCATCATTCTACTTTGGAAGGAAAAAACATGACTCCAAATTCATCATACTCTAGTGATAGTGAGTAGCATGTCATAATGTAACCCAACTAAGTGTGTAATAAAGATGAGTTTTCTCAAAATGTTATGGTTCAAAATGTACAACATGTTTTCTGAAATATTAAATGAGTTTTTTTTTAAAAGACAATGCTCACCAAAGCCCATTGCAGCTCATCAGTGCTTATTGCCACTCATCAAAGCTGTTGCTTATGCCTTGTGCTGCTTGATGTTGCCTAGTGCCACCCTTTTGGGCAACAAAAAATGGTGCCTATTGCTACCTCGAGGCATGGATCAATGCTAACTTGTATGCACCTAGTGCCACGGGATGCCTCCCGAGGCCACCCGGTGCCGTGAGTGGCATAGGGTGGCTTTTTAGCAAGCACGATGGTGCTTGTTGCTAGGATGCCACCTAGAGCCACATGATTGTGCTTGACCTCTATGGGTGGTGCCCATAGGCGCAAATTGATGCCCAATCAAACATAAAAGAAGTGACACATAACACAATAATGTCATTGAGAGTTTGACAAGCACATTTAGAGAAAATGTGATAAAAGGTATGCAAGAAACTATGATACATAAGATATGTATAAATGTACATAAGATGTGTATAAAAGGGGAGCCACTAAAGCATGTGACTATGCTAGAGGAGAAGGAGGTGAAGAAGAAGAGGGAGATGAAACATGGTGTAGAAGTGATGCTAATGCATCCTCAAGTCTACACCGGTATACATTATGGTGAATCCAAAATGGACTCAATGACCACCAAAGAGGCCACTCTCTCATCCAAGGGCCAATGCCTGATACCGGTAGCAAGAAGGGAATATGGGGCACTACTATAAGAACTCAGTCTACTAGATATCCATTGTTCTTCTGCCCAAATAACAACAAGTCTATCATCATGGACAAATCTATCTAAAGCACTCATCAAAGGGCCAAATGAGCAAGTATATGAAGTTATCTCTACCTTGTAAGGACAGAAGTAGGTAGGATGGATGGCAACATGTGGATGGTTCCTACAATAAGAGAATGCAAAAATTTCTAGGATAATAAGATCATGAAGTGGTAAACCTAATGAACTAAGATGCTCATATGATCTAACTCTAAGTCCTCTAAACTCATCATCTTGCTGGACATCTGCAAAACACAAACATACCATGAGGTGAGACCCGATGTGAACTACTACCACATACTCCGAAGCAACTACTCCACTCCATCTGGAGTAAGATCTATCCACAAGATAACCTCAAAGTGTAGCAAACAAAACTGAATGAAATGGCAAACTCCAGGACCTGAGACCCACCATATAGGCCATAACTGTGTGTGAGGACACTAACCATGCCTAGAAGTCCTAGTCTCCCATGCATGGAATCGGAGCTACCATGAATCCAATATGATGCCAAACAAGTAATATCCACAACAATAATCTTCTTCCGCATGAAGCATGGGAAGAGAATACATGGAATATACTCTCTTGATAGACAAAGCCTCTCTCTAAACTCAGTCTAATTCCCTTGAGTATGCACACTGCCTGATGATGCAAAAGTTTGGGTCTCTCAAGTCACAACACTACGTGGTAACACATAGGTGGCATCTACCACAATGGTGGCATTAGTCTGGGTCTGCATCTCATGATGGGAATGGGTCTAGGAAGCAATAGTACATAGTCTTGGTTCAAGTTAAGCCACACAATCCCTCACTTGAGCTAGACCACTCCCACTCTCCTCTACCAAAACATGTGCACTCTCACACCTCTCCATAGCAAATGCTAACTCTCGTGCCTGATTTTGTAATTGGACCTTATAACCCTCAGCCATGGCAACGGCACCTAGGATGTCCAAGTCCAATTCAACTAATCTCTACTCTCTTTCCATCTCATGCCTCTCCTTAGTAGCAGTGAGAGTATCCTCCTACTCACAAAGGAGTCCCTCTCTCTACTAACAGTCTACAATGCTCCTTTGTGGTCTCCAATCGCCTCTTGTGCTCAAGCACTAATCTCTCTTGCTCCTCTATACTCTCCACTCGCCTCTCACGCTCAAGCACTAATCTCTTGCGCTCCTCTCTACACTCTCCAATTGCCTCTCGCACTCAAGTAATAATCTCTCTTGCTCCTCTATACTCTCCACTCGCCTCTCACGCTCAAGCACTAATCTCTTGCGCTCCTCTCTACACTCTCCAATTGCCTCTCGCACTCAAGTAATAATCTCTCTTGCTCCTCTACACTCTCTAATCTACTCTCACGCTCAACCAGAAGTCTTGCTCCCTCCTCAGCCATTTGAACATAATCATCTAAAACACAAGTGATGTAAATAGAACAAGAAGAGGGTGAAGGTACTATGACAGAAGTTAGGTGAGGTGCCCCTTCCAAATATGGAGACAGGAGAGAAGGGGAAGAAGAGAGAGATGGAACTTTCTCAAAGGATGAAGATGGAGAAGGAACTCCCTCCTTAAAACTATCACTCAATAACCTCACTATCGGTAAGGCATGTGTCTCAACATAAATTTTTTGAACACCTATTCACAAGTGGATCATTTAGTCATCCATCAAGTAAAACTCACTCTTGCATCAAGTAAAACACAAGTTCATTAATTAAGGCATGTTAAATTAACATATTAATTAAATCTGGTAATGCTATATACAATAGAACTTTGTTTATTTTAAAACAACAAAAACATACAAAAATATATGCCAAAACTCAAATCTAATCAATCAGTCGCCATCCTCATCCTCTTCCTCATCCTGCCTATCATCAGCACTTGTGTCCTTGTCCTTACTCTCACTCTCTACATCTTCATGATCATGATCATCATCCTCTTCATTGCGTATAATCTCCTCCTCTCCATCATACAAGCACATCAATTCCTTTTCCGGAATGAAACCTCTCTCCACAAAGAGGTGAGTGAGTATCTGCCCAAAGAAGGTGAACAGGTACTTGCACCCCTTAGGTCTCTGAAATTGGCTTTGCAAACTCTCCACCTCTACAATGATAGCTCAAAATGCTAATTCTTCCTAATCATAATCCTCCACACCAAATCTCCTCAACTTTGTCTTAGTGTTGAGAACCAAATGCCCATGTACAATCTTGGGCCATAGAGTTGGTGCCACAAGTGCACCCATCAATTGGAATAAAGCTCTGAGAGCAAGATACACATATTGCCTTGCCAAATACCTCTTTGCAACTTTATCTCTTTGTGAAAATCAATCTGAAATGGCAATGTAAGCAAAAGTCCTCCTCCTTGGCATTGCAAGTGCATCTCTCACTATATCAACTTTCAATCTAAATTGCCTCCTCTTGACCAAGCCAATGCAAGAATTCTTGTCCCAAGAGCTAACAAACTTAGTACATGGAATAACTTGCAAAAACAACAAACCAAAAAACTTAAACTTCACCAAAGATGCTGGTTGGCGCCCAGAGTTTCCCTTGTACAAGAAAAGCCACTGGTGTCATCAGGAAAATAATCTATATGTTACATTAGTGCTATTTAGTGTGATAGGTAAACCAAGAGGAAATTATGTAGAATTAGTAAAAGTCCTAGTAGCATGCAATACAATGGCAATTTCCAGTATTTGCGTGAACTTTCTAGGTAGTAACTTCAAGAGTTGTCAAAATAGTAGACTGCTATATGTGTAGGTAGTCACAAGTAGAGAGAAAGGCATCAAAAGGCAGAGAGTTAGGAGAGAAAATGAAGATAGGGAATTTGGAGGAGGAGAAACAAGCTGCTGAAGTAGCATAGAGGAAAGGAAGTCTAATGTCATGGAAGGCCTTGGGACAAGAAAAGAGATTGAAGCTTAATCTTCTCTTGAAGAGTAAGAAGTTGAGGACTTGGTTGAAAGCAAAGCCAATATCTAAAGTTTAGAGTGATTTGGCAAAAGTTAAGTAAGAAGTTGACATTGAAGAACCCAAGAAGTTCTGTTTGACTACTCTTGAAGAGGAAAAGACAGAAATGGAGAAAGCACTCAATGAGGAAAAGTCTTTTGGGAGAGGACAAATGCCAAGGCAGTTTATTGGAAGGGGAGTCAGCTGAAGACAAAGTGGTTTTTTTTTTGGAGAAACAAGACAAGAGAGTATAGGAAAGTATCAAAGGAAAGGAATTTTTGGGGGTAACAAGAAAGTATCAAAGAGTTTTGGAGGAGAAAATTGGTAAAGAGAAGGAGTCAATTGGGAGGAGTGGCAAAGGAAGAGACAATCAAAGAAGGAGTTAGGAGTTTAGGAAAAATCAAAAGTGTTTTTGGTTTGGAAGGACAAAGACGTATCAAAGGAATTTTGAATGACAAGGAATGATCAAAGAGTGGGAATACAAAGAAGTATTGAAATGTGTTTTTGGTTTGGAAGGACAGAGAAGTATTGAGGGAATTTTGACTGACATAGAATGATCAAAGAGTGGGAAGACACAAAAGTATCAAAAGGGTTTTAGAGAGGAGGGAGAGAAGGACAGAAGAGACAAGAAGGAGTGAAAGATCACGGAGACATGAAAAGGAGAAAGATCAAAGAGATACAAATGAGTGAAGGATCAAGAGGAGAAGGAAATCACAAGGATAAAAAAGGGAAAGAAGAAAACAAAGTGAGTAAAGAATGGCAGTGATAGGGAAGTGATTGAAGGCAATTAAAGTGATAGGAGAAATCAAAGTGAGTGAAGAACGGCATTGACAACAAAGTGATCAAGGAAATTCAAAAGATAGGAAAATCAAGGAGATAGGAGAAGAGTTTTTGAGAGGAAAGGGAAGCAGGAAAGGGAAGGAATCAAGAGAAGGTAGGTTTGAGGATCAAAGAGAATTTGGCAACAAGGAACAAAGGACAGAGAATTTTGGAATGGAAAGAACATAAAACATGAGGAATCTAGGGAAGACATGGGTTTTTAAGAAATCAAGAAAAGGAAGGGGTTTTGAGGAATCCATGGAAGACATGGGTTTTTAAGAAATCAAGAAAAGGAAGGGGTTTTCCAAGGAGGGCTGAACAGGAAGGAAGGAACAAAGGAGAGAAAAATTTGAAGAAAGGGAGATAGAGTGACTGCAACAAGATCAAAGGACAGGAAGAAATCAAAAGGGAAGACAAGAATTCAAGAAATGAGAGGATTTTGGTGAATCAAAAGGGGAGAAGAGGTAAGAGAACTCAAAAGGAAGTAGGAAGGGGTTTTGAGAGGAAAAGAGGCAAGAAGTATTGGAAATCAGTAGGAAGGGTATTGAGAAGACAAAAGAAAGGAATTGCAAGGTAGATGTAAAAGATCAAGACCGAGGAGAGAAATTGGAGAATAGAAGCTCACATTGAGACACTTGAATGAGGGAAAACTCAGAATGCCTAGCATGAGCTTCAGCTCTTGTATTTATAGGATCATACAAGGCTCTTGAGAAGCTTCTCAAGAAGCTTCCTTGAGCCACTTTCTTGGAGTGCAAGCCAAGTTTATTGGAAAGCTGCTCAAGAAGCTTCCTTCTAGAAGTCATTTACTTGGTGGGCAAGCTAAGCTGGTTGGAAGCTTCTAGAAGCTTCCTTCTAGAAACTATCTACTTGGGATGCAAGCTAAGCTAGTAAGAAGCTTCCCAAGAAGTTTCCTAGATACTTTTAGAATATTCTAGGCTAATTTGCCTATTTACTACTTTGTTAACCTTGACTAACTTTGTCGCTAAACTCCATATTTTTACATATTCCCCCACCGCTAGTTGGTAATGTCCTTGTTGCCAGTGAAGCTTCAAACTTGTCAATGGCCACTTGTGCATTCTAGAGATCAGAAAGAGATTCCTATGTGGCATCATTGAAAGGATAGCTCTTTCAAAGGACCTTGTACTCTATATGTTGTCAACAACCGTGTTGGATGTAGCAATGTGCAAGTGTATGATCAACTTTGTAGTTTTCATGATCATTGATAGGGACATGAAGAGGAGGAGGTTGGACAAGAGAGAGAAAATAATATGGGTTAGGAACAAAGGGTTTCAACTTGGAAACATGAAAGACAAGATAGATGCATATATGACAAGGTAAGGCAAGGCAAGTTGATAAGCAATAGGAGAGACAATTTGGGTGACATCAAAGGATCCTATCCAATTAGGGGCAAGTTTTTGAACTTTGGTATCAAGTGGGAGGGGGAGATTATTGGATGAGAGCATGACCTTATCATCAACTTGAAAGTTGAGATCACAATGATGGTGATCCGCATATTGTTTTTGTCGATTTTGAGCAACAAGTAGATGAGATTTGGCTTGTTGGAGGGATTGGGAGATGGTGGTCAAGAAGGAAAAAGTATGAGAGACATGAGATGGAGGAGGAGCAAGAAGGGAATTTGGAGCAAGTGGGTCTTTGCCAAAATTGAGAAAGAAAGGAGAGAATCCAATGCTTGCTTGTTTAGATTTATGGTATGCAAACTCCATAGCTAGAAGATATTCATCCCAATTGGTATGGTGAATGTTGAAAAAAGAACAAAACATATCTTCCAAGGTGATATTTGCACGTTCAATTTGTCCATCAGTTTGAGGATGATAGGCTATGGACAAAGCAAGCTTGGTGTCGAGTATCTAGAAGAGTGCTTGCCTAAACTTTCCAGTGAAGTGAGGATCATGGTCCGAGATGATTATATGTGGCATCCCATGATGCTTGAATACATTATCAAAGTAGATTTGTGCCAAGGTTGGAGCATCCACAATATCAACTATTGGTGCAAAATGGATTTGCTTACTAAGCTTATCCACAAACACCACAATTTTTGTGTGTCCTTGCTTTGTCCTGGGCAAGAAAGTGATGAGATCTAAGCTCATATGCTCCCAATGAGTAGATGGAATGGGGAGTGGTTGAAGGAGTCCACTTGGTTTCCAATTACTGGCCTTTTTGCATTGACAACTCACACACGATTGGACAAACTCCCAAACATCTTGTGCCATGTTGGGCCACCACCATTGGCATTGGAAGGTACCCAAGGTCTTGTCCACACCCATTTGACCAGCAACTGGTAAATCATGGGCTTCTTGAAAGCACACAAGTCGGAGATCACCTCTGGCTAGAACATCAATTTGGTCCTCATGGAATAGAAGGCCTTCCTTGAAGGAAAAGTTATTGTACTCCTTGTCACATGATGCAAGACAATCATGTACCATCTGGAAGAAGAGATCTTGTTGTAGAGCTGACCAAAACTAGTGTTGGACCTTGGAGTCAATTGACACCATCGTGATTGCCATCGTGATGAGAGGAAGAGAATTCAAATCAAGACATAGTGATAGTCCATCAAGAATGACATAGAACAGACCTGGTTTGTACTCAAGTTTGATGTCAAACAATTGTATTTTCTCCTCCCATTGATGATGTCTACTCTTAATGTGTTCCAAGTTTAAGGTCTGCAATAATGATTTGTGATCAGTTTGCATGATCACTTGCTTCTCAAGAGGTGATGCCTCCATACCTTGGTGCCATATACCATTCCAATTTTTTCTTGATCTCAAGTAGAGTAATTTATTTTGGTAGTATTTAGTTGGCAAGACACAAAGGCAATGGGATGTAATCCATCGGGGAATTCTTGTCGCAACACGGCTCCAATTGCAAAGTTAGAAGCATCAAAATCAAATACACAAGGTAGTTGAGGATCATATGGTTGAAGAATGGGTCCTGAAGACACCATATGTTTCAACTTTTGGAATGCTTCTTTGTGCTTGGTGGTCCATTGAAAGCTCAGGTTCTTCTCCAAGAGATCAATCAATGGTGCAGCCACATGGGCATAATAGTGGATGAACCATCAATAAAAACTGGCCAATCCATTAAATGCTTGTACTTCTATAGCATCCTTTGGAGTAGGCCAATCAATAATGGCCTTGATTTTCTCCTTTTCCATCTTGATCCCCTCCAATGAGATCTTGTGACCCAAGAAGGTAATTTCCTTTTGCCAAAAGGTACACTTTGACTTCTTATAGTAAATTTCCATTGTCATAGTTAACTTAGGACTTCTTGCATGTAATTCACATGTTCTACCTCTAACTTACTATAGATTAAAATATCATCCAAGAACACCACCATATACTGGTCCAATAGTCCATCAACACCCAATGCATATGATCCATGAAGACTGTTGGAGCATTAATGAGCCCAAAAGGTAGAACTCTCCACTCAAAATGCCCATACCTTGTGCAAAAGGTAGTCTTTGGCACATCCTCCCTATCAATGTGGATTTACCAATAGCCATTGTAAAGATCCAACTTGGAGAAATATTGTGCTCCATTCAGTTGATAAAGCAAGTCATCAATCCAAGGCAAGGGATATGCATTCTTCATTGTTTGCTTATTGAACATATAATAATCAATAAAGAAACAAAGTCCTCCATCTTTCTTTGGAACAAATAGTACCAGTGCTCTGTAAGGAGAGGTACTATGTTGTATGAAACTCTTCTCCAACAACTCTATAAGTATTGTTTGCAACTCTTCCAACTCCTTTGGTGAGAGCCGATAGATTGGTCTATTCACAAGAGTACTCCCTTGCAATAACTCAAACTTGAAGGGCATACCATGATTAGAGGGCAATCCCTTTGGAAAATTATTTGGAAACACCTCTGAAAATTCTTGAATTATCTGATCAACCATTGCTTGATGAAGCTCTTGACCCTCCTCAGATTTTCCTTGTGCAATCGGCTTGATCCAAACCACAAAAACAAACTTATCTTCCTCCAAAGCTTCTTCTATGGCTACTTCATTAACAAACTTCCCATCTAAGCACTCATCTTTCTTCAAAGCTTGCTCCATGGCTACTTTCTTGGGAAATCTCCCATCTTGGGACTCATCTCCCTTCAAGGCTTGCTCGGTGGCTACCTTCTTGCCAAACTTCCCATCTTGGGACTAATTATTCTTAGGTGTCTTACTTAGAGGTGCCAGACAACCTAATTGGAAATTCCTACCTTGGTCTTGTACTTGAATTTGTTGTCGGATCCAATCAAATTGAACCTTATGATGTTCAAGCCAAGGTAGTCTTAGAATGACATCATAGTGTAGAGGTGCCACTATAAACCTCATACACTCCAAATACTCCTTCCCAATCTTGAAGTTAACAGGATGTGAGGTATGGAATGCACAACACTTTCTACCATCCATTATCATTAATCTACTTCTAATTACTAGCTTGATAGAAATGCCCAATTCCTTTGCTACTTGCATAAACATGCAATTCTTTGAACTTCCAAAATCAACCAAAATCCTACAACCCCGAGTAGATATTGTACCTTGCAAGTGAAGCAAACTTGCATAGGTTGAATTTTCAATCCCATTGGAACTAATCAAGCTCCCAATAGGCAACTCAAAATCTCCTACTAGGATTCCTTGTTTCCTTGATCATCCTTGATTCCCTGATCTCCACAATTTCCATTTGGGCAACTTGTTGAGGTCGCTCATTCTTGAGTGGACACTCTACAATGTGGTGTCCAATTTGGCGACAATAGAAATATCCACCATTTTGTTGTAATTTTTCATGATCTATTGTTCCAAGTGGTCTATACTGGATAGCATTGATCTCCATTGGTATTGGCTCCTCCATCCATGTATAATGTGTGGGTGGGTTTGGGGAAGGCCGAGGTCAAGACCAAGTTGTCGCAACCAAGGAATCAAAGTATTCAACCAACTGCATGGCTCCCTCCAAGTCTTTAGGCTTACACATAGTCTCTTCTAGTCTGGTGTAGGACTTCAAGCCTCTCATAAAGTGATCTAGAGCTTCTCTATCTAGTATATCCAGAATTTGCATAATGGTGTTCTAGAATTGAGTGATATAGCTTCTTACCAAGCCAATCTGCTTCAATTCTATCAACTTATCTCATGTGGCCTGTGTGGCATTTATAGCTTGGAACCGCCCAATTATTGCACTCTTGAATTCTACCCACATCAAGATTGGCATGACAAATTGCCACTCAGCTCATTCCACTCTAAATTGCCACCATAATTTAGCCACTCCATCCAATTGGCTTGAGGCCAATAGAATTTGTCTTTGTTCATCTTGAAGATTTGTTGTTTCATAGTAACATTCACAATAAAACACAAAACTTTCCATTACATCCACAAGGTTCTTGCTTTCAAATACCTTAGGCTTTGGAAATCAGATTTGCTCTTCTCCTTTTGGTATTGGTACTTTCTCTACCTGCTCTTGTCTATGACTATCTTGTTCATCCAACAATTGAGTAAGGTACTCCATTTGTTGTTGCATAGCAAGGATAACTTTAGGCATCGCCACCATGGCTTCTATTCTATCACACTATCTCCAATTTATCTAATTTATTAACATATAGATGCAACATGTCCACCGTTATCCATAAGTTACAACCAAAAGCACCAAGGGTTCCTCAAACAAGGTGATCATATGCAAAAAATCCTATTCAAAGCGTGAGGTGATGAAATGTGTGAAATGATGTTTGGGTAGTACTTGGACACAAAAATCCCAATGGTTTGGCGGAAGTGGATTTGGTGGTCCGTAAATTCCATCCATCCCAAACCTCGCTCTGATACCAATGTAAAAGATCAAGACTAAGGAGAGAAATAGGAGAATGGAAGCTCACATTGTGACACTTGAATGAAGGAAAACTCCAAATGCCTAACATGGGCTTTGGCTCTTGTATTTATGGAGATCATACAAGGCTCTTGAGAAGCTTCTCAAGAAGCTTCCTTGAGCCACTTTTTTGGAGTGAAAGCCAAGTTAATTGGGAAGCTTCTCAAGAAGCTTCCTTCTAAAAGCTATTTACTTGGTGTGCAAGCTAAGCTGGTTGGAAGCTTCTAGAAGTTTCCTTCTAGAAACTATCTACTTGGGATGCAAGATAAGCTAGTGGGAAGCTTCTCAAGAAGCTTCCTAGATACTTTTAGAATATTCTAGGCTAATTTGGCATATTCACTACTTTGTTAAAATTGACTAACTTCATCACTAATATCCATATTTTTACATCAAAGGAGTATCAAAAAGAAGAAGGTGAAGGGGATTTTTTGAAAGGAGTATCAAAAAGAAGACAAGAAAGGATTTTCTAAGAAGGGTATCAAAAGGGAGGTGAAGGTGTTTTTGGAGAGTGAGGAATAGAATTTGGTTGTATTTGGTTCTTCTATTTTCTTATTTGAACATTTATCAAGAACTTCAAAGTGTTCATTATCATGGTCTAAAGCTACTTGACTTCCTCAATTGGAGTTGTTATTAATGATGTTTGATCTTTTGTGAGCGTTACAAGATTCATGGTATTGTCAAATTTGTTTAGCTTTTTGGTAAGAGAGACAAATGAAAGGAAATTGTGTTCTTGGTGTTTTTAGGTCCTGTTTCTATAGATAGAATAGATCACCAATCTGGTTGCACTGAGTTGCATATGACTTTTACAGCTTATGGTCTATTAGTAAGTAAAACAAGATCTAGAGATACAAAGACAAAGGTTTAAAGATTGTGAGCAATAGCAAGTGATACATGATTGTCAAGACTATCACAAGAAATCTTAACTCAAAGGACCTTTAGGAGGAGATTATAGTAAGGTTCATCCGCAAACAAGTTACTCCGGTGAAAAGAGGCAGCCACTATAGAAAACAAAGAGAAGAAGCCGCTTTCAGACTTTATGCATGCTACTCATGTCATTGAAAAATTGTGAAGTCTAAGCACAAGCAGCTAGGTTCCTAGTGCATTCTTGAGACCATACAATCTTGCAACATAAGTGGTGACTATGCTGGGGAATCCTGAGGCTTATGCTTAGGCATTAGTAGCAGATTTGGAGTGGAAGAAAAGATGGCACAAGGATCATCACAGGCAGCAATGTCCAAGAGAACAAGAAAATTTCCATGATAGTCATGGCAACCATGAGAGCCATGAAGGAGCAAGATGAAGAGAGAGATAAAAGAAGAGCACAGACCTAAAAGATTATTAAATGTTTGCATGTGGTGATGGACCATCAAGGTGAGTTTGATGGTAAGGAAGTTACAAGGTATTTGAAGGTTTAATGGAGAGATGTTAAGCTTCATGACCTTGATGAGAAGATTGCAATCACAAGGTTTCCTATGTTGGTGGAGTTTGAGATCAGGAAGATTGTTGAAAAGTTAGTTGAAGGAGTAACATCGTAGGAGGAGTTTTCACAAATGATGAAGGAAGAATTTCTGCTACAGAATGCAGATCTGGTCACTCAAGCTTTGTTCTTGGATTGGGTGAATGACAAGAGCAAAGGTTTGGGGCCACAAGAACTTTTAAGAGAGTTTAATAAAAGGTTGGATCAGTTTTCTAGCTATGAAATTGAAGCAATCTATTATAGAAGTCTAACTACTTTCTACAAACTACAGATAGTCATTTGCAAGATGAGTTGGAGTATGCACTCAATCTACTTCAACCTAAGCACCTCAAAAATGTTAATTGGAAGAAGATTGAAGAGGCTGTTCTTTGGGTGACCCAAAGGAGGAGACAACAAGAGTTGGATGAGGAAGCAATATCCAAGGCACCTATTTAGAGTAGTCCTATTGAGTGGAACAGCAAGGAATTGAGGTGGCTAAGGTGGAGCAATGGATGAGATTTCACTGTTGATGGAAGGGTTGAAAATTCTAACTACAAAGGTCAATCAATTACAAGGTAGAAATAGTGATACAAAGATACAAAGAGATAGAAAGCAGCCCGATGGATGCATGTTGTGTGACAATAAAAATCATACCAAGAGAGAATGCAAGGAGTTGTTGGACGCATTGCACAAGCAATTGGTGAAGTTTGTTGGAGAGCCAAGGATGAAGAAGATAGCATTTTATGATACTAGTGAGCCAATATCATTGAATGGTAATAGAGGAAGCATGAAAGCCTTGCTAGAAAGGCATATGGGCAAAAGGGAAGTGGGCATAGCTATTGCTACCTTTAAACCTAATGTGTATAATTTGGTGAGTGAGAGAAAGATAAGTACAAATTTGGGTGAAGTGTAAAAGAAAATATTGGCAGAGTAGGTTTGGAGGAAGTCTGAATGGGATCTATTACGGCTATCACTATGGAGGTTGGTGCTACTTGGCACACAATGATAGAAGAAAAGAGGAAGGTTGATCAACAGTCTGAAGTTGAAGGTCAATCAAAAGAGAAGCAACAATGTGTGGAACCTAAAAGGAAGCAAACTAGAAGGAAGGAAATACAATTTGATGACACTCCAATGGGCAAGGATCAAGGTTCAAATGGTGAAAAGAATTCTCAAATGGAATCAAATGATGCTACTAGCAAGAAGCTTGGGGACAGATCTTCAAGAAAGAGACCAGATTGGTTGTTAAGTTGTGATGTAGAGATGGAACTTGATCCTCAAGAGATTGCTAGGACGTTTTGGAAGCAAGAGGTGAGAGCTTTCACAAATGATGAGTTTCTTGGAAGCTTGCAGAAGGATGTGCAAGATCTTATCTTGGCCAGAGCAAAGAAGAAGTGTTTCTATAAGGAGGGTCCTCATACTTCCTTGCTGCATGAGGATTGAGGTGACTAAGATGAAGAAGTGAGTACCTATGGATTGGAGTTTCAGCAGGAAAGTTCAAAAGACAAAGCCAAGGAGGCATGTGTTTATGATGCTGCTATTGATGAGGAGAAACCATTCATGCCGGTGTTTGAAGAAGTACAAGTCTCTTTTTGGGCAAGAAGTTCAGGTGAATGCAAGATTGAAATGCAAGGTATGAGGCATCCAGTGAGAGCACTAATAGACTCTGGATCTGAATTTAACCTTATGTCAAGAACGGTCTACAAGGAAGGTCAATGGAAGGTAGATTGTGACATTGATTGGAAGGTAAACTAAGTAAACCGTACCAAGAATGCTTTGTGGAGAACTTGTCCAGATGTCAAGATAAAGGTTAGCAATGTCATAGAGCCAATTAATATGTTTTCTCATGATACCTTGCCTTATCCAATCATACTAGGCCAGCCTTTCATCACTTAGTTTAGAATGGAAAGCAAGGTCTTGAATGATGGCACTCATGTGGCAAAGGTCAAGAGTTAGAATGGAGCAAGGATAGTTCAATTTCTAACTATTTTGCCGAGTAGCAATAGGAATAGGAGGGAGTTGAGAGATCCAGAGAAGCCTATCAAAAGTCGGGGTTTCCACTAGGTGCCTTGATAGGGAAGGAGGAAGAACAAGGCATTGTATATAGAATTCTACCATAGAAAATCAGTGTGCAAGACTGTTTTGATAAAACCCATATTGGGGTCCAAAAGGATAGGATTGTATGTTTTGTGCATATGGAGAGTACATCAAAGAGTTTGCAAAAAATGATGAGAAGAAAAGAGAAAATTTTGAAAGCAGCAAATACAAAGGAGGAAGTAGCACATGGTAGTCCATCAAGAACTATGGATGAGTTTGATTAGTGGAAACCTATGAATCACTAGATGGAGTATCCGCTACAAACAAGGAGGAGCTTGAATGGGAGATTCCACACGAGGGAGAGGAGGTAAAGAGAATGACTCAAGTCATGAAGGAAATAAGTGAGCACAAAGAGAGGGCTATGAGAAAAATGAAGGTCCTTCAAGCATTAGCATGTGGAGGATGGGAGGAGGTAAAGATAGTAATAGAACGGCTTAATCAAGTCAAGCTTGGGAAGAAGTGAATAGAAGAAGAAAATAGTTTCAAAGACAAGTTCATTATTTCTCTTGTTGATGAACAAAATAAATTTCTGTCTAGAATTAGTGAGCTCTCTGAGGATCTCAATACACTCAAGTGAAGAGATCACGACCAAAGTCAACTTTTTAGCAAATGGAAAGAGCTCCTATCTAAAGTTAGTGCGCTCAATAAAGAGAATGGCTCAATGCAGCAGTTGGATCAGGTCCATAAACAGCTCATATGCAACACTGATGAACTTCTGATGACAAATTGGATGCTATCTACAAAGGTCAGAGCCCTTGAGAAAGTGGAGGAGGAGCAAGGAAAATTGCTGAATGAAAAGAAGGAACTTTTGTTGAAAGTTAGTTTATTGATGGAGGATATTCACTCACATAAGCACTCATATCAAGAACGTGGACTTCTACTGGAGGAGAAGAAGGACTTGGTGGCAACAATAAGTTTGCTCAATGAGAATGTGAATGCCCTCAAGCAATTGTGTCATGAGCATGAACAAGTAATTGAAGAAAAGAAGGGATTGTAATCAACCATCAATGGGCTCAATGAAGAGGTCAATCTCTTGAAGCGGTTGGATGAAGAGCGAGTACAGCTTGTCAAGGAGAGAGAGAGAGGATATTTTAGGAAAAATGGAAGTGCTGACTGAAGAGGCTAGTCCACTCAAGCTGTTGGAACAAGAGAGAGTATAACTTGTTCATGATACACAAAAGCTCTTGTTAGATATTAATGTCCTTACTGAAGATATTGAGACACTCATCTAGTTGAACCAGGAGGCCGCTCAAGAGCAAAAATAGCTTGCTTTAGAAAGTGATGAGCTTCTCTCAAAAGCTGATAAGTTTACTGCAAATATCAGTGCACTGAAGCAATTGAGTAAAGAGCACGCACAGATGATCAAGTTGCAAAAAGAAGAGTTGGAGCTAGAAATGAAATAAAGGGTAGTGAGGATTGAGCTTCAGCTCAAGGAGTCCAAGAAAAAAGAAATAATAAATAAATAAAAACCGTGCTTTGGAGACTAGTTCAAAGGCAACTACCAAGATTTTGCAAGAGAAACAAGAGTCCTTCAAGAACTGCTTGCAAAGTTTTCTCAAGAAGATAAAGGATCTCCAAGTTGCATCAAAAAGTAGTAGGCTTTTGGTTGTGGGATTCCATAATGAATAGCATGACTTGGTTGAGGTTGAGGATGTTGGTATCGGAATCCAAGAGTCTATCAAAGCAACAACAGGAGGATATCGAAAGTTACTTGTGGAGAACCATAAGCTCTACAACAAAGTGCAAGATTTGAAGAGTAATATCCGGGTCTTTTGTCAGGTCAAGCCCATGGGAGGTGCTCATGCCGGAAGGCCAAGCACTATCAACTATGTCAAAGAAAATGGAGATATCATAGTTGTCAATCCCAATAAGCAAAGGAGAGATTCTTATTGTATCTTCAAGTTCAACAAAGTCTTCGGCCTCCGATCAACTCAAGAATAAATTTATAGGGTTATGCAGCCATTGATTTGCTCCATCCTTGATGGTTACAATGTCTGCATTTTTGCCTATGGACAGGCAGGTTCTGGTAAACCTATGTTATGATTGGTCCTAGAAGTAGTACTAAGGAGCTTGATTTTGGTGTCAATTACCGCTTGTTGCATGACTTGTTTAAAATCTCGGAGAACAGGGGAGATACCTTCTAGTACAAGATTGGAGTTACAAAAGGAGATAACCAAAAGGCGACTTGGAGGATGTAAAAGATGATATTTTGGGAGAAAGTTTGAGCTTGATCATCTACAGCCTTGATGGTGCAGACAGGAGGTTGCACAAGATTGGTGGGGGTGAATATTGTTGGGAAAGTAAGCCATATGTTACATTAGTTCTATTTAGTGTGGTAGGTAAACCAAGAGAAAATTATGTAGATTTAGTAAAAGTGCTAGTTGTAGGCAGTAACTTTTGGATTCCAATAGTGATTTTCAGTATGCATGAACTTGCTAGGGAGTAACTTCTATAGTTGCCAAAATATTGGATTGCTCTATGTTGTGGGTAGATAGAAGTAGAGAGATAAAGGGGTAAAGATCAAAAGGTAGCCAGAATTTTCTTGATCATCGCCGTCACGTTTGGAGCAGGTTGGAACGGAGTAGCCAGAGTTTCTTCACTCTTAATTCAACCACAGCCAGGGGAGTTCGGGAAACATCTGCATATATATAGGAATTTTCTTTGGTGTCCAGGTTACCTGTGTGTGAATAGTACCAATCAGTGAGCATCGGCAATTATTCTCTCATGGCTCACGGACAGACCCTTTGAAAGAAGAAAGTCAAGTAAAAACCTTTTCCCCAAGGAAGGAAGGGGATTTTTTTTCAAGGGATTGCAGAGACCGTGTCTGCATGAAGGAAGGAGGAAGAAAAGACAAAGAAGGAGAAATTCCCTGTTGTATGAAAATGCCCAACAGGGAAAGGTCTTGTGGGGAAGGATTGGAGCCAAGGCCATTTATTGGAAGGGGAGTCAGTTGAAGACGAAGCTGTTTTTTTGGGGAGAGGACAAGAGAGTAAAAGAAAGTATCAAAGGAAGGGAATTAGTAGGGGAGAGAGAGGAAAGCATCGAAAGGGTTTTGAGCGGAGAAGGAAGTAACGAGGGAATGGGGAGTAGCAAGAAATGATTGAGGAGTTTTGGGGAGACAAGGGATCAAAGGGTGGAGAGAAAAAGAAGTACCGAAGGATTTAGAGACAGGGAAGAGAAGGAACGAGAAAGAAAAGGATCAAAAGGAGTTCAGGAATCAAGGGCAAGAAAGGGTTTTCAAGAGAACAGAGGACTGTGAACAGGAAAATAGGAAGTCAGGAGAAGGGCAAAAAGGAGAGAAAATCAGGAAGTGAATCGAGAAAGCAAGAAGCCAGGGGAATCGAAAGGAAATCAGGAGAGGGTTTTAGAGATAACAGAAATCAAGCAAGAGAACAAGAAGCAAATTAGGAGAGGGTTTCCAAGCGAACAGCGGAATATGGAAAAGAAGACAGGAATTCAGAAAATGAGAGGATTTCGGTGAATCAAAAGGAGAGAGAAGGATCAAAACCAAGGCAGGAGTGAGACATCGAAAGGAAAGACAGAGTGAGAGGGTTTTTGAGAGGAATTGAAGATCAGCAACAGAAAGGAGGAGAAGAGGAATTATCGAGAAGAGAGAGAGGTTCAGCCAGGAAGAAGGAGCAAAGATGAAGGGTTTTGGTGACAGAGGAAATATCGAGAGAAGGAATTATCGAAGGAGAAGGGAGTTCAGTCAGGAAAAGGGAGGGCAGAGAAGGAATCACCAAGAGGAAAAGACGGCTCAGTCACGAAGAAAGAGAACGAGGAGAGCATAGAAGGAATTATCGAAGGAGAAGGGAGTTCAGTTAGGAACAAGGAGGGAAGAGAAAGAATTATCGAGGAGAAAAGATAAGGAAAGAACAGAATAATCAGAGGATTTTTGAACCATCGAAAGGAGGGAAAAATCAGTAGGGATGATAGGAATCGATGAAAGGGCAGGAAAAGAGCAGGAAGCTGGGAGAATTGAAGTTTCATAACCAGCTTCAGAATCTCCAAGCCCCTCCCAAACCGACAGCCAACCCTGAGCGTTTAGTTCTTCATGCTCCCACAATGGATTACTCTTGGGTTTTTGACCTTGTGAATCTCTACGTTCGATGGACTTGAGGAATATTATGTTACACATATCAATCTCACCGCTCTGACCACATCATTGTCAGTTCTTTTTTCCCTTTGTTGTATTGCATTCGGGGTCGATCACTCATCAGCTTAGAAGTTGCAGTAACTAGCCATAACTGTTGAACTCCCCACTCCTTAATTTATGCTTGACTTCAACACCTCATGTTTCTAACTCAATAGTTGATATCAAATCCTTTAGTGTAAACTCATCATGTCATCATAGTTCTTTCCAAGTGTTCCCTGTTCTAGTAATTCATAGGGTTGATGGGAGTTTGAAGTTGGCGTCAGTCAAGTAACTCCTCTCTCAAGGTCTGAATCTTTAATCAATTTTGTGCAAATGTGCTACCATCTTGTGGACTCCTTAGAACTCTTGTGTGGCGACGGCTAGGTAACGGCTCATGCGGCAACGGCTAGGCAACTTCAAGCGGCAATGAGCAATACCTGTCTAAATACACTTATACCAACGGCTCATGGCGCTCCTAGTGTCTATGGGTGACCGTCAACCAACGCCACCCCTACCAACCACCATGAAAAAATACACCAATGTCCCCTTGTGCCATCCAACTAGTTTTCTATAGCACTTTGGGTGTTAGCAAGCACCATCCGGGGACTTCTAGTGTTTTGGGCGTCATCTAGCAGTACCCAATGACTTTGAGTGTACCCTAGGCTGGGAGTCATTGAGTGCCACCAAGTGTCCCTGGGTGGGAGTGCAATCTTGCATTCTTATTTCAGATTTGAGAACAAAATAAAATTTGAAATCTTGGGGTTTGTCAAGGTAGCACATATGAAAATGTTTTTAAAACTATAGAAGAAATACAAAACATTAAATATAAATTATGCAAAATTAGAAGAATGATATTTTTATTTCCTAGAGTTATGATCTCATTTCATTCTAATATATGATCCACATGATGAACAAGGCATTGTTGCAACATCGTGGACCTACTTTCTTCTCTATCGAGCTCTATTCCATTAAAAGTCATATTCTGAATCTATTTGAGTTTCCTCTATAAATCAGTCATTGTCCTCTGACCAAACATCACACCTATTGATTAAGTAATTATGTAAAATAATACAAACTAAAACCCAATTTAAAAAATATGCATTTCTACTATTATCTTTAAGTTGCACTCTAAGCTCACAAAGAGAATGCCATCTAGCTTTCAATACTCCTATAGAATGCTCATTTATCACCCTTGCCTTTGCCAAATATTTGTTGAACTCTTGCTTGTCCTTGGTTTGGGATTGCTTGAATGTTGGGATAAGGTGATGCATGGGTACATAACCAGAATCATCTAAAAGGTACTCTTTTGACTCAAAACTACAACACCTCCTCTTTGGTTTAAATCATTCAAGAGTGATGATTTTTTCAAACAAGTCATGTCGTGACATGATCCTGGCATTCTTTCAGATAAAGAAACCAACCACAAACCTTAAATTCAGTCATGCAATAATATATCATGTGAATGTACAAATAGGAGTACTAATGCTAATAAATAAACCAACCACAAACCTTTAATACAGCCATGCAATAATAAAATCATGTAAATCTACAAAGGGAGCACCAATGCTAATAAACATAACAAAGAAACAAAAAAACAAAAAAACAAAAATTATAGAAGATTTACCTCTTGTAAAATGTATAATTGTCCTTTTATCATCACAAATCACTTGACCATTTATGGAATATGAGCCCTTTCTGTTGAAATATATTTCTCCACTCATTGTGGGTCAAGCTGCAAGAGGAAACAATGTTTCATCTACCAAACCAACACAACCAAGGTAACATTTTTGTGCCAAAAAAGTGGATATCTTTTTCTTCTCCTTGTGCTCAAGCCATGCAATTTGACTCCTCATCAAATCTAATATGGCAGTCATAACTCTGTTAGTAAAGGCAATTGTTGAGCCTGCACTCAAATTTTTAACCTCTTTAAACACATGCTCCGTTACCTTGATGCCCAACTCTATTGAGAGCTAGAGCTACTTGGAGCCACAATGATGTTTGCTCTTGCAGGTAGATCTTTTCAAAAACATTGTGTGTTCTAATCAAATCTACCAAGGTTGAAAAAGAATTAACATCCATTCTAGTAAGCTGGCAAAAGGCCTTCGGCTTTAGATTCCTAAAATATTTTATCACAAATTCTTGACTACAAGGATAAGTAACTCAAGGTTCCATGTATCTATGCGTATATCCAAACTCCCATCCACTAATCAGAAACTCTAGCATATCTAAATCAAGTTCCACTTTTATTCTTGAGTGCAGGTTCAGTGATTCATGCCATGTCAGATGAGCAAGATATGAGTAAGATGGGAGGGCTTGCTTCCTTGTTACCTTTTACTTCCATCTTCATCTTCTAGTCTTTGCATCAAGATCTACAAATCTAATTGTATACACCATTGTATACATTTCCCCATGTTTTGAGTTAATTCTCCATGAGTGCTCCTCTTGGCATGTTATACTAGAATTTGTCCTCCTCTATTGTTCTATCCCCAAAAATAACTCTACCCTCCTTGATTCTTTAATCACCAAAAATAACACTTGATCAGGCATGCTCCACTCTTCTCACTTCAAAGATGGTACCTACACAATGAGCAAGCTTGCAAGATAAACATTACATTCTGAACTAGTTTTTAAGTAATGAAATTAAGAATCTTCAAACTCAGAAGATAAGAATTACATTCCAAACTAATTGAACAATGAACTTTTAAGTAAGGAAATTGAGAATCTTTGCACCTTCACACAACCTGCACTAATCTTCCCACTTCAAAAAAAAATCACTCCTCCTCTTCCCATAACAAGCACTAATCTTATGCTATTCTATGACAATTTTCTCCTTCTCGTCCTCTCATGCGGTTCATCTTGTTCTTTCGTACATCACTTATCTTTGTGGCCCTTTGGCGGCCACTCCTTTTCACCTTAACCTAAACTACCCACTTCATTAACCCTAATGTGTAATTAATGCATTGCGGAGTGACAATGGAAAACTCAGTATCCCTTATTTTCTATGAACCACCTATTATGGAGTTTGCTACTAATAAGAAACTTGATCGGAACTAAACTACGTAGCGAGACCTTTTCTTCTTCCAACCCGCACCTCGTATCAATTTAGTCATAAGTAATAAGTTATAAGGAAATATACAGAGCTTGATAAAACTATTACTAAACCCCTTATTGTGTGGACATGGAGAAGTTTTAAAGGCATCTTAGCAAAATTAGGCATGCAAAAGCACTAGAGATACTCTCTATTAACCTGAGGAATTGAGACTTATTATGAAATGAAAAATGAGAGTGGAGATACCATAGTGCACCAAAGAACTGTATCGGGACACAAGTCCTGATCAAATATATATATGTAGGGAAGAAGATACACAAATAGGTCAAGTATCTCTCTCTCTCTCTCTCTCTCTATATATATATATATATATATAGGAGCATGACTTGTGTCCCCATACTATTATTTGGTGCACTATGATATCTCCATCATTTTGAGGTGATTATTAAATGGTGATAAAGGAATAAACTCTAACTAAGCATTTAACTCTCATGTTGACACTAGCGGCTAGGGGTATTAGCTTGTGATATCTTGTTAATAATCTTCCTCAAGCTAACATCAATATACTCTTGAATGAAATCAGAAATATTCAAATTTATCTTTAGATAAAGCTTTGGTGAAAATATCAGCAACTTGCTCATCTGAAGGAATATATTGCAGGTCTATTTCTCTAGCCAACACCTTCTCTCTAATGAAATATAGAATGGACCTTGATATGTTTGGTTGTGACATGAAATACCAAATTGCTAGCTAGTTTAATATTGTTAATGTTATCTTTATATAATATTATAAGATCATGAAATTTATTTATTTATTTTTATTTTTATTTATATCCCATATCTTCTAATAGAGTGTGAAGCAAAATAGACTCACATGTAGAATTAGTAGCACTCCTATGTTCTGCTTCTATTTATAATAAAGCAACAGTAGGCTGTTTCTTTGATGACCAACTAATTACATAACTTCCAATAGATTGTCATCCAGCTAGTTACATAACTGCAAACTCTAATAGATGAAAGATAGGAATTTATCTGGGCATTCCAAGCTTAAGAAGTGTGCTTAAGTCCATAAAGAGACTTTTTCAATAAAAAAAATTTGCTTGGGTATCTTGGATCTTTATATCCAGGTGGTTGGATATGTAGATCTTCCCCTCCAAATCTCCGTTGAGTGAAGCATTATTGCAAAGTCCATTTGATAGAGATTCCACTTATTGAAACTGACCACCTCTTAGAGAGTTCAAATTGATATAAGCAATAAATTGATATAAGGGCTGTAATTATAATCAAAATAGATTCCATATTGCTATAAGCAGCAATTTGCCACAAGTCTTGCCTTGTACAGATTTATTGAACCATCAAAATTTCTCTTGACTTTAACAATCCATATGCAGAAAATTGTTTTCTTACCAGGAGGTAAGTCCACGAACTCATATGTTTGTTGCTGATGTAGTGTTGCAACTTCAAGCTCCTTTGCTTGCACCCAATTTTCATGATGTATTGCTTCTTGTAGAGAAATTGGTTCTTGTTCATGGATAGCCTTCACCATGTATTCATGGTGTTGGGCTAAAAATATTTTAACTTGAAAGCATCTCATTGGATATTTAACACTTGTACTTGTCTTTTGCTGTTCATGCTGAGATGTGCTACTTGTAGTCTCATTTATTTTACTTGGAATTTTTGAAATGCATGGTTGACTCACCATTTTTTCAAATGAAAGAGTAGAAATATTAGTGGATAAAGTAGAGAGTAAATTTCCTACAGGTTGAGAAACTTGAAAAGAATGCTTCTCAACAATCTATCTTGGCCAGGGACTTATAAATGGCTGAGATTGAAAGTGCTCCCTAGAAACACCAGTGGCACTTGAAGTACTAGCCTTTGAAACAAAAATGCTAGTAAGACGATTTGAAGAAGTAGATGGTACAGTAATTGGTAAATCAGGTGTGCAACTTGTATGAGCTTGATACAAAGATTTTAACTCCTCGAATACTACATCTCCACTAAAAATAAAAATATTAAATTCAGAATTATAACACCTATATTGTCTATAATTTGAGTCATATCCAAGAAAGACACACTGTTGTGCTTTAGGATCTAGATGTTTCTCATCAGAAACATGAACAAAGCAAATACAACCAAGGATCTTCATATTTTATAAATCAGGTTTTCTTACTTGTAAGAGCTTGAAAAGGTGTCATTTTGTGCTATGTTGCAGTAGGAGATCAATAGGAGACTAATTCATCAAGAAAATTACACAATTAACTACTTCTGCTCAATAACATGTGTGCATTGCATTCTCATTGAGCATGGTTCTTGCAACTTCTACAATATGTTGGTTCTTCTGCCTATCAACTCTATTTTGTTGAGGTGTGTAGCTGCAAGTAACTTTGGGCTTGACACCTTGCTCACTTAGAAAAGCATTAAACTGATTTAATCAAACTCTCCTCCTCCATCCAAATGTAGACCAAAGATATTATAATCATATTGCTTCTCCACAAGCTGATTGAATAATTGGAAAATTTAAGGGACATCTTATTTTTCTTTCAAAAAGTAGATCTCCTATATTTTGAAATGTCGTCCATAAATGAAATTTATTGATGAATCAATATTTAGAACCTGTTAGACTCTTTTTTAAAACAGTCCATACATCCGGCATGGATCAATTCTAACACTCGTGGATTGATTCTAACAATATGGAGTCCCTTGTACCATGATGCTTAAAAGGCTTTCTAGCTTACCAAATTGACAAGCCTCATTAATCCCTATAGACAATCCCTATAGGAAATATTGGAAGCCCGTAACCAAATCTTAGTTAGGTAGCACTTTTAATTTTTGTAGTTCTAATGTAATCTTCAAATATGATCTTGCTTCCTAAAACAAGTATTCTAATAGTGAGACTTTGATTTATAGTACTTGCAGAATCTCTCCATTGTGAACTTAACTTATGCTGCTTCATTTGAAGCTTTCTTGCCGTAGGCAACATTTGAAAAACATTTACTAATGTATCTCAAACTTCCTTCGGAGTATCAACACCTTGTATGGCACCGTGTCGGTGAAACACACAAATAAAAATCGTGCATACCTTGATTGGCACTTCACGTCCATCGGGATCACTAGGATTGAAGGAGCACCTTCAACCCTTGGTACAAGATCAAAGAATTCTT
The DNA here is from genome assembly GCA_948567375.1 of Lunularia cruciata. Lineage (NCBI taxonomy): Eukaryota > Viridiplantae > Streptophyta > Marchantiopsida > Lunulariales > Lunulariaceae > Lunularia > Lunularia cruciata. The sequence continues at coordinate 23,711,116 of OX419756.1, forward strand.
GGACTTTCAAGAAGGCAGACATTCTATATTTCAATACAGAATAATTATTCTTTGTCAAGGCACCATGAGTATGGAGTTTAGTACTCATAGTATAAATTGAAAAAACGAAAAGCTTATTTGACAATCGATACCTTCTTGCCAAACTCAAATGCTCTTTACTCTGCTTTGATACCATATTACCAAAATGAAAAATGAAGTGGAGATACCATAGTTCACCAAAGAATGGTACGCAAAACACAAGTCCTGCTCGAATATATATATAGACACAGGTAGAGAAGAAGATACACAAGTTGTGCTGGAATATACATAGAAAGAAGATCGAAAAATAGGTCGAGTCAATCTTCGCAATAGTTTTAAAGTGATGACTAACGAGAAATGATGCTTAAAGAATAAACTCTAAAGATTAACTCTCCCGCGGACACTAGCCGCTACTAGGAGTATTAGTATTAGCTTGTGATGCTTCGTCTACAAGGCTGCGGATGATAATGAGTCAGTGGACGTAGAGAAGCCCTCTATCATGCTGGGAGAATTGAGTTCATCGGTGATGAAGCAATGGACCTAGAGAAACCCTCTATCGTGTCCGGGAGAATTGAGTCCACCGATGAAACTAGAGACGCGCGCCATCTGCTGGGGATCTCGAGAATTAGGCCGGTGGATGGTGAATCCCCAATTGAAATTTCTCGTGGAACTGACACTTTTACAAACGATACCAATATTACTGATGGGGTTGAAGATTGGTTGATATATCCAAAACACATACCCAGAGATGTAACAGACGAAACCAATATTATTGATGAGGTTGAAGAATGGTTAATATCTCCAAAACACACAACTTACGAGGACTTTGGCAATACTTTAAGGTTAGTGTCACCATCTACCTCTTCAACAAAGGAAGTTCATGGCGTAAGAGAGACATGCATGGAACCTACAGTTACAAGCGAATTTAGTTTGATCGCGCCTGATTTAAATTGTGCAGACACAACTGAGAACTGTGAGGAAAAATTCTCGAATTCATGTATAGAATTTAACGAGAGACATACCAACTGATGCTGATTGCTTGAAGGAGTTTGGTTTCTGCCTGCCTCAGTATCTACATGATATATTATCTGCTGAATTCCACATTAAGGGCCATAACCTTGTCAGCGAAGAGATTACTGGTGAACCGAATTAGGATTCTGTTAAAAAGTCTCGAAGATTTGAAGGACACCCGTCAGATCATGCGCAAGCTTACCGAACACTTACCCAACATATAGAGACTTTTCAGGGGCGTTCAGTTTATGGCCTGATGAGATTACTGATCTCCATGGCCTGATGAGATTATTTCAGACTTTTCCAGCTCGGAGTTGGTTGAGAAATGTGAAACTCGGAAGAAAGACAAACCTCTAGAGAATTCTAAGCAGTGCTTGACTATTACCTTAGTGTGCTTCAAATGCGGAAAAAACAAAACCGTCAAGCAACCATCTTGAGAAGGTCTGATATTTTAAAATTTTGGGTTGAGATTTTGAATCAATTCTAGTCCATGTATAAGTGAAGATACGATGCCCGGTATATGCTTGATACTATCAATTTAGGATGATAGATGTTTCTGTGAGGATTCGGAGATTCAGAGCTGAGTATGTTTTCGGTCTCAATGCTATATGGTGACGAGCCCGGAGTCAACGAGTGCTCGGAGATTCAGAGCTGAGTATGAGTATGTTTTCGGTCCCCGTGAGCAGTGCTCTTTGATAGTGAAAATGGGACGACGCTCGGACGACGGAACATTTGTGTGGAGATCGCTAAATGCATGGCTGAACTTGTAGAAACATGATTTCGGACACGATCTTACATCTCTGAACAAACAAGCTGATCTTTTCAAGTCCCAAGGCCTGCGTTTGATACATGGTGATCTAAAGTATTCATTCTAAATAGTTTTCCACTCTACAATTGAATTCGGTGAAAGCATGTATGACAAAATTATGCTGGATGACAATTCGATTCAATGTTGGATTGATTTGGTATGTCATATGGACACGGAGATACGGTAGCGAACCGGTAGCGAATCTGTTGTGGTTCGGTTGATTTGGTTCGCCACTTGGACAGCGGATACGGTCAGCAAAACCAGTTGTGGTTGGCGTGGGCATCAGTATATTAACATCAACGCACATTAAGTAAAAATATGATACCAGGATTCACCTACAGCATAAAATAAGACCGGTAACCTAGAACTTGGACATAGTCCTACTGTAGGTTTAAATATCAACTCCTGCTCTAATATACATAAACTCTCGGTTTAGGATAGTACTTGCAAGATCTTCACTTGCACTACACTGATATTGAACTGAATCCTTAATTTAGTAACCCTTGCATGATCTCGTCGCGATTATCACTAGCACAGACAGACCAGTTTAGCTTTTCTTTGGAGAAAGCTTGAAATGTGAGTAGCATCATCAGCAGCCATGACCGTAAACATAGAAGAAAATCATTCTGGATATTCTGCATATTGATGTCCTACCCACGTCCGTGAATTGTCACCTCTTACCAGCAATGCATGTACTCATTTGCTTGTGGACTACGAATCAAGCTTTACTGATTGGATGTCATGATCAGAGCCTCAGATGCAGGGCCAAGTTAAGTACATGATCTGGATTGAAGGCAACCTTCTGTAAGTGTACTGCAGATTTACTCTACAAATTCCCTGTTTGTAGACATGCATTGAGTTTTGGTATCCATCAATGACTATGAAATAGCCATCTCTTTGACTGCACAATCATCTTAAAGCCATCGTTACCTGTGATCCTTTGCTGTACGTAAAAGGGTCGTCTATCTTTGTCTGAAGATACTCCAAAGCTTATGAGACTTATAACCCCATTGCCCCTCGCTATGCAGCAGTCCTCCTCATCCCAGTTTTCCTGCCTCACGAGAATGGATCGAGAACATTTTTCTTTCTTCTTCACCATTCATTGTCTTGAATCAAGACCACAGTTGAGGCCCGAGCTGGTCCGGACTTCTATTCTTTCTTCCGCTCTACCGTAGAAAATGGTTTCAGCCATAGATCATGCATTCAATGTCTCACCTAATACAGAATGGTGTGCTCTAGAATAAATGTTGAACTTGACAAATGAATACATTCTCCCCTCAAAACAGAATTATCAGAACCAAGGAAACTGCATAACTAGGTTAAAACAGTCAATCGAGAGCCATCTGTTATTTCTAGTGAGATTACTGTGTCACGATAATAACTATAACAGTTTTTGTTGATGAGATAGGAAAACAGTGCTAAGCCATGATCTACAGCCACTTCGAGCATCAAAGACATGTGGTATGTAAACTGGTATTACAGTATACAGATGGTGAGTATGAAGTTGCGATTTCTCTGATAATCTGGCAGATATCATGGCAAGACATTCCAAGCATGAGTATGATATGATATTTACTTAAAACCTCTCTTCCCGAAGGCTACAGAGAATCATCACTAGATTAAGTAAATAAGATCTACCTTTCCTGATGAGAATCTGATATAGTAGTACTAGAATATCGTGTTCTCATATCGATTAGGGTATCTGTCTATTCATCCTTCGTAGTTGAGTTCCTGGTATATTCTGACAGAATTGACCCGGTAGGTTGTTCAGACGTAGATTAATCAAACCAACGGATCTTCTCCATGAAAGTTGTCGTGTAACTACACAAGGTCATGAGCAATCATGCACAGTGAATACCAACTAATAATCTTTGATGCTCTATTGACGAATGAAATAGAATTCTATAATCCTTCTGGAATAACTCCCATGGTCTACTGCTTGCATAAAGTAAGGGTCATAAACTGATATTTGGTTCAGCTTCACATTTTACTGATAATAAAATCCGCAGTATCAAGGTGTTAAAGACCTGCAATTGTGCTCGAATTTCAGTACAGATAGACAGATAGACAGATAGACAGATAGTTCAAATACAGTACATATAGACAGATAGTTCAAATATAACCTCCATTGCACGATAACACAGCTCATTCAGAAACAGATTTATACTCATCATGTAAAGACTTGGTCTAAATCCGAAAGAAAGTCATAGCTTAGATGATTCAAGAGAATTCATGTCCAGCATGGTTCAAGGAACTCTACAAAAATATATAAATATATATATAAAGTTTGAGTGAATAATACTAATATTTGAACAAGTAATATAGCTAGCCAGAAGATGAGGAAATCCGGATCTATAATATTCGGTCTCAGGAAGACAAGTTGGAAAGCGTAGAGGCCAGGGGTATCACATGGATGGATTCTGGATTCTGGATTCTGTTGTCTTTTCTTTTCTTAAGAAGAAATGAATCTTGCATAGATTCATGCTGAAGTCTGTATGAGTCTTTAATCAACTGTTTCAGATTCATTCAGAGGTAATAGAATTAGGGAGTTGGTCGGGAGACTCCCCTTCTTTGGTCGGGAGACATCCCTTTATCAATCTTGTAACCGTTAAATATTTAAATGGTAAATTAGATGTGACTCTATACAAATGAAGATCTTGGACTCTCTTCATATAACCCTAGGTATTTTTATAATCATTATCTTTCCTTTTATCTGAAATTTAAGAAAATAAAATAATATTAATTACTCATGAGCTCATTTGGTTCAAATTTGTATGTTGTGTTCATATTATTAAACATCTTGGAGGTTTTGTAATTAATTTGATGAAAAATACAATGTATGATTTAGTGGTCCTTTCGAGTAAAACATTTTTTAGTTTTGATTTGTTGAAGAAGCGACGTATATGTTTATGCAATTAATATAGATGCACAAGCCCAAAACGTATATATAAATTGTCTGTACATGTAAGTTTGGAATTAAAAAAGTCCAACCTTTAAGTAATACTGGAGTCTATGTATCAGAAATGTATCATATAAGGAATTATCAAGTACTAAGAAAACATTAAGAAAAAATTTATTTATACAAGGTTTATCTTGATGAAAAATTTTATAAATCTTGTGGTATTTAAATCTCAAAAGACTATTTTTAAGGTAATATTATTCATAACAAGAGGGTAATATAAGTAGAGAATGTGAAAATTAAGATTGATTCTAAAAGCTGGATATTACAGCCAAAGTCTTGGCCAACTGAACCTAAAGTTGACCACCTAGATCCAAAGTGAGTTTGAAGAATTCCAAGGATCCACTTGAGATCTTAAAATGCCAACACTTACCCACTATGGAATCCATCAAGATCCAAAGTTATTTACAAATGGATATATATATATATAACAAAGAAATTATACAATGAGAGGATTTGACCATTCAAAAACTACCACGTATTGAGAAGATACAATAATTATATATTCTAAGTTTTACTAGACCTAAAGATCAACTTCAGTTCCAAAGTCATCCTGTATAAAAAAAATTTGGACGGTCCAATATGAAGTGATTGATTTTAGCAATTCAAAAGGTGAAACATTGGAGAGGGTTTCTCATTATTGCTGATAATCAACCAAGGTTCACAAACAATATCAAAGCCCACGTTTTAGAGAGATGGGACTGATTCTTATAATTTCTAATTTCTTTGATTTTTTTAGAAGGTTAAATGGATTCATTTTATATCAATCAGAAAAATATGGTTTATAGGTGATTATTGAGTGTTTTGGGAAATAAATTTGTTTTAAAGTGATGAGACTTTGGCCGTAATGGCCAAAGTTGAGTAGACCTCATTGGTCCCTAATCTTGTTAGAGCACCTTAAGGTTTTTTAACTTTGTTTTAGTTTTAGTGGAGGATGGATTACCCATGAGAGTTAGCTATCATTTTATCTTTATGTCCAAAGTGTTATTTAAAGAGATTTAGATGGATTTTGCTTGTAGTTCTTCAACCTAAATTGTGGATGTAAAGTGAGGGTGGTGATGAGAGAGGACAAGAGTGTAAGAGTGAGAAGGAGAGATGGGATAGAAGAGAAATTCTGGCTTTTTGAAGGGCTCACTAGCATATAGCATATGAGTGAAGAACCATATTTTCTTTGTTTTTTAATTTTGGTTCCATTGGTACCTAGATTGAAAGCTATAGAGAATTGAGTATAAAGATATGAAGGTTTTTAGGCTTTCTAGGGTTTAGAGTGATTATTTCACATTGCAAGTTATGGATTGGGAATTTTAAGTTCTAATCACTTGATGCTCTAGTTCCATGAGAACTTAGTTTGAAAATCATTGAGATGTGTATTGAAAGTTATGAGAGTTTATAGTTTTCAAGGTTTGGAGAGATAGCATTTACTCATGTGAGTTGGGATGTAATTGTGGTTTTTCAAGTATGGGGAGATATGGAGAGGAGCATAATGTGTTACTATCATTACTCTTGTGCTAGCTATGGTTACATTTCCTCATGCGGGCCAACCCAAAGCGACTATAGATACATCATGCCCAATGTATCACTAACATTTTACCTCACAAGGGGTAAAGACCCATGTGGGAAGGATGCACAAGGATTATGATTGGACCACTTAGGATGCTCACATGAGGCAAGAAATCACATCTACAATGGTGATACTCAAGATTACACACGCTTCATCTATTCCTTTCTTGTCCATTTTGGGGATACCGATCCAATCATATCAAGTAGATTGTATTTTGGAGCTATTTGAGACTAATTTTCCATGTCCACACCTATTCCATAAGCTGCACCATACACTCCATGATGAGGCTAGACAAGCTTTTCACTTACTACTTGATTGTTTTGCACATGATTCCTTAGATGAGTTAGCATAGTTCTTATTTCTCTCACCCCTCAATGGTGTCTCTATTCTACTAGAGGGGGGCATGCCGAGCATAGAGAAGTGGCTGCCAGATTTCAAAGATTCAGAGTGGGGGATTATATTCCCCTATAGGATGAATCTATTAGGGTTGCACGTTACATGAGATAAGTTTAGCCACAAGATACTACAGATTCCACTTGATTGCGGTGGTGTAGGATATTGAGTCAAGCTGGAGAGTATAGAAGAGAAGCATGAGCCATACATCCTTTTTCTATGGCTAGTCCTATTGATGAGAACATCTCTTCTCTACACTTACTACATCATAAGGGAAGAGAGGAAGTACCAGAGGTCAAAGATTACTAGCTTGAGCTTTTATGTCTTGATAGATCCCTCTTTGCAAAAGCATTTTGCACTATCCCATGCTTCTCACCAAGATTTTTGTCAAGGATGGCTTATGAGCTTCTTATATCATATGCTTTCAAGTATATCATCCTTCTAGTGGTTTTACTAAGCTTTTTTTGGTGGATGTAGTAGTAGCAAGTTGTGATATTCATATACCAATTAATAGAGTGTTAGGTGCTAGTTAACTCCTTGCAATGGAGAAGGATACAAGGTGCATTAGATCAATTGCTATTGAGGTTTTTTTCATTTGGTTAGCCATAACATTGTCCTTTAGCATCATTCTTATTTCTAAGAACACCTCAATCCACATCAATTTGGAGTAGATACACCTAAAGATCTTGAGCTATTTCTCTTAGCATTAGGGCACTCCTTGATAGCCATCTGGAATGGGTCATACTACAAGTGGATGTTGAGAATGCTTTTAATAGTGTCTCATGTGCATCCATCTTTAGAGAGCTTAGGGAGGCTGGTGGACCCTTGGCCAAATTTATTCCTTTCGTGCGATCCTTTTATAGCTTGCTTGCTTCCCTTTACTACCTGTATGGTTTTTCATAGGAAGGAGTCATTATCTTGGAGTCAATTATTGGTACATGACAAGGAGATCCTTTAAGTGACCTTTATTTACCATGGATCACTTTAGATCTCTCCTATCTAATACTTTGGCAATGTTAGGTTTTTTTTTCCTCCTTGATAATTGATACACACATTGTGGGCCCCTTAAATAAAATTAGGCAAGCCTTTGACCACTTGACTACCAAGCTTCATCTTGTAGGCTTGAGAGTAAAGGTATCAAAGTGCAGAGCATTATCCCTTTTAGGTATCCCTCCTCACCTTGAGCTCCTATAGGGGTTTATAACATCTATAAAGGGATTAAGTTTCCTTGGAGTGCTACTAGGGTCCATGGATTTTGTCACACACTTATTTAGACATAGCCCTTGCAAAAGATATTCTTCATGTGGATGACCTTCCTTTATTAAGAGATCCACATGTGGCATTTGGTATACTCTCTTCTAGTATTGGTCAACTTAGTATAGTACTTCCATTGGTCAACTTACCTTCTTTTCATTGATCTCCCTTCCTTGACCTTTCTATCACATTTGAGAGTTTTTGATAGGAGGATTATGGGAGTCTTTGGTGACATCTTTGGACCAAGGACATTTGAGTATATGATATAGGATTTAGCACATAGAAAAACATCTCTACCAATCTAGTGTAGAGTGGTAGGTCTACTATCTATGGAAGAGATGGTACCTATAGCTTTTTTGGATAGTTGAGCTTTCTTTGCACCCCTACTTTCCACTTCTTTTGTGGTTCTTGATAAGCTGTCTTGGAGACATATGTGACAGCATAAATATTTATAGGGCATGATTTCATTTACCCATAACATTTCTGTTATTGCCATCTTGAATAAACTGAATACCCAAGAAGTATGTGAGTTCTCTCAAGTCTTTCATGTCTAATTCTCCCTTCAACTGATCTTGTACTTGCTAAATGAGACCTTGATAGCTTCCAGTGATGATCAGATCATCAAAACAAAACCATATTGCCACCAACTTGTAGTTTTTATAGTGAAGAATTTGAACAACAAACTTGAAATCCAATGGATAAAAAATAAGAATTTCTCTTCGCATTTCAAGCTCATGGAGCTTGCTTAAGTCCATAAAGAGACTTTTTCAATAAGAAAAATTTGTTTGGATATCTTGGATCTTCATATCCAGGTGGTTGGATCATGTAGACCTCCTCCTCCAAATTTCCATTCAAGAAAGCGTTGTTGAAGTCCATCTGATAGAACTTCCACTTATTGAAAGCAACTAATGCTAAGAGAGCACAAATTGATGGCATCTTGGCAACAGGGCTAAAAGTCTCATCAAAATCAATTCCATATTGTTGTGAGCAACCCATTGCCACAAGCCTTGCCTTGTGCTTACTCATTGAACCATCACAATTCCTCTTGACTTTTAAAATCCACTTGCATCAAATTGACTTCTTATCATGTGGTAAATCAACCAACTCCTATGTTTGTTGATGATATAGGGCTGCAACTTCAAGCTCCATGGCTTGCATCCAATCTGCATGATGCATTGCTTCCTTCAGAGAATTTGGTTCTCTTACTTGTATAGCGTTTACCATATATGCATGGTGTTGGGCTAAAAAACCTTCAACTTGAAAACATCTCATTGGATATTTAACCCTTGTACTTGTCCTTTTCTGTTCTCAGGCTAAGATGTGCTTCTTGTAGCCTCATCTAAATGACTTGGAATTCCTGAACTAAGTGGTTGATAGACCATTTTTTCCAACAAAGGAGTAGAAACATTATTTGATAAAGTAGGGAGTAAATTTCCTATAGGTTGAGAACCTTGGACTAAAGGCTTCTCAACAGCCTGTCTAAACTAGGGCTTTACAAATGGCTGAGATTGAGATTTCTCCCTAGAAACACAAGTAGCACTTAGAGTACTAGCTTGTGGAACAAAAATATTACTTGGACCAATCAAAGGGGTAGAGGGTGCTATAAGTGGTAAATCAGATGCACAACTTGTGGGAGCCTGAAACCAGGTTTTTAAGTCCTCAAATATGGCATCTCTACTGATAATAAAAATATTGAATTGGGATTATAACACCTATATCCTTTAGAATTTGAGGCATATCCAAGAAAAGTACATTTTTTGGCTTTAGGATCTGGTTTTTGCCTCTTCTCATCAGGAACGTGAACAAAGAAAATACAACCAAAAACCCTCAGATTTTTGCCTCAGGTTTTTTAATTGTAAGAGCTTGAAAAGGTGTCATTTTCTGCAGCACTGCAATAGGAGATTGATTCATCAAGTAAATTGCACAATTAATTGCTTTTGCCCAATAACACTTGGGCATTGCCTTCTCAATGAGCATGGCTCTTGCAAGTTCAGCAATATTTTGGTTTTTTTGCTTAGCAATTCCATTTTGTTTAGGTGTGTAGCTGCAAGTAACTTTTTGCTTGATACCTTGCTTATTTATAAAACATTAAACTGGTTCGATATAAACTCTCCTCCTCCACAAGAACATATATGTATGATATTATAACCATATTGCTCCTCCACAAGCTGCTTGAGTGTTTGGAAACTAAAAGAACATTTGATTAAGATTTCAAAAAGTAGATCAATATATATCTTGAAATGTCATCAATAAATGAGATAAAATATTTAGAGCCATTTAAACTCTTTTCTGAAGCAGTCCATACTTTGGTATGGATCAATTCTAACACCCTAGAGGCCTTTGTACCATGATGCTTAAAAGGTTGTCTAGCTTGCTTACCAAATTGACAAGCTCTCACAAACCCCTATAGGCAAAGGATCAGAAAATATTGGAAGCCCCATAACCAGATCTGAGGTAGGTAACACCTTTACTGTTTGTAGGTTCATTTGACACACTCTTTTATGCCACATCTCAAGATCTAAAAAATCAGTAGAGCCATGAATAAACATAGCATTCTGATATGTAATAGTGAGGATCTTGATGTCTAATTTAAACATCCTCCCAATTTTAAATCCAATTTTTCGTCCTATGGGTATAGCACATTTCTCATACTTGTCCACAAACACGCAATCTTTGTTAAATAAGACTTGAAAACCCTTCTCAATAATCTGGCCAATAGAAATTAAGTTCTTGGTGATTGTAGGTATGTGGAGTACTTCTCCTAAACCACTAAAATTGGCAGAGGGAGATGAGAAAGTGATAGTGCCCTTATGAGTAATAATTTTCTCAGTGTCATCACCTATATTCACATACAATAATTTAGATAATGGGACTTTAGAACTGAAAATACAAGCTTGATGTGTCATATGATTGGAGCACCTGAGTTGATGAACCACTCTTCTTCACTCTTGGTTTTCAATGCAGCAATGTTAGTCATCATTAATAGATGATCTTCCAAGTAGGAATCTTTCTCCATATAGTTCTATTGAGTGAGTTTACCAGTTCAAATGTCATCTTGCTTCTTGAAACAAATCTTGTCATAATGAGACTTTGATTTACAACACTTGCATAATCTCTCCATTGTGGTCTTGCCTTGTGTTGCATACTATCTTTGTGAGGATTGACCTCTACCAAAAGCACCTCCACAAAGTGAACTTCCACATCCTTTGCCTCTTGCATGACCTCTCTCAACAAAAAAAACCTGATCTTGAGCAACAAGATCATTACCACCACCTTGTAGCTACATCTATTCAAAGACTAACATTAGGACTAGCTCATCAAATAGAGGATAAGTATCTCTAACAGTTATAGATGTATTAAAAGGTTTATACTCCTTTGGTAAACTTTGAATAGTATGAAGAATCAAATCATCATCCTCAACCTTAACTCCAATGCTATTCAGCTGCTCAACCAAACCACAAATGTGATAAACATATGCTTAAGTTGTCCTTCTTAACCTCCATTAACTACTGCCTCAATTGAAGCTTTCTTGCCTTGGTTGATGTCTAAAATAAATTTGCTAATGCATCCCAAACTTCTTGGGAGTATCAACACCTAAAATACAACCAAATAGTGATGGTGAAAAGAAAGATAAAAAAGATAAGAAATAATGGATAGATAGATAGATAATGCACTGCTTGATTTGCACATCTATTCCAATCACGGACTTTAGGATCTGAAGGCGCACCTACAAGACAAGTTTCAACACCTGCAACAAGATCAAACAATTCTTGGCCTTTCAAGAAGGTAAATATTCTATATTTCCACACAAAATAATCATTCTTTGTCAAGGCTTCTCATGTGATGCCACCATAAGTAATGAGTTTATAACTCATAGTCTAAACTATGAAAAATCAGATCACCTTTTGCCAATTTGAACTCAAAAGCTCTCGCCATCTCTCTTCTGCTCTAGTACCATGTTATGGAAATGAATAATGAGAGTGGAGACACCAAAGTTCACCAAAGAATGGTCTCCCAAGACTCATGTCCAACTCAAATACATATATGTAGAGAAGAAATACACAAGTAGTATAGTCACTCTTCACCAAGTGACTTAAACTTAAAGTGATGACTAACACAAATGGTGAATTAAGAGTAAAGTGTCTATAAGGATTAACTCTCCTGTATTCATTAAGCACGGGGATAATTAGCTTTTGATATTTCATCAACACCATCTATTACTATCATTTAAAGTGCAACCCTCAGAAGATGTAATAAATTTCAATAAATGTGTAGCTCCGACTAGAATAGTGAATGAGCATTGCATAGGTGTTCTAAAGAGCAGATGGTACTCATTACAAGAGTTAAGGATACAACTAAAAAACTAATCTCAAAGGAAATACATATCTATTCCGGATCACTGCTTGTATTATTCTGCATAATTTCCTTATTAATAGACAAGATATTGGGAGGAATATGGGTTTACAACAAAGAAGAGATAGAGAGGTATATGAAACGCCTCCTATCATTGGCCAAGCTAGTCAAAGCAAGGAGGAGAGAAGGAAGCTATGATCAATACATGTTTAGGATCCAATAGGCTTGGAGGTTTTTTGAACTGTAGATAGTTATACAAATTGTAACACGTTGTAGATTTACAAAGTTATGGCTTGGATGTCTTTTGAACTCTAGATATTTATACTAATTTTAAAATTATGTGGATAAATAAAGTTCTAGATTTATAAAGCTTTTGTACCACTAATGTATTGCACATTGAAAGGTGCCACATGAGATCAATGATTGCTGGTGAGTAGAAGTGTTTCAGGTGAAGAGTAAAAGTTCAAAATGAGAGTGAAGAATCATTGTTCCAAGCTACTCCTCTATCTCTATTGTAATGTCCTTTATATAAGCTCATACAAGGTTGCATGCTCATGCATTCCCTATTTTGTAATCCTTGTTGTTTACTTTTAATGATTTTGTGATTCATTTGAAATTGATCCTTATATGAATAAGGAAATCTAGAGTTCTATGGAATTAAATGCATGAGCTTCAGTTCTTGAGGAATTTAAAAGGGTGGACTTTTGGGAAAGGAAGACGCCTAAGAGAGTGACAACAAGAGAGAGAGAGAGAGGCTTGAGAGAAGAAAAAAAGGGGACAACTAGAGATTCAAATTCTTGAACAGTAAGGCATTCATGGTTTGATGATTTGCAAGAGGGGTTGAGAGGATTAAAAAGGCAAGAGAGTCTGGTTGTGGGACATAGTTTCATTTTTGGGAAGAAAGAAGATTTGGTTCATATTTAAGAAGTTGTTCTCAGTCATTGAGTGGAGATAGGATTGCAAGAGGTTTTTGGGAAGAGAGAGGAACAAGAGAGTGACTAGATTAGTAAATAGACGTGACATAAAAAAAAGCAAAGGGAGGTTTTGGATTTGTTTTGGGGAAGAGAGAAGAATAATTGAGTGGAGACAGGTTTGCAAGAGGTTTTTGGGAAGAGAGAAGAACAAGAGCATGATTGGATTATTAAACAGAAGTGGAAGAGGAAAGCAAGCCAAGAGAGGTTCTAGGAGTAGAAAAGCAAGCCAAGAAAGGTTCAAGAGGGTTTCAAGTGGAGAAAGTGATAGAAAAATTTTTTCCAAGGAGAGAGAGAGGGAGTTCAGAAGTAGAAAAGAGAGAGGTTTCAAAGAGGAAAGAGAGGTTTTGAAGTGAGAAACCCTAAAGTAGGGTTTTGGGCAGATTTTGGGTGTTTCTTTGCAAGTGGAGATTGTACAAGAGATGGTGTAACATGCCAAACATGGAAGACTTCCAGGATGGTGGACGGTTGATCAAAAATCCAAGTTCAATGGCCAATAATATGACCTTTATCAAGTAAGCATGAATTGATAAGACTCAAATTCATCATTTGGTAGATCTAATTTGGAAATCAGATTGGATTCTCTAGGACTCAAACCTGTTATTAGTTTGCACTATCCTTGCCCCCATGTAAGTCCTCATTCTTCTATTCAAAAATTTCAATTCTTCTATTCTCAAATTCCACTTGTATGGTTTTGAAATACTTCTAGTTCTTAGCTAAACCCTCCCAAAACCTGTCCAACTGCCCAAAACACCTCCAGTACTTAACATCTAACTCACAAAACCCAATCATGTCTAAAATAAGGAGGATGGTCTAAAATAAACTAGATATATCCTGCAAAATCCTAGCAAAATCCCAAGTAATCCTTCTAAACCCACAAAATCCTAGCAAAAACTCTTTAATTTGCACTATCCCTTCCAGAACCATAGCAAAACCTAGAGATCAGAGTTACCCTTCCAAAACCAAGAAAACCCTAACAAAACCTAGAGACCCAAGTTCCCTTTCCAAAACCTGCAAACTTAGCATCCCAAGTAACCCTTCCAAAACCCTTTAGCAAATTGCAAATCTTTAGCAAAACCCACAAAACCACTCAAAACCAGTGGAATTCTTCCAAAACTGAGACCTTGAGAAGGTTTGTCCATTTGTTCTACTTTTGTAGTTTAGTCAAGAATGTAATTCATATGTTCACTTTGTGCATTCATTTGTTATACCTTGCAAATTCAATCATGCAATGAGTTTGTGAGGACTTGGGATGTTGCAACACATGCTGGAATTGTGAGTTGTAGGTCCTTCACCTTGACGCTTGATATGATCCGAGTTTCATTTGCATTACCACTTGAATCAGGTAGAAAGAGGTTAGCTCTCTATTCTCTAGTGCAAGATTGGTTTCTAGTCTGCGATAATACCCTCGCCTGATAGTGCATTTACCCTACATGGATGCCATTTTCCAAGTGATGGATACTCTATTGGTCCCTACAAGCCGGCCAAAGGTGGTGCACGGATTTCTTGCCCTTATGTGAAGTGTGTATTAGAGAGGACCAAGGTGCAAGGAGAAGACTATGACTGGGCAAAACTCTTGCTCCAAAAATTTGAGCAAAAAATAATTTGATTGCCTGAGGATGCAAATACAAGGTTACATTTGTGGGTCGATTCCTCACTCATGTGTTCATGGGGAGTAGATTCTTAGAAGAGTGTGAGGTTGATTATGACACAAAGGCAGCCCATGATGGTACATATATTCAAGTCAATAGTGGAGCAGTAGAGGATGAGGATGGTGAGTGACTACATATGTTTTTTAGAAACACCACCACCTACTATTGACTTCCTCTATGAACCATGTACTCCATGTACAAGCCAGCATGTACATCATCAAATAAACAATATTTTTGAGCGTATTGAGTTCATTGAGTCACTATAATTTTTTCCCGTGGAGTAACAATTATTCATTCATAAAATTACTTATCATACTAATGTATTTAAATTGCAGTTGCTTAATGTGTAATGAATGTGTAATGTGTATTCATAACCATGTAATGAATGTATTTATTAAGATAGTTGCTTATCATGCTATGAATATGTTTTAGGGAGCTTGGTGAAGGCATGAGAAGAGCTTTTGCATCAGATGAGGTTACTTAAAGAGGAGGCAAGTATGCATTTACATTACCCTTACCAAGCACTTTCTTCGTTTGGGAGAGGTCACCCTTGGCAAAGATTCCTTCTTCATTTTTCATCAAGAGAGAATCTGGTGAGAGTCTTGGCAAGTCCATGTTTATGGAGACTAATGTACTTGATAGAGGGAGAGCATCCCAAGAGGGCCTTAGCAAGCCCATGATGGTGGAGCTTGATAGATTGGATAGGGGAGAGTTACGTGTTCACGAAGAGTATTCCTCTTAATTTCCTTCTATCAGTCATTCTAGAGGGTTGAGAGAGAGTGATATAGATTTGATTATGGAAGCTAGTGCTACAATGGTGTACTCTAGAGAGAGAAATTGGCAAGGGATTTAGAAGAGAGAAAGCCTTGAAGTAAGAGAGTATGCCCTTGTAGAGAGAGTGTGTTTAACTAGGAATTTGGAGGAGAGAGAGTTTGCACTTGTGTTAAGGGTGTCCACACTTGTGGAGAGAGTGTGCACTTTGGGTGACATAGAGAAGAGAGAGAGATTTTTGAGCATGAGAGAGCATTTTTTAGACTTGGAGAGGAGAGAAGGAGGGAGTTGGAGAGGAAGGACTGGAAGCAAACCAAGAGGCAAAGTTTATATTTGACTCTGGTGAGAGAGATGATTTGATGAGGGCATTTGATGAGCTCAATGCAGAGAGATAAATAGCAATTGAGCCTTATAGGTTCTAGATATGAAACTATTGCCATCATTATACTTTGCTTTTCACTCTCTAAGAACACACAAGGTGCCTAGCTGTGGAGCTTATGGATCAAAGGTTGTATGTAAATTTATCACTACTAGTTTGATCACACGTGTTACCCAACCATCAGAACCCTCCATTATTTTTCTAGTATTCATTATATTGGGTAGGGTAGTAATGGGCAACTTAACTTGTCATCATGACATGCACTCTTGGTTTGTTGTCATCACTTCTAGCATTACCAAGGAGAAATACACAACACTCTTAGAATGAAAGAATCTAAGCACAATACCCGCACACCAATCCAAGCTAACTAGGCATACAAACAAGCATGCAAGCACAGAGAGGATCCAACCACAAGAATTCAACAACTCTTTATGCTTTTGGTCAAAATTAGCTTCAGAGCTTCTTGCCTTGTCCTCAAGCTGATTTCAATCTATACTCCAAGTTTCTTCCAGGGTACACTCCAATTTCCAAACCAAGTTGTACTCCAAGTGGAGAAATTCTATGTCGTTTTGATGGGAAAAATATGTAACTCAAACAAAATAACTTTCTCTTTGTTGCTACAATTCAAATGATCTAAAACTCAATGAAAAGCCTGTAAGATAATATTCTTAATGGAATGAAGCAAGCCACAATCTGACCACTATAGCTTCCTTGATAAGCTCTCAAAATTGGGCAGTTTTTCATAGTTCCCTCACTAATTTCAAAATCTCTAATTGAGGGTTTGCTCTTGGTTCTTGACAACTTCCCCCATATTTCTAGATCAAAAGGTACACATAATCCTGATGAAATCCATACAAGGTTTAGACAAGGGCACAAAAAATTACTACACAAAATTTGGTTGGCTTTGTGTCCATGGAGAGTGAGAGTTTATGCAACAATTTCTACTAAGAATATTATCGGAAGCTCGATAGAGAATTTTTATTTTCAATCATGATTGAATGTCAATTCTCCTATTTTTGTGACTATGATTGAAATTTTTAGGTTGTTGTAGTTTTTGTGATGTCTAAACTCTTGCAATTTTGATAGCCTAATCCAACCTTGATCCCTATATATGGATCAATTCTTGAGCTGGGCTAACTTGTGAGCTCTACCAACCCAGGTATACTGAATCCAAGATCCCTAAATTCTATATTCAAGGAATTCACATGAAAACTTACCATAAAGGTGCAAGATCTAATCACAAAAAATACTGGAAATTTTCATAAGCTGATTCAAACTCTAACTTGAGGAGTGATCAAAACTCCAAACTTGATCATCATCTCATCTCCAATATTTTACTTTTCAAAGCTCCAACATCAATAGAACAAATCTGATTTGAGATTGATCCAAAATTGGAATTTATGGTGCTTAGCACTATCAACACTTTCTTGTCTCCAACCCCACTAACAAATCATTGAATGTGTCACAAAGCTTTCCAAATTGTCTAGTTTGTGCACCTAGGTATGAATTCTATCTCCCTTGATTCAATTGATCATATCTCCCATAGAATCTACTCAAACCATTTGTTTTCTATCTCTAAATTATAGCCTATTAGCTCCTCTCTCTACTCATAGTCTTTTCTCCCCAAATGCCCTCCCCTAACTCCTTTGATGGTCAAAAAACTCTAGATTTCTCTTCTTGGGACCCAGTCACTTGCATTTTTTGTCATTTAGTTGGTTTTCTTTTTGCCAAATGTACACTGCAACTCCAATTTAAAGTCATTGAACAAGATTAAGTCCTTCTCCATCTATAATAGCACACAGATTATCAAGTGATGATTATCCCAGGGCTACTCATAAGTAAGCACAAGAAGAATAATTGGATCAAGGCTTCCTATCACCAACTCCTTGAATGCAATCCCAAATCATACAACCATCCAACCCTAAAGTTCATCATGGTGTAGAATCTGAAGCCTGATGAGAAAAGGATTTGGGAAAGGTGGATCTCCTACTCAAGTGCTTTCTCTGATGCTCTAGAGCCCATGATCTACTTCAACTCTGACTTCCAACGTCCTCTTCCCGCTCAAGACTCTTAAAACTAAAACACACTCCCTTTCTATCAACTCTCTACCATCTATACATGAGAGCTCTCAAAGAAGAAAAGACCATTATCCATATAACCAGTCATATACAAGTAGATAGATTGCTCACATGTCAAAAATTTGACCATGGGATCTGTCCTACAATCTACTTCAATAATGTGGAGATAAACCATACTAAACTCCTTTTTCACTAGTTACATAAACCACAACATAACATTGTGAGCTTCAACTTTCCATGGGAGAGTTGGAGAGATCTTGAGTTGAGTTGGTGGAGGTAAGGACATCCTTTTCTCACCCATTGAGACAATCATCGGGAGAGTTTGCTATGCATGAGAAGACCTAGAGAGAGAGGATCAACATGATTAGTGAGGAGACTCACATAGATGGATTCAAGCATGGGTGTGAGATGAGATCATTAGAGACATAGACAAAGCCTCAATTGCATGGCTTGCCTAGAGGAGAGCCATGTGTGATGACATCAGATATGGATATCCTAGCTTGGAGACCTCTACATTTAGATGCTCTTGCACCTCAACAGCCTTTATGTCATACTTCGTAGGAGATTGAGTGGTTAAAGGAGAGGAGAGAGATACACATGTGAGATTTCCAGATTATTTTTATTATGACACTAGATGAGCGACATGAGAGAGCTTATTTCTTGCTTGGTTTATGCTCATGGAGGAAGATTATAGTATTGGATATTGTTTAGGAGATGTCATGTGGGATAGAAGTAGTCTATTAAGCTAGTGTTATAAGTTGTTGGAGAGGGGCAGATGGGTCTCATAGAAAGCAAGGAGTACTTTTAGATATATCCCACGTCCCAGAGTTAGAGAGTTCATGGAGTATTATGTGGAGTATTTTGAGTTATTCATTTGGACTGATAACGCGAGATGGGATTGTGAGCATATATTGAGAGACATGTGGAGCCATGGTCTTTTACCCAATGGTGTATATATAGGTGCATGCGCCATGGGAGTGGCTGATGATATGGATGGGTATCAAGATCCCTATCAAGATTATATTATGAGACATTATAGTACATTTACCACTATTGGTTTGGCTTTGTACGATATAGTGATAGTGGATAGTGCATTCTTACTTATTCTAAGAAATATCCACATAGTATTATTCATCCTCCATTTTTTACTCCCTTTTATACTAGAGTATCAGATTCACATCTATCAACATGTGACCACTTGATAGCTCCTTTAGATATATTTAGAGTCCATCATGGATCTGCTATTGGGTTTCTCATGCACAAGTGGGCATTGGGTCATCTATTGGAGTGTAGTCTAGATTGGACTTGGACTCCTTACAATGGACTAGCCTTGGTCTTTTAGGCTCTTATGCATGATGAAAAGTGGGATCTTCTTTGGAGATACAGGAGCATTTTGATCCCTACACCTATTCATCAAATGCATGGACATTGCTTTAAGGCATATCAGATTAGAGTGCCTAAAAGAGGTAGAGGATAGAGAGAGACAAAGGATATAGAGCATGCGGTACCATGATATATTAATTTTTGTACATATTTATATATATATATATATATATATATATATATATATATATATATATATATATATATATATATATATATATATATATATATATATGCTTGTATCTTTTGTTTCCTCTCCTCCATGTGAATTGTTAATATCTTCCATGGTAGTTTGTGAATATTGATCCTTGAATTTTTTGTTATGTTATGACTTGTACCATTTGATCTCCAACACCGAAACTAAAAATGCACTTTTCATCATCATCGGAAAAACACAAGTGAATATTTTTTGAATCCTAGGTTCCAAACAAACCTTGCATGAGCACCTAGCAGACCTGCCCAAAACTTGGTCCACTTTTTTGGTTTGTAGCAAAACCTGCAGGAAACCACTACCTATGGGTGCTTCCTTTTCTAGGTTCAAATGACTCCAAAGTGAAACCAGCACAAAACCCATCCCTTTTTGGTGATACTTGAGCAAAACCGCCATGGAGTCTTTTTGGGGACATTTTTGTGATATTCATGCAACACCCAAATGAAACCTAAGTGCAAGCCATTTTTAGATATTTTGGTGACATCCAAGCAAAACCCAAGCAAAGCCCAATTTTGGGAATTTTTTTGTGAATCCAAGCAAAACCCGAGCAAATCCAACTTTTAGGAATCTTTGGCAAAATCTGAATAGCAAATAAGACCCAAGGAAAAAAAAAATTTAAGCATAGCATTGATCTTGTTTTAGATCAAAAACAAGACATGGTAAAAAAATCAGATAAACACACAAGATACAAGAGATAAGAGATATACAAAAAATACAAGGAATAAGATCCACACGAATAAAAATGAGATCCAAGATCCATAACAAAGTCTAAAACAAAACCAAACCAAATGCACATAAGAACAAGATCCATAACACAAAACAGAGCAATCAAGCTTATGCCTTAAAGTGTACTTAGTGTAAATCAAAAATACTTTATATAATCAAAACAACACTTAGTAAGGAGACTAAATGAAGGTCACCCAATGCACAATAATGAACTCCATGTAGTAAGTAAAAGATACATACGTGGAATTTTGAATAACAAGGATAGGAGTAACATTTTGTGGAGTGTAACCATCCTACCATGTAGATGCAAAATCACTCCACTACTAGCCATTTGGCTAAGGAGCTATGTTATTGTTCTTCAAAATTGTCAACTCGGATGCTATCTTGGTTGACATATGATGAATATCTCTGGGTACTCTTTGGAGGAGACATGATACTCATTCTTTTGATCTCATTGCGGTTTTCCCTACCTATGCTAATTCTAAAATCAGAGCATGAAATCATTTGGATTTGGATGTCCTCTCTTTGATTCTTTTGTGCTCTAATTTGGAAAATAAAGTTCTCTCTTTAGTTCAACTCTTCTCTCACTCAGAAAATAAAACTCTTTTTTCTACTTCACCTTAAGTTGCAACTTCTCCATCTTAGCCACCTTTTGAGCTTCAATTTCTGCCAATTTTACACCTCTCATAGGTTTCAAACAAATCACTTCTTAACTTGGTCATATTAGAAAGATCTTGTGCAAAGGCCAACATAGTCGTGGAAGAAAGTGGCTTTGAAGCGGGTATCTTTATTCCTGTTGAATCAAAAGTTGTCTTTCCTCAAGTTAATTTTCTCTATGGATGCAATACATGATCTCCTTCTCCATCCATCTCACCTTCATGGTCTCCATCACGGCCGGCTTGCATTGGAGGTGGTTCCTCAACTTCAAAAATGGGTAGATAAGGAAAGTATTGCTATCTGACTTTGATCAACCTCCATCCTCTTGCGCCTTCACAGGATACTCCTCAAATCTGTGAGACTCTTGGGTACTAGGAACCAAAAAGCACTTTGCACTAGGACTACAAAACCCATATGATGATGTTTCATCTACACAATCCTCCACATGGAGTTCAAATGTAATTTGGGATCTCATTTCCTCTTCTATAACCATCTTGGAATATTCCTTTTGAACTCCTAGAAAGACAAGTGCAAGGGGAGAAATATCAGCACTCAAACCAAGCAAAAGATCCATTCTTGCATAATGTGGACATTGATGATTTAATTTATCATCAATAGTCTTCAATCCTCATCTCAATTCTTTCTCAATGAGTCCTTTGCCATTGCATTTGTCTTTCCAAATTCAAGCTGGTTTATACAAAGCCACATATTGAGCCCATTTCTTTTGCAATCTATCTCCCATCATGGACTCTAGAAAACCCTTCCCAAACTTCACGAGATAGGTGGCCATGTTATTGAATGTTGTGCTCTTCTGGACAGGTTCTTACAATTACCCCATGAATTTGGTTGAAATGATATGGATCCTCTAGATAATCCAATATTTGACTATGATGAGATATCATTTTGAACCTATCATCCTCTCTCCCTCTTGCAGCTTTCACGGCTTTCAATTTCATCCCCTTTGCATATTGAACCAACAAAACCATGGTAAGGAGATCTTGAAATTTTAACACGATAAGAGAATGTTTGGAAGTGCTTGTTTTTACTCGAGAATGGGTACAATCTAGTGCAGAATCTAGAGCCAAACAATTGGGAGAAGAACTCGCTAATGGAGAAGGAACTTCCTTTTCAAGAGACCAAGTACACTCCATGTCTACCATTGCGCTTGAATTCTCCCTTCCTCTGATGTCCTCCGATGACGGCTCACTTACTTCCTCTCTCCACTCCCCAAAATGAATGACAACCCGCTCTTGACCCTTGCCATGTAATGACTAGATTTATTTTTTAATTTCACTTTCTAACACCCACCCATGAACTTAAAGAGGTACATCACATGTCTTTGTTAACCATCTCTCCCCACTGCCCATGGGGAAATTTGAGATTTGGAGGGATTTGAACCAGCGAGAAGTGGAGGGAGTGCATCAAAAATCTACTTGCTTGAACAAAAATGAGTATATTTGAATCAGGGATGCCATTCAAATTCTACCATGAGCCCATAGCTACTGTCACGTTGTTTCTGGGCATGAACCAAGTTGTACTCGTCCGCCAGTTCTAATCATATTTATTGCCTGATCTTTTGCCAATGCTTCTTGATACTTTGCGCAGTAAACATTAAACATGAAGATTATCCAACTAGGGAAAAACTGAAATGAATTGTAAAGTTAAAAGAAGACCCGTTAAATATATTAAGGACATTTTATTATTGAGACAAGATATTTTCATGAGTTGACTGAGAAAGTTGCACAGGACACACCTGCTCCAGTGAAAGTCCAATAGAAAACGTTTTTGAAACCCCTGTTGTACATACCATAAATTGAATTATATAGCCACTCGTGTGCAACTCCAATTAAAAGATGCATGTTTTATTATAGCTAATAGAATAATAGTATAAGTTCTATTTCTTGAAGAAAATCAATCCATAATAAAAATATTTCAAGCCTGTAAAAAAAAAAATTTTCCAATTGATTTTTTTGAAACTAGGTGAGATGTACTATACTTCCCCTAAGAGAGAAAGGAAAACCAGCAAGAGGATCTTACTCGAGTTGTGGCACTCTATGCTGGTCAACTTTAATTCTGTGATACTTCTGAATTCGCAAGCAAAGTGTATCATTGTTTATCGGGCAAAAGTTGTCATGTGCTTTTGTGTCACTTTATTTTTATTTTTATTTTTTTGAGTCACTCTTATTAAATCTTGTGAAACTGATTTTTACGGAGTTTAGAGGGAGACTACGGAGTTTAGAGGGAGACTTCACCAATAGGAAAAAGAACTCTAAATGAAGCTTAATTCAATCGTCAGTAATATTGCTACAGTACTTTGTAGTTTACTGAGTGTATAATACGATTACAACAGGCTCATTCAGAACGTGTGATGGCAACTGTTCTGTCAATCATGGAAAGGAAAGCACATACAAAACGTGAAAACAAGGGTAGGCGCCGACACCTTCTTGATTCGATTTGGTTTAATGTCAGACATGTAACTTTCGTGCGTCTCAATGGACGAAGTTACGGACAAACTCATACGTTTTGTTGACATCATGTTTCCTTAATGTCATCGATGAGTGGCCTTTATATTCTAAAATTGAAGAAACTAAATTCACTTCATGTATACTGCATACACTACACCGAGTAGGCCAACTTCGAGTAGGTTTTGCTTCTACACACGTACAGCAGCAGCAAATGATTGTTTTGATGGTGTACTCAATTTGAAATGCGTTGATTCGTGGTACACCAAGTTCGATGCAAAACCAATTTAGGTAGGATGTGATGGGCAGGGTTGTGCTTGTACCACTAACGAGCACACTGATAGTTCTCATCTTGGTTGTCTATTAAAAGAAGATGTGGATCCAAACCTGACTGGCTGGCGAGGACATCAGTGACTCGAGAAGTTTCTGACTGCGAGCGCAAGTTACACCACTCAAAATTCTGCTTAACAAGAACGAAAGAAATAGGCCTTTGTTTCTAGGTGCCTATTTGGCTCTTTTCACGGAGCCTTAGATTATTTCTTTTTACTATTATTCTATTATTATTATGATGTTAAATTTTATGGTGATTTTGCGCTTTAAAAAATTTCATGAGAAAATTTAGTGATATCATTAAAATAGAGTTTTTTGATATAAAAATTTTTAATTAGTACGTAGATATACCTCTGTATCGATCTTACATGGAAAGGTCTCTGTATTATTTGTGGATGAGACTTTATTTATATGCGGTTATGGGACAGAGTGATTATTTATCTTTCTGGATGGATGACAAAGATATACATCTTTACCAATTTTTCTGGAAGGAAATTTATTATTTGTGAAGCAGATAGTCTATCTAAGCAATATCTGTCCTTTCGGATGCACGGCCAGCGAAATAACGGGCAAAGTCTCTAGTGTATACAGTGCTCTATTTGGAAATTTGTTTCTTTGGTTTTGGAGTTATATAAAATTATGAATATATTACAATATTTATTATAGATTATAAGGAAATTTACCATACTAACAATTGAAGGTATTGTTCTCATTTTCTCTATTTATAACATACTCAAATGTCATGGCTATGAAAAGGCACTGGCTAAGCCAATCACATGAGACCAATCATATTAGATACTACTTTTTGGAAAAATTTTGATTTCTCATTCTGATGTTATTGGGCTTCAGCACCATTTTACTTAGGGTGTTTCATCTTTGTAAGGCTAATGGATCTTCCCATCGTTACATACGTTGATTCGCTCTTCAGATGTTATGGTGGTAAGTAGATCTTTTGACTTGCGTAGCTTTAATATTCTAGATACTTGAGGATAGATTTCTCAATCCGATGCTATTAGACATTAGCTTGATTATATCTCGTAGGTTTGATCTCTATACAGTTATATGAGGTCTTCTTATCCTATGTGTGCATTGTTCTCCTATATGTGTCGTTTACTAAAAAACATTTGTGCTATAACCATGAGGGAAGTTTTGACAATACTATCAAATTATTACCAAACTGTTTGGGTTTTGCTGCCCATTTGGTCATAGATTCTAGAATACTCGTGAATTTATTATGATGTAAGGAATTTACATGATGTCATGATATTCAGCGCAAGCATCTTCAGTTCGGTACTTCGGATATCAAATCCAAATCCAAAATCGTCCACTTCTAACACCAGACTATTGGACCGGCAAATACCATAACATATCAATCAAATAACAGAATATACAACATGTCATGATATTCAGCGCAACCATCTTCAGTTCGGTACTTTGGATATCAATCCAAATCCAAAATCGTCCACTTCTACACCAGACTATTGGACCTGCAAATAGCATAACATGACACGATTGCAGTATCAGTGCAGCTTTTTCTCATCGAAAAGTTTTCTCCTCCCTATGTAGAGCAAGATCTAGCTAGATCTAGAAAACACTCACGTGGATCGAAGTTTGTCAAATCGAGCCACCGGACCGTCTCCCACAGTTGCACTCAGTACACATCGATGTCCCATTAGAAAGCTGACTCTGTATGGAAAACCAACTCTTCTCCTAACAATCACGAAAGGTAAGTTTTACAACAGGGTCAAGTTGAGAAATTGTCATCGCCAAATACCCTTACCTGATACTGTACTCAACCTTGGAAGTAGTGGCTCTCAATTCCTCTTCATAAGTATGACGTCGAGAGCATGTTGTACCTATTATGTTTACAGAGTAAAAGGCGACCGCGTAGGAAAAATAAAGGATGGGAAGGACCCATCAAGCCGTACAAGGGAGAGAGAAAAAGGGTAACATGGGGCTAAGCCCCAATATTATGTTTACAGTAGGATATAAGTTGGCACTTGCATTCATCCAACACCAGAACATAAAGCTTCAAAAACTAAGACCACTCAGTTCTGCCAACATCATCGAGGAGATTCGTCTCAAACCAGTTAATAACACATCAGAAAGGACAGGTGATGCTAGAAACCAACTAACTTAAACATTTGACTCTTCACTAGACGCTCAGATGTGCAACCTGTCATCGTGGCCCCGGGAAGGGAACCAGGTATTACCAGCTGAAACGAAATGACCTTGCAACAGGCGAAGACATCTCTGTTTCGGATTCTGTACACGGCACGGTATTCGCATTCGCGACTTCAGAAATGTTTGACAGAGGGGCGAGTCGTCATATCTTGTCAAGACCTGGTGAAAGCAAAATCTTTGCGGTATGAAGCCAGATCCACATCGCCCACGTAGACAAGCACCTCAACTTTAGAGCGGTTTCTACGCGCAGTCCTTTGGACGTGCCACCTCCGCCGCAGCCTGACAGGCAACACCATTCTTATTGAAGTTTTCTAAGTTCCCTTCCGTACAAGCCAGATTGTGTCAGGTGCATATAGGCCAGATTCCGCTTACCGATTCGGGGTTAGCCCTATTTTACCCTCTATATCTTTTCCTTGTAAGGCTTGATGGGGTGTCGCCATCCTTCTAGTTTTCACCCGCGATCGCTTTTCCTCGCGCGTGCATAACTTGGTATGGTGTGAAGCCCGACTTCCGGGAGATTCAGGTGTAATCTAATTTGAAACACGCTAAGTATGATTCAAGGCACTCATTTAGCATCCTCTACATGACCATCTTCGTGAGATGTATGTGAAATGTTTAATTTGCATGTCGTTCCATCTCCAGAGCTATTTTTGTAGTTGATAAGAGCTATTTATCTAGGGCAGTTGTGTATTTATACCTTATAAAGACCTAATTTTGAGGTTTGGCAGACGATACGAACTTCCTTCCATTCATAAGAAGATGCTGCTAGTTCGCCTCGTGGTCCTTCGCTGATATGAACAGCACGACAAAATATTATATAATTGGAAGCCAGGAGATAATCTGGACTTGTAGTACTGTTAATACACATGTTGATGACTACACGCTCTGTATGATTCAAGGCACTCATTTACCATCTTTATGAGATGACCAGCCCGTGAGGTGTTAATGAAATGTATAATTTGCATATTATTCCAGATCCAAAGCTATTTTAATAGTTGATACGAGCTATTTATCTAGACCGATTGTGTATTCATATCTTGTAAAGACCTGATTTTGAGGTTTAGCGGAGGATGCTAACTTCCTTCCATTAATAAGAAGATAGCCTCGTTGGCCTTCATGGGTGTAGACAGCAATACAATACAATAGGAGTTTCAAGAATCAATTCTATTGAATTGAACTTTTTGGAAATGGACTATTTTCGTAAATTATTTTCGGGTACTCGTAAAAAGATTCGGGCCCGTTTATGAATGCTCTCGTGCATTCATGTAAGGTTGGAAAAACTTGTGTACGGAGATGAGTTTTGGCAAATTTTTCTTTCATTAAATTACGAAATACCCTTACCCTAGAAAACTTATGTGTCACATTTTTCGTAACCCGTAAATTCATAACCTGCTATGGGACTTTTCCCAGTGAAATTCACGTACCCTCACCACGAACCCCATAAAACCTTGACGGACCAACCCTCTCCATTCAGCTTTTACGGTGTTTTACGGGCACACTAAATCGATTATTGTAAACCCAAATATTATCTTTATTGGAACCAAAGAGATGATCGGGAATTTTAAGTACCCTTAGTACACATGTTGATTTGACTGCGCGCTAAGTATGAATCAAGGCACTCATTTAGCATCTTTATGAGATGAGATGACCTGCCCGTGAGGTGTAATTGAAATGTCTAATTTGCATATCGTACGAGCTCCATACCTATTTCATCGTTTGTAAGAGCTATTTATCTAGATCGGTTCTGTATTTATATCTTCTAAAGACCTGCTTTTGAGGTTTGGCTGGGGATGCTAATTTCCTTCTATTTCATAAAAACATGCTGCCTGATAGCCTCGTCGTATCTCATGGATATAAACACCACAACACAAGACTACGGTTATCGGAAGCAAAGAGATAATTTGGACTGTAGCTACCCTTTATTTTAGTCCAGTAAAATAAAGGGGTGGAGTATCTAAAGCAATATGATAATTTATCCACACCAATAAGGATGGGAAGATCTTTCATTCTTTGTTTCATTACCGTCAGATTGGATCAGAAAATTATAATCTTATTTGATAAAGTGACAATTTTGGTATGCACTACATTTTCTCTTAGATGACTCATCCATTCCTTGTGCTACTAGACCACATCTTCACTCTTGCTCTAGCAAGGGTACAATATCTTGGACCTAGCTCGACCATGCATTAGGGTATTCCAACTCGCACCAGCTACCTTATCTACAATGATGAGATTTCACCTAAGTTTGGTCCATATGTTTGTATCTTCATTACTCACTTGTGAGTGTGGTTCTACACTAGATGCAACAATAGTCCAAATGACACGGTGCCCTTTTGGAAGACAGAGGATAGCTAGTCATGATGCCATTAAGGATATAATGTTTGCTAAGGCAAGAGAGAGTGGATACCTTGCTTGGAGGGAGCGCTGGTATGTTTTGCAAACAACACATGTCAAAGCATACTTATACTTGGTCCGAGATGATCAGTTGACAATGGCAGATGTTGTGATTACAGACTCTATGTGTGATATAGTTTTGGAGGGAGTGATTACTCATCCCCTAGATGGACGGCGAGTGGAGTAGCAACACGCCAGGTCTCCAAGTGTAGGGGTATGCAGCGAGTCACCTCTTTGTTCCTCTACCCTTGTAGTTACATGGAGAGATGGACACAACTTCAACACATTTGGCAAGGAATGCGCAAGAGCTTATCATATTAGACGTAAAGGAGTACCACTCTCACTCTCATACTTTAGATCACTTGTGTCCATTGCTCTACAGAGAGCATTGATTGGTGCAATGCACAAGAGAACAATCACACTAGGTGATGCTTCTTCAGATGCTCAATAGTTTATAGACCTTCCGACTTGCATAACTTGGATATCTTAGATGCAGTAGTGCAGATTTCTCATATCTATACTATAGGGGTTTATTCCCTTTTACCTCTTTTGTCTTTCTCTTCTTGGCTTGATGGGGTTTTCCATCCTTAGTGTTTGCTACGCAATCATCTTTTCTTCTTCAATTAGAACAATATGCCTGCACTCGACAATATGAAGATCCAAAGTACAGAATCTGAGAAAGCCATGGTAGTGATGGTTTGCACCTGACAATGAAAGCCTATTCTGGACTTCGCGGTGGACATTTGCATTTCAGCAATTACATAGCAAATAGTGTAAAGATTTTCTCTAATTTATCGAGTCTGAAACTAATCAATATTATGTCTAAATATCCAAATCTTGATGTACTTTCAACATATATTAACATTTTCCTTTTTTGAGCTGGATTTATCAGGACATAGATTAGATTGGCAAAAGTTAAATTTAGCATTCAAATTATTACACCCAAAGATACCTGGCAGCGAATTTGGCTCTGCAGAGTAAACGATGATGAAAGTGAGGAAACCGCCACGTTGTAGTGGGGGGTTTCTGAGTCTGAGGCTGAGGTACCTTAGTATATTTATACTGACGGGTACAAGTTGGACGAGATTGGATTCAAAATTCCTCCATTATTTGGCACTATTCTTTTCTCTTGTCTCTGTGGTCCCTTTGCGTTTTGATCCGTTCTAAACTTCGTACGGTAGAATATCCCCCACTTCTGCCCAAATTTCTTGGGATTCGATGTACTCTAACCTTGCGTTCAGTAGTCGAACCTTCTTGAATAAATCCAAAGCGCTATGACTCTTGGATTGGTGGATATCTCTGTTACTTGCAAGTACCTTTAGTATACTTCCCTGTAGGCAATGATTTGTTCAGTATTCTTCATATCGTCCTTTTCTTTTGTTTCGGAATCTCGGCCATTTAAGCATTCCATACAATCATCATGACGGACTAGCGTCGACTCTCTTTAAAAGTTATTTCTATAATCGTTACTTTTCTAGATGTTACATATTTCTGTAATCCTTTGTCGGAATAAACGCAAATAACTAGAAAGCTATGGTTTTTCCTTGAATGTTTTACCTCGAGTAAATATCGAGGAACTGAATAGTTTGAAACGTTAAATTTCTAACATGATTACGAATAATCATTTACTACATTAGAATACTTTCCTAAGACTCTCCTCATGTCGTAACTCTTTTCCTTTCGGATTCTATTTTTTTCCTTCACTAGACCATGGATTCTATTTCATAGACTTATGTGTATGCATGAGAACATAATTACATGTATCCCACGGTAGTTACAATTTCATAAACCAATGAGATCCAAGTTCTCCTTGATAAGATGAAGAGATTGAGTGAATATGCTTGAATATCTATTTATCAGCTGCCGGGCAAATATCTATTAAGGACAATATAAAAGTGAGCTTCACAAATACCTAAGGACCATAAAAGAAAGTTGGGTTTTATGGTGTGGGATGTGGTACCCACACCCTTAGATAATCCCACTTCATACTGATCAAGTAGAGTAAAGTTTCTTAACCATGACTTAATGATATGATCTTGAGAAGAGATTTCATTTAATTCTTCATTTTTTTCCTACTTTATCAAGTGAAGTTATTAGTTATATAACCATGAGCTAGTTGTTTTACTGTTCATAAATAAAAGGGTATTTTGTGGTGCGCTGCATATCCCACCACTCAGACTCATGGAATTTATTTCTGTGATAGAGCAAATAGAATTCATTTTTGGTTTCAAACAAGAACTGAACTCTAGCATGCATATATACATTGCTACACAACATACATTGATGTCAACATCATACACTATAGAAACACAATTCACACAGAAGTCATATTTTAACTCTAAAGTGCTACAATAACTTGTTCACTCTTCCAATTGAATCACACTCAAATCAAATCTGAACTCAAACCTCCACTCAACAATTGAATACTAATTACAGTCAAGTGACACCCACTCTAGTTAAGAATTCCAAGTGATACTAGTTGGCCTTTGTCCACTATAGCCAACAATTCAAAGGCTCAATATCAAAGATGTGAACTCTCTAGAGCCGCACTTTGAAAATAAATTTGCTCTACCTAGGTCTCTAGCCCTAATGGCACTATCAACAACACATATGATAATATGAATGGTGCAAGTGACAATGGGTCCTACCATGTGATCAATAGCACTAATATGAAATTTGGCCGCCATCAAGTAGTCCATGAGTAATTACCAAAGTAACTATTACGGCCAACATTACCACTCTAGCATCCGAGCAAACTAGCTTTAGCATTACAATGTTGTGGTAGCTATTATGCATATATATATATATATATATATCTCACTACACAACATATATTGTTGTCAACATCATACACTATAAAAGTGCAACTCACTCATAAGTCATACATGAACTCTAAAGTGCCACAACTACCCCCTAGCTGGTGTTAGGTCTCTCTAACTCCAAATAATCATCTACTCTAAGTATATAATATGCCTTATGGTGGGTCAAGATCAGGAGACAAAGTGCTATCCAGCCTTATTGTTATTCACCTACTTGCAATCTTTATCACATAAAGTGTGAACTAGCTATATGTCAAGTACATCGAGGACATAACTATTGTCCATGAGGAACCACCGTGAGGAGAGGGGTCAAACATACCATATGTCATCCTCTCAAACAACCATCACACACCAACATAGTAGCAACTCCACTAAAAGAGACACATAATAAATAGCCATCACACACCAACATAGTAGCAGCTCCACCAAAAGAGCCACATAATATACATTGCAAGCTTGCAAATACAAATGCCAAGCTTGGTCCATAGTGCTATCAATGTCTGGAAGGTGGTATGGTCAAAAATTGCGCACATGATCCTTCCTCACAACACCATGATGTCCTTCCAACATGAAGACTCCAAAAGGCAAACCCTCATGCAATCTCCAGATAGTGCGTCCTATAGTAACCTCAAGTGTTGTAGTGTAGTTTGTTGTAAATAGACATAGTCACCTTGATGAAATTGATAGATCAAGGGTCTATAACTTCCTCCTCAAACAATAGCATAGTGTAAGATATCTCTATACTGAACAATCACTAAGTTCTCAAAGGCTATCCACATCACTCTCTAAATGATCTTTGCCCATTGAGAACATGCGCTCACTCATATGTTTGAATCATCCAAATCCAAGACTATAGTAGCATCACGACAAATAGCTATAGGTAAATCTAGATCTCATCCATAAGTAAAAATAAGGAGAGAAATATGTTAAGGAGGCTTTCCAGTTGCACCAATAGCCCATGGGAAACCAAGGTAACAAGAATTCCCAATCTAAAGTGGTCTCTCTAGAAACTATACGTATGCAATCCTTTCCTCACTATTTGACCCATTTTTATGCTAAGCCATCTGCCTCAAGGTGAACTTGGGAGGTTGTACAATGATCAATCAAGGCCTTGTCATACAAGACCTAAAACTCCATCAAGAACTTTATACCTTGATCAATCAAAACCTCAATTGGTGCAACAAAATGACTAAGATCCAATCCATGACTTGGTATGTTGTCCCTTCACTTGACTTGTCAAGAAGTACTAACAACTCAATCCACTTGGAGAAGTGCTCCATCATAACCAAAACATATTGATGATATCTCACAATCAACAATAAAGGTCCAAGAAAATCCAAATTCCAATAGTAACCCAATCCCGTGATAGGTAATGGGTGTAATTGTGGCATAAGAGCATTAAATGATGCTCTAACTTGGTCACAAATCACACATCTAGCAAAAAATTGATGTACATTGGTTTGCATACCGCACCACCAATAATGACTTTAGAGTAAGCTATATTACATTTTACTCCAAAATGTCCTAGCTCCTCATGAGCATGATGTACCAATTGTGGTCTCTAAGCTAGAAGTGGTACGATTTGCACTCTTCCATCCTCCTATACACAAAGAAGGTGTTTTCCCTCCAATCTAAACCGCTTGGCTCATTGAAGGACACGATCTCTCTCCTTGGCACTAATTGTACCACCACGACACTAGTGCAAAGGTAATCCATCACTAAGACATCATCATGAATGTATAGCTGACCTGTACTAATATCTCTATCCTTTGGATTTGTGACCTCAACAACTCCCTCCTATGTTGAGAAAAATACCATCAAGGGCTTTGAAAATATACATAAAAAGGTAGATGTATGCTAACTTGGCACCATCTTCTTAGTTGTCTCACCATGCTAATGTGCTCTTATTTGATCTTGTTGGATGGGATATGGGTTTCTACTCAACCCACCTATATCATGGTTCATCACTCCAAGTCTATGAAATAACTATGAATCATACACTTGTAAAATCAGAGCCCATCATACAACCTTCCTTGCAACCTTGTTGGACTCTATCAACCACTTCAATTGGTTGATGATCAGTAATAAGAGTGAAGGGGTTACCAAACAAATAACATTGAAAATGTGCTACAGCTCATATTGCTACCAAGCATTCTCTCTCACATGAACTATACTTTGCCTCTACTGAATTGTTAGATTGACTAGCATAGGCCACCACAAACTCCTTCCTCCTATCATCCTGCTTGGTGAGCATTGCTCTAAGCTCCAATGTAGCCCAATCAACTTGGAATGGTCATTCTATGATTATTCTCCTAAGAGTAGGAGAAGATGTCAACCTCTCCTTGAGCTTATAAAAGCTATTTCATGCTCACATTCGCAACACCACTCCTGTGTAAGCTTGGTCAGCTTTGTCAAGGCCTTGGCAATGGGACTAAATCCTCCAATATATTGGCAATAAAATTTCACCAACCTAAGGAATACTTGCACTCTACTCACATCTATAGGCCAATAATACATGCAATAGCCTCTACCTTGGTCTTCTAAACACCAAGTCCATCAAAGTATATAATATGACACAAATACCCAACCTGCTCATGGAAGAATCTACACTTACCAAGGATGTAATTTGAGTCCATGAGATCTCAATCTCTCAAACACCTCCAACAATTGTCTCTCATGCTCTTCCTCAATAGTGTTATATACCAAAATTTCATCAATATAGCATTGAGAAAAATCCAATCTTGCTGGGATCCTATTCATGACCCTCTGGAACTTGGCAAGAGTGTTCTTTAAACTAAATGGTAAGAACCTCCACTAATATAGTATATCCTTATCGTGAGGATCAATAGCCCAAAATGTTCTCTTGGACCTTCCTCCTCCTTGATAGGCAACTGATGATATCTTGCTCAAAGATCCAAATTACTAAAGACCTTTGCATGCCTAATTCCATCAAAGATTTCCTCTGGTGTAAGCATGCCATATTGATCAAACCTAGTCTATTGGTTGATAGAAAATTTGTCTCCACACATCCATATGTTAGATATCCATTGTCATGCATATCTTTCATGGCTTGCATCATTGTAGTTGAAGCATATTCTCCATGTAAATCCCACCAAACCAACCTCAAAAAGATCTCTACTCTAATTTTGAATCAATATTCTTTCCATATCAATATACACATAAGGATGTTAAAAAAAATAGTAAATCACTAGTCAGCTCAATTTAAGTACCAATTCTTGTGAAAGCATCCAAATCCTTCATATTGAAGGTAAAACAACTCATTTAGCTCTTCAAGAACCTCTAAACTCTCCATCTTTCTCCTCCTCTAAGCTTGGGTCCAATATTTGGCTCTCAAGTATCCTTTGTAACTAATGTAGAAGTGGAAGATGCATTGATTAATTGCTACATAGGTCCCTTGGGAAAAGTAATGCCTCCAACCACTACAGTCTCCAAATTTAGTGTAAAAACCTCCCTCTACTCTAGGTGCAAGCTTCATATGTCCTCTAGTTGCAGTCCAAGTAAACCAAGGTGTAACCTAAGTAGACCAAGCTTACTTGGATGGAACTCAAGTAGACCACTCTCATTAGTAGCCATTGGTTGTGTACCAAGAATACCATACCTACTCGGTCCATTGCCCCTAACATGTGCTTGAATTGTCTAGATAGGCACAAATTTCACAAGTGTTTGATTGGTGATGCCTATCAAGCGCAATCCATGTGAGAGTGATAGATAGGCCAGCTCATAGAGCCGGCCTATCTCTCACTCAAGATGAACCTCTAATAGATACTAAGGTAATGCACCATGGACTAAGAAGGAAAGGAACCCCAACTCCATCATAGTCTTCCAAGGTTAAAACTCCAAGGCACCTCCAAGACTCAAGTATTGCTCACCAGAAAACTCAATGAGAGAGAGATAGTTGCAAATGAAAGGTTGATGAGTACTTCCTCACCCCTAGCTTATATACTTGTACAAAATTTACACACCAAATGTATTAAGTACCAGAGTTACTCAAGTTACTAAGCTAAAAGTCAAATAAAATCTAAAAATCTAAAGGAATATCTAAGCACATGGGAATAATCCCATGAATAGGTGATCTTATACTCTCTTTCCAATTAAGTTAAGGATTCCTTCACATGGGTTACCCTTGGACTATAGAAAAATCTACACCAATAAGGTTTGTGGGTCCAAGAGTTCTTAAACTTTTTCTCAAAGTCAAATAACTATAAATAATACCAAGTCAATACATAAGAAGTCAAAATAGTGGCACTCACTCTTTTCCATTTCTCTTGAATAGGATCACCTTTATCTTAGCTATGAAAAACTCTAGCTAATCATAAATAATGTAAAATTTTAGCTAAACTTTATATGGATAATATTTCTCCACTACTTGCAATACTAAACTTAATATCCCTATAGAGTATATATGCACCAATGGGTGTTACATTTACTCCCGGAATAAGATTTCACTTTGTCCTTGGAGTGAAGGTTCTTTTACCTTCTAAGATGCAACTTAAACTTATCATGGTTAATCCTATCAAAGTGTCTTCCTCCCAACTCCTTGAGATCATAGGGATAATTGCTCCACTCCTTCTCCACTATGAAAGATCCAAAGTCCTTAGGCAAGAACTTCTCTTGCACCATCTAGAATCAAATGGAACCAAATAGCATTACCCAATCACCTTGCTTGAAATGCTCCACCTTCTTATTGCATTGCTTCTTGTTATAGCTCTCCTTTTGTTTCCTTTGGGCATGCTCCAGTCATACCATGAATTGCTCTTGCTCCTTCCAATTCCATGAGTTCCTCCTTCCTTGACATCTCTACATCACCTTCTTTTTCCTTCTTCAATTTCCTATGAGTGCTTCAAAAAGTAGTAAGATCAAAGTGAATAAGTAAAGTACACTCATTACTATATACCAAATGAAATGGAAATATCCAGTAGATGTCTTCATGGTTGTCCTAAACTCTCACAACAATGCATGAATCCTCTTGTCCAAATGATTTTTACCCCCTCCATTTCTACATCTTTGGCCAACATTATGCAGAAGGTTTGATTGGCTCCCTCTGCCGAGCCATTCTCTATCATCACTCTAGGTGTGATAGAGAAATATTGTAGCATGGCATTAATGACTTCTTGCAAACTCTCTTCCTCTATCAAAAACCAACTCCAAATGGCACCCAAACCTAGTGATGATGTGTTCATAAAAATCCTACCTACTTCATTTTCATTCTTGTCTCTCAATGATCTAGCTTCAAACCACTTTGTAAGATGATTAGTAACTATGACAATGTATGTTTCTTGGGGTTCTATTAAAAGGACCTAAAAATTCAATTATCTACTTCTCAAAAGGTCTTAGCAATGGAATTTATCTAAGAGGTGAAAGAGAGATAGAATTCCTAGCAAAAGCTTGACAAACATTAGAAGTTTTGAAATAATCAAGACAATCCTTGAATATTTCACTCCAATGGTAACGATGCATCTAAAATCTTGAAAGCACTCACTTTTCTTGAAAAGTGACCCTCACAAACCATCCAAACCATCACAAAACTCCTTCATGAGTAGGATAGACTCTTCCTAACCAAGTACTCTTCAATATAGACCATCTGCTCCTTGATGAAAAAGAATGTTCTCCACCATTCATAAAGTCCAGATCTTGTTGCAACAACCTTCCTCTAGCATCCATCCCATCTAGGTAGTTACCTCTTGTAATAAAGTCCAAAATCTCCTTGTAATCCATTGGCACTTCTTGAGGGATTGAGATTGTCATGAGCTCTTCATCCAAGGAAGAATCATCCACTAACTCAACTCCAATATGCTCATAAGCCTTAAATAACAAATTATCATTTGCGTGTTTCTTCCTTGGCCTATCCTCATAGTGTAATCATACTCAAACAAGAGTATAATCCATCTTGCTAGCCTCCTCTTCACATTTAGCTTGTTGAGGATGTATTTCAAAGCCTTGTGATCCATGACAATAGTGACCTTCCTTCTAATCAAGTAGTGTCAAAACTTCTTGAGACCAAAAATTAATTCTAACCTTTCCCTTTCCATGATTAAATTATTCTTCTCTATTGAGACCATTTTTCTACTAGCATAAACTATAAGATGATCATTCTCATCTTGGTCTAGTTGACTAAGAGTGCATCCTATAGCTACATTGGAAGCATCAATATAAAGAATGAAAGGCTTACTCCAATAAGTTTTAGCAAGAATTGGAACCGTAACAAAGGATTGCTTGAGCTCCTCAAAAGCTTTGAGAGCCTCTTTGTCCTCCAAAATCACCATGTACTCTACAGTTTTCTTCATATAAATGGTCAATACATACATCTTGTTTGAAAATGAGAAGATGAACCTCCTATAGTACCCAACCATCCCCAAGAATTGGTATAACTTTTTCAAGCTTGAAGGGAAAAGAAAGCTTTAAGATTTTCCTCACATTTTAACATCCACTACTATTACATCCTTGGAAATGATATGCCTCAATAGAAGAATCTTTTTACAACCAAAGATGCACTTCTTTGGGTTGTGTGATGCATTTGCTTCATCC
Organism: Lunularia cruciata; assembly: GCA_948567375.1. NCBI lineage: Eukaryota > Viridiplantae > Streptophyta > Marchantiopsida > Lunulariales > Lunulariaceae > Lunularia > Lunularia cruciata. The sequence goes on from OX419756.1 coordinate 23,749,036, forward strand.
AAGCATTGCAAAACCTTGATCAAGTGCTCAAAGTGCCCCTCCTTGCTCCCATAAATACAAAAGTCATCAATGAAATCTCTCACAAATATCCCAATGAAGGATCCAAACGCCTTGTTTATGATTTTTTGAAAATGTTGATGGAGCATTACAAAGTCCAAAGGCATAACCTTGAAAGTCTAAGTTCCCCAAGGTATAATAAATGTTGTGAGTTATTGATACTCTATTGCAATCTTGATTTGGTTGTAGCCATTATAACCATCTCCAAAATGGTACCTCTCATGACTTGCAACCTCCTCTAAAATCTCATCAATGAATGGCAAGGGATAGTAGTACTTCTTGGTAACAACATTGAGCTTCTTGTAATCAATACATACCCAAAACTTGACATTCTTCTTCTTCACAATCACAATTGGAGATACTCATTTTGAATTCTCCACCTCAAAAATAAACTCAGTCTACTCCTTCACAACCAAAGTTGTTGGTGGGCTAATTCAATGTTGCTTTTGTCTTGCATTTGACTCCACCTCTATTTGGTGCTCCTCCTAGGTGACTTCCTCAAGATCTTTGTAACTAAAAGTAAACACATGGATGCACTTGAAAAAAATCTCTTCAAATCTCATTTTCTCCTCCTTGGTAACATTGGAAACATACTTCAAGGTAGATAGTTTCCTCTCTATCTCCTCAAGGATCATTTTTGATTTACCAAGATCCTTCAAAACCTCTAGTTTAGGCACAAAATCCATAACATACAAGGAATGCACATTTGAATCAAATTTAGATGGGTCCTCATCTGAAGAGATCTCTTCCATGCAGGTGTTCATACCTACAACTCCTTTTGGATTTGATTCTCAATAACCAAAAGATGGTGTATTTGAATGTGAGATATGGTTGGTATTGGTTATTGGAACTATAACTTGATGGTTTGAAAACAAATTCTCAAGTATCCTTTTGTGCCATCAATCAATTGTTTGAGCTTCTTTCAACCATGGTCTTCCAAGTAGAAAATCATAACTTGTATCCTTCAAGACTTAAAAAGGCATGAGATTTTGAACTCCTATGATTGAGACCACCATCTTGTCTATCAAACCCATTGGTCAAACTTGTTGCTTGTATATCATGCTCACCACAAATCTTGAAGGTCTAAAGAGTATCATACACAACTTCTTCATCAACTTTTCTAGAGGATCTATGGTGAATGCCAAGAGCATGGCATTCACCATAGATCCTCCATCAACAATTGCATCTTTGATGTTGTGACCATTCATCCTCAAATCAATCTTGGAGGCATGGTATATTCATGAGCCTCCCATGGTGCTAGTTTTGCATCCACCACTCCCATGGATACTGGAGCCTTTTCTTTCTTCTTTCTCTTGCTCTTTGTAAACTCAAACCACATCTAAGTTCTCTCCTCAAGGTAGGAATTAAAACAGTCAAACAATCTAAATCCAACTTCTTCCTTGGAGTCTTTGTTGATGGTGTTGAACTAGTAGTGCAAGTACTCCTTGTAGGCATTGGACTATCTTTGCTAAGAGTGAATTCTTGAGAAAAATGTGTATCATCTAAAAATAGGCACTCCTTTTCTCTTGTGCCAAAAGCTCCAAGTTAAGACATTTGAAATTTGAGCATTCTCCCTTCTCATACTGCCCTCCACCACATCTATGGATATTATCTCCTTAACTCTATTTTTCATAAGAGGTACTTGAGCTTCACCAACTCTCTTCTCTCTGTTTTCCCTCTCATAACTCCTTCCTCCATGGTATGTGGAATTTGGACAATTCTTTTGGATGTGATCTCTACCTCCATAATATAAACAATTTTTATCATTGGAATTACTAGTTGGTTGGCCTCTTCTATATAGATATTTTCTATAATCTGTAGGCCCTCTCCCAAAATTTGGGCCCAACTCTTTGTTCTCCCATAGTAGCACTACATTGATCTTGAGATCAGCAAGTTGCTCCATAATAGTTTGAAAGGGATCTTTTGGTGGAGGTGCAAGAACAAGAGCAACTACTACTTGTGATATCACCCTTGTCACTAAAGCATCAGAAGCCCCACCATACTTGTAAACTTGTGTAGGATGCATAACCTCCTTCACCACCAAATCAATCTCATCTCCTTCCAAACTCTCCTCTATAATAATTGCAATGGTGATAGCTTCTACCTTAGAAGAAGGTTTCTCATATCCCACCTTGCTTCAAATTTATGGTTTCCACTTTTCACAAAATTCTTGGTGAGCATGGCTCTTACCAGATCATGGTTGTCTCTATATCATCCTCACTTTTCCTCAATACTATGCATAAATTGGACTCTAACTTTTCCACTCTTTTCATATAGATTCACTTTCTCTCCATCTCCTTGCTTGAGGAAGATAAAATCATTAATGAATCTCTCATAACTCTCATTTGGAATAAAATTCTCAATGAGTGAGATAGTCAAACTCTCCCAAAAAATTCTCAATGAGTGATTATTTTCTCTCTCATTTATACCTAATAGAGTACAAGCACTACTAACATCATTTCAAAGTAGTCAACCATATGAAACATAAAAATTTCAGGTTGCTTTAGGGTTTCTACCGCACAATCAACTCCAAAGATTCATATTAGTCAAGCTTTCATTGATAGTTTATCCATCAATTGAAAAGTTATCTCCATCACTAATCTTGAGAATTATCATATGAAGGTAGTTTTTCCATAGTAGGTTAAGATTCTCCCCAAGATCTTTCACCAAGTGTCCAAGAGGGATGTTATTCCACTACACTCAGCCCTTTTGGAAGTCCTACTCCACAAACCTCACACATCTCCTTGGTTTTAGATCTCCTTCCTTCCAATCTTTGTGAGGAAGGTCCAACATGTAACCCCAAGTCAAGTAAGCCTCTCATTCCCCTCAATCTCTTGCTCTCAAAGGTCAATGGACATGAAATTGCCTAATATCCTTTCTTTTCACATAAAAATAACTTGGAACCAGCTTTCTTCCCATTGGTGTAGGTTTTTGGATCCTCTTAATACTCTATTCAAATTCTATTCTAAAATTTATTTTCTTCAAATCAACCTCTACAATCACCTCAAACCCTTGGGAACCTTCCATAATCTCAATTTCTACTCTTGATGACTTTCTTTGCTACCAAGATTAGTTTAAACACTCAAACATACCTTTGGTTGTTCTCACACTCCTCATGCATGAGAACTCAACTCCCTAGAAATGACTCTTCTTCATAATCTTAGAAAATCTTCCCAAAAAATAACTCCAAATATGCTGAAATTATTCAAACATAAGCTCCACTCTAGAGAGTCCTCCCTTGCAAATTTTCAGCCCTTTTCATCAAGCCATTTGGCAAGATTTCTCTATTTATCACACATCATCCAAGATTTGATCTAAAACCAAGCCTCTTCATTTCAAAAACTCATTACTTTCTGTGCATGATCTCTCATCAATTCTTTAGCCATAAGGTAGAATGGCTTGCACTAAAATCTTTTGTAAAGTTTTAAAAAAATCCAATGAAAAATTAAGAATGGTAAACTTTGTACAAAATTCCAAAGAGCATGCATATTGCAAGAAAAATTTACCTTACCACCTCCAAATTTCTAGCTCAATACATAAAGTAACCCTTGCAATAATTTAAAGTTTTCTAACTGAAAGATAACCCAAGATATATTCTATGAAAATTTTAAATCCAAGTCTCAAACTTGAGATTTTATCCAAAATCATCATAATCTACAAAATTTTCAATCCACCTCACGCAATCTCCCATGTGTATAGGATGTATAATATTATCTCAAGAACATCATAATGAACTATAAATTATATAAATCGGTCCAAGTTGTCTAACATAAGTTTAGCACACTCCTCCCTAATTTTTTTTTTCCAAATGAGCTCTCATAGTCTCCTTCTGTCTAATATACAATTGAACACTAAACATTATCTTGCCTTCTAGAGAGATCTTGGCAACGGAACCAAAAAAGTGAACCATCTTGTCTCTCACTCAATATGAACCTCTAATGGCTTTTAAGGTAATGCATTATGGATTAAGAATGCAAGAAAACCACACTCCCTTGCACTCCACCAAGGCTAAACTTCAAGGCACCTCCAAGACTCAAGCATTGTTGACTAGAGAACTCAATGAGAGAGATAATAACAAATGAAAGGATGATGAGTACATCCTCATCCTTAGCTTATATACTTGTTAGATTGTTACATACAAAAGTTACTAATTACTAGAATAACTCAAGTTACTAGGCTAAAAGTCAAATAAAATCTAAAAATCTAAAGGATTATACACGCACATGAGAATAATCCTATGAGGAGTTGATCTTATCCTCTCTAACCAACTAAGTCAAGGATTTCTTCACATAGGTTATCCTTGGACTATAAAAAAGTCCATATCAATGCTTGTGGACCCAAGAGCTCTCAATTCCTTCTTCAAAATCAAATCATTAGGAATAATACCAAGTCCATATGCTAGAAGAAAAAATAGTGGTGCTCCCTCTTTTCCCTTTCTCTAAAATAAGGTCACCTTTATCTTAGCTAGGATAAATATAGCAAATCATGACTAATGTAAAATCTTAGCTAAACTCCATATAGATAACATTTCTCCATTACTTGCAATACCAAAATTAATATCCCTATAAAGTATATATGCACCAATGGGTGTTATAGGTCTACCAAGCCAAGGCTCACAATCCAGGTCAAATAGTTCAAGTTAATACCGTTTAGGTGTTAAATCTAATACCTAGATGCCTTTGACATTGATGTAATACCGGCACAAAAACCCATCATGCACTCCATCTCATCAACATTAGGTTCCACCAACTATTGTAATTATGAGTCCCAAACAAGTCCAAGACCTTTCTCTTAGAAGCATGGAAGCTTGGGAAACTCATAAGTGTAGATAAAATAGCTTTGGGCTATCCAACAAGGTTCACCATTGGTATAGGTGATCTTTCAACCACTACCGCCATTTGATATTGGTGCCCAAAATCCAGAATATCATCAACAATAAGATGGTCTAATCATTGAATCTCATCATAACCACATTATGGAACCTCTTTTGATAAGAGGTTCATCTACCAAAAACAAAGATGATGAGCTTGTAATCCTACTCTAGCCGCATCTAAAAACACAATAGGTCTCATCCAAGAATAGACCTGATGTGTACTCACCACCACTTGTGTACAAGAATCACCCATCAAATGGACATTCTCCAAAATATAGGCTGGAGAAATGGATTGATGAACCTAGAGATATCATAGGATAACATGACATCTCCAAAAATGCACCAAAATAGTGATCATATAGACCTTGACTTGGGCTAGCATGAGTATGTCCTTGAAATTGCCATCCAAAAATTACCAAATGACTGAGACTATGCCTCTCCAAATTTTGTGCCCCCAACAAGGAAATAATTATTGATAGGGTCTTCTACTAACCCCTTATTGTTAACATTAGTAGTAACTCAATATACCAAAAGGCCAAGTGTGCCACATGATGTAGAGAGACTTGCCTAGCAGTCTCATCTCTCTCCACATACAATTACCTTTGAATCCATATACATACTTGTAGTACCATAACTAATCCAATGTTAATCCCTCCAAACAACTGCAATAGATATACTTTCTCTACTAGATATTACAAAGCAATGATTGTGGTATCCAAAGGTGACAAGAAAAAAGAGTCCAAAGGCTCATCCTCACACTAGTCTCCTAGTGGTACAAAGGATCCACTCCAATCTTACTACATCAATTGATCCACATGTTGTTCCAATGCTTCCTCAAAACTCTACAATGGAAAATCCAAGGTGGATGGAACAATCCCACTTGTATTTCAAATTTGAGTGTCTCTTTTGTTATTAAAATATCCTGTGCATGGGTATTCCCCTCCAATAAGTCACCAGGCCAAGTAATAGAACCACTAAACGTTGAAATTGATGCTATGATTCTTACTATAGCAAGCTAAGATTGCCATTAATAAAGTGCAATGGTAGGTGACATATCTATTCTTCACTTGACTGCCAACTCGGCCTATAGGAAGTTATCTCCCCCCAATAATCAATATTGAAACCCATGGGGTATAAAATTGCTCCACCAACTAGCACATCATATGACTCTATTATTGTTGCAATGACTTGAGCTCTCATCACATAACTATCAATTAGATGCTCCAACAAAAAATAGGCAATGAGCTCCCCACAAGTGATGTATTGTGTAGAACTACCCCATAGAAATATATGGATTTGAAATGGACATCTCTCCACATTGGCCTTCCATAGCCCAAGACTGATAACTATAACCTTACCCATCATAAGAGGTTATGCACTAGAGTCTAAAAAGACCTATATGGTGTATAAACCTTGCTTAAAGGTCTCACCAAACAAAAAATCTGCCTTTGGTTTCTAATAGGACTCCAACTATGAACTAAGCTCAATCAAAGGCAAGTCTCGATGGTAACTCTTCCAATCTAACTATTGTTGTCTACCATAAACCACTATTCATTGAATGGATCCCATGCTCTTGATCCAAGTTACCTCCACTATCAACCACCTCTGCACTAGAAGTAGGAACCATCTTATTCTTACTCTCCCAAAGCATGGCAGCTAACAAGAACACTAGAGCTTGTAACTTCTGATGAAAATATATCATTAGTTGAGAATAAAGGGAAGCACATAATCAATTGAGCAGTTACCAACATTGTGCTAGATGCAACTTGTGTAGTAATAGGTAATAATAGATAGGTAGCAATAGGCTGACTAGATACTAGTCAGCCGATTAGTATCTAGTCCATCATGCGCTCAATCACCACTCTACCATACTTAAACTAGGATGTTGTTGATAGTGCCTTAGAGAGTGTGAAAGATTGGAGAAGCCTGACCTATCTACCAATCTCTCATCTTTGATGCTCCTCTAGACTCTAGAGCATGTACTACACTCCTAGTCACTATGGTAGATGCATCTACCTATGCTACTTTACACATAAAGTCCAAGACATCTCTATTACCAACATAAGAGATGGAAGCCCCAACACCCAAATTTGGTCTCCTTTGAACTATGGCTATGCTAGCCAATCTTTGCCCCAACTACTCAATCCAAGTAGCAATGGTTGTATCAAAAGCAAAGGCAAGTAATGGGCCTCTAGCAATTGTAGATCCTCTACCACCACCTCATCTTTCATGACCTAGAGCTCCTCTACTACCATAGCAGCCATATCACTTTGTAACTCCGGGTGAAGGTCAAATCATTGGTCACTAGTGTAACAATATGGAGTTTAGCGATGAAGTAAGTTAGAGCTAATGAAGTAAACAATAGGCCAAATTAGCCTAGAATATTCTAGAAGTATCTAAGAAGCTTCTTGGGAAGCTTCTTGGCTAGCTTAACTTGCACTCCAAGTAGGTAGTTCCTTGAAACTTCCAACTAGCTTAGCTTGCATGCCAAGTAGACGGCTTCTAGAAGGAAACTTCTTGAGAAGCTTCTTGATTAACTTGGCTTGCACTCCAAGAAAGTGGCTCAAGGAAGCTTCTTGAGAAGCTTTTCAAAAGCCTTGTATGCTCCTATAAATACCAATGCCAAAACTCATACTAGGCATTAAGAGTTTTTCCATGCTAGGCATTAAGAGTTTTCCCATACTCAAGTGTCCCAATGTGATCTTCCATTCTCCTATTTCTCTCCTTGGTCTTGATCTTTTACATTGGTATTAGAGTAGGAATGGGATTTGGTGGAAATAGACCACCAAATCCATTTCCACCAAACCATTGGGATTTTGGTGTTTGAGTACTACCCAAGCATCATTTCACACAATTCATCACCTCACGCTTTGGGCAAGAATTTTTTGTATACAATCAACTTGTCCAAGGAAAACCTTGGTACTTCCAATTATAACTTATGGAAAACAATAGACGTGTTGCATCTATGTGTTAATAAATTATAAATGGTTGGGGGTGGTGTGATAGAGTGGTAACTATGGTGGCAATGCCCAAGGTTATCATTGCTATGTAATAGCATTTCAAGCACCTTACTTGATTGTTGGATGAATGAGATCATTGACAAGAAGAGCACATAGAGAGAGTATTAGTTTGAGAAGGAGAATACCAAGTCCGATTTCCAAAACCAAAGTTTCCAAAGGCAAGAATCTCTTGGGTGTAATGGATAATTTTTTATTTGACTATCAATATTATTTCAAAGCTACCAATCTTCACGATGAATGGAAATAGATTCTCTTAACTTCCAGCCAATTGGATGGAGTAGCAAAGCTATGGTGGTGATTCCAAGTGAAGCAAGCTGAATGGCAAATTGGTGCACTAATCTTGACATGGGAAAAATTCAAGAGTGCCATAATTGGTTGATTCTAAGCTATAAATATCACACAAGCTGCACTAAATAGGTTGGTAGAGTTGATGCAAATTGGCTCTATAAGAAGTTACATCATGCAATTCTAGAACACCATCATGCAAATTCCAAATATACTAGAAGGTGAAGCTTTGGATCAATTTGTGAGAGGCTTGAAGTCATAAACCAAATCAGAGATAACTATGCGAGAGCCACAACACTTGGAGGAAGCCATATGGTTGACCGAATGATTTGATTCCTTGGTTGTAACAACTTGGTCTTGACCTTGACCTCCGTAGAATCTACCAATACACTACACATGGGTAGTAGAGCCAACACCAATGGAGATTAATGTCATTCAACAAAGACCACTTGGCACTATAGATAGAGAAAAACTATGACAAAATGGTGGTTGTTTCTATTGTTGCCAAATTGGACATTGCATAGTTGAATTCCCACTCAAGAATGGGCAACCTCAAATTGGACATTGCATTGTTGAATGCCCACTCAAGAATGGGTGACCTCAACAAGTCACACAAATGGAGTTTGTGGAGCAACATGATCAATGAACAAAGAATCCTAGTAGAAGATTTTGAGCCGCCTATTGGGAACTTGATTAGTTCCATGGGATCAAAGGCTCGACCTATACAAGTTTGGTTCACTTGCAAGGTATGATATCTGATTGTGGTTGTAGAATTTGGATTGATTTTGGAAGTTCAAAAAATTGCTTGTCCATGCAATTAGCAAAGGAATTATATATTCCTATCAAGCCAATAATTGGAAGTAGATTGATTATGGTGGATGGTAGAAAGGGTTTTACATTTTGTACTTTACATCTTGTTGCCTTCAAGATTGGGAAAGAGTATTTGGAGTATATGAGGTTTGTAGTGGCACCTTTACACTATGATGTCATTCTAGGTCTACCTTGGCTTGAATGTCATAACGTTCAATTTGATTGAACCCAACAACAAATTCAAGTACAACACCAGGGTAAGAATTTTTGATTAGGTATTTTGGTACCTTTGAGTAAGACACTTAAGAATAGTCAGTCCCAAGATGAGAAATTTGTTAAGAAAGTAGCTATAGAGCAAGTTTTGAAGGAGAATAAGCCCCAAGATGGGAAGTTTGTCAAGAAAGCAGCAGTAGAGCAAGCTTTGAAGGAAGATAAGTCCCAAGATAGGAAGTTTATCAAGAAAGCAACCATAGAGCAAGCTTTGAAGAAAGAGAAGTCCCTAGATGGGAATTTTATCAATGGAGCAGCTAAAGAGCAAGCTTTGGAAGAAGATAAAGTCTATGTTTGAGGTGTAGATCAAGCCTATTGTACAAGGAAAATCTAAGGAGGGTCAAGAACCTCATCAAGCAATGGTTGATCAAATAGTTCAAGAGTTTGCGTGCGTGTGTCTGGATGATCTGCCAAAGGGATAACCTTTTGATCATGGTATGCACTTCAAGATTAGGTTATAGCCAAGGAGTACTCCAATGAGTAGATAAATCTATCAACTCTCACCAAAGGAGTTGGAAGACTTACAAACAACGCTTACAGAGTTGTTGGAGGAGGATTTCATATGACATAGTATATCTCCTTGGGAAGCACCGGCACTATGCATTCCAAAGAAAGATGGAGAACTTTGTTTCTATATTGATTATTGTAGGCTTAATAAAAAAACATCAAAAAATGCATCTCTTGTCTTGAATTGATGACTTGCTTGATCAATTGAGTGGAGCACAATACTTCTCCAAGTGGATCTTTGTAGTGGCTATTGGTGAATCCTCATTGATAGGGAGGATATGCAAAAGATTGCCTTTCATACAAGCTATGGGCATTTTGAGTAGAGAGTTCTACCTTTTGGGCTCACTAATACTCAAGCAATCTTCATGGATCAGATGCATTGGGTGTTGGATGAATTATTGGATCAATACATGGAGGTGTTCTTGGATGACATTTTAATCCATAGTAAGACAAAAGCAAAACATGCAAATCATGTACGTGAAGTCCTAAGAAGACTATGACAATGGATGTTTTATTGCAAGAAGTCGAAGTGTGCCTTTTGGTAGAAGGAAATTACCTTCTTGGATCACAAGATCTCATTGGAGGGGATCAAGATGGAAGAGGAGCAAATCAAGGCCATCATTGATTATTGTACTCCAAAAGATGCTATAGAAGCACAAGCATTTAATGGATTGGCCAATTTTTACTGACGATTCATCCACTACTATGCTCATGTGGCCGCACCATTGACCAATCTCTTGGGAAGGAAATTGAGCTTTTAGTGGACCAATAGACACAAAGAAGCATTCTAGAAGTTGAAACATATAGTGTCTTCAAGACCTATTCTTCAACCATATAATTTGCAACTACTTTGTGTGGTTGAATTTGATGCTTCTAACTTTGCAATTAGAACCATGTTGCAACAAGAATTTCCAAATGGGTTACATCCCATTGCCTTTGTTTCTTGCTGACTAAATATAGTAGAAAGAAATTACTCTACTCAAGATTGGGAACAACTAGAAATAATATATGCAACCAAGATATGGAAGCGTTATCTCTTGGAGGAACAAGTGATCATGTGAACTGATCACAAACCTTTATTGCAGACATTACACTTGGAACATATGAAGAGTCAACATCATTGATAGGAGGAATAACTATAATTTTTTGATATCATACTTGAGTACAACCCGGTCAATTTCATGTCATCCCTTATGGCCTATCACCACAACTTGATTTAAAATCTCTTCCTCTCATCACGATGGCAATTACAATGGTATGAGTTGACTCCAAAGTCCAAATTGAGTTTAAGATCAGTTTATAGCAATATCTTTTCTTTTAAATGGTACAATGTCATCTTGCAGCATGCAACAAGGGGTACAACACCTTCTCCTTCAAGGGGAAGGCCTTCTTTTTGTGAGAATTGGATTTATGTTCCAACCAAGGGTGATCTCTAACTTATGTGTCTCCAAGAAGCCCATGACTTACAAATTGTTGGTCATTTGGATGTGGACAAGACCTTGGGTACTCTCCAATGCCAATGGTGGTGGCCCAATGTGTCATGAGACGTTCAAGAGTTTATTTGATCATGTGAGAGTGGCCAACACAACAAGGCCAGCAACCAAAACCAAGTGGATGCTTTCAACCACTCCCCATTCCATCTGCTCAATGGGAACACTTGAGCTTGGATCTCATCATATCCTTGCCCAAGACGAAGCAAGGTCATACGATGATTGTGGTGTTTGTGGATAAGTTTAGTAAGAAAATCTATTTGGCACAACCTTTGATACTATGGATGCTCCAACATTGGCATAGATCTACTTTCATATTATCTTCCATTATAGGATTCCTTGTGTACTCATCTTTGATTGTGATCCTTGATTTATTGGGAAAATTTTGGCAAGCATTCTTCTAGATACTCGGCACCAAGCTTGTTTTGTCCATAGCCTATCATCCTTAAATTAATGGACAAATTGAAAGTGAAAATTACACCTTGGACGATATGCTTTGTGCCTTTGTCAACATCCACCATAACAATTGTGAATGTCTTGCAACTATAGAATTTGCATACAATAATTCCAAATAGACAAGCATTGGATTCTCTCTTTTCTTTCTCAATTTTGGCAGGAACCACTTGCTCCAGATTCCTTTCTTCCTCCTCCCTCTCATGTCCCTTATACTTCCACCTTCTTGATCACCATATCCCAATCCTTCTATAATACTTCAAGGACAAGAGAAGAGAGAAAACATAGATTTCCACTCAATTATTTGATGCCCCAAAGGAGCACTTTCTCTTTATTATATAGACAAAGAGGATCTCCTCCAAGGAAGCTCCACCATAGGATTAGGCACATAGATAGGTGACATGTCAGCAAGCTCCACCCTTGGATTACTTACTTGGATGGGTGACATGTTGGTCCTGGTCCTATCTGGTTGGTCAAACAAGCTTTGATTAGAGAGAATCTTTTAGGGAATCTTCTTGTAAGAATCTCAAAATCACATGGGTGAGGTACCATTGGAAAGCTCTTGATGAGACAAACTAGGAGGAGGGAAGGCCAACCTTTCTTCCATTGGGGGGGGGGGGTCCAACACATTTTCAAGGCCTAATTCATCCATTTAGGCCTCCAAAATTACCTTCAAAGATTTCAAATATATTTTGGTTCCTACTCTATTAGTAAAAGTCCCCTTTTGGTGCTACATCTTTCTGATCTATTTAGTCCATCATGTGTAACATTTTTCTAGATGTTACCAAACCAATTCTCACCTTTAAATCATATGTCTAGCTATTGGTTCTAAGGTTTTCAAGTCTATCTCGATTTCTACTCTATTAATAGAAGTACTACTTTGGTGATACTTCTATCTGATCTATTTTGACAATCATATATAACATCATTCCAAATGTTACCAAACTAAATTTCACATCTAGATCATATGGCTAGATCTTGGTTTTACAAACCTCCCTCCCTTTAAGACACAATGTTCTCATTGTGTAGTTAGCTTGCGCAACTAGTTAACTTGTGCTCCAAGCAGGTAGCTTCTAGAAGGAAGCTTCTAGAAGCTTCTAACTAGCTTAGCTTGGACGCCAAGTAGGCGGTTTCTAGAAGGAAGCTTCTTGAGAAGCTTCCTAGTTAACTTGGCTCGCACTCTAAGAAAGAGGCTCAAGGAAACTTCTTGAGAAGCTTCTCAAGGGCCTTTTATGCTACCTATAAATACCAAAGCCGGAGTTTTCCCTCATTCAAGTGTCCCAATGTGAGTTTCAAGTTTCCTATTTCTCTCCTCAGATTCGGTCTTTTACAATAATGAATTTCTACTTGAGTGTTGAAAGGGAGAGGATTTGGGACATTGACATCCACAACATCATAATAGAATGTAGATTGTCAAATCCCACTCTCTGTTGTATACCACCACAAGTAGAATCACAAGGTTTGGTGAGTTCATTACTCTACTCATGAATTCTGCTCCAAAGTGATAAACTAGCAATACTCTCATTTGCTCACGCTAGATGTACATAATCTTGATGTGGAATGCATTCAAGAATGGAAAGCTAGGTGTGGGAAATTTTCCACCCGGTACATCCATCCCATCTGCTCTCTTAAGCCCTTCCTAAGTCTAGCAATCATTGTATGTTCTCCACCTCAAATTACTCAATTTGAGTAGTTTGTCCTCTTCCAAGAGGGGTGATCCACTCTCTTGGAATAAAATACTCACTCTAATACCATTGTAATACTTCAAGGACAAGAGAAGAGAGAAAACACAGATTTCACACTCAATTATCCGGTGCCCCGAAGGAGCACTTTCTCTTTATTATATAGACAAAGAGTGTCTCCTCCAAGGAAGCTCAACCATAGAATTAAGCACACAGATAAGTGACATGTCAGCAAGCTCCACCCTTGGATTACTTACTTGGATGGGTGACACATCGGTTCTGGTTCTATTTAGTTGGTCAAACAAGCTTTGACTAGAGGGAATCTTTTAGGGAATCTTCTTATAAGAATCTCATAATCAAGTGGGTGAGGTACCATTGGACAGCTCTTGACAAGACAAACCAAGGGGGAGGGAAGGCCAACCTTTCCTTCTTTCAAGGGGGTATCTGCACATTCTTGAGGCCTAATTCATCCATTTAGGTCTTCAAAATTGCCTCTAAAGATTTCAAGCATATTTTGATTCCTACTCTATTAGTAGAAGTCCTCTTTTGGTGCTACCTCTTTTTGATCTATTTCTTCCATCATGTGTAATATCTTTCTAGATGTTACCAAACCAATTCTCATCTTTAAATCATATGTCTAGCTATTGGTTCTAAGGTTTTCAAGTCTATTTTGGTTTCTGCCTTATTAATAAAAGTACTCTTTTGGTGATACTTCTATCTGATCTAGTTGACCATCATGTATAACATCATTCCAGATGTTACCAAACCAAATTTCACCTTGGCTAGCTTTTGGTATTACACCTTCCAACAAGCCAAATCTCATCTCCTTGTTGTTCAAAATCATCAAAAACAATATGTGGACCAGCATTGTAGTGATCTCACCTTTCAATTTGGTGATAAGGTCATGCTCTCCTCTCAAGACTTGCCCCTCTTTCTTGATTCCCAAGTTCATAAACTTGTCTTTAATTGGATAGGACACTTTGATGTCACCTAAATCATTTCTCTTGTTGCTTATCAACTTGCATTGCCTTGTCATCCACCCGATCTTTCACATTTCCAAATTGAAACCCTTTGTTCCTAACCCATCTGTTTTTGTCTCATGTCCCACCTCTTCCTCCTCCTCCTTCTCCTTCCATCCCTATCAATGATCATGAGGAATATGAAGTTGATTGTATCCTTGCACATCACTCATACCACCAACAACATATGGAGTACAAGGTCTTATGGAAAGGGTATCCCCTTCATGATGCCACATGGGAACCTCTTTCTCATCCCTAGAATACACAAACGGCCATCCAGGAGTTTGAAGCTTCAATGGCAACAACAATATGTCACAAACTAGTGGTGGGGGAATATATAACAATGTGGAGTTTAGTAACAAAGTTAGTTAGGGCTAACAAAGTAACATATAGGCCAAATTGGCCTAAAATATACCAGAAGTATCTACACAGCTTCTTGGGAAGCTTCCTAGCTTTCTTAACTTGCACCCCAAGTAGGTAACTTCTAGAAAGAAGTTTTTAGAAGTTTCCAACTAGCTTAGCTTGCACGCTAAGTAGATGTTTTCTAGAACAAATTTCTTGAGAAGCTTCTCGATTAACTTTGCTTGCACTCCAAGAAACCAGCTCAAGGAAACTTCTTGAGGAGCTTCCCAAAGCCTTATATGCTCCCTATAAATACCAAAGTCAAAGCTCATGCTAAGCATTTGGAATTTTTCCATACTCAAGTGTCCCAATGTGATCTTCCATTCTCCTATTTATCTCCTCAATCTTGGTCTTTTACAACTAGAGTGACCAAATCTATAATAATGGTCATACTCTCTCTATGTTGGCTATGATGCACCAAAGGTATCATGTCTAATACCTTGAATGCACTCTCTCTTTTGGTGAAATCCACCATAAGTCCAACAAGCATCACCGCCACTCATTGGCTACTATTGATCCAAAAATGAAGGTAAGGGTCTAGCTACACTAGGCCTTCCACTCACTCCATGAGATCTAGGTTGTCCACTCTGCACTCAAAAGCTAACTTGGTGTGGTGCACTCTAGAAGAAATAACAATTGTGGATGAGTTCTCCCTACCAAATCTAGATGTAAGCACTCTCTCTTTTACCATGTTGAGCTCAATGTGCTTAGCCAAACTAAAGACCATTGCCAAAGTAGATGAGGTAGCCTAGAACAACATAGCATCACGTATTGAACAACTCTTGTATCCAATTTCCAAATTTGTGTCAATCTCCTCCCTTATTGGGACCTGAGATACAAGTTGACACCGAGTGCCACACTATGTAAACCCACTGTGTATTGCAACAATATCTCTTTTGGAATCCCCAAAAAACTCCTTCATGACATTGTAACTCAAACCATAACCATAACCACCACAAGTGCCCCACCAAGGATCACCACCAAGTGCCAATATCAACTAAACACCACTCACTAATGTAGCTCTAACTTTGACAATTACACTAGGAGAAAGTGCAACTTGTAACCTACCATCACAACACACACTCTCATGGTGTGCAAGTCATCATTTCCTACTTCACCGGAGAGAAACATAGGTAGTCTGCTTAATCATCACTCCAACCTTGCTATCAAGAGTACACTAGAGTATAAATGCTCTAAAGTCAAGGCACCTCATACAAACATGATGCACAAACAAAAAGTAGAGAGTGAAATGGGTCCAATCACAAGAAGTCAAAAAACACTTCACTTGATAAATCAACACTAGATTGACTTTGCTACCATTTGGTATTTGATATAATAGGAGATTCTATCTACTCCTAAGCTACCAAGATCACCAAGGATGGAATAAAACTACCTTTCCTAGCCAAAACTACATGTGTATAGGTATCAATTAACCAATCACTAGGACAAGAAGTGTGGGTGGACCAATTGGCTAGAGCATTAGTCTAGGAACTAGAGATTTGGGATTCAAACTCTATAATGCATTATCTAGAAGGGTGGGCAAATTTTGCCAAATTATGACCAAAAACTCATCTAAACTTGCTAACTTCACACTAGCAAGCTAGCCCTTTTTTCCTTCTAGCTCTTGAAGCCTCTAAACACCCAGATTTAACCAAATGATGCCTTTCTTCTTGCCAATTCAAACCCTCTCTAAGTGTGGCCAACCTTCATCAACTCTAGCACTAGTTAGGGCAACCTCCACCAACTTCACCTCCAAATCTAGACAACCTTTGCCGATTTGACATATATTGGGTAGTGCTTCCACATACCATTTGCCACACTACCAAATCTACATCAAATCAAATAGGGCTTCCATACACAATCACTCTAAGGAAAATCTAGGACCACGATCAAATGTACCAACCATCCGCTAGGCTTGGAGAGACCACCAACACCCTCAATTCCTATATCTGATTTCACCATGACTCTCACTTCTCCAATTTAATCAGTTCACTTTTCACACTCAAATCAGATTTGAGCTTGATCTTCCATTCAGCAATTTGTCAACAATTTGGCACTGATTATAGTCAAGCCACACCCACTCTAACTAAGAGACTTCAGGTGATTCTTGCTGATCTTTGTCCACCATGGTCAAGAATGCAAAGGCTCAATATTAGATAAATGAACGCTCTAGAGCTACACTTCACAATCATACCCCTTTGCTTGATATAGGGCTCCAGCCCTAATTGCACCGTTGACAACATATTTGATGGTATTAATTGTGCAAGTGCTATAGGTCACACTATGTGATCAATAGCACTAACATGAAATTTGGCCGTCATCAAGTAGTCCATGAGCAACAATCAAAATAACCATGATTGCTAACACTACCACTATAGCGTTTGAGCAAACTAGCTTTGGCGCTACAAATGTTGTGATAACTCATTTTTGCTTTCAAACAAGAACTGCAACTCTGTAATACCATTAGCTAAACATATTGTCTAGAGATGAAAATTTTCTTGGTAACATCTAGAAGGATATAATATCTGATGGACTAAGTAGATTAGATAGAGGTGTAACCAAAGAATTACTTTCACTAATATGATAGGAGTCAAGAAAACCCTAAAAACTTCAAAGCTAATTTTGGAGGCCTAAACAAATGAATTAGGCCTAAAAAATGCAAAATATTTCTTCCATTGGGAAAAAATCTTCCTTCTCCTCCCATTATTTGTCTCATCAAGAGCTTTCTAATGGTACCTCATCCATACTAATGTGAGCTTCTTATAGGAAGATTCCCTTTGGTCAAACTTGTTTAACCAACTAAATAGGACAAGGACTGATATGTCATCCATCTATGCAACTAATCTAAGGGTGGAGCTTGCTAACATATCACCAATCCATGTATTTGATTGGAGGGTGGAGCTTCCTTGGAGAGGATCCTCTTTGCTATAATAATAAAGACAAGGTGCTCCTTTAGGGCACCCGAGTATTGAGTGTTGAAGCTTTGTGTTTCTCTTGGGAGGTTCTCCTATCCTCAAAATACTACAAGCTCTAACCTTATTTTGCATATGACTTAGACCAAAACCTAATTTTAAAGGGCTCTTTTGAGAGCATGAGAAATTTGTGAGAAATTAAGGCCCTCCATCAGCAAAAGAAATTAAAGGTGATTTTGTGGCATGGCCATTGAGCATGCATGTAAGACTATGTATTCAGGAATTAATTAGTCATTAATTATCTACCTTGCAATGGTTGTTTGTCCAAGTGTGAACAATTAATCTGCCGTGATTATCCTTAAGGGAGCATGAGAAGTTCATCTAGTGAGTAATCTGGAATAATAATGCATGTGCGCGGTTGGCGTACATTGCTTATAGTTCCTACTTGGGCTTTTGTCAGCATGTGGGTCTCTACACGGGGTTTGAGTCAACTTGGGATAGATACATATCCTTTTTAGCCAAATTTCCAAAGCCTTTTTGTGAGACAAATGGTGTGGTACTAAACCTCGTTGATGGCATAAAGTGAATCTTAGGCATGCAATTTGGCAAATATTGTTATAGTTTCATGACAAATGCTTGTGATTAGGGTGCATCCCGTTTGGACTAGCACTTTGGCACTATCATTCCATTGGTAGCATAGGAACATCTCCAACAACAAGCCTACAACTTGGCAATATCTGCTTTGAGAGTATGTGATTAGAGTTGTTGAATACATCTTGCCTTTAGAGTTGTGCTTTTTAGCACACGGTGGTGCACATTTTGGGACTTCTAGACCTGACATCAAACTTGACCAAGATAGCTAGACAATGGTAGCACCCCTAAAAAATCATGGTGGACTAGAGTGTGTGGATTTGGGTAGGACATAGTTATGGTTCTAGCACGCAAGTGAGTGGACTCCTTCTAGCCTTCATCAAAGAGCTGCTAGAGTTTTCTATTGATTTTTGGAACCTATGGTAGTTGGAGTTTGGGAGAAAAATCTTCTCAACAAAGTGTTGATGTTGGGGGAAACAAGTATGCTACTTTGAGTCACAAATAAGTTTGTTCTCCACCTCCTATCTATCTTTTCCTATATTTTTATTTTTTTTGTTTTTCGGTTATGCTCTTCTTATTTTTGACCTTTCTTGTCTTTCTCTTTTGGGTTGGGACACATAGTATTTGGCTACTATGTCTTGGCTTTTTGTCATGGTATTTTCTTTGTATATACCTTTTAAGTAGCTTGTCCCACAATGCATCCATTTTGTTCCTTGGCAAGTGTCCATAAAGGGCTTCCTTAGGTATCACTCCTCATCTTGCACCCTATATCCCTTATGTGCAAGTAGGAAGTAGACTCTTATGTCATCTTTTTCAACATACACTCATAGTTGCAAATGTGTATCTAGATAGATTCATTCAATTCTCAAGTCATGTCCTTCTCCTATACTAGAAAAACACCTTATAGGGAGACTCTACTATGGAGGATGCTCCACTACTTGTCCTCCTTATCCCTTTTCCTCATATCATGGCCACTCCACACCATCTTTGCACTCTTTTTGGCCCATTTCCTCATAGGATCATTTGGAGCTTCTTCTTACTTCTACCACTCTACCACACTCTCATAATCATTCTTCTTCACCTTGGCCTTCAACACATCCTCATATCCCACACTATCAACATCCTATACAACCTTGGGTAGGGATTGGTCTTGCACAAGATAGAAGGAAATCTTGTTGTTTGCATATGCGGATGAAGGCCACCTCTACTCCTACTCCCAAACCCCATCCATACTTTGATTGTATCTCTACATGCTCTTCCAACTCATATTCTTGGTTATAGTCTTTGGACCCTATCCAAGCATTCCTACCAGGTTTTTTGTGAACATGGATACCAAGATTCTTATGCCTTTATGTCATTTGGTTAGATCCACACTCTCCTACCTACTATGTGCTATTTTGGTTGATGACTATAGGCAAGATGTTTCTATTTGAATGTTATTTTCCCTTTTCCCAAGTGAACATTACTCCTAACTCATGTGGTGCTTTGGGACATTGAGAGATTGCCTTTAGGATTCATATGTTCTTGAGAGGTGATTGGGTAACCCTCTAGGAGGAGTACACCATTAGGGCCCGTACCTTAGCCAAGCATATTGTAGACTCTCCATAGCACCATACCCTTCTTCCCAATGCATCATTACCTCTATTATTCCTTGATGTTAGGTCATGTAGGGGAGTACATATGGGCAGCCTAAGCACTCTCACCCTCCCCACTAACACTTTTCTCCTCCAACACCTTGTTAGACTTGCAAAGCCTACATCCACTTGCCAGTGAGAAACTTCTTTGTTCCTCCATGATTATTAGCCAAATGAGAAGTTACAACTAACAAAGTCTTGCTTTGCCCATGTTCTACTCCACTCTCCATGCTTCTCAATGGGTGGGCCAACAAGGTTAGTTTTGAGCACCTATAAGATTTTTTTCTCCCTAGATGCTCCAGATTTGAGATTTTGACAAACAGCACTACCACTAATGGCACAATTATACCTTAGCTTGCCTATTTTGGACTATAACTTCATAGTCTCCTTTGATTGTTCTCTTTGCTTTCTATTAGTGCATTGATTTTGGTCATGTGCTCCTAGAGTAGCTTGTATGTTTGGAGTTTCTTGTCTACTTTCTCTTGCAAAGGAGACCTAGGTGTGTGCCCCATTGCAATTGAGGATGTGTTTCTGCATTTGGTTTCTTGCACTTATCTACTTACAACTATGATAGTATTTTTCTTCCTTCTTGTCTCCCCATGAATTTGCTATGGCTACTCCAAGAGGATGCAAGATTGTTATTATGGGCATTCAAACATTCTTGAACATAAATCCAGATTGGGTTGTGATCCAAGTTCATGCCTCCAATGCCTTCAATATCATCTCTCATCTTGCCTTGTTCCACATCCTTTTCTCAACTACCAATCAGATTCCCTCCTTGATCCCATTTATATGTACCTTTTATGAGATTGAAAGACCTTTATTGTATTTCCATCATATTTCTACAAGAGAGTTCTCATAGTTGATATCAGCCAAGGGCCCACCTTAGAAGGATCTCCTAGGTGGGCCTCTCTTCACCATAGCATATTACATGGCTTTACAACAAGTTGTGGTAGATTTTTTGTCTTGTCTTTTCCTATTCATCTTTGATGACACCCATATATTAGGCCCTTTGGAGGATGTCATTAGAGTGATGTCTACTTTTATACTTGCTTAAAGGCCTTGGGTTTACAAGTTCAATTTCAAAAATGCAAGGTTTGCAACCCTTGCACAGTCCTCACTCCCTTTGACTTCCCAAAAAGATTCTAGTTCCTTGGTGGTTTGCAAGTTTTGGGCTCTCCTTTGGGACAAGAGAACATTTGTAGTTTTTTCATATTGGAAACCTTAGTATAGGTTACATCCCATGGTTACGTCCTCCCCATGTTGGGTAATATTCAAGTGGCCTACTCCATTCTTACTCAATGTTATCCCCCTTGAGCCTCATGTTTAGCATGTGATTTTCCCACCTACATAGGCATTGTTGCCACATTTATGGATGTTTGATAATACTATCTGCCATACTTTCTCCACTCTATAAGGGTCATACATGCTTCCATAGTTATCATATGACTGGTGTTGCTCTCCCCATAGTCATGAGCAAATGCAGCCTCATATAGCAAGAAGCCACAACACCAACAACATATATTGGCACTTGGACTCCAATGGTCCCTTGTTTAGCTAATAGGTTCTTACATCAAGGCCATCCATTCCTATTGGGACCTATAATGATAACGGATTCAAGCATGTATGACTTCCAAGCATATCTTTGATTTGACTTATTTCTATGCCCTAAATGCTCATCACTCCTTGATTTTATTGACTTTGTCTCCCTAAACTCTAGGAAGCTCCAAGCAAATCTTGGTGAGTGTATGCACACTCACATACTTACTACTATCCTCATTGATACACCTCTACTTGATAGAGCTATGATCCTTGCTTGCGGTTGGAAAGGCCCTACAACTTGGCTCTTGATTGAAGACTTCTATTTTACTTCCAAGTAGTTTACTACAACATTGCAACAAAGGTTGGGTCTCCACATCCAACTCTCATAGGCTATCTAGCCCAATGTGCATGTGGTTCCCCACATGACATGCAAGTGATATAATTTTTACATTGTGCAACAGGTGGGGAGCCTACTAGAGTCTATGATGTAGTTCATGATACCATCACTCAAATCCTACAAGCTATATGGGCCCAAGTTTACATTGAGAGATGGTTGGATCTACCAAGACCACCTATCCATTGGGTTCTTCTTTACAATATAATAAAGACAAGGTGCTCCTTTGGGGTATTGGAGTATTGAGGGATGAACTCTTGTGTTTCTCTTGTCCTTGGAACATTACACTACATCACCATTGAATAGTCTTCTCAGAGATGTAGCATGAAGTTCTTTGCAAAGGAGATGGATAGGTATCATTGGCTATCTATCCAACCATACTCACATCCTATTACAAACAGCATGTCTCCTTCACTTTGCAGTGCAATCCGGCTTTGGGTCTTCACCAATAGGCAATTATAATAGGCGTACCTAACATGGCAAAGGTCCTTCCTCCCCACTTACCAGACATACTATTGGAGGACCTTTACCACACAAATCAAGAGTAGACTAACCTCTCTTAAATTTCTTTGGTGCTTGTTGTTGGCATGCTTTTTCCTCTATGGTACCTTTGGGCCCTACTTTGGTGTGCCTTTTGGTTTGCCGCATGGGATTTTTTTGCCTTTTAACTTGTTTGTGCTTGGGAATCCTTTCCCCTTCCCTTTGGAGCACTTATTTATTTATTCATATGAAAGAATGTGAGTACATTTTGAGTATGATATTGGATAAAGTTACTTAACTATGACTTAATAGCTTACTGATTTACTTGAGATAATAAAGACTAATAATTATCTAAAACATAATTAGTATTCTTGCTTATTATTAAAATCAAGTAAAGATTTTTAACCATGACATTCAAGTGATTATTAAGGTCTTGCAAAGTGCAAAATTCCACTTTTTGTTTGGGATTTCCTCTTTTTAATTATCTTCTTAGTTTTCTATATTGAAGTAGAATTATCCATGTTAACCTCTCTTATGTGGGGTATATTCAATATGAGTGGCACTAAAAACCTTAAAAAACTTGTAACCCTAAAAGATGTCACTCATCACTCCTCACTCATTCATTCTAATTGTGTTTCAAGTAAAAAATAGAGATTTAGTTCTCCTTATTCACTCATTTAATTCAGCAAAGTCCTATCACAAACAAGTTTAACATTATTTGCAAGGGGTTTATTCTTTCCAAATAATAGTTTGAGCTCTCATGCAACTTCATGCAAATGGTGTTTAACATTATTTGCAAAGGGTTTGCTTGTAGCTTTCACTGGTCCTATTCAATTGGTCACTCTCTTTATAATAGGACCTTGTAGTATCAAATGACTGATTTTTCTGTATTAACAAGACCATAGTCAGTAAGGCCACCCAATTTAAGCCGTCATTGAAAAGGCATTTTTTGTTTAACATTACCTACAAAGGGTATTCTAGTAGCTTCCATTGATGTTGTCCAATTGGGTCATGACTTTGTAGCATCAGATGCCAAATTTTTCCCAAGAAAGGGACCCTGTCACATTGGATGATAGATTTTTTTTTGTAATTAGACCTTACAGCATTGAATGACATATTTTTCTTTGTAAATGAGAAAATTGTCAAGAAGGCCTTCCAATTTAAGGCTATTATCAAATAGGCCATTTGTAGTTTCTTGAGTTTCCCAAATTTCTTGTACATACTCATTTCAATAGTTGGAGAAACAAAAAAATTGTCAAGAATGCTCCAATGCAAACCGTTGCTCCAGAGTCTCCTTGAAAAGTGGATATTAAAAAATACAAAGTTCAAATAATTTTTCATCACATGTGAGGATTTAATCTGTCCAAAGTGTCCAAGACCAGTTGCCAAGGGTGAGGTAGCCATAAAACATGGTTTCAACAAATCTTCACCTTTGCATGGTCATCAATGCATTGATTCACTCTAGACTTGAGTAGTTATTTGATTATCAACATTATCAAAATATTGATCCTTTCAACCTAGAACTCATCACCAATCTGATCCAACTCAACATCCCACTCAAGATCCTTAAGGATTCAATGTTTAAGGAGTTCATGGAACATTGGACCAAGAAGCCCGCCATGTTAAGGACCAACTCTTACAAATATATTCTACTTGGCCTGTCAAGGGATGCACCACAATAATCATCAAGACAAATGAGATGGGAATTATCATCAATAAGGCCAATGGTTTGTTCAACAATAAGGTCATGGCCACACTTGTTTTTCCTCTCATAGAGGTATATCAAAAGCTTCTCATATGGTCTATTACTCATCTAAATTCTAGATGTGATTGTGATTGTCCAACTTGTCCAATACATGATCCACAAGCTCTTTGGTGGCCAAGTCAAAGACAAGTATTCTAAATTAGTGCTCCTCATATCAAAAAGTGGACCATACATGAAGAAAGTTGAGAGTACCTTAAGAACATTTCATTTGTAGTGATGCGTCACATTACTTACTTAGCTCACTCAATGCACAATGTTTGTGAAATGGTATGATTGGAGATGCCTCTTGTCAATAGACTCATTGGATCAATGAAAAACATCTTCTCCAAATCATCTTATTGGTGAGACCAATTTAAGGACATTATAAAATGCAACCCTCTAGTGCAGCCCATCATCATCCATTGGGGAACATGGATCAATGTGGCTACTGCATACTAAAAAATGGATTCTATCAAGTTGAAGGAGTTCATCTCCTAACTACCCAATAAATCTATCAATATTATTCATGTTCATCAACTTATTATGAATCAACCTTTCAATGAGGAGCTTCAATCAATCCAAAAATGTGAGTTGCTACCATTGATCATCATCCAACTTGAAAAACAAGGATTGACAGTGAAAGAGAAAAAAAGTTTTGATTGACAAAGCAAAGTTAAGCTTGACAGATATTCATCTTCAACTACTCAAGGATATTCTCAACAAGAACCCAAACTACAAATGATTTGTGGATCAAATAGACAAGGAACTCCTCTCCTCTTCATAGACTAGTGCTCCTCTTAGCCACATAGATATCAAATGACCCTTTCTCGTATGCAAAATCTTGTTGTTGATAGTACCAACCATTTTCTTGCAGAAACCATCCACAAATACTTGCTTATTCAATTTAACTTTGATTTTCTCTAATTTAAATGTAAAATATTGTCCGGATTTGGACTCCACCTTCTAATTGTTATTATTTCAAATCCGCATTCATATTTATTCCACTTTTATAAATGTTGTAGTCCATACTTTGGAAGACCTTAGTGATGATACACTTGAGATGATATTGAAGGTTTGAGGAACTTATCTAATAATAATACTCATTGCGGGGGCAAAGTGAACTGCCCAGATAACAGTCCTTTTTACTAACCAAACTAAAATCAAGTTACTTGACCATGACCTAATTATTTGTTGATGTGGTTAATGACTTAAGAAGATATTGAGAAGAGAATTAGCAATCATAATTAGTATCACTTGAAGCGAGTAAAGGTATTTAACCATGACATAGCAATGTGAGTATTTACTTAAGATACTGAGAAGGTTAAAGTAATAATCACATACCAATAATATTACTTGTGAAAATAAAATAAAATTGACCATGTTCTCATGAGTGCATGTCAATCACATCAAAACTAATTTAGACTTCGGAGAATCAACTTC
The DNA here is from genome assembly GCA_948567375.1 of Lunularia cruciata. Taxonomy (NCBI): domain Eukaryota; kingdom Viridiplantae; phylum Streptophyta; class Marchantiopsida; order Lunulariales; family Lunulariaceae; genus Lunularia; species Lunularia cruciata. The sequence continues at coordinate 23,774,641 of OX419756.1, forward strand.
AGTTTCATGAAGAGTTACATTGTGAAGGAGTAGATTAGCTCTTAATGGTACAAGTACTTTGAATATGGAATTATTAATTAAATAGATAATTTTCGGAAATAGATAGATTTCAAAAATATTTTCTTAGTTTGGCAATTGTTATTGCGCTAATTGTTATCTTTTGTGATACTCCCGAATACCAACAATTAAAGAAAGTCAATGTATTTTCCCAGAAGATAGTGAGAACGATCACTCGAATCAAAAACGTCCTAGACAAGCACCTTTCAAGGGCAGATCGAGCAGTGTAAAGTTCTTTGAATTCTGCGTACTCAGAACCCGTACATAAGAGTACTCTTTGTACTCCTTTGAGTACTTTCAGGTACTGACTCTCCTTCTCCTCCAGGTCATTTCCATACGGTATGTACTTCTTTGTTGGCAAAGAATATAGTGAACCTCATGATTACCATCTACACGTTGACATGATTACAAAAGCTACACAAGCTAGTGTCATAATAGAGTGCGCGCATAGGATAGCAAAGAGATGGAAGACTCATCGAGCCGAGCCGTAGAAGGAGTTATGTGCATATTAAAAAGCCAATCTGCTGTCAATACTTGAGTTCTCTCGAGGTTCCCGTTCAGAATATACCGTTCAGTTATATGTGAGCCTTATCTTAAGGACTTATCTTGAAAGGAAGCCTCAGATAACCGAGATGTCAATGTCATGATACACAACAGGGTATTAGAAGAATATCAGGAACTGTACTGGAAACTTCATTTGGGCTTTTTGGACTTGGGAAAGTGTTGTGACTATAGTCTATCTTGATGATATAGCATGATAACTTCCACTTTAACGAGATGTCTATCTTAAGGATATAGCGTGTTAAGCGGATGTCCCTTATGCCCTTGCGAGGGTGTGTCCCCGTCTGTGACGATTGGCTGCCAGAGGACACACCCCCTCAAATGCAATAGACGAGTTCTGTCCAGTCGTCTGTGACGAGGCTCGCGAGGCTACAGCCTCGTATAGTAAGATGTCTATCTTGAAGATTTTGCGTGTTGAGTTTGTCCTTTGAAGCTCCTGAACAAGACGTGAAGCTCCAAGGACAAAGATGTCATGATTTTATCACCAGGATATCTCGTGGAACTGCAACCCAGCTTTGAGAGAGAAATGAGCTCCAGAGAGCCCCTTTTTCTAGAGCTTTCGACTCTTCCTTCTCTTTTGCAACTTTTGGCGCTCTTGTATTTCCTTTTCTATTTCCGTCAGGGTATTTTATCGGGCCTATGGCATCAATAAAATATGTGGATCAAAGACGTGGACATGGGGGTTGGAATTTTAGTCGACAGAATCAAAGCAACCGCGCTTATGTTGAGGTGCAAAAGGATAAGAGATATGGTTGCAATATTCGAAGTAGTGCCCACATTGACAACGAAATCTGACTTTATACTACAAGAGGTTATATCACCAACGTTCACTGCATGGCGTTATGGAAAGGAAAGGTAGTTTCAATTCGAGAAGTGGTGGGTTCGTTACGGGAAACGAATGAACATTGTGAATATTAATGTAACATTTGTATAAAAGAAATGTCAAATTGAATGGATCCACAAATCAGTTTACACCAGTTTTCAACAAAATTAGAAAGAGCAAATGGATGTAAGAAAAGAAATTGAATCTTGTGGAATATCATGGACACTCTTTACGCCCCGTAAATTTTTACGTGACCAACATAGAAAGGTTTATAATTTTACTGAAGTACTGGGAAACAGGCGATGTGAAACCCCACCAATATGTCATCATAAGACTCTCTAAATATTCTGGAAATTTTGAAATATTCTGGAAAAATATATGGTTGAGATATTCTGGAAAAATTCCGCATGCAGAGCGTTTGAGCGGACTTCGTGTATGAACTTATCCGACTTTTTCGACCACTTGTCGCTTCAGGTAAACACAAAAATATTTTCTTGAAGCAAGTGAAAAGGAATAAAAAGCACCAAGGAGTGCTAGAGGGAAACAGAGCACGGAACAAAAAAGAGCCAAAGGGTTACAAACCGAACCTAACCCCCAAGCCAGTACAAGGTGGAGACCACAACATAACCAGCTGGAAAGCAAGTGCCTTGATACCAAGTCTTGAGGTACCTTGATTCGCGGATGGACAATTTGGATCAGGCTTGAACTGATTCCCAATACAGTCCAAATTCTGCTCCCTATTTGTAATTTGTATTATTTTGGGATTACAATCCCGGTCGGATCGGCGGATACCCGGAATCAAAGGAAGAAAGGAACAAGTGGAGGGAGTGAAGACTCAGGGAGGCTCGGTACAAATTTTGTCCCTACTATTATCTTTTCAGCTTACCTCCCGGTTATGAGGAAATACTTTCTCGCTCGGCATGAATCACACAAACCTGGAATCTTTTATATACAGTTCCACGAGATCCCCTCACCTTCAGATTTTGGAACTCCAAATTAGATGAGGATTGGATTGCTTGTCTTTACCTTGTTCATTGTCGCGAAGAGGACTTCAAAGATTCTGTTCCTGTACTATTCAAAAACATAACCGTCTGATTACCGCTCCTCCGCACTTCATCACTGTATTCCTGAATGCCTGAGCATCATGATGCGATCTACTTTGAGAATAGCTAGTTGGCTAGATGATCCACTGTCATTAGATGCAGATGGAGATTTTGCACCTGAATATGGTCAATGTACAAACTGCTCTATGTTCACTATTGAAACGTTCAATTTAAGATGGTGCCAAAGAGAACTTTTTGAAAACGATTACTTACGTGTTTGAAATCGTTCTAAAAGTTCTTAAAACGTTTGTTTGAGGACTATATCTAATTGGCAACAGCGAGTACTGGCAGGGTTTGGGGGCGAGCGTGGTCCAACTGCCAGGTCAGCAAGCGGTCAAGAGGTGACCTCCCCTTGCGGGGCTGCTATCCGGGAAGAAAAAACTCAAATGCATTAAGAATTCTCAATGACAGATCTGTAATAGAGTGGAAACAGATTACGGAGATTAGTATTCCTGTTATACTATTGTTTGCATTCGTCTGCCTTCGGCTGAGTCATCATGTCAAAGAAGGAGCGCAAAAATGGAGATCATTGGGAATATTTTGGTCCTGCATTCAAAGAACCAGAGTTCAAAGCAAAACGCAACAAAATGTTTACACTGCAATACAAGTGTGCTCATCACTTAGAATAAAATGCAAACACATGTTTCCAATTGCCTGAAGATACCATGAAGCATTGGTCGCTTGGAACCAGTCCAACGTATAGTGGAAAATAGTTTAGATCCAAACTCTGGTTCTGAAGTTTGCATGCTTACAAGTCATTTGTAATCCTCTCGCGCAAGCAAGAGCGAATGGATATGATGAATTTGAAAGTTTAATGTGGTTACAATTTAGAGGAAAGAAAATGTTGAATCGTGCTTTCAGTGATGCTATACACGAGATTGCAACTCCTTTTGATTTGTTTGATCATCCATCATGGCAGAATTTCTTCATATTATTGTACCCAGCATGGACAACACCCTCACTTGCATCACTAAGTACTGATATGTTTTCTAAAAAGTACATTGAGGTGCAAATGCAAACGTCCAAGGCATTTCTTGCACCTCCAACAACAATCATCGATATCGATGGTGTCACCAACATGTTGTCAAGAAGCATTACCAGTATCATCGCTCATGCTCATGACCCACAACCATGGTTTTTGGTGTATTTTTGAGTTAAAGAAAGGAATCTAAAGTTGAGTTGGTTGTGAAGGTTGTTGATTGTATCAACTGGTTCCATCGTTTTGTTGGTGAGAAAACTGTGACAATTTGTATTTAGAGCAATCAGACAGAATTTGCTAAAGAATGGCCATGTTTATTATTTTTACAGATGTGGGGCAGATCGGTTTAACAATTTCTGAGGGGATCTGATTGAATTAGATCCATTCAAATCAGTTTGAAGAAATTGATTCTTATCTCCAAGAGCATAAAAAATCATTGCCTTCTGTACAAGATTTATACAGCCCTTAGTGAAGAGATGTTGGGAAATGTTGGCCATGATTTTATATTCAGCATCGTGATGATCTAGTGTAAATTATATGTTTTTCCATCTTCTCCGTCCCAAGAGACAAAACAACTCGTTGTCATTAACAGTTGAGAATGACAAACAAGAAAGAAGAATCGATGAGAACTATGATCTACCATTGGAAATCGTCAATATAATTTCAGATTCTCACTTATGGTGTAACACAACTCTCTCAATATATCTGAGTGCTTGGGTTTCTTGGAAAGTGGTTCATCGACAATGGCATTTGCCTATCCTTGCTTTATTTATGTCTACATTCACATATCATAGTTTTAGAACGTGATGCATGTACTACATCTTTACAAAAGTTGCGCGTAATTGTTAGAATCCGTGTATATTCTCCATGTTCTCACTTTCTTTTGTGATCCATTTTATCATAATCTTTGATTGAATGTATCCAATGCATTTGGAGTTGAAGTTGTTGAATGTGGCAACGTGGACATTTAGACATAATGTTGACAGTTAATCCGTTTCCTTACCATTCATTATGAGATAACATCAACTTCTGATGTTTTAAACAATGAGCTTCTGAGTGAATTCATGAAATTTTATATTTATGAGGATAAGTTCCTGAATGAATTTTCTTCTCTAGCTGGTTATCAACCTTGCATGATTTCGGCCTAAGCTAAAGATCAATATCCACCTTTAGCAATGTGTCTCATTACGGTGTACCAGGACCAGGATAATCTGCACGAATTGAACGACAACATAAAGTAAGCAAGCAGGCGTATACTTCTAATCGTAATCAAAGTGGGTGTGAAAAGGTGGAGCGTCAAATTGCTGTGACTCACAATGTTGTAGTTGCAAAACAAATTCGTCCCCACAAACGCCAACCCTATGAGAAAATTATTGTAGCTATATGCAACACAATTGGATATGATCTAATGATTATTCATTATGAAGACAACTTGCGTGTGGTTGGAAGTGCACTGAATAATCCACTTCAACTTGATTCTATTGAAGGATAAGAAAGTGACAACATCGACCCAATAGGGTGATTGTTAACTGATCTGGAGTTGGCGGAGCAAGGAGTTAATGCGCTAATGATCTAATTACACGTTGATAGTGCTCCAAATTACACATTGATAGACGATCAATTACTTTTTGTAGAATCTGAAGTAGAAGGCTCTGATTCATAAGAATTTAATGCTCTCCACGGTCTTAGTACTAAACGTTTCTTTTAATGTAACCTAAGCGTTTCTTTTAGTATGGCTTATTGTAAAATGTTCTATTTTAAATTGAATTTAAAACAAACGTTTTCACTAATGTTCACAACAAGAGCTCTTTTAGTTGAGCTGCCTTCACTCATTATAGTGATGTAGTAAAATAAAACTATGTCCACTATGTCAGTCATTGAACTGTTGTGTTGAACATACATAATGTGTGTTTGGCATCACAACAAAGTGCCCAACTATTTGCGTGACAAGTACCGCAAGGATTTGTAAGCAAACTAGACACGAACTCAACTGAACCCAACTTCAACTCTTGAATAAGAAATGTAAGGTCGTTCATACGTTTATCGTGTGATTTGTTCCGTTGAATCGTCTAAAGAATGATTGAAGAATGATTGGAATGTTGTATCAACCCCCCAAAACCCTTGAGTCAAAATTAAGGTGACTGAATCCAGAATGATTCAAAATATATCCAACAACACTAGTCTTATTCTGAAGCCTTAGAAATATTTCGTTGGTTATATATTGAGTAAGAATAGTGTTGTTGGATATATTTTGAACCATTCTGGATTCAGTCACCTTAATTTTGAATTAAGGGTTTAAGGCGGGTTGATACAACATCCCAATCAGTCCTTGGACGATTCAACGGAATAAATCACCCGATAAACGTATGAACGACCCTACATGTCTTATTCAAGAGTTGAAGTTGGGTTCAGTTGAGTCTCTTGCCTATGAGAGAAAATGGAACATAGAACAACCGGGTTTGTATCTATTTATATCCTATTCGCCATCCACGAGCAGTTTTCTTTGGTAGCCCAAGAGTTCCATTCTATACACTCTACTGACCTACTTGGTAAAGTAGATAACGCTTGTCAAATCTCCCAGCACCATAGCAATACTAGGAATGTACTGCATTTTTAAGACACCATGTGCAGAGGGTGATCGTGATCACTTCGCTATTGTTATAGATGTCTATTTATAACAATAGCTATCCTTTTTCTTTTTGTTTGAAGATAATCGAGCTAGAGACAATCTAGCGTACTTTAGTGTCTCCGAGATGTTGAAACTAAACCACAGGATAGCCTCGAGGTTAACGCATCAGGTGTCAAAGTTTGACTGTACTCTCAGGGACTAAACCAGGGTATTTCCTTTGGTAATGACGTTAATAGTTCTATTTTCAGGTTTGATTCCAGTTTACCCTTATTCGCCACGAAATTTTACTTTGGTGAAAGGTGTAGATTAGGATTATCCCTTCTATCGATCTTTATGTGGTGACGAAATAAAATAGAATTACTGCCGACTAGATGTTCTTCTTCCTGATTAGCTATAAACTTGTAGTAATTTTTGAATGTTTTTCTTTTCAATTCTTACTTGCTAAATGTTTCTGACGTGGAGGTCAGCGTGCCATCACTTGTTCCTCTCATTGTTCTTCTGTATATGTGTAATTACGATTGAGTTCGTGTTCTCAAGAAGTGAACAAAAACGCTTCATGCAGCTTACTTATGAATAACCCAAATTGTGCTCACCGGTAGTTTGAACTTGTGAGTAATTTGCCACCCTGATAAAATAGTCAGGGAGACTTTCAATTCTGGCATAAAATCTGCCATTTTTTTTGAACTTATGAATTCCTCGCTATTATTTATCAGAATTTCTTTGATTATTGAGTCACTTGATCTTTTATGATGGTTATAAGGTGGACCTAAAGTTGACTAATTTTATAAAGGAAAATCTAAAATAAATTTTTGGCAGAACTCCAAATAATGTTGCGCGCAAAAAGTCCAAAGTCAGTTTAAGTCAAAATTGAAAATTAACGCCTTCAATTTAATGATCGTAAAGAGTGTCCACGATGCTTATTGGCCTCTCCCGTCCTAGGATCTTCTCTATTCCTCGGCTATAGCATGTCAATATTTATGCCTGCCTTCATTTTCAATGCTCCGAATTTAATAACATAAGTTGATTACATCAAATTTCAGATCCTTAATTTCTCGATAAGCCATGGCCTCCGTTAACTGTTGTGATTTCTGCGCCTGAACCCTTTCTATCTTCGGTCTTTTTAACATCAATGTTCTAACCTATAAATATGCCTATGAAATAATAAAATATTAATAATGAGACACTCTCTTCCTACCAATTACATTCAATCTCCTCTTATCATCTTCCTCTTTCTTGGCCTCTTTCCTGAGCCTCATTTTACCTTTTTCATCTTTCCTTTGTAGGATTTGATGGGGTCTTTCCATCCTTCATTTTTATGCGGTCGTCCTTTTTCTCTTCTTGGTTGCTTGAGCTTTAAGAGCAAGACTGCTGAAACTCACTTAAGCTGCCAAGGAAGGAGGAACTGCAGCATCGACTTTAACGTCTCTCGAGCCTCATACAAGGATTCTCAGGTTAGAGTCGAGATCGAGTGAGGATTGACTCTGAAGTGAGGGAGGATTATGTGTGAGGGGAATTAAGCACGTCCAGATTAGTTTGGGTAGAATTAAGGCCGTGAGACTTAAACGAGTCACGATTAAATGTATGGCTACATTCGAAGAATCAAGCTTGCGTCTGATGGACTCCTGCAGTTGACATTCATCAGTAGTAATTAAGATTAGAACATTCTAATATCTATACAATTAGCGACTTCGAGCACATGGAATTCTCTCCCTTCCCTAGCTCACTAGGATAAGCTTCGGTATACGCTCGCTTAAGTCCGCATTATGATTTGGAAAGTTTGATGCGACTGAGATGAGATGCAGACTTAAAAAATTAACTCAGATGCGGACTTAAAGAATACTAGGGGCCTCTCATATAGTAAATTGTGTATATGTAGAAAAATCAATTTGTAAATTTCCCAAAGTGAAACACTTGATAAACTTGCCACGGTGCCTAAACTAGAGTGTCTCCACCTTTTGGTGAAAGAGGGGGCCATAGTTTACCAAGGCATGTTCAATGTCAGAGTAGCCCAAGGCCTGGTAGGCAACCATTGGATAGAGTCCATACGTCTTGTAAGACTTGTGGATATATTTGGTATAAAACTTGTCAATAGCTAGCATGTCAGTGTTGAAAAAGGGTGCTTCCTCGGGTTCTTTTGGTTGAAACTGCTCCAACCCAAGATGAAGTTGATCAGCACAATATAATTCTTAAATTGCTAAAAATTGTTATCAACCTTCATGTTAGTTAATATGGGTGAGCTGAAATCTTCCAACTATATTTCATCTGAACAGCTCAATCAGGCTAAGGAACCTCTCTTTTACCCTCCGTTATTATTCTATAAAGCAGTCGGTCTGCGCGACACTATTTGACTTTCAATGAAAATAAATTTTGCAAGATATTAATCCAGGAAACTTTTCTATGGAATCACGAACTTAAGCGAGCGTATACTATAGTGCATGATGTACGTGATAGAAAAAACCCATGAAGATATCCATAACCTCGGCAAAAAAATCCGTTAGTCATCCTTTGTCCATGTTCATCATCCTGTTCTGTCCATTGTCCTCGTCCCCAAAGATAGCTTGTCCGTCATCCCCGTCCCATTTTAGTCTATCTCCTCCCATCAAAGTCTGTCATTCTTCTTCCCCATAGGTAGATCCATCTATTGTTCCATCAATTGTCCGTCATCCAGAGATAGCTCTGTCTATCATCCCATCCCCAGTCCCATCCATCATTCTCTTCCTTAGAGTTAATTCTATCAGTTGTTCCTTGCATCCATGTCTCTAGTTCTGTCCATCATCCTCTGTCCCCTAGGTACCTAACTACCCTACTATAGTGGGTAATAATCTTCATTTAAGGGTAAGTAAGATAGTAAAGATGAGTGTGAGTGATTTTCATTACAAGGGTGTTATAGTAGTACAAAGTACAAATTAGTCATGCATAGAAATTAACATGCTTGAGATGCTTAATGATGCTTTTTGGACAGAAGGAAATCAAAAGAACCTCCTAAATTGAAGGCATCAACCATAGGGAAATAGGACCTACAAAGAGGAGACAATGGTGGGATTTAAAGATGGGCTATAAGTGGGAACAAGAGCAAGTGTAGGATGGAGTACTACACGTGTGGTACTTTAATGGGTAGATGAGTGAAGGCTCAAGGTAATTAAAGATTTGGAATGTCCATTAGTGCATGTTTATTGCATAATTAGTGCTTTGGAGCAAAACCACTTGAGATAGGAAGGTGTGGACCATCCACATGAACATACTCCATATGACCACCTAGCATAGAAAGCCATTGGGATTTATCATGACAGATTTGTGGCTCTTGGCATGACATTATGGACTTACTCTAGATTGTGGAGTCTTCTTGGAGTAGACTTTGAGGCCCATTGTACAAAACACCATTGCAAACCTCCGCATTGCAGCGAGTGGGGTTTGGGAGCAGCATGCTATCAATATGGCCCAATCATGGGACTTGACTAGAGAGTTGTTATTGGTGGAGGCGGAGTGACTGCTTTGGGTCATAGATATGCTTCTCCCACCTCTCCTACTTGTCTTTCCCTATCCTTTCTGCATATGGGATTGTTCCTTTTTATGTCTATACTTTCTCATTTTTCTCTTTTGTGTCTTGACATAGCATTTGTCTATTATGTCTTAATTTTTTCTCATGGCATTTCCTTTGTATTCTTTAGGGTTTATACACTTTTAATAGCCTATCTCCTAATGTTTTTTTTTGTTCCTTGCATGAGCCATAGAGGGACTACCATAAGCATCACTCCTAAGAGGCATCATCCCATATTCCATATGTGCAAACAAGGGGTAGATTCTTGCATCATTTTTTAGCACCCACCCACAACTGTTAAGGTTTATCTAAATAGCATATCTTTGATCCCCACATCACATAGTTTTCCTACAATAATAGTCGTTCCTATAAGGGTGATTTCTATATGGAGGATGCCCTACCATTTATCTCCCTATCCCTCATTCCTTTGTCATAGACCTTCCACACCCTCCCCACGTTGGGCCCTTCATCCACCCTACCACCCTAATTCTCCTACACTTGGGTATTTAGTACATCCATATATCTCACCCCTTAGCATCCTACATAGTCTTGTTTGGATTGTCCATGGGTAGGGATTGGCCTAGCACAAAAGAGAGAGAGAGAGAGAGAGAGAGAGAGAGATCTTGTTGTTTATGTACAAGGTCAAAGTCCACTTTTATTCCTACCTCCCTCTCCCCTCTCTTCTCAAGACCCCATCCATACTCCAGTATCTTTATAGGCTTCCCTTGACTCATACTCTTGGTACACTTTTTGTGCCCTATCCAAGCACTCCTATCAAGTTTTCCATGACCAGGATGTACACTATGATCCTTATACCTTTAATTACTCTTGTTGGCTCCACACTCTCTCTCTTACAACAAATAACCAAGGGAGAGATGTCTCAACTTGGACTTTAATGGCCATCTTCCCTCAATGTATATTACTCTTTCTAGCCCATTAAGGAGCTTCAAGACATCAACAGACTACTTCTAGGATTTATAAGTTTTTGTAAGGCAATTGGGCAATTTCAAGAGGAGAATACCATTAGGGAAAATTTTAGAGTCTCCATAGCCCAATCCTCTACCTTTAAAGCATCATTACCTCCCTTGCTCCTTAAGTTAGATCAAGTAGGTGAGTAAAGATAGGGTAGCTTAGGCACCCTCATCCTCTTGACCAATTCTCTTCTCCTTTAACAATTTATCTACCTTTATTGACCCTACATCCACCCACCATTGAGGACCCTCCTTTGTTCCTCCATGATCTTTTGCCAAATAAGAAGTACAACTTAAAGAGTTTTTCTTTGCCCTTTGTTCCTCCACGATCATTAGCCAAATAAGAAGTAAAACTTAGAGAGTTTTTCTTTGCTCTTGCTCTACTACACTCTTTGTGTTTCTCAACATGTGTGCCATCGAGACTTGTTCTTGAGCACCTACAAGATTGCTTCTCCTTGGATTCTCCAGATTTAGGTTTTCTTCTTCTCTTTGCTTTCTATCAACGCATTGCCTTAAGTCATGTGCGCCCTAGAGTAGCTCATCTCCTAGCTCTAGCAAAGGAGATTTCAAGTGTGCATCCCATTGCCATTGTTGATTTTTTGCATCTAGTTTCTTGTACAACTTGCTAAAAGCTATGCTGGTCTTTTTTTTCCTTCTTGTCTTCCCATCAATTTGATGTGGTTATTTCAAGGAGATGCAAGACAATTATTGTAAGCATTTGAGCATCCTTGAATATTCATCCACATTGGGTAGTGGTCAAAGTTGATATCTCTAATACCTTTAATACCATTTCTAGTCTAACATTGTTTTGTGTTCTTTCCTTGGTTGGAGATAAGATCCTCTCCTTGATCTTATTTGTTTGTACTTTCTATGAAATCAAGACATCTTATTGTACAATCATTATGGAACTATAAGAGCATTCACACAATTGACATTAATGGACTGCACACGGCAAGGAGATGCCTTGGGGAGGCCATAACACATTACACAACTTTAAATAAGTAGCAACATTTTCTCCATTGTGTCTTCTCCCATCCCTCTTGGACAACACTCATATTGTGAGCTCCTTAGAGGATGTAGTGCAAGTGGTGTTTCCCTGCACATGCAACTAAGTTGCCTTAGGTTTATGATTCTAGACTCATAAATGCAAGATTTGGAGCCCATGCACAGTCCTCACTCCCTTTAACTTCCCACCATGATTCCATTTCTCTATAGGTAGTTTGAGAGTTGTGGGTTGTCCTTTGGGCCATGAGGATTTTGTAGTTTGTTCATCTCAAACACCTTAGTACAAAGGATAGTCCATGCTCACCTCTTCCCTTTGTTAAGGAATACCCAAGTGGCCTATTCCATTCTTACATAATGTTTCCTCCTAGGGCCTCATATTTGGCATAGACTTTCTTGCCTATAGAGGTACTATTGCCACATTTGTGGATTCTTAATACTACCATCTAGCACACTTTCTCTACTCTATTAGGACCACATGTGCTCCCATAGCTATCAAATGAGTGGTGTAGGCAATAGATAGTTCTACCCATAGTCTTGGACGGATGTGGCCTCACAAGATAGGAGGCCATAGCACTAGTGGAATATATTGGAGCATGAGATCTAGTAGCCTTTGTATAGTGGATAGATTCTTACAAAAGGGGTGACTTTTCTTGTTGGGTCTTATCATGATAGTGGATTTATGCACTTATGAATTTCAATCATCTCTTTGTTTAGCTTGCAACTTATTTGCACATTACTCCCCAAGTTTATTGACTTTATATCCTAGACTTTGAGAAGATTCAATAAGATCTAAATGAGTATACGCACACTCATACACTTACTAACATCCTCATTCATGCACCTCTACTTGACAAAGCTATAATTATTTCTTGTGTTGGGAAAGGTTTTGATGCTTGGCTCCAAGTCTCTCCCTTGATTAACTTTAGATTTAGTTTTGAAAAGTTTACCATAACTTTTCAAATTTTCAACTTTCAAATTTCAAATTTCAAATTTTCAAGTTTACATAGGTATGAGGTTGGGCTTCCCATATCAAGCTCTCATATGGTCTCTGGACCAGTGCACATGTGACTTCACATATGATATTCAAGGCATATACTTTTTATGATGTGCAGTAAGTAGAGAGCACATAAGAGTACATAATGTATTTTGTGATATAGTGGCTTAGATTTTATGAACTGCATTGTCTTAGGTTCAGATTGAGTGACGGTTGGGTCTACCAAGACCACCTATTCATTGAGTACAAGCAAATATGATACTTTGACATATGGTTACTACACCTTGCATGACATGGTGGTGGTGAACCCTTCTGATTAGAGTCCTTGGTACAAGAAGGTGTGCAGGTGGGAGCAACAACAACCATTGCTTCTAAGGCAAGGAAGACCACTGCACCCCATTTATCCTTAGATACCTTTGTCCCCTTTGTAATTGAGATTATTGAGCAGTTCCATCACCATTTAGATGGCCTCTTAAAGGAAGCAGCACAATGCTCTTGCAAAGGAGAGGAGCATTTGCTCTCTCTCCCCATGCCATGTTCATAGCCTATTGTCAATAGTGCATATCAATCACTTTACAATGGGCTCAGACTTTGGGTTTACAAACTAGCAACTATACTAGGGCTACCCAGCATGCTTAGGGAACTCCCTCCTCACTAACTAAACATACCATTGGAGAACCTCTACCACACAATTCACGAGTAGACTATCCTCTTCTTTGCTTTTTGGTGCTTTTTATTAGTGTGTTTTTTCACTATGTTCCCTTGGTGTAAAAGACCGAGACCAAGGAGAGAAATCAGAGAATGGAATTCACATTGGGACACTTGAATGTGGGAAAACTCCAAATGCCTAGTATGAGCTTTGGCTTTGGTATTTATATGTAGAATACAAGGCCCTTGAGAAGCTTCTCAAGAAGCTTCCTTGAGCCGCTTTCTTAGAGTGCAAGCCAAGTTAACCAGGAAGTTTCTCAAGAAGCTTTCTTCTAGAAGCCGCCTACTTGAAGTGCAAGCTAAGCTAGTTGGAAACTTCTAGAAGCTACCTACTTAGGGTGCAAGTTAAGCTAGTTGGGAAGCTTCCTAGATGCTTTTGGAATATTTTAGGCTAATTTAGTTTATTCTCTACTTTGTTAGCCTTACTAACTATGTCACTAAACTCCATATTGTTATATATTCTCCCATTGCTAGTTGGTGACGTCCTTGTCCACATTGAAGCTTCAAACTTTTTGATCGATGTCTATGCATTTTGGAGGTGAGAAAGAGGTTCCCATGTGGCATCATGAAGGAGATATCCTTTCCAAAGGACCTTGTACTCCGTATGTTGTTGGCTTCCTCATTGAATGTAGTGACGTGCAAGGATATGATCAACTTTGTACTCCTCATGATCATCGATAGGGATGGGAGGAGGATGAAATTGAACACAAGAGGAAAAATAAGATGGGTTAGGAACAAAGGGCTTCAACTTGGAAATTTGAAAGACAGGGTAGATGTGCATATGACAAGGTAGGGCAAGTCGATAAGCAACAAGGGAGATGATTTGGATGATATCAAAGGATCCTATCAAATTAGGGGCAATTTTACAAACTTAGGTATCAAGTAGGAGGGGTAGGTTACTAGAGGATAGCATGACTTTACCACCGACTTCAAAGATGAGATCCGACAATGGTGGTCCGCATATTATTTCTGACAATTTTGAGCAACAAGGAGGTGAGATTTGGCTTGTTGGAGAGATTGCGATATGGTGGTCAAGAAGGTTGAAGTATGAGGGACCTGAGATGGAGGAGGAGCAAGAAGAGAATTTGGAACAAGTTGATCTTGGCCAAAATTGAAAAGAAAGGAGAAAATTTAGTGCTTGCCTGTTTAGAATTATTGTAAGAAAATTATACAGTTGCAAGACATTCATCCCAATTGGTATGGTGGATATTGATGAAGGCACGCAACATATCCTCCAAGGTACAATTTGTATGTTTGGTTTGTCCATAAGTTTGAGGATGATAGGCTATGGACAAAGCAAGCTTAGTGCCAAGTATCTAGAAGAGTGATTGCCAAAACTTTCTGGTGAAGCAAGGATCACGGTTGGAGATGAGTACATGTAGCATCCCATGCTGCTTGAAGATATTGTCAAAGTATATTTGCGCTAAGGTTGGCACCAAGTGGATTTGCTTACTAAGCTTATCCACAAACACCATGATTGTTGTTTGTCCTTGCTTTGTCTTGGGCAAAGATGTGATGAGATCCAAGCTCACATGTTCCCATCAAGCGGATGGACTGGGGAGTGGTTGAAGTAGTCCACTCAACTTCAGGTTGTTGGCCTTGTTATGTTGGAAGCTCTCACACAATTGGACAAACTCTTGAACATCTTGTGTCATGTTGGGCCACCACCATTGGCATTGGAGGGTACCCAAGGTCTTGTCCACACCCATGTGACCAGCTATTGGTAAATCATGGGCTTCTTGAAGGCGCACAAGTTGGAGATCACCTTTGGTTGGGAAATTGATCCGGTCCTCATGGAATAGAAGGCCTTCCTTGAAAGAGAAGGTGTTGTACTTCTTGTCGCATGTTGTAAGATGACCATGTACCATTTGGAAGAAGGGATCTTGTTGTAGAGCTGATCAAAATTGAGTTTGGACCTTGGAGTCAAATGACACCGTCATAATTGTTGTCATGATGAGAAGAAGAAAATTCAAATCAGGTCATCATGATAGAGCATTAGGGATAACATGGAACCGACCTGGTTTGTACTCAAGTTTGAGGTCAAAAAATTAGAGTTGTTCCTCCCATTGGTGATGTTGACTCTTCATGTGTTCCAAGTGTAAGGTCTACAACAATGGTTTGTGATTAGTTTGCATGATCACTTGTTTCTCCAAGAGATAATGCCTCCATATCTTCGTGGCATATACCATTGCAACTTGTTCTTGATCTCGAGCAGAGTAATTTCTTTTAGCCTTATTTAGTCGGCGAGACACAAAGGCAATAGGATGTAGTCCATCTAGGAATTCTTGTTGCAACACAGCTCCAATTGCAAAGTTAGAAGCATCAAAATCAACCACATAGGGTAGTTGAGGATCATATGGTTGAAGAATGGGCCTTGAAGATACCATATGTTTCAACTTTTGGAATACTTCTTTATGCTTAGTGATCCATTGGAAGCTCAAGTTCTTTCCCAAGAGGTCAATCAATGGTGCATCCACATGATCATAATGGTGGATGAATCATTGGAAAAAATTGGCCAATCCATTAATTGCACATAGTTCTATAGCATCCTTTGGAGTAGGCCAATCAATAATGACCTTGATTTTCTCCTCCTCCATCTTGATCCCCTCTGATGAGATCTTGTGACCCAAGAAGGTAACTTCCTTTTGTCAAAAGGCACACTTTGACTTCTTATAAAAAAATTTCAATTTTCATAGTCATCTTAGTACTTCTCGCACATGATTCAGATGTTTTGCCTCTTTCTTGCTATAGATTAAGATTTCATCCAAGAACACCACCACATACCGATCCAATAGTCCATCCAACACCTAATGCATCTCATCCATGAAGACTATTGGAGCATTAGTGAGCTTGAAAGGTAGAACTCTCTACTCAAAATGCCCATACTTTGTGCAAAAGGTAGTCTTTTGCACATCTTCAC
Organism: Lunularia cruciata; assembly: GCA_948567375.1. Lineage (NCBI taxonomy): Eukaryota > Viridiplantae > Streptophyta > Marchantiopsida > Lunulariales > Lunulariaceae > Lunularia > Lunularia cruciata. The sequence continues at coordinate 23,790,929 of OX419756.1, forward strand.
TATCAATGGAGATTTACCAATAGTAGTTGCAAAGATCCAACTTGGAAAAGTATTGTGCTCCACTCAATTGATCAAGAAAGTCATCATTCCAAGGCAATGGATATGCATTCTTCATTTTTTGCTTATTGAGCCTATGGTAATCAATACAAAAACAAAGTCTTCCATCCTTCTTGGGAACAAATAGTATCGATGCTCCCCAAGGAGAGGTGCTATGTCGTATGAATTCTTTCTCCATCAATTCAATTAGTGTTATCCGCAACTCCTCTAGCTCCTTTGGTGAGAGCCAATAGATTGGTCTACTCATTGGAGTACTCCCTGGTAATAACTCAATCTTGAAGGGCATACCACGATCGGAAGGTAATCCCTTTGGTAGATCATCCAGAAACACATCCACAAACTCTTGAACTATCTGATCAATCATTGCTTGACGAGTCTCTTGGCCCTTCTCAGATTGTTCTTGTGCAATCAGCTTGATCCACACTGCAAAAATATACTTATCTTCCTCCAAAGCCTGCTCTATGGCTGCTTCACTAACAAACTTCCCATCTAGGAGCTCATCTTTCTTCAAAGCTTGCTCCATTGATGCTTTCTTGGTAAACTTTCTATCTTGGGACTCATCTCCCTTCAAGGCTTGCTCTATGGCTACCTTCTTGACTTCCCATCTTGGGAATGACTATTTTTAGATGTCTTACTCGAAGGTGCCAAACAACCTAATCAGAAATTCCTACCTTGGTGATGTACTTGAATTTGTTGTCAAGTCCAATCAAATTGAACCTTATGACGTTCAAGCCAAGGTAATCCTAGGATGACATCGTAGTGTAGAGGTGCCATTACAAACTTCATACACTCCAAATACTCCTTCCCAATCTTGAAGGTAACAAGATACAAGGTACGGAGTGTGAAACCCTTTCTATCATCCGTCATCATCAATCTACTTCTAATTATTGGCTTGATAGGAATATCCAATTCTTTTGCTACTTGCATAAACATGCAATTCTCTAAACTTCTAGAATCAACCAAAATCCTACAACCCCAATTAGATATTGTACCTTGCAAGTGAAGCAAACTTACATAGGTTGAGCCTTCAATCCCATTGGAACTAATCAAGCTCCTAGAAGGCGGCTCAAAATCTCCTACTAGGATTCCTTGTTTCTCTGATCATACTGCTCCACAAACTCCATCTGGGCAACTTGTCGAGGTCACCCATCCTTAGGGGACATTCAGAGATGCAATGTCCCAATTGGCGACAATAAAAACAACCACCATTTTGTCACAATTTCTCTCTATCTACAATGCCAAGTGGTCTCTATTGAATGGCATCAATCTTCATTGGTGTTGATTCCTCCACCTATGTGTAGTGTATTGGTAGGTTCTGTGGAAGTCAAGGTTGAGACCAAGTTGTTGCAAGCAAGGAACCGAAACGTTTGGCCAATTGCATGCCTTCCTCCAAGTGTTGTGACTCTTGCATGGTTACCTCTAATTTGGTCCTTGACTTCAAGCCCCTCACAAATTGATCCAAAGCTTCACCTTCCAATATATCTAGAGTTTGCATGAATTGTGTGATGTAACTTCTTACAAAGCCAATCTGTTTCAACTCTGTTGATCTATCCCGTGCAACACGTGTGGCACTTATAGCTTGCAACCAACTAATTATTGCACTCTTGAATTCTGCCCATGTCAAGATAAGTGTAATAATTTATTGTTCAGCTTGCTCCACTTGGAATCTCCACCATATCTTTGCTACTCCATCCAATTGGTTAGAAGCTCAAGAATCTATTTTTGTTCGTCTTGGATATTGGTAACTTCAAAATAACATTCACAATCAAATAAAAAATTCTCCACTACACCAGAGAGATTCTTGCCTTCAAATACCTTGCGTTTAGGGAATTGGATTCAATCTTCTCCTTCTTGAACTGGTACTCTTTCCACGTGCTCTTGTTGTCAAAGATCCCATTCATCCAACAATCAAGTAAGGTGCTTGATTTGTTGCTACATAGCAACAATAACATTGGGCATTTCCGCCATGGTTGCTACTCTATCATCCCACCTCTAATCTATCTAATTTATTTAACACTTAGAAGCAGTACATCCATTGTTCTCCATAAGTTACAATCGGAAGCACCAAGGGTTCCTAAGATATAGTGATCATATGCAAAAAATCTTGTCCAAAGTGTGAGGTGATGAATTGTGTGAAATGATGAATTGTATGAAATGATGCTTGGATAGTACTTGGACACAAAAATCCCAATGGTTTGATAGAAGTGGATTTGGTGGTCCATAAATTCCATCCATCCCATTCCTACTCTGATACCAATTGTAAAAGATTGAGACCAAGGAGAGAAATAAGAGAATGGAAACTCACATTGGGACACTTGAGTGTGGAGAAACTTCAAATGTCTAGCACTAGTTTTGGCTATGGTATTTATAGGTAGCATACAAGGCCCTTAAGAAGCTTCTCAAGAAATTTCCTTGAGCCACTTTCTTAGAGTGTAAGCCGAGTTAACAAAGAAACTTCTCAAGAAACTTCTTCTAGAAGCCGGTTACTTGGCATGCAAGCTAAGCTAGTTGGAAGCTTCCATAAGCTTCCTTCTAGAAGCTATCTACTTAGAGTGCAAGTAAAGCTAGTTGGGAAGCTTCCCAAGAAGCTTCCTAGATGCTTCTAGAATATTTTGGGCTAATTTGGTTTATTCTCTACTTTGTTAACCTTGCTAACTACGTTGCTAAACTCCATATTGTTACACTTGGGCCTTGTTGTTATTTCTTTCTTGGTCACTTGCAAATATTGGACCTCATGCTCTTTTTCCCTTTTGCATTTCTTTGTGCCTTGTTCTCCTTTCCTTTTAGGTAATTTATTCATTTATTTATTTTTATTGATTTATTTAGATTGACTTCCTATTATAAATTTACCATTTGTAATAATTACATGCTTGCTTTACTAGATATTACTAAGAACACTTCTCTTTAACCAAGAATTATGCTTATTTAGCCCATATCTACCCAAGGAAATAAAAGGTGGTAAGGAATTTTCATATTAATCTTCAAGTTTTCTAACAAAGAGTGGTTCTTCAAAATTCCACACATATCTCTCTTTTTCACTTTGGCTTGAATAGAACATACAATAGATAAGATACAAGGATATGCTTATCTCATCACATATACCTATCTATTTATGTTATAATCATTTTAGAGAAGCAAAGTTTCTTGAATTTGGCTTGTAGTATAAACTCCACTAGCTCAAACCATCCACTATCTTATTTTTCTACAATTACTAAATAGTCTATATTGTAAAAAGCTTTATTTCCATTATTATACCTTGCATTAATATATACACTTTTATAATACCATAAGAATAACCAAATTTTTATCAAGTTTTGGTCTACTCCTTGGATAAGAAACATAAAGAAAAGTAAAGGAATCTAGATACATATCATTGTAGAATTTATCTGACCAATGAAAAATTAGCAAAGTTCAGCTTTCACTTCATTATGATGTGATTGGTTAAAGATAAGTTTTATAGCAATTGGACACTTAAGGGTGTCTAGATGTGAAAATTTGATATTGCTTTTGGACTATCACATACCTTTTTTCTATCCAACTATTTTTGTAACTCCTTATATCCTTTTAGGATGATTAAATGATTTTTTATTTATCTATTCTAAGCTAAGTGCTCGAATTTTCTTCTATGAGATGTGCACCTTCCCTAGTAGTAAAGTCATTGGACTCATATTCAGCGAGAAATAGATTTGTATCAATAGCTAGGAGTTGATAAATGAGTGTATTCCTCTTTTTACTTATATTTCATAGATCTTCTTTTGGTAAGATCTATAATAGTGGTTTGTTAAATAAAAAAATCGCTAAAGAGGTGTCACGCCATTTGTAGTTCCGCATCTAGCTACTCGGACACTGGACTTCCAGTGATAGTAGTTAGAGTTATTCTAGTAGTTTCTCAGGGACTACTTTCCGATAGTCTGATTTGGTGTTCGGGGTACTGACTTCACGGTGGGGCCCATCGTCACTTTGCACCGTTCGCACCGTCGAGTGTGCCGTCAGCGGGACCGTTAGGGTTCCAGTGCTAGCTCGAGTCTAGGGGGTATAGTTTCGAAGTGAGCTCCAGAGAGCTCACTTCTCTGATGTTGAGCCTTCGAGTTCCTAGCTATGGTGGACAGAGGCCGGCGAGCGTCACCTGGATTCTCTAAGCTTGAGTGGGTGTGGCTTGACTGTAATCAGTGCCCAATTGTTGGCAATTTATAGAGTGACAGATCAAGTATTGATCTGAGTTGAGTTGAGTTGAAAGTGTTAAGCAATCTGATTACATCAAAGAAGTGAAGTCAAGGGGAAATCAGGTGTAGGAATGTTGAGTGTTGGTGATATCTCCAAGCTCGGTGGATCGTGGTAGCTCGATTCAAGTTCTATGTTTCCCTAGTGTGTAGAAGCTCGTTCAGTTGATGCAGATTTGGCAGTTAGGCGGACGGTGTGCGGAAGCGCTGGCCAAATTTTGAGCAAAGAAGGAACAATTTTTGAGCAGTGTTGTGATTTTGAGCTCAGGAGGTGAAGGCAAGACAAATTTGCTGCGAATTGGGCTCAAAAAGTCAAATTGAAGGTGGAGTTGGGAAGCTCTTCTCATGAAATTGTGATTCGGAAAAACCCATTTTGTCAATTTGGCTCGAGTGGAAAGTTAGCGGGGGATTTGGCGTACATCCATCTTTAGGGTTTACGTCAGATTTTATGTCAGATTTACGTCAGATTTTGGGCCAAAATTGGAGGAGTTTTGCTGTTTGGCCAGATTTGGAGAAGTTTTGCTAGTTTGGAAGAGTTTCACAGATTTGGAGAAGGTTTCGCCAATTTTGGAGGAGGTTCAAAGTGGCAACAAGAAAGGCCTCATTTGGCTGAATTTTGGCGTTTAGATTTGAGGCATAGGGCTGTGGGCTATGAGAGGCTACGAAGGCCTAGAAGGGTCAGAAGGGCCAGCAAGCCAGCTTGCTGGCGTGAGGCTAGCTAGTTTAGAGTAGATCTTGGTCATTGGTTGGCAAAATCTGCCTTTCTTGCTAGATTGTGCGCAACAGGGTTTGACCCCTAGATCTCTTGTTACTAGACGGGTGCCCTAGCCAACTGGTCCACCCTCACTTGTTGTCCTAGTGACTACGCCACTGTTATCTATACACATGTAGCTTTGGCTAGGAGAGGCAGTTTTGATCCCATTCTTGGTGATCCTGGTAGCTTAGGACTTAGATACAAACTGCTCTCATGTCAAATGCCAAATGGTGGCAGAGTCAGTCCCGTGTTGTGTTATGAGATGAAGGGTTTTCGTTTAGATTTCTTGTGATTGGATCCCCTCCATTCTCTGCTTCCTGTTTGTGCACCATGTTTGTGTGAGGTGCCCTGACTTTTGAGCGTTGGTGCTCTTGTGTGCTCTCGGTGGTGAGGCTGGAGTGATGACCAGTCAGACTACCTTGGTTTCTCTCCGGTGAGGCAAGAAGTGATGACCTGTAGACCGTGAGAGTGTGTGTTATGATGGCAGGTCACATGTTGCCCTTTCCCCTAGTGTAGTTATCTCGGTTAGAGTTACATTAGTGGGTGGTGCTTAGTTGGCACGTGGTGGTGTTGGCACTTGGTGGGGCACTTGCGGTTGCGGCTTGCGGTTGCAGTTGGTGGTTCGGGTTTGCTGTTGCAGTTACGTGGTCACGACGGAGTTCTTTGGAGATTCCAAAGGAGTTAGCCCTGCAGTACGCAGTAGGTTTACTCGGAGTGGTGCTCGGTATTAGCTTGTATCTCAGGTCCCAGTGAGGGAGGAGATTGACTCTGAGTTGGAGTTTGACACAGGAGCTGATTCAGTTGAGAGCGCACTTGGTGTGTCCGCACCATTGTTGTGGGACATGGACAAGATTTATGGGGCCTCCAAAGGCCCTAGGCGTTACTCTGGTACAGTGGGTACCATTGAGTTGGATGACTTCATCCAGGAGTTTGATAGTTGGTGTGATCTGCAGCAGATGCGGAACCCGACTTTGTTCACACCCTTCATGGCATGGAAGGGGTTGTTTCAGCATCTGGAGGGTCCACCAATGGATGACTACCATGAGTTCAGGAGAGCTCATTTGGAGGAGATTGAGTTATGGAGACAGTATTGGTCTCCACACTATGTCTCTATCACTTCAGGCTCGGTGGCCAGGAGTAGATCAGCTGTACCCACGAGTTCTAGCTTGAGTAGTGTTGGTGGAGCTAGTGGAGGTGCACTAGCTGGAGATAGTGCTACTACAAGTGGAGGTACCGCTGCAGGAGGTGGTGTGGTACCAAGGTTTAACCCCATGGTGGAGTTCTTCCTATGTTTGAGGCAGAACTACCAGGGAGTGCGGACTGACAAGCTGAGGAGCTTGCAGGAGTTCTAGTGGAAGGCTGGAGAGAGCCTACGCGAGGCATACACTTGCATGAGGCGGCTGATCAGTTTCACTCAGGGAGTTACTGAGGCCCAAGCAGTCCAGTTTTGGTATGGGATATTGGATAGGGAGTTGCGACGTAGAGTTCGTGATGCTACGTTGTTGCAGGCTACTTTGCCCACTTTGGCAGTAGTCTTTGGTTTGGCTGAGCGTATTGAGCTCAACATGGTGGAGGAGAGAGTGGTGACATTTGGATTTGGTAGGGAGACCTCATCCACGGCTGTGACTTCTTCTAGAGTGCAGCAGAGTGCACCACGCCCAGTTGGTTTTTGAGGACAGGGTTGATAGCCCAGATCTTATGGAGCAAGTGGATGGCCTAGTGGAGTTAGACCCTTACCCTCATTTTTGGGTCAACAGCAGCCAGTGAGTGGTGGTGTTGCTTGTTGGACTTGTGGTGGACCTCACCATAGGAGAGAATGTACTCAAGGCAGTGGACCTGATACCTCTGGTGCATCACAGCCAGCACAGAGGCAGTGTGAGCACTGCCACAGATTTGGTCACACTAGTGACCGGTGTTTTGACCTACACCCGGAGTTACGGAGTGGTAGGGCTGCTATGGCAGGTAGTAGAGGGGCTCCAGTTCATGGAGGACGAGGTGGTAGAGGTGGTGGTAGAGGATCTACACCTAGTAGGGGTGCAGTACCTACCCTTACTTATGACACAGCTATGGCTACTTGGATTGAGCAGTTGGAGCAGAGATTGGCTAGTATGGCTATTGCTTAGAGGAGATCAGATTTGGGTTCTGAGGCTTCCACCTCATATGCTGGTGATAGAGATGCTTTAGACTTCATGTGCAGAGCAGCACAGGTGGATGCATCTACAGCAGTGACTAGGAGTGCAGTACGTGCTCCAGAGCCTAGAGAAGCATCAGTGGAGTTGGACCCACAGAGAGGAGAGGTTGGGGGATAGGTCAGACTTCCCCAGTCTTTCACGCTATCTGAGGCATTACAGACAACATCCATAGTTCCTAGACGTCCCATGGCAGGTGTGGTAGGTGGTGATGGAGTACCTGATGGACTACTTGCTAGTCAGCCACCTGCTACTACACAAACTGAGTCTAGCATGATGTTGGGGGCGGCTCAGCTGATTATGAGGCATCCTTTATTTTCAGCCAGTGACATGTTTACATTGGGAGTAGACCCAGCCCCAATGTTCCGGTTGGTTGCCACGTTGTGTGAGAGTAGGGATGGTGCAGTTCCTACTACTAGAGCAAAGGTGGTTGGTAGTGGAGCTGACTTGGTTGAGGAGCATGGGATCCGTTCAGCGACCAATGGTTTATGGCAGGCAGCAACGGCTAGACTGGAGGAGTTGCCAGCTAGACCGGCCTTTGAGAGAGCACGGTTTACACCTGGTGTTGTCCTATTGGATAACCAGAGGGGGATTTTTTGTTTGGTGGGACCTTCAGGGAAGGTCTATACACCATAGAGAGTCTTGTTAGACTCTGGTGCGTAGCCCCTTATGTTGGGGAAGGCTGCAGTTGTTGGTCTGGAGTTACGGAAGACCGATGTGGAGAGGTGTCCATTTCAGATCCAGACATCTCTTGGTGGTGGTTCGACACAGTACATCACACGTGGAGAGCTTGTTGTCCAGGTTCAGCCTGGTCATCCGACTGATAGCTCGGTGGTGAGAGCTCAGTCTATTGCGACGATAGCTGAGTCATATGATGTGCTAGTTGGGAGAGTAGTGTTATACCCTATGGGTTTAAGCATTGACTATTGGGAGGAGACAGCCTCTTATAGACCTGGTTGGCAGTCTGGTGAGGGACGGGTATGTCGCCTACCAATACGCTTCAGTAGTGGCAGTCTTGGCTCACTACAGTCCGGGACCATGGCAACATCAATTTTAGCTTTCAACGGTGCAGTTACTTGGCCTGGTGACTTGTTAGAGGGGAACGCCCATGCAGAGGATACTCCAGTACCAGAGGAGATCACTCGACTTTGGAGTACAAGTGGGATTGTTCCATCCACCTTGGATGTTCCATTGTGGAGTTCAGAGGAGGCATTGCAGCAGCATGCAGATCAGTTGGTGCAGCATGCTTGGAGTGGAGCCTTTGTACTATCAAGGGATGAGTGTGAGGATGAGCCTCCAGAGGCGATTGCTTTGACACCTCTGGATACCACACTCATTGCTTGGCAGTACCCAATAGAGGGGATATGCCTATTAGAGTTGTTTGGTGGGATCAGCACCGGACTAGTTGCGGTGTTACAAGCGGGTATCCGAGTACAGAGGTACTTGTATGTAGAGAGAGATGAGACTGCTAGGCCAGTCTCTCTACATCATGTGGCACACTTGGCCTATCGGTATCCAGAGTTATTACCGATGTCAGCAGTCAGAGGTTACCAGAAGGCCTTACCATGGGACATTTCCTTACTGGGGGCGCATGACCTAGAGAGACATGGGCCTATTCACTTGGTGATTTATGGATGGCCATGTTAGGGACATACACGTGCAGGCCACGGTTTGGGTCTTCAGGATCCTTGTTTAGGTGTGTTTTGGGAGATGTTACGGATACTACGACATCTCCAAGTTCATCAGTCTGTTTCTCCAGCTTACCTTTTGGAGAACGTTCCTTTGATGGGTGATTCTCGCACTAGAGTGGTGGCGAGTACACATCAGGTCCATTCTTGGATGGGACCTGCTGTATTGTTAGATGCAGCCAGAGTGGGATCACGGGCTCATCGTCTTTGTCTTTGGTGGACGAACCTTTTACCCAGAGAGGTTCTACATCGTAGTTATGATGGGATTCAACGACTTGACCACATCCTTGTTGATGATATCTTGGATGTTGGGCGTCAGTCTCAGACAGTGGTAGTGGCTGATAGGTCACCTATGGCAATGGTGAACCTAGTTGGACAGCCTAGAGTTTCATTTCCCACACTCATGAGTTTCCCAGGGTCTCATGCTTTTCGAGAGGGAGGACCCAGACTTGTTTGGGACTCACAGTTATAGTAGTTGGTGGAGCCCAATGCTGATGAGAGAGAGCGGGTGATGAGTTTTTGCACCGGTATTACCGCTGTTCCAGCAATGTCAAAGGCCTCCAGGCGTCAGGTGTTAGGTCAGGCTATGGACCTGAATTGTTTGACCTAAATTGTGAGCCTTGGTTTGGCAGAGCAGCGTAGGATGCACTTGATAGGCATCACCACTTGGACACTTGTGAGCCCTGTGCCTATCGAGACAATTCAGGCACATGTTGGGGGCGATGGACCGAGTGGACATGGTATTCTTGGGACACATCTAGTAGCTACTAAGGAGAGTGGTCTACTTGGAGTCCATCCAGGTGAGCGGGGCTACTTGGATTACACCCTTGGTCCACATGGGATGCAGCTAGAGGACGTGTGGAGCTTGCAGCCAGAGTGGAGGGAGTTTTTTGCACAGAGGTTGGGACCTCTAGTGGTCGGGAGCATGACACTATTGCTCCCAAGGGCCCAGTGTAGCAGCCAATCAGTACGTCTTCCACTCCTACTACAGTTACAGAGGATACTTGGGAGCCAGATCTTGGACCCAAGCTTACTGGAGAGGAAAGACGGAGGGTTTGGAGGTTCTTGAGGAGTCACACGAGTTGTTTTGCCTTCAGTTTGAAGGATTTGGGTGCTCTGAAGGGACCTAGTATACGGATTGAGCTGACTAGCGACACACCAATTTTCCAACGTCCTTATCGATATAGTGATATGGAGAGGACATTGATTCAGAGCCGGAGTAGTGACCTTTTTGAGGCTGGTTTGGTGGAGATTTCACATGGAGAGTATGCATCAACGACAGTAATGCCAGCCAAGAAGGATATGCATGGCAACTATACAGATAGGCGGATGTGTGGAGATTACCGTCCTATCAATCGACAGACCAGGGCTGATCGGTATGCCATGCCTACACCGGAGGAGATTTTTTATGCGATTGGGCATGCAAAGGTCTTCAGTACTTTGGATCTTCAAGCAGGATATCATCAGTTGCTGATCAGGGAGGAAGATAAGTCCAAGACAGCATTTTGGGCTATTGATCCTCACGGCAAGGATGTGTTATATCAATGGAGGTTCTTACCATTTGGGTTGAAGAACGCTCCTGCTGAGTTCCAGAGGGTCATGGATAGGATCCTAGCTGGATTGGATTTTGCTCGGTGTTATATTGATGACATTTTGGTCTATAGTACTACTGTGGAGGAGCATGAGAGACAGTTGTTGGAGGTGTTTGAGAGGTTGAGATCTCATGGACTCAAATTACATCCTGGGAAGTGTAGGTTCTTCCACGAGCAGGTTGAGTATTTGGGTCACACTATCTACCCCGGAGGACTTGGTGTCCACCAGACCAAGGTGGAGGCTATTGCACGTATTCCTCGGCCTACGGATGTGAGCAGAGTGCGAGCATTCCTTGGGTTGGCAAACTTCTATCGCCGCTATGTTAGAGGATTTAGTGCCATTGCCAAGGCCTTGACAAAGCTGACCAAGCTTACACATGAGTGGTGTTGGGGAGATGAGCAGGAGAGAGCTTTTGTAGAGCTCAAGGAGAGGTTGACATCTGCTCCTATTTTGAGGAGACTGATCAAGGGACGACCATTTCAGGTTCACATTGATTGGAGTATGTTGGGGCTTGGAGCGGTGCTCACCCAACATGATGATGAGGAGAAGGAGTTTGTGGTGGCCTATGCTAGTCACTCCAACAATTCAGCAGAGGTGAAGTATAGTTCATATGAGGGAGAGTGCTTGGCAGCAGTTTGGGCAGTAGCACATTTCCGATGTTACCTATTTGGTAACCCCTTCACTCTCATCACTGATCATCATCTACTGAAGTGGTTGATGGAGTCCGACAAGCTTTCAGGGAAGCTTGCACGATGGGCTCTGATTTTATAGGAGTATGATTTCACGGTTGTTCACAGACTTGGAGTGGTGAACCGTGATGCAAATGGGTTGAGTAGAAACCCATGTCCCAGCCAGCAGGATCAGACCGGAGCATGTTGGCATGGTGAGACAGATGAGGAGATGGTGCAAGGTTGGCATGCATTGGCCTTTCTGTGTATATTTGCAGAGACTTTGGTTGTATCTCTCTCATCGCATACAAGAGGAGTTATTGAGGTCACAGATCCAGAGAGTGAAAATATTGGTACAGTTCAGCGAGACATTCATGATGATGTCTTAGTGATGGACTATCTTCGCACTAGTGTTGTGGGTGGCACAGTTGGGGCCAAGGAGAGAGACCGTGTTCTTCAGTGAGCCAGACGGTTCAGATTGGAGGGTAGACACCTTTTGCGTGTATGGGAGGATGGTAGAGTGCGAGTAGTACCACTTCCATCACAGAGACCACAGTTGGTCCGTCATGCTCATGAGGAGCTAGGACATTTTGGAGTAAAGCGTACATATAGCTTACTCTAGAGTCATTATTGGTGGCACGGTATGCAGACCGAGGTACAGCAGTTTGTTGCCAGATGTGTGGTTTGTGACCGAGTTAGAGCATCATTCAATGCTCCTACGCCACAGTTACACCCATTACCTATCATGGGATTGGGTTACCGTTGGAGTTTGGACTTTGCCGGACCTTTACCGCTGACTGTGAGACATCATCGGTATGTTTTGGTGATGGTGGAGCACTTCTCCAAGTGGATTGAGTTGGTGGCACTTCCTGACAAGTCTAGTGAAGGGACAGCTTACTCGTTCCTGGATCGAGTTCTTAGTCATTTTGGTGCACCAGTTGAGGTTTTGACTGATCAGGGTACAGAGTTCTTGGAAGAGTTTCAGGTCTTGTGTGACAAGGCTTTGATTGATCATCGTACTACATCCCGAGATCACCCTGAGGCAGATGGCTTAGCAGAGAGAGTGGTTCAGACGGTGAAGAGAGGATTGCGAAAGTATGGTTTGCAGAGAGGCCACTTGGGAGATTGGGATCTCTAGTTACCTTGGTTGGCCATGGGCTATTGGTTCAGCCGGCAAGCCTCCTTAGCATCCTTCTCTCCATACTTTCTACTCTATGGACGAGATCCAGATTTACCTACAGCCATTTGTCAAGATGCTACTGTAGTTTTGGACTTGGATGACCCCGATGTGTGGATGAGCGCATGTTCTCAACGGGCTGAGATCTTTCAGAGAGTGATGCTGATGGCCTTTGAGAACTTGGCGATTGCTCAGCATAGAGATACTTTACGCTATGCTACCATTCAAGGAGGAGGTTATAGACCCTTGAACCGTCGATTTCATCCATGCGATTATGTATATCTACAGCAGACAACACCAACGACACTTGATGTTTCTACAGGCCGCACTATCTTGAGGGTGCACGAGATTTTGCCATTTGGAGTCCTTGTGTTAGAAGGACGTGATGGTGTTGTTTGGAAGGATCATGTGTGCAATTGTGCGCCATGCCACCTCCCAAACATTGATGGTACTATGGACCCAAGCTTGGCACTTGTACGTGCAGGCTTGAGGTGTATGTTATGTGGCTCTTCTGGTGGAGCTGCTACTATGTTAGTGTGTGATAGCTGTTCAAGAGGATGGCATATGGCATGTATGACTCCTCCCCTCACGGTGGTTCCTCAGGGACAGTGGTCATGTCCTAGATGTACTTGACCTATAGCTAGTTCATTCTTTATATGGTATAGATTGCAGACAGGCGACCAACGATGGGGCTCCATAGCACCCGGCCTCTTGATCTTTGCCCATTAGAGGGTATACCATATACTTAGAGTAGACGACTATCTAGAGTTAGAGGACTTAACCGCCAGCTAGGGGGCGATTGTGGCACTTTAGAGTCTATGTATGACTTATGTGTGAGTTGTGTTTCTATAGTGTATGTTGTGTAGCGATGTATGTTGTGTAGCGATGTATATACGCACGACAGCTGTCACGCCATTTGTAGTTCCGCATCTAGCTGCTCAAACACTGGACTTCCAATGATAGTAGTTAGAGTTATTCTAGTAGTTTCTTAGGGACTACTTTCCGACAGTCTGATTTGGTGTTTGGGGTACTGACTTCACGGTGGGGCCCACCGTCACTTTGCACCGTTTGCATCGTCGAGTGTGCCGTCAGCAGGACCGTTAGGGTTCCAGTGCTAGCTCGAGTCCAGGCGGGTATAGTTTTGAAGTGAGCTCCAAAGAGCTCACTTCTCTGATGTTGAGCCTTCGAGTTCCTGGCTATGGTGGACAGAGGCCGGCGAGCATCACCTGGATTCTCTATGCTTGAGTGGGTGTGGCTTGACTGTAATCAGTGCCCAATTGTTGGCAGTTTATAGAGTGACAGATCAAGTACTGATCTGAGTTGAGTTGAGTTGAAAGTGTTAAGCAATCTGATTATTGTGGCACTTTAGAGTCTATGTATGACTTATGTGTGAGTTGTGTTTCTATAGTGTATGATGTTGACAGCGATGTATGTTGTGTAGCGATGTATATACGCACGACAGAGGTGCTATATGTAATGGATGTGTATCATTAGCTAGGAGTTGACAAATGAGTGATTCCTCCTACTTACATTCCATATATCTGTTTTTGGTAGGATCTATAATAGTAGTTTGTTAAATAAAGAAAACTACATAGGTGCTATAGATACCCATGTTGGATCCTTGTTCTACAAAGAATTGTTATTGAAGTTTTACCTTCCTAAATTTACAAATAGGGTTTGTTTAAGACTTTGATCAAATTTCCAAAAGCTTTAATAAAATAAAGCTCAAATGTGTGTCTATCATCTTCATTCTACATAACGCAAATCATAAAAAAAACATAAAATTTGCATCTATCAAAGATAACTTGTACATATTAATCATCTATAAGACAGTCTATTAGGTCTTAATCCATTTTCTTGATGATTTATAAATGAAAGATAGAAGTATATTGTTCATTGGTATCTAAATTTAGAACATATGGAGAGTACATATCTTTGGTATTAGCTTTATTTCTTTTCTTTTGGAGTGTTTTATGAGGTTTATAATAATAATAATACAACCATGTTTACATATACCTTCTTATAATTGGTCACTTGAATGAGTAATTTTTTTGTGCTATCATCTAGGCCACGTGCTATTAGTTTGTAAGATTCTCATAATTCTTGTCAACTCTCTCTTAAATTCATGGTTATCAAACCTTTGTCATTTCTACATTTGCTTGATTATTAACAAAAATTCACTTGTCTACTTATTTAAATATATCAATAATTAAAAAGGCTTTAAAAATAATATCAATTAACTCTTTTTCAATAGTTATCTTGCTTCTTCTTATTCCAAGTATTTTTAGCTTGAATTTTACTATAAGGTTTTTAGTTAAAGCATTTTTTATGTTACCTAGCCAAAATATATCTTCTCTAAATGCTTACCTTGAAATATCAGGTTTTTTCTCATATATTCAAGGTATTTCCATTTGAGATAAACCTAGGGTTTTTTCTTGTTGTTGTCAATAATAATTTTGTTTTATATGCTTAAGTATAGAGTGCTTGTTATGCTTGCTTGTTGTGGACCATCCTTGTTCTAAATAATAATTTCCTTGTTTTTGTAATTCTCTTTGTCAAATAATTATTGTATTTTTATTCAAAAATTTAGGTATACATTATTCTTATTTTATCTTCAAGTACTTCTTTCATATTTGGAAAGTTCAATCTCTTTCTTTTCTTGCAAAGATATTGCTTTGTAGTTTACTCTAAGGTTTACATTATTATACAAGGTTTTCAAATTACCATGATCCATCTTTTAATCTAATGCACCAATCCAATTGATTACTTAAGTATATGTAGTCATTGAGTGTTGACAAAAGCGTGGTTAAATGATGAGTAACAAGTTGTTCCCTCAAGGATACGTGTAAAAAATTGACTAGAGTTGAAGAAAAGTGTGGCAAATGGTAACTCTTTATTGTTTCTTATTTAACTTCTTGGGTAGAAGTCACTCCTAAAAGCGGGTAGTGTCACATCTTATGGTGCACTATGGAAAACAGAAAACTAAATTCATTTGTACGACAAAATCTATACCAAATTATTTTTGAAGAAGATAGTTCACTTCACTCCAAAGATCTCTTTGCTCCAAAGACATCAACTCCAAAGACATCAACTCCAAAGACATCAACTCCAAAGGCATGTACTACCTCTCCTCAAAGTCATGATTCTAAAGGCATCTTTTCATTAGAAAATTTTCATTTCTTTTTTATTATGTGGTACTTGCAATGCTCCAAACCAAATTGGTTCCTCAATGCATTGTTTCACTCCTTTGGCTCCTTCAAGAATCAATATCTTGATCAAGTGTGAATCCACCACTCTACACATAAGCACTTATGATCTTATTGTGAAATTCCTCACCACTATTCCACATAGGCATTTTCCAACATTAAGGACAAAGTAATTGTAGACTATGAAAGATTGGATTTGGTTCAATGCAAATATTGTTATCCAAGATTATTGTGCCAAATCCTTACATACATTTCCTACTCCCTTGCAAAGGAATCTAATAGGTGTAATTTATTGGAAATCTCCTCAATTACATTGTAAGATTGGACTTTGGTTGTATGCAAATATTGTACTCTAAGATTATTGTGCCAAAGCCTTACATACATTTCCTACTCCCTTGCAAAGGAATCTAATGGCTATAATTTATTGAAATTTACAATTACATATATATCACTCATCACTAATCCTATTTGATTATCTTATCTTATCCTAATCCAACTTAGTTAAGATTTGCCTAAATAGCAATGCAAAATCAGCTACTCACTTTTGTCATTTACTTCTAATTTTTCATTGGCTGATTATCCCAAAGGTCTTCAGTTGCAAAATTGATTGCTTATGAAAAAGATCATGAGTTGGTAATATACAATCATAAAGATCTTTGGCTTGAAAATTTTCATCTTTGTATTGATAGACCAATGATGTGTCTAAGGTTGATGGCAATTGGTATGTAATTCTTTGTTTCCAAATTTTGACCTAAGGATTGTCAACATTGAGGGCTCACGATCATGAGGATCACAATAACAAAGATTATAGGAGTCACAATCACAAAGTCACAACTATGAGAGTCATAGTCCTCATGATCCTTGGATGCAACAAAGCCATGGTGTTTCATCTTCTTGTCCTCCAATGTCATTGCCTTCTAGGCCCATGATGAGTAGCGCAATCTAGTGTTTTAGCCTTAATAGCTTTACCAGTCTTTTACTAATCTACTAAAATTGGAAAAAAAATTATATTGATAATGCAAAGGTGGGTCACCACAATATACCTTATCATAATATACCCTATTGTAGATGTAGTTAACATTTAATACTTCTCAAGAAAGGCTATGACTTGTTCAATCAAGGTATATAGTATTTGTCATTGTATGATTTTAGTATAATAAAGAGCAAATTATAAAAAGAAGAGTTAGAAAATAAGAGAAAATCTATCATGACAATAGATATAGTCATTTATGATCATAAATTAATAGAAATAAATGAGTTATCAAGTTAAAGTAGCAAAGTAATAGTATTGTATATAAATTTTAAAAACATTGATTGCAATCTATAATAACAAGATTCAAGAAACAGATTGTTGGAAGATATTTCATAAAGAGTTAGCTAACATAGTTTGAAAGAGTATGCAAGAAGGAAGGCTTAGAAGCACTAAATTGTAATATTTTTCTTAAAGAAGCTTGTAGTTTTAGTATATTTGGACGACACTATTTAAACCATTATAGTACATTAATTTAGGTTCTTATTTCCATATGGAAATTGTACTTGGTTGAGCGTGGTTTGCCTTTAAATTGCTCCTTGAGTTTGAACTTATCTTGGAAATATTTCAAATATAAAGAATGATAGTTGATAATAACCTAATGTTTGAAAATTAAGCATCGATTAGATCATGTATATTTCTACTAAATAAAGTGAATCAATCATCCTAGTAAGCTTTTAGACTTAAAAAGATTGGATTTTTGGTGGTAATAAATAGCCAAGGTACATAAAAAGCTCATAAATATATATATATATATCTATTTGAAAGATAGATACTACTATTACTCATTAATTTTGGTATCTTATTTACTTAGTTATAATATAAAAAAATGCTTATCAACTTCATAAGGCTAATAATGAATAGTAAATAATTAAATGCATTTTAGATAGAAAATTCTATCTTGACTTAATTTTATCATAGAGAGAAAAGGAATTTTTCTATATCTAAATGCATCATAATTAAGATTGAGTCCATCTAGGAATAATTGATTATGACGAATACTTTTTGAAATCCATTATACTTGTATTATATTTGGTTTGAGAGTAAAAGGAAAGTTTGCAAAAATTAGAATATTGTAAAACATAATATGCATTGTAAATCCATAATTTTACAAATATAACTACAAATAATATTTAGTTATTTTCTGTAGTTATATGAAATTTGTATATCTTGAATATTAGATGAAAAGAAGTGTGTTTTATTTAAGTTTGTATATCTAGTTATGATAATATCACTTTATTTTATCATCATTATTGATTCCATAAAAACAATAAGAGTTTTTTTTCAAATTTTTTAGAGATATTCCAATTTTCTAATTGGATTATAGTTTCTAGAATTTTTATTGGTTAATTTCATAAAAAGAAGTTAAATTATAGATCAAGTCATTTCATCCATATACATCTCAATCTTTGTAAATATTTTGGTGTAATAAATTAAATGTTAAAATACCATTATTAGATTATAACCATGAAAAAAATCCAAATGTGATCAATGCTTAAAGTAAATTGATAAGTGAAATGCTAAAAACAAGTGAAATAATAATCATATTTAACCATTGAAAATTACTTTACAATTTTAAATTTATATCATATTTCATAAATACACATTCTAAAAAAATATCCACTTTTTTATGAAAAGGTATTAGTTATCATAAGCATGAATTAGATCTCAATTACACTGAAATTATAATGTTTGAAATTTTTTATACCTTATAATTGACAAGGATGTCAAAATCAACTATTTAATGTTTATACAAAGTAGAGATTGCTAAAAAAAATCTAGTTTTAATAGGTCTAATTAATACAGAAATACATGTTCATGAATGGTGGAATCATAATGTTGGAATGTTGCAATTAGTGTGGTTGCAATCAGTATATGTGGTTATTACATGGAGAAGAAAAACATAATTTGCTTTCACACTTTTTATATTCTTATGAACAAATCTAAGGTAAATTTTTTAGAAAATATAATTAACTACTTCAATGATGGTTATTTACCTATGAGACATTTTAAGATGCTTTTTATGACCATTCTTTATATCTATTCATTATCTAATTTTAAGATACTCTTTATGAATATTTTACATATCTATTCAATTGTCCAATTTAAGATATTCTTTATGAGTATTCTTCATATGTCTTCAAAGAGATAGTATGAAGAACGTATGATAGTTACATATAGTGCAAAACTTGCATTTTCATATTATTTAAAAAAAATTTATGGTTAGTAATTAGAATACATGTCTTGAATAGAGAAAAGAAAAATATAAACAATTGAATTTAGAGATTATTGTATTGAATCATCATATAAATAAGAGCTAAATAGAAGAGATTATGAGTCAATTAAATGTGCAAATATAACCTATTTGAGATAAGTTCCAATCTAGGAAATTTAATGGGTATTATGGAGCAATGGGTGATTCATAGAATTTGGATTCATAGCCTTTGGATTGCATGAAAGTAAAAGAAATTAGAATATAATATGAAGCTTTGAGTAAACTATATAAAATGAAAATTTCATAATAAATAAATCAAAAATTACTTTGTCAAGAAACTAAACAAGCACTGAACATCAAAGGAGATTTAAAATGTAAGAAAATATGAACTGTTCATTTCAACCTTGTTCATTGTCAATATAAAATATGAATGTGGAGTACAATTCTTAGATGCTATTTTGGAAATTTTGTAAGATTGTTAGTATTTACCAAATTTCAATCACCATAGATATTTAACCAACTATATATAAGTATAAAGCTTTTCTTAGAAAAGAACTCTATGTCAAAAGTACGGTAAATGATAACTTTGAACATAAGAGATTGCTCCAACTTTTAGAAAGGTTAACTTAAAATGGCTTTTAAAGTAACAACAATGAGATACTAAGAGAGAAACTTAGACAAATTTATAGCGTTACAAATAAACCAATAAATAAAAATAAAAATAAAAATAAGTTTTACAAATAATAGTAGTTACTGTTATTTGTAGAATTTTTATGCATTAAAGATTGTGAAAATTTAAAATTTTAAAAAAATAAACGAGAATACTTGTGTTACAATTTCAATATAATAGAAAGTAGCAAAAAAAAACATAAAAAGCTCAACATATCTATAGTTGATCAACAAACTAACTACTCTTAACTTTTATATAATAACTAAGTGAAGTAACCTTTTTACATACAAATAACTATTATAGAGGTAACGTCGTAAATATTTGAAACCAGTTTGTGGTCATAAATTTAGCTTTGCCTAATGTCTCATAATATACTGAAGTTATTTTACCATATATTACTTTAGATTCTAATATGATCATTATATCAAATATGATTTGTATGAATAAAGCATACTTTAATTAAAGTTTCATATTGAATAATTATCAAATACCAAATTAAAAAAACTTTTTGAGCTATTGTAACTCTTCAATCTTGTTATCTACAAGCTATGCTATCCTCTTAAATTTTACACTATAGTGCTTTTGCATTATAACAATTTTAAACAAACACATCTACTTCTTTAATTTAAATTCAAAATCTCTTTAATGCAAATACTTTTGACTTATGAATGGAGAGAAGTTTATTTGTGAAGTGTTATGAAATCAAAATAGAATGAATTGTCAAATTCAAGATAACAGATCTAGTTTTACTAATTTGATACAAATTTGTTGAGTTGATTTTATATAGTGAATAGATTATTTGTTCTATTAGAGAGTTTTTTTTTGTTAAATTTTTTAATGAAAGATAAAAAAGGTCTTAGAATAGAAACATTAAGCAAAATATTTCACATTTGATCAAAATCTTTAGTATAAATTGTCCAAACATAACATATGATCATACTATATGAGGATCTTCTCTCTTATTTTCATACTCAATGATTAAAAAATAGATAAGGGTGATTCTAAGAATGATTTTACTAAAAACATATAAATAAAGTTACATTTTTTAGAACTTTGAGGTACGGACTATATATATTTTTCTCTCATGAGTTTTTCCTCAGATTCCTCAAATTTTCCGGAGAATTTGATATTCTAATTAATACCTCAAAAGGTTATATATCTACTATAGGAAATTATCTATTAACATTAGATAACAGTATATCCATAAAAGAAAATCTCAGATCTAACTTGTATGTATTTAAAAGAATCTGTTAGCAAATTATACTAAAGAATTAACAAAAGAAAATATGGGAATGAACTTAGACACGTGGTATAATTTAATATTGTGTTGGGCATTCTCACACCGTGTCCACTTCGAATTTTAAAATAACGAGTTGGACCTAAATATTATGACCCCAAATTTACCAATAGGATGAGCATTTCACCAGCAACATCTCAGTTATCTGAATACAATACAAATGTTCGACCTTTAGCTAGGAACAAATGCAGATAGAAATTCTTCCGATAGGGATTGGGTCCCACAATAGACTGCTGTGGGTCAATGGGCCTTCTCGGTGAGGCTGGTCTTCCCGGTGTTCCCGTCTTTAATACAGTATGGTGAAGCTCCCACCGTTCGCCGGATGAGCCGGAGCCTGTCCTAACAAAGTATATTTAGGATATTGCCGTCGATGTAAACTCCTTGGAGGTTTAAACTGGGTCAACTAGAAAATATTCGACTCCCACGCTTCTTTTCTTACCCGTTTTCTTGAACTCGTCCCGATAACTGCCGGCCACTGTCCCGACGACGGAAGAGAGACTTCCCGGACTCTTCCGAGAATGTAGTGTGAATTACCGAATCCAAAAGAATATTCATACAACAGCACGCTGCTGCATGGACGACAAATGTATCGTAGGAACTGAAAGAGACTATTATCTGGCGGAATAAACAAGTCGCCGGATCTTTCAGGACCTTGTGGACGCTGTTGAAATTTCTGCACCGGCTACCGAGTTTCGTACCGTCTACTTCTTTCAGGAGATAGTCCCTGTGGATTACTTCACCAACTCCACCACTTGAACTTCCAGATGTCTCTGACCTTCTCCTAACGGTGCCGTATATGGTGTTTTAGGGCGTATCCTTTCAAGGGGCAAGGTACCACTACAGTGGCACCTTGCCCACAGTAGATGCCTCGACAACTACCGTGGTGGTCCCAATTCCGGTGAGATCCCCACTCACTGCAGTAGGGTCCAAAATGTGTATATTCGAACTATCAAGATGCATCGTTCTTGATCTAATTGAATGGACGACGTCACCACACTACCGTTAGAGACGGCTGCTCAACCGACAGCAAAGAGGCCAGAGGGAGCAGAAAGTATAGCGGCCACCTGAACCTGTGCTTTGTAACCTATTTTGTTGCCGGGAGGTGTCGGGTCCTTCGCTTAAACGGAGAGTTCCAAAGTCTTCCGGATCAGGCCCGAAACCTTTGGAGCTGGGGGTCTTTTAAACTACAGTGGAATTGGAGTCGCCCCTCACCATCACCTTGAACCACCAATACCTTCCCCAGCAACTAAGGTGCACCGTTTCTCGCGATCAAATCCCACAATCAGATCACGGCCATTTGTGCGAAAGAAAGAGAGCGGGGTTGTCCAAGTTAGGGTCCCGTCCGCTAAAACTGGCGGACTTCGGCCAACTACGTCACCAGGACCTTGTCCAAGCCGAACAGAGACCCACCCCTTTCGGCGCCGCTAAAAGCTATTAAACCAAGTGGTGGCGAAGAAGGATACTCGAGAGTGCGAGTGGTGGCACGGTGGCTTTCACCGTCGTAAAATTTTACATATTTTCTCGATACGGTGTGGCATAAATCAATGCCAATCCGACAAGAAGCTCCTGTGCAATGTGGATGGGCGATGACTTTATCATGGACCGCAGACACAAGAACTGAAGGTCCAGCAGATTGTTCCTCGCCGGTCTCGTTAAAAGAAAGACGGTCCCTGGAAAGTGATTGAAAAGCTTTGTTGCAGCCATAAGATGCCAATCTGACGCCTGAGGGTGACTGCCTCGGGTAGCGCGTTGTTGTCCACGGGGGATATATAACTTGTTCTTATTCTTTTCTACTGTCAATGGTCTTGTTGAGGTGAACGGAGACTTACCGGTTTTCTTAATGTGTATTGCAGTGTAAAAGCAAACTCAAGAGAAATGTCTGTTTGCTTCGGCGAATAAAGTAAATGCTGGTTAGATGTACCCTACTGGAGTTTGCATTGGCACCACCCTAGTGATGTCAAGCACAGGTACAGTAAAAGTCCACTACTACTTTCTTGAAGTAGCTTCCCTCTACCGGTGGTCAAGTTTTATTGACCTCCGAGGCAGCGAAGGAGCATCGCTTTTACAGAATTTACTTTTCAGTTGTTCTATTCTATTTTAGCTTTATTTGTCCCGCTTTTTCTATGTTTCTTTTCCCTTTTTCTATTTTGTCTACCATTTCAACGCACGAGTCTAAAACTGGTGATGGGATTTGCGCAGTTTATGTGTGTCCAATGTCACTTCGTGCATAGACTCATCATGTTCTAATTTTTTGGTCTTGTTCCTGGAACCCCTACACAATCCTTGATCTCAAACCGACCTTACACGTCAAGACTTTCACTAGGTTTACACCAATGACTTGTACATAGACATCGCTGAATTAAAGGACATGGAAACAACGTGTACAACAGAAAAGCTTTTACAATTTAGTAACGTAGTAGTTCTGAATGCCAGTACAGTACTGTCATGCGAAAGAATAAGGAATGGAATCAGCTGACAGATCGGAGATAATGAATGTGCAGAGAAAGGACCAAGGGAGATGGTATTGGTTCTGTGAAGGAGGCTTTCGAACTCCCGAAAGGTTTGCCATAACCTCGAACCGGCGACTACCAGTCGCGCCGGGAGGCCGATGCTGCCGATATTCAAGTTAGTGGAACCTTGAGTTGCTTCGTGATGGATTCTTGGTACGGTTTACACCCGGCTAGCTGTCCCAGACTTCGAAAGCACCGGGTTTAATACAAGGTGATGGCGTTCATTCTAATCCCTCGTCTACAGGAAACGACGTGATTTCTTCCCAAACCGAGAAGATAGCAGAAAGCCGAGAGTTAAAACACAGCTAAAACTGATTTGGTGTGGAACCATTGAATCTCTAACGCCATCAAAATAGTCATTCAGTAGTCAATCTATATTGTTGATTCATGCTTTACCACATGGGGATGGGGGTCATTTTGTGATAAGCACCATCGATGCAGCATCTTTTGCAGTGATTACGTGTAGAAATAACCAAAAGTACAATAAATTAGGTCTATATTAAGGCCCTGTCCAAACATCTTTTACCCACTTCGTTTCCTGTCACCACTGAAGCCTATCAGAGGTGAAGATGTAATTAACCTCCACTTTTAAGAAAAAGTTCTTGGCAATTCACTGAATTTGGAAGTCCAAGCCAAAACCACGTTCTAAAGCACAGAATTGCCTAAATTGCTGATTGTTGATGAATCTCTAACGTCATCTCTACTAGGTCACATCTCCTGGTGAAGTCCACCAAGTATTGTAGTATTCACGGTTCGTAGATTCTGACGTCTCCGGAGTTCGTAGAGCCACCCATGTGGGGGTAGCCAGAAAGTTACAGCTACCCAGGTGCTAAATTGACAGAAAGGTGTAACCGCATTAGGTAGAATTCCAAATACACACATCAGGGTTAAATGGGATGGTTGACTTATAACGTCTGCATACAGAGTGAGCGCATTCTAGTCAGGTCTCTGCAGCCATGGCTGGCTCTGAAGACGTGAGCATAACCCAGATAGTCAAACCAGTCAGAATTCATTTAACACACCGAAAGGCTTCTGCATGTGTTTCAATCTCGAGCCCCCTTGCTTGAATTATGATTCTTGTAAGGACTACTGCTGAATGGCCAACAATCATATGCACGCTAGGGAAGTGAACTGCTACTAAGGTATCTCGATACAGCAGTTGCATATCTATGTCTCGGTGATTCTGATCTAGGTGGACTTGTAACTCCCCTTTCTTTGAAATTATATGGAAAGTGCAGCCTATATCTAAGTCTAGGAACATGAACGCAAATTGTCAAAGAGTAGCTCATCTATGGACATCAGAGTCGTTTGTTTTGATAAAATAATCGTATGGTCAAATGTGCATCCTCGAATAGAACGTTTTTCTTACAAGGGTTGACTATTTTGTAGCGTTCACAAGACGAAAGATAGTCCTCAGAAATCTGGAGACACATTGTGCACCATATTTTCCTGTTTTATCATCGTTATTCCTCTGTTTTGCAACCAGAGTAGAGTATGTTCCTGGTAGGAGTTTGGTTTCAATTAAATTAAAGTAGAGCTTTGGCTTCATAGAGTCCTTTCTGAACCACATATCTGGCGAGGTGGGGTCATGTCCTTCCGTCATTCTCTGTCTCCTCCACCCTCACGAAATCACGCCTGCTACCGATTAAAGTACTAGACACCAAATTAAGCATGAAGGATCCCAATTTTCCTTTAGGCATCTGGGGAGAAACAACAGGGGCTTCAACAGGAACTTATGACATTCGGTAGTGATTTCGCAAATCATTTTATGGGTGGTCTCGGGTAATGTTACATGGTACCGGTAAGGGGTCTCAATTTTAGATTTCCCGGTAGTGCACGCGCCTCGAAGTTCGTTTCTTTTTTCCAATTAAAGGCCCCGTAGTCGTAAAATGCCACGGAACCGTAAAACGTGACCCATAGCCTTTTACTGCCATGGGATCTTCACCCTCCAGAATGCCCTGAAATTCTAACTTTAATATATTATGGATATCTATAAATTTAGAATTGAAACCAAGGTGTGTAACAAGAGTCGATCATCAAATTTTATAGGTCATTCCTCTCAATTGTCACGTTCCTGTGTTAATAACTCCCATAATTTCTCGAGTTTTCCGTGAGAGTTTTATGACCTTCTCATCCCAGAGCCTGTGGTCTCTACGGGATGTCACCAAACTTTTACTGCATTGACCTCACTATCGAAGAAATTCCGTAAAATCTGGAATCGAAACGCCCTGATGCGACTGAGGTCCTGCTCTTGCTGCTTTGAAGGGACACCGTAGGAGAGTACTCCAAGCGATCAATCATGCGTGGACGGACTACGAGACTGAAATTGGAGCAACTATGGTTGACCATGATGCGTACAGAACTGTCATGACCGAACAAAGCAGTCAGAGGGTAAGAAGTTGAAGTTGAAGTTGCAGAGACACCCGTGAAGAATCAAGTTGGGGGCTTTACCGTATTCTGATGAGACTGGAGAGAAGAGGAATTCCTCGTGCTGATTTAACAAAAGGAACAGTGAAATGTCCAGCGAGTGAATGCTCGTTGGAAAGGCTTGTCGCCGTGCTTATTGAATGGGCTGGAAACAGCGATCAGCTAAATAATTTGGTGGAGGTTCTATCTCTGGAGCTGTTGATGTGAAGACGTGTCGGAAGGTACCGGTGAGGAAAGGATTACTTGCTATTTGTCTGGCTGCGGCTATCTGCCGCTGAGGAGGGAATTCCGTGCATTGCCATAATTTGGCTGGGATTGGCGTAGGCTGCAACTCTAGGTCAACCTGAAGCGATGTGTATGTGTGTGTGTTGTGTCACAGGCAAAGGAAGAGCGGTGGGGATTGGATGCGGAGATGACGGCGGGAAGCGAGCGTTCACCACGAGCGGTGGGGCTTTTGCCGGGAAAGCACTGCTCCGGTGACTGTTTATTTATGTTTGTTGGTGGGGGTTGAGTGGAAGGGGAGGATGGGAGCAGCCAAGCCCCATTTCATTGCTGGAGACTGACTAGTCAAGCTCGGTCGACTGCCCCACCCCTTCTTGCTCACCAGGTTTCCTTTACCGGATAGAGAGGTCAAAGGATGGAAGCTTTATAAGCAGCTGCTCTACGTCGTGTTTTCCACCTCCTGTCTTGCTTATTTCCTCTCTCTCACTCTCACCTCGACAAGGTGGACGGGAGTTGTCAAAGAAATGCTCGTGCACAGACGATCAGTGTGTTTGGCGCATTGAAAACACGAGTGTCCGCTAGTTAGAGAGGATTATCAGTCACCTAGTTTGGGAAAGGAGGGCTGGCAGCTATGGAGGCGAAGAACGATGGCAAGCTGGGTTTCGAGTCATTGACCGATGAGACGGTAGACTTGGTAAAATTTCCAACAATCTCCTCTCACGACTCCTTTCTCATCCCGTGTTCGAAAAGTGGTGTATATGCAGGGTGGTATGTATGGGTATTACTAGGATGGAAGACGTGGCATGAACCCGACGGTAGAGACACACTCGGGGAAATTCAGTTTATTCAATCAGGGAGGATACAAGGCAGTAGAGTGGATCCGGGTAGAGTATCGGAAGCGCAGAACGCTTCGAATTCCGGAGTGCTTGCATAATGGTTGCACAGTTTGAGAAACAGACAATGGAGTACGCTGACTCATACGCGTTCAATGCACTCTCGCTCGAGGTTTTATTCTCATGCTGTGTTTCTGTGAGTGCGTGAACAAGGACTGACGTGTGTTGTCTTACTTTGCGTACAGGAACGAATCCCAATCGAGGAAGTCTTTGCCCAGCTGCGATGTACCGAAGAAGGTCTCACCTCAACGGAGGGAGAGGCGAGACTTCAGATCTTCGGCTACAACAAGCTCGAGGAGAAGTCGGTAGGACATTTTCACTAAGTGCTCTCATGTCAATATTAACCGTCTGATTTTTGTGACTGTTTTGCTTGCTGATTCGTCCTGCGCTTCCCTAGATGTTCGACATTCGTTGCGTACAACAAAGTCATGAAGACTTTCGACGCCAGGCCCTTCCACGTGCTATTAAGAGTCCAAATATACCTTTTGCTGTGAACTCTTTTCGCTGAGCTAGATTTCAAATTAGATTGCATATCTTCCTGATTGCGTTGCCTTGTTAAGTTTGATTCAGTTTCGACATTTGCGAGTGGGAACACGTGTACATAACATGGCGATTTCACAACTACAAGAAATAGTTCGCTTCACCAACTGTTTGTTTTCTGGTTGCAGGAGAGCAAAATTCTCAAGTTTTTGGGGTTTATGTGGAACCCCCTATCATGGGTCATGGAAGCTGCCGCTATTATGGCAATTGCTTTGGCAAATGGAGGAGTGAGTCTTTCTAACTTTCTGCTGCATCCTACGTGACGTCTAAGGAATCATCTTTAACGCGTAAGACCAGGAGAAGAGAGTATAGTACCCAGTTTCTGAATCATCTGTTACTCGTGAGACCAGGAAAAGAGAGTCTAGTACCCAGTTTGCCCTTAGTTCCATGGCTTTTTAGCATTATCACCGCGAACAGACTAATTTGAATCGACGTGGGTATCTCAGGGTAAGCCCCCGGATTGGCAAGACTTTATCGGTATCTTGACCCTCCTTGTCATCAACTCTACCATCAGTTTCATTGAGGAGAACAACGCAGGAAACGCCGCTGCTTCATTGATGGCTCGGCTTGCACCCAAGACAAAGGTTTGTTGAATTTGATGAAAATTTCACCGCAAGTGTTTCTGCCAATTAGGTCATGCCTTCACAATACGTGTCTATAATTGATTCCCAACCGCTCATGACCAGTTCAGGCTCGTGACATGTATTTCTCTCTAGAAATTTAGGTCTACTGTACAACTGAATGCTGAAGTGGTTTATGCTTACACCAGGTGCTCCGCGATGGAAAGTGGTCCGAGCAGGACGCAGTAATTCTTGTCCCTGGGGATATTATCAGCATCAAGCTTGGGGACATCGTCCCTGCTGACGCCCGTCTTCTTGAAGGAGACCCTTTAAAGATCGACCAGGTATGGATTCGGGCACGTTTGAACCGTAATCCCTACATATCAAGTTAATCTGGGGAATTCATACTGTTGTTGACAGTAGAAGAGACTGCATCTCTTTATGTCATTCAGCTGCTAAGATGGGGCGTCTGGATGATTGCAGTCCGCACTTACCGGTGAGTCCCTTCCAGTTACCAAAAAGCCAGGAGATGAAGTCTACTCAGGATCTACCTGCAAGCAAGGAGAGCTTGAGGCAGTGGTTATTGCTACCGGTGTGCACAGCTTCTTCGGGAAAGCTGCTCATCTCGTGGATAGCACCAACCAAGTGGGCCACTTCCAGAAGGTAAGAATTCTGACTCAAAGCTTCTATGCTTTTGGTATTCTAAACACGAAATAGTATCAGATTTCATTACTTTTGACCACCAGTAATTCGAGGGACCGTTTCTTCGAAACGCCTGACATCCTTTAACACTGTTAATTCAGGTGCTCACCGCAATCGGAAATTTCTGTATCGTCTCAATTGCAATTGGTCTCTTGGTCGAGATTATTGTCATGTTCGCCATTCAGAACAGGAAGTACCGTGAAGGTATTGACAATCTTTTGGTGCTTCTCATCGGTGGTATTCCAATCGCTATGCCAACTGTGCTCTCTGTGACCATGGCCATCGGTTCCCACCGATTGTCGCAGCAGGTAACTTCCAACTTGCTTCGAACCCTTCCTATATTCACGCTTACGACTACTGAAGATTAATCAATCGTTCCACTTGCGCAATTTAAGGGCATCCCACTGCGGTAATGACAGGCTCGTGGTAATGTGATTACTCTGTTATGACAAATGAGATGCAACCCCGAAGGATGACTTCTTGACTTCCTGACTTCCCCATCCACTAGAAACGATCCGTCTATTAGAATTACCAAGAGGTACTTGATCATAATTAAAAACTTTCTGTTGTATGATCCACAGGGTGCTATCACGAAGCGAATGACTGCTATCGAAGAGATGGCTGGTATGGACGTTCTCTGCAGCGACAAAACCGGAACTTTGACTCTAAATAAGTTGACTGTCGATAAGAATCTTATAGAGGTGAACTTTCGTAACTCCTTTCTAGTAATTTCTACTCGCTCATCCTTTCCATGCACGCGAAATACAAAACTGCGTGGCTCGCATCATTGACTTACGCCGCCATTATTTCACTATTTCCGGGAAATTCTTCAGTCAACCTGGTAGGTAAATGAATACATACAAATGCCTTGGAGAATGGATACGTCTGTGCTGACTTCGTTCTGTAGGTTAGAAACTTTGCACGTTGGTCATGTGCATGTCGGGAACTAAACTTGGTGTCACGCCCTATTTCAGACGTTCACCAAGGGTGTCGACAAGGATCTAGTGGTGCTTTCGGCTGCAAGGGCCGCGAGGACAGAGAACCAAGATGCCATCGATGCCGCCATCGTTGGAATGTTGGCTGACCCCAAAGAGGTACACGAGAGCGATCAATCCCGTCATGAGCGCTAGCAATTTTTACAGGTAGCTTGAAATTCATATTCTTCACAGGTTTCACGGTCAGATTTATCCTACTGCTGGGTCTCAACTTTCTGTTTACAGGCTCGTGCAGGTATCCAGGAGGTTCACTTCCTTCCCTTCAACCCAGTCGACAAGCGAACTGCTATTACCTTTATTGACGCTAATGGAAATTGGCACAGAGCTAGCAAGGGTGCTCCTGAGGAGGTAATGGCCAGCGGCAATACGTACATTTCTGATTGAAGATGCTGGAATTTGCAATTTATTTTCGTGCCAGATCCTGTCCAGATGCAAGGGACTGAAAATGTCAGTTATTATGTTTGCAGATTTTGCACTTGGCCCATAACAAGGAAATGATTGCCTCAAGAGTGCACGCAGTGATCGACAAGTTTGCCGAGCGTGGCCTTCGGTCCCTCGCCGTTGCAAGGCAGGAGGTTCCGGAGAAAACCAAGGAGAGTCCTGGGGGTCCATGGGAGTTTTTAGGTTTGATGCCACTATTTGACCCACCTCGTCATGACAGTGCCGAAACTATTCGACAGGCTTTGAATCTTGGTGTGAATGTCAAGATGATCACAGGTACGCTACTTCCAAACTAATCCTGGACCTGTAACTTTCTTGAATTTCTTCAATGGTGTAAGCGAGTACGCAGAGAATGGAAAGAAGCCTTGTCCACATTTTGCAAATTTGCTAAAATCGAAAGAAGTGGGATTGAGCATAGACGGACTCCAGGCGGTTAATGATTCCACACATTTTTCGTCTGTTTTTTCATACCTGACTCAATTGCATTCACACTACTCAGGTGATCAGTTGGCCATCGCAAAGGAGACTGGACGTCGATTGGGAATGGGAACAAACATGTACCCATCCTCAGCACTACTTGGACAACACAAGGACCCAGCGATCGCCTCACTTCCAGTGGATGAGCTTATCGAGAATGCTGATGGATTTGCTGGAGTCTTTCCAGGTCAATGCACACAATACCTGACAGATTGATTCAGTAATTTATGTTAACAATTGTACGATTCTGCATACGTCTAGGTCAAGCTTTCGATGCATAGCTTGATTCAAAACTTGTTCTCTCTTCACCGCAGAGCACAAATACGAAATTGTGAAGAGATTGCAGGAGAAGAAGCACATTTGCGGTATGACTGGGGATGGTGTGAATGATGCCCCTGCATTGAAGAAGGCAGACATTGGTATTGCTGTTGCTGATGCAACTGATGCAGCTCGAAGCGCATCCGACATTGTTCTTACAGAACCTGGTCTTAGTGTCATCATCAGTGCCGTTCTCACCAGCCGTGCTATCTTCCAAAGGATGAAAAATTACACCATCTACGCCGTCTCCATCACCATTCGTATTGTGGTAAGTATTGATTATTCTGGCATCCGTTTTCTCTATCCACCTTTTTAACAATCTGGGAAATGAGAATATTTTTGTCTGTAAACAAAGCGTTCAGAGATTGGCAGCAAGAGGTTACTGTTGTGACTTGGCAAATTTCTGACCAATGTTTTCATTTTGCAGCTCGGATTCCTGCTACTTACCTTGATCTGGCAGTTTGACTTCTCGCCGTTTATGGTTCTTATCATCGCAATTTTGAACGACGGTAGGTGACACTATGGGCAGCTTACTCACTGGACAGATCTAGAATCGAATGGGAAAAATTTGCGGCTAATTATTGTTCTTGACTTTCAGAACGTGTAATCTTTCAAGTTAGCTGAGAGGGCTTTTGAACCCGATTTTGATTGCTCGGAGTTCTAATTGGGGAAATCTTCTTCATCCTTTTATGATCCACAGGGACCATCATGACTATCTCTAAGGATCGTGTGAAGCCTTCCCCTCTTCCTGATAGCTGGAAACTCGAGGAGATCTTTGCGCAGGGTGTTGTTATCGGGACTTATTTGGCAGTTATGACAGTCATCTTTTTCTGGGCTGCAGATAAGACCACTTTCTTCGAGGTAAGGCTTCAGTTTATTAAGTACTTGTTTGAAGTAATCTGAATGAGTTCCTCCTTTGGAATTCGACCCAAGCCGGACAAAGCTGACATTTTTATTTGCCAAACTCACCACAACAGCGATCTTCGATCGATGCAGGATACATTTGGAGTCCGTTCATTGGCCGATAAACACGATGAGCTTACTGCCGCTGTGTACCTCCAAGTTTCCATCATCAGTCAGGCTCTGATCTTCGTCACCCGTTCGAGGAGCTGGTCCTTTATTGAGAGACCTGGCATGCTTCTGCTTGGTGCTTTCTGGGTTGCTCAATTGGTATGTGTACTAGACATTGTATTGACGTACAACTTAAGCAAGCATTCATGCAATGCCTGCACTGAAGTCCTAAAAATGAATTCCGATTTTCTGTGATTCTCATCTTCAGTTCCTCGTTCATCTACGCAGATTGCCACGTTCCTCGCCGTCTATGCCAATTGGGGCTTCGCTCACATTAAGGGAATTGGCTGGGGATGGGCCGGAGTAATCTGGCTATACTCCATTGTCACTTACTTCCCCCTAGATGTGATCAAGTTCATGGTTAGATATATTTTGAGCGGCAAGGCATGGGATCTGATGCTTGAGCGCAGGGTAAGCACATTTCCTTCACTCATTCACCAATTCGGTGGAATCTCACGACTTTTTCCGTTCAATGATCTTTTCGGAATTCTACTTCTGCTGACTTTCTTCGTTGACTCCCGAAACAGACTGCTTTCACTCGCAAGAAAGACTTTGGAAAGGAGAACCGTGAAGCTCAATGGGCACAACAACAGCGTACTCTCCACGGTTTGGCCCCACCTGGAGTTGAGCGCTCTGGAGGAGAGCAAACTTTCAAGGATGTACCAGAGATTGCCGGAGAGGCCAAGAGACGTGCAGAAATGGCGAGGTAAGGATCAAAGCAGCATTTTAGTCAAACAAGCGCTTGTTTGATGTAATGACATAGGGTTCATAAAAATTCATCCGAGTACAGCAGTTGAGGTGGTAAGGATTTTCCTCTGCAGAAGTGAACAGAATCTGAGCAGATGTTGACTGTGTGCGATGTGAACAGGTTGAGGGAGTTGAACACTTTGAAGGGACATGTCGAATCCGTTGTTAGGATGAAGGGATTGGACATTGAGACCATACAACAATCATACACCGTCTAATTTGGACTGGCTCTCCGTTGAAAATGTAACGTGAGGATGGAATTTTGGTCAATTTTGACCTTCATTCTCGCATGCAGACCTGCTTTGATTTTATGCACTGTATTTGTGGATTGTTATACTCTACCAGCAGGTGTAACTTAGTGTCCAGTTTGCAACAATGGAATAAATGGGTGAGTAGGCCAGTGGACCTAGTTGGCATCCACCCACCTTCTGTCCACTGCTTGGAACACAAAGTTGTAGCAATCGATGGGAACGGGTCTCAAAACAGCAACCAATAGAAAGCCTTAGGTAGTAATCCCGGGACTAGTAAACTGTGAAATTTTGTAGAAATATCTGACAACTTGATAGATTAGGACCCTAGTCACTTCTCGCTTCTTGGAGGCCAAAATCATTTTAGAGGTAGCATTCTAGTTATGCAAGATTTGAAGAAAGTTTGAAAATCGTGCGTCTCAGTGACGAATGAAATTGGGCGTCCAAACAGCTATAAAGCAGTGCCCCTTCTACCTCACCATTGGATTCTTGCGCTACTTTGTAATGGATGGAATTTGACTATGTCGACAATTGATCAACAGAGTTTCTGGGATTCTCCTACTGTCTCTTGTGGCCTGATTGTTGACATGTGACATGTGACTTCAGTCTTCAGACTCTTCAGTTCCGGGATGTCTTTGGTTCCAAGTAAAAGTAAAGAATTCATCATTCTCTGCATTTGAAGTCGGCACGTCGATGAGACGTATGTGTGCTCCGTACTTCCGCACAAGCCCAAGATACGAATCAATCCGAGCACGTTAACATTATTGGGGTGGAACAGAGAGACAGCCGTCGGCTACTCTTCTGTGATCTAAACCCGACCGTCTAAATGGAGGGAACGAAAAATTTACACTCAACCTAGATGCTTTGACCTCTCCATGGATTATTAGTCTGTCTGTTCGGACAACCAACCAGTGCATAAATTCCTTGAACAATTCAAGAGTAACATGGTCATGTAAGTAGTACTCCCGAACCCCGCATACATCAACCTGCTGCACTGAAAGGGTCAGCAACATCTTTCCAGAAGATGGTTCACTTTTACTCACCAGATGAAAAGGGACTAGTTTCGTTGCACCTTGCCTAGAATCTTGAATATCCTGAACACGAGCGGGAAGGAGAATTTGGTGGTTTGCATGTGCTGTCAAGTATGTCTGAGCGTTGCATGAACACGAAACATCAAAGTTTATCCAAGCAAAACCTACTGTGAAGCTTACGCACCATTCTTTACAGGTTGTTGAGAAGCAACACTGGTTTCAACTTACATATTTCAGAAACCGCTGACCAGCCATTTCTCCCTTTTCGTGCTCCGATGTGTCCCGTGCCACAGTTCTTTGCACTGTTGGGGATCTCTACAGATTTACTATTCCTCTCCGGATATCCAGACAGTCTTTTGTTATATATATTGAGATTCAGGTATATATTGAGATCAACCCTGCGCAAGAAGGAAAAACACCTTGGGAGAGAAAAAGAGAAAAGAGAGAAGAATGTATTCACGCAAAAGAGAGAAAAATGAACTCACACACGTCAATAGATTTACTATTCCTCGCAATTTAGTCTTCCGTTATATTGAGATTCATCTATATATTGAGATTTACTATTCCTAGTCGGAGAGTCTTCCGTTGCATATATTAAAATTTAGCTATAAATTGAGATCAACCTTGCGTACAGAGGAAAAACATCACCGTTGCATATATTAAGATTCATGTATATATTGAGATCAACCATGCGCAAAGAGGAAAAACATATCGGGTAGGAAAAACATATGGAGAGGAAAAACATCTCCGTTGCATATATTAAGATTCAGCTATATATTGCATAGAGGAAAAACATATCGGGTAGGAGAAACATATCGAATTAAAGAAAAAGAAAAAAGAAAGAAAAATTTACTCACGTATATCATAGTCACACAAGAATTATTGTGATTCAGAGTCCCTTGCTCCTCCGTCCACAAGCAAACTATATTCAAGATTTTTATTCTTTCAAATTAAAAACTACAGAGATAATTTGGAAGCTCAACCTCGACCAACTCTTTCCTTGTCCTAACGGGCCCTTCTCTGTTTATCTTTTGCTTGTTTGATAAAAAAGAAATCAGACCTCACCTAACCACCCTCATGCGCTTCAAAGTTACAAAAGAATTCCACTGGATTTTGTTCACAATACACCTCTTTTCAACTCGAAAAAACCTCACTCTGCAGGTCATAGGTTTTTCCTCTACTGTTGCATACACCTTCAAAAAATGAGAAGAAGCTCACTCGAAATATTACAGGGATATCTTGGATTGTCCAACACCCGTCGAGAAATCTCGTGGATGATGTGAACTGCAACTCTCAACATCACAAATGGAATAACTCGAAACTACACATCCTAACATGCACTTTGTGAACTCATGAGGATTTCTGCCGTGAAAGCTTCATGGGAGGTACACCCGGGATTTTAAGGTCTTTCCTCGGCTTGCAACGCGTCAATTTGATCTATTTTATGCCATAACACTTGAA
The DNA here is from genome assembly GCA_948567375.1 of Lunularia cruciata. Taxonomy (NCBI): domain Eukaryota; kingdom Viridiplantae; phylum Streptophyta; class Marchantiopsida; order Lunulariales; family Lunulariaceae; genus Lunularia; species Lunularia cruciata. The sequence goes on from OX419756.1 coordinate 23,826,336, forward strand.
AATTCTGTATAATCGCATTAATCGTCCATTGATGCCCTGTCTCCTGTGACATGAACCCCGGCATAGTTTTCACGACAATATGCCGGGGTTCATGTCACGTGCCTCAGAATCGATTGACTTGGTTGCCACCTTTCTTTCGAAACCTTCTTAATTGCTCTCCACCCGGAATCAATGGAGCATCGGGAATAGTCGACGATTTGGGGTCACTTGCGACTGCCGGAGCGTTTCATCCTTCCTCGCTTCATCTTCACTATTTTCGCTATTCTAATTCATGATCCTTTCCTTCACAAAAGGACCCATCCTGCTTTAGTGTTGGAAATTGACAGGAGCACCGTCGCTTGAATGTAGAGCGAGCTTCAGAATGTTTTCCAACTCATTTGCAGTGCACACGTTAACACAATTGGTTTCTAGATGTGACACTAATAACGTCCCCCAAATGGTTAACACTGGGAATCATGGATCATCAGCCCCTAGACATGGATCTAACTACTTTCTGCTATCTTGTTCAATCAAGTACAGCAAATAACATCAAGTAAACCACGTCACATTACTCTCCAATTCTGAACAAAAAATTGCGCTCTTTACTTCATCACAACTGTGGCGATATAATTGATGAACGTGAAGGCACATACTTTTTGAAGCTAAGGAACCCCACTGTATTTACAAAATATTAGTTTGAAATTTTTATATTGCCTATTCAGTGTCAATCGAACTACTTGATCCAGCTTTGTCCAAGAAAGCCACCAAGAATTTCTATTGTGAAAACATGCGGTAAGGCTTTAACAGATGGAAACGATTCACACTGTAACAAGACGCTCACCAATATGTAAGCAGAGTCTCAAGCCCGCTCCCCGCGAATTCTTCGTGCGAGCTGAATGTCCTTAGGCATGATGGTAACACGCTTGGCATGGACGGCACACAAGTTAGTATCCTCGAACAGACCGACAAGATATGCTTCAGCGGCCTCCTGGAGCGCTAGCACAACACTGCTCTGGAACCTCCGATCGTTTTTGAAGTCCTGGGCAATTTCCCTCACCAGTCGCTGGAAGGGAGGCTTCCTAATCAGAAGCTCAGCGCACTTTTGATATCTACGAATTTCTCGCAGGGCAACAGTTCCTGGCCTGTATCGATGGGGCTTCTTCACTCCTCCAGTTGCAGGGGCGGACTTCCTAGCAGCTTTCGTGGCCAGCTGCTTGCGGGGGGCTTCCCTCCAGTTGACTTACGTGCAGTCTGCTGTTGGGGATCTACTCCAGATTTACTATTCTTCAGTATGATAGTCTTCAATTACATATATTGATATATTGAGATTCAGCTATATATTGAGATAAACTAGATTTACTATTCTTCAAGTATGATAGTCTTCAATTACATATATGGATATATTGAGATTTAGCTATATATTGAGATAAACTAGGTTGTAAGAAAGAAAAACCATATCGGGAAGAGAAAAAAGATTGGAGAAAATATATCCATACAAATCAAAATGTGCACAAGAATTATTGTGGTTCAAAGTCACTTGCTCCTGCATCCTCGGTTGCTTTAGGACTTATATCAGGATTTTTACTCCCTCTCAAATTACACATCAAAGTGATCCTTCAAGCTCTACCCCACCAACTCTTTCCCCCGGACTGTTTGAACTGTTCTTGTGTTTATCTTGATCCACCCTTCTCCTTATTATCTCCAGCTTGTTTGATCAAAAAAAGTTCAGACCTCACCTACCCAGCCTCATGTGAATCAAAGTTACAAAAGAGTTCCATTGAATCTTTTTTCACAACCGGCACATCTTTTCAACTAGTGAAAAAATACCTCACTTTGCAGGTCGTAGGGTTTTTCCTCTATTGTTGCACACACACACACAACAAATAGAAGAAGCACTCTCAAAGTATCACCTTGACATCCTGGATTGTCAAACACCTGTCTCAACACTAGACAAGAAATCTTGTGGATGATGTGAGCCGCAGATCTCAGCATCACAGATGGGATAAATCGGACGGATCAAGCTCCACATCCTAACAACTCTCACACTTGGAGACTTATACTTCTTGACTATACATCTTTAAAAGAAAATATAGTAAACTTCCAATGCTTGATCTATATACTTGATGCAGCCTTACTATCTAGTTATCATTGGAGGCCAATTGATGCTATACATAGCCTTAACTTCTCATAAATGACAATTTTCATCGACATATCAACAAAGTTCCTGGCACCTTGAATCTTTTCAAGTGACAAACTACCATCTTCAAGTAACTCCATAATGAAATGATATCTCAATTGTATGTGTTTTGTTCTAACATAGAACATTGGATTTTTTGCTAAGTGAATGGCACTTTGACTGTCTTAGAAAAAAACACTACAATTCTTCTCTGTGCCTAGCTCCTTTAGAAGGTTCTGTAACCAAATTATCTCCTTACTAGCTTATGTAATTACAACATATTCTGCCTTAGTTGTGGACAAAGCAATAACCTTTTGCAAATGTGAAAACCAACTCATTGCTTTCCCCTCTGTGGTATAAACATACCATGTGGTGTTTCTTTTGGTATCTATATCACCTCCCAAGTCTACATCCACAAAACCTTGCAGAGTATGGTTGCCTCTATTGTAACACAAACCTATATCTTTGGTACCTTTCAAATATCTCCAAATCCATTTGACAGTCTCCCAATGTTGTCTTCCTAGATTGGCCATGTACATGCTCACAACTCCCACTACATGTGCAATATCTGGTCTAGTACATATCATTGCATGCATGAGGTTACCTATAGCTGAAGCATAAGGTACCTTTGATATATCTTTCAAAATTTCATCATCCTTGGGTGACTATTCCTTTGATAGCTTAAACTGACTTGCCAAAGGTATCTTCATAGGACTTGCATCTATCATGTTGAACCTTTCCAACACCTTCCCCATGTAGCTACCTTGAATGAGCTTCAACGTTTGAGCCACCTTGTCCTTTTCAATCTTCAGCCCAAGTATATGGTTTGCTGCACCCATGTCCTTCTTTGCAAACACTCTTGATAATTCTTTCTTCCATCTCTCAACCTCTAGTATGTTAGGTCCAACTATCAGCATGTCATAAACATAATGAAGTAAGGTGATAAAACTATTATCAAGAGACTTGATATAACATCAATGATCCTCTTGACAACTTGTGAATTTATTATTGATCATGAAGTTGTCAAATTTCTTGTAACATAATCTTGGTGCCTATTTTAAACCATATAGGCTTTTCTGCAACTTGCATAAAGCTCTCCTTGCTAAGAATTGCAGAGCCAATAATTGTTTTATATAGATGTCTTCATCAATCTTGTCATGTAAAAAAGTAGTAGTGACATCCATCTGCTCCAAATACAGGTTTTCTACCGCCATTATGCTGAGAATGACTCTAATTGTTGAGTGCTTGACCATCAGTGAAAATATCTAAATATAATCAATCCCCTCTTTCGGTTAAAATCCTTTCACAACTAACCTTGCCTTGTACCGTCTGCTACCACTGTGTTCCTCTTTACCCTATAGATCCACTTGTTATGTAATGCCTTCTTGCCTTTTGGTAGTAAGTTGAGCTTCCAAGTTTGATTCTTATCCAAGACCTCATCTCGTCCTTCATGGCAAACTCCCATTTCATCGAGTCTTCACTTTGCATAGTTTCTTCATAACATTTAGGTTCACTTCCTTTTGTCAACAACAAGTAATGAAAAGAGAGTGAATACCTCATTGGTGGTCTTGTGATTCTTGTAGATCTCCTCAACTGCGGTGCACATGGTTGAGGTTGTGGCATTTACTTTTGAGTAGTTTTTGAGCTTTTAGGACCCTGAACCCATATGATAAAATCATCTTTTGTTATCTCTTGTAGCTCAACCTGATTGTTTTCTTTGCTCTTATCATTTACATGATTAGAATCTAGAGTGTTTCTATCCTTGTAAAGGAGATACTCATTGAATATCACATCTTTGCTTCTGATGATTTTCTTGCTCTCTACATCCCAAAACTTGTACCCAAAGTCATATGCACCATATCCAATAAAGAAACACTTCTTGGACTTTGCATCTAACTTGTCCCTTTTCTTTGTGTTGATATGCATGTAAGAGACACACCCAAAGACTCTCAAGTGCAACAAACTCACCCATTTTCCTATCCACTCCTCTTTAGGCAACTTATGGTTTAAGGGAACTGATGGAACTTTGTTGATCAAGTATGCTGCATTGTTGGTTGCTTAAGCCCAAAACACCTTGGGCAGACCAGCATGGATCCTTATGTTATTAGCTCCCTCATTCAAAGTTTGAATCATGCGCTCAGGCACTCCATTCTGTTGTGGTGTGCTCGGTAAGGTCTTCTTTGTTCTATTTCTATGTATTGCACAAAATTCCTTGAACTCACTATTTTCATACTCACCACCATTGTCAGATCTTAGTTACTTTGCACCAGACTCATTTTTGACCAAGGTTTTCAACTTCTTGAAAGTGGCAAATACCTCTGATTTGGGCTTCAAGAAATATACCCAAACCTTCTTGGTTGAGTCATCTATGAAGGTGACATAATACTGTGAACCCCCAAGAGATGCAATTGGAGAAGGATCCCACACATCTATGTGTACAAGCTCTAGCTACCATATCCTAGGTGCTCTTCCACCCTTCAAGAAACTAACCTTTTTTTGTTTCCCAAATATGCAATCTTCACAAAAACCTACATCAACAGTTTTCAAATCTATTAGCTTGTCCTTCTTCATCGTCATCACCTTCATGCCTTTTTCACTCATATGTTCAAGCTTGCAATGCCAAAGATTCCTGTTTGATATTGTGCATGCAATTGCCACCATGTCCTTGGTGTTGTTGGTGATGTAGAGAGTCCCCAGCTTGTTCCTCCTTGCAACCACCATAACACCTTTGGTGATTTTCCATGAACCACTTATAACAGTTGTGACATACACTTCACTATCAAGTTGCCCAATTGAGATTAGATTCCTCTTCAAGCCTTGAACATACCTAACATTCTTCAATTTCCACACAGACTGATAAGGCATTTTAATATAAACATCATCTCTCCCCATAATATCCAAAGGCTCATCATCTGCAAGATAAAATTTACCAAAATCACCAGCGATGTAATTCAACATACACTCTTTTCGTGAGGTAGAGTGAAAAGAGGCTCCTTAATCAAGAATCCATGACTCCACATGACCATCTTCACTAAGGATCAAAACATCATTGATGTCCTTTGCAATTGCATTCACTAAGTCCTCATTTTGCCCCTTGCTTGGATTCTTCTTTATGAGCCAATAGTTCTTTCTTGTATGCCCCTTCTTACCACAATGCCAACATCTATCACCTTTTGACCTGGACTTGCTTCTCCTCTTGGACTTGGATCTGATTTGATTGTCACTACGAAGCATAGTTCTTCCTCTATTTTCTTGAGTATTCAAGGCCAACCCAAAGTTTGCGCTTGACTCGAGATCCTTCTAATATCTTCATTGAGTATCAAATTTTGAATCTTCTCAAATCTCAATTTTTTTGACCCTCAAGAACTGCTTACTGCTGTCACAATTGCACTCCAACTTTTAGGTAAAGAGAATAGGAGAATTAAAGCATGCACTTCATCCTCAAAACTGATTTCCACTGAACTTAATTGGCTCATGATCAGATTGAACTCATTAATATGATCTATGACAGAGTGACCTTCATTCATCTCTAGGTTGAAAAGGTGATATATCAAGTACAACTTGTTGGAAGTTGATGGTTTTTCATACATATTAGACAAATTTCTCAGTAGACTTGCTGTAGTCTTCTCCTCTAGAACATTGAATGCCACATTTCTAGCTAATGTTAGGCGGACAACTCCCATAGCTTGTCTATCTATCAAGTTCCAATCTTCCTTTAACATGAGCTCTGGCTTCACACCTTTGAGAGGCACATGAAGCTTTTTCTGATACAAGTAGTCTTCTATTTGCATTTTCCAAAAACCAAAGTCCTTACCATCAAATCTCTCTATCTTGACATTTCCTTCCTCTCTTGCCATTGCCCTCAATTTTTTTTTCAACCTATCGCTTTGATACTTGTTGTTGGGGATCTATTACAGATTTACTATTCCTCCTCTAATAGTCTTCAGCTACATATATTGAGATTCAGCTATATATTGAGATCAATCATGCGCAAGAAAGAAACCATCTTTGAAGGAAGAAATATTTTGAGAGAGAAAAAGAGATGAGAGAAAATATACAGACACACATCAATAGGTGCACAAGAATTAATGTGGTTCAGAGTCACTTGCTCCTACATCCACAGTGTTGTGTTGTGGTTTGCATAGCCCATAAAAAGTAACTTATCATAGTTTATCCCCACATTAGTGGAGTAGGTTGTATGATAGATCCGATGGATGAGACGTTGCCATGTGAGCAATCTATATACATATATGTGATTGACCATGTGGGTTACAATCTTATCATATTTGAGGGCTCTGATGAATATAGAGAAGTGCAAGCGGAGAGGTTTTTAGTCCAGGAGTCTCAAGGGGAAGGCGGACATTGGGAGTGAGAGTTGTAGCAAAGCGCAAATGTTAGAGCAGCGGAGGAGGTATTTGAGCATCTGATGTCCCATGCTCCCAATCTGCCACTCATTAATCCTTTTCTCATCAGGCTTCATATTCTACACCACGATGGCTTATGGGATTGGATGGTGAGACGTTTCGGGACACTATTCAAGAGTGGATGATGGAAAACCCAAATCCTATCATCCTTCCGGTGCTTACTTATGAGCAAGTCTAGGACTTAACAAAATATGTGCTCCTATAGTTGAGAAATGCCTGAATTTTTGCTCATGAGCTTCGAGGTAGAGTTGTGGGGTCTACTTGTCAAAAGGTGAAGAGCTAAAAGACAAATATTGCAAGAGATTGGTTTCCAAGAGGAGAAGTCGTGCATTCAAGTAGAGGATTCAAGGAGTTCAAGTAGAGGATTCAAGGAGGAAAGACCACGGTTGGAGAGAGGAGCAAACATGCTACAATTTTGAGACAAAATTTGAGAGATTTGAGTCAATTTTGTGGGAGATATGATCAGTTGAAGAAAAGGAGATAGAATTCATACCCAAGAGGACAAGATAGAAAATTTAGAGAGCTTTGTGAGACATTTTCATGTTCTATTAAGGGGATAGGATAGATTCTATTTGTAGTGCTGAGCTCAAGAAATGTTAAAATTTGATCTATCTCAAATCAGATCTGGTCAATTGAAGTTGGAGTTATGGAAAGTGAGGTGTTGGAGATGAGATGCTAGTCAGGTTCGAAATTTTGGTCATTCCTAAAGTTGTGGTTTGAATCACTTTGTGAAAATTTCTAGTCTTGTTGGTGGTTAGGATTTGCACCTTTGTGCAAAGATTTCATGTGGATTCTTCAAATATAGAATTTAGTGTCTTGGATCAAATATACCTTGGTCTGTAGAGCTCACAAGGTAGCCTAGCTCAGGAATTGATCCATATTTAGGATTTGAGGTTGGATTAGAGTATTAAACTTTGCAAAGGGTTAGACAAGAGCAAAACCAACTTTTGTGAAAATTTTGGTTGACTTTGGTCCATAGAGAGTGAGAATTGATGCAATGAACTCTTCTGCAAATACTATCATAAGCTCGGTAGAGCAATTTTTATTTTCCATCTTGATTGGATGTCAATTCTCCTACATTGTAACTATGATTGAAGGTTTTAGGTTGCTAGAGCATTTGTGAGGATAAAGTGTACTTTTGGATCAGAAATTTGTGGAAAAACTGCCAAGAACCAAGAGCAAACACTAAAATAAGGATTTCAAAATTAGGGTAAAAACTTACGCGCAATTGGCCAAGTTTGGAAGCTTGTCAAAGGAGATTTAGTAATCAAATTGAGGCATATTTCATGTCATTGGAAAGCTTATTTCATAGGATTTCAGTTGAATCCTAGAACACTTGGATTCAAGTCACACAGAGAAAGTTAAACCCACCTGAGTTTCATTGGATTTTCTCCAACAAAAGAGATAGAAATTCTACACTTGGATTAGGAATTGGTTGAAATCTGAAGTGCATTATTGAGGAAGCTGGAGTCCAAATTGAAATCAACTTTAAGATAGGGCAGGGAGCTCTAAAGCTGATTTACACCAAAAGCACGAAGAGTTGCTGTTGACATCTTGTGGTTGGATCCTCTCCATGCTTGCATGCTTGTTTATATGCCATGTTGATTTAGATTGGTGTGCAGGCGTTGCGCTTAGGTTCTTTCCTTCTAAGAGTGCTATGTATTTCTCCTTGGTAATGTTGGAAGCGATAATAAACCGACCAGGAGTGCGTGTTATGATGACAGGTTAGGTTGCACATTACCACCTTACTTGGTAGCAAGAACACCAAAACCTAGAGTGGAAGGTTTTACAAGTTGGGTTCTACACATGCTCAAACTAGTAGGGACATGTTAATCTACAACCTTTGATCCATAGGCTCCACATCTAGGCACCTTGTGTGTTCCCAAAGAGAGAAATGCAAAGTATGACAACTGGCAACACAGATCTAGGATTTTTACTCCCTCTCAAATTATAGAGATCATTTGGAAACTCTACCCCATCCAACTCTTTCCCTGTCTATCTGAACTATTCATGTGTTTATTTTGATCCGCCCTTCTCTTAATTATCTCTTGCTTGTCTGATCAAAAAGAAGTCAGACCTCACCTAACAAAACTCATGCAAATCAAAGTTACAAAAAAGTTCCATTGAATCTTCACAAGCGCACCTCTTTTCAACTCGTGAAAAAAAAACCTTACTCGGTTTTTCCTCTAGTGTTGCACACACACATACAAATGAGAAGAAGCACTATCAACGTATCACCCCTACATCCTGGATTGTCAAACACTTGTCTTGGCCTTGGATCCGCACTTCTCTTAATTATCTCCTGCTCGCCTGATCAAAAGGAAATCTGACCTCACCTAACCAACCTCATGCAAATCAAAGTTACAAAAAAGTTCCACTGAATCTTCACAGGCGCACCTCTTTTCAACTCTTGAAAAAACAACCTTACTCGGTTTTTCCTCTACTATTGCACACACACATACAAACGAGAAGAAGCACTATCGAAGTATCACCCCTACATCCTGGATTGTCAAACACTTGTCTCGGCCCTGGATCCGTCCTTCTCTTAATTATCTCCTGCTTGTCTTATCAAAAAGAAATCCGACCTCACCTAACCAACCTCATGCAAATCAAAGTTACAAAAAAGTTCCACTAAATCTTCACAGGCGCACCTCTTTTCAACTCGTGCAAAAAAAACCTCACTCTGTCTTTCCTCTACGGTTGCACACACACATACAAATGAGAAGAAGCAATATCTAAGTATCACCCCTACATCCTGGATTCTCAAGCACCTGTCTCGGCTCTCGGCTCTGGACAAGAAATCTTGTGGATGATCTGAACCACATATCTCAACATCACCAATGGGATAGATCTAAGCATCATTGACGGGGATAAATCTAAGCATCACCGATGGCTAAATCGGACGTATCAAGCTCCACATCCTAACATGTGCTTCGTTCGAACCATGATTGTAATGAACAGAATTTGACAGAACACAAACAAACTGAAATGCTGGCAGTGGGGAAGATTTCCGATGTAAATCGGAAGAGCTTGGAAGAGGACAAGCTTGGCGTCTGATATGAACCGGTGCGTCTGCTTTTATCTATCTCAATTTTGCAGGGGAAATACCTCGAGAATAGCTAAAGGCGGGAGACAGAAGAATTCCAAACGCAATTTGACTAATCCGTTAGATTTCAAAATCGGACGGGTAAAAAGCTGATCCTTGCCTTAGTGATTCACCTCTCTGATTGGCTTCGCTTTCCCCGTTTTCGCTGATGATTTACACATAGACCTTAACTGCTTCAATCGTAGTAGTAATTGAACTGCGTGAAGAGTGTCAAATACCGCATACTGTGGTAGGGCACGGCTGAATGTACGGACATTCCGGTAAAGAACTAAGGAAGGAACGAAGGGCAGGAAATGTAATGGCCATCGTCTTCATCGTCTTCAATGTTAGGAGGTTGGCATATCTTGGAGGCATCCTCTGGAGACTGAGGATTTAGTAGAAGCACAAACCCATTTTCCACACATCAGTGTGGTTGAGACGTAGTAAATATCATCGATTTAGTGCAAGAAACTCACGATGGAGAGTTTGAAGCTTGGCACTGTATTTCGAGGCTCATATTAAACCTTCATTGTGAGTTTTTCTTCTTGCGCCTTCAGCAGAGAGTTCCCTGTTGGCAGAATTTGTCAATTTCTGGCATGGAGAAATTCGGGCCTTTAAGCTTTCACTAATAAGGACAACGTTTGTCACGAGCATCTTAGAAGGAGATCCAAACTGAGGTTTTCTTCTACGTTCATGTTTACTTATATATCTATCTGTTGTTTATGTAATATAGAGAGACTGGTTAGTTGGTTAATTCTGAAACCCCTCCTTGACCTTGTAGTCTCCAATATTCATTCCTTGAATCTTGGAGTTGCACTACCTTATACTTCTCACCAATCTTGTTGCACTTGTGAACTACACAATGATCCATATCATTTGAATTTAAACATGTAGTGCGCTCCCTTATCGCGTATCTTCTGCAATATTGATATCATTTCTTGCTCACTTCTTGGGAGGTCGAAAACCTAACATTACACCTCGATAGGGTAGGGAAACGATATAAAGAGTCTTGTGTATTATACCGCACAATAACAAGATCATAGCTTTAGCTGATAGGACGCCGATCACACTGAGAGATGAATCTGGGTACTTGACATAACTACGTTACATGACGAATGATGCCTGTCAAGCAACCTGTATAATGTCGGATGGAAAGTGGGAGCAAGCGAGGAGCTACACATCTTGAGGCTTCCGCAGTGTCATCTGCGTGATGATTATGCAGTGGAGGAAATGGTTGGGATTCCGGAGAATGATCAGCCCACCACAGTAAGCTTTGTGATGGAGGTTATCTGCCACGAGATCTCTCCCTCATCCATCGCCATAACATAGTCGATATCACAAGCTAACGATGCTAATTATTGATTTCCGTTGCCGTGGAGAGTCACAGTAGTTAAGAGAATCCTGTCACCGCTCTCCACCCATCATCGTCTCACTGCTCTCATCGCGTTCTCTACTCGCTACTTGTTTCTTGTGCACTTACTAAAGACCACTGGTTCATCGTGTAGTAATTGAGTGTGGGCAAGAACAGAATACCGTGGTACGACAAACGAATTTAACACGCTCTGTGTTCAGACCAGGATCTTTATAATCATCATCTTTCTTCCATATATGAGATAGTTGTCATGTACAAAGAACAGATTTACCAACCTTTAAGAGTCTAAACGTCTAGTCTAGAACTTGATATGACAATGAGTTATCAATAGAAATACCCTCGCAACAGAACCTTCTAGAAGTAAAAGCTGCCCATGAGCCCCTATCTACAAATAAACGTAAATCTCTAGTGGTTGCTCACTGTGACGTTTGACTTAAATTTACTCTGTAGTAGCAGAGACAGAATTTAAATATCTTCCCAACGCCATCATCGGGAAATAGTGTGAATAGTAATGATACCGCAAGTAGAGATGGTTTGGAAAACCTGTTCCTGTATAGTAAGGCTCTTTCCAAGTACTGCCCCTTGTTGCAGCTGGGACTGGGATCCCACCTTCCATGTACTGCACACAATCTGCACTCGTTTGAGTGGTGATCAGCCAGTTCACTCCCTTCATAATTGCTGTGTCTTGGGCTGGAAGAAATGCGATAAGGCCCATAAGCGCCCATGCAGTTTGTGATGCCGTCGGGGCTCCTTTAACCAAAATCCCATGGGAGTAGGATTCAACCGCTTCTCCCCAACTTCCGTCTTCGTTTTGACACGCTTTCAACCATTCTAAAGCCCTCGTGACCATGGGATTAGACGAGAAAGTGCCAGAACAGTTACTCAATCCGCAGAGCACATTACTGGTGCCAAAGATGTAGTTTAAACCCCATCGACCATACCACGACCCATCTGATTCTTGACTTCCCCGGAGATACTGCATTCCACGTTCCATAGAAACTTGAACTTTGAGTTTCGAATCGCCAGGAAACTGAGGAGAATCTAGCTCTGAGATTATTCTCAATAACAAACCAAAAGCTTCTAATACCCTCCCGGCGACGTCCGGGGAACTTGGATCACAAAGAGAATCCATGTCAGAAAATGGAATCGTGTTGAGAAATAAGTGATCGTTGTCGACGTCAAAAGCTGCCCATCCGCCATCTCTGTTTTGCATGCCGATTATCCACTCAACTCCCCTTTGGACGACTTGACCGAAGGCTGAGTCTGTATCTTGTTTGAGCAGGAAAAGTAATACAGCAGCTGTATCATCGACATCAGGATACCAACTATTGTGGTACTGAAAGGACCACCCCCCTGCCCGCAGTTCAGGACGATACTCTTTCCAGTCACCATGATTTACCAAAAGCTGCCTGCCTGCAATCCACTGCACAGCTCCTACGAGTCGTTTATCTTTGAGATTGGTACCACAATCCACCAAAGATCTTCCAGCTAAAACAGTGTCCCAAACGGGAGAGACACATGCCTGCATCATGAAGCTTTCAGAGTCTTCCCAACCAAACCTTTCAATAGCAGCCAGGCCGCGCTCGACGGGACTAGATTGAACAGAATAACCTTCAAGAGTCAGCGCCAGAATTCCATACATCATCGGAGGAAAGCTTCCTCCCCAGTCTCCGTCTTCTTCCTGATGAGTTAATATCCATTCCACGCTCTTCTTTCTTGCGTATGATCTTAACAGGCCAAATACACTCAAGACCTTCGTGTAAACCTGGAGGAGTTTGTCCATAACACCGAAGAAGCTACTCCAGCTGCAGCCGTCGCTGCTAATCAACTTCATCAACGGAGGTACGTAGGGGACCATCTTATTTTCTGGATGTTCCCATAGATGATCCAACCAAGTGTTTTTTTCACTTCTACCATTCGGTAACGGATATGTCGGTCGATGATGAGAGATAAGACAGAGAGGTACAATATTGAATCGAGCCCAGGAAGAAAAATTGTATATATTGATCTTGGACTGCTTTGGGAGTAGAATCAGCTCCACTGGGGTAACAGGAATGCCATCCCATGGCCACAACCCGAACAATGCTAAATGAATTCTTGTGAAAACACAAACTTTACTCAGCCCTCCACACTGCAGGATGTATGTTTCAGCTTGCTTCAAGAAAGGTTCAGTCGATTCTATGCCCATAATCCTGCAGGCTAAGTAGACTTCAGCTGTTAGAGAAACATCTCCGTTGTCTTGCCGGTGTCCTTTGCCCCAACCTCCACTCGGCTCTTGGCGGGTTCGGAAATAGTTTTCCAGTTTGCGTTTTCTCTGCTTGATCAACTTCTTTCCTAGAGCTTGATGCAGCATGATGTATTGTGCTGTGATCCCTGCATTGCATTCCAGCAGCCCACACCAGTGCATTGTCTCACGCTGGACACACCAAAGCCATTCTCGCCCTTGCTCAACTGCTTCTGTCACTTGATCTGTTTCGAGATTGAAGCTCTCCATTATTAATTTAGCTGAGAACAACGATCACAATCGTGAGTGATGGAATGCAATCAGAGCTGAAGCTCAAAGGATTAAATTAAACTGCTTGTCATTTACAGAAATCTATTCATTGGTCTGGATGTTATAGAATATCGGTCCAGGTACACTGCTGGGAAGACGAGCTCACACTCGCACTCAAGATCCTCCAGCAGGGCTCCTCGTAGACCAAGGACGTTGCTCATATATATATATATATATATATATATATATATATATATATATATATATATATATATATATCGAACGCAAGATAGTTAGAGTGAACGAACTTTGAATACTTAATAACCAGCTGAGTACTTCAACTAAGTATTCGGTCAGAAAGTAACTAAACGGCTACGGCTAGACTTATTAGCCTAAATTGTCAAGCTTAATCAGCAATGAAATATACCACACCCCTTCAGTTGTTTACAAGCTCTTCATGCAGTGCAAGGAAGTGTCGTGTGGTACCTTATGGGCGATCAACTGAAAAGATTCCCAACCTCCGATAGGTCCTGGAGTGATCAACTTCTCGGTTGCTGCGATGAAATCCTATAAGAATCAGTCTTTTGCTGTGGACTGAGGCAATATCGTCTTTTTATGCCAATTTCTATCGCCATGACCAGTCAAAGAGTCAAAAGACGCATGGTATTGCCCAAGCCTTGCCCCTATGCTCAAACGCTACATCATTCATACTTCGTGGAAAGGCCAGTCCATCGTAATTGAAAATCGTAAATGCATGATGATCTCGTATCCCTTGCAAACGGTAATCTAGAAGTGGTTCGAAAACGAACGTGGAATGTTCTGCAGGAATGTTACAACTGCAGAGGTTGAACTAAGCCTTACGGCAGCAGTAACGTGATTATGCAGATGGGTCGAAGTATAACATAGATGATCATTCCTAGGCTCAAGTTTTCTTGTTCAAGAAACAGGGTATGCTTGTCCAAATTACTCTTTATTGTGCCGGGTTGACTGTTTTGGGGCCAGGCAAGAAGCATTGTTTAACTTCTGTTGCATGAATTTCCTTCGCCTTTTCTGATTTAGAATAAGGAATCCAATTTGTATCAGCTATGACGTCGTCTTCCACAAGAATAAAGTAACGGAGAGTACCAAAAGCAACGATGGAGATAACCATATATTCTGAAACCCCCTAGAAAATTAAATTAACGGAGAGTAACAAAAGCAACTTGGGAAATCAACCATATGTTTTCTCATTTCAATGAGAAATTTTAATTTTTGAAATTTAAAGTAGAAAACGAAATGATTTCCATTGAATGGAAGATTTGATTTTTTTAATATAAAAAATAATTTGTAAAATATAGGAAATTATATTCCATAATTATTATATTAATATCAATACATATTTCTTTAAATTACCTAATTCTTGATATCAAAAAATATTTTTAAAATATAGGAAATTGTATTCCATAACTTATTATATTAAGATTAATAGATATTTTCTTCAAATTACCTAATTCTTGATAGAAAATTTTACCAATTGAGACGTCAATCTTAGAAAATAAATTAGATACTAGGTTGTGAACTCCGCACGAGCAAACTTGTAAAGACCTTCAAATCACCTGAGTGTGCTAACATTACACACATAAACTGCATGGAAGGTGATGTCCTCGTGGCGACCTCTTTTCAGGGAAGTGTCCTCCTCGTTTAGTACGTGTGGGCAGAAAGAACTTGCATGTGGCAGAAGAAGACAGAGCAAACGAAGAAAACGCGACCGCGACTGACGGAGACATAGCTAACTGAGATGATTATTGAAATTATTGGGATTCGATCCCACTTTTATCGGAGTCTAGTAACATTTTTAGTGAAATTTAGCTCCATTTTACCTCTTTTGTCTCTCCCTTGTACGGGCTTGATGGGGTACATTCTATTGTTCCTATCCTTCTATGTGGTCGGCGGCACATTTTATTGTTGTATGGTTTGATAGGTCCTCCGTTTTCCTTGTTATCCTGCGCCGTCGCCCTTCTCCACTGAATGACACAGAACTTTTGTAGATATCATCTCTGCGTCGCTCATTGGTTACAGCTACCCTTCATCAACCTGTCTACTTCTAAACCTACTTTAAACTTCTACTCGAATCTGTCTACTTCTAAACCACATAGAATAACTGACCTCCAAAGTTAGATTAACTGACCACCATATCTTGTTTTTTCACTTTGGCCGACGCCATGAGACTTAACTGACCCCCTTGAAGCTTTAACGGCGTGCGGGAGAGCTAAGTGACAAAGTTAAAGTGAGCTAAATGAGCTTAAAGAGTCGCCTTTTTCACAAATGCGACAAATAAACACATTGGTTGCTAGCACGAGCTCACGCCATGTGTCCGTTTAACACGTGGCACGCGTGGGTTAGTTGGAGCGCTAAATATGAGATCAATTAAGAGATACGTGACAAAGTGAGTTAAGTGGCTTTCAGAATAATACATGCATAATACATTCGTTGCCACCACGAGCTCACGTGATGCAAACTGATACACACGAATGTCACGCTGAACACGTGGCACGCGAGTGATCGGTTAGTCGAAAGGCTAAACATGAGATCCTTAACTAAGCCTTTCTCCCAAACTACTTAAATAAGGGTTGATGGGGTCTTCCCATCCTTCGTGTTCTCTACGCGGTCGCCTTTTTCTCGCTTAAATAAAGGGCCTGGCTAGGATGATCCCTTTTACTTCATGTTATGCACCCTCAGCTTGATTTGATGCCTAATATTTATCCATAGCTCCTGAACCAGATTGCTCGACTATTTCCGTTGAATCAGGTTGGACCTTTTAAGTCCCACAGTCCCACACTACCTTCCTGTCCCGAACCTGGACGGGATCTGAAGCATGGGTTCGCCAGTTCTCAACAACGATCTAATTTCATGCATATATTTATGTATACTAGTTAATTGTGTCCTCTGTACACAATGGATATAAAATATCGAGCTTGAGTTTTAGATTGAACTGCGCATGCAATAACATTGCGATAACATCTAAACACGCGTTCTACTCCCTCTCTCAAAAACCAATCTCCATCCAATCGTTCGATTCAATCAATCGCCAAGGACAAAGGACCTTATTCAGCCGCTAAGGTCTCTCCAATGCCGAATATCTACCACAAGTCCATCTATCCTCTGTACACAAGACTGCCATTAAGGACCATAGTTCGATGCAAAAAACAAATCCCCATCCAATTGGTGGATTTTGTCAACAGCTGAGGACAAAAGACACTTTTGTCAGCAGTTAAGGCCATTCCATTGACGATTGCCTTGTGGCATGTCCATCTATTAACAGTAACACCAGAATCAGATTGCCGCTAACGACCATATTATGATGTAAAAACAAATCTTCGTCCAATCAAATTTTCGTCCAATCGTTGGATTCTATCAACTGGTAAGGACAGAAGACACTTTGTCAATTGCTAAGTCTCTCCATTGCAAATGCCTTGTTGCATGTCCATCTATCCCTCGTAACACCGGAATCTGAGTGCGACTTAGGACCTTATTCAGATACCGAATCCAAATCTATATATATATATATATATATTAGTTGTCTTGCTTGGGAAATGTTACCTTTTTTTTTACCCTATGTTACTTTTTTTCCTCTCCCTTGTACGGCTTGAGCTTGAGGGGGTCTTCCTATCCTTCGGTTTTCCTACGCGGTCGCCTACTTTACTACTTGCTTGGGAAATTGAGGTCAAATCAGAAGTAGCTTGGGATAATAAGAACACTATCATTATTTCTACGCGATCGTCCTCTATCCTAAGAAGATGCTTCTTGCTTTTGGAGGTACAAACTGAGACTATCGAGGTTCTCCCTTTCCGTGAAGCTAGAATTGATCAACATCCATGACTCTGCCCTCGCCACTTTGGTTGTTAACGTTTACATCATTGCACATACATCATAACATAAAATCGACTACGGATATCGTCATGGTGAACCATGTTTAGTGAGTTCTTTTAGTGTACAATATTTTAGGGTTAGTACAAAGAAAGCTCGGTGGAGATCAAGTAATCATCATTGGAGTTTGGAAACAAGTTTGTACTGTACTTGCTGGTTTACCGATTGCTTCGAGTTCACCTTTGTGTTGATCGTATCAATACTATTTGTGGTTTAGTTTATAGCAAATATATTTGAGGTGTGCTTATGATGCACAAGTGAAAGTCCTTTTTAGTGGCTGGCTTTGGCAGAACGGTGATCCTATAAGATATTTCAAGAGTCAATTCCCAAACACACATGGAGAAGGAATTTGACTGTGGTTGAGTGACAATGAAGCCTATTTGTCCAAGGATTGTCAATCTGACGAGCAGTGGGAATGTATGCAGGCCTTCGGGCCTATACTCTGAACCATTTTGACAGCGTATGATAGCAAGAAGGATCGGCATCAATCAAGCAGTTGAGCACTATACGTAACTATTTTGAGGTCACGGGAGATTAGGGATCTAGCACATGACTATCATGATTAGGGATTTGGCACACTAACAATTTCTTGTATGGGAGACAGTTTTGGTATTGGTGTGTTCTTCTACCATATTTATTGTACCAAAGGTTCCTACCTCAAGTGTTCTTGTACTAGGAAGTGCTTGTACAAACAGATTTGTGTACCATACATGGTGGAGCCTACATACCAAGAGATTCTTTAGTTGGTACTTGGGCATAGGAATCAAGCAATACTACCACAGACAAGCAAACATATCACACAAGCGGGAGTCTTTTGGAGCCGCTTCCTAGATCCACCATTCCGGACTCCATTAGTACGTGCTTGGGGTTTGGTGTTGAGCACTATTATCATACATGGGTGGTCACCTTTGCTTATGGATGGGACATGGGAGGTGGAGTGAGATCTTTGGTGGTTTCAAATAGGCCTTAATCACCTCTCTTATATGCTTTTGTTTCCTGATTTTTTTGTCCTTTTTTGTTCTTCTCTTTTGTGTCAGGATACATCATATTTCTCTACTATGCCTCATTTTTGGATGATGGACTTTCTTGGATTTGTACACCTTTAATAGATTCTTTCTATATGCCTCTATTGTGTTCATTGTCATGGGTCATAGAGGGACTATCTCAAGCATTACTTCTCATCTGGCACCCACACCTCGTATGTACGACCAAGGAGCCAACCTTTGTGTTGTCTTTTTCAACATACTCCCATAGTTGTTGAGGTTTCTCTATATGGCTTCCCCTTGGTCTCCAAGACACATGCTTCTCCTATACTAGTGGAGTGCACTATAAGAGTGGACTCCCCTGTGGAGGATGCCCTACCCTTTGTCCCCCTATCCCTCATCCTCATATCACGGATGCTCCACACCCTCTCTCCACCTTGGACTCTCATTCCATCTCTATTGCCATGGCACCTTTACATGATCATTCAAAGCTTCCTCCTCCTCCTACAACCCTACCAAACCCCACATGATTAGTCTCCTCCATGTATGCACTTTGCACATCCTTATATCCCATATCATCAATGTTCCACATAGTCTTGTCCAAGTTGTCCTTGGGTAGTGATTGGTCTTGCCCAACATAGAGGGAGATCTTGTTGTTTGCATATGAGAGCAAATGCCACCTCTATTTCCACCCCCTCCACACTCCAGTAGTATCTCTACAAGCTCTCCTTGACTCATACACATGGTTACACTCTTTGGACCCTATCTTGGCATTCCTACTTTAACAATATTGAGTTTAGAGATGAAGTTAGTAGGGCTAACAAAGTAGCAAATAAAACAAATTAGCCTAGAATATTCCAAAAGTATCTAGGAAAATTTTTGGGAAGCTTCGTGGCTAGCTTAGCTTGCATCCCAAGTAGGTAGCTTCTAGAAGAAAGCTTCTAGAAGTTTCCAACTATCCTAGCTTGCATGCCAAGTAAGCGGTTTCAAGAAGAAAGCTTCTTGAGAAGCTTCCTTGTTAACTTGGCTTGCACTCCAAGAAAGCAGCTCAAGGAAGCTTCTTGAGAAGCTTCTCAAGGGCCTTGCATGCTCCCTATAAATACAAGAGCCAAAGCTCATGCTAAGTATTTAGAGTTTTCCTTCATTCAAGTGTCTTAATGTGAGCTTCCATTCTCCTATTTCTCTCTTCGTTCTTAGATTTTTATATTGGTATCAAAGTAGGAATAGGATGGATGGAATTTATGGACCACCAAATCCACTTCTGCCAAACCATTGGGATTTTTATGTCCAAGTATTACCCAAACATCATTTTACACAATTCATCACCTCGCGCTTTGGGCAAGATTTTTTGAATAAGATTACCTTGTCTGAGGATACTTCCGGTTGTCACTTATGGAGAACGATGGACGTGCTGCATCTATGTGTTAATAAATTAGATAAATTGGGAGTAGTGGGATAGAGTACTAGCCACGGCGGCAATACCAAACGTTATCATTGCTATGCAACAACAAATTGAGCACCTTACTCAATTGTTTGGATGAACGAGACCAGCAATGACAAGAACACATAGAGAGAGCACCAATTGGAGATGGAGAAGATCAAATCTCATTTCCAAAACCCAAGGTGTTTGAAGGCAAGAATCTTCCGAGCATATTGGAGAATTTTGTGTTTGACTACGAATGTTACTTTGAAGCTACCAATCTTCAAGATGAATGGAAAAAAATTCTCTTGGCTCCTAGTCAATTGGATGGTGTGGAAAAAGTTTGGTGGAGATTCTAAGTGGAGCGAGCTGAACGAACATTGTTGCACCAATCTTGACATGGGCAGAATTCAAGGAGGCAATACTTGGTTGATTTCAAACTATAAATGCCACCAGAGCCGCATGAGATAAATTGGTGGGGTTGAAGCAAATTGGCTCTATAAGGAGTTACATCATGCAATTTTAGAACATCATCATGTAGATCCCAGATATACAAGGTGAAATTTTGGATTGATTTGTGAGAGGATTGAAGTCACAAACCAAATTAGAGGTGACCATGCAGGAAACATAAAATGTGGAAGAAGCAATGCAATTGGCTAAGCGTTTTGATTCCTTGGTTTTGATTCCTTGGTCTCAACCTTGATCTACACAAAGCCTACCAATACAATACGCACGGGTGGAGGAACCAACACCAATGGAGATTGATGCTGTCTAGTGGAGACCACTTGGTACAACAAATAGAGAAAGATTGCGACAAAATGGTGGTTGTTTTTATTGTCGCCAAGTTAGACATTGCATTGCTAAATGTTCACTTAGGAATGTGCAACCTTGACAAGGCACCCAGATGGAGTTTGTGGATCTGAATGATTAGGGAAACAAGGAATCCCAGTAGGAGATTTTGAGCCACCTATTGGAAGCTTGATTAGTTCTAATGGGATTGAAGGCTTGACCTATGCAAGTTTGCTTCACTTGCAAGGTAAGATATCTAATCGTGATTGTAGGATTTTGGTTGATTTTGGTTGATTTTGGAAGTTTAGAGAATTGCATGTCTATGCAAGTAGCAAAGGAATTGGGAATTCTTATCAAGCCAATAATGGAAAGTAGATTGGTAATGGTGGATGGTAGAAAGGGTTCTGCATTCTGTACCTCACATCTTGTTACCTTCAAGATTGGGAAGGAGTATCTGGAGTGTATGAGGTTTGTAGTGGCACCTCTACACTATGATATCATTCTAGGACTACCTTGGCTTGTGAGCCAGCCTGTCACTCACTTAAGATGAACCTTTGATGGTTATTATGGTAGTGCACCATGGACTAAGAAGGCAAGGAACCCAACTACATCATACTCCTCTAAGGCTAACACTCCAAGACTCAAGACATTGCTCACTAGAGAGCTCAATGAGAGAGAGAGATAGTTGCAAGTGAGAGGATGATGAGTACCTCCTCACCCCTAGTTTATATACTTGTGAAATAATTACGCACCAAAGTTACTAATTATTGGAGTAACTCAAGTTACTAAGATAAAAGTCAAATAAAATCAAAAAGTATAAAGAAATATCCATCCACATGAGGCATATTCCACTAAGCATGTGATCTTATCTTGAACCAAACACTAAGTCAAGGATTCCTTCACATGTGCTATCCTTGGACTAGAGAAGAATCCAAAAAAAAGGCTTGCGGGCCCAAGAGTTCTCAATACTTTCCTCAAAGCCAAACACTTAGGAATAAGACCAAGTCAACACACTAGAATCCAAAATAGTGGTGCTCATCTTTTCCACTTCCTCTAAAGTAAGGTCCCCATTATCTTAGCTATGACTAACTTTAGCTAATCATGACTAATGTAGAACCATCCTTTATCTCTATATAAATAATATCTCTCAAGTATTGTAATACTAAGCTAAATATCATAATACCACACACATGCACAAATGAGTGTTACATTTACCCTCGGAATTTTTTTCACTTTGTCCTCAAAGTAAAGGTCTCTCAACCTTCTATGATATATCTTCAAATTATCATGGTTAATCTTATCAAAGTGTCTTCCTCCCAACTCCTTGAGATCATAGGTGTAATTGCCCCACACCTTCTCCATTATGAAAGGTCCAAAGTACTTCAGAAAAAACTTCTTTTGCACTCTCTTGAATCAAATGGAATCAAACAATATTACCCAATCACCTTCTTTGAAAGGCTCCACCTTCTTCTTGCCTTGCCTCTTGTAATAGCTCTCCTTTTCTTTCCTTTGGGCTTGATCCAATTGCACCATAGCAATTGCTCTTACCTCTTCTAATTCCATGAGTTGATTCTTCCTTGACTTCTTTGCATCACCTCCTTGTACTTTCTTCAATCTCCTATGAATGTTTTGGAAGGTAGGAAGATCAAAGTGAATAAGTAAGGTAGACTCAATACCATATACCAATTGAAATGGAGAATATTAGGTGGAAGTCTTCATGTTTGTCCTATACTCACACAAACCTGCATGAATCTTCTTGTCTCAATGATGTTTAGACCCCTCCATTTTTGCATCTTTGGCCAACATTATGCACAAGGTCTGATTGGTTCTCTCTGCCAAGCCATTGGAATTTGGCTCATAGGATGTAGTTACTCTATGTGTGATAGAGAAATGTTGTAGCATGGTTGTAGTAATGCTTTCTATAAACTCTCCTCCTCTATCAAAAACCAACTCCAAAGGGCATCCAAACCTAGTGATAATGCGTTCATAAAGAAATCTCTCAACTTCATCTTTATTCTTGTCCCTCAATGGTCTAGCCTCAACCCACTTGGTAAGATAATTAGTAACTACCACAATATTGTTCCTTGGGTTTCTATTAAGAGGACCTACAAAATCAATTCCCCACTTCTCAAAAGGTCCTAGCAATGGAATTGATCTAAGTGGTAGAGTGGAAGTAGACTTTCTAGCAAAAGCTTGACAAATATGATAAATTTTGCAATAATCAAGACAATCCTTGAAAATCCCTCTCCAATGGTAACCTGCATCTAGAATCTTGAAAGCAGTCACCTTTCTTGCAAAGTGTCCTCCACACACTAAACCTTCATGAAACTCCTTTATGTGTAGGATAGACTCTTCCTTACCCATTGCTCTTCAAAGTAGACCATCTGCTCCTTGGTGAAAAGGAATATCCTCCACCATTGTGTAAGGTTTAGATCTTGCTGCAAGGGCCTTCCTGTCCCTAGCATGCATCCCCTTTGGATAGTTACCTCTTGTCACAAAATCCACAATCTTCTTGTACTCCATTGGAACCTCTTGAGTGTTTTAGATTGTCATGAGCTCCTCATCCGAGAAGGAATCATCCACTAGCTCATCTCCATCATGATTATAGGCCCTAGATAACAAATCAATATTTGCATGTTTCTTTCCTGGCCTATCCTCAATGGTGTAGTCATACTCAGACAAGAGTATCATCCACCTTGCTAGTCTTCCTTCAACATTAGGCTTGTTGAAGATGTACTTCAAAGCCTTGTGATTTATGACAATGGTGGATTTCCCTCCAATCAAGTAGTGCCTAAACTTCTTCAGACCAAAGATCACTACCAACCACTCTCCATGACAGAGTAGTTCTTTTCTATTGACACCATCTACCTACTAGCATAAGCTATTGGATGATCATGCCCATGTTGGTCTAATTGACTAAGAGTGTATCCTATAGCTACATTAAAAACATCAATGTAGAGGATGAAAGGCTCACTCCAATCAGGTTTAGCAAGAATTAGAGCTACAACAAGGGATTGCTTGAGCTCCTCAAAAGCTTTGAGAGTCTCCTTGTCCTCCAAAATCACCATGTAATCTACACCCTTCTTCATGTAGATGTTCAATGCATAAGCCTTGTTGGAAAATGAAAAGATGAATCTCCTATAGTACCCAATCATCCCCAAGAATTGGCGTAACTTTGTCGAGCTTGAAGGGAATGGAAGGTTTCAGATTTTCCTCACCTTCTCAGGATCAACTGCTATTCCATCCTTGGAGATGATGTGCCCTAAAAGTAGACCTTCTTCACATCCAAAAATGCACTTCTCAAGGTTGAGTGATGTATTTGCCTCATCCAAGCATTGCAAGACCTTGATTAGGTGTTCAAAGTGCTCCTCTTTGCTCCCATAGACAGAAAAGTCATCAATGAAGTCTCTCACAAATTTTCCAATAAAAGGTTCAAATACCTTGTTCATGAACCATCAGAATGTGGCTGGAGCATTGCAAAGCCCAAAAGGCATGACCTTGAAAGCATAAGTCCTCCAAGGTGTGGTGAATGTGGTGAGTTGTTGATGCTTTGGTGCAATCTTGATTTGGTTATATCTACTATAACTATCTCCAAAACTACACCTCTCATGACCTACAACCTCCTCCAAGATCTCATCAATGAATGGCAATGGGTAGTAGTACTTCTTGGTAATAGCACCAAGATTCTTGTAATCCACACATACCCAAAGCTTGCCATTCTTTTTCTTCACAATGACAACTAGAGATACACATTCTGAATTCTCCACCTCAAAGATAAATCTGGCCTCCTTGAGCTTATCAATCTCCTCTTTCACAACCAAAGATATTGGTGGGCTAATGCGACGTTGCTTTTGGCAGATTGGTCTTGCATGTGACTCCACCTCTATCTTGTGCTCCTCCAAGGTGACTTCCTTCAAATCTTTGTAACTAAAAGCAAACACATGGATGAACTTCCATGAAATCTCCTCAAATCTCACTTTCTCCTTCTTGGTAACTTTTGGGCCATACTTGAGGGTAGATAAACTCCTCTCTATCTCCTTAAATGTCAATGGTGATTTATTTGGGTCCTTCAAAACTTTGGCTTAGGTGCAAAATCCATAGCACACAAGGGGTACACATCTGAATCTGATTCAGATTCATCCTCCTCCATATAAGTCCCCTCTTTCATGCTTGTTTCCACACTTGAAGCTCTTTCTTCAAAATTTGATTCCCAATAAACCAAAGATGGTGTATCTGAATGTGAAGTGTTGGTGGTATTAGTCACATGAATTGTGACTCTATGGTTTGATGACCCAATCCTCAAGTGCCCTTTGTGCCATCGATTAGTTGTGCGTGCTGCTCTCAACCATGGCATCCCAAGAAGTCATAGATTGAATCCTTCAAAACTTGGAAAGTCATGAGATTTTGAACTCCCATAATTGAAACTACCACCTTATCCATCATCCCTAATGGTTGAACTTGTTGCTTGTTTGCCATGCTCACCACAAATGTTGAAGGTCTAGAGGATATCATACCCAACTTCTTCATCAACCTTTTTGACATGGCATTCATTGCTGATCCTCCATCAACCAATGCATCCTTGATGTTGTGACCATTCACTCTCACATCAATCTTGGAGGCATATTCACAAGCCTCCCATGGTGTTGGTTTCACATCCACCACTCCCATATATATTGGAGCTTTTGCCTTCTTCTTCCTCTTGCTCCTTGTAGAACTCAAACCACCTTTAAGCTCCTTTCTCAAAGTAGGATTCAAAGTAATCAATTGGTCCATTGTGATATTAACCTTATGACTACCAACATCCTCCAAGACATTGTAGTTCCATTGTTGCTTTGAGATCAAGAAGTCCTCCATCTCCAACTTCTTCCTTAATGTCTTTTTTGTTGATGGTGTTGAAGTGCTTATGCAAGTGCTCCTAGTAGGCATAGGAGTATATTGGCTAGAAGTAAATCCTTGAGAAAAGTGCACATCCTCTGAAAATTGAGCTCTCTTCTTCTCTTGTGCCAAAAGATCCAAATTAAGGCCCTTGGACTTTGAGCACTCTCCCTTCTCATACTTGCTCTCAACCATATCTATAGATGATATCCCCTTACCTTTGTTTAGATTAGGAGCCACTTGGGTTTCACTACCTCCCTCTTTCCCTCTATTGGCTCTGTCATAACCCCTTCCTCCATGGTAAGTGGAATTTGGGCAATACTTTTGGATGTGACCTCTTCTTCCACAACCAAAAAATTTCTCTTGTTGCAATTTTTGGTTGGTTGGCTCCTCTATATGGATAACTTCCATATTCTGATCCACCTCTCTCTTCTCCCATAGTTGCACCACATTGATCTTGAGATCTGCAAGTTGTTCTGTGATGGTTTGAAGTGGATCCTTTGGTAGAGGTGCAAGAACTAGAGTAACTACTACTTGTGGTGCAACCCTTGCCACAAAAATATTAGAAGTTCTACCATACTTGTAACCTTGAGGAGGATGCACAACTCTTTCACCACCAAATCACTCTCATTCCCTTCCAAACTTTCTTCCATACAAATTGCAATCTTGATAGCTTCAACCTTGGAAGAAGGTTTCTCATATCTCACCTTGCTTCTAATTTGTGGTCTCAAACCCTCTCGCAAAATTCTTGGTGAGCATGGCCCCTATGCCAATCATAATAGTCTCTACATCATCTCGACCCTTCCTCAACACTATGCAAAATCTGGACTCTAACTTTTCCACTCTTTCCACATAGACTCTCACTTTCTCTCCATCTCCTTGCTTGAAAAAGGTAACCTCAATCATCAATCTCTTATAACTCTCATCTGGAAGAAAGTTCTCAATGAATGCTGAAGTCAAAAAAATGAGACTCTTCTTGCCCATCTCTCCTCTCTCTCTTTTGGTATTCTGACTCATACCATGTAAGTGTTGCATCCTCAAAGAAATCTGGTAATAATAAGGCCCACTCATCCTTCCTCCTCTCATTTTTTCATGTGCAAGCTCTCTTGAAGTCTCTTGCAAAGGCCTCCACATCTTCTCTATCCTTGCCAAAGAAAACCGGAAGTTTTCCCATCTTAACATCTCATTATCTATCTTTTCTCTTAGTTTTTTTTTCTTTTTTTTTCTTTCTCTCACTTTATAACTAGTAGAGTGTGTACATGACTAACACCATTTGAGAGTAATCTACCCTAGGGAACACAAAAGGTTCAAGTTGCTCCAAGATTTCTATAGCAACATCAAATCCTAGAGTGCATATTAATCAAACCCTCATGGATAGTTTATCCATAAGTTGAAAGATTATCTCCATCACTAATCTTTAGAACTAGCTGATGAAGGTGGTAGTATTGCTGTAGTTGTACTAAGACTCTCTTTAAGATCCTTCACCAAAGTCTCCAAAAGTGCTTTATTCCATTACACTCATGTCCTTTTGGAAGTCCTTCCACTCCACAAACCTCACACAACTCCTTGGTCTTAGATCTTCTCCCTCCCAATCTTGGTGAAGAAGGTCCAACATGCAAACCCAAGTCAAGTAATCCTCTCCTGTCCCTTAATCTCTTACTCTCAAAGGTCAATGGACATGAGCTTGCCTCATGTCCCTTCTCTCCACATAGAAAGCACTTGGACTCACTCTTTCCTCCAAATGGTGTAGGTTTTTTCATCCTCTCAACATTCTCTTCAAATTCTATTCTAAACTCTCTTTTCCTCAAATCCACCCCTAAAATCACCTCAAACCCTTGGGGAACCTTTTATAATCTCAATTTCCACTCTTGATGACCCTCCATATTCCCAAGATGAATCCAAACACTCAAACATGTTTTTTTGTTGTTCTCAAACTCCTCATGCATGAGATCTCAACTCTGTAGAATTGACCTTTTTTCACTATCACTCAAATCTCTCAATTAGTATGTCACAATCCTCTGAAATTTTTACACTTGATCACAACTCCAAGGTGTCTTTGAATGCAAAGTTTTAGGTCTTTTAATTTATCCATTTGGCCTAGACAGCTTTCTATTCAGCACACATATTTCAGATTTGGTCTGAAAACCACCCCTTCACTTTAAAAAATCATAACTCCTTGCGCAAGAATGATATTTATCTAATTTTTGAGTGAGCAGGTAGGATACAATGCACTAAGTTATCTTGGAAAGTTTCAATACAATCCATTGAAAATTGAAGAAATGGCAGACTCTTTACAATTTTCCAAAGAGCATGTAGTTGTGAGAGCAGTTTACCCTATCAACTTTCAAAAATTCTAGCTTAGTGCGCATAATAGCTCTTACAATAATTTCAAGCGTGATAACTAGAAGGTAACCCAAGCTATCATGTGTAGAATTTTCAAGTCCAGATTTGAAACTTGAGATTTTATCCAACATCACCTTAATCCCCCAAAATCTGCAATCTACCTCACACAATCTTTCCAAATGCTTTCATGTGTACAAGATGTACAAATTCACCTCAAAGACATTATAATGAACTACATGGTATACAAATGGGTCCAAGTTCTCTAACATAAGTTAAGAACTCTCCTCCCCTAAATTTCTCTCCAAGTGAGCTCTCATAGCCTCCTTTTTTCTAATATAGAATTGTACAGGGAACATTATCTTGCCTTCTAGAGAGGTCTTGGCAACGGAACCAAAAATGTGAGGCGGTCTGTCTCTCACTCAGGATGAACCTTTGATGGCTATTATGGTAGTGCACCATGGACTAAGAAGGTAAGGAACCACAACTCCATCATACTCCCCCAAGGCTAACACTCCAAGACTCAAGACATTGTTCACTAGAGAACTCAATGAGAGAGAGAAAGATAGTTGTAAATGAGAGGATGATGAGTACCTCCTCACCCCTAGTTTATATACTTGTGAAATAGTTACGCACCAAAGTTACTAATTACTAGAGTAACTCAAGTTACTAGGATAAAAGTCAAGTAAAGTCAAAAAGTATAAAGAAATATCCATCCACATGGGCATATTCCACTAAGCATGTGATCTTATCTTGACCCAATCACTAAGTCAAGGATTCCTTCACATGTGTTATCCTTGGACTAGAGAAGGATCCAAAACAAAAAGGCTTGTGGGCCCAAGAGTTCTCAACACTTTCCTCAAAGCCAAAGACTGTAATGCTCCGAGGATAAGAGATCTGAGAAGAAACACACCATGAGAAACACACGATTTTTCACTCAACCTCCGATGCCCCAAAGGAACATCTTCTCTTTATTATATAGACAAAGAGGATCTCCTCCAAGGAAGCTCCACCCTAGAATTGAGCACACTGATAGGTGTCATGTCAGCAAGCTCCACCCTTGGATTACCTACTTGGATAGGTGATATGTCGGTCTTGGTCCTATTTGGTTGGTCAAATAAGCATTGACCAAAGGAAATTGTTTAGGGAATCTTGTAGAAATCTCAGAATCATATGGGTGAGGTACTATTGGAAAGCTCTTGATAAGACAAAGTAGGGGGAAGGAAGGCCAACCTGTCCTCCATGGGGGATATATATACATTTTCAAGGCCTAATTCATCCATTTAGGCCTCCAAAATTACCTTCAAAGATTTCAAGCATATTTTGGTTCCTACTCTTTTAGTAGAAGTCCCCTTTTGGTGATACCCCTTCTTGATCTATTCAGTCCATCATGTGTTACATCCTTCCAGATGTTACCAAATCAATTCTCACCTTTAAATCATATGTTTAGCTATTGGTTCTAAGGTTTTCAAGTCTATTTTGGTTTTTGCCCTATTAATAGAAGTACCTTTTGAGTGATACTTCTATTGGATCTATTTTGACCATCATGTATAACATCATTCCCAATGTTACCAAACCAAATTTCACATCTAGATCATATGGCTAGCTCTTGGTATTACACACTTCCTTCCTTTTAAGACGCAACGTCCTTGTTGTGTAGTTGTTGCTCAAATGCTTGCACCAACACCGGTGTATGTGTCAAATTGGCAGCAAGCTCCCATGTTGCTTCATAGAGGGGGTAACCTTTCCACTCTATTAGATAGTCCACTCACGGATGGTGAGTACCACACATGCATTTTTGGAGAATACGCTCCACTTCATATTCCTCCGTGCCATCAATGAGTGCCAGACAAGGTCAAATGTCTTGTGTGGAATGACAAGTGCCCAATCAGGGAGTATACCTATGTTGTAGGGAAACATGGAACACTAGATAGATCTTCATGTGTGGTGGTAGCTCAAGGTGATAGGCCACAATGCCGGCTCAATGAAGAATAGAAAAAGGCCCAATAAAATGGGGTTTGAGCTTACGAGGGCCAAGGAGCGTGAGGTTGGTTGTAGACAACCACACTTGATCCCCAACATTGAACTAAATGTGCCTACAATGTGCATCAGCTAATGCTTCTATCAATTTTGTGCAATCTGCAATCTATGCTTGATGCGCTCCACACCTTGTTGGATTCTAGAAACAAATATGTTGATTGCGTCGACCTTGGTCGCCACTAGATGGATCTTCATAAAGCTAGAAGGTGTGAAGGGATGCTCACCATACACAAGGAAGAACAGAGTGACATGGATGGATGCATTCACCAAATTATTGTAAGCAAATTCCACCAATGGGAGTAGGGCATCTTGTAACACCTATTTGTGCATGTGTGTGGTATTGTGATATTTAGCTTGGTATTACAAGTACTTAAGAGATATTATTTATATAGAGATAAAGGATGGTTCTATATTAGTCATGGTTAGCTAAAGTTAGTCATAGCTAAGATAGAGGGGACCTTACTTTAGAGGAAGTAGAAAAGATGAGCACCACTATTTTGGATTTTAGTGTGTTGACTTGGTATTATTCCTAGGTGTTTGGCTTTGAGGAAAGAGTTGAGAACTCTTGGGCCCGCAAGTCTTTTTGTTTTGGATTCTTCTATAGTCCAAGGATAACCCATATGAAGGAATCCTTGACTTAGTGGTTGGGTCAAGATAAGACCACATGCTTAGGGGAATATGCCCATGTGAATGGATATTCCTTTCTACTTTTTGACTTTACTTGACTTTTAGTCTAGTAACTTGAGTTACTACGGTAATTAGTAACTTTGGTATGTAACTATTTCACAAGTATATAAACAAGGGGTGAGGAGGTACTCATCATCCTTTCATTTGCAACTATCTCTCTCATTGAGTTCTCTAGTGAGCAATGTCTTGAGTCTTGGAGTGTTAGCCTTGGAGGAGTATGATGGAGTTGGGGTTCCTTGCCTTCTTAGTCCATGGTGCGCTACCATAATAGCCATCAGAGGTTCATCTTGAGTGAGAGATAGGCCGGCTCACAGTCCCACCTTTCTTGCTCCTCTAAGGTGAAGCCGCATAGCATGTCTTCAATAGTGCAATTAGCCCGCTCTATTTGTCTATTTGTTTGGGGTGGTAAGCTGTGGACATGGCCAACTTGGTTTTGAAGAAACCAAAGAGTGTTTGCCAAAACAAACTGGTGAATTAAGTGCCTCTATTGGTGATGAGTACTCAAGACAACCCATGGTGAGAGAAGACTGCATCTAATTATAATTGAGCAAGTTGCGGAGTGGTAACATCTTTGAAGGTAGGGCATACATAAATCATTTTGCTGAGCCGGTCCGCAAAGACCACGATGGAGTCAAACCCTAAGGTGGTCTTGGGTAATTCACACATGAGATCCATACTCACCTATCTCACCTATTCCCAATGTTGTTTAGGAGTGGAGAGAGGTTGAAGAAGCACTATAGGAGCTTGATTAGAACCTTTGTTCTGTTGACAAAGTAGGCAACTACGCATGTAGTCCATCACGTTGTTCCTCATCTTGGGCCAAAAATAATGGCATTGGACTACATCCAAGGTCTTGTCCACTCCGACATGACCTGCAATGGCCAAATCATGATATTCTACTAGAATGATGGTGCATAATTTGAGGACATTTGGGATCCATAATCTACCATCACAAAAGGTGAGTCCTTGGGTGCTAGTGACGCTTTTGGATGATTGCACTCTTACAATCTATGGATCAGTTTTTGTAGCAGCCAAAATCTCTGGCCATAATTCATGGTTAATCTTAACCTCTACCACCAAATTGTTTGCCATCGGCATGCAGGTGAGTGCATCTGCAAGTTGCGTCTTACCTTCCACGTAGGTAATTGTCATGTTGAAGCATTGTCGCCACTTTGCTCAACAAATCTGGCAATGAGGTAGATCTTTTTGCATCTTGAGGTAGACTAGAGGTTTGTGGTCTATCTCTACTACAAATGCCTTCTCGCCCAAATAATGCTTCCAATGCTTGGTTGCAAGGACAATGGCCAACTCTTCTTGTTTTGTGGTGTGATAGTTGCGCTCTACTGGTAACAACTTTTGAGAGAAATATGCAATTGGATGCCATCTGTCATGCTACTCTTATTGTAGGACTGCTCCTATTGCTATGCTTGATGCATCTATAGCCAACTTGATTGAACGTTTTGGGTCATACTACTTCAAGATTGGTGCATGTAGCAAGATGTCTTTCAATTTTTGAAAGGCCAACTCTTATACGGTTCCCCATATCCATTTCTTCCTTTTGCCAAGTAGTGTCGTTAAAGTTGTGCAACCTTGGAGAAATCCTTGACAAGTTGACAATAGAATCTTGTCAACCCCAAGAAGCTCTTGAGTTGAGTCTGATCTTCTAGGGCACGCCATTTTTGAATGACCTCTATTTTATCTATCAATACTTGAATACCCTCTGCACTTACTCTAAACCCTAAGTAGTCTACTTCAGACTTGCCAAACTTGCACTTTGAGAGTTTGGCATACAATCAATTTTGTCTTAGAATTTGGAAGGCTTCTCATAGGTGTTGTTTGTTTTCTATCATTGTGCTACTGTATACTAAGATGTCATCTAGGAAGACAATAATAGACTTATCCAAATATGGACAAAATATGTCATTTATTAGACTCATGAAAGTGGCCAGTGCATTGGTGAGCCAAAAGGTATTACAAGATACTCGAAGTGGCCATACCTGGTTCAAAAGGCAATTTTGTACACATCCTCCTCTGCAATTTGGATTTGATTGTAATTGCTCCGCAAGTCCAGTTTGGTGAAGTGTCTTGCTCCATTGAGTTGATCAAACAGGTCATCCATGCAAGGTAAAGGGTATTTGTTCTTCACTGTTTGCTGATTGAGACCCCGATAGTCGATGTACATGCTCATTGTATCATCCTTCTTCTTCACAAACAAGATAGGTGTAAAAGACCAAGACCAGGAGAGAAATAAGAGAATGGAAGCTCACATTGGGATGCTGGAATGAGGGAAAACTCCAAATGCCTAGCATGAGCTTTGGCTTTGGTATTTATAGATAGCATATAAGGCCCTTGAGAAGCTTCTCAAGAAGCTTCCTTGAACCGCTTTTTTAGAGTGCAAGCCAAGCTAACTAGGAAGCTTCTCAAAAAGCTTCCTTCTAGAAGCCATCTAATTGGCGTGCAAGCTAAGCTAGTTGGAAGCTTCTAGAAGCTACTTACTTGAGGTGAAATCTAAGCTAGTAGGGAAGCTTCCCAAGAAGCTTCCAAGATACTTTTGGAATATTCTAGGATAATTTGTCTTATTTGCTACTTCGTTAGCCCTACTAACTTTGTTGCTAAACTCCATATTGTTACATATTCCTCCACCGCTTATTGGTGATGTCCTTGTCACTGATGAAGCTTCAAACTCTTGGATGGCCGTTTGTGCATTTTGGAGGTAAGAAAGACTTTCCCATGTGATATCATGAAGGGGATACCCTTTCCAAAGGACCTTGTGCTCCGTATGTTGTCGACGGCCTCGTTGAATATAGTGACATGCAAGGATACGATCAACTTTGTACTCCTTGTGATCATTGATAGGGATATGAGGAGGGGGAAATTGGATTTGAGAGGAAAAGGAAGAGGGCTTAGGAACAAAGGGTTTCAACTTGGAAACATGAAAGACAAGATGGATACACATGTGACAAGGCAAGGCAAGTTGATAATTAACAAGAGAGACAATTTTGGTGACATCAAAGGATCCTATCCAATTAGGGGAAATTTTACAAACTTGGGTATCAAGTGGGAGAGGGAGGATACTAGAGGATAACATGAATTTGTCACCGACTTCAAAGGTGAGATCACAATGATGGTGGTCTACATATTTTTTTGATGATTTTGAGCACATAAGGAGGTGAGATTTGGCTTGTTGGAGAGATTGTGATATAGTGGTCAAGAATGTGGAAGTATGAGGAACCTGAGATGGAAGAGGAGCAAGAAGAGAATCTGGAACAAGTGGATCTTGGCCAAAATTAAGAAAGAAAGGAGAAAATCTGGTGCTTGCCTGTTTGGAATTGTTGTAGGCAAATTCTGTAGGTGTAAGACATCCATCTCAATTGGTATGGTGGACATTGACAAAGTCACGCAACATATCTTCCAATGTACAATTTGCACATTTGGTTTGTCCATCAGTTTGAGGATGATAGGCCGTGGACAAAGCAAGCTTGGTACTGACTATCTGGAAGAGTGCTTGCCAAAACTTCTTGGTAAATTGAGAATCACGATTAGAGATGAGTACACGTGGCATCCCATGATGCTTGAAGACATTGTCAAAATAGATTTGCACTAAGGTTCGAGCATCCACAATATCATAGGTTGGTGCCAAGTGGATTTGCTTACTAAGCTTATCCACAAACACCACGATTGTTGTGTATTCTTGCTTTGTATTGGGCAAGGATGTGATGAGATCCAAGCTCACATGCTCCCATCAAGCGGATGGAATGGCGAGTGGTTGAAGGAATCCACTTGGCTTTTGGTTGTTGGGCTTGTTATGTTGGTAGCTCTCACACGATTGGAGAAATTGTCAAACATCTTGTGTCATGTTGGGCCACCACCATCGGCGTTGGAGGGTACCCAAGGTCTTGTCCATACCCATGTGACCAGCTATGGATAAATCATGGGCTTCTTGAAGGCGCACGAGTTAAAGATCATCTTTGGCTAAAACATAGATCCAGTCCTCATGGAGAAGGTGTTGTACTCCTTGTCACATGTTGTAAGGCAAACATGTACCATCTGGAAGAAGGGATCTTGTTGTAAAGCTGACTGAAACTCATTTTGGATCTTGGAGTCAATTGACATCGTTGTAATTGCCGTTGTGACGAGAGGAAGAGACTTCAAATCAGGTTGTCGTGATAAAGCATCAGGGATGACATGGAACTAATCTAGTTTGTACTCAAGTTTGACGTGAAACAATTGGAGTTGTTCCTCCTATTGATGATGTCGACTCTTCATGTGTTCCAAGTGTAAGATCTGCATCAATGGTTTGTGATCAGTTCGCATGATCACTTGTTTCCCCAAGAGGTAATGCCTCCATACCTTGGTGGCATATACCATTGCAAGTTGTTCTCAATCTCAAGTAGAGTAGTTTCTTTCAGCTGTATTGAGTCGGCAAGACACAAAGGCAATGGGATGTAGTCCATCTGGGAATTCTTGTTGCAACACGGCTCCAATGGCAAAGTTAGAAGCATCAAAATCAACCACACAAGGTAGCTGAGGATCATATGGTTGAAGAATGGGCCTTGAAGACACCAAATATTTCAACTTTTAAAATGATTCTTTGTGCTTGGTGGTCCATTGGAAGGTCGAGTCTTTCCTCAAGAGATCAGTCAATGGTGCAACCACATGAGCATAATAATGGATGAACCGTTGGTAAAAAATGGCTAGTCCATTAAATGCCCGTACTTTTGTAGCATCCTTTGGAGTAGGCCAATAAGTAGTGGCCTTGATTTTCTCCTCTTCCATCTTGATCCCCTCCAATGAGATCTTGTGCCTTAAGAAGGTAACTTCCTTTTGCCAAAAGGCACACTTTGACTTCTTGCAATAAAATTTCCATTGTCGTAGTCGTCTTAGGACTTCTTGCACATGATTCATGTGTTTTTCCTCTGTCTTGCTATAGATTAAGATATCATCCAAGAACACCACCACATACCAATTCAATAGTCTATCTAACACCCGATGCATCTGATCCATGAAGACTACTGGAGCATTAGTGAGCCCAAAAGGTAGAACTCTCCACTCAAAATGCCCATACCTTGTGCAAAAGGCCATCTTTTGCATATCCTCCCTATCAATGGGGATTTTCCAATAGCCGTTGCAAAAATCTAGCTTGGAAAAGTATTGTGCTCCACTCAATTGATCAAGCAAGTCATCAATCCGATGCAAGGGATATGCATTCTTCACTATTTGCTTATTGAGCCCACAATAATCAATACAGAAACAAAGTCTTCCATCCTTCTTTGGAATGAAAGTACCGGTGCTCCCCAAGGAGAGATACTATGTCGTATGAAGTCCTTCTCCAACAACTCTATAAGTGTTGTTTGCAACTCCTCCAACTCCTTTGGTGAGAGCCGATAGATTGGTCTACTCATTGGAGTACACTCCTCGGCAATAACACAATCTTGAAGCGCATACCATGATCAAAGGGTAATCCCTTTGGCATATCATCCGGTGTTGCGGGGAATCATTGGTCTCAAGAGTGTGTCGGCCACCTGACTGCTTGTGCTTAGAGTGCTTTGTTATCAAAGGTTCTAGCTTCTTATAACTAGGCCTCTATTGTTTTCTTTGCTCTTGCAAGTCTCCTTTTTGCTGGAGCAGCCTAGACATGACTTTCCCTGAGTGAAGGTTCCTCTTAAGGGTTTTCTCATGTTGGCTTTGATTGGAGATCCTTGATGTTCAGATGTGCTAGCTAATGCTCAAGTTCGTGATCATTGGATTCAAATGTAATAGGGCAGTGGTGGGTTTTGCCTAACGAGTCACAAGCCCATGCTCAGTTCAAATCACCGACCAGGCCAGTGCCAAGACCTGCCTATATAGCATGACTATGAGCTTCGAGAATAGAGTCCTCTCCTTGACTTTCACAGACCAGTATATCCAAATTTAATCATGAGAACCCGTGTATACATCACAACACCAAGCCTTACAATGTACAATCTTGGGGAGAACTAATCAGCTCCAAACCAAACAATGATCACACCAAAGTTTTAACTGCCCAAGCACATAACAGATGAAATGAATTCAGCCATGTTCTAAACACTATTTCTTATAGCCTATTGTCTTCCTGCTTTGCTGCCACTGTTTTGTGAATCTCTCCAAGTCCTCTCTCCTGGTCCAGCCAAATCACTTTGAGACTTTGCCTCTCTATCTTGTCATACCTCCCAAGCCACTTCAAAAATTTCTCTCTTCTTGATGTTACAACACAAGTCACACCTCCTTCCTACAAAGTTTTCCCTCTTGTAGCCCTTCACAACCTCTTCTCTTGTCACTACTTCTTTTCACTTTGAAACTGCATCCTTCCTTCTTCCTGCAAAACGCAATCTCTTTGTCTAGCTTTCAGCCTTTCTCTCAATCCCTTATACTCAAATTTTTTTCTCTCTGTCTAGTCACTCCTTCATGGGATTTCTCTACTGCCAAACCTCATAGCATCAACCTTCTTGCTTTTGAAATTCCTTTCCTCTGTCTAGCTCTTCACACTCAGCCATTCTTGAGGGGAAAATCCTACTCCCTTTGCTCTTGCACAATCACCTTTCACACTTGGAAATTCCTTTCCTGTCCAAGCTTTCTCACTCAGCCATTCTTGCGGGAAAAATCCTACTCCCTCTACTCTTGCACAACCAACTGCCTCCCTTCTAAGATTTCTCTCCTTTGCAAACTTCGTCAAAACCTTCACTTTCTTTCCTTAAATCCTCTGTGGCCTTGTTTCAGCCAAGGACCTCCTTCCTGACCAATCAAAGCTTCACCCAAACCCTTTTGTAGCACTTCAATGTCAAGACTCCTCTCTGATTTCTTGAAGCACTCTCCAAAGCCCTACCTCTTGTCCATTCAATGTCAAGAGCTCCTCTCTAGCAAGATTTCTCTCTCAAAGCATTTACTCTCAAAGTTCTTCTTGTCTGCACCCATCAGCAAAATATCTTCTCTTGAAGCTTTCCCTTAAACCCTACAACTTTGTCTTCTCCAACAAGATTTCTCTCTCAAAGCATTTTCTCTCAAAGTTCTTCCTGTCTACACCCATCAGCAAAATATCTTCTCTTGAAGCTTTCCTTTAAACCCTACAGCTCTGTCTTCTCCAACAAGATTTCTCTCTCAAAGCATTTTCTCTCAAAGTTCTTCCTGTCAAAATTTCATTCTCTGTCCAAGTTCCCAGCTCTTGCACATTTGCACTCCTTTGAGAAAACTCTCTCTCCTCTTTGCCTGCACTCTCAATCCTTCATTCAAAATTTAATTCTCTATCCAAGTTCGAGCTCTTACACATTTGCCTTGTCCTTCCAGAAAACTCTCTCTCCTTCCTGCCTGCACTCTCAAGCCTTCATTTGAAATTTCATTCTCTGCCCAAGTTCCAGCTCCTACACATTTGCCTTGTCCTTTGAGAAAACTTTCTCTCTTTCCTGCCTGCACTCTCAAGCCTTCATTTGAAATTTCATTCTCTGCCCAAGTTCCAAGTTCCTAGCTCCTGCACATTTGCCTTGTCCTTCAAGAAAACTCTCTCCCCTTCCTGCTTGCACTCTCAAGCCTTCATTCAAAATTTCATTCTCTGCCCAAGTTCCAGCTCCTGCACATTTGCCTTGTCCTTCAAGAAAACTCTCTCTCCTTCCTACATGCACTCTCAAGCCTTACTTCCTGCAAAAATTTCTCCTGCAAAAAAATGTTCCTCTGGCTTGCTCTTGTTCAGACTTCCCGTTCATGCAAAACACTCTCCTCTCTTGCACTCTCCCTCTGTTATGCCAAGGTAATTCAAAATTTCTCCCTATTCCTGCACACCCTGTTTCAATTTGAAAATTCATGCACATCACCCTGCTTTCCTCTCCCACTTTCCTGCACAAGAGCACTTCCAAAAATTTTCCCTCTCATGCACACCTTGTCTCAATTAAAAAATTGCTGCACAACCTTCTCTCTTGTCATTCAAAGAACCCTCTTCTTCTACCATTATCTCTCCAACCCTCACATTCCTGCAAAAATTCTTTCTTGCTGTCCTCACCAAATCCTCTTCACATTCTTGCGGGAGTTTTCATCCTATCCACACACTCTCCAGCAAGCCCTACTTTTGAAAAATGCCTCTCTGTCCACCTTTCAACTTCACAAGAGTTCTCTCTTGCAAACCCTTCCTCAATTTTGAAATTCCTGCCCAGCCCTGCTTTCTTCTCCCACTGTCCTACACAAAAAGCATTTCAAAAATTTCCCCTTTGCCACTGTCCAGCACAAGCATTTCCTAAAACCCTTTCACTCTCCTCTCTTCACCTTTGTGAGATTTTCCTGCCTTGTCAACTCTTCAGCAAGCCCTACATCCTATGAAAATCCCTCTCACTTCTCTATGTCCTGCACTCCCTTGCATACCTGCAAAAATCCTCTCTTGCCATGCACTCTCAAGGCCTCAGCTTCCCTATGAAATCTGTTTCTTTCCAAGCCCAGCTCCTGCACATCTGCATTGTCCTTCAAGAAAACTCTCTCTCCTTCCTACCTGCACACTCTCAAGGCATACCTGCAAAATTTCTCTCTCGAAGCATTTTTTCTCCAAGTTCCTTCCTGTCCAGCCACAAGATCTCTAACTTGAAATCCTCCTTACTGCCTTATTTCCTCAGCCAGCCATCTCCCAAAAAAAATTTCTCCCCAGTTCTTGTCCAGGCCAAGCTTCCTAACTCAAAATCTCCTTACTACCCTCTGTCCTCAGCCAGTCAACCCTAACTCAAAATCTCTTGTCACCTCCGCTGCTCAGGGAAAAGTTCCCTTTTCTTGAACTGCTTCTTCTTATTCCTGGTCTTGTCCAGCCCCCTACCTCCAAATTCTCTTCTTCT
Source organism: Lunularia cruciata (assembly GCA_948567375.1). Classification (NCBI taxonomy): domain Eukaryota; kingdom Viridiplantae; phylum Streptophyta; class Marchantiopsida; order Lunulariales; family Lunulariaceae; genus Lunularia; species Lunularia cruciata. The sequence continues at coordinate 23,865,725 of OX419756.1, forward strand.
TCCCCAGTTCAAGGCAAAGCTTCCAAAAACCTTCCTATCAGCCCAAGGCAAAGGCACCCCTAGCCACTCAAAATTTTTCCCCAGAGGCTCTTTTGATCAAAGTGCACAAAGAAAAAAAAAGAAAAAAAAAGAAAAACTTTTGAGAGCTTCTCTTTTATTGCTTTAGTTTCCCTTCTTTAGGGCAAAACCCTTCTTTTTCTCTTCTTTTGTTTTGTTGCTCCTAAACACAAAAATTTCATAGACTCATTTGCTCAAGGTACCTCTAACTAAATACCTCCTGTGACTCTTTGGTCAAATGCCCTAACTAAAATACTCCCACAAGACTTATTTACTCAAATGGCACTAAATAACATATTCCCAAGATTCTAGCACTATAAACAAAGTCATGAGTTGGTGTGTCACAAATTCAAGCTCCAAGTCCTCTAACACTAGGAGACTCTCCAGTTTAGGTACCATAAAAGGAAACTCCAGAGCTCACCAAATGGCACCAATTATAACCATGAATCATTTTCCCGACGACTCCGAAAACACGTCCACAAACTCCTTAACTATCTAATCAACCATTGCTTGATGAGGCTCTCCGCTCTCCTCAAATTTTCCTTGTACAATCTGCTTGATCCACACCACAAAAATAGACTTATCTTCCTCCAAAGCTTGCTCTACAACTGCTTGACTAACAAACTTTCCATCTAGGGACTCATGTCTCTTCAAAGCTTACTTCATGGTTGCCTTCTTGGCAAACTTCCCATTTTGGAGCTCCTCTCTCTTTAAGGCATGCTCTATGGCTACCTTCTTAACAAACTTTCCATCTCGGGACTGACTATTCTTAGGTGTCTTACTCAGAGGTGCCAAACAACCTAATCAGAAATTCCTACCTTGGTGTTATATTTGAATTTGTCGTCGGGTCCAATCAAATTGAACCTTATGACATTCAGGCCAAGGTAGTCCTAGAATGACATCATAGTGTAGAGGTGCCACTACAAACCTCATACACTCCAAATACTCCTTCCCAATCTTAAAAGTAACAGGATGTGAGGTACGGAATCTAAAACCCTTTCTATCATTTACCATTATCAATCTACTTCTAATCACTAGCTTGATAGTAATACCCAATTCTGTCACTACTTGCATAGACATAAAATTCTTTGAACTTCCAAAATCAACCAAAATCCTACAACTCAGATTAGATATCATACCTTGCAAGTGAAGCAAACTTGCATAACCCAGCAAATATCACTTTTGTGGTAATTAGGTAAATGAAGTCTGTTCTCGTAGAGATACGATTCAAAATTGGTCAAATACAATGCAAAGTAACAACTTCAATTCTTCTTGGGTTCTTATTTAATCTCTTAGGTAGAAACTACACCCAAAAGAGAATAACAAGCACTAACTCACAGCCTCATCACAACAATTTGTCACACTTCATCAAATCTTAGTCACAACTCCATCAAATCTTTCCAAACAATCTTGATTGTGATGATTCAGTCTCTCTTGAAAACAACATTTCACTATAAAACAACCCCACCTCAAAATTGTGTTCCACCTCTCCACTGAAGGCACAACTTCCTCAATCAAAATTGCTTCACATCAACTCTACGATGCAATCACAAATATAGAATACTACCAACACTACAATTCCTCTCAGATCTGTCAAGGCATTGCTCCAATTGCACTTCACTCAAGATCAAACACACAGAATGAAGATCAAGGTTGTGGAATCCAACATCCAACAAGCACACTGACTTGCACTTTGAAATTCCCCAAACACTCACAAACAAAGAATTGATACTCAAAATTAAGCTCAAACGACGAGCACTGCTTCACAGCATTTTGCTTTATCTATTCTCAAAAATCATGAGCACTGAACAACACATGACTGCAAATGCCACCTTTAAATAGTGAAGCAATCAATAGTTACTAACAATTATACCATTCTAAAACAACTTTCCTAACTTGCAGATCCAAAATGACAATGCACCTCTTCATATCTGCCTCTTTAAATCTCAAAATTATTAGTACTCCGATCCAAAGTCTACCTCTTCCTTGGCTTCCAAACCCGATGTAACTTCATACACTACTCTATCCTCGGGTTTCACAACTACTTATTCTTCTACCAATTCTACTACTTCTTCTTTCTGATATACAATTCCCATCACAGGTATTCTTTCTAAATCTCTATCTCCCAATCCACTCTTCGCTAAAGTCTCCAATGATAACTCCAAAGATATTTGTACTCCTATGTCATTTACTTCGGGCTTTGCTCTTACATCCTTCCAAAGTTTATCTATCTCCAATTGTACTAAATCTAATCTGATCGTGATGTTATCTTCCACTTCTAATATCTTAATATCTTCACGAGTTTTGAGACTAATTAGTAAGGCATTCAAGTCCTTATCCTTTGCATTTCTCCTCCTCATCTCTTGCACTAACAACTTCAACTTGTGCAATCTCATTTCTTCAATCTTGATGTTGGCTTCTGTACTCAACATCACATTCATCTTTGTTACAATCTTCTTCAATGGCTCAAGTCTCATTCTTCTCTCCCTTTCTCGATCTGCAAGCCAATCTTCCCTATACATTGCCAGTTCTACCTCAAACTCGGCTTTCATTGTCTCCTTCTCCTTCTCCTTTTGAACAATCTTCTCTTCTTGACTACAAAGTATCTCCCTTAGTCTTTCTTCTTCTCTATATCTCATTGTCAACTCTCTTTGCCAAAGCTGCTTCTTCTCTTCTACACTCTTTATCACTCTATCAAGCTCTTGCTCCTTCTCTACTTCTCTTTCCATACCATTAATAATTTCTAATTGTGAAGCAACAAACTGCTATTTCAAGATCTCATACTCCGCTATATGTCTTTCCCTTGTTATGACATTTTGCTCTATCATTCTCTCTCTACTTGCTACTTCCTTCTTTAAGTTTTCAATTACATGATTTTGTACTATTGTATCTACTCCTAGCACTTCCCTCTCCTCCTCACCTTGGGTTATACTCTTCTTCAACTTTAAGTTCTCTTCCTCTAATCTTGCTAACATCTGCAACACAATCTTCACCTCTGGACACTTTGATTGCATCTCCTTCTTTTGCTCCAACTTTGCTAACAACAGGCACACCGCCTCCCGCAAATACTCTACTCCTTCACTTGGGTTTACCTCAACTTGTGGACTTTTCTCCTTCTTTGCATCTTCTTCACTCAACACTTGCCTTCTCATCCGCAATCAACTTATTGGGATGGATTCTTTGCTCCCCAAACTTCCACTCTCCACTTCTCTTACATTCCTCGGTCCCACTTCATACTTTGCCTTCCTTCTAGAATGGACTCCTCTTTGAATGGTCACCTTCTTGTCTTCTTGCTCTGGAACTTCATCTTTGGGTCTCAAGTTACCTTCTTCTTCCATTTCTATCTTTCCTCCTTCCTCCTCGGGTACTGATTGCATCTCCACTCCATCTTCACTCTCGCTGCTTGTGTCACCACTCTGCAACGTGAGTTCAGGTTCTTCCTCCTTGCCCAAGTCTTCTGACTTGCACTCGGCCTCTCCTTCTAATTCTTCACCCAATGACACGATTACCACCAATTCTTTCCGCGGGTTTATTGCCACTACTTCTTCTTCTTCTCCTTGTCAACTCCTCTTCTTTGACTTTGGAGTGCTCACCTTCAATTGCACACTCTACCCCGTTTGTGCGTAGTACTTGTCGCTGCTTTTGATCTACAAGATGTATTGCTGCTCCTCCGCATCAGCATCTCTTCTCAAATCGGGGTGGAAGTGCGACACCATCTTGTGTCTCTCTGCCGCGTTCATCAAGTTGAGTCCTAAGTAGAAATGGGCTGCAAATGGCACAATGTAGTGTGGAGGTGACTTGCCTTGCAAGTTCCATACCAGTTGTCTCGCACATTGATGAAAGCACTTTGCCCAATTGATTGGCTTCCTTGCAAACATCTTGTTGAAGAACACCGCTTGATGTTTCATCACATAAGTCATCCGCTCCGGCTTCAAGATCGCCATCATTACACTTATGATGCCTCTCCTCATAGGGTCTTTATAGCTCTCAACTTTGTAGCCATTCTTTGTGCGTTTTGAAGAGAAGGCATCTCTCACTTCTTGGGTTTCTTCAGCTACTTCTCCCTTCTCCAAGAACGTGGCTCCTTGCTCATCACCCGCCTCTCTTCCAAGTACTAACCTCCAATCCGACTCTATCTATTGAGCCAATTTCCTCTCTTCCCCTCTTCCTCGGGGCCATCAAGACATTTACTCTCGATGATCTCAATCATGAAACCTAGAAAGCTAATGTTCAAGTTCCATGCCATGAATGTGATCCAAAGCTTGCTCAAGACTTTGATTCTGGCAATCAAATCTAATCTTTGAATCGCATGATTTCTCACCACAAATTCAGAGTTCTTCTCCCCACCTCCCATCTTACTCTCTTCCACTCAGGGTTGGTGGCTACTCTTCCTATTGATTCCTGAACTAAATCTCCTGACTTCCTCTTGACACACCAATGCATCTTTGACTACACTTCCTTTCCCACGATCTCCCGCAAGACAACTTCTTAACAATGATGGAATATTACTTGTCATTGCTTTGTCTCTAGCCTGAATCTTATAGTGGCGTGCTTCTTCCATCTTTCTTCACTTTGAATTTCTACCAAGAAATCACCTTCATGCTCTTGCCATTGTCAATTTCCTCCCGCTTATAGGCCAACCGTTTTTGTGCATGGTACCTTCTTTAATGTATAACCCCAAAGGAAAGTTGTTACATTGTCTTCACCTTGGGTTGAGCACCCCCAAGACAAAGTCTCCTTACTTCGGGTTTCAAGCTGATAGGGCAAATCCGAGTACTTCATCTTCTAACACAAAGTCACTTTTCCTTGGGTTACAACCCAAAGACACCATTCTTCACCTTCTGATGTCATATAAGTGCAATACGACTTCTTCTATACACTTCTTCTTCAAAAATAAAGAAAAAAAAAAAAATGTGGGTACCACAAGTTGAGCCTTCAATCTCATTGGAACTAATCAAGCTCCCAGTAGGCGGCTCAAAATCTCCTATAAGGATTCCTTGTTTCCCTAATCATTCTGTTCCACAAACTCCATCTAGGCAACTTGTCGAGGTCACCAATTCCTAAGTGGACATTCAGCAATGCGTCTATGGGAGCAAGGAGGAGCACTTTGAGCACCTAATCAAGGTCTTGCAATGCTTGGATGAGGCACATGCATCACTCAACCCAAAGAAGTGCATTTTTTTAATGTGAAGAAGGTCTACTTTTCGGACACATCATCTCCAAGGATGGAATAGCTCTTCATCTTGAGAAGGTGAGGAAAATCTTAGACCTTCCATTTCCTTCAAGCTTGACAAAGTAACTCCAATTCTTGGGGATGGTTGGATACCATAAGAGGTTCATCTTCTCATTTTCCAACAAGGCTTATGCATTGACCATCTACATGAAGAAGGGTGTAGATTACATGGTGATTTTGGAAGACACGAAGGCTCTCAAAGATTTTGAGGAGCTCAAGCAATCCCTTGTTGTAGCTCTAATTCTTGCTAAACCTGATTGGAGTAAGCCTTTCATCCTCTACACTGATGCTTCTAATGAAGCTATAGGATGCACTCTTAGTCAATTAGACCAAGATAGGCATGATCATCCAATAGCTTATGCTAGTAGGTAGATGGTTTCAGCAGAAAAAAACTACTCTGTCATGATGAGAGAAGGATCTTTGGTCTCAAGAAGTTTAGACACTACTTGATTGGATGGAAAGCCACAATTGTCATGGATCACAAGGCTTTGAAGTACATCTTCAACAAGCCTAATGTGGAAAGGAGACTAGCAAGGTGGATGATACTCTTGTCTGAATATGACTACACCATTGAGGATAGGCCTAGAAAGAAACATGCAAATGCTGATTTGTTATCTAGGGCCTATGATCATGATGGAGATGAGCCAATGGATGATTCCTTCCTGGATAAGGAGCTCATGACAATCTCAATCACTCAAGAGGTTATAATGGAGTACGAGGAGATTGTGGATTTTATGACAAGAGGTAACTACTTAAAAGGGATGCATGCTAGGGAGGATATTCTTTTTCACCAAAGAGCAGATGGTCTACTTTGAAGAGCAGTGGGTAAGGAAGAGTCTATCCTACTCATAAAGGAGTTTCATGAAGGTTTAGTGTGTAGAGGACACTCTGTAGGAAAGGTGATTGCTTTCAAGATTCTAGACGTATGTTACCATTGGAGAGTGATTTTCAAGGATTGTCATGATTATTGCAAAAGTTATCATGTTTGTCAAGCTTTTGATAGAAAATCTACTTCCACCCCACCAATTAGATCAATTCCATTGCTAGGACCTTTTGAGACGTGGGGAATTGATTTTGTAGGTCCTCTCAATAGAACCCCAAGGAACAATTAGTACATTGTGGTAGTTACTGATTACTTTACCAAGTGAGTTGAGGCTAGATTATTGAGGGACAAGAATGAAGATGAAGTGGGTAGATTTCTTTGTGAACGCATTATCACTAGGTTTGGATGCACTTTGAAGTTGGTTTCTTATAGAGGAGGAGAGTTACAAGAAGCATCACTATAGCCATGCTACAACATTTCTCTATCACACATAGAGTTACTACATCCTATAAGCCAAATTCCAATGGCTTGGCAGAGAGAACCAATCAAACCTTGTGCATGATGTTGGCCAAAGATGCAAAATTGGATGGGGCTAAACATCATTGGGGACAAGGAGATTCATATAGTTTTGTGGGAGTATAGGACAACCTTGAAGACTTCCATCGGAGATTCTCCATTTTAATTGGTATATGGTATTGAGTCTACCTTACCTATTCACTTTGATTTGTAACACTCATTTGTGCATGTGTGTGGTATTGTGATATTTAGCTTGGTATTACAAGTACTTGAGAGATAAAGGATGGTTCTACATTAGTCATGATTAGCTAAAGGTAGTCATAGCTAAGATAGAGGGTATGTTACTTTAGAGGAAGTGGAAAAGATGAGCACCACTATTTTGGATTCTAGTGTGTTGACTTGGTATTATTCCTAAGTGTTTGGCTTTGAGGATAGAGTTGAGAACTCTTGGGCCCGCAAGCCTTTTTGTTTTAGATTCTTCTATAGCCCATGTGAAAGAATCCTTGATTTAGTAGTTGGGTCAAGATAAGATCACATGCTAGTGGAATATGCCCATGTGAATGGATATTCTTTTCTACTTTTTGACTTTACTTGACTTTTAGTCTAGTAACTTGAGTTACTATGGTAATTAGTAACTTTGGTGCATAACTATTTTACAAGTATATAAACAAGGGGTGAAGAGATACTCATCATCCTTTCATTTGAAACTATCTCTCTCATTTGAGTTCTTTAGTGAGCAATGTCTTGAGTCTTGGAGTGTCAACCTTGGAGGAGTATGATGGAGTTGGGGTTTCTTGCCTTCTTAGTCCATGGTGCGCTACCATAATAGCCATCAGAGGTTCATTCTTAGTGAGAGACAGGCTGGCTCACATTTTTGGTTCCTTTGTCGGGACCGCTCTAAAAGGCAAGAGAATATTCTATGTACAATCTTATATTAGATAGAAGGAGGCTATGGGAGCTCACTTGGAGAGAACTTTAGGAGAGGAGAGGGCTGCACTTATGCAAGAGAATATGGACCTATTTGTATACCCTGTAGTTCATTATGATGTCTTTGAGGTGATTTTGTACATCTTGTACACTTTAGAGGATTTGGAGAGGTGGATTGTAGATTTGGATTGTGTGAGGTGGATTGCAGATTTTGGGGATTAAGGTGATTTTGGGCAAAATCTCAAGTTGGGATTTGGACTTGAAATTTCTAAACATCATAACTTGGGTTATCCTTCAGTAAGCACACTTCAAATTATTGTGAGAGCTTGTATGCACATTGGGCTAGAATTTTTGAACGTTGATAGGGTAAACTGCTCTTGCAACTACATGTCGTTTGGAAAATTGTACAGAGTCTGCCATTTCTAAATTTTTAAGTGGATTGTGATGAAACATTGCAAAATAATTCAGTGCATTGTATCCTACCTTTTGACACAAAAATAAGACATAGATCAGTTTTTAGCCAAAGAGTTATAAGTTTTTAAAGTGAGGGGATGGTTTTCAAACCAAATCTAATATGTGTGCTGAATAGAAAGGTGCCTAGGCCACAAGGCTCAATAAAAAGATCTGAAATTTTGCAAGGAGGGATTTCCTAGAGTTTTGATTAAGTGTGAAAAATTTCAGAGGACTATGAGATACCAGTTGAGAGATTTGACTAACATTGTGAGTAAGGGTCAATTCTGCAAAGTTTAGATTTCATGCATGAGGAGTGTGAGGGCAACAAAAAACATGTTTGAGTGTTTAGACTCATCTTGGGAACATGGAGGATCACCAAGAATAGAAATTGAGGCTTTGCAAGGTTCCCCAAGGGTTTGAGCTGATTGTAGAGGTGGATTTGAGGAGGAGAGAGAGTTTAGAATAGAATTTGAAGAGAGTGTTGAGAGGATCCGAAAACCTACACCACTTGGAGGAAAGAGTAAGTCTAAGTGCTTTCTATTAGAGAGAATGGACATAAAGCAAGTTCATGTCCATTGAACTTTGAGAGCAAGAGATTGTGGGAAAGGAGAGGAGTACTTGATTTGGGTTTGCATGTTGGACCTTCTTCACCAAGATTGGGAGGGAGAAGATCTAAAACCAAGGCGTTGTGTGAGGATTGTGGAGAGGAAGGACTTCCAAAAGGACATGATTGTAGTAGAGTAAAAGCACTTTTGGAGAATTTAGTGAAATATCTTGGAGAGAGTCTTAGTACAACTATAGAAATACTACCACCTTCATCAGCTAGTTCTCAAGATAAGTGATGGAGATAATCTTTCAACTTATAGATAAACTATCCTTGAGAGTTAGATTAATATGCACTCTAGGATTTGATATTGCTATAGAAATCTTGGAGCAACCTGAACCTTTTGTGTTCCCTAGGGTGGATTATTCTCAAATGGTGTTAGTCATATATATACTCTATTAGTTATAGAGTGAGAGAAAGAAAAGAGAAAAAAAATTGAGAGAAAAGAAAGATAGTGAGGGGTTAAGATGGAGAAACTTCTGGTTTTCTTTTGCAAGGATGTAGAAGATGTGGAGGTCTTTGTGAGACACTTCAAGAGAGCTTGCATAGGAAACAATAAGAGGAGGAAGAATGAGTGGGCCTCACTATTACCAGATTTCTTTGAGGATGCAACACTTACATGGTATGAGTCAGAATACCAAAAGAGAGAGAGGAGAGATGGGCAAAAAGAGTCTTGGGAGAGTTTGACTTTAGCACTCATTGAGAATTTTCTTCCCAATGAGAGTTATGAGAGATTGATGAGTGAGGTTACCTTTCTGAATCAAAAGATGGAGAGAAACGGAGAGTCTATGTGGAAAGAGTGGAAAAGTTAAAGTCCAGATTTTGCATAGTGTTTAGGAAGGGTGGGGATGATGTGGAGACTACTATGATTGGCATAGGGGCCATGCTCATCAAGAAATTTGTGGGATGATTGAGACCACAAATTAGAAGCAAGGTGAGATATGAGAAACCTTCTTCCAAGGTTGAAGCTATCAAGATTGCAATTCGTATGGAGGAGAGTTTGGAAGAGGATGAGAGTGATTTGGTGGTGAAGGAGGTTGTGTATCCTTCTCAAGGTTACAAGTATGGTGGAACTTCTGATACTTTGGTGGCAAGGGTTGCACCACAAGTAGTAGTAGTTGCTCCAGTTCTTGCACCTCCACCAAAGGATCCTCTTCAAACCATCACAAAACAACTTGCAGATCTCAAGATCAATGTGGTGCAACTATGGGAGAAGAGAGAGGTGGATCAGAATGTGGGGAGAGGGCCTAGGAGTTATGGAAGTTATCCATAAAGAGGAGGCCAGCCAGCCAACCAACAATTTCAATGAGAGAAATTGTTTTGGTTGTGGAGGAAGAGGTCACATCCAAAGGAATTGCCCAAATTCCACTTACCATGGAGGAAGGGGTTATGACGGAGCCAATAGAGGGAAAGAGGGAGGTAGTGAAATTCAAGTGGTTCCTAATCCAAACAAAGGTAAGGGGAAAGCATCCATAGATATGGTTGAGAGCAAGTATGAGAAGGGAGAGTGCTCAAAGTCCAAGGGTCTTAATTTGGAGCTTTTGGCACAAGAGAAGAAGAGAGCTCAATTTGCAGAGGATGTTCACTCTTCTCAAGGATTTACTCCAAGCAAGGATACTCCTATGTCTACTAGAAGAACTTGCACCTCAACACCATTAACAACAAAGACTCCAAGGAAGAAGTTGGGAATGAAGGATTTCTTGATTTCAAAGCAACAATGCAACTACAATGGGTTGGAGGATGTTGGTAGTCACAAGGCTAACATCACAATGGGCCAACGGATTGCTCTGAACCCTACCCTAAGAAAGGAGCTTAAAGGTGGTTTGAGTTCTACAAGGAGCAAGAGGAAGAAGAAGGCACAAGCTCCAGTATCAATGGGGGTGGTGGATGCCAGGTCAACACCATGGAAGGCTTGTGAATATGCCTCCAAGATTGATATGAGAGTGAATGGTCACAACATCAAGGATGCATTGGTTGATGGAGGATCAGCAAAGAATGCCATGTCAGAATGGTTGATGAAGAAGTTGGGTATGATACCCTCAAGACCTTCAACATTTGTGGTGAGTATGGCAAACAAACAACAAGTTCTACCAAAAGGGGTGATGGATAAGGTGGTAGTTTCAGTTACTTTCTAAGTCTTGAAGAATTCAAGCTGACTTACTTCTTGGGAGGCCATGGTTGAGAGCAGCACGCACAATTGATAGATGGCACAAAGGGTACTTGAGGATTGGGCCATCAAACCATAGAGTCACAGTTCTTGTGACTAACACCACCATCACTTCACATTCAGATACACCATCTTCTGATTATTGGGAATAAGATTCTCAAGAAGGATCTTTAGGTGTGGACACAAGCATGGAGGAGGAGACTTCCACGGAGGAGGATGAATCTTTATCAGATTCAGATGTGTATCCCTTGTGTGCTATGGATTTTGCACCTAAGCCAAAATTTTTGAAGGACCCAGATAAATCACCATTGACACTTGAGGAGGTAGAGAGAAGGTTAGCTACCCTCAAGTATGGCCCAAATGTTACCAAGGAGGAGAAGGTGAGATTTGAGGAGATTTTCCACAAGTTCATCCATGTGTTTTCTTTCAGTTACAAGGATTTGAAGGAAGTCACCTTGGAGGAGCACAAGATAGAGGTGGAGTCACATGCAAGACCAATCCGCCGAAAGCAACATTGCATTAGCTCACCAATATCTTGGGTTGTGAAGGAGGAGATTGATAAGCTCAAGGAGGCTGGATTTATCTTTGAGGTGGAGAATTCAAAATAGGTATCTCCAATTGTCATTGATAAGAAAAAGAATGTGTAAGCTTTAGGTATGTGTGGATTATATGAAGCTCAATGTTGTAACCAAGAAGGACTACTACCCCATTGCCATTCATCGATGAGATCTTGGAGGAGGTTGCAGGTCATGAGAGATACAGTTTTGAAGATGGTTATAGTGTATATAACCAAACCAAGATTGCACCAGAGCACCAACAACTCACCACATTCACCACACCTTCGAGAACTTACGCTTTCAAGGTCATGCCTTTTGGGCTTTGCAATGCTCCAGCCACATTCCAACAGTTCATGAACAAGGTATTTGAACCTTTCATTGGAAAATTTGTGAGAGACTTCATTGATGAATTTTGTGTCTATGGGAGCAAGGAGGAGCACTTTGAGCACCAAATCAAGGTCTTGCAATGCTTGGATGAGGCAAATGCATCACTCAACCCAAAGAAGTGCATTTTTGGATGTGAAGAAGGTGTACTTTTGGGGCACATCATCTCCAAGGATGGAATAGCAATTGATCCTAAGAAGGTGAGGAAAATCTCAAACCTTCCATTCCCTTCAAGCTCAACAAAGTTACGCCAATTCTTGGGGATGGTTGGATACTATAGGAGGTTCATCTTCTCATTTTCCATAAGCCTTGTTGGAAAATGAGGTGTATGCAACAAGGCTTATGCACTAACCATCTTCATGAAGAAGGGTGTAGATTACTTGGTGATAATGGAGGACAAGGGTTTAGGGTTGAGAAGCTCAAGCAATCCCTTGTTGTAGCTCTAATTCTTGCTAAACCTGATTGGAGTAAGCCTTTCATCCTCTACACTGATGCTTCTAATGAAGCTATAGGATGCACTCTTAGTCAATAAGACCAATATGGGCATGATCATCCAATAGCTTATGCTAGTAGGCAGATGGTTTCAGCAGAAAAGAACTACTCTATCATAAAGAGAGAAGGGTTGGCAATGATCTTTGGTCTCAAGAAGTTAAGGCATTACTTGATTGAAGTGAAAGCCACCATTGTCACGGATCACAAGGCTTTGAAGTACATCTTTAACAAGCCTAATGTTGAAGGGAGACTAGCAAGGTGGATGATACTCTTGTCTGAGTATGACTACACCTTTGAGAATAGGCTAAGAAAGAAACATGTGAATGTTGATTTGTTATCTAGAGCCTATGATCATGATGGAGATGAGCCAATGGATGATTCCTTCCCAGATGAGGAGCTCATGACAATCTCAGTCACTCAAGAGGTTCCAATGAGTACAAGGAGATTGTGGATTTTGTGACAAGTGGTTACTATCCAAAAGAGATGCATGCTAGGGAGAGGAAGGCCCTTGCAGCAAGATCTAGACCTTACACAATGGTGGAGGATATTCTTTTTCACCAAGGAGTAGATGGTCTACTTCGAAGAGCAGTGGGTAAGGAAGAGTCTATCCTACTTATAAAGGAGTTTCATGAAGGTTTAGTGTGTGGAGGACACTTTGCAAGAAAGGTGACTGATTTCAAGATTCTAGATGTAGAGGTATCTCTTTCCTTGTCCTAGAGAAATGTCGTAGCATGGCTGTAGTAATGATTTTTGTAAACTCCACTCCTCTATTGGATTCTTGATTATTGCAAAACTTATCATATTTGTCAAGCTTTTGCTAAAAAGTCTACATCCACTCCACCACTCAGATCAATTCCATTGCTAGGACCTTTTGAGAAGTGGGGAATTGATTTTGTAGGTCCTCTCAATAGAACCCCAAGGAACAATTGGTATATTTTGGTAGTTACTGATTATTTTTACCAAGTAGGTTGAGGCTAGACTATTGAAGGACAAGAATGAAAATTAAGTTGGTAGATTTCTTTATGAATGCATTATCACTAGGTTTGGATGCCGTTTGGAATTGGTTTCTGATAGAGGAGTGGAGTTTACAAAAATCATTACTACAGCCATGCTACGACATTTCTCTATCACACATAGAGTAACTACATCCTATAAGCCAAATTCCAATGTCTTGGCAGAGAGAACCAATCAAACCTTGTGCATGATGTTGGCCAAAGATACAAAAATGGAGGAGGCTAAACATCATTGGGACAAGAAGGTTCATGCATGTTTGTGAGAGTATAGGACAACCATGAAGACTTCCACCAGGTATTCTCCATTTCAATTGGTATATGGTATTGAGTCTACCTTACCTATTCACTTTGATCTCCTACCTTCCAAAGCATTCATAGGAGATTGAAGAAAGCACAAGGAGGTGATGCAGAGAAGTCAAGGAAGGAACAACTTATGGAGTTGGAAGAGGCAAGAGCAGTTGCTATGGTTCAAGTGGAGCAAGCCCAAAAGAAACAAAAGGAGAGCTATGACAAGAGGCAAGGCAAGAAGAAGGTGGAGCCTTTCAAAGAAGGTGATTGGGTAATGTTGTTTGATTATATTCGATTCAAGAGAGTACAAAAGAAGTTTCTGCCTAAGTACTTTGGCCCTTTCATAGTGGAGAAGGTGTGAGGCAATAACACCTATGAGCTCAAGGAGTTGAGAGGAAGACACTTTGAAAGGATTAACAATGATAAGTTGAAGATGTATCATAGAAGGTTGAGAGACTTTCACTTTGAGGACAAAGTGAAAACATAGTCCAGAGGTAAATGTAACACCCATTTGTGCATGTGTGTGGTATTGTGATATTTAGCTTGGCATCACAAGAACTTGAGAAATAATATTTATATAGAGATAAAGCATGGTTCTACATTAGCCATGATTAGCTAAAGTTAGTCATAGCTAAGATGGAGTGGATCTTACTTTAGAGGAAGTAGAAAAGATGAGCACCACTACTTTGGATTCTAGTGTGTTGACTTGGAATTATTCCTAGGTGTTTGGCTTTAAGGAAAGAGTTGAGAACTCTTGGGCCTGCAAGCCTTTTTGTTTTGGATTCTTTTATAGTCCATGTGAAGAAATCCTTGACTTAGTAGTTGGGTCAAGATAAGATCACATGCTAGTGGAATATATCCATGTGAATGGATATTCCTTTCTCCTTTTTGACTTTACTTGACTTTTAATCTAGTAACTTGAGTTACTATAGTAATTAGTAACTTTGGTGCATAACTATTTCACAAGTATATAAACAAGGGGTGAAAGTACTCATCATCCTTTCATTTATAATTATCTCTCTCTCATTGAGTTCTCTAGTGAGCAATGCCTTGAGTCTTGGAGTGTTAGCCTTGGAGGAGTATGATGGAGTTCTTTGCCTTCTTAGTCCATGGTGCGCTACCATAATAGCCATCAGGGGTTCATCTTGAGTGAGAGACAGCCCGGCTTACAGATCTTCCTACCTTCCAAAACATTCATAGGAGATTGAAGAAAGCACAAGGAGGTGATGAAGAGAAATCAAGGAAGGAACAACTCATGGAGTAAGAAGAGGCAAGAGCAGTTGCTATGGTTCAAGTGGAGCAAGCCCAAAGGAAACAACAGGAGAGCTATGACAAGATGCAAGGTAAGAAGAAGGTGGAGCTTTTCAAAGAAGGTGATTGGATAATGTTGTTTGATTCTATTTGATTCAAGAGAGTGCAAAAGAAGTTTTTACCTAAGTACTTTGGACCTTTCATAGTGGAGAAGGTGTAGGGCAATTACACCAATGATCTCAAGGAGTTGGTAAGAAGACACTTTGATAGGACTAACCATGATAAGTTGAAGATGTATCATAGAAGGTTGAGAGACTTTCACTTTGAGGACAAAGTGAAAACTTAGTTCGGGAGTAGGTGTAACATCCATTTGTGCATGTGTGTGGTATTGTGATATTTAGCGTGGTATTACAAATACTTGAGAGATATTATTTGTATAGAGACAAAGGATGGTTTTACATTAGTCATAATTACCTAAAGTTATTCATAGCTAAGATAGAGGGGATCTTACCTTAGAGGAAGTGGAAAAGATGAGCACCACTACTTTGGATTCTAGTGTGTTGACTTGGTATTATTCCTAGGTGTTTGACTTTGAGGAAAGAGTTGAGAACTCTTGGGCCCGCAAGCCTTTTTTTTGGATTCTTCTATAGCCCATGTGAAAGAATCCTAGACTTAGTGGTTGGGTCAAGATAAGATCACATGCTAGTAGAATATTCCCATATGAATGGATATTCCTTTCTACTTTTTGACTTTACTTGACTTTTAGTTTAGTAACTTGAGTTACTACGGTAATAAGTAACTTTGGTGTATAATTATTTCACAAGTATATAAAAAAGGGGTGAGAAGGTACTTATCATCCTTTCATTTGCAACTATCTCTCTCATTTGAGTTCTCTAATAAGCAATGTCTTGAGTCTTGGAGTGTTAGCCTTGGAGGAGTATGATGGAGTTGGGGTTCCTTGCCTTCTTAGTCCATGGTGCGCTACCATAATAATAGCCATCAGAGGTTCATCTTGAGTGAGAGACAGGCCGGTTCATAGATCTTCCTACCTTCCAAAGTATTCATAGGAGATTGAAGAAAGCACAAGGAGGTGATGCAAAAAAGTCAAGGAAGGATCAAGTCATGGAGTTGGAAGACGCAAGAGCAGTTGCTATGGTTTGAGTGGAGCAAGCACAAAGGAAAGAAAAGGAGAGCTATGACAAGAGGCAAGGCAAGAAGAAGGTGGAGCCTTTCAAAGAAGGTGATTGGGTAATGTTGTTTGATTCCATTCAATTCAAGAGAGTAAAAAAGAAGTTTTTACCTAAGTACTTTGGACCTTTCATAGTGGAGAAGGTGTGAGGCAATTACACCTTTGATCTCAAGGAATTAGGAGGAAGACATTTTGATATGATTGATTATATAAGTTGAAGATGTATCATAGAAGGTAGAGAGACATTCACTTTGAGGACAAAGTGAAAACTTAGTCCGGGAGTAAGTGTAACATCCATTTGTGCATGTGTGTGGTATTGTGATATTTAGCGTGGTATTACAAATACTTGAGAGATATTATTTGTATAGAGATAAAGGATGGTTTTATATTAGTCATAATTAGCTAAATTTATTCATAGTTAAGATAGAGGGGATCTTACTTTAGAGGAAGTGGAAAAGATGAGCACCATTATTTTGGATTCTAGTGTGTAGACTTGGTATTATTCCTAGGTGTTTGGCTTTGGGGAAAGAGTTGAGAACTCTTGGGCCCGCAAGTCTTTTTGTTTTGGATTCTTCTATAGTTCAAGAATAGCCCATGTGAAGGAATCCTTGACTTAGTGGTTGGGTGAAGGTCACATGCTTAGTGGAATACACCCATGTGGATGGATATTCCTTTCTATTTCTTGACTTTACTTGACCTTTAGCCTAGTAACTTGAGTTACTCCAATAATTAGTAACTTTGGTGCATAACTAATTCACAAGTATATAAACAAGAGGTGAGGAGGTACTCATCATCCTTTCATTTGAAACTATCTCTCTCCCATTAAGTTCTCTATTGAGCAATGTCTTGAGTCTTGGAGTGTTAGCCTTGGAGGAGTATGATGGAGTTGTGGTTCCTTGCCTTCTTAGTCCATGGTGCGCTACCATAATAGCCATTAGAGGTTCATCATGAGTCAGGGACTGGCCAGCTCATAGTATCTTGTTTACCATTTTGGAGTAAAGTTCATGGATATAGTAATGAATTTACCAAACTTGACGATTCTACTTGTGGTGATGTATAATGAAGAGTGAGATTTGACAATGTACCTTCTATGTATCCAATTTGAATCCGATCTGAATGTACCCAATTCTCTCCCTTCCAACACTCAAGTAGAAATCCATTATATGGTTATACCAAAAGTGATGTTTAGGGAGTTTGTAGTATGCAATTTTAGTAAGGAACATTATCAACAAGTGATTGATTTGGTGGGCAAAGTGGAGACAATAGTTCAACATGACAATCACATATGTGGGAGGCAGGAAGCAAATTTTAGATGCCTTCACCCAAATGCCTATGGCAAACAATTTGGTAATAGACGTCAAGATGAACCCAAAATTTAGACCAAGGATGTGACTACTCCATAATTAACTCAATTGTACTTAGATGTAGTCTTTTCTCACCATGGCTTGTCTCAAGTGCTCATCACCAATAGAGGCACTCAATTCACTAGCTTGTTTTGAAGAACACTCTTTGGCATCTTCAAAACCAAATTGGCCATGTCTATGGCTTACCATCCACAAACCAATGGACAAATAGAGCATGTTAATCACACTATTGAAGACATGCCCTGAGGCTTCACCTAAGATGAGCAAGAGAGGTGGAATACCTTACTTTCATTGGTGGAACTTTTCTACAGTAGTGAATGCATCCACACATGTAATACCATTCTTTCTCATGTATGGAGAGCATCCTTTCACACCTTTGAGCTTGATGAAGATCCGTCCGATGGCTACCAAGGTTAACATTGTCAACACTTTTGGTTTTAGAATCCAACATGGTGCAAAGAATGCCAAGCGCGAGTTGTAGATCACCCAAAATTGACCAAAAAAAGTATGCAGATACACACTGCCAGCACATGGAGTTCAATGTTGGGGTTCAAGTTTGGCTATCTACAACCAACCTCACATTAGTTGGCCCTCATAAGCTTAGACTTCATTTTATTGGGCTTTTTCCCACCCTCTACCAAATTGGCATAATGGCCACCGCGAGCTATTGCCATACATGAAGATGTATCCAATGTTCCATGTTTCCTTACTATGCAATTATGCACCCCAACCGCCCCACATTCCTTCCATACAAGAAATTTGACCTTCTCCAACACTCATTAATGGCACGGAGGAATATGGAACTGAATGCATTCTCCAAAAATGCATTTGTGGTACCCAAAATCCACATATAGAATATCTTGTACATTGAAAAGGGAACCCATTGTATTAGGCAATATAGGAGCCAATAGCAAACTTGATCCATATACCAATGTTAGTCCAATCTTTTAAGCAACAACTTCATAATGTGGATGGTGTGTCTTGTGAGCCGGCCTGTCTCTCACTCAAGATGAACCTCTGATGGCTATTATGGTAGCGCACCATGGACTAAGAAGGCAAGAAACCCCAACTCCATCATACTCCTCCAAGGCTAACACTCCAAGACTCAAGACATTGCTCACTAGAGAACTCAATGAGAGAGAGATAGTTGCAAATGAAAGGATGATGAGTACCTCCTCACCCCTTGTTTATATGCTTGTGAAATAGTTACATACCAAAGTTACTAATTACCGTAGTAACTCAAGTTACTAGACTAAAAGTCAAGTAAAGTCAAAAAGTAGAAAGGAATATCCATTCACATGGGCATATTCCACTAGCATGTGATCTTATCTTGACCCAACCATTAAGTCAAGGATTCCTTCACATGGGCTATAGAAGAATCCAAAACAAAAAGGCTTGTGGGCCCAAGAGTTCTCAACTCTTTCCTCAAAGCCAAACACCTAGGAATAATTCCAAGTCAATACACTAGAATCCAAAATAGTGGTGCTCATCTTTTCTTTTCTACTTCCTCTAAAGTAAGTTCCCCTCTATCTTAGCTATGACTAACTTTAGCTAATCATGAATAATGTAGAACTATTCTTTATCTCTATATAAATAGTATCTCTCAATTACTTGTAATACCAAGCTAAATATCACAATACCACACACATGCACAAATGGGTGTTATATTTATAAAAGGGGGGAGGTTTGTAATAACATTAGCTTGACATATTATCTAGAGGTGAAATTTAGCTTGGTAACATCTAGAAGGATGTTATATATGATGGACTAACTATATCAGATAGAGATGTTACCAAAAGAGGAATTCCACTAACAGGGTAGGAGCTAAAGACACTGTAAAACTTTAGAGCTAATTTTGGATGTCTAATTGAAGGAATTAGGCATCAAAAATACGAAGACTCCTCTTGTAAAGTAATAAGCTTGTCTTCTCTCTCCTCTCTCCTCCCCCCCCCAAACTATTTTTCTTATTTAGAGCTTTCCAACAATACTTCATCCATGTGATTTTGAGTTTTCCACAAGAAGATTTCCTAAAGATTCCCTCTAATGAAACTTATTTGACCAACCAAATAGGACAAGAACCAACATGTCACCCATCCATGCAACTAATCTAAGGGTGGAGCTTGCTGATATATCACCAATCCATTTATCTGATCTAAGGGTGGAGCTTCCTTTGAGAGAATCGTCTTTGCTATATAATAAAGACAATGTGCTCCTTTGGGGCATTGAATTATTGAGTGTGAAACTTTGTGTTTTTTCTTATGTGTTTCTCTTGAGGGTTCTCCTATCCTTGAAATATTACACTTTCACAACATTTATAGCACCTAAACTAGTTTGCTAGGATGTTAAAGTGATTATCTTTGCAATAAAAATTGTATCAATGGTGATTCATGAACTACTAGTGGTTGCATCTATTGCATTAGTGTTCTTGATTGCACCATCAAAGCTATTCTTTTATCCATTCATAAAATCAATCCCATCAAATATGCCATTGGGTGTGTTGTTAGGATTAGACTCCTTGGCCTCCCCAAGGAGGGGTACACCTTGAAAAGGTACCTTGATACCACTTCAAGGAAGAAATTGAGTGACAAGTGATACAATTAGCTCATCACAAAGTGATCCTAAGTATGCCATGGATGGACCACAACAACCCCATGGTAGAGTGGAGAAGGAAATTAGTAAGAACTAGCTAATGGAAATCAATTAGAGAAAGAGAAAGGTCCCAAAGGCAAAAATGGCCTCTTTATGTCATAGGTAAGATAAATAGATGTTTCATAGGTCTAATAAGAGAAGTCCAAAGTTCACAACTTGATAGATAAATTCCTAAAAATTTGAAAGATGTGATCAATGACTTTGAAGATGTCTTTCGTGATGGTTACCCTCAAGATTGCCACCAAAAAGGAGAGTAGATCATAAAATCAAGATATTTCTTGGGATTACATCTCCTTGTAAGGCCCCATATCAACTATCACCTCATGATTTGGAGGAGTGCAAGGGTCAAATTGAGGACATGCTACTGAAAGGGTTTATCCAATCCAATGTATCAACATATGGAGCTCTTGTCTTGTTTATGAAGAAGAAGAACAATACAATGCAAATGTTGTATTGATTACCAAGGGCTGAATTAACAAATGGTGAAGAATACCTACCCATTAACTTGCATGGATGACCTATTTGATCAAATCAATGGGGAAAAACACTTCACCAAACTTGATCTGTAGTGCGGTTATAACCAGATCAAGAGCACATAGGAAAATGTCCACAAAATTTCCTTTCAAACAAGATATGGTCCCTTTGGGTACTTACTGATGTCATTCGGCCTCACCAATGCACCAACCATTTTCATGAGTTTGATGAATGATATATTTTATCCATTCTTGAATAAGTTTGTTATCATTTTTCTAGATGACATCTTAGTCTATAGTAGGACAATGAAGGAGTACAAATAACATCTACAAGAAGTCCTCCAAATTGTACAACAAAACCAACTGTATACCAAATCTCAAAGTGCAAGTTTTGCAAGTCTGAAATAGATTACTTGAGTCATAGAGAAAGTGTAGAAGATATCCAGGTTTTAGTAGATAGAATAGATGTCATTCAGAAATGAGGTGCTCTAGAAGATCAAATTCAACTCAAGAGTTTCTTGGGATTGATTGGGTTCTAATGTCAATTTTTCCAAGGACTTCTCCAAGGTCTCACAACCACTAATGGCACAACTGGCACTCAAATTGAAAGATGCATTACTACATGCACCAATCTTGAAATAGTAAGACCCAAAATTTCTAATCAAGTTGGCTATAGATGCATCAAACGGTATGATAGGAGTAGTCTTACAACCAAAATGGAGTGATAGATGGCACCTTATTTCATATTTCTCTCAAAATTTATTTTTGGTGGAATACAACTATCACATCCTTAAACAAGAAGAGCTAGCTATTGTCCTTGCAACCAAGCATTAGAAGTGCTATCTTGATGAGAAGGCATTTGTAATAGAGATAGACCACAAACCACTAGTCTACCTCAAGACATATAAAGAGATATCATGTCAATAAATCTTTTAGGTAGAGTGGAGACAACCATTCAACATGAAAGTGACATATGTGGAAGGCAAGAAGCACCCAAATACTTATGGTGAACAATCTGGTTGTAGAGGTCAAGATGAACCCAAATTTCTAGCCAAGGATTCTTACTACTACAAAGACCAACCCATAGATTATAGGAGCTCAATCATCCAATAGCATAACCAATACCCATTGACATACCTTTCATGATGGCAAGTTATGGATCATGGATGCTCCAAACCTAATTACCACCATTGTAGTATAATGTCAAGATTCTACCATTGCAGGTCAGGTTGGAGTAGACAAGACCTTAGATGCAATCAAATGTCATTACTTTGACCCAAGATGAGCAATAATATGATGGAGTGCGATCAAAGCTACCTACTTTATTAAAAGATAAAGAATCTAATCAAGCTCATGTAAGACTCCTTCAACTCCTCCCTACTCCTACACAATGTTGGAAGCAAGTGAGCATGGATCTGGTTTATGAATTACCCAAGACCACCTCAAGTTTTGACTCCATTGTAGTCTATGTAGACAAACTCAGCAAAATGATTCATGTGTATCTTACAACCAAGGATATAATTGCTCTACAATTAACTCAATTGTACTTAGCTATGGTTTTTTCTCACCATGGCATGTTTCAAGAGCTCATCATTGATCTAGGCACTCAATTCACTAGTTTATTTTAAAGAACACTCATTTGTATCTTCAAACCCAAACGTGCCTTATCCATATCATGCCATTCACAAACCAATAGACAAATAGAGTAGGCTAAATGCTCTATCAAGGATATGCTCTAGAGCTTCACCTTAGAGGAGCAAGAAAGGTGGGACACCTTACTTCCATTCGTGGAATTTGCCTATAACAATTTAGTGAATATATCTACATAGGTCATACCATTCTTCATGTATATGGAGAACATCCTTTTACACATTTGAGCTTGGTAAAGATACATCTAGTGGTAACAAAAGTTGATGTTATCAACACTTTTATTTCTAGAATCCAAATAGGGTGTGGAGCTTGGCAAGCACACGTTGCAGATAGTCCAAAATTGACAAAAACAATATAAAGATCTACATTGCAAGCAAATGGAGTTCGATGTTGGAGATCAAGTGTGGCTATCCACAATCAACCTTGTCTTATTGGCCCCTTTCCAATCATTTATCAAATTAGCTAAGCAGCCTATCACCTTGAGCTACCACAACACATGAAGATCTATCCAATGTTCTATGTTCCTTGTTATGCAAATATGCATCTTGACCACTCCACTTCCTTCCATACAAGAAACTTGACCTTATCCAACACTCATAAATGGCATAGAGGAATATGAAGTCAAAGATATTCTCCAAATGTAAAAGACCAAGGAGAGAAATAGTAGAATGGAAGATCAAAGTGAAAGATCACATTAGGACTCTTGACTGAGGGAAACTCCAAATGCCTAGCATGAGCTTGGACTTTGATATTTATAGGGAACATACAAAGCTCTTGAGAATTTTCCCAAGAAGCTTCCTAAAAGCCGCCTTCTAAGAGTGCAAGCCAAGCCAACCAATAAATTTCTCAAGAAGCTTCTTCTAGAAGCCACCCACTTGGCATGCAAGCTAAGCTAACCAAAAGGCTTCCCAAGAAAGTTCTTGGAAGTTGCCATTTGGTATATACTTGGAAGGTACCAAGTAGCTTCCTAGATGCTTCTAGAATATACTTATAGCTCTTGGTTAATTTGGCTTATTTTCAACTTTGTTAGTCTTGACTAGCTCATTTGTAAACTCCATATTGTTACATATTCCCGCACCACTAGTTGTTGATGTCCTCATCACCATGGAAGCTTTGAGCTCTTAGATAGCTTTTTGTGCATTCTAGAGATGAGAAAGATGCTCTCAAGTGGCATCATGAAGGGGATACCCTTTCCAAAGGACTTTGTACTCAGTATCTTGTTGGCAACCATGCTGAATATGATGATGTGTAAGGATACAATCAACTTCATACTCCTCATGATTGTTGATGAGGACAGGAAGAAGAGTGATTAGAGAGGATACAAGAGGAAAATGGAGATGGATTAGAACAAAGGGTTTCAACTTAGAAATGTGAAAGATAGGGTGGATTTGCATATGACAAGGCAAGGCAAGTCAAGTCAAGTCACTAAGCAACAAGAAAAATGATTTAGGTGATATCAAATAGACCTATCCAATTAGGAGTAAGTTTACAGACTTGGGTATCAAGCAAGAGGAAAAGTTACTAGAAGAAATTATGACCTTATCACCAAGTTGAAAAGTGAGATCATGACAATGTTAGTTCGTGTATTATTTTTGATAATTTTTAGCAACAAGGAGATGAGATTTGACTTGTTGGAGGGATTGGGATATTGTGGTCAAGAAGGTGGAAGTATGAGGACATGAGATGGAAGAAGAGCAAGAAGAGAAATAGAACAAGTGGATCTTGGCCAAAATTAAGGAAGAAAGGAGAGAATTTGGTGCTTGCTTGTTGGAAATTTTTGTAGGTAAACTCAACAAATGCAAGACATTCATCTCAATTGGTATGATGAGCGTTGATAAAGGCACAAAGCATATCCTCCAAGGTATGATTTTTCCATTTGGTTTGTCTATTAGCTTGAGGATGATAGACAATGGACAATGTAAACTTGGTGCTAAGTATCTAGAAGAGTGCTTGTCAAAAAAAATTGGTGAATTGAGGATCATGATTAGAGATGAGTACATGAGGTATCTTATGATGCTTGAAGACATTGTCAAAGTAGATCTAGACCAATGTTGGAGCATCCATTATATCAAAAGTTGGTGCCAAATGGATTTGCTTACTAAGATTATCCACAAACACCACAATTGCTATGTGACCCTGCTTTGTCTTGGGCATGGATGTGATGAGATCTAAAATCATTTGTTCTCATCAAGCAAATGGGATGGAAAGTGGTTGAAAGAGTCCACTCAATTCTTGGTTGCTAGCCTTGTTGCATTGGCAGCTCTCACAATATCAGACAAACTCTTGAACGTCTTGCTCTATGTTGGGCCATCACCATTGGTATTATAGGGTACCCAAGGTCTTTTCTACACCCCTGTGACCAATGATTGGTAAGTCATGGGCTTCTTGAAGGTGTACAAGTTGTTGATCACTCTTGGCTGGACTATAGAGCTGGTTCTCCCAAAATAGAAGGCCTTCCTTGAAGGAGAAGGTGTTTTATTCCTTATCATGTGCAATAAGATGAGCTTGTACCATTTGAAAGAAGAGGTGGGTCTTGTTGTAAACTTGTCCTAAACTTGATTTGGACCTTGGAGTCAATTGACACTATCATAATTGCCATTGTGATCAGAGGAAGAGACTTCAAATCATGTCATGGTAATAGGGCATCGAGGATGACATGGAATCTACGAGGTTTGGACTCAAGTTTGAGGTCAAAAAATTTTAGTTGTTCCTCCTATCAATGATATTGACTCTTCATATGTTCTAAATGTAAAGTTTGCAACAAAGGTTTATGATTGGTTCACATGATCACTTGTTTCTCTAAGAGATAATATCTCCATACCTTGGTGGCATATACAATTGCTAATTATTCCTAATCTCAAATAGAGTAATTCTCTTCTATGGTGTTTAGTTAGCAAGACACAAAGGCAATGGGATGTAACCCATTTGGAAATTCCTATTGCAACACAACTCCAAGGGTAAAGTTAGAAGCATCAAAATCAACCATACAAGGTAGTTGAGTCATCATATGGTTGAAGAATGGATCTTGAAGACACCATATATTTCAAATTTTGGAATGCTTCTTCATGCTTGGTGGTCCACTACAAGCTTGAGGTCTTCTCCAAGAGGCCAATCAATGGTGCAGCCACATGAGCATAATAGTGGATGAACCATCAATAAAAAACTTGCCAATCCATTAAATGCCCACACTTTTGTGATATCCTTTGAAGTAGGCCAATCAATAATGGCCTTGATTTTCTCCTCTTCCATCTTAATCCCCTTTGATGAGATCTTGTGACCCAAGAAGATAATTTCCTTTTACCAAAAGGCATACCTTGACTTCTTGTAAGAAAACTTCCATTGACATTGCTGTCTTAGGTTTCTTGCACATGATTTGCATGTTTTTCCTCTTGCTATAGATTAAAATATCATCCAAGAACACCACCACATACCAATCCAATAGCCCATCCAACACCTGATGCATCTAATCCATGAAGACTATTAGAGCATTAATGAGTTAAAAAGGTAAAACTCTCCATTCAAAATACATATACCTTGTGCAAAAGGAAATCTTTTTCATATCCTCTCTATCATTGAGAATCTACCAATACCTGCTTTGGAGATCCAACTTGAAGAAGTATTGTGCTCCTCTTTATTGATCTAGCAAGTCATCAATTAAAGGCAAGGTGTATGCATTCTTCAATGTTTGTTTATTGAGATCACAATAATCAATACAGAAGTAAAGTCTTCCATCTTTCTTTGGAAAAAATAATATTGGTGCTCACCAAGGAGATGTATTATGTTGTATGAAATCCTTCTCCAAAAACTCCACCAGTGTTATTTGAAACTCCTTTAGTGAAAGCCAATAGATTGGTCTACTCATTGGAGTACTTCTTGGTAATAATTTTATCTTGAGAGGCATACCACATTTGGAGTGTAATCTCTTTGGCTAATCATCCAAAAAATACATTTGCAAACTTTTGAACTATTTGATTAACCATTGCTTGATGAGACTTCTTGCCCTCCCCAAATTCTCCATGCATAATTGGCTTGATCCACATCATAAAAATAGGCTTATCTTTCTCCAAAGCTTTCTCTATGGTTGCTTATTGACAAACTTCCCATCTTTGGACCAACTATTCTTAGGTGTCTTAATGAAAGGTGCCAAAAAACCTAATCGGCAATTCCTATCTTGGTGTTGTACTTGACTTTATTGTTAGGTCCAATCAAATTGAACCTTATGATTTTCAAGCCAAGGTAAACCTAAAATGACATCATAGGGAAGAGGTGCCACTACAAACATCATACACTCCAAATACTCCTTCCTAATCTTGAATATAACAAGATGTGAAGTACAAAATGCAATACAATGTACCATTTCTACCATTTGCCATTATCAATCTACTTCTAATTACTTGTTTCACAGGAATACTCAATTCCCTTGCTAATTGCATGGACATGCAGTTCTTTAAACTTCTAGAATCAACCAAAATCCTACAACCCCGCTCATATATCATACCTTGCACGTCAAGCAAACTTGCATAGGTCACGCCTTCAATCTCATTGGAACTAATCAATTTTCCAATAGGTACTTTTAGTTTTCCTATTGGGATTTTTCATTTCCTTGATCATCACATTCCACAAACTCCATTTGGGTGATTTGTTAAGTTTTTCCTACTTGAGTGGACATTCAACAATGTAATGCCCATTTGGCAACAATTATAAAAACCATCATTTTGTAGCAATCTTTCTCTATTTGTAGGGACAAGTGGTTTCATTGGATGGCATCAATCTCCATTGGTATTGGCTCCTCCAACTATGTGTAGTGTGTGTGCAAGTTATGTGAAGGTCGAGGTCAAGATTAA
This sequence comes from Lunularia cruciata, assembly GCA_948567375.1. Classification (NCBI taxonomy): domain Eukaryota; kingdom Viridiplantae; phylum Streptophyta; class Marchantiopsida; order Lunulariales; family Lunulariaceae; genus Lunularia; species Lunularia cruciata. The sequence goes on from OX419756.1 coordinate 23,892,659, forward strand.
GTTGTTGCGACAAAGGAATCAAAGCACTCAGCCAACTACGTGGCTTCCTCCAAGTAATTGGGCTCCCGCATGGTTACTTCCACTTTGTTGTGTGACTTCAAGCCCCTCACAAATTGATCAAGAGCTTCATCTTCTAATATATTTGGAATTTTCATTATGGTGCTCTTGAATTGAGTGATACAGCTTCTTATAGAACCAACCAATCTTGTTCAATTTTGCCAATCTATTTTGTGCAGATTTTGTGGCATTTTATATTTTGGAATCATCCAATTATTGCACTCTTAATTCTTCCCATGCCAAGATTGGTGCAACAAATTGCTATTTAGCTCACTCCACTCAGAATTGCCACTATAGTTTTGCCACTCTATCAATTGGCTTTAAGCCAAGAGAATTTGTCTTTGTTCATCTTGAAGATTTTTAACTTTAAAATAACATTAAAAAGAAAATACAAAATTCTCCACTATGCATAAGAGGTTCTTGCCTTTGAATACCTTGGGTTTTAAAATCAGATTCTCTCTTCTTCTTCTTGAAATGGTGCTCTCTCTACATGCTCTTGGTGTTGATAATCTTGTTCTTCCAATAATCAAGTAAGGTGCTCAATTTGTTGTTGCATGGGAATGATAAGATTTGGCATTTTCACCATAGCTACTACTCTATCAAACTACCAATAATTTATCTAAATTAACATATGGATGCAACACGTCCAATTCTCTCCATAAGTTATAATTGGAAGTACCAAGGGTTCATCTAAAAAAGTGATTGCATTCAAAAACAATTGCCCAAAGTATGAGATGATGAATTTCATGAAATGATGCTTGTGTAATACATGGACATGAGATCCCAATGGTTTGATGGAAATAGATTTGGTGGTCCAAAAATTCCATCCATTCCATTCCTACTCTCATACCAATGTAGAAGACCGAGGAGAGAAATAGGAGAATGGAAGATCAAAGTGAAAGATCCCATTGGGACTCTTGAATGAGAGAGATTTTAGATGCCTAACATGAGCTTGGGCTTTGTTATTTATAGGGAACATACAATGCTCTTAAGAAGCTCACCAAGAAGCTTCCTAAAAGTCATCTTCTTAGAGTGCAAGCCAAGCTAACCAAAAAGCTTCTCAAGAAGCTTCCTTCTAGAAGCCATCTACTTGCCATACAAGCTAAACTAGTTGGGAAGCTTCCTAAGAAGCTTCTTTCTAGAAGTCACTTACTTGGCGTGCAAGCTAAGCTAGCCGGGAAATTTCCCAAGAAGTTTCCTAGAAGTTACCACTTGGCATGCACATAACCTAATACTTGGAAGTTACCACGTAGCTTCCTAAATGTTTCTAGAATATTCTTATAACTCTTGGCTAATTTGGCCTATTTGCTAATTTTTTAGTCTCAACTAACTCATCTATAAACTCCATATTGTTACACCAAAAATGCATCCGTGATACCCATCATCCACATGTAGAATATCTTGTACATTGGAAAAGGTACCCAGTATATGAGGCAACATGGGAGGCCATAGCTAACTTGACCAATGTACACGTGTTACTGCAATCTTTTGAGCAACAACTTTGCAACAAGGACATTGTGTCTTGAAAGGGAGAAGTTTGTAATACCATTAGACAAATAGATTATCTAGAGATGGAAATTAGCTTGGTAATATCTTTACGGATGTAATATATGATGGTCTAAGTTAAAAATAAAAATGTCACCAAAAGAGTACTTCCACTAATAGGGCTGAGGCCAAAAACACCTTGAAAACTTCAAAGCCAATTTTAGAGACCTAAATGAATGAATTAGGCCTAAAAAACAGAATACTCCTCCCTCTTTGGAAAAAAAGGTGTTTCCTTCTTTCCTTCTTGTTTTTTTCATCAAGAGCTTTTTGATAGTACTTCATCTATGGTATTCTAAGCTTCTGACAATAAGGTTCATCAAAGGTTCCCTTTGGTCAAACTTGTTTGACCAACCAAATAGGATAAGGATTAACATGTCACCAATCTATACTACTAATCTACGGATGGAGCTTACTAACATGTTACCAATTTTTGTATTTGATATAGGGTGTAGCTCCTTTTGAATGGATCCTCTTTGTTATATAATAAAGACAAGGTGCTCCTTTGGAGCTTAGAGGATTTGATGAATGAAACCTTGTATTTCTCTTGGATTTCTTCTCTTGTGTTTCTTTTGGGGTTTCTCTTGTCATTGGAACATGACATCACCCTACCAAATCCAAGGACCACTCTCTTTTCTACCATGTTGAGCTCTGCAAAATCAAAGACAACCACCAAAGTTAGTGAAGTTATTTGTAATAAGGTGGCATCATGTACTCTATGTCTCAACTCTTTGCCTAGTATCCTGTTCCAAAACTTGATAGCCTATACCTCAATAACTCCTTGAGAGGAATTGATTAGCTATATCATGCAAGTGTATGTCTCACACAGGTTTTCTCAAGCCTTATTTTAAAACTCCTACAAGCTCTTCAACTTGTCAATCCACACTTGTTGATATTCTACCTCAATCATTAGAAGAGCTCCACCATGGAGTTAAACTTTGATATTGCAACATCTACAATTAGTGCATTGCTACTATATACGCCAATGCTACTAGAGCTAGAACTTGTGTATACTACTTGTTTACCTTTGGAAATTGAGCCTAAAGTGATGAAGATGTAGTTTGGAGACAAATATTACTTCCACAAGTCAATTTTCTGTATGTGTGGTCTCTTGAACTCCTTCCATGCAATGAAGGGTGTGAAAAAAGTTGAGTTTTGTACCTACTATTGATCATACAAACTATCAAACTCTTGGATGAAATCATCCAACTCATTGATACCTATTATATTGGTGTAGCATTTGGGGCTTTTGGAGGCTTTATAAATCTTGTTTGTGTCCTACAATAATGGTGTGGACACAATGTGAAATTTTAACTATGTCAACCTTTGCATCAAACTTGACACTAGAATCAATCTTCTCCCTCATTGGGACTTGAGATATTGGTCAATATTATATATCACTCTATGTAAACTCATTATGTAATGTAACAAAATCCTTGAAAAACTCCGTTGTGACAATACAATCTATATAACACAACTACAACAACCAAGTACCACCACCAATAACCAAACACCATGTACTTATGTCACATAAACACTTCTAATTGTGACAATTATACTAGGAGAAAGTGCAAACTATAGCTAACCATCACAACATGCATTCCCATAGTCTGCACATTATCACTTCTTACCTCATCAGAAAAAAACATAAGAGGTCTTACTAATCATCACTCTAGCCTCACTAATGAGTGTACACTAGAGCACCAACGCTCCACATGTCAAAGCACCACACAAACATAGTGCATAAACAAGAAATAAAGAATGAAAGGGTCCAATCACAAGAAATCTAAATGATAACACTCCATCTTCCAAATCCAATCAAACTAACTCCACCACCATTTGGTATTTTGATATAATAAGAATGTATATTATGCTACTATGATCATCAAGGATGGGATCAAATGTACTCTCTTAACTAAAGTTATACAAGTATAGATGAGAGTATATGATTGGTGGACTAGTTTAGGAACCAAAGGTTTAGGATTCAAACATTATTGTACACAATGCTTATGAGTGGGTTGATTTTTGCAAATTACTACCAAAAAATTCACTAACTTAGCTTGTCCCATGTTGGTTTGTTGGCCTTCATAACCTCTCTATCCTAAAGCCTTATCCTTCAAAGCCTCAAAATTTAGCCACATGAGACCTTTCTTCTTGCCAATTTGAACTTCTTCCAAATTAGTCTAACTCAAAGCAACCACAAACTCTCACTCTCCTGATCAGATTGACTCCCACCAAATCCAACCCAAATTCAAGGATTCTAGAAAGTATGCACTCTCAAATCTAGCTAAACCAACTTGTAGAACCCTTTTGTGCCAAAATTTGATCCCAAATGTGGCCAATTTCTCCACTTTGCCTCCAATTTGAAAGATAAGGACCTCTAAATCCCTAATCCAAGGAAATAGATTCCCAAATTTGGCCTTGATTTTAGTCTTCGCCACATTCTATAAGCACAACTTTCCAATTCAACCTTCCTACTCCCAAATTGACTCTTCAATCAATGAAATTAGATGCACATGATCTCAATTTTAGAAATTTTGGCGACACTTTTACACCTAATCCATCAAATTGTCAAATCTTTAGCAAATTTGGATGTGCTTTTATGCACAAACACTCAATTTTTACATAATGTAACAAAATCAAGCAACATTCAATTGAAGGTACCATTGATTGCACTAGCACTAGAGATACCACCAATGCTCATATTCCTACACTTGATTTCCCCACTTATTTTGTTTATGTAATTAAATGATCAAATATCAACTCTCAACTCTCAATACTCTTTGCCAATAGGAACTAATTACATTCTAAAATCACATCCACTCTAGCTAAGAGAATCCAAGTTCCACTTGCCGGCCTCTATCTACCATAGCCAAGAGTTCAAAGGCTTGACATAGAAGAATTGAGCTTTGTTGAATAGCACTTCCAAGTACACACTTTGGATTGGCATGGAAGTCCAATCCCAATGGCACATTTGACAATGTAAATGGTAGCTATAATGGTGACTCTAATAGACAAATCAAAACCCTAATTTAGTAAATAGTTGCCACTAAGTAATCCATGAATAGTTACATGGATATTCCTTTATACTTTTTTGACTTTACTTGACTTTTAGCCTAGTAACTTGAGTTACTCTAGTAATTAGTAACTTTAGTGTGTAACTATTTCACAAATATATAAACAAGGGGTGAGGAGGTACTCATCATCCTTTCATTTGCAACTATCTCTCTCATTGAGTTCTCTAGTGAGCGATGTCTTGAGTCTTGGAGTGTTAGCCTTGGAAGAGTATGATGGAGTTGGGGTTCCTTGCCTTCTTAGTCCATGGTGTGCTACCATAAAAGCCATCAGAGGTTCATCTTGAGTGAGAGAGAGACCGGCTCATAGTTCAAGGTTGGCAATATAATACATCTTGTAGTTTCTCTTATTGATCACTTATTTCAAATTAATATTTTTTCCAAGGAGTTCTACCAACATGGAAAATATCCAATTGATATTTTAATACCAATAGCTAGATAAATGATCTAGAAATGAAATTTGGTTTGGTAATATCTAGAAGGATGTTACATATGATGGAGAACATAGATCAAATAAAGTTATCACAAAAAGAGCACTTCTACTAATAGTGCAAAAGCCAAAATAGCCTTGAAAACTTTGGAGTCAATTTTGGAGGCCTAAACAAATGAATTGGACCTTGAAAATGTGGAAATGGCTCCCTCCACCCAATAGAGGAAAGGTTTTCCTTCCCTCCCCCTTGGCTTTTCTCACCAAGAGTTTTCCAATAGTATCTCACCCATATGATTCTAAGATTCTTATAGGAAGATTCCCTAAAAGATTCCCTCTAGTCAAAGCCTGTTGGACCAACCAAATGAGACCAGGACTTACATGTCACCCATCCAAGGAATTAATCTAAGGGTGGAGCTTGATGATAGGTCACCTATCCATGTACCTGATCCTATGGTGGAGCTTCCTTGGAAGGGATCCTTTTTGGGTATATACGAAAGAGAAGGTGCTCCTTTGGGGCATGGGAGGATTGAGTGTGAAATTTGTGTTTCCTCTCTTGTATCTTTCTTGAAGATTTCTCTTTTCCTTGGAGTATTAAAATGGTATCAGAGTGTGTATCTTAATCCAAGAGAGTGGATCATCCAATCTTATTAGCTCATGCTTGGAAGAGCACAAGCTACTAAAATTGAGTAATTTGAGGTGGAGAACATAGTGCAATTGCTAGACTTAAGAAGAGCTTTAGAGAGCGGATAGGATGGATGCACCAAGAGTACAATTTCAATTTCCTACATCTAGCTTCCCATGCTTGAATCCATTTCATATCAAGAAATACTCTCATTTGCTCAAGCGTGAGCAAATGAGAGTATCACTAGTTTATCACTTTGGAGTAGAATTCATGGACAAAGTGATGAATTCACCAAACCTGATGATTCTATCTATGGTGGTATATGAAAGAGAGTGGGATTTGGTAATCTACATTCTATTATGATGTTATGGATCTGAATGTACCAAATCCTCACCCTTTCAACACGTAAATAGAAATCCATTATGTAGTTAGACAAAAAGTGATGTTTAGAGATTTTGTAGTCCACAATTTTGGTGAGGAATATTATCAACAAGTGATAGCCCTTGAGGTCCCAATAGTATTCTCCATAGTTTGTGCATCCTCTTGAGTGATCATTCTAACACTCTATTGAAGTAGGAAGTAGCATGTGAACATCGGTCATGTGTAAGAATCATGGATCCGTAGTTGCAAGAGTTGATGCAAGGAATGCAGGGGATGTTGAATGAGTTTCAAGAAATCAAGATGACCATGCAGGAATTGCAAAATCAAGTATGTGCTATCAAGAAGGATCAAGTAATGGAAGAAGGGAAGATGTCCCAACAACCAGCACTAACAATCAAAGTACTTGGAGAATTATGCATGCCAATGACACCGATTCCAATCAATAACCAATTGTTATTATGAATGAAAAAGACATGCAACATTGAGCCTTACAAGGGACAACATTCTATGGGAGTAGTGGAAAATTGGATGTCAAGAATGAGTCAATACCTTCAATTGTTCACAATGGAGATCATTGATCATTCTGCATGTATGTTTGTGTGTGGGTACTTGACCAATAAAGCCCTCACATGGTATGACACTTGGGAATGATCATTGTTGGTGGAAGGAAGAGAGGTCACTTGGACAGCCATGCAAGAAGGACTACTCAAGAATTTCCAATCCGATGCAAAACTATTGGGCCAAGACACACCATTTTGGTGGACTAGTACCTATGGAATTAGGCAATATTTGGTTCCAATATAGAGGAGCAAGACCTCTTCAAGGAGAACAAGGACGGGTCAAAGAAAGGAGAGAAGAAGCCCCATAAGGAGAAGTGGCTCGAGAAAAACAACAACAATGTTATAATTGTGGTCAAACTGGGCACATAGCCATCAATTTTCATGTTCGTCATCTTAGAGGCCCTTGGCCTCCATACAAGCGACCTCTAAACAACATGGAGAGACAAATTGAAGAGGAAGATATGGAAAATGCATCGGAAAACAAAGATTGTCTGTAAATGTACCTCACGGCCTTACTGGCTTGGTGAAGAAGAGTAAAAGAAAGGGGAGGAAGAGGATGAGTATGCAAAGAAGGAGGAAGATAAACCTACAATTAATTGTTGTAAATGAAGTGCTAGAAGGCAATCCGGTGAAAGTGTTGATAGATCTTGAGGCAATAGAGAATTTCTTGTCTTGCTCTATTGTAATAAGGTTGGGGATGGAACTAGAGAAGGATGAGAAGGACAAAGTAGAGTTACCTGATGTTCAGATAAAGAGGATTGAGTTGTTACCTAGAAAGGTAATATTCTCTGTAGGAGGGTATCAAGAAGCAATCAAGTGGCAAGTGATACCACTAGCTTGTTATGATGCAATCTCAAGTATACCACGGATGGAACACTACAAGCCTACGGTGGTGTAAAAGACCAAAACCGAGGAGAGAAATAGGAGAATGGAAGCTCACATTGGGACACTTGAATGAGGGAAAACTCCAAATGCCTAGCATGAGCTTCGGCCTTGGTATTTATAGGTAGCATACAAGACCCTTGAAGCTTCTCAAGAAGTTTCCTTGAGCCGCTTTCTTGGAGTGCAAGCCAAGTTAACTAGGAAGCTTCTCAAGAAGCTTCCTTCTAGAAGCCGCCTACTTGGCGTGCAAGCTAAGCTAGTTAGAAGCTTCTAGAAGCTTCCTTCTAGAAGCTACCTGCTTAGGGCGCAAGTTAACTAGTTGGGAAGCTTCCTAAGAAGCTTCTTAGATGCTTCTAGAATATTCTAGGCTATTTTGTCTTATTCTCTACTTCATAAGCCCGACTAACTTTGTCACTAAACTCCATATTGTTACATATTCCCCCGCCGCTAGTTGGTGACGTCCTCGTCGCCAGTGAAGCTTCGAATTCCTTGATGGCCATCTGTGCATTCTGGAGGTGAGAAAGAGGTTCCCATGTAGCATCATGAAGGAGATACCCTTTCCAAAGGACCTTGTACTCCATATGTTGGTGACGGCCTCGTTAAATATAGCGACGTGCAAGGATACGATCAACTTTGTACTCCTCATGATCATTGATAGGGACAGGAAGAGGGGGAGGTTGGACTCGAGAGGAAAAGGAAGAAGGGTTAGGAACAAAGGGTTTCAACTTGGAAATATGAAAGACAGGATGGATACGCATGTGACAAGGTAAGGCAAGACGATAAGCAACAGGAGAGATAATGTGGGTGATATCAAAGGGTCATATCCAATTAGGAGCAAGTTTACAAACTTGGGTATCAAGTGGGAGAGGGAGGTTACTAGAGGATAGCATGACTTTATCACCAACTTCAAAGGTGAGATCACGACGATGATGGTCTGCATATTGTTTTTGGTGATTCTGAGCAATAAGGAGGTGAGATTTGGCTTGTTGGAGAGATTGGGATATAGTGGTCAAGAATGTAGAAGTATGAGGAACCTGAGAGGGAGGTGGAGCAAGAAGAGAATCTGGAACAAGCGGATCTTGGCCAAAATTGAGAAAGAAGGGAGAAAATCCAATGCTTGGCTGTTTGGAATTGTTGTAGGCAAATTCTGCAGCTACAAGACATTCATCCCAGTTGGTATGGTGGACATTGACAAAGGCCCGCAACATATCCTCCAATGTACGATTGGCACGTTCGGTTTGTCCATCAGTTTGAGGATGATAGGCCGTGGACAAAGCAAGCTTGGTGCCGAGTATCTGGAAGAGTGCTTGCCAAAACTTCCCGGTAAATTGAGGATCACGGTCGGAGATGAGTACACGTGGCATCCCATGATGCTTGAAGACATTGTCGAAGTAGATTTGCGCTAAGGTTGGAGCATCCACGGTATCACATGTTGGTGCCAAGTGGATTTGCTTACTAAGCTTATCCACAAACACCACAATTGCGGTGTGTCCTTGTTTTGTCTTTGGCAAGGATGTGATGAGATCCAAGCTCACATGCTCCCAACAAGCGGATGGAATGGCGAGTGGTTGAAGGAGTCCACTCGGCTTCTGGTTGCTGGCCTTGTTCCGTTGGCAACTCTCACATGATCGGACAAAGTCTCGAACATCTCGTGTCATGTTGGGCCACCACCATTGGCGTTGGAGGGTGCCCAAGGTCTTGTCCACTCCCATGTGACCAGCTATTGGTAAATCATGGGCTTCTTGAAGGAGCACAAGTCGAAGATCACCTTTGGTTGGAACATAGATCTGGTCTGCATGGAATAAAAGGCCTTCCTTGAAGGAGAAGGTGTTGTACTCCTTGTCGCGTGTTGTTAGATGACCATGTACCATTTGGAAGAAGAGATCTTGCTGTAGGGCTAACCAAAACTTGTTATGAATCTTGGGATCAATTGACACCGTCGTAATTGCTGCCGCAATGAGAGGAAGAGACTTCAAATCAGGTCGTCGTGATAGAGCATCAGGGATGACATGGAACCGACTTGGTTTGTACTCAAGTTTGATGTCGAACAATTGGAGTTGCTCTTCCCATCAATGATGTCGACTCTTCATGTGCTCTAGGTGTAAGGTCTGCAACAATGGCTTGTGATCAGTTCGCATGATCACTTGTTTCCCCAAGAGATAATGCCTCCATACCTTGGTGGCATATACCATTTCAAGTTGTTCCCGATCTCGAGCAGAGTAATTTCTTTCAGCTGTATTTAGTCGGCAAGACACAAAGGCAATAGGATGTAGTCCATCAGGAAATTCTTGTTGCAACACAGCTCCAATTGCAAAGTTAGAAGCATCAAAATCAACCACACAAGGTAGTTGAGGATCATATGGTTGAAGAATGGGTCTTGAAGACACCATATGCTTTAACTTCTGGAATGCTTCTTCATGCTTGGTGGTCCATTGGAAGCTCGAGTTCTTTCCCAAGAGGTCAGTCAATGGTGCAGCCACGTGAGCATAATAGTGGATGAACCGTCGGTAAAAACTGGCCAATCCGTTGAACGCTCATACTTCGGTAGCATCCTTCGGGGTAGGCCAATCAGTAATGGCCTTGATCTTCTCTTCTTCCATCTTGATCCACTCTGATGAGATCTTATGACCCAAGAAGGTAACCTCCTTTTGCCAAAAAGCACACTTTGACTTCTTGCAGTAAAATTTCCATTGTCGTAGTCGTCTTAGGACTTCTCGCACATGATTCATGTGTTCTGCCTCTGTCCTACTATAGATTAAGATATCATCTAAGAACACTACCACAGACTGATCCAAAAGCCCCTCCAACACCCGATGCATCTGATCCATGAAGACTGCTGGAGCATTAGTGAGTCCGAAAGGTAGAACTCTCCACTCAAAATGTCCATACCTTGTACGAAAGGCAGTCTTTTTCACGTCCTCTCCTTCAATAGGAATTTGCCAATAACCGCTACGAAGATCTAGCTTGGAAAAGTATCGTGCTCCACTTAATTGATCAAGCAAGTCATCGATCCGAGGCAAGGGATATGCATTCTTCACGGTTTGCTTATTGAGCCCACGGTAATCAATACAGAAACGAAGTCCTCCATCCTTCTTTGGAACAAATAGTACCGGTGCTCCCCAAGGAGAGGTACTATGTCGTATGAAATCCTTCTCCAACAACTCTGTAAGTGTTGTTCGCAACTCCTCCAACTCCTTTGGTGAGAGCCAATAGATTGGTCTACTCACTGGAGTACTCCCTGGCAATAACTCAATCTTGAAGGGCATACCTCGATCAGAGGGTAATCCCTTTGGCAGATCATCCGGAAACACATCTGCAAACTCTTGAACTATCCGATCAACCGTCGCTTGATGCGGCACTTGGCCCTCCTCAGATTGTTCTTGTGCAATCGGCTTGATCCACATTGCGAATACAGACTTATCTTCCTCCAAAGCTTGCTCTATGGCTGCTTCATTAACAAACTTCCCTTCTAGGGACTCATCTCTCTTCCGAGCTTGCTCCATGGTTGCCTTCCTGGCAAACTTCCCATCTTGGGACTCATCTCCCTTCCAGATTCGCTCTATGGCTACCTTCTCGACAAACTTCCCATCTTGGGACTGACTATTCTTAGGTGTCTTACTCAGAGGTGCCAGACAACCTAATCGGAAATTCCTACCTTGGTGTTGTACTTGAATTTGGTGTCGGGTCCAATCAAATTAAACCTTATGACATTCAAGCCAAGGTAGACCTAGAATGATATCATAGTGTAGAGGTGCCACTACAAACCTCATACACTCCAAATACTCCTTCCCAATCTTGAAGGTAACAGGATGCAAGGTGCGGAATGCAGAACCCTTTCTACCATCCGCCATCATCAAACTACTTCGAATCACTGGCTTGATAGGAATACCCAATTCCTTTGCTACTTGCATAGACATGCAATTCTTTGAACTTCCAGAATCAACCAAAATTCTACAACCCCGATTAGATATCATACCTTGCAAGTGAAGCAAACTTGCATAGGTCGAGCCTTCAATCCCATTGGAACTAATCAAGCTCCCAGTAGGCGGCTCAAAATCTCCTACTGGGATTCCTCGTTTCCCTGATCATTCCGCTCCACAACCTCCACTTGGGCAACTTGTCGAGGTCGTCCATTCTTGAGTGGACATTCAGCAATGCGATGCCCCAACTGGCGACAATAAAAACAACCTCCATTTTGTCGTAATCTTTCTCTATCTGTTGTGCCAAGTGGTCTTCGTTGGATAGCATCAATCTCCATTGGTACCGGTTCTTCCACTCGTGGTACTGGTGGGTTTTGTGTAGGTCGAGGTTGAGACCAAGTTGTCGCAACTAAGGAATCAAAATGCTCAGCCAATTGCATGGCTTGTTCTACATTTTGTGGCTCTCGCATGGTCACCTCCAATCTGGTTCGTGACTTCAATCCTCGCACAAATCGATCCAGAACTTCACCTTCTTGGATATCTGGAATTTGCATGATGATATTCTGAAATTGTGTGATGTAGCTTCTCACTGAGCCAATCTGCCTCAACTCCGCTAATTTATCTCGTGCAGCTCGGGTGGCATTTATAGTCTGAAATCGACCAAGTATTGCATCCTTGAATTCTGCCCATGTAAAAATTGGTGTAACAATTTGTCATTCAGCTCTTTCTACTCGGAATCGCCACCAAATTTTTGCCACTCCATCCAATTGGCTAGAAGCCAAGAAAATTTGTTTCCGCTCGTCTTGAAGATTGGTGGCTTCAAAGTAACGTTCACAGTCAAACACAAAATTCTCCACTGTGCCTGGAAGATTCTTGCCTTCAAACACCTTGGGTTTTGGAAATCGAATGCGATCTTCTCCATCTCGAACTAGCACTCTGTCTATCTGTTCTCGTCGTTGCTGGTCTTGTTCATCCAACAATCGAGTAAGATGCTTGATTTGTTGTTGCATTGCAAGGATAACATCCGGTATTGCCGCCATCGCTACTACTCTATTCCACTACCTGCAATTTATCTAGTTGATTAACACGTAGATACAACACGTCCACCGTTCTCCATAAGTTACAACTGGAAGTATCAAGGGTTCCTCTGACACGGTGATCATATGTAGAAAATCCTGCCCAAAGCATGAGGTGATGAATTGTGTGAAACGATGCTTTGGTAACATCTGGACATGAAAGTCCCAATGGTTTGGCGGAAGTGGATTTGGTGGTCCATAAATTCCATGCATCCCATTCCTGCTCTGATACCAATGTAAAAGACCAAAACCGAGGAGAGAAATAGGAGAATGGAAGCTCACATTGGGACACTTGAATGAGGGAAAACTCCGAATGCCTAGCATGAGCTTCGGCCTTGGTATTTATAGGTAGCATACAAGACCCTTGAAGCTTCTCAAGAAGTTTCCTTGAGCCGCTTTCTTGGAGTGCAAGCCAAGTTAACTAGGAAGCTTCTCAAGAAGCTTCCTTCTAGAAGCCGCCTACTTGGCGTGCAAGCTAAGCTAGTTAGAAGCTTCTAGAAGCTTCCTTCTAGAAGCTACCTACGTAGGGCGCAAGTTAACTAGTTGGGAAGCTTCCTAAGAAGCTTCTTAGATGCTTCTAGAATATTCTAGGCTATTTTGTCTTATTCTCTACTTCGTAAGCCCGACTAACTTCGTCACTAAACTCCATATTGTTACAGGTGGATTGGAGAACGAAAGTAGTGAAAACTAGTCAATGGAAGATTTTTGGGATTAAAGGAAGATCACAAAGGCAAGAGTTGCCTCTGTACGTCATAAAGACCACATCTATTGATAAGACAGATAATGTTTCATGGGTTTAATAAGAGAAGTCCAGAGTGCCCAACACAATGGAAAAATTCCTAATAAATTGAAAGATGTGGTCAATGAGTTCCAAGATGTCTTTCTGAATGAATCACTGGTAGGTTTACCACCAAAAAGGAGAGTGGATCATAAAATTGAGATACATCTTGGCACCTCCTTGTAAGGCCACATATTGACTATCATCTCATGAGTAGGAGGAGTGTAAGGCTCAAATTAATGATATGTTGTAGAAGGGGTTTATCCAACCTAGCATATCACCATATGGGACTCTTTTATTTTTTGTAAAAAAGAATGACGGAACAATGCGCATTTGCATTGACTATCAGGGACTGAATCAACAAACGGTGAAGAACAAATATCCATTACCTTGCATGGATGATTTTTTTGATCTACTCATTGGGACAAGGCACTTCACCAAACTTGATTTGCAGAGCGCTTACAATTAAATCAAGATTGCGGAAGAAGACATACACAAAATTGCCTTTCAAACAAGGTATGGTCACTTTGAGTAGTTGGTGATGCAATTTGGCTTCACCAACCCTTTAGCCACTTTCATGAGTTTGATGAATGATATATTTTGTCCATATTTGGATAAATCTATTATCATTTTTCTTAATGACATCTTAGTCTATAGTAGGACATTAACAAAGCACAAGCAACATGTGTGTAAAGTCCTCATAATTCTACGATAGAATCAATTGTATGCCAAAATCTCAAAGTGTGAGTTTTGCAAATCTAAAGTAGACTACTTAAGGTGTAGAGTAAGTGCAAAGGGTATCCAAGTGTTAATAGATACAATAGAGGTCATTCAAAACTGGAGTGCTCTAGAAGATCAAACTCAACTCAAGAGTTTCTTGGGATTAATGGGGTTTTATCATTGATTTGTCAAGGACTTCTCGAAGATTGCACAACCTCTAACATCACTATTGGGCAAGAAGAAGAGGTGGATATGGAGAACATCACAAGAATTGGCCTTTCATGAATTTCATTGGCACAAGAATTGGCCTTTCATGAAAGATGCATTACTACATGCATCAATCTTGAAATGGTATGACCCAAAATGTCCAATCAAGATGGCTATAGATGCATCAGGTGTAGCAATAGGAACATTCCTACAACAAGTTTGGTAGGATGGATAGCACCCAATTGTGTATTTCTCTTCTAAGTTGCTACTAGCAAAATGCAACTATCACACCACTAAATGAGAAGAGCATTGTCCTTGCAACCAAGCATTAGATGCACTATCTGGTGAGAAGGCATTTGTGGTAGAGACAGACCACAAACATCTAGTCTACCTCAAGACACAAAAGGATCTTTCTCATCAATAGATTTGGTGGATGAAATGGAGACAACAATTCAACATGACAATCAAATATGTGGAAGGCAAGAAGCAACTTGTAGATGCATTTACTTGAATGCCAATGGCAAAAAATTTGGTGGTGGAAATCAAGATGAACCCTAAATTCTAGACCAAGATTCTTGTTGTTACAAAAACAAATCCACAAATTGTAGGTGCTTAATCATCCAAAGGCATCACCAGCAACCAAGGACTCACCTTCTGTGATGGCAAGTTGTGAATCCTAGATGATGCAGATTTAAGAACCACCATCCTAGCAAAATCTCATGATTTTGCGATTCAAGTCATGTTGGAATGGACAAGACCTTGGATGCAGTCAAACGTCATTACTATTGGCCCAAGATGAGCAACAATGTGATGGGATATGTTTGGAGCTACCTACTTTGTCAACAAAATAAGATTTCTAATCAAGCTCCCACAAGACTCCTCCAACCTCTCTCCACTCCTACATAATGTTTGGAATAGGTAAGCATGGATCTGGTTTATGAATTGCCCAAGACCACCTTTGGGTTTGATTCCATTGTAGTCTTTTTTGACCTATTCAGCAAAATGATTCATGTACACCCTGCCACCAAAGATGTGATTGCCTTGCAACTAGCTCAATTGTACTTAGATGTAGTCTTTTCCCAACCTGGCTTGTCTTGAGTGCTCATCATAGATAGAGGCATTTGATTCACTAGTTTGTTTTGGAAAACACTCTTTGGGTTCTTCAAAACCAAATTTGTGATATCCATAGCTTACCATCCATAGACTAATGGACAAAAAGAGAGGGAAAATCACACTATTGAGGACACTCTTTGGGGTTTTACTTTGGATGAGCAAGAGACTTGGAACACCTTACTCCCATTGGTGGAATTTGCTTACAACAATTCAATGAATGCCTCCACACAAGTCACACCATTCTTCCTTATGTATGGAGGGCATCCTTTCACACCCTCAAGCTTGATGAAGGTCAGTCCGGTGGCTACCAAGGTTGACATTATCAACACTTTTGTTTCTAAAATTCAACAGGGGGTGGAGCACACCAAGCACAGGTTGCAAATTGCCCAAAATTGGTAGAAGTAGTATGCAGATGCACACCGCCAACGCATGGAGTTCAATGTGGGAGATCAAGTTTAGTTTTCAACCACCAACCTCAAGATAGTTGGTCCTAATAAGCTCAGACCTTGTTTTATTGGACCTTTCTCCATCCTTTGTTGCATCGGCATCGTGGCCTATCACCTCAAGCTACCGCCACATATGAAGATCCACCTAGTGTTTCATGTTTCCTTATTATGCCGATATACTTCCCGGCCGCCCCACTTCTCTTCCATCCAAGAAATTCAACCTTGTCCAACCTTCTCCAACCTTGGTTGATGACACAAAGGAGTATGAAGTCAAATGTATTCTCCAAAAGTGCATCCGTGGTACTTGCCATCCATGTGTGGAATACTTGATACATTGGGAAGGGTACCTATTGTATGATGAAACATGGGAGCCATGAACCAACTTGACCCACGCACCCGTGTTAGTGAAATCTTTTGAGCAATAGCTTAGCAACAAGGACGTTGCGTCTTAAAAGGAGGGAGGTTTGTAATACCAATAGCTAGATAGGTGATCTAGAGATGAATTTTGGTTTGGTAACATCTGGAAGGTTGTTACACATGATGGAGAACATAGATCAGATAGAGGTATCACCAAAAGAGCACTTCTACTAATAGGGTAGAAGCCAAAATAGACCTCAAAACTTTGGAGGCAATTTTGGAAGCCTAAACGGATGAATTAGGCCTCAAAAATGTGCAGACCCTCCCTACTAGAGGAAAGGTTGGCCTTCCTTCTACCTGGTTTGTCTCACCTAAAGCTTTACAACTGTACCTCACCCACATGATTCTGAGATTCTTATAAGAAGATTCCCTAAAATATTCCCTCTAGTCAAAGCTGGTTTGACCAACCAGATGGGACCAGGATTAGCATGTCACCCATCCAAGCAAGTAATCTATGGGTGGAGCTTGCTGACAGGTCACCTATCCATGTACTTAGTCCTACAATGGAGCTTTCTTAGAGGAGATCCTTTTTGGCTATATAATAAAGAGAAGGTGCTCCTTTGGGGCATCGGAGGATTGAGTGTGAAATTTGCATTTCCTCTCTTGTATCTCTCTTGAAGAGGTCTCTTGTCTTTAGAGTATTATAGATATTAAGCATGGCTGGGTGATTAGAGCAGCAAATAATAAGAAAAGAGCTCTTTATGATGCTCGCCCAAATGTGAGGGTGAGGTTAGGGATGTGGTTATTGAACAAAAATTCTTTCTTCAAGAGGTTATATAATATTTGGTGATCCTTGGACAACCATACTAATTATTGAGAAGATGGAGTCAAAGGTACTTGATGATGGTTCTACCACCTATGCACATATCAAAAGCCAAGATGGCAAGAAAGCAACGCAATTCTTAATTCACCTACAAATCATGAATATTTGAGGAGTAGTTCTTTATCTAAAGCCATAGGAGAGTTCAAAGATTCTCTACAAGTATCATGTAGTGTTGGGGATTTTGGATTCTTTTGGTCTTTTTTATTTTTTGTCAATATTGTATAATTGGGAGTTGATTCTTTGCCTCATTTAGGGAGAATGCTTCTTTATTAGGAAGTGTTGAAGGAAAGCCTTTGCCTTGAGGTAAGAAGGAAGAAATCCAAAGGGCAAAGAAATATTGTTCCAAAGTACAAAGTTCAATCAAAGGCCAAGATGAAATTTTCTTTTACAAAGGACATTTTGCCAAAGACCATACTCATGTTTAAATACCACTGCCACCCAAAGAATTGCTAGAAAGGGATGCCATTGACACTTGTTGAACTTCTCACATGAAGATAGTGATGTATTACCCATTGCCACTAACAATTGGCAAAGTGGAAAGTTTATAAATCTGCAAGGAAATTGAGTTAACTTCCACTAACTGATTTGTGCTCCAAGAATTGGAGCTTAGAGAAATTCATGAACTTTGAAAATTAGTGCAAAGAGAGTGGTGAGGAATTTGAGAAGATCAATCTAAGGGATGGTGAAAAAGGAAGGGCCTCCAAAATTGAGCAGATTTGGAGCAAGAAGGACTGAAAGACCTTCACCTAAAGAACTTTGACCTAAAGTACCTTCACCCAAAAAAATTTTGACCTAAAGAATCTTCATCCAAAGGAAGTTTCAATAGAAATATTTTCAACAAAGACCTTCACTAAAAGAAGTTTCAACCAAGGAAATTTTTAGCAAAAGGAATTTTGCAAGGTGCTTTTTGTGGTTTATATCTCTATGGTTACATGTCCAAATGAAATGATTTATATCTAATTAGAAGCATATTTTCAAGTGCTTCCTATTCACACTAAAACCATAGAGGTTGAAGGTTTTAAGTTACAAGCATTTGAGTTTTGTTTTGGTTTGACAAGTAAAAGTGCATCACATTTAGTGGATCATAATTTTTCCTTCACAAATATATCTTTATCTTTCGGGAATTGTCCTTGAAGAGCTTTTGATTGAGTCCAAGATGGTCTTGATTGAAGATCTATAGCAGAATTTATAAGCTTTTAAATAATCCTAAATTTTTGGATTTTGGAATATTTGTCAAGATAGATTCTTTGGTGAAATTTCAATAAGCCAAAGCAACTTCATAGTTTGGATTCTTAGGGTGTTATAAAATGTAATTAGGGTCAATGGCTAAGGAATTGTAAATTGGATTGTAGGAAGTAAAGAGAGATGACCAAATTGATGAAGATGTACAATTAAAGTGCATATTATATCTACTCAAACCCTATAGAGTAGTTACAATTTCAGAAGGAAGTTGAGAGGGCAATTTTATCTTAGTTGTTAGGCAAATGTTAGAGAAGTTAGATAGGTTTTAGTTGTTATAAATCCCAAGTGGCATGGCTATTTAAGCTTGACACTTGAAGTGCTATTGTATTCAAGTTGAGCATGAGGTGAATAAAGTGATAGAGCAAAGGACTCTAAGTAACCTTTCTTAATTCTTATGAGTAGTCTTGTTTCTTCATGTTGAACCTTCTTGATGAATCTTTGTGGTGATTGATGGTGAATACTCTATGTGTTTGATCCTCAATATTTGGGATTCTGTGTGTGTTTGATCCTTAGTTCCATCCTTTTGAAGCAATTCCTTGATGGGTCTTAGTAATCTATAATGTAAACAACAATCAATGATATCAAGGGCACAAATCAAGAGTCTATGATGAAGTCCTTTGGGAGAATGAAGTCCTTGGTTGAAGTGTAGAATATGATTCTCCATGCAAATGGCCTTTTATTTGGAAGAAGAGCCTTTGTGTCAAACTGAATTATCACCTTTACCCTTAATTTGAAAAAAATAATTTTGAATGTAATTTTCTACTTTATATTTTTGCAATGCACCTTGGCTATTTAAGCTTAAGACCTGAAGTTCTTTCTCTCACAAGTTGAGTATAAGGTGAATAAAGTGATAAAGCAGATAGTTTTATGTTACTTTTCTTAATTTTTAATTTCTTAATTTTGGAAAATTTTGAAAAATGTACTCTAGTTTTTATGATTTATTTCCTCCGCAAGGTTCGTCCACGGAGGGTGAGTAAGGGTCTAAGATCATGCTGAAAGGCGTAGTCGATGGACAACAGGCAAATATTCCTGTACTACCCCTTGTTGGTCCCGAGGGACGGAAGAGGCTAGGTTAACCGAAAAATGATTATCGGTTCAAGGACACAAGGTGAATTCGTTTGAAATTTTAATGGGATTGAAAAATATAAATAATTAATTGTTACATTTAATCTAAAAAATGTTATATGTAGTTCATTTTAAATTTAATATCATTAAATTATATTATATAATCATATTTGAGATTTTGATTATATTTCAAACTATGATTTAATTAATATTTATGGATTTTATAATTTATATCAATTTTATATAATTTAAATAAATAATGTTGGTTTTAAATTTTTTTACATTTAGCTTTACAAAATTTTAAAATTAATATTTTTTAAAAATTTATCTTTATGTAGAATATATTTTTAATTTAGATATCAGACTTCATAAAATAAATTAATAATTATAAAATAAAGTTTTTTAAATTACTGATAAAATTATTTAAATTATTGATATAATTACATGAATCAATAATCCAAATCTTTCAAAATTTTATCTATGATCTAGAAAGGACATTTAAATTATAATTTCAGGTTTTAATTTTAGATTTCTGTAAATTTAGGTTTACATATTCTAAAATTAATATAAAAAATTGGTTATTTCTCAAAATATATTTTTTAATTAGATATAAAATTACATAAACAAACTAATTATTATAAAATGAACTGTAATTTATAAATAGTGAATTTAATATAATTAATTAATTGAACCAAAAAATTGTTTATCTCTAAAAAATTAAACATAAATTTTTATTTGAAATATTATATGAGATCTAATGTTTACATGAATCAATAATTCTAATGTTTAAAATTTTATCTGCTAATAAGAAAGGACATTCAAATAAGACTTTTAATTATTTTAATTATAATTTTATTAAATTAACTATAAAAAATAAAAGTTATTAAATTTGGCTATATTGTATAATTTTTCTGATTTTCTTTTGTATATCCATTAAATCATTTCAGTTTTAAGTTATAAAAGATTTATAAAATTAAAATCATAAAAATTAAAAGTATAAAGTTTTTATTTCATTTTGAATTTTGTACTACTCTTCTAACAAGATATAGGAAAATTTATTTGAAACCCATTTAGATAATATAATTGTTACAAGTTAAGAGGGATTCTAGACTTGTCAAAAATTTTGGCCTTGATCATTAAAAGTTGTTCAGAAGCAACACAAGTTGTGCCTTACATATTTCACGAAACATTCTGCCACTTACCAACCAGTTTCCCCTTCTACATCGATGTTCCGTGCCGCAACAGGCACTTCGTGGAACTATGAGCGTTTCTAAATTCATGGGAGTTACATCCGATATTTTTTTGGTACCCTCCTCGCCTTTCGTTCTTCGTGTCAATTCTATGTATTTTAGTTTCTGTATTAAGTCTACCTACTATCTGAGTCTCATAGACACGAAGCGTATGTAGCGTAATTGAATGGTTTGACCTAGTTACGACCTTTCTTTTGAAAGCTTTTCGATTTACTTCCCCCGGACCCCAATGGAGCAATCGACTTAGTGGACGATTTTGCGTCACTTGCAACTGGCCGGCGTTCCGTCTTTACTCCTTTCACTATCTGTGTACTTCTGGTTCTGGTCCTTTTCTTCATAAGGATCTTCCTCCTGCTTTACTGTTGGAAGTTAACAGGAGTACCGTCGCTTGAAAACAGAGCGAGGTTCAGAGCGTTTTCCAAACTGATTAGCAGGGCACATGTAACCACAATGGTTTCTAGAAGTGACTCACTAATAACGGCCCCCAAATTGTCAACACTGGAAATCATGCATGCGACATGGAATCATGGACCCCTAGCCCTTCGACATGGATCCAACTACATTCTGCTATCTTGTTCAATGAAGTACAGCAAATAACATTAAGTATACGACGTCATAACACTCCAATTCTGAACAAAAATTTGATGTTTACCTCACAACTGTGGAGTGACAACTGATGATCGTGAAGGCACAATGCCTTTGAAGTTCAGGAATCCGACTATATTTACAAAAAAGTAGTTTGAAAATTTCTACATTGCCTATTTCAGTGTCAATCGAACTACTTGATTCAGCTTTGTCCAAGAAAGCCAACAAGAATTTTCTATTGTGAAAACGTGCGGTAAGGCTTTAACAGATGCAAACGATTCACATGTAAGCACATTCACCGTAACAAGACGCTCAACAAGATGTAAGCAGAGTCTCAAGCCCGCTCCCCGCGAATTCTTCGTGCGAGCTGAATGTCCTTGGGCATGATGGTAACACGCTTGGCATGGATGGCACACAAATTAGTGTCCTCGAACAGACCGACAAGATATGCTTCAGCGGACTCCTGCAGCGCGAGCACAGCACTGCTCTGGAACCTCAGATCCGTTTTGAAGTCCTGGGCAATTTCCCTCACCAGTCGCTGGAAGGGAAGCTTCCTAATCAGAAGTTCAGTGGACTTTTGATACTTGCGAATTTCTCGCAGGGCAACAGTTCCTGGCCTGTATCGATGGGGCTTTTTCACTCCTCCAGTTGCAGGGGCAGACTTCCTAGCTGCTTTCGTGGCCAGCTGCTTGCGGGGGGCCTTGCCTCCGGTTGACTTACGTGCAGTCTGCTTCGTTCGAGCCATGATCGCAAGGAGCAGAATTTGAAGGAATCCAAACAGAAATGTTGGCAGCGGGGAAGGATTCCACTGTAAATCGGAAGAGCTGGGAAGAGGACACACAATTGGTCGGGAATTCTACGATGCGTCTGGCTTTATGTATCGCAAATTTGCACGGGAAATACCTCGAGAATAGCTAAAGGCGGGAGCCAGAAGAATTTCAAACGCAATTTGACTAATTCGTCAGATCTCAAAATCGGACGGGTAAAAAGCTGATCCTTCCCTTAGTGATTCAGTTCTCTGATTGGCTCAGCTTTGCCTATTTTCGCTGATGATTCACCCATGCTTAACTGCTTCAATCGTAGTAGTAACTGAACTGCGTCTAGAGCGTCAAGTACGGCGTACTGTGGTAATGCACGGCTGAATGTACGGACATTCCAAAAAGAGAACCAGGGAAGGAAAGGAATGGGATGTTAAGGTGGACGTAGCCATCGTCTTCAACTGGATGTTACGAGGTTATCTGGGAGGGATCGTTTGAGGACTTAGGATTTAGAAGAAATACGAACCCATTTTCCACACATCAGTCTGGTTGAGTCGTAGTAAATACCGTCGATTTAGTGCAAGAAACTCACAATAGCGAGTTTTAAGCTTGGCACTGTATTTCGAGGCTCCTGTCAAACCTTCATTGTGAATTTTGTTCTCCTTCAGCCTTCAGCCGGGAGTTTCCTGTTGGCAGACTTTGTCAATTTCTGGCATGGAGAAATTCGGTCCCTTTAGCTTTCACTTAAAGAGGGAGAAGGCGACCGCTTTCACTTAAAAGGACAACGTTTGTCACAAGCATCTTAAAAGGAGATCCAAACTGAGGTTTTGTTCTACGTTCCCATTTACTGATATATCTATCCGTTGTTATGTAAGAAAGAGAGATTGGTTGGTTGATTCTGAAACCCCTCCTTGACCTTGGAGTCTTTAATATTCATTCCCTGAATCTTGGAATTGCACTACCTTATACTGCTCACCAATCCTTTTGCTCTTGTGAAGTACACAATAGGGGGTTTCAGAAATAGGTTTGACAGATGTCTACAGGATAAATAACAAACTTGGTAATAATTCATAGTGAACTCTGTAACGGTATGAGATTGTAATAACTGAACGCTATGTAATTTCAATTAAGGGATATATTTTGCAAATTGCATTCATTTATAAAAATCAAATCATATGTTACGGATGTTTAGGAATGTCGTAACTAAATAAATGATTTTCAGATAGAGTGACGTGTTTCCTCAAGAGGGTGGCTACGCGGTCAGTTGAGTCACATATGATTGATGATTTGGTTTCCGTATTCAAGATCCAAAATGGCCCCGCTCAACAATTCAAATTTCTAAACTCGAATTCACCACCCTCTGGAGCAAATGTGCGAGTTGTTAAGCAACTAACGGCGGTTTTGGAGTTTCACATTGGTGTGGGAAATGATCAACGCCAACGTGCGGCAACCAAGAAATTGATTAGAGGTCGCCAATTCTGACAATTCTTACGCTAAGAGTGCAACAAGATTTTTGCAATGGGAGATCAAGTACCTTGTTTTAGTGTATGAAATTCCGCTGATCTGGGACCTATAGAGTCATCTTTGGATTCGCAACCTCAACAACCATTAGGGAAATTTGGAGACTTGTTGAGGATGGCTTCTTCCGTGCTGGGCAAAACCAAGGAGGATGAACGATTTCGCATGGCAACACACCATTATAGCAAAATACTGGATTATTTGGAGGACCCCGAGCATTTTGCACAGATTCATGGTAGGAATTGCAAAAAGCACATTCAAAAATTGACAGCATTTAGTTTCATAGCAACCTTTTTGATTAGGGAGGGTCAAGGATTTCCTACTTATATAAAAAGTGACAGACTTTACAAGAAATGCTTGCGGTATATGAAACAGTACAAAGAAACTTGGGGGCTTAAGAACAAGTCTACGGGAGAAGGTCTCACCAAGAAGGAATATGGCAAAGGGTGGAGAACTTTAGAAGATAAATTGAATGGAATGTGCCCACATTTTGCAAGAATGGAAGCCATGTTTGGGATCAGAGCAAACATAAGTCCATCGGCAATGGTAAGTTTAGGAGATTGAATCCTAATTCAAGCGATATTTGTGAGGCTGGCAAGGAGGAGGTCCATGAAGATGCACATGAGTGCTCCTAATTCTCATCTCCTCTAGAGGTGGTGCTCCTTGACTTGGGCCCCAAGTTGGTTGCAAACACCCAAGGGGTGGAAAGTTTACCGAGTGGCATGGACAATGGAATCCTATCACCTGAGGATGAGTCTCTATTTGTTCCATCGATCGAGGACTCACCTTTCATTACACCACCGCCTTTAATTTGTACAAGAGATGGATCCGATTGTGCTTTTGCCAACCAAGAAGAGGAACGTGACCCAAAGAGGAGGAAAGGTGAAACATCTTCAAGTAAGGTACCCAAGTTGTCACCTAGTATGTCATTGTCTCATGATTTAGCAAAAATTACCATGTTGAAGGTAGATACTATAGAATCAAGAGAGAGGTTACGACTAGCTGAACTAGAAGCCACCAACATGAGGAAAAGAGAGAAAACAATGATGAGAATGGAAGCAGAGCGTGTTAGATTAGAGACGGAGTGTAATACCAAGAGCTAGCCATATGATCTAGATGTGAAATTTGGTTTGGTAACATCTAGAATGATGTTATACATGATGGTCAAAATAGATAAGATAGAATTATCACCAAAAGGGGACTTCTACTAATAGAGTAGGAACCAAAATATGCCTGAAATCTTTGAAGGCAATTTTGGAGGCCTAAACGGATGAATTAGGCCTCAAAAATGTGCAGATTCTCTCCTCCCCAACATAGGAAAGGCTAGCCTTCCCTCCCCCCTGCTTTGTCTCGTCAAGAGCTTTCCAACGGTACCTTACTCATGTGATTCTGAGATTCCTACAAGAAGATTCCCTAAAAGATTCCCTCCGGTCAAAGCTTGTTTGACCAACCAGATAGGACCTAGACCAGACATGTCACCCATCCAAGTAAGTAATCCAAGGGTGGAGCTTGCTGACATGTCACCCATCTGTGTCCCTAATCCTATGGTGGAGCTTCCTTGGCGGAGATCCTCTTTGTCTATATAATAAAGAGAAGGTGCTCCCTTGGGGCATCGATTGTTTGAGTGTGCAATCTGTGTTTTCTCTCTTCTCTTGTCCTTGGAGTATTACAATGGTATCAGAGCGAGTGTTTTAGTCCAAGAGAGTGGATCACCCCTCCTGGAATAGCATGAACTACTGAAATTGAGTAATTTGAGGTGGAAAACATAGAGAAATTGCGAGACTTAGGAAGGACTTTAGAGAGCGGATGGGATGGATGCATCGGGAGGACAATTTCCCGCACCTAGCTTTCCATTCTCAAATCCATTCCACATCAAGGTTATGTACATCCACTTTGAGCAGATGAGGGTATTGTTAGTTTATCACTTTGGTGCAGAATTCATGGACAGAGTGATGAACTCACCAAACCCGGTGATTCTACCTGTGATATATGACAGAGAGTGGAATTTGACAATCTACATTCTATTATGATGTAATGGATATGAATGTTCCGAATCCTCTCCCTTTCAATACTCAAGTAGAAATCCGTTATGTAGTGAGACCGAAAGTGATGTTTAGAGATTTTGTTGTTAGGAATTTTGGTGAGGAGTATTATCAACAAGTGATAGCGTCGGAGGTCCCAATGGTAGTTCCAATAGTTTGTGTGCCTTCCAGAGTGATCATATTGACTCTGTATTGAAGTAGACATTAGCAGTTGAGTGTCGTAGGAACCATGGATCCGCAATTGCAAGAGTTGGTGCAAGGAATGCAAGGCATGTTGAATGAATTTTGAGAGATTAAGATGACCATGGAGACATTACAAAGTCAAGTGCAGATCCTGAGGAACAATCAAGCCATGCAAGAAGAAGAGCCATCTCAAAACCCAGTACCTGTGACTCAAGTACTTGGAGAGGCACCCGTGCCCACAAACCCTATCAACGATGAAGCCACATTGCTACTCCGGATGAAGAAGACCTGCAACATCGAGCCTTACAAGGGGCAGCGTTCCATGGGAGTAGTGGAAAATTGGATCTCGAGAATGAATCGATATTTCTGATTGTTCTCAACAGAGATCACAGAGCATGTTGTAGGCGTGTTTGCATGTGGATACTTGACCAATAAAGCCCTCACATGGTATGATCCTTGGGAATGATCCATGCTGGCAGAGAGAAGGGAGGTCACATGGACAGCAATGCAAGAAAGATTGCTGAAGAATTTCCAATCGGTGGATTCTGTGCAAATGGCTCGAACCCGACTATGGGGATTGAGATAGAAGAATAGTGTACAAGAGTATATGGAGGCATTTCTGGATCTACAAGTTGCTATTACTGACGTGAGTCCAGCAGAGGCTCTCGACAATTTCAAACGAGGGTTGAAAGAGCGGATTTGCCAAGAAGTCATGGTGCAAAATCCTCGCATGGTATTTGAAGCCATTGCTTGTGCATAGAGAATAGCAAGAGCATTAGGTGGAGGTGAAGAAGTAGCTCCACCTCAACATTATCGGGCAGAAATGCCACACATGGGTGGACCAATACCAATGGAATTAGGCAACCTTTGATTCCGGGATCGAGGAGCACGACCGCTTCAAGGAGAGCGGGAACGGGTAGAAGCACAAAGAGATAGAGTCCCACGAGGAGAAGGGACTCAAGGAGAACAACGCCATTGTTACAATTGTGGCTGTATTGGGCACATATCTACCAATTGTCGCACTTATTTCCCTAGAGGCCCTCGGCCTTCATTCAAGCGATCTTTGAACAACATGGAGAGGCACATTGAAGAAGAGGAGGTGGAAATCACTTTGAAAAAACAAAGATTGCCAATAAATGTACCTTGCGGCCTTATTGGCTCAATAAGGAAGCAGAGAAGCGAGGGAAGGAAGAAGAATAATGTGCAAAGATCTTGAAAGGCAACCTCACAATTGATTGTCGTGAATAGAATCCTAGAAGGTAATCAAGTGAGAGTATTAATAGATCCGGGAGCAACAAAGAATTTATTGTCTCGCTCTGTTGATAAGATTTGGAATGGATCTAAAGAGAGATGGAAGTGAAGAAGTAGAGTTACCAAATGGGCAAACAGAGAGGATTGAATCATTACCTAGACGGGTAACCCTCTCTATAGGAGAATATCAGGAAGCAATTGAGTGGCGAGTGATATAGTTAGCTCGTTATGATGCAATTTTAGGCATGCCATGGATGGAGCAGTACAACCCTATGGTGGATTGGAGGAAGAAAGTAGTGAGAACCCACCAATGGTCAATCATTGGGGTTAAAGAAAAATCACATAGGCAGAAACTGCCTCTATATGTCATAGGGCGACAACTATCTGTAAGACCGATAGATGTTTTATGGGTCTAATAAGAGAAGTCCAGAGTGCACAACTCGATGGAAAATTCCCTGAGAAATTGAAGGATGTCGTGGATGAGTTTCAAGATGTCTTTCCTGATGATCTACCCTCAGGATTACCACCAAAAAGGCGAGTAGATCACAAAATTGAGACACTTCAGGGGAAGACGCCTCCTTGTAAGGCCCCATATCGCCTATCACCTCATGAGTTGGAGGAGTGTAAGACTCAAATTGAGGAGATGTTGCAGAAAGGGTTCATCCAACCTAGCATATCACCATATGGGCCCTTGTCTTGTTTGTGAAGAAGAAGGATGGTACAATGCGTATGTGCATTGACTATCGACGTCTCAATCAACAAACAGTGAAGAAAAAATACCCCTTACCTCGCATGGATGACCTGTTTGATCAACTCCATGGAGCGAGATACTTCACCAAACTGGACTTGAGGAGCGGTTACAATCAAATCCGAATTGCAAAGGAGGATGTGTACAAAACTGCCTTTTGAACCAAGTATAGCCACTTTGAGTATCTTGTGATGCCTTTTGGCCTCACCAATGCACCTGCCACTTTCATGAGTCTAATGAATGACATATTTCGTCTATACTTGGATAAGTCTATTATTGTCTTCCTAGATGATATCTTAGTATATAGTAGCACGATGACAGAACACAAACAACATCTATGAGAGGTCCTCCAGATTCTAAGACAGAATCAGTTGTACGCCAAAATCTCAAAGTGTGAGTTTGGCAAGTCTGAAGTAGACTACTTGGGGGATAGAGTAAGTGTAGAGGATATTCAAGTATTGATAGATAAAATAGAGGTCATTAAAAATGGAGTGCCCCAAAAGATCAGACTCAACTTAAGAGCTTCTTGGGGTTGACGGGATTCTATCATAGATTTTTCAAGGACTTTTCCAAGGTTGCACAGCCTTTAATGGCACTACTTGGCAAGGGGAAGAAGTGGACATGGGGAACTGCACAAGAGTTGGCCTTTCAAGAATTGAAGGCCGCCTTGCTACATGCACCAATCTTGAAGTGGTATGACCCAAAACGTCCATTCAAGTTGGCTATAGATGCATCAGGCGTAGCAATAGGAGCAGTCATACAACAAGAGTGGCATGACGGATGGCATCCAATTGCATATTTCTCTCAAAAGTTGTTACCGGCAGAATGCAACTACCACACCATAGAACGAGAAGAGCTTGCCATCGTTCTAGCAACCAAGCATTGGAAGTACTACTTGGGCGAGAAGGCATTTGTAGTAGAGACAAACCACAAACCTCTAGTCTACCTCGAGACGTAGAAGGATCTATCTCATCGCCAAATTCGGTGGGCAAAGTGGCGACAACGCTTCAACATGACAATCACCTACGTGGAAGGTAAGAAGCAACTTGCAGATGCATTCACCCGCATGCCAATGACCAACAACTTGGTGGCAGAGGTTAAGATTAACCCTGAATTCTGGCGAGAGATTCTGGTTGCTACAAAAACTGATCCACAGATTGTAGAAGCACAATCATCCAAAGGCGTCACCAACACCCAAGGACTCACCTTTCGGGATGGTAGATTATGGATCCCAAATGTCCCAGAATTACACACCACCATTCTAGCGGAATGTCATGATTCGGCCATTGCAGCTCATGTCGGAGTGGACAAGACCTTGGATGCAGTCAAGCGCCATTACTATTGGCCCAAGATGAGCAACGATGTGATGGACTATGTGCGTAGCTGCCTACTTTGTCAACAGAACAAAGCTTCTAATCAAGCTCCTATAGGGCTCCTTCAACCTCTCTCCACTCCTACCCAACGTTGGGAACAAGTGAGTATGGATCTCGTTTGTGAATTATCCAAGACCACCTCGGGGTTTGACTCCATTGTGGTCTTTGTGGACCTGCTCAGCAAAATGATTCATGTATGCCCTACAACCAAGGAGGTGACCGCTCCACAACTAGCTCAATTATACTTAGATGCAATCTTTGCTCACCATGGCTTGTCTAGAGTACTCATCACCGATAGAGGCACCCAATTCACCAGTTTGTTTTGGTGAACACTCTTTGGTTTCTTCAAAACCAAGTTGGCCATGTCCACAGCTTACCACCCACAAACAGATGGCCAAACAGAGCGGGCTAATCGCACGATTGAAGACATGTTACGCGGCTTCACCTTAGAAGTGCAAGAGAGGTGGGACACCCTACTCCCATTGGTGGAATTCACTTACAACAATTCAGTGAATGCATCCACCTAGGTCACTCCGTTCTTCCTCATGTATGGTGAGCATCCCTTCACACCTTCTAGCTTGATGAAGATCCGTCCAGTGGCTACCAAGGTCGATGTAGTCAACACATTTGTTTCTAGAATCCAACAAGGTGTGGAGAGCGCCAAGCACAGATTACAGATTGCGCAAAATCGACGGTGTGCATTAGTATGCTGATGCACACCGTCGGCACATGGAGTTCAATGTTGGGGATCAAGTGTGGCTATCGACAACCAACCTCACATTAGTTGGAACTCGTAAGCTCAGACCTCGTTTTATTGGGCCTTTCTCGATTCTTCGTCGCATTGGCGCGGTGGCCTATCACCTTGAGCTACCACCACACATGAAGATCCATCCAGTGTTCCATGTCTCCCTACTACGCAGATATGCTCCCCGATCAGGCCAGGGTCATTCTACACCAGACATTCGACCTTGTCCGACACTTATTGATAGCATAGAGGAATATGAAGTCGAGCGGATTCTCCAAAAATGCATGCATGGTACTCGCCACCCACAGGTGGACTATCTAGTACAATGGAAAGGTTACCCCCTCTATGAAGCAACCTGGGAGCCTGCTGCCAATTTGGCACATGCACCGGTGTTGGTGCAAGCATTTGAGCAACAATTGTGCAACAAGGACGTTGCGTCTTAAAAGGAGGGAGGTCTGTAATACCAAGAGCTAGCCATATGATCTAGATGTGAAATTTGGTTTGGTAACATCTAGAATGATGTTATACATGATGGTCAAAATAGATAAGATAGAAGTATCACCAAAAGGGGACTTCTACTAATAGAGTAGGAACCAAAATATGCCTGAAATCTTTGAAGGCAATTTTGGAGGCCTAAACGGATGAATTAGGCCTCGAAAATGTGCAAGTTCTTTCCATCCAGCGTAGGAAAGGCTATCCTTTTCTCCCCCTTGCTTTGTCTCGTCAAGAGCTTTCCAATGGTACCTTACGTGATTCTGAGATTCCTACAAGAAGATTCCCTAAAAGATTCCCTCCGGTCAAAGCTTGTTTGACCAACCAGATAGGACCTAGACCAGACATGTCACCCATCCAAGTAAGTAATCCAAGGGTGGAGCTTGCTGACATGTCACCCATCTGTGTCCCTAATCCTATGGTGGAGCTTCCTTGGCGGAGATCCTCTTTGTCTATATAATAAAGAGAAGGTGCTCCTTTGGGGCATCGATTGTTTGAGTGTGCAATCTGTGTTTTCTCTCTTCTCTTGTCCTTGGAGTATTACACGGAGAAGATGAAAATTCAAATTGAGAAAAAATTGAGCATAGATAAAAAGAAAGCTAGGGCAAACAAACACAAATTTAAGGAATAAATTTAAGGAATAAATTACAAGATTTTTCACTCAGGTTCAACGTCCATCATACTCTATTGATAGCAAATAGTATACCACCATGTAACCTTTATTATGGTTATAATAAAGATGAGTTTTGGAAACTTGATAAATGCTTCTAGTATCCGCTTGATGCTGCTCTTTACCACTCGATTCTTCTCATGTTTTTCCTTGGCCACAGTAAGCCCACGAGTTGGCACTCATAGCCGCCCATAAAGTCTTTCCTGTTGCCGCTCAATGCTACACTTCCTTGAATAAAGGCCAGGTTGTGCTCGTTGGTGCTAGTAGGTGCTAGTAGGCGCTAGTAGGTGCTTGTAAATGCTTGGAGGTAGTCATAAATTTGGTAGGCACTTGTCTGCGCTTGTGGACGTTGGGAGGTGCTTGTAGACGCTTGGACATAGTCTTAAATTTGGTAGGCACTCGTATGGACTCCTTGATGTAAGTCATGGCTCAAAGACACTCATAGATGCTTGATGGCGCTTGAGGTGCATGTTGGCCTTGAAGGATGTTGGTGATGGGTTTAGGGTGGTGACTCTTGATGTGAATGGCGCACATATTTGCAAGGTGATGACACATTTGATACACAAGGAACAATTGAGTATATATCACATGAAAATACAAGAGTTAGACAAAAATATGAGAGTTCACAAGTGTAAACTAAAACATAAATGTATACATGGGGAGAAATGAACATAATATGTATATAAATGGGGATCCAATAGAACCTAAACCTATGACTATGGAGGTCGAGGAGGTGATGAAGAAGAGGGAGATGCACCATGGTGTCTAAGTGCTACTACTGCATCCTCAAGTCTATGACGGTATACATGATGTTGAATCCTAAATGGACTCAATGACCACCATAAGGGCCACTTGCTCTCATCCAAGTCTTGATTCTTGATACCGCTAGCAAGAAGAGGATATGGGTCACAACTATAAGAACTCAATCTACTTGATGTCTACTCCTCTTCTGCCCAACTAATAGCAGGCCTATCGTCATGGACAAATCTGTCCAAAGCACTCATCAAAGGATCAAATGACCAAGTGTATGATGCTCTTTGTACCCTATAAGGACAGAAGTGGGTAGGGTGGATAGCACCATGTGGATGGTTCCTATAATAAGAGAGTGCATAACTATCTATGATCAAAAGATCACGAAGAGGTAAACCTAATGAAGTAAGATGCTCATATGATCTAACTCTAAGTCCTCTGAACTTAGAATCTTGCTGGATATCTGCAAACACAAACAGGCCATGAGGCAAGACCCGGTGTGAACTCGCTCCGGGAGTTTGGACCACTGCCACATGCTCCATAGCAACCACTCCACTCCATCTGGAGTAAGATCTATCCACAAGATAACCTCAAAGCGTAGCAAATAGAACTGGATGAAATGGCTAACACTAGGATGGGCTACCCACCCTATAGTCCCGGACTATGTGTGAGGGCACCAACCATGCTTAGTCATCCCGCTCTCCCATGCACGGAAACCGATAGCACCATGAATCCATAATGATGTCATACAAGTAACATCCACAATAATAATCTTCTTCCATAGGAAGCTGGGGAAGAGGATACGTGGAATATACTCTCTTGATAGACAAATCCTCTCTCTAAACTCAGTCTAAGTGCCTTGAGTCTTGACACTATGAGGTAACACGTGGGTAGCATCAGTCTTGGTCTGCATCTCATGATGAGTATGGGTCTGGCGAGCAATAGTACATAGTCTGGGTCCAAGGTAAGCCACACGAGCCCTCAAATGAGCTAGACTACTCTCACTCTCCTCTACATGAGCTCTCATCTGAGCTAGACTACTCGTGCTCTCCTCTACCTAAACATGTGCACTCTTACACCTCTCTATAGCATATGCTAACTCTCATGCCTGATTCTATAAGTGGAGCTTGTAACCCTCTGCCATGGTAGTGGCACCTAGTATGTCCATGTCCAAGTCACCTAATCTCTGCTCTCTCTCTATCTCAGAAGTAAGCAAGGTCAGATGTCTCTCCTCCTTTGCATCAAGTAAATTCTCTTGCTCACAAAGGAGTCTCTCTCGCTCTAGCACTAATCTTTCTCTCTCCTCTACACTCTCCAATCTACTCTCACACTCAAGCACTAATCTCTCTCTCTTCTCTACACTCTCCAATCTACTCTCACATCCAAGGAGATTTCTCTCTCTACACTCAGCCACTTGAACACAATCATCTAAAATGCGAGTTATGTCAACAAAACAAGAAGGAGGTGAAGGTACTCTGAAATGCATGGGGTCACCAACCCCCTCCACAGACAGAGAAAGGGGTGAAGAGAAAGAAGAGTGAAAAGGAGCTATCTCAACAAAGGGTAAGGCTGTGTCTCAACACAAATCTGTTGAACACATGTTCACAAGTGGTACATTTAGTTATCCATCAAGTACAAATCCATATTTGAATTAAAAATATACAAGTTCACAAGTTCATTAACCCAAGTTCTTAAATGAACTCATTTATTAAATCCAGGAATGGTATATACAAACTAACTTTGTATGTTTTCCAACATACAAATATATGAAGAAAAAAAAATTATATATATTTATATATATGATAAAACTCAAACTTAATCAATCACTCAATCACTCACCATCCTCATCCTCTCCCTCATTCTCCCCATCATCAGTAGTCTTGTCCTCATCCAAGCCATCTACATCCTCATGATCATCATCATGCTCTCCCTCATGTATAATCTCCTCCTCTCCATCACTCAAGTACATCAAGTCTTCCTCTAGAATGAAACCTCTCTCCACAAAGAGAAGAGTGAGTATTTGTCCAAGGAAGGTTACTCTGAACCTATGCCCCTTAGGACTCCTCAATTGACTTTGCAAACTCCCCACCTCTGCAATGATAGCTCTAAAAGCTAACTCTCCCTAATCATAATCTTCCACACCAAATCTCCTCAACTTGGTCTTGGTGTTGAGTACCAAATGCCCATGTACAATCTTGGGCCTAATAGTGGGTGCAACAAGTGCACACATCAACTAGAAGAAAGCTTGTAATATAGGATATACACATTGCCTTGCCAGATATCTTTTTGCAACCCTGTCCCTTTGTGGAAACCAGTCTAAAACAGCTATGTAAGGAATTGTCCTCTGTCTTGGTGTTCTCCCCCTTGGCATGGCAAGTGTATCTCTAACTATATTTGCAGTCAATTGAAACCTCTTACCAAACATGTTCAAGAGACCTTGTCCCATGAACTCACAAACTTTGTACATGGAAGGACCTGCAAAACCCACCAATAAAATCAGCTCAAACTTCTGTCCCAAGGACTCAAGCTTAGGGGTGCCACTCGCTACCGCTCAAAGACGCCCCCGGACAATAGAAACCTCAAAAGTGCCATGGGTAGCTGCTGGTTGCCGCAATTGGGAGCCATTAGGGGGAGCCCCCGAGCCCGTTGCCCCTCTCGTGCAGCACTAGGGAGACAGCCAATGCCACACATAGGTGCCCGTGGATGCTGCCCATAGGCGCAATTGCGCTGGATGGCGCTGCGAGACAGGACAGGAGATGTGAGGAGCCGTGCGGAAATGATGAGTGCCGTGTAGAGTCGCTAGAAGGCGCTTGCGTGTAGGGGTTTAGGGTTTAGGGATGGTGCTGGATGGTATTGGAGGACGCTAGGATGGTGTTGGAGGATGCTAGGAGGCGTTGCAGGACAAGCTGGGAGGCGCTAATGATTTGAAAGCATTTAACATGCATAAATCAAAATCTTGAGGTGCTAGAAAGTTTGAAAGTAGAGAGAAATGAAGAGAAAACAATGAAGAAGATTTGAAGAATACCTCTGGCCGTGGATAGTGAAGTCCAAGAGTGATTTTGAGCCCCATTACATCTAGATCAATCTCCCAAATTTCAGAGACAGCAGTTCAAATCTGATGTTTGTCCAGCCAGCACCACTTGATGAAATTTGTTGGGTGTTGAATGCTATGAGCCAATCTCCTTCCTGAGTATTTCTCATGTTGGGCCTGTCAACTATCTTTTCATATCCTAGATTTCTGCCATGGTTCAGATTGAGTCTGCTCTCAATCTCTCAAATGCTCTCCTTGTCTCTCTTCTCAATCTCTCAAATGTTCTCTTGTCGTTTCTCTAGAGTCTCCAAACCACTCCTTCAATTAGAAATGTGAATGGAGTTCTTCCTATCAACTAAAATCTCAAAATTCCAACTCTCTGGCCCCACAAATTCCAACACTCCTAGGCTCCCCATAGTGAGTTGGTCTCCTTTGAGTTCAGCTTCAGTTTGCCTCCTTTGAAGGAGTATGCTTCCTTCCGAACACCCCACTCTCAAAATGACTCTTTCTCCTTCAAACAACTCACACACCCACGCACAAACTTGCAAAATGACCCTTTCTTGTTCCAACACCCTACACACTCACAAAATGAGGCTTTCTAATAGCTACACACCCATGGGAATGACATGAATTGAAAATAAGAATGTTTATATAACCTAGGCAGCTGGGAAAAAAAGTAAATACCAAACATCCAAAATGTACACTTTCAAGGAAAAAATTCATATTTCAACCAAAAGAACTCAAATCCTGAGCGGCAACATGCGGCACTCCACGTCGCCAATCGGTGTAGGCAAGCATTGCATATTTCACGTAGCACCTACCAGCAGCACCTACCAGCACCGACGAGTGCATTTAATATTTTTGCATCTTGAGATGTGGTCCCCAACGTCCGCTAGCATCCCCCTAGCATCTACAAGCACCATCAAGTGGCACCAGCAAGTGCCACTCGATGGCCCGCAAGCATTTTTTAAGTTTGTGAGTGGCCCCTAACGTGTATGAGCGCCATCTCATGGTGTCTACAACATCGGCACACTTTATTCCAACAACATCCGACAAGTGACTTTCAAGGGTAAACTTGCTAAACACCACACCATGTAAGTGTAAGCTCAAGCCTTACAAATGTACAGGTTAAGCTTCATAGAATTCTTTTTTCATCCTACGAATTCTTATCCCAATATTACATCAAGATACACTCATGGTCTAAGATAAAGACTCATGGTCTAAGTTACCAGACTATGAGATATGAGATGAATAACTGAAAAATATATCTTTTATTACATGGAATCTCAGTCAATCGAGTATATCATCATTGTTATAATCAAGGCAATGTTGCATCACACTTGATCTACTTTCTTCTCTACCAAGTTTTATACCATGAAAAGACATTTTTGAATCTATTTGAGTTTCCTCTGTAAATCCGCCATCATCCTCTGACCAAAGGTCAGACCTATTAATTAAAAAATTATGTAAAATAATATACACCAATACCCACTTTAACAAATAAGCATTTTTACTACCGTCTTTCATTTGCACTCTTAGCTCACAAAGAGAATGCCATCTAGCTTTCAATACTCCTATACAATGCTCATTTATCACTCTTGCCTTTGCTAAATATTTATTAAACTCTTGCTTGTCCTTTGATTGAGCTTGCTTGAAAGCGGGGACTAGGTGATGCATGGGTACATAACCCAAATCACCTAAAAGGTACTCCTTTGCCTCAAAAGTGCAACAACTCCCTCTTAGGTTCAAATCATTCCATAGTGACAATTTTTTCAAACGAGTCATGTCATGACATGACCTTGGCATTCCTGCAAATAAACAAATCAAGCCATACTTTTAGTAAACTATACAAAAAGGATCATCAATGCATTGCAAAAATACCTAACAAAACAACACATAACATAAAATGTACCTCCGGATAAATGTATAATTCTCCTTTTATCATCACAAATAACTTGACCATTTATAGAATATGAACCCTTGCGGCTGAAATATATTTCCTCGTCCACCATTGGTCGGGC
This sequence comes from Lunularia cruciata, assembly GCA_948567375.1. NCBI lineage: Eukaryota > Viridiplantae > Streptophyta > Marchantiopsida > Lunulariales > Lunulariaceae > Lunularia > Lunularia cruciata. Next base: position 23,929,431 of record OX419756.1, read on the forward strand.
TGCAAGAGGAAACAATGTTCCATCTACCAAACCAACACAACCAGGAAAACCTCTTTGTGCAAAAACAGTGAATATCCTCCTCCTCTCCTCGAGCTTTGGCCAAGCAACTTGACTCCTCATCACATCTAATATGGCTGTCATAACTCTATCAATAAAAGAAATTGTTGAACCAGCACTAATGTACCAAATATTTAAATCCCATGCAACACAAGCTCCATTGCCGTGATGCCCAAATCTATCCAAGGCTAGAGCAACTTGGATCCACACATGTTTTTGCTCTCTTTGGTAGCTTTTCTCAAAAATTGTGTGAGTCTTAATCAAATCCACTAATGTTGAAAAAGAATTCCCATCCATTCTAGGAAGCTGGCAAAAGATCTTAGTATTTAGATTTCTAAAATACTCCTTCACAAACTCTCTACTACGAGGGTAAGTAACACGGGGTTCCAAGTATCAATGAGTATGTGCATACTCCTACCTACTAATAAAACATTCTAGCATATCTAAATCTCCTCCTAATTCTTCATCTTCATCTTCTAATCCTTGTAGCAATATCTCCAAATCTAACCAAATCATTCATTGAATACATTTTCTAATATTTTTGGTTAGTTCTAGATGAGTGCTCCCCTCTTGGCATGACTTTACTCAATATTTAATCAACACGGATAACTCCTTATCGACAAAGGAGCATCTCTCTTCTCGGTGAAATTTCAGCAAAGGGACATCTCTATTCTTTGTGCACACAAAAAAACAATCTCATCCATTTCATTTTGTAACAAGAAAACAAGTTCATGAATTTCATTTCATCACTCCTTCATCACTTCATCATTTTGAGCAAATCCCATGCTCCTCAACCAAGTTAGCTCTACTATCAATTGCTTCTACTCTAGAAGAAGGAACCACATCATCCTTACTCTCACAAAGTGTGGAAACCAACCAGAACATTAGAGTTGGGTCAACTTCCATTGTAAACATATCATTGGTTGAGAACAAAGGAAGCACATAATTAACTCAACCACCTCAAACATCATGATAACTCAATTTGTGCAGTAGCAAGTGGTTGATTAGCATCCAGTTCATCATGAACTCCATCATCAGCCACCACACTTGCACTAGGATATCTAGGATGTCATCTATAGTGCCTTGGAGAGTGTGAAAGACTAGGGAAGTCTAACTTGCCTACAGTCTCTTCTCTCAATGGGTCCAACTCCATTGATTCTCCTCTAGGCTCTAGAGTACATACTACATTCCTAGTCACTTCAATAGATACATCTACCTGTGCTTTTCCACACGTAAAGTCCAAGACATCGCTCTCATCAACATAAGAGGTGGAAGCCTCAACATCCAAATCTGACCTCCTCTTAAGTTATGGCCATGCTAGCCAATCTTTGTCCAATTGCTTAATCTTAGTAGCCATGGTTGGATCAAAAGAAATGGTAGGTATTGCATCCCTACCAATTGTGTTCTCAACTACCTCATCCTCCATGACTTGGAGCTCCTCTACCACCTACCACAACAGCCCCACCACTCCAAGTGAAGATCAAAGCATTGGTCATTGGTGGAACCAAATCTATAGCAATGGTCACATTATCTCTATGTTGGTTGTGATGCACTAAAGGTATCATGTCCATTGCCCTAAATGAATTCTCTCTTGTGGTGAGTCCACTACAAGTCCAACAAGCAACCCCATCACTCATTGGCTACTAATAATCCAAAAATGAAGGTAAGGATCTAGCTACACTAGGCACTCTACTTGCTCCATAAGATCTAGGCTGTCCACTCTGCCCTTAGAAGCCAACAAAATGTGGTGCACTTTGTTGCACTCTAGAAGAAGTATTAGTTGTGGATAAGATCTCCCTACCAAATCTAGATGTCACCACTCTCTTCTCCACCATGTTGAGCTCAATGTGCTCAGCCAAACTAAAGACCACCACCAAAGTAGGTGAGATAGCCTATAACAACATAGCATCATGTACTCTACATTGCAACTCCTTGTCTAAAATCCCATATCAAAACTGGACTATTTGGGTCTCAATAACTCCTTGAGTGAAACTGGTCAACCATCTCATGCAAGTGTATGCCTTGCATATGCTCTCTTTAGCCTTCCATTAGAACTTCTACAAGCTCTTTAGCTTGTTAGTCTGCACTCCTTGGTAGTTTTGCCTCAAACATTAGAAGAACTCCACCATGGAGTTAAACCTTGGTACTACACCACCTCTTATAGTAGTACATCTACTCATAGTAGCACCATCTCCAACTAGTGCACATCCATTGGAAACACCAATGCTATTAGAGCTAGAACTCATGGGCATTGCCAATCTACCCTTAGCAACTAAGCTTGAAGTGATGGAGATATAGTTGGAGACCAATATTGACTCCATAGCTTGATCTCTTCCAAGTAAGCTCTCTTGAACTCATAATAGTCATCCATTGGTGGGCCCTCTAAGTTCTGAAAAAACTTCTTCCATGCCATGAAGGATATAAATAAAGTCAAGTTCCACATCTACTACTAATCATATCAACTATCAAACTCCTAGATAAATTCATCCAACTCAATGATACCCACTATGCTAGAGTAACACTTAGGTCCTTGGAACCCATAAATCTCATCCATGTTCCACAACAACAATGTGGATGCCTTAGGTGCACTCTCAATTGAATCAGCTCTTTTATCAAACTCCAAATCAAAGTCAATCTCCTCCCTTGTTGGGACCTAAGATATAGATTAATACCAAGCGCTATCTTGTGTAAGCACACTATTTATTGCAATGATATCTCCTCTAGAATCCCTGAAGAACTCCGTTGTGACCATGTAACTCAAACCACAATCGTAACCACTACAAGTGCCACACCAAGTGAGCACCACTCACTAATGTATTTCCAACTATGATAGCTACACTAGGAAGAAGTGCAACTTGTAACCTACCATCACAAGACACACTCTCACGGTCTGTAGATTGTCACTTTTTGCCTCACCAGAGAGAAACATAGATAGTTTGACTGGTCATCACTCTAGCCTCACTACCAAGAGTACACTAGAGCATCAACACTCTAAAGTCAGTGCACTTGACACAAACATGGTGCACAAATAGGAGGCATAGATTGAAGGAGGTCCAATCACAAAATTCTAAACAAAAACCTTCCATCTTATAAATCAATACAAGACCAAGAGCACACTAGAGCATGAACGCTCTAAAGTCAGGGCACCTCACACAAACATGGTGCACAAATAGGAGGCAAAGATTGAAAGAGGTCCAATAAAAAAAAGTCTAAACAATCAAAAAAGTCTAAACCCTCCATCTCATAAATCAATACAAGATTCAATCTACCACCAATTGGCATTTGACATAATATGAGTGTCTATCTACTCCTAAACTACCATGATCACCAAAGATGGGATCAAACTGCCTCTCCTAGCCAAAGTTACATATGTATATGTATCAATCAACCAATCACTAGAACAAAAAGTGAGGATAGACCAATTGGCTAGGGCACTAGTCCAAGAACTTGAGATATGAGTTCAAACCTTGTTGGTCATTGTTTGGCAAAATCTGCCAATTGTTTTAGATTGTGTGCACATAATCTAAAAGTATGGGCAGATTTTGCCAAACAATGACCAAAAACTCATCTAAATTGGCTAGCCTCATGCCCTTATAGGCCTCTCTAGCCCATAGCTCTATGCCTCTAAATGCCAAATGAGGTCTTTCTTCTTGCCAATTCAAACCATTGTCAAATTTGGCCAACCTTCACCCACTCGAGCACTAGTTAGGCAATTTGGGCAACCTCTAAATCAAACTCTCTCCAAATCTGGCCAAGCTTCACCAACTCAAACACTAGCTAGGGCACTTTGGGTAACCTCCAATTTTGGACAACCATCACCAATATGACATACCTCTTCTATTGCTGGCTAACCACCAAATTTTTTGCTAACTATCAACGGGCTCAATTCACAACAAATCAGCCTTGATTTTACCTCATTGTGCTCAAATTGAACACCCATTGTCTTAAATTGACTCAATTTTCAAAGTTTTACCCAATGCTTCTACACACTATCTGCCCTACTGCCAAATCTAAATCAACTCAAACAATACTTCCGCACATGATCACTCTTAGGGAAATCTAGGACCATGATCAAATGTACCAATAATCAACTAGGCTTGGAGATACCATCAATGCACTCAATTCTTGCACCTAATTTTTCCCCAACTCACACGTCTTTGATATAATTAGTTCATTTTTCCACTAAATCAGATTTATAACTTGATCTTTCACTCAACAATCTACAAACAATTAAGCATTTGATTTTAGTCAAGACATACCCACTCTAGCTAAGAGACTCTAGGTGATGCTTGTCAACCTTTGTCCACCATAGCCAAGAATTCAAAGGCCAACACTAGAGAGGTGAGCACTTTGGAGCTACACTTCAAAAGTATACCCCTTTGCTTGACTTAGATCTCCAACCTTAACAACACCACTAACTGCACATCCAATACTGTGAACAGTGCAAAAGATGGTGGGTCTCATTGTGTGATTAGTAGCCCTAACATGAAATCCAATTGCCAACAAGTAGTCCATGAGTAGACACCAAAATACCTATGACTACCAACACTACAACTCCAACATTTGAGCAAACTAGCTTTGGTGCTACAAACATCAATGATAGCCTAAATCTACTCCCTATACTTGGCTATCTTTAGCAAGTATATGTCACACACTTAAGTGAACTTCTTGTAGGACTACTCTCTCAACCAAATTGAAAGCTAGTCCATTTACTCCTCCTTATAGGTTTTTCCTTCTAGTTTTTGAACCTACACCATCAACTCATGGATCTTTGTCTTTAAGGCCTTCCCTATGGCTCCTCCTTCAACATCTCCATGAATTAGTCTTGCATCTACTCCAATTATTGAATAGCCTTTAGCTTTGACTCTTCCAATAGCTGGTTCTTTGTCCTTGATTCCTCCCATAATACCTCTTCCATTTGGGCTCTCTCTTCTTCCTTCTCCATCTCCTTTTGTAACTCCTTAGCTTGATGCTCTAGTTGGATGGTCACGTCCTTGTGATACTCAGCCATTTGTGAGTCTGAGGTCATGATCCTGACCTTGGAGTTCTCCAACTCATTGCAAATGCTCACCACTTCTTCATCTCTTGCTCTCAATTGGTTTTTGTATCCAAGTTGCATCTCCTTCTTCTCCATTCAAAGCTTAGTCAAGTCTAATTATAGCCTTCCTAGCTCTTTCTCTTGCTCCTTTTGTCCTACAATGAAAAAGGCATTTTGTCTTCTTACCTCACAAAGTTTATTGTTAGGAGTACATCTTCTTTGCCTCCTCCTTATATACATTTTGGGCCTTGGTTGTCTCTTCTTTTGCATTGTCCTCCTTTGCCTTTTTTGGTATAGATTCTTGTGCATACTTTGCACTAAGGTAGTGTAATGTATGATTTTGGTGCAATCTTATTGGTACTAGAGAAGTAATAGCTCCATTAGTTGTAGCATTGTTCCCACCAAATGTATCTCAAAATTGGCCCTCTTCTTGACATGCCTTGGGATTGCTTGGCTTGCTCCATCTTCATCTTTGGTTGGTACTTTTGTGGAGGGTCTTTTGCTTCTTCCATCTCCACTTTGGCTTTGACTTTGACTTCCTCTTTCACATCTATTTTGGGCTAAAGTTCTAATTTTGGTTAGTCTTCTATATTGCCTTGCTCTTCTCCTTATAGATCAGGTTCTTGATCATGACTTGGGTCATTAGGATGTCTTTTCTTTGTCTTTGTCAAAATTCTTCTACTTCATACTTGGCTTTGGATTTGGGGCAATTTTATCACCCTTGTATTCTTCTACTTCTCCTTATTTGGTTGCCAATATTTATAAAGTAAATGATCCTTATCTCTCTCTCCTTCTTCTTCTTCTTCTTCTTCTTCTTCTTCTTCTTCTTCTTCTTCTTCTTCCTCTTTGGCTTCTTCCTCTTAAGATACATCAATTACTTTTGGTTTTCTTCTTTGTCTTTTTGCTTGTGTGGATGTCTTCATAGGAAGGGCTCATTTCTTCTTTGCTTTTTGTGGTATTTACCTCTTCATATACCAACACAAACCTCCCTATGGCTACATATTTTGTATGTGACTCATGATACTTCTTAATAATTGATTTGCCTTCAACTTGCAAGGCAAAGTACCCCACTTGTTGGAAGTGGCTTGGATATTTCTTTTGCTCTTTCTTGGTGAGTAAATTGAAACACCTATAGAAGTGAATTTCAAAGGAGGAAATGTAGGTAATTCCACCATCTTCTTTGAATTATTTGTGTAGGCTCCTCACTTAGTGGTAAAACATATTTGCCCAACTCACTAGTTCTTATGTATACATGTAATCAAAGAAGATTGGTTGGCTATTGGGTAGGTAGGTCATTGTTGTTTGGTGAACTAAGTAATTTTCTTTTTTCAAAAAAACTGCATAAATTTTTTCAATGATTCCACTTTGGGCCGGATCTTTGTAACTTCCAACTTGCTACACATTGTTCTTTTGTCAATTTTCAACAAAGATCTCCTTGCTATCTTTGGTCAATAACTTGTTTGTGAATTTTTTGTCAAGTGTCATTGCTCTTGGAGGTCTTTCATTTGGGTTGAGGATATTCCTCTAGTTCTTCTTGGTCCATTTTTAAGGATTTCCTTAAAATCCCTTACTTTTCTCTCCCTCTTCTACTTCATCTCATGAATAATCCTATAATCATCCAACTCCCAATTCTAGAGCAAGAATCCTAAATGCTTGCTTTGGATCTCCTCACTTATATGATGGATGGCCCACTTATGCATTGTATGGAGTTGGAGGATTTTTTAGGTTTTTTCCTTAGATGTCAACTTTGAAGGTAGAGAAGACTACAAAGACATTGGAGGCTTTGAAAATTTTAACTTCACTCAAAATTGGATACAAAATCAGTTTGTGAAAAGTGAAATTGGCCAATGACCTCTTTTTTTTAATAGGCAAAATCTCAGTGATTTAGTGGCTAGGAGGTGGTTGAGATTCTCTCTCCACACTTGTCATGCATTTGGTATGTAGTACTACTCCACACATGCAAAACATTCCCTAAAAATTCCCTATTACACATGTGAGGCCTTTGAAAAATGCTAACAATATTTCTTAAATTTTAACCACCTCCCTTGAATCTGAAAATTCTTCAGCAATAGTTCTTTAACCAATTGGTGGTGCAGTCAAATGTGTGTATGCTCTTTGCATGCATTAAATGTCAAAACTGAAGTTCTTTTGGTACAATCATCTTTAGGCCAAAGTTACTTTGTGCTAAAGCTGCTCATCTTTGACCAAATTTTAGGGAATTTCTAATTTGGCATTCTTTCTTTAGCATGCATTTTTCTTTTCATAAACATATACAAATCTATAGTGCCTTTCATCTAATCTAAAACATCTAAAACATCATTTCCTTCTTAAACACTAAATTAGGCTATCTTATCTTTACAAACAAGATTGAAAGTAAGATTAAAAAAAAACTTTTGATAAAATGTGTGCACCACAAGCTTGCATGTGTGGAGAGAGAGATTTCTCATCCATAGATTTAAGACTCTGGCTATAAAGTCAAAATTATATAGAGGAATTTCAATTTTTGTGATTAATTTTAGTTGTAAAGCCAAATATTGAGTGGCAATCCAAACCTTTGTAGTTCTTAGAAGTTTCCTACCATCCTTTTTAGGTTTCTACATTTTACCTCTTTTCCCATTAATAAGAAAAATAGTGTTTGTGAAAAAACACATGACAAAGATCCTTGAGGCAATCCTTTGTGCTCCAATGGTGAATAAATGGGTAGTTTACTATAGGAGTGACTTGATTCAAAGAAAGCACCTTTCTTTCTAGGTTCATAATTGAGAGCAATCATCCATGAGATGAAGGGAAGGAAGGATAGGATGAAAAGGGATTTGAGGGATATTTCATGGGCCAAAGATAACTAGAAGTATGTCCTTGGTGTCAAAGTAGGCCCATTTAGAGGCAAGATTCTATATACAAAGTGTGGGCACGCAGACAAGGAGGTAAGTGATCAAATTACATCATCCTTTGGAGAGAAGAGATCCACCAACAATTGATGGAGTGCAAGTAGTTACAAGAATCCAACACAAACAATAGTTGTCAAAGCAATAATGAAAATGTTTGGCCAAAGAGTGCAACCTACCTCAATAATAGTCAAGAAGTCTTGTTCAATACTTGTACCAAGGAGAACCCACAAATTATGCAAACATGTTCTACTTCCAACCAAGAAGCATGTGAAAGGAGAATGAGGAAGAAGGTGGAGCAACATGCCTAGCTCTCTTTGCCATAAACTTCTACATGGGTTTGAATTTATTCACAAAGAGAGAGCACAAGAAGTTTTTGAGCCACGTCCATCCAACAAGAGAAGTACCAAGATGTGGATACAATGTACAAAAAGATAGAGAGATTTGTATTGGTTGATAAAGAAGATATTATTACCACAATCAAGACCATGAAGAAGAAGACATCTCCATCAAGGCCCTCAAAATCCAATTAAGAATGAATCCTCAACTTATAGATGTATCTTTGGAGGACAAGGAGGTAGAAGACTCTAAAGACAAAGACCAAGAAGACAAAGGAGATTCATTTACCTTTTAGGGTTTGGCCTCTATATCCAAAGACAATTAGCAATGAGGATGCACAATTTGCACCACAAGAAGAAATGCAAGGTGCATAACACAAAGATAAAGGTGAAGAAGAACCAAAACATCCCAAAGAACTCCTCATACTTAATAAAGAAGAGAAAGAGGTGGACAAAGTGGGACAAGGAGAAAACCTTTAGAATGAAGAATAATAATAGGAAGTGGGAGGGAGAAGAGATGTGGAAGAAGGCAAAGACACTCCAAGTGTAGTGTAGACCAAAGTAAGAGGCAAGTTGGCCCAAGAATGTAGAATACCAATCAAGGAAAGCACAAAAGAAAAGTCTACCCCAATGTTACACCATGCTGATCCAAAGGCTTTGTAAGGTAATCTATAACAAGAAATCAAAGGAGGACAGATGGAAGGAAGAATTGGAGAAGAGCAAGATTCTATACAAAGTAGAGGCAAGGAATGTGAATGCCCTTGTGCAAAACAAACTACAAAGTGAAGATGCAAAACACTTCACTTGTAGTAGATCACAACAAGTACAAAAAAGACATTTAGAAGCAACAAGAAGATGTGCAATTGGTTTGGCTAGAGCACAAGCAACAACAAGGCCACAAAGAATAGTCCATGGCCATGGAAAAAGAAGTAAGGAGTATTTGGGAAGAACTAGAGATCACCAAGATCTAGGTGGTGTAATACCATTTGCTAGAACAATTATCTAGATGTGGAAATTGGCTTGGAAATATATGGAAGGATGTTATATACAATGGTCTAAGTAGATCAGATAGATGTGTCACCAAAAGAGTACTTCCACTAATAGCGCAGAGATGAAAAACACCCTAAAAACTTCAAAGCCAATTTTGGAGGCCTAAACAAATAAATTAGGCCTCAAAAATTGTGAGCATCCTTCCTTTCAAGACCAAAGATGTTGCTTTCTCCCCTCCTTTCCCATGATACCTCACCCATGCTATTTTGAGCTTCTTATAAGAAGATTCTCCAAATATTCCCTTTTGTCAAAAAAATTTGACCACTCAGGTAGGACAAGGATAAACATGTCACCCATCCATGCAACTAATCCAAGGGTGGAGCTTGTTGATATGTCACCAATCTATGTATCTGATCTAAGGGTGGAGCTCCATTTGAAGGGATCCTCTTTGCTATATAATAAAGACAAGGTGCTCCTATGAGGCATTGGAGTATTGAGGACTGAAGCCTTGGGTTCTTCTCTTGTTTTTCTCTTGGGGGTTCTATTGTCCTTAGAACATTACATGTGGTCATTTTAGAAGTACATATGTTTGAAAGGAAGTGACTACTCAACTAGAAAACACAGCCAAAGAATTAAAGAAGGAAAGGAAGAAAGTGCAACTAATCAACCCAAATGATGAAAGAGGTGAAGAAAGAAGTGGAGGCATTGCCAAACCATTTGAAGGAGGAAAAGATGAAGATCCTCTAGCAATTGGAGGAAGCAAAAGATCAATGCATAGCAATGTTGGAGGAAGTAGCTAAAGGAAAGATAACAAAGATGAAGTTGCCTGAGCTTCAGCTCATACAATTGGTAGCTTCAGCTGCAAGTCCAAAAGCTAGACAAAAGGACATACAAAGAAGACAAGATGGACCAGCTAGTAGTTAGACTTAGAGAATACACTAATAGGACATTCATCAGATTTGTGATACCTATCTTTTAGAAATAACAAGTTACAAGGAGCAGATCGAGTTCCTTGGTAGGAATTATAAGGGCAAAGGTAGTTCTTTGCAATATTACTTTAGACCAAAGGAACTTCACTAAAAGAAGTTATTTGTAATTGTAAGATTTTTGGAGTAGGGAGTAAACTGATGGCCTTTGCCATGGAATACATTCATAGTTGAGGACCCTCGTAGATGTACCCTTCAAAATAGTAAGTACAAAGGAGACAAAAACCATAATTTGTCTTTGAAGAATAAGTAATACCTTTGCTAACACATGTAAGGCACCTAATTAACCTACAAGTAAGAAGATAGGATTGGCATTCTTTAGTGAGGATGAACCAAGAAGATATTTGGCTTTACTTAAATATTAGATTTATCTGGCTAAGATAGGAAGAGACTATTTAAGGTTTCACCATAGTGTAAAAAAATTATTCTTTTTATTGCAAACAAAGCAAAAGGGCCACATCCCTTTATTTCTTTGCTTCAATTCTGATTTTTGATTGTATACTTTTGGTAAGTAGTTGTAATACTCTGAGTACAAGAGAACTCTTCAAGAGAGAACACACAGATTCACACTCAATCCTTCCATGCCCCAATGTAGCACCTTCTCTTTATTATATAGCCAAGGAAGATCTCCTCCAAGGAAGCTCCATCATAGGATTAGGTACATGGATAGATGACATGTAAGCAAGCTTCACCCTTAGATTACTTTCTTGGATGGGTGACATGTTGGTCCTGGTCCTATCTGGTTGGTCAAATAGGCTTTGACCAAAGGGAATCTTTTAGTGAATCTTCTTGTAGAAATCTCAAAATCACATGGGTGAAGTATCATTAGAAAGCTATCGGTGAGACAAACCAAGGGGGAGGGAAGACCAGCCTTTCCTCTATTAGGGAGAAGCTGCACATTTTTGAGGCCTAATTCATCCATTCAGGCCTCCAAAATTGCCTCTGAAGTTTTCAGGCCTATTTTGGTTTTTGCCCTATTAGTAGAAGTACTATTTTGGTGATACCTCTGTCTAATCTGCTTAGTCCATCATGTATAAAATCCTCCCAGATGTTACAAAACCAAATTTCATCTCTAGATCATGTGTCTAGCTATTGATTCTAAAGTCTTCAAGCATGTTTCGGTTTCTTGCCTATTAGTAGAAGTACTCTTTCAGTGATACCTCTCTAATCTACTTATTCCATCATGTATAATATCCTCCTAGATGTTACCAAACCAAATTTCATCTCTAGATCATGTGTCTAGCTATTGGTATTACATCAGTGGTGAGGAACTTTCCAACAAGAACCAAAGTGCTTGAGTGGAAGTACCACTTTTACTTATGATTAAGGTATGATCTTTGAGTGTTCTGAAGGAGCAAAGCAATGCCTTGATGGATTAGAAATGAATTTTAGTGCTTAAAGAACCATGGAATCAAAACGCAAAGTACTATTGTGAATGCAAAATGCCTTTGTGGTTGCACCTTATGTGAACGGTAGAATGCAACCTTTGGAGTTGAATATCTTCATAGTGAAGCAACCCCTTGGAGTTTACTTATTATTAATGAAAGTTATTTTTAGTTTTTAATTCACCATAGTGCACCATAGTTAGTGATACTACCCTTCTTGAAGTGATTCTTGCATGAGAAGTTAAATGAGTAAAACTAAACAAACTAGTGATAGTCACCTTCTCTTCAAATCTAGCTAATTCCAACCTTTATCCTTGAGAGAATGACCTTTTTTACCATTATACCACTTTTTGGTAGACATTGTGTTATCAAATAAATTTATGAAGAGACGATTGAGATTGTAAATTTATAGTTTTATAGCAAGAAAAGAGTATTTAAAGTTAATTTTATTCATGGTACCCACCATTCACAATAGCTACATCTTAGATAAGCTAGTTTTGAGAAAAATAAATTACCACATCAACTTTATTATCAATAAGGATGGACTTAATTCCTCTTTCTTTCATATTTTGTAAAGTTAGCAATCCTCTATGAATGGATATATTTCACATACCATAAAAGTTTTGGATACTCTTGATCTAGAAAAATTGCAAGTTATAAAGTAGTGCAAGTACTTTACTTAACCTTTATATATTTGTATATTATTTTATTTTATTTCTCTCAAAGAGACTATGATGACATAATAAATAATTGAAATATTTTAATTCTAAGGTTTAAACACTTAATCTATGGATAGTTTGATTTTTGATTTTTAGTTTGATGCTATTTGTGATGACAACAATACAAATATCTCTCTTAGGAGTATTTTTACTCCCACTATAATAAAGAGATGTTATCTTAAAATTTTGATCTTTATACATAGATATAATTTTTTAATTAAGATTTCTTGTGGTAAGGTACCACAAGAATAAGAACATACATGATCAATTTTAAAGATTTTGATTTTGAAGATTTTTTTCAAGGTACCATAAGTATTTGTTGACCATTTTTTAAGCAGTCAAAGAATTTCTTCATAAGAAAATAATAGATTTTATCTTCATACAGACTATCATTTTTCCATTAATAATTTCATTAAACTCTTAACAAAAGAAAATTATTTTTTTATTCAAAAAATAATTTCATGCATTCATTCAATAAACACAACTCCTTGATACATTTTTCTGAAGATTCATTCAGATAGATAATGAAAAATTGAACCATTTTGCACAATCAAATTGTTCATATTTTTTAAACTTCATATACTCAATATTTTAACCCATATACTCAATATTTTCCTATTGATGTGAACATTGCTTTATGATAATTTCAATCCCATGTTAACCAATGCAGCCATAATGTTCACAAGTATTTAATGAATCAACCACGTAAATAAAATTATATCAAATTTTAGTTATAAATTTCTTAACTTAAATGAACTAATGATAAGAGATAAATCAATAAAGGAGATCTCAAGTTTTCAAATATATCCGGCAATAGGAATTTTAATTTGATAATTTAAAACATAAAATAAATTCTATTTATATAGCTTTTCCAAAATTTCTGGAATAAATCATTATAAATATATAATTATGAAATTTTTATTTCACGTCTATACGATTTTGTGGAACACCTCCACGCATCCAGAAATCTTTTATGAAAGTAAAATCGACTAATTGAAAGGTACTAATGTATTGTCAACTTGCCCACCATTCTTACAATTCTTGGTGGACAAGTTAACTGCCATTCTAAATGGAAAGTATCGCTTTGTCTTGAGACAACCGAATAATTCATAAAGAGTTTCCAAACTATCACAATCAGCTATTCACACGTTTCATGTGATGGAAATCATCAAAGCTCTCCAAAAGAGCTTTTACACCTGAACAGTCTCTCTCACTTGAAGAGATTTTAGCTCCTCAAATGATACATTCTCTTATCATCTTCTATTCCAAACATGGTAGAAGACCAAACTCCCCCTAATCATGTGAAGTCCTTGGCATGAACCATGATTATCTTGAGTGATGCTAGGCTGACTAGCACAGTAACAATTATCAAAAACAACAAGAAGTGGATGGGAACTTCCAACATCCTCTTCCTGGACGGGCCAACAAGCTTCCGATTATCATTGATCGTTCCGACAATTGTTAACTTAGAGCATGTTTTAACACCAAGGAAACTATAATGGATTCTGCACTCGACCAGATTGAGATTGTTCATTCTCAATACACGTAGCAGTCCCTTGTCAAAACAAGAAAAATATTCCTACAAAACTCAGATGTTCCCTTTACATTCTCATCTGCAGATTCTGATATGCTCATGGATAGTACTTGAACGTTCAGCGATAGAAATTGTGCCCTGCACAATTACAAGTGATGAATAATGTGCATTTCTCAACACAGAAGAAGGTACTGCAAGCATGTTTATATTTATCGTTTTAAAACCATTAAGGTGCCCTTAGTTGCTCCCCAAATTTAATGTTTACTCGGACCTTGAATTTTGTCAATTTCTCTTGAACCACGTGACTGCCCAATTCTTCTCCATGACTACAGATTTCCTTATAATGGTCTCGAGATCTGCTTCACACATCCTTCAGTTGCAGATGTTTGTAACTTACGGTATGATTGTAGGTGTCAATCCAGATTTGAGTAGAAGGCTCTCCACTAAAAATCGTAGATGGCTTTCCCCGTGACTTTCCCTCAAAGAAGATTTAAAGACAGTCAGGTCATACTATTGTAGACCCATGTCAAGCCAAGTCCAAAAGTATGGCTTCTCTTCATCTCCTAAGCCGTCTTAGCCACCTTGAGTTTGCTCCACAACCTGTCCTCGTTCTTCCACTTATACATCCTGCTTCAATCAGCCTATTAAGAGTACTTTCCCAAATCTTTTCAGTGTTCTGTCTACATCAGGAATGCAGCGAGAGGTAACCCTTTGCACGTCTTTACAACGCCATGGGTATCGCTCCCAATGCAGAACCTTGCACACGAGCTCCGAATAGTGTTAACCCATGTTCGTGAGATAGGGTGGGGAGAACATGTTTCACAAAACCGTTTCTATCTTCTTAAATATGAGAGATTACTACCAAATACTACCTTCTCCGTACGAGAGACCTTTCAAGTGATCCAGATCCAATGTTGAAGTTGCATTTCATATGGTAGTATGTGTTCTTAAATATGAGAGATTACTACCAAATACAACCATCTCCGTACGAGAGACCTTTCAAGTGATCCAGATCCAATATTGAAATTGCATTTCATATGGTAGTATGTGTGGCATGTGATAATTGGGGTTGGTATAGTTTGTACTATACACTGTGTAAGTTAGGGTTTGCATCTAGTACCCAGCTGTGGTGCTAGTTTTAGAGTACCGAATACTTTTATATAGATATTTACTTTTTAGGGAGGACAGTTCCATTCCATCGAGATGCTAGCAAAATAGTCAAGAAAGCTTGAACAAGAAAGATGTGAAAGCAACAATTGGGAGAGGCAAGGTCAAGCAGCACTACCAAGTTTTCTATTAATTTAGAACCTGCATACTAGCCTGCAAGTAATACATTACTTTTTCATGTGACTAGATCTATAATAAGCGGAAATCAGCAAAAGTGTTTTGAGTATCTTTTAGTGCTCCTTGTGTTTTGTAATTGAAGTGAAAATTTGCATCAGTTTTCATGACAATTTTCAACAAGTTATGGGTCCGCATCTCACAAATCATCAAGAGTGATAGAAGATTATTCTTGGTGTGAGATTTCAAAAAGATTGATAGACTAGAAAAGATTGAGAAAGTTTGTAATTGAGAGACTAGAAAAGGCCTTTTAGATCTGAGAGTAGATCAGGAAAAAATGGGATTAAGGAACATTAGGAGAGATAAAGCACACATTAGTCAGTTCAATGGGGAGAATTTCTTGATTTAAAAATTCCAAATGATGATCATCTTCAAATCAAAAAACATCATGGATAGGATATAGACTATAGAACAAGTCAATAGCAAATGAAGAAGAGTTTTATTGGCAAAGCAAAAATGATGTTGCAAAAATGTATTTCTATGCAGCCATAGAAGATAATATTGACACAGACTAATTAATTGTGAAATAGCAAACCAAATGTGGAGTAGATTGATAAAATTTCATGAGCAATGTGTTTTAGAGAATAAGCACATTCTACAATAGAGATAATTTTAGTTACAAATGAAACCAAGAGGAGAGATAGCAAGTTTTATTAGCAAAGTAAAAACTCTTGCTAGTAGTCAAGAAAGTAATCTTGGTATAAGAATAGATCATTCTTCAATCATTACCAAGATTATGTGTCGTTTTCCATAGACTTATTGACATATAATAATAGCTTGAGATAATCTATGTGAGGAGCAAAAAATCCTCAAGAGATTCAATGCAAGACTGCTCAAGGAAGAAACTTTGATCAAATATGGAGAAGACAAAGGAGAGAGTTCAGCAAAGAGAGCCTTTTCAAATTGCTAATAGAAGAAGCATTAGAGGTAGCTACAATGACAAGACTTAAAAGAAGACCAAAATTTCTCCACTAAAGAAGAGAACAAGCTATAAAAAGTGTGGAAAGAAGGAGGCACTAGGCAAGAGAATGCAAAGGTGAGAAGAACTTCCTAAGAAGAAAGCATCACAATGCAAGTAATCTTAGAAGTCAAGAAATGCTCTTATGACACAAAGTACTGCATTTGTTGCTAGCTCTAGCATTGCCACCAGTATCAATGAACATCTAGACAACAATTCTTGGTATGTTGATAGAAAAGCTCCAAAGCATATGATTGATAGAGTAGAATAGTTCCAAGATTTCAAGATGATTGAAGAAGAGACTTGCCAAATGTATATTGTTGATGATTGTAAGATTTGGGTTATTAGAGTGGGAGACATTCCAATTTCTTGTGAGATTGGTGCAAGAAGATAGAAAGGAGTTCTCCATATTCTAGAGTTGAGGCATAACTTGTTTAATGTTGGTCAAGAAGTAGACAAAGGCATCCAAAC